>CP088214.1:1240773-2481546 GCA_021117315.1 Immersiporthe knoxdaviesiana
TCGGGGGCGGAATGACCCCCGTCCTGGCTGCTGGCTTCTCCAACGTCGCCAGCGACTACGGCGTGCCTGTGGCCCGGGTGTCGCTGACCACCGGCCTCTTCATGATGGGCATGGGCGTCGGCTCCGTCTTCTTCTCCCCCACGGCCATCCTCTTTGGCAAGCGGCCCGTCTATCTCTTTGGCGCCATGCTCTTCATCGGTACCTCGTGCTGGTGTGCTGCCTCCCCCAGCTTCAACTCCCTCATGGCCGCCCGGGTCTTTCAGGGTATCGCCGTCAGTCCTGTTGAGTGTCTGCCGTCTGCCACCATCGCCGAGATCTACTTTCTCCATGAACGGTACGTCCATCAATCCACAGACAGGTTAACAACAACTTTACTGACGAGACTGTTAGTGCTTTTCGGATCGGAGTCTACACGCTTCTTCTTCTCGGAGGCAAGAACTTGACGCCCCTGATCAGTGCAGCCATCATCCAGTCGTTGAGCTGGCGATGGGTGTTTTGGTAAGATGATGTCCTCAGTTCTCTTCTGCTGAAAAAAACACAGACTGATCATCTTGTTCTGGAACAGGATTGTTGCCTTCATCGTGGCGTTCTGCGGCTGTCTGCTGTTCATCTTTGTCCCCGAGACCTTTTGGGACCGCAAGCCCATCCCCAGACCCAGGGCACCCACCAGACCTGGCATGCTGTCGCGGCTGTCTTCCAAATGGTCTCAGCACGCCCACGCCCGCTCCCACGCTGCCGAGTCCCATGCTGCTCCCGAAACGCCTCTCGAAAAGACCCACAAGAATGCGCATTTCGTGACAGACTCTGGATCAGAGCTGCTCAAGACGGAAGAGCATCCCCCGCGCGGGGAGGATCACCATGTCACCTTCGGCCTAACCACCACAACCGAGGAGACGAGCAGCAAGGAGCAGCAGACTGCGGACGCGTCCGAGCCTGACCTCAAGCCGACACCAGCTCAGGAGGACGACAAGGATAACGAGAACGAGAACGAGAAGCTGGCAGGGCCGGGCGAGCCGAGCCCTATGACTCCTGGGCCTGCAGATGTACAGCAGGATCAGGAACAACAGCTCCAGGGAGACCACCCTCCTCAGCAGCAGCAGCCGCAGCAGAACTCGAGCCTGCCCGCCCCACTGCTGCTCGCGCCTCACGACGCAGTGTCACCCCTCAACACACCAGCACCTACGACAGGGCGCACCGAGCCCATGACGGCGCCCATGAGCCGGAGCTCATCGTTCCGCCACCACCTCCCGTGGACCCACAGCCACCACCACCAGACGGACGAGGAGCGACAGGCAGCCGAGGTGGCCCGCAACACGTACTCGGGCCACTGGCGGGAGCGCGAGGCCAAGTCCTTTGTGCAGCAGCTCCGGCCCTGGCACGGCCGCCTCAACAGCGACAAGTGGCTCAAGGTGGCCGTCCGCCCCTTCATCCTCTATTCGTACCCCGCAGTGCTCTGGTCCTCGGCCATCTATTCGTGCTCCATCGGCTGGCTGATTGTCGTGTCCGAGTCGGTGACGGTCATCTACCGCGAGGACTACTACCACTTCAACGCGCTGCAGACCGGCCTGATCTACGTCTCGCCCTTTATCGGCGGCGTGCTGGGCACGGCGGTCGCGGGCAAGGTGTCGGACATTGTGGTCAAGGCCATGACGCGGCGCAACGGCGGCATGTACGAGCCCGAGTTCCGCCTGGTCATGGCAGCGCCCATCGCCGTCACGACTGTCATCGGGCTCATGGGCTACGGCTGGAGCGCACAGCTCCGTGACAGCTGGATCGTGCCCACCGTGTTCCTGGGCGTTATTAGTTTCGGATGCTCGCTCGGCAGCACCACGGCCATCACCTTCTGTGTCGACTCGTACCGCCAGTACGCCGGTGAGGCCCTGGTCACGCTCAACTTCAGCAAGAACATCTTCCACGGCCTGGTCTTCAGCTTCTTCGTCACGGGCTGGGTCGAGGACGACGGCGCAAAGTCCGTCTTCATCTGGATCGGCATCATCCAGCTCATCATGCTCGTCTTCACCATCCCCATGTTCATCTACGGCAAGAGGGCCCGCATGTGGACGATCCGAAAGAACTTTATGGAGAAGTTCTAGGTGAACTTCCAAGACATACAGTATCGGTGAAGCATGCGGACTTTCAAGGTTTTAGGAGAAGGGGAGGGAGGAGAAGAAGAGGAGGAGGAGCCTGGCTGATGGCACCGTGCCTCCGGCCCTTATAAGAAATATATATATATTTAAAGACTTGTTTTCATTTTTATTTTATTTTTCGCTGTACAATTGGAAAGGCACGTGGCATTTGTTTTTGTGGAGTTTTCACGGGTATATATATATATATATACATCTTTAGAGATGATTTGCTGGACATCATGTCTATTTTGGTGGTTTTATTTTTCTGGGTTTTGGGGGTTGGTCGGCGGTTGGCGGCGGGTGGTGGTTCATCACGCTTAGAGCAGGCACGACCAGTCTGCCTCGGCTGGCAGGCTAGGACATCTTTGGAGCAGTCGAGGTATCATCAATTGAAAACGGTACATTGTCAGTAATCAGCAAATTCTACAGGTGTTGAAACAAGTAGCGCCTTGGAGGGTTATTTATTAAGACAACAAGTAGGAAGTGGTGATGATTTGTTGGTAATGGCGAGCCGTGGTGGCGGGTAGACCTTTCCTCCAAGGTCGAATCCCCACACAAAGTCTGTCTATCACCAAGATCACCAAAATTCTCCAACCCTCAACCGCTGCGTCACGACTCGCAGCCTTCTTCAACAACCACGACTTCAACGACAGTCGCTATAAATAGTAATAGTCATAATCGTATGGCATTCAGCAGACGAACAACAAAATAGGTTCAGCATGTCCACACAGATCCCCACCCTCCTAGAGTCTCACCTTGCCCTCCCGCCCAGACACTCACAGGTCCTCGTGACCAGCACGCTTGGCGCCAGCTCCAACTGGCTCGTCCTGCGGTATCTGTACAGCTTTCTCAAGGCGCAGAGGAGGACGGCACAGCGGCGACGAGAGCATGACGATGGTGGCGGCGGTGTGGGCGGTGGGGAGGCCAAGGCGGAGGAGGGGGAGGACGAGGAGAGCAGTGGGCAGGGCGATGTCAAGGTTGTGCTGGTGAGCTTCATGCGGGACTATGGCTTCTGGAGGGACAGCGCGGCTCGATTGGTGAGAAACCTCTTTACATTTATCCCATGAAAGCCAGGTTTACTCATCTGGGCACACACACACACTGACAAAAGACCAATAGGGCCTCAACCTCGATGCCGCGGCCACAGACAAGAGATTCTTCTTCGTCGACGGCCTCGAGCGCCTGTTTCTCGGAAATACTACCGCCTATGGGCGACCGCCACCGTCCAAGAGGCCCGGCCACACATACCTGGAGAGCCCGCGCCTCGCCGATGTCTCGAGGACGTTGCATGCCGTCGTCGACCAGCCGCTGACGGGCTCTACTGGGCCCGTCGTGCTGCTGATGGACCAGCCGGATGTGCTGCTCGCCGCTGCGGGCGGGCGGGCCGAAGGATTAGACAGCTGGGGGCTGCGGGAGTTGGTCCTTGACCTGCGAGAGGTGCGTCTTTAGCCAGGGACGACCATGGCAAGGAGTGAAACAGGACCCTACTTGCTCTGCTGTGTCCACCCCACTCAACTACCTCACAGGTGGCTGTGTCGTGTCCTATGAACGGAGAGTACTGACTACGCGGCGCCATGTACAGAAAGTCCACGGGACCATCCTGACGCTTTCGGCGGACGAGCCGCTGGTCTCGCCGCAGTCCTCAACACTGGAGACAGAGCACGCCTCGTTCCTCCTTTCCACAGCACACGGGGCAGAGTCCGTCATCTCCCTCAGGACGCTGGAGTCGGGCAAGGCCAGGGACGTCAGCGGGGTAGTGAGGATTACCGGCGGCGGCATGGCCGGCTCGGAGCGATCGGTAGAGACGATCGAGTACCTTTATCATGTTGCGTTCGACGGCACAGTCAAGGTCTTTGAGCGCGGACAATAAGCAGTCAAGGACGTCCCCTCCCTCCCATCTAGACACTCCAGAAAAACAACAAGAGATACCCAACACACCTCAGCCGTCACTGTGTCGCGTTCCATTCTCTTGTCCGCCTCCTCTGCATGTCACGTCGTTCGCGATGCGCCAGTCGTGGTGACGTTTTGTGTGATCAAAACCCGTAGAGCCTCTCTCAATTCCAGCTACAGACGGATCCAGTCTCCGCTCCACCTCTCCTTCTCTCTCTCTCTCTCTCTCTCTCTCTCACACACACACACACAACGAAATGCCATCAGAGGTTCATGAACGACCTGCACTTGTTTTTCTTTTCCCCTCTCGGGGAAGAACCGAGAACCCGTTGTCATTGATCCTTACCCGGAGCTCATGTGAAGCAGAATGGAGAAAAAGGTAAAAAACAGGTTGTCCGATCCCATTCAGTGGAGTGTAATTTCTTTGCGTAGTTGGATTCCCCTTGTTCCGTGGTGTTTGTCCTTTACACGCCCTTGTTCCCACCAAAGAAAAATGCAATGCGCCCCCTCTGGAAATTTTTTTATTTTCAGTGTCGTCAATCACCGCATTTCATCTTCCCCTGCCTTCCATCATCATCCCTCCAAAAGACTGTGGACCAGGTCTCCCAGCTGTTTCCTGTGCTCGGTTGTCGAGCCGCTTATGGCTTGGAAGGGCCGCGAGCACCCTTGGGGCTGCCGATCTGGAAGCCGTTCTTGAATCGCCGGGAGATGGTGGACAGAGATCGCATGCGGCCGGTACCGGTGGTCTTTCTGCGCTTGGCCTTCTCGGACCAGTTGTCTGTTGTGTGTGATCCTGCGTGTCAGCAGACTATCTCGTGTGTTGCCGCCTCCCACTCTCGACTGGTTCGAGGGAGAAGAGGTGGCATCCTCCTCCATGATTGATCAGATGGGTTGGGTCTGTGCTGTTCACGTACACTTCCGGGTCTTAGCAGCGGGGTAGCCGCAAGAAGCGCAGGTGTGCTTCTGGATGTGCAGAGAGCGGCGACCTGTTTGTCGGATTCCAGTCAGCTTATTATTGATCGCTCGTCCGAGTGTGTGCGGTCTCCCATTGTTGTTTTTCTTTCCCGCTCTTCCTGGGGTTCTGAGAAGACCCCAATGTCGCACACATCCATCGTCCTTGGGGGTTGATTACTGACCACAGCGACGGCACAGAGTGTGCGTCTTGTTGTGGCGCTTTCCGAAAGAGCTGGTTCCCTTCGCTGTATTCAATCGTCAGTCAAATGATGAACCGTCGTCGAGGAAATTTTGGATGGGAGAGGTAGTCGCTGGGGGCGCGGGCGCGGGCGAAGAAGCAGGGAGGGTGAGACGAACTCATTTTGCCTGTTGATCTGTCGGTCGAATTGTCAGCTGAAAAACTCGTGGAAGAAGAATCGATTGGGCCTTATTGGGACAGTCGTACCTTTGGTGGTGAGTACGGGGGCAAAAAGGTGACGATTGTCGCTTTGGTCGTGGATGGAGTCACTGTTGGCTTGATGGGGGCCCGAACAGAGGAGGAAGAAAGTTTGATCGCAGCGCGCACACTTGGTGGGGTCACGTGCAAGATTTTTCTGGGAGTCGCCAAGCAGACCAGAGGTGAGAGGCTAACCCAGAATCCGCCAATCAGCGAGGGTCGTGAGTGTGGCGTGGGCCTCCGTAACCCTTTTGGGATTAGAGTAACAGGAATGCCTTGCACCTCAGATTTTTGTAAACTTCCGGCAGTCGATGGTGATCAACTATGGGAGACAAGCATCTCCGGAAGGGAGTGTAATTCCCACGGAGCCGGCTTGAAACTATCGACAATATGTCCCATCAACTCGTTTTTTGGTTGTCTTTGGTCTTTCTCGCTGGCGGTCTCCTAACAGCACGCCTCTACGTGGTTATGCCCAGTATTCCACTGTCCTCAAGGACTTGGCACACGCATTTTGCACTCGAAATGACAGGACCATTTGCAGAACGGCTTTCAGGAAGAGTGATGAGTTCACGTGGGTCAAACATCGACGTGCACTGAGATGTACACAACCCCTCTTCAGCATGTTTGATTATGCATTGTTTGATGATGGATTCCTTGATGCTACACTCGAGTGGTCAGATCATCCTTGGCTGACTGGTTTACCCCTTTGCCTCCTGGTACCGTTGCCTCCCATATTCCGTAACGCCAGAACCCTTGCAAAGACCAAGAGCACAACACAAGCTCATGCCCGCTTCGTGCACTCCCACGTCTCAATTCTAAATGTCAAGCATCTGTTGGAGGGCCAGTTCGGAGGCCCTCCACCACCTGCCTCTCTCCTCCAGATCATCCTCCACCCCTCCCAGGGCCTGCTCCTTCCTGCGGCGGGCCTCCCTCGCAGCGGCCATGCTGTTCTGCCTCTTCTGCTCCAGGGGCTGTAGCTCGGCCTGCAGCCGCTCCATCTCCTTGCGCTTCCTCGGGACCTGTGACCTCAGCTGCTCGAGCTGCCTGTCCAGCTCGTGCCTCTGCCTCTTCTTCTCCGCGACCAGCTCCAGCGTCCTGGCCAGCGGCAGGCTCAGGCTCGGGTTCGCCCCCGGCTGCAGGCGCTCCCTCAGCTCGCCGATCCGCGCCTCCAGGCCTGCGATCTTGTCCGGCAGCTCTCCCAGGGCGACCGTCTCCGTGCGCACGCTCTCGAACCTCCTGCTCAGCTCCCGCCCCCTCGCCTCCAGCTCCTCCACCATGTCGGCGACCTCCATCTTCTGCGTCTTCAGCTGCGCCTTGGCCCTGGCGTTCTGCTTCTCCAGCTCGAGGTTCTCCTGCGGCGTCACAATGAGCGGCGGCTCGCCGACGATGGCGCGGATGAACTTCTCCTTGGTGACCTGCTCCACGTAGCTGAACCGGAGCTTGGCGAACAGCTCCTTGTAGTGGGTAAGGTCGGCTGCCAGGCTGGCGGGTGTCGCGTCCACTGACGAGTTGGACACGTCCGACGTGCGGGATGTGTTGGCATCCTGGCCCGGCTGGGGTAGCGCGCTGGAGATAGGCTCGCTGAGGCTAATGATGGAGACCTTGTATGTGGCCTGCAGGTCCTCCAAGGTCTCAAGAACCTGCTCTGCCTTTGCGCTCGTCGTCATGGTGTTTGCTGTCTGATTGTCGTGTGGCTTGTTTCGAGAGGTGTCAAAGAGAATGAATGTCCGGAGAGAGTTGCCCTGGACGGCCTGCCAGACTCTGTTCACTGCATTCACAAACCGGTTTGTGATGAAATGCTGAGTGGCTTCCACAACGCTTTGGTGCTGCAACTTAAAGGCAAATATCCAGATTTTTCCTGTCTTTTGGTTTTCTTGTCAATGAGGGAGTCAAACGCAAGTTTGATGAACACGCACACAGGCCTTTGACCGAAAATGCAGGCATTATTGACAAACAACCCAGAACAAGCCTAGCGCCGGTCCTCGAAGTTTAGGGGCCGGCTGTGACTTGGCTGATAAGCTAGAAGCGATAAGACATATGCTAACATGTGCTAAGCCTCGAGACTGACGCAGGAGATGGAATCCTCTGAATGGCAATTGTTCCCCCTGCTCCTCTGCGCTCGAGGGCCGACTCTATAACCTCCTCGATCCCCCTCCGCTCCCCCAAGATTGATCCTACTAGGACGATGGGAAATGACGACCTTTTCACAGACGAATACGTCGCAAACGTACTGGCCAGAGAAGCCGGTGCTTGTGCCCTGAAGTACTCGACAATGGGAATGGACGGTTACACAGAAGAGCCGTCCCCACGGTACGCATCAACCCTTGGCCCCTTTCTCCCCCTCCTTTCTGCTCACCACTAATTTCTGGCTCCCTTTTTTTTTTTTTTATTCTTGTCAGGCCCACGACCAAATTAAAACCCAACACACGCTTCCTGCGAAACATCATCAAGGGCACTAACCGACACAACAATGCCCTCGCCGCGAAGGAGCTGTCCGAATCCCAAGCCCGCCTCAAAGACCTCGCCGACGCCAGGGAGGAGAAACGCAAGAAGTACAACCCCTCGGCGAGCGAGATCCGCGGCCGCCAGCTGGGAAACATTGCTGCCCTTCTGTCGGGTAAGAGCGTCCACGGCGCTGGGTTCACACGGAAAAAGCGTAAGAGGTCTGAGGAAGAAGTGGAGGAGGATGATGGTGATGAAGAAAAAGATGATGGCTCCTCGGCTATGAGAAAGGCGCGGGCCGATGCAGATGCGAAGCGGGTCGCGGATCTGGAGGCCGCGTCGAGGCGACAGACGGACAAGGAGAAGAGCGGCAAGAGGCGGCAGAGCGTGGAGAGGTACAACGTGACACGAAGCAGGGGCCGCAAAGCCGAGGACAAGGAGGAGGAGGATGATACATACTACAGGCGGAACTCGTCATCCGAGGATGAGCGCCGGGCAGGAGAAAGCCACAGGAAGAAGAGACGCAGGGAGAGATCGCGGTCGCCCAAGGAGAGTCCCAGAAGACATCGCCATCGGTCACCAACACGAAAGAAGAGACGAGACAATACCGCAGAAGAGACCACTCCTAGCCGAACCTCCCATCGAACCTCCGAACTGACGGCAGAGAAGAAGGCCCCCACAAGGTCCAAACAACAAGATGACGGCGGCGATGCAGAGTCGGACGATCTGATTGGGCCAGCACCACCCCCGAGGGTCCTGCCGCGCGGGCGAGGTGCGCTCAAGGGCTCCTCGGGCATGGACAGCAGGTTCACCCCAGACTACGATCCACGATCCGATGTTCAGGCCGGCGCCACCCCTGACAGCTGGGACGCCGCCGTGGAAGCCTTCCGCAGCCGGGCCAAGATGAGACATCAGGGTGCGGACCGGCTGCGCCAGGCAGGATACACAGAGGACGAGGTCAAGAGGTGGGAAAAGGGTGGCGACAGGTCCATCGACGACGTCAAGTGGACCAAGAAGGGCGAGAAGCGGGCGTGGGACCGAGGCAAGGATCTAGCCCAGGACAGTGACTAGTGGCAACTATGTCGCTGTGTGTACGGAGTACATCGGGCCACATGGCCGGGGTGGATAAGTGCCTTTTCAGCTTGCAAGGCTGAAGATGAGACCTTGTCATCACGAGGTTCCTGGGTGGTGGAAGAAGACTGATTTTCAACTCGCGGCATGGGTGGTAGACATTGCATTTCACCGGCCAGCATCGCGAGGCAGCGTTCATGGCATCGAAGGTGTTTGGTGGTTCTTTCTGTGCTGGGCGTTCTATTGTCTAGGGATCCAAGAGAGGAATCACATCTGTTCCTCGAGGGGGGTGTTCTTGTTTACACAGTACGAGAGTAGGTATAGATGGTCGAGTCTAGACCCTTTTCCCATCCGGTTTCAAGACTCGAGATCAAGAGTAACATCGATCACTACTACCACATTCCATGAATGTTCGTGCCGGGTCCCTAGTGCTGCCACACAACATTTTAAGTCCGGGGTTCTGCATGCAGTAGTACATATAAAGACACAGGGAGGGTTGCGTCGGTGATCCATGTTGGTTCTGGGAATAGGGTCACGTAAGTAATATATAACCTACTCCGAGTAAATTATTGTAGGACCTTTACAGATCGCCTCACTTCCAGGGGAATTGTTCCGTCAATAGAAACGATGGGCCTCCAAATCGCAACCCTGACGGTCCATCTTTAGCCGCAGGCCATCAGCCCAATCACCCCCAGGCCGGTGGATCCTCCTCAGGGCCCCTTCATAATATTTCCTTGTGGAGAAACCTGGGGTTGATCTAGGAGGGAAAAGATGCGGAGAAACGACTTGTCTAGCTAGGCGGTTCGATCCCCAGGGTTTCCTCCTCTTTCCCTCTCTTTTGAACTCTTTGCAGTTCGCCGGGGTAGAGGAAGAAACAAAGAGGAGGCGTCGGTGCTCATCACCTTGTTCTGCTTAGCACCTGCCCCGGATGCTCAGCCGAGATATCAAATCTACCAGCGGGCCTCTCGTTCGTGGGATTTCTGCGATGGCCTCTTCCGTTGTTGCCCAGTACCTTTTGGGTCATGCATGAAGATTCTGGGGACATGATGAGGCGCCGTCACCGCTCTCTTTGTCTCCTCATCTCCTTCCCTCTGGGATCTTTTCTTTACCCCAGGAAAAGATATGGCTGATGATGCATTGTTGGTGGTGGACAGCGCCAAAAGGGGCCATATATAATATGTTGGATCCCTTCGCCTCCTCTGCCAGCAATCAAGTCCTGTCCTCCTTCTTGTGTGAGTCTGGACCGTGTATTGTGGCCTTTGTTCTCGTTCTAACATACGAATCAAAATCAGGCCAAACCGATGTCGTCGTTATCACCCACCCCCTCCCTCACGATGATGTTGGGCACGCCCAGAGCCCTCGCGTCGGCCGTTCTGTCCCTGGGGCTTCTTGCCTCGTCGGCCCTGGCAGACAGCAACACCGGCGCCCCCACCCAGCGACGACCTTTGCCGAGTGCCAGAGCTACACCAAGAACCCGCTCCAGGGCTGTCCCGAGGGCACCATCTACGTGGCGCTCAACGACACCCGCGCCGACTTCCACTCGATCCAGTCGGCCATCCTCTCCCTGCCCAACAACTCGGTCCCCTACTACATCCTCATCGGCGCCGGCAGCTACGTCGAGCAGCTGAACGTGACGCGCTCCGGGCCGCTCTACCTGCTGGGCCAGTCCGACCTCCCGGCCAGGGGGCAGGACGTACGCCGCCGACGTCAGCTACAACCGCACCGCCCAGAACGACGTCCAGGTCTGGTGGAACAGCGCCAACGTCGGCGGCGACCTGTTCTCCGACAACGTCTACACCGGCGTCCTCACCATCGGCCCGACCCTCAACGCCACCCTGACGGGCTCTGGCACCACCGGCTTCGCCGTGCCCGACGGTACCCCCTTCGGCACGACGGACTTCAGGGCCTACAACATTGACTTTAGGAACGAGTATGCCCCGTACAGCGACGGGCCTGCGCACGCCATGGGTGTGTCGAGGGCCAATGCTGGCTTCTACTCGTGTGGCTTCTACAGCTGGCAGGATACGGTCGGTTGATTGTCCTTGCCCTTTGCTCTCCCTCGCATCTGTTCCAAGAAAAGAGAGCAACAAGAAAAGAAGGATGGAACAATGGAAAAAAGATTAAAGACTAATACTTTACTCTCCTGTCTAGATCTACGTCGGCAAGCTGGGCAATGCTTACTTCTACGATGTTGTCGTGGCTGGCGAGACAGACTTCCTGTATGGCTTCGGAACCCTCTACATCACCAAGTCGACCCTCTCGCTCCGGCACTGTGGTGGTGGCATCACAGCCTGGAAGGGAACCAACACCACCTTCACCAACAAGTATGGTGTCTACATCGACGCCACACAGGTGATTGCCAACAACTGGACCACCAAGGCTGAGGTAGAGGGGGAGTGTGCCCTGGGCCGGCCCTGGAACGACGCCCACAGGTCCATCTTCATGGACAGCTACCTCGACTCCTCCATCCTGCCTGCTGGCTACATTCAGTGGCAGCCGACCCTGCCCAGGGTGGACAACTACACCTTCATGGCCACCTGGAATGATTATGGCCCTGGGTACAATGTCTCTGCCGAGGTGGCCAGCAACATCACTCTCGTGCTGAACAATACTGCTGTGGCACCCTACAGGTGGCCTGTGGATGTGTTTCTTCAGAGCAATGGGAGCACAGGCAACATCTGGTGGGTTGACCAGAGCGTGCTAGTACCTTTCTGAGAGGGGGAAGGGAGGAAGGGTGGTAGCTAGCTGTATTACATTGTCACCATTAGAAGTAGTAAACCTTTGTCTGTCTACGCCTTGAAAATATAAAGAAGAAGAAAAAAACAAGAATACAAAAGTGAAAAGAGAAACAAACATGCACCTCTTTTAGTGTGATTAGATTTTTGGAGTTGTTCTGAGCTCTGGAAGCTTCTTGTGTCTGATTCCTAATGTCCTGCTGTGGAAAGGCTTCCGTGATTTGAGCACAATGTGAGGTGCACACAGAACATCCTTCCTCATGAATGACCACTGCTTGCTCCTTTCAGCAGGTCTCACTTACAGACTTCTCTGTCCTTTGCACTGCCGCTTGCCCAAAAATGTTTTGACATCGCCACCAACATCATCAAAGAAGGACCTCTTCACCATGGTCTTTCTCTGGAGCTTTGCCTGGTACGCCTTGTCTGCCCCCTCCTTGCCGCCCTCCCTGCCGCCATCCCTGGCCTCCACCTCCTCTTTCCCGTGATGATTCCCTCCGGAGCCACTGGCTCCACAAGAGGTTCCTTCTCGAGGGCCGAGAGATAGGACACAGCCACCGGAGCTTGCAAGCTCGTCTCGACCCTCGAGACACAAAAGACTCCGCTGTTCCGGTTGCCTTGTGTGTCCCTCGAACCAACCTTTCGACATCCTCTCCATCCCCACTGCCGACCCTCCCATCCCTTCTGCCGGCATGTCACCCGACCCTCTTTTCCGCCCAACCTGGGCCTCCTCCTTCTTCTCGTCCTCCCTCTCTCCGTTGGCTTCGTCGTCTTTGCCACACGCCAGTTCGAGGCTGTTGATGCTGGCCGCTCTCATGGGAGCAGTGGCTTCGTTATTGCCAGTCGCTGGCTGGAAGAAGAGGCCTTGAGGCCACGGCCATGGCCGAGAACTCGTCCTCTGAGACCACCACAGTGGATCGCCGAGGACGCCGCGGACGCGCAAAAGGCGTCTGCCGGCTGAGGCGTGCCTAGAGGTGGACAGAGACGATGTGGCCAGCTTGCTCTGCGGAGTGAGTGTCTCGTCAAACTGATACCGAGTATAGAGCTCCTGCTGATGATGATCACCAGTGCAACGGCGGCGCCTCTCCTCTTCCTCGGCGTCCCTGGCCTCCCTCTGCGTCCTCCTCGTCGTTGTCGTCCTCAAAAGTGGGAGTCGTCCCGACCGCCTCGATGGTGGTAGGCGACCCAGCCACCTCGATGGTGGTGGGCAGCCCCCGGGGCCTTGCCAGTCCGGTGGTGCCGCTGCTCGTGGCACTGCTCTGGCGCTGGCCTTCATCAGGATCATCGCCAATGCTGTAGA
Organism: Immersiporthe knoxdaviesiana; assembly: GCA_021117315.1. Taxonomy (NCBI): domain Eukaryota; kingdom Fungi; phylum Ascomycota; class Sordariomycetes; order Diaporthales; family Cryphonectriaceae; genus Immersiporthe; species Immersiporthe knoxdaviesiana. The sequence continues at coordinate 1,253,725 of CP088214.1, forward strand.
CCCTCACTCGGGCACTCCAGGTAGCACAGTCAATGCGCCCCTCGCCTTTGTCCTCGACTGACCAAGGAGATGAAGCAGTTGCAGCCATCTGCTGGCTCTGGAATGATGCGGCGGCTGTGGGGCCTCTCCCTGCCCCATGGCTGGTACTGTCGCCATCTTCACCAGCATTATTATCAACATCGTCAACAATATCAATAGTATCAGCATCATCAGCATCACCGTCGCTGGTGATGGAGATGACATCAACACGGGCCAGCTCACCACCGCCATAACCACCACCACTGTGACCAGCACTAATACTGCGGACTCCCCTCTGGCCCGAGCCGTCGTCGGCGCTGCCGCCCTTGTCACCACTATTGTTAGCATCATCGTCGCTGGTGATGGAAACGATATCGACATGAGCCAGCTCAGCACTGCGATAAGAACTGCCGCCGCCGCCGCCGCCGTCGCCGCTACCACTAATTTCAACGCCATCGTCGCTGCTGACGGAGACGACATCGCTGGTGTCAGGTCTATCTTTAACACCGTCGACTTCCTCCAGCCATCGCCGCATGTGGCCTATCAGCTGGTGTACAACGACAGGCGGGAAGGCGTTGCCGATCTGCTTCTTGACGCAGGGCCCTACCAGCTTATAGCCGTAGGGAAAGCCCTGGAGCCTGGCAAACTCGGCAAGAGTGAGCTCCCGCTGGCCGCTCCAGTGGTACGCCTGGCCGCCCGAGGTGGTGATGGTCCGATTCATGGGCAGAGTGCCGTTCCATGGCGGGCGTTGTAGTGCGCGGGCCCCCGAGACGTCGTGCAGATCCAGGCCATCGACAAGGCCGCGGCACGCCCTGACGGCGGACACCAGCTGCCTCTGACCAGAAACAGGACTTGCACTGTGCGTGGGCCTCGGCCAGTCTGGCAGGGACTGTCCTGGCGCGGCACCGATCATGATCAGCCTCTTCCGGTTCTGCGGCAGCCCAAACTCGACGAGGGGGATCACCCTCCACATGAGAGAGTAGCCATACCGGGTCAGAGACTGCACGAGCGCGTTAAAGAATGGGAGGTAGCGGTCCTGCACGATGCCAAAAGTCTGCTCAAGGGTAAGAAACCTAGGCCGAAGCATCTCGACAATGTGCTGACAGGCGTACAGTGCTGCGATGTTGGCCGCGTCGTTCCTCCCAGCGGACGTGTGGGCTGGAGACCAGGTCTGACAGGGCGGGGACAGATGAACCAGGTCGACGGGTTCGTGATCGACAGTGAGGTCGCTGCAGTAGGACATGATGTCAGCCTCCTGGAGCTCGACTTCTGGGTGGTTGGCCCGGTAGGTCGCGTTGCACCGCGGCCAGTGGTCGACTGCGTGCGTCACCCGGATTCCTGCCATCTTGGCCCCGCTCGTGAAGCCCCCGGCACCGGAAAACATGTCCGCCGCCGTGTATCTCTGTCCAGGCAGTCGCGCGCAGCGACCGTCTCCGTCGGGCTTGTCCGCATCCAGCTCCTCTTCCTTGCCTTGGGGTACGTGTGACCCGCCCCTGGTGTACGACCCCTTCCGCCAGGCCCTCGTGCGCTCAGCATCCGAGGTGCGGTGTCTATACTTGACGACGTCCTCCTCCCTCAGGTGCACAAGCATCTCGCCATCCACGGGCCGCTTGGCACGGCGGAACCGCTTGTCTGGGTAGTACGACTTGTGAATCCAGCGGCAAGTCAATGGGGCACGCTCCTCCCTGTCATCCCTCGAGGTGTAGCTCGCAGGGTCGAAGCGGCATTCGGGAAAGGGCTTGTTTGTCTTGTGGAGGATCCTCGGTACCGGCTTGACGTCGTCCATTGCCACCTCGACCATGGCCTGCTCCACAGGAGGGCGCGGATCGTCGCCGTCGATCTCGAGCACCTGGCAGACCTCGTTCTTGTGGGATACCAGCCGGCCATCCATGTTGCGGGTCCTGGCGTAAGGAACGCCTCGGATCAACACGAGCCCGCTGCCTCGACGAACAAATAGGCGCCTGACCTGGACAAATTCGGCGGCATAGCGACCGACCGTTACCTCCTCTCTCAGGCCGACAACGTCACCAAGCTCGAGACGAACGCCATCCTGGCCGAGGTACTCGTTGATCTCGTCGTGAGAGCCGCACATGCAAGGGTTCCTGGTGCCCTTCTTGGAGTGGCTGCAGCAGACGCTGCCGTCTCTGACCGCACGGCGCCCTTGGAGCTGTGTGTTGTCTCCTTCGTCGTCCTCGTTCTTGGCCGGGTCGCTGCGCTCGATACGCCGTATCTCTGCCTCATAGGCCTCTTCGTCCTTGTCCCACTGGTCGTCCACATCATCGTCATCGAGCAGCTGTATGGGATTTGAAGGCACATCTCCCTCCTGACTCCTCTCGATGAGTTGTCCGACCTCAATGCCGATTGTGGACTGGGGGTTGTCTGCTGCTGTATCGTCTGGTCGTGCAGACATCTTGGCCGTCATTAGGGTGGTTTGATGTCTAGGTGGAGGGTGAGAGACGGGAGGGGGAGGGAAAAGAAGGTCCTGCAGGAAAAGGGAAAGCTGGGAAGGAAGAGGGAAGTGCCAGGAGTGAAGGAAAGAGGAGAAAAAGAAGCCTGCACCAAACCAGACCAAGGCGAGATGCAAACAAAACCTTTTTGTTTTTCCAATTCCTAGACAGCAACACAAGGAAGGAAACCCTAGCTTTGTGGCAGAGGGGGTCCTCACAAGCTATGAGGAGGGGGGCTTGACACAGCCATCTAGACAGATCCCCTTCAGAGCCAATTTGGGCACCTTGACAGTAACCATTGCCATCTTTCATCCTGATGTTCATTACTTTGTGTATGTGACAGTCTTGGAGGGAATCTGGCTTATTGAGCACAGGATTTAGGAATATGGGAAGGGCCAGAGGGTGAGGAGACCTGGATAGGGAGCAGCAAAAACAAGAGTGCAAACTTCCAGTTCGTCAGTTCAATGAGACTTACAAGAACAAGATCATGCCATTATTTGCTTGTCAAAAAGCTCTTATCAGGTTTGGTCAAGACTGGCTGTTGTAAAGAGAAGAAAGGAGAAATCTTTGAATGGATGGCAAAGAGTGGTTACATTGCCAGCTGCAAGAGGCTGTGTCAGTGCCCAACAATTTGCTGGTGACTCGGCTCCCTCCAGAGATTTTCTTTATGCCAACCAGAAAGAAAAAACAAGAAGAGGAGGAAGAAAGAGGAACCACAAAGCAATATGGCCCTTTTCTGTCTTTTCTTTTTACCTAAACTACCATCACCACTGACCAGCTAAGCATATCCACGACGTAACAAGATGGCGTCTGGTGTTGCTCGAATGCCTCGGCTTCTCATATAATCAACTTGCACACTTCGAAAAAGAAAGAAAGAAAGAGGGAGGAAAAAAAAAAAAAAAAAAGAGAGAATGATAAACAGATCCATAGAATATTAATCATAATAATCAGAGAAAATGACAGAGATGTGAAAGATGAAGAGACTTTTTTCTGTCCCCTCGGTTCGGTGGACGGATGTCTAGGTTTTATGATGTCAGGTTCGGGGGCGTGAGGGGTGTGCTCAGTAGGGCAGTCCTCAATCAGACATCTCTGGGATGGACAATCATTCATGATCATAAGAGGCTTCTGAAACTCTAAAAGAGAGAAAGAAGAGAAAGCCATTTATAAATAAAAGCAATGAAACTTGATTGACAAGGTGTCCTCTCAGGACTTTCATATGGCAGGGGGCGTGGTCATGATCTGATGAGGGCGACCTCGGGACCTCGGGACCTCAAGAGCAGCACCTCATAGTCCATGTTAGGGCCAAGCAGCACACAGACACCAGAAGCCAATCGTGGAAGAAGACTTTGAAGTTTTGGGATAGAAATGTATACAATCTGAAACATATATGACTAGAGTATTCATAGATTTCCAATCTTATCTCGCTAGACCTTTGAAATTCAGGGGGTTCACAGCAGCCACCTTCAAGTGGGAGCTAATACTCCCCTCTTACTCCCCTCCCCCCCCCCCCTCTGCTTCGGCAAATGGAAACTACCAACTCAGATGACCGAGCAGGTAATCAAGAATGAAAAGAAATTTGTCTCTGCATGCCATACGCTGAGATCATTCGTCATTGTCCAGTGTCAAGGGGACTGTACAGCAAAGCATTGAAGGCAATGATACTAGTTCTTTATCAACGAAAGCTCCCATGTTCCTTCAGAGGTTGAATCGAACGCGATGGGGGCCAGCATGCTGGCTGGCAACCTGGGCGTAGGAGAGCCGGGGGCCTGAGGGATCTGAGGGATCTCAGGGGCCTGAGGGGCATCAGAGGCCTGAGGAGCGCCAGAGGCCTGAGGGGCCTGGGGAGGAGTGGGGCGGATGAAGGTATAGATGTACGTTGTGTTGTTCCACGTCGCAGAGATGCCGCCAGAGTGGTTTACGATGGGGGCGATAGTGCCGTTGAGCTCCCAGGACTGAGTCCTCCAGACATCACCACCGTCCACACTCTGCTGGGTCAGTCCGCCGTCAACATTGGGTATGCTGGGGGTGGAGTAGTTGTAGACTTGGCCCTGGATGCCCTGGACCACGGTCTTGCTCACGCGCTGCTTTATCTTGAATTCCTGTGGAAATCAGTCTAAGACCTTCCTGTCTCTCTCTCTCTCTCTCTCTCTCTCTTTTCCCCCTGAGGTAATACTGTAGGGGTTTGGACACATACAGTAGGGGACCTGGTCTCTGTGTAGCTGGACTTGGCGTGTGTGCTGAACTGTTCGAGCTTTGTTAGGACGCCGTGGATGAGAGAACTGCAGGGAGTGAACTTACTCCGGGCTCCTTTTCAACTATAACAGCGGTCCACTCTGTGGTGGTGCCCTGTTGAAAGGTCAGCTACTTGTTGGGCCTGGAACCAAGTCCTCATGGGGCGACGTACCTGTGCGTTGGTGAAAAGATTGGGCTTATACTTGTACGTCGTGGTCGACGTGTAGCCTTGAATGACCTTGGTGCTGATAGTGCCTTGGTGATAGTCCTCCATATAGATGGTCAACCCATGGTCTTGATCACCAGGTAGCATGTTGTTGGCAGAGGCAGCTTTGGCCATGAGGATGGAGACGGTGTGCTGCAAGTCGGCCGGGAGAGGGCGGCCATCTCTCGTGTTGGAGGAGTCGGCATTGCCCACGTTGGTGAGGGCATTGTTGCCAATGTGGGCGGAGGGGGTGTTGCCCTGTCCCATATTGCCAGAGGTGGGGTTGAAATGTCCTGTGTTGGCATCGGGAGCAATGGCCATATTGGCGGAGGCAGTGTTACCCATGTTACCAGAGGGAGCATTGCCCATGTTGGCAGAGAGAGTGTTGGCAGCAGGTGGCATGCCACTGGAGGGGTTGACGGGTGGGCCGTTGTTAGGTTGGTCCGTGTCGGTCTGTCTGGTGCGGCGAGCACTCCGCTGGCGGCCTCGACGGGGGTGGTGTCATGGTGTTGTTGCCCGACGACAAGTGTCAAAGTGCAGTCAGGCACAAGCACAGAATGGGGCGACAGTGCAAAGATGGCACGAGAGGGTTGTGTGGCTGGCTGGGCCGAGTGGCAGTGAGATGGGTCAGATCAAGTGGAGATAGGATATGGGCGAGGATGAAAAGGATGATAAAACATAGAAAAAGAAAAGAAAGAAAAAAAAAGAGGAAGAGAAAGGAGAAGGGAGGGAGGAAAAAAAGAAGGAGAGAAGGAGGGGGTATTTGTAGACGAGGACGTCTGTGCTGGAGAGGGAAAGTGTGCAAACAGTCGGGGATGCCATCAAGTCTATTCGCCCGATGATGGAGAGCCATACTTGCCCACAACCCCCTTGCTGGACAGATATGCAAAGGTGGCACAGATTCTCCAATGGATACCCAATATTGTATTGATCAAAAAAAAAGTCAGCAAAAGCAAGTAGCACTGCAGGAGAAGTGGCTTAAGTGGGTGGCACACAACCAATATACTAGCTGATGCAACTCAAACAGACAGTGACACCAAGCCTCTCCTCCCCTGCCATTTTCTCTCTCTTTTTCTCCTCCCCCCCCATGCTCCAGGGCGGTTCACACAGAAAGTCCTCTGCCCTCTCGTCGTGCTGAGAATTTTTTTTCTTTTCCATTTCCTTTTATTAAATCTTGAGGGGATTGTAGACGTAGAAGTAATCAGAAGCATGCTTGAAATGTGGCCAGCATTTGTTGGTGGGAAGGGAAAGGAGGGTAGGAGAACACCCACCTCTCAGCCGTGGCCACCTCCGCGGCCACTCGCCTATCAATTCGGGTTACGGTGGCAACACCCCAGGTAGCACAGCATAAAGTAAGTACCCACGGGACGATAATATGACTCAATTGCAGAAGCAAGATCAGCCAGCCATTGGAGGAAGGGCATGTCAAGGCCCCAGCAGAAAGGACAGTCGTATACACGCAAAGTCGGCACATGCCAGGCCTGCTCAGCAAAAGCAAGCCAGATGCATGTTTGCTGGCTCGCTCTGCGCCAAGCATGGGTTCTTGCTCGTAGTGGTGTGCTGATGTGTGGGTCGGCGGGTAGCTTGTCAGGCACCATCTGCGCCCGTCAGAGGCTCGTCATAGCTCTCTTCCCTCCCCCTCCCTCCCTCCTCCCACCCTCCTTTCTCCCAGAGCCTTGCAAGTCTGCTGTATCTTGCCGTAGTATCTGACGGCTGTCACAATTGACGAACTCCGTTTTCACGGGGTGGGACGAGGTGCAGTGGGTCGATCTGTGCGTTCCCGTGTGTGGGTGTGGATGTTGTGTGAAGGAGCGGATCCTCCTGCCTGTCCTGATCTAACACTCTCCCCTGCCGTAGAAATGACCTACTATGTACTCCCGTACTCTCTCACGTCGACTTCTGCTCACTTGGGCCTGGAATTGAGCTGTTTGATCGTCCACACCCTCCTGGCTGCCGATACGGGCAAGGAGAGAGAGGGGGAAAGCGAGAGAGAGAGAGAGAGAGCGCGACTAGTAGTGGGCCGCAGAAGAAAGACCCCCAGTCAGTGGGCGGGCTCCAATGACAGGGACGGGAACAGCAAAGCAGAGCTACTAGCAGATGATCCACACGGTCGACCAATACGGCCACGCTGACCCCGCTTGGACCGTTCTTCGGACACACGGCACACGGCAGACGCTCAAACACGCAAGCCCAGCTGGTAGATCCTTCATTTATCCTTGATTTATTGGTGTAGCAAATGGATCGGCACTGAACATTGAACGGGAAGATATGGAGCCAGCTGAAGTGCTTTTCATCTCGGGCGTCTCGGATAGACATTGAGTCTCGAGACATCAGCGCAGTAGAGGAGAGGTAGAATGGTCAAGGGAGAGGAGGGAAATGGGGAAACCAAAAGGAGGGGTGGGAGGCCAGGGGTGGAAACCACTGGGGGACATGCTGCCGTAATGCTGGTCCCGAACCTCAGCAGGCCTACAGCAGGTACTGTTGGAGATCCACGGGAGCTTTAGTGGCCGCTGCGGGGCCTACCCACCCCCAGCCTTGGCCTGAGCCTGAGCCTAAGCCTGAACCTGAGCCTGAACCGGCGGCTCTTGAACCCCCTGTATCATTTGTCATCCCATCAGCAGGGTCTGGATTTGCCATCACCAGCCAGACACAACCAGACATGCTTCACCGGATGAATGGCCCTACAACAATGCAGACAAGTCTAGAGCTACCAGAATGTCGGCCTGACCCAGCAGACTCTCTACAGAATGGACGACAGCAAGCAGGACCCTGGTGCGAGGTTCATTGAGCCATAGAGGAGAGCCGAGGCAAGTCTTGGTCTCTCGACTACTCCCTCTTCCCACTCCCATCCCCCTTCCGATGACTGCCCTATACTCTTTTGTGCAATGGGGACTAGGGGAGACTGTCCTATATATTCAGTCGCGCAGAAGCTGATTTGTCCTCTGGCATGTACCAGGAAGCCCAGACACTGCCTCCTGCTCGAGCCCAGCCCTGCCACAGATGCTCCAATGACATCCAAGAAGCGAAAAGCAGCCTCCTCAGAGGCATTGGCCAAGACCTGAACAAGTCCTCGAGTCCAGTCCGACTTCTACATCCACTTCCAAAACTCCCACAATCGCTCTCGCGCAAGGCCGACGGCCGACAAGAACACCTCTGTCCGAATGGATCGCGAGCGGCATACGCCCACAGCAGATCGTGCCACACGAGATACGGCGGGAGCGTGATACCATCTCGGGCCCAGCTGGCCTTCCGTCTTCCGCGAACCCCTTGATCCGACAGATACATACAGGACTCGAGCAGGCTACTTCATGCATACAAGATGGATGTTCTCGTGACAGTTGCCGAGGAGCTGGTCGACCGCAGGCAAGCAAATTCCGCGGGTTCGCGGTCCGCCTCGAGCGCCTGAAAAGAGGAACACTGGGGTAAGGGGGTCATATTCTTGTGGAAGAGCTTGGGATACACCGAGAACTAGAAGACAACGAGACACTGGCCACAGCGGGGAGAGGATGCAGGTTCTTTGTGCCCAAGTGGGTTGATCCAGTCCCATGCCTTGAGGGTTCATACCTCGAGAACGAGATCCATCTCCATGTCGCACAGGACTCAGATCGCTTGGCTGTCTTAGATCTCCATGTATGTCTTTCCCATACAAGACGTCGAAGCTGCTGTAGCCGTCATCATGGCTCCTGCTCCGGCGTTAGCCATCCCCGTGTGTCCTGATGTGACCTGGCAGAAGCTTCGACCCCAGAATCCACAGGGAGAGCAGCTCCTGCAGCGCGCCCGTTGAACATGCTCCTTGTCCTCCTATCGCCCGAATTAGCCTCAACGCTGTGCTGAGGGAAATGTCCTGGCGGCACTTGCCCATTGCATTCGCGTCCTACAAGGCTGATTAGTGTGTCTAACTGGCCCCGATCTGAACAGGCTACACCCGCCCTGTGGCTTTGTGAACCAGCGCCTCCGCAGAGCCTCGATCACGACAGCAGGCGTAGACCACGACGTCCCTTGCTTTGGCTCCGATAACCCTCAGCAGAGAGGACACCCACCCTCGACTTTGCAGCAGAGTCTGGCAGCCGTGGCCGCCTTGGAGGATATCTGGCGCGGCGCGGACAAGCTTTGGCGGCAGAGCACTGGGACCGGACAAGGCTTGACCGTAGCTTGAACAGCTGAGGATGGCAGAAGCTCCCAGAGACGTCCTTGGTGGCACGATCAGCTGAGACCGGGCGCTCTTGCGGCTCCTGGCACGATCAGACCTGTTGTCTCAGCATGTCTGCCGTCAGACAAGACGTGCTGTGACGACCGGGAAAGACTAGCCGGGTTGACGTTCAACAACAGGAAGTGCTGAGGCTCTTAGTACGACACCTGGAGGGGGCTTTCTCACATCAGACCGAGCGTGGATCTTGGGATGCTTATGTCACACTGGTACCGACGAATGCCTGCACTCGAGATAGATGCCTGACGTCTTCTTTGAGCCCGTGACTCCGTGACAGACCTGTTCGAGGAGATCTCACCAGCGTACCGGGCCGTGAGGACAAGAGATGAGCTGGTGACACCTACTAGCAGCCCCTCCCACCCCTCCCTCCTCTTTCTCTCATGGACAGGTGCCTGGGGACGTCCAAAATCGGCGTCGAATTGTGGTGTCTCGGTCCTGAGCTCAATTTCAACATCAGGCGCGAAAGTCTGCGTGCGTCAGAGACGTGTCATCATCCCACAGATTCTTCTTGTTGTCTCGTCAGCCATCTGCTGTCGGGTCTTAGCTAGAACTCGTAGGAGATTGCTCGAGGCGAAGGGTAGAGACGCCTCTCAGGTAGACATGAAACCCTGTTTTCCGCAAATTGTGGCTAGGAAGTCGTCCATTATATGAGAAAGGTTGATCACCATGAAGAGGCTTGAAGCATGTTAATGGGAAAGAGGGCATTGTGACAGCCAAAGGGGGGCCTAAGCCTCTTTGGAGAGAGACACTTACTGTCTAGTAATCAAGAGGTTGCCTGACCCGTCACGTAGGATCAGACAGAAGGAGAGGTCCTGGCAAGCAATACCTCGGCTGTGGGTGACCTTGGCCACATGCCATGCTGCTTCGGTGCTTGTAGTGAGGATGTGAGAGTTGTGTGGAAAGATTTGGTAGTAGAAAATTTGGTATATGAATTTGAGCTGCGCGCTTGTGTTGAATAACGAGGGACTATGAAGCTTGATTCCTTCTAGCTGAACTACCTATTCGGTCAGAAAGGCCGTTATTTACCTAGGTCCTCGAGAAATATCCTCAAGAAATACGGAAGTGTTCAGTGCCGGAAGATCAGGAAGATCTTCGTGCCGGAAGATCAGAATCCATTCTGAGGTCCTCACCGTTTCACGGCCTAGCCAATAGGCCTTACCAAACAACAGCTTGTGGGTTCGCGACTAGTTCCGAAATGTTAGAGCAGATCGTCCTTCTTTTTTTGGGGGGGTTTCTTTTATTATATTTTCTTTCCTCTTTGTAACCATACAGCCCTTGATACATCTCTCATTCTGTTTTGTCAAAACCATTCACAAAATTAACATAGTCGTCATTATTTTTCTGTTTAGTTTCATTAGTAAAAAATCTGCCATAATTAGCTCCGGGGGCGGGGGACTGAGAAATAAAAACAATTAAGCACGAAAAAGAAAATCCCCCAAAAAATCTCCAAAAGAAAACTGTTACTGAATAAAAGGCTAGGAAAACAAAGACTATTAGAGAAAGAATTCCTCCAAGGGGAACAAACTCTATAACAAGAAAACAGTTTACAAAAGACCGGTCGAAAATGCCTAGGCATATCGCTGCCAAGTTTAAACAGCTAGCAGATAGTCAACTCGGACTACAGCTTCTCAATAGCACAGAAAGACCAATGTAAGATTCTGTATGTATTATCTCAGTACTAGAGAGTATTTCAGAATTTGCTCTTCCGGTTCTATGATTTTCGTTGCTAAAACACGTTGCCGAGATCTTTCCGAGACCGCTCTCTTTTTTTCTTCTTCTTCTTTTTCCTAGGGACGTTCTAGGGACTAAAAAAACAGAAAAAAATCTCTCCCCCTCCAATAAGACAACGCATGTCTTAAGAGACACTGAGGAAAAGGCTACACCGTAGACGGTAGCTAAGTGGTTGCTAGGGAGAACGAATGTGCAGGAAAGTCCCGTAGTATCAGGGCAGCGGGATTTTAAAAGGTGATTTCCATGCGAGGGCAATGGGTCAAGACTTCCATGACAGCTCTCACTGTACACCGGTACAGCATACATACATACTAAGGTATACAGTAATTACAGGATCGGTGGATCCCAACCTCGCACAGCTCTGACCATTTCGTTCCCTCTGGCTCTACTCCCACCCTTCCTAGCCTTTTTTCGACCACAGAGCAGGTATGACTACTAATTTGTATTGGATAAGACAGAAGAGGAAAGAGCAGAGTAGAGGTAATGTTTAAGAGGAATGTGCCCAAGTGTTTGGACATGGGAAAATCCAATCGCCAGGTCGGCAGATCCGTGTTCTGCGCAGGATCTCCAAAGGTTATTAATAGAACACGTCATAAAAACCATGCATGGAGGATAGTAGTGCGGACTCTGGTATAGCAGAATGCTGGGAACAGAAGCCTGTTGCTTCTAACCATAGGGGCTACAGGGCAAAGCAGAGAAGGGTCTCCATAGCAATGTCCACTGCGAAGACTGTCCAGGATGGCACACAGACTGCACTGTACTTCATCAGAAAGTAAGAGTTGTGTCGACTAGCCCTATGATTAATCAGGAAAGTACTTAGATATCACAGCACCTCTCTTATGATGAAAGGAGCTGGCGACATTGATCTGGTTTATCAGAGAAAAAGAGAAGGAAATGTGGGACATAAAAAGAGAGACTGGCTTAGTAACAGAAGGTTACAGTGCACAGTCAGAGGTCCACAATACTCAATGGCCCCCACCCCTTTCCCCTCCTGAAGGATCTGATCCCCTGTGTGGGCCCCGTAAGCTTTGACATTCCCACCCCAGTCCCTCCATAACACAACCATTTTCTCAAGATTGTCTTTGCTGTCTTCTGCTGTCTTGTTAGTTCGGATCCATTGACACCTGGAAAGCCACAAGCCGAAACAAGATGTCAGCAGAAGCACATCTCATACAGCCATCATGCAGTTGGTGCTGCCTCGCCTCAGTGGCAGTCAGTTGACACACCACAGCTGAGCCACAGCTGAGCCACCATCATCATGGCCGAAGCATCACCACACCAAAGCGCGGTCAAAAGTTTACCTGGTGGTCAGGCGAGGGGCCCCGGCCGTGTCGCCGGTCCCACGCTGCCACAAACATATAACCTTCTTGTAAGTCCTACTGTCGTGCTGGGCCTGCTCCTGTGCTATCTGTGATGGCGGCAGCTGACTTTCTTTGTGGATCTTTTCAGGCTCTGCGTCCCTTTTCGGCCCTCGTCCGCGACTGCTTGGCGGCGACGAAGAAGCCCCGCTCCCACAACGGCCGATTTCGACAGCCGCGCAGCCCTGCCTGCCCCGAACAGCCTGACAGCACCACTGCTGCTCCGAACAGACGAGCCGCGCTGGGATGCAATGGGAGGGGGAGACGGAGATGGAGACCTCTCGGTAGCCATACGAGACTGCCACATACCCCCTCCCATCACCAGTCCTGGCCGCCACACAGGCACACAAAAATGCACAGACGAGCAGAGATAGGACGCAATGGGAGGGGGAGATGGAGATGGAGACATCTCGGCAGCACGAAAAAGGCTGCCCTTTCTCCCCGGCCTCACACCATGGCCTTGGCGGCGCCGTCGAGGTCATTGACAAACAAGATCGGAGGGAGGGGAGCTGGACACATCTCGGCAGCGAAGACAAGACTGCCACTTTCCCCTTCTCCTTGTCGACGGCCATGATGATGGCGGCCGCCGTCCATTCTGCCGCCGCCGCATCACTACCACGGCCCCATTCCCACCATGGCTCCATTCCTGGCATCCGCCCCCTTGGCTGCTACCGCCGCATCACTGGTAGCCGGTCTTGTTCTGCCGCCGCCGCATCAGGGAACACCGCCGATGCTCTGAGCATCGGGCAATAACAACGCCTGTACATCTGGTCGGGGGAGGGGAAGGTTTGGTTGAGGTAAGCAGCAGGACTTTTTTGGGACGTGAGGCTCTGTCTTCCAACACCACCGTGCCCAACAACAAAATCTTCTTTGTCCAAGAACAGCAGCTGGTCCAAAAAGCTGTCAACTTGCTGCCTCGACCCCCTCAATCAACCCTGCCACCCCAAAAACAACATCGCGTCCCCCCTTCTTGCCCAAGCATTTCAAGCTCCAGCAACAAGTTGTCAATAAAGATGCAATGCATATTTCCATCTACAACCCGGATGCATGATCTCACTGGGCAACTCTGCCATGGAGATGCCGCAACCTGCTGTTGTCCTTGCAAGCGATTGTCTCGTGAGAGGAGAGACACTCGAAGAAGGGAAGCACAGGACCGGAAGCTGGGACAGTCAGGTGCATCGGTATCAGGCCAGGATGGGCTCTCTGGACAAGTGCAGTGAAGCCCGGGCAACATGCCGTCTGGGAATATAGCAGTTGATGGTTCTTGACGGCAAGAAAACATGGTAGCCAATATTTGTTTTGGTTAGAAGCTTGGAAAACACAGCAGTTACTGTTGACTAGAGTCTACAAAACGCAAAATAGTCTTCTGTTTCCCATCATTGAGAAGAACCACAGCAAGTCATTTTCCATCTCCACCCCCTGTGTGACCTACAGTGTCCCAAAACTCCAGCAATGCCAATCACCCCATCGCCATCAACAACAAATGGCAATTGTCAGAATACTGTCGTCAGTTGAATGCTGTGTGTTGGTTCTCCTCTATGATCACCAGAAGACTAGTGTATAGCTGCTTAATGAGCTCAATGACCAGCTGGGCAAGACTTGGTGGGCACTGGCAAGGCTGGCCCAAATCATCTTTCTTAAAGCAGCTTCTACCATTCCACCCCCACCCCCCAAACACCCTTGATCTCGTCTTCCTCACCAAGGCAACCTCTTTTGCAGAGCTCAGCCAAGAGAGAGAGAGAACATAAAAAACAACACTAACAACAGCAAAAACAACAGCAACAGCAGCAGCAGCACCGGCAGCAACACCGATGACAGGTCCAAAGAACAGGACTCAGAAAACAAGGGGTTCCCAAAATTCCGGTTGATGTACTGTTTTGAGATAGTAATTACTGACACAGTGAAACCACTCCGGCTGCTGCCCCCGCCCTTGACCGCCACTCGTCTTCCTTTCCACGTCGACTCTCAACGACCTCCCTCGTCCTGCACTTCTCCCCCTGACGATGGGAGGGAACAAAGATAGCCATGCAGGCCGCCAAGACCGCCACCACCCCTAACGGCGAGAACGAGAACAAGACATGCCCCGCTCGGTCTCCATCAACGGAGAAGAGACAAGAGAAACGAGAGGGGTGGTGTGCTGTGTGCCAGGAGGACCCATTGGACGGCAGGGAGTGGAGGGGGACGGAGCATGGGCGGAAGACATAAGTTGATGGCGGTGAGACTGAGGGAGGAGGGGGTGGGAGGATGAGTTGGTGGTGGTCAGTTGAACCACCCCCTTCTCCTCTCCCCTTCGCAATATCCCACCATTCTGGTGTAGTCCAACCGGCCGTTTTTCCGTCAACGCCGGCGACGGAGGGTTAGACGATCGTCGTCCTCCTGGCCGGGGACGAGGGAGCCAGGGTGAAAGATAGGCAGGCGACGCTTCTAATGCGGAGGCTCCCGGGGTGGCCAGTCGTACCGCGACGGTTTGGAGGCGACTCAACGACTCATAAGGCCCCGGAAATGTGCCAAATTCAAGGCCTGTGGCTATCTTGTCAGTCCCTGCACACAAATCCTGTCACGTAGGGAAAATGACTTACCCGGTCCTCGGATCCGTACATCGAGATAATCTCTTACGTGTTGTCAGGATGAGAAAGCAGAGGGCTGCTCCAGTTCATGAACTGGAACGGGAATGCTGGAACAGGTCTTTGTCAGTATCAGGCGCGAGCGCGAGAGAGGGGAGGGGAGGGGGTTGGGGGTTGGGCTTTCCGTGGGTGCTGTTGCACTCACGGTTGATGGGAGCAGCGGGAGCCGAGACGGTCGAAGGTCTCCAGCTCGTACTGCGGGACCGCGAGGGGGAGCATCAGAAGGAGGGCGAGATGGGTTGATGTGTTGAAGGATGAAGAAGAGAAAGAGGGTCAGGATGATGGAGGAGGGGAGCGAGGCCAGGTATTTATCTTTCCAATGTTTACCCGTGTTATCTGAGTAGGCAATGGCGACTTGCCAGGGTCCAGTGGCCAGAACATTCTAGCATCCTTGAGAATGATTCTGACAAAGAAACAGGAAGCTAGCTCTTCTTGCTGCTGCCGGCGCAGACCTTGGAAAGGTTTCTAGGTACACAAGGGGAAAGGGGAACACAAAGACACCAGAACATTGTGACAATGTACGGCGAGAAAGTTTTGGAAAGGAGATGATAAGAGCTGATAGCATAGCCAGGTTGACTCCAATATTGCCTTTTTCTTCCCATGGAACAGATTAGTCTTGAGCCTCCAGCCTTTCGGGCCTGCACATTGTGAGAGATGGCAGGAAGGTCTATGGCGTGCTTGGTGAAGTGGGGCTTTAACTACTGTATGTGGATCCAAGGCATGGCCTTGCCCTAGGCGGAATCTTTTCGTCAGCATTGTCCATTATGGCCAAATCTACTCTTTGGGGGAGGTTCGACTTTCTAAACGAGTTCTTGACCTACAAGATCTGCCACCTCGAATCTTTCAGATGGGCCTGGACTGAAGAGGAAGGCTAGTCCTTTCTCTACTTCTGCCTCTCCAGGAGGTGGCACTCGGGAACAATGTCCTCTGCATGGACTTGCAGAACTTCTCGCACCAGTGTGCACACTGGAGGGCAATATGCCTCTTTTCTTGCTCGAAGCTCTGTTAGAAGGGCAGTTCCAAGCCTGGTACTGGACAAGCTGCTGCATTGGGTGTGGGCGCTGGCGGGTCAGGGAAGGCACCTGGTTGAGCAGCAACACCAGAAGCAGAAGCAGAAGCAGCAGTAGTAGCAGGAGCAGTGTAGTAGTCACAGAAGCTTTGGCCTGGGGGAGGGGGAGGGGATACCTGATAATCAGGTTACTAAATGAACTACCCCTTACTGGCTGAGCCTGCTGAAACCAAAGACAAATTTGTACAAGCCCCTCAAGAGCTACAGCGTGATAGATGATAGCATAGTGAATTATTAATAGAAGGTTCTTCAAGTGGTCTTTGGCAGTGCACAGTTGGTGCTTGTCAAGCTGGAATTTGTGGAGGCAGCCCTGGAAGGAAGGAAGGCTAATAAGTACAGGGCTGCCTTGTGGACATAGCTGCTACCTAGGTATAAACCACCTCAGCAGGGGAAGGCACCGGTCAGAATGGTATCAGGCGCATAACTCTAGTAATAATTAAAATGCAGACCCTCCATTAATGCTTTGATTCTCCAAAACATGTACAGACCATGCTGACCTCAAGAGCATTTTCAGACCGCAGCCAATACCACCAACACCCACCAACACCAGTGTCCGTCTCGGCTTCGCCTCCCCCAAGCCATGATCGATCGCGCCGAGCAGATCCAGCAAGTAATCAACCGGAGTGTTCACCGTCTCCCAAATATGACTGGCGACTCTGCTCCCCACCCCGAGCCCTGCGACAACATAGGAGAGAGCACATGGAGACGGAAGAAAAAAAGAAACATGGAGATAATATGTTGAGCATTCATCCCGTCCTGCTGTCTGACGCACCCGCAGCGCAACGGAGTTCTCAGAGCGGTTTCGGAGACGATACGATGGGGGCCCTCGCGGCCCTGGCAGGGCTCGCACGCCGAGAACACAAGAGAGAGCCCATCCGTGCCTGCCAACACTCTACCACCGACCTACCCTCGCGACGAACGAAATATACCAACCTAAACAGTCTCATCGGTTGTCCAAAGCCCCTTCGACCTGAATGCAAGGTTTTGGACTGAATTATGGCTCTGCGGAACGCCGAAACCCCGAGACATCAAGGACCTTCGAGAACGGATACAAGACAGGAGCCTGCCCGAAGCCCTCTCTAACCAGGGGCCAAAGTCCGTCGAGTTCCGTTTTCAACGCAATGACAACCGGCACTACGCTACTTGTTTCGTTCGAGAAACAGATTGAAACGGCTTTCTCCAGAGAAAGACATCGACGAGCCGCAAAATGATATCAAGAGGGCCGGACATAATGAAGGCTAGCAACAACGAGATCGACCTCATTTGAAGTGATAATAAGGCACCCCGATCCCCGGCCCCCGGTCTCTCCTTCACCCCAGTGCTGGGATACATGTCCTCTGCTCGAAGTGAGCTGCTCGAGGAAGATGGCCAGTACTCGTAGCCGAGACTCTTGGACGACTTCTCTGCTCGAAGCCCTCAGAAGGCAACCTGCTCTGCTTGAGACCCCCAGGCACGACGATCTGAAGACCCTGTCTCCGTTGCATCACGTCTACTGCCAGTTCACGACAATTACAATAACCACAACATTCTTGAAGACAACATGATGCTACGCCAGCATCCCCTAACCCCCCTGCCTCCGTCCCCTTCCTCATACCTCCGGGGGCACCCTAAAGGAACGCATCAAATCACGCCACCAATAGTGATGTGAGGGCTATGGAACCATTGATATACTATAGCAGCCGAAAGCACTCGAAACACCTTAGGGACGACATTATTCGGGCGACTTTAAAACATTGTCGGATGGTACGTATGTCTTCATTCTGGGAAGGGAAACTGAATGGATAGACGCTACAGAAGGAAAGAAAAGAAGGAAAGAGAGCGAAAGCCAGCCAAGAAGGCTGAAGCTATCTAGAAAGCTGGGCAGGTTGCCTGGCAACACCGCATGGGCCACTGCCTGGCCCTCGCACATTCATTATAGGTCTTTCTCTACTCACCAGAGAGATAGACTGTTGTACAAGCCTAGACGGTGTGCATGTGACCATGGCCACTTTACCACGCCTGCCCAGACTATCCATACGAAATGCCATTTCTTCCGCGACGCACATCGCGAAGGGCCGTAAAAATGTCATTTCTCTCCGCGTCCTCCCTCACCCCCTCCCAGGTCAGAACCTAAGATAGGTCGAAAGAATACCACTGGTGAGTGTATGGTTTTTCCCTCTTCTTTTCTCCTTGTTTTCCATCTGAAGTGACTCCCGTGTGGGTGACCTGAGAGCTCGCTCAACATGGCAGACCTGTCGCTTGATGCCTCCAGAATGGACTAGCTTTAGCCCGGCTTAACATAGGTTTGTGATGAAACCCACTCCTGGCAAGATGCCTCAACAGGATGACTATTCAAGACTATCTGTCACTGCTGCTGGACACATTCTTGTCGGTGACAGATCAGAGTCCAACTGTCCAAGCTACAAGCCATGCTGATTGGCTCCTCAGAAAAAGAGTGGGGGTAACTCTGCCCCACCTTTTGCCCTAATGCTTTTTGAAGTCACCTCCCATTACTTGTCCAGTTTCCAAACTTCCCGGTGATATTTGACAACCAAGACATACCAAAGTGGTGGTGATATATTCCAGAACTGTTTCGATATAAGTACATATCCTGGCTGTCCTTGGGTCTGCTGCGAACATGCCTCCCAAATGCCCTTCAAGGCAGATGATTTTTGTTGAGCACCTATCATCAGGGGCATCCTTTGTCATTCTTTCTGTACTCGCCCATCATCCCTCTCTTTACATCTCGAGTTGATTGTCGTCAACTGCCAGGTCTCCATCAGTCGAAGTCTGATCGATGACTCAGCTGCCGATCTCCGGGCTGCTGGCTAGGGTGCACAGTGGAGCTTAGAGGTCCCTGGAGCTAGTGATGGATGTCATGCTCGGCAGTGACTTGGCCCCAGGACTGATGTTGAGAGAGTTTCGGGCAGCGGGGCGATGGATGGGCACTTGCGGGCGGGGCCGTGGTCGTGACGTGACGATGTGGTCTGAAACGGGGCTGTCATTCGGTGGGCCAGCGCGGCTGGTGCCGTGACTGCCAAGAGCCATTATTATCCCCCACATTATTATCCATGGGTGAAGGCTATTTTCCCAGATGAACCCCAGATCTCTCCGCGCAGGGATCTTACTTAGTATGAAGGAGCGTGAGGAGGGTCCGCCCGTACCTTGATAAGTAAGTATGCATTGCACCGAAGTACACACTTGAGTAAGTGCGCTGTCTGTTGCAATGATCTAGCAGCACCAAAAATATAGATAAAATGGCGCAATTTTTCATGTTATTGGGATACTTGCATTCAGACGTGGCTTCAATAGGAGCAAAGGCAGCATTGGGACTGTCTTAGTACCACTGTAACAATTGACCAGGTCCTGTGGCGCCCGTCCGCGCCTTGTAACCACGCGGGTTTTCTGTCAGCCTGTCTATGATAGCGCCGGACTTATGTTCGATGCCAAGTTGCAAAATCACCGCCTTCATCCGCCTTGCGGCTTTTGATTTCTCAACACGTTTATCCCGATGCAATTTCTATAAATATGTCTATTTGAACATGTTCTGTTTCAGCATTTTCATTCAACATTTGAGTTCTTCCCATCTTGCATTACTTTTATCTCGATCGCCAAAAAAGGGGGCGGAAAAGGGGGGCCGGGCTAGAGAAGAGGGGAAAGAGGGGTACGAGGGGGTGTGGGGGCCTCTGAATTAGCCGACGTAATTACCGCAACTTCCAAGTACTATGTACTTGACTGTACACCTGTGTCCTAATATTCTATTCGAGATCCCCACTTTGCTGTGGATAATGCCTAGTCTTTGCCATGTACCATGTACATAATTACAATGTATGGTAGCATTTTCTCTTCCAAGGTTCTCGCGCCAGACTCATAGATGTGTCTCCCGCCTGTCATTGGGAGTTTTGCATGCTTTGCTAGCCACGGTTGCATTTCTGACACCCCTCCTCTATCAAACACATTCCGGGATTAAATTTTGGAGTCCGCCTTAATAATGGCACGCATTCCCTCCAGGGATCGGAAGCACTTTCATGTCATCTTTCCCTGCCGTTGCTCACTCCACCTCGCCCCCGCCCCCAACCTCTCCTTCTCCTCTTCTTGCGCAAAAGAAAATAAAAAAAAAGAAAACGAAAAGACAAAGGCCGCGTCAGAATGCCTCCTGCCGTTGAAGTAAGAGACTTGTTCAATGCTATCTTCCGTCGTAGCTCACGGCTTGATCGTCGCTGCATCCTACTCATCGATGAAGGCCGGTTCAACGGCCGGCTGCACGTGGCACTCATCACCACCTATGACATCTTGACCATCCTCAACGCGCTGCCCGGACACCACCAGCTGAGGCCCACCATTTCAGCCATCTTCCTCCCGGACCAGAATGTCATGCTCTTCTTGCACCTCATGACCAGGCCGGCGGCCATGTCCCCATACCATCTCCCCCTCATCGCCCAGCAGCAGGCGCAGCACCAGGATCTCGCAGAGCATCAGGACCCTCAGCCTCAGGAGGCTCAACCCCAGGCTCAGGCCCAGGATCTCTCGGAAACTATCTCGCCTGTCATGTTGCGACGGCTCAATATGAGGTGCTAAGGCGCGAAGCGACGGAGCCCACTGTGCCAAGCCAGCCACCCACTAGCAGAACCAACACTGAAGCATGACCAAAAGTGGGCTCCCTAAGGGGAGGAGGAGGAGGAGGAGGAGGAGGAGGAGGAGGAGGGTAATGGTCTGTATGTTGTGGTACACCCGCGGGGCGCGAGAGGATGGGGGGGCTTTGGGGGAGAAATGGAGAAGACTGTCTAGTTTTACTTGGGACCTAGGTGCTTCTATCGAGAGGACATTCTAGGGAACTCCGAATCACTATTAATTTTTGTTTTCTTTTGCAGGTTGGCCTAATAATTACGGTGATTAGCACTATGCAGTGATCTATTAATGAAGTTTTGATTGTCAAATTTCTTTGCAAATCGCCTTTGCTGTCCCACCCCCCTTGTCCAGTCTCTCTCCTTTTCTTCCTTTCTAATTCCCTCCTTTCTTCACCCCGTGGGGAGAGACCAGCGACGAGGATCAAGTAAGGCTTGGTACCCATCTACAGTGGGCTTGCTTACATCGGCTACAGGGGGCTTCTTACTCGGCAGACATCCGATCTCTCTCTCCCCTACTGTATGTGTGTGTGTGTGCCCCCTAAGGACCCCCTGGAAGCTGGAGTGCACACCATAGTAGTATGTAATTAGGCACCACATTCCCTTCCCGCTCCCGTCCCCCCCCCCTCCCCCACCTCTCAGCAGCTCAGCCCTTGTCTTTACAAGGTTTCCCCAGTCGATCCATTATAAGATACCCACCACAGGCATGACCCTGTCGCCAAAGAGCCCCTGAAAAGCAACAAGACTCCTAAATAATGTGTGTGCAAGAGCACGGCAGTGACAACTCGCAAATGAAAAAAAGGGAAGCAAAAACAAGTATGGTGTCCCCGATCCTGTCAGGGTTTCAAGACACATGATCACTGTCCAGCCACTCACAAAGGCCAGGCTATGCACTGATGCAGGTTAGTGGAGCCTCCCTTGCCCCTCGGCCTCCTCTGCCACACCGTACATTCCAACCTACCCAAAACCTCCTCATTTATGCTGTCCATCTCTGGCACAACTTGCGTGAGTGCGCGCATGCATCATGGTTGCTAAATGATCACAGTATTATTCTTTTTCACCTTGTTTTTCTTCTTCTTTCTATAGTATAATCTTCCTTGGCTGTAGGACTTTGTTCAGTGAACTCATATTTACAGCAGAACAAGAGCGATGCTAAGGCTGTCGACATGGCCCTGCTTGCCAAGACAACATACAGAGTCATGAATGTTCATTATTTCTAAATTAGGGAAATAAGCCAAAAATGATGTAATTCTTATTCATCAGCCCATGCATTATCGATGGATGTGACAGAGGACAACCAGGATCAAAATGTCATGTGACTCTTGTTCTGGAACCTCCTAAGGAAAGGGGCTGGCAGGAACCTCGCATTGGGGAGATGGTAGGCCCATAGCAATGTTTCCCCAAGGCAGACAAGAAAAAGTTTTTATTTTGCTTGGTTCCTTGCGGATGAGGAAATTAGTCAAGGTGGTACTGTGAGCAGGTGTGATCTTCTTTGTGACTAGGTAATGCATGGTCTAGCCTTATCGCCCACACAGCGGTAGCCCTGGACCGGTAGCCCCGGCCCTTCCACAGCAGGGCTCTCATACCATTTTTCCTGATTAAGCAAGGGAGGAAAGAAAGAAAAGAAAAGGAGAAAATAAACCAACAGCAACACCACCGGTCGGATACCTACGTGACGCCACGAGTCACGACCTTTTCTTCTCACCGAAAAACAACCCATGAGTAATCACCTCCTCAGCCGTCCCGACCTGCTTTGGGCGACCGGAATTCAAGCGTAGGTGCCTGTCCCGCTCTTTCTCTTAGGCCGTTCCACCGCGGTGCACACCCGAAGCACGACAGTTGTTGGGGACAACATTAGGCAGGTCGTGCGCCTCGTGTGTGATGGCTCCCTTGTCTACTGTAGGAACGCGGCCGGCGCTGACTGACCCGTGGCAGCAGTGAGACATGTACGATGCAACACCAACGACGACGACTTGACTTCCGTCCTCAGGTGCGGAAAATGACCTCTCTCTCTTTCTCCGGACCATTTCCCTCTCCCAGCAAGCCCCCAAGTTGCAGAATTTCAGGCGGAGGCAAAAAAGGCCGAGAGGTCATCTGATTCCCGACGTGCGAGTGAGGCTACGTGCATTGGTTGAAACGCGAAATTTCTTTTGTACAACACTGGGAGGCAACAACACGATGCACCCCCACACACCCTTGGTTGCTGGAGATCCGACCATGCAGCAGGCACCCTGGCCCAGCGACGGTCTGGAAGCGCACGAAGGGCAGCAGCAGCAGGTCCGAGCCCGTGGCTGGCTGTTTCCTCCCTCCCTATCGAAGAAACGCCTGGCCTGGCCGGCAGGCGAGTCGGCAGAAATGCCCTCGAGAGGTGCGCGACAACACATCTCCCTCCAAGTCCCGCCATGACTGCCTCCTTTTTTTCCTCTTTCTTCCTCACTGATGCGAAGGTGCGCCAATAGGTGTGATCAATTACCGGCCGGACAGCCGAGGTGGAAAAAAAAGGCGGGGAAGAGAGTGGGTTGACTGCTCTGCGGGGTGACGCCACAGCCACAGCGCTTACATTTGTATTTTACGGCCGTACTGTAGCAAGGTGGCCCCCAGGCACACTGTAGGTGTCGCTGGTAAGCCCTTCCAGTGGGTCTGCAGCACTTGCGTAGAAAATTGCTCCAGGCTGCACGCCGATTGGCCCCCAATCTCTCCCTCCCCCCGTTGACTCCAATGCTGATACATGATTGCAGGTTAGACACACCCTCAAGAGTCATCTTGGGCAGCACCGACGATCCGGGACCCAGCATACACGAGGGCCAGCTGCTCTTGATCCCCAGCCCCCCCAATTATCGCTGCAAGTCCATTGGGTGCGGTAGGAAGGCTTTGTGAGCAAGATCGGCAGTGTGAGCTCGCACAACATGATGAGAAAAATAGGCGGCTGCCCTCTCCTCCAGATTAAGCCACCAATACGAGGTGTCTATCACCGCAGGCTTATCGGCGAGCGCCGTCGCCCTCGGAATCTGACCCAAGAGGCGTTGTCACATGCCGCGAGGAGCGTCACAGCACGGTAGTACAAGAAGGAGCTGACCTCCGCCCCTGTACTGCTAGTAGCACAGGCGCATACCTGTTGGGGAGGGGGAGGAGTTGCGTGTGTGTGCATTCTGTTGCACACTTGGGGGGAGGAAGAGAGAGAGAATGAGAAAATGAGAGGGAGGGGGAGGAGAGTCAACCATGTCAGTGCCCGATGGCGGACAAACACGGGATGCGGCCGGCCAGCGACTGAGGTGGCGAGAAGCCAGACAGAAAGACACACCGAGCCACGGGTAGCTGCAGGCGAGGCGAGCACCCTCATTTCCCCTCCGTCTCCCTCCCATAAGGTCGCCTCACCGGTGTGGTGCGCGCGAGCCACCGCTGATCAGAACTTTGTCCTACTGCGGGCGGGCAACTGATTCTTGCCTCCCCACCATTTCCCTTCCGCCCTACTCTCGCTGTTTCTTTCTCATCACATGCCCCTTCTTTCTGCCCCCTCCTCTGATGACCCTGTTCCTTGTTCCCTTTTGTGCAAGGCAGACGAGGCTGGACGGATGCGAGCGGGAGCACACATGCGGGTGTCTATTCATCCGGCCGTGAGCCCATTTATTTATTCTCGTCTGACCATACAGGATGGGTGGTCATGCCTGCGCCCGGATGAGAGTAGAGCAGTTACACGACAGTAGCTGCTGCTACTGCGCTGTGATGCAGCAGAGTTACACGTACCATCCAAATTCCTTTGCCTCTCACCCTTTACCCGTTTCCTTGTTTTCTTTTCCCCACCAATGATAACACACTGCGCATATTGATCCCAGCCATACCATCGCCTCCCGGTGAGATCCTCCCCGCTTCTCCTCCTCTGCCCCCAAGAGCTGCTTTGCTCTTCCTCCCCAAAGACAGACAACCCGAAAGAGACACAAAGACCTGAAGGGAGAGAACATCATCTCTCTGGCAATCCGCACGTCATTTCTTTTCTCCAGCTGAGGCGCTTGATCAGACCTTGGCTTTTCCTCACAGTCCATACACACACACACACACACACAAACCTGCCGGAAGCTTTGTCACCATGAGCGTGCGAAGCCCCGAGATTCCCTCCTCGCCTCCTTTCAGTGAGGCTCGCGTCTCCGCCACCGATAGCGTCCGCGGTTCTCTTGCCGGGCGAGCCCAGGCCGCGGAGGACGAGATGCCGTCGGACGCTGCAGGACAACACCAACGAGAACAAGGTAAGTGGTGCTGCTGCCGACCTGACGGAAACGACCACCCTGCATGATATCAACTACGCAAGGCACTTACTGACTCCATCACATGTGAACAGAGCACCCGCAGGTATCTGCAGACACTGACAGCGCCAACGGTAGACAGGCTGCTGTCCAGGCGGAGGCGTCGGCGCGTTCAAGCAAGAGATGTCTCTCTGGAACCCCTGAGAGCGGTCCGATGCCTGCCAAGAGAACGCGCCGTGGTAAGACGACAGGCGCACGCGAGCCTGCCGTCGCCAAGGACCAGACGGCGGAGCCGATGGTGCATCCCCAGCTGGTATGTGTATCCCGAGGATGTAAGACAGACCAGCCTGCTAACACCGAGATGATGTGACATCAGACAATCATTCTGCACCACCCGACGCCCATCCGCCCCGAGCTGCCACCCGCGTCTTTCCTCCAGAGCTTTACCGACCCCACACACTCGAAAGCACCCCCCGGGCTGGTCGCAAGGGCTGTCCGCAGCGCTCCCGAGCTGAGGGTGTCGGAAGATACATTCCGGGCAGAGCACTGCCGCTCGGACGGCCACCTGTCCAGGCCGTACGCCCCCATCACCTCGAGCGGGGAGGAGGAGGAAGAGGAGGAAGAGGGAGGAGGAGGAGGAAGAGGAGGAGGAGGAGGAAGAGGAGGAGGAGGAGGAGGAAGAGGAGGTGGAGGATGATGATGCCGGCGATAATGGCAACAAGAGCGGCAGTGGCAGTGGCAGCGACAGTGACAGTGACAGCGGCAGTGGCAGTGGCAACAAGACTGGCAACAATACTGGCAACACCAACACCAACAATAACACCCCCAGCAACACTGCGAACAACACTGGCAACAGCAGTGGAAATAACGTTGCCAGCAGCACTGACAACAACACTGCGAGCGGTACTGCCAACAGCAATCACCACCAAGACACAACTCCTCAGGCGCCCGATGCTGCCCACAACGTGCCGGCGACCGCCCCGCCTGCTCCTCAGCCAGACGACTGCCATGTGATTGACCTTGACCCGGACACGGACGGTACTGCGCTTGAGCGCATGGACAACAGCTGGACCACGGTGTGGTATCTCAAGCTCCCCTTCCCAGGCGACGTCCAACAGGTGGTCACGTACATCACCACGGGTCTCAACCGCCCCCTTACGGTCAAGAGCCTGCCCCGGGTCGTACATGGCGCCGCCGAGCTGGCACGCCTGTCACAGCCGGGCGCCGAGGGGCCAGACTTCTCGCGCTTCTTCAAGCTCAACGTGTTCACCAAGCCGAGGGCTGGACAGCTTGTGAGGTGCGCCACCAGGGACTCGACGGACAACGGCGGCCCCGACATGTGGTACGGATATCCCGCCCGCGCGTTCCCTGCGAACCAGCACTCCTTTGTCGAAGGCGAGGCCGCACTGCATATGGACGGCAAGCTCATGGGGTACCCGTTCCTCCTCATCGCGGCCGCAGACGACCCCTCCCTGCCCGCGAGCCTGTCGGGCGCCGTGCAGCAGTGCTTCGAGCTCGCCGCGTCCCACACCAGGATCGTCTCCCGCCTCAACGAGCTTCTGGTCAGGCTGACGGGCAGCGCGGACAGGCTCATTAGCAGGGCCGTGTTTATGGTTGCCGCGGGCGGCAAGTCGGCGCGGCTCTTCGCCGCCTGGTACTCGGGCGACAACATCATCAGCGTGTCCATACTGCACTCTTTTGACCTCGAGGACAAGCGAGATTACCTGCTCCTCAGCAGGTTCATCAAGAGGATCATCCTCTGGGGTGCCGGCGACAGGCTGGCGGATGTCCGCCACGCCGTGGACCAGCTGGAGCAGGTCTTGAGGCGGAGACAGCAGCAGCCCAGCGCCACCATGGCAGCTGCCGACCCTCAGTCCGCCCCCTGTGGTGGTTGCCCACGGCCAATAGTGCCTTGTGAAAGAGGAGGAGAGAGAGGGGGAGAGTAGCCACGGCCACGGGACGACCAGACCCCTTATGACAACCGTCTTCGTCGTCACCTTTGTTGTTATTGTTTGGGGAGTGCCTGCAGTCCAAAGGGGGCCTGCGGGCCTGCAAAGTGTGTTTTGTTTTTGCATTCTTTTGGGGTTTTCTATTCTCTTCTTGATTTCCATGCTCTCCTTGCTCTCCTTGCTCTCCTTGCTTTCTTTTTAGCCCCTCCGGCATCTGTCAGGGAAAAATAACGATCGCCAGATCTCTCAGAACTGGCTGCACCTATATTTTTCCACAGCGCCACATCCCACCACACCATCGAGAGCTTACCTGTTCCCATGGGTTTGTCGTCGTCGTCGTCGTCATCTTGCAGCGAAATGCGACAACAATACTCAAGACACAACGGCGCTTCCAATACCCCACTACCCCTTCAATACACTTTTCTTTGGCGTTGCTATTTTTGCAGTTGATTATGTGGAACGCCTCCGATCTAGGGGGCCATGATGATACGATGTCTGCCTTTTCTCGAGAACCGACCTGGTTACTCTGCTCTGCTGCAGAGGGGGTGTTTTCTTTTTCTTTTTCTTAACACCCCGACCTGATTGACCTCGGGCCATATCTTCTTGCTAGCAGCCGGTCAAGAGTCAGCAAG
Organism: Immersiporthe knoxdaviesiana; assembly: GCA_021117315.1. Taxonomy (NCBI): domain Eukaryota; kingdom Fungi; phylum Ascomycota; class Sordariomycetes; order Diaporthales; family Cryphonectriaceae; genus Immersiporthe; species Immersiporthe knoxdaviesiana. The sequence continues at coordinate 1,281,039 of CP088214.1, forward strand.
CGGTAAAGGTTTCGTCCCGGCTGGGGCTGAGACGTTAGCGAACAAAGACGTGGTGGACTTTCAACGTAAACCATGAGGTACTTCGGGCACGCTAGTTGGACCTAAGAAAATAAAATTAAAAAGTGTGTTGAAACCAAGCTATTTATAGATGCTGCTAAGCTCCACATGAACAACAAAACTCCTCTGCTCTGGGGTTCTGAGCTCTCACAACCCACCCCTTCCGGCCCTTGTCCTCTTGCGCCGAGATGGCGAAGTTTCCACGGCCCTGGAACCAGGACCATCCTCGTGTCCCCATCCCAAGCCTGCCGATTAAGCCACGAGCTCTCGACGATCGGCGGACGACCAAGCGCGCCTGCCTGAGTGGTTCCATTCCCAAAGGATAAGAGAGGAAGAAGGGAAGAAAAAGGCGAACGGGTACAGACCCGCGGGCTAGTTACTAGGCTTGGAGATGCGCAGGCGGCCCTCCCATATCCCCTTGGCCTCGGGCACGTCACGCCGCCGCCGACTGCGTCCCCTCGCACCTGTCCCCTAGTATTTCCTGGTCGCTCGGGATCTGGATATTTGGACTCGCGGCCCGGCGAGCGGTCTAGGCGCTGGTGCTGCCTGTGCCTGTGCCTGTGCTTGTGCTGCGCTATTACGCGCTGCAATCCGAGCACTGCGGCGAAGCGGCTGCCCCCTGGGGCACCGCCCACGCACAGTGTGCGGACCAGCATCAGCCGCGGCGGGCCTGCTCTGCTCGGCCTCGACCAGCCGCATCTGGTCTCGTGTCCACTGCACCCGGAGATGATGGCGCTTTGCCTCGCTGCGATCGCGGTCGAAGACCACTGCTACCTGCAGGAAGGCCTCGATATGGACTCGTCGCGTCTTGACCCGGTCCAGCGATGCTTCTGCATCTTCTAGCCTCCATGTGGCTCACTCCCCGGCCTGAGGGTCGCTGCTCCCAGATAGGCCGCCTTTGCGCTCATGAGATCCTCGTGGGCCGCTCAGAGCTCCAGGTGCAACTTCTGCCTCCAGCGTCACGAGTTACATGGGTACTCTTTGAGTCTCGCGCGGGGTCAGCACGTTCGTTTCCACAAGGGTCTTCTAGGCTGCGTCGCTCTCCGGCTGCCTCTGCCTTACTAGACAGGCGAGCTGGTGATGCTCCCAGCACTGGTAGCCGAGGTATTCGACCCAGGTCGGATTCCTGTCCTGCTATGCCGGGTCGGCGGGCTAGAACGACCAGGTGAAACCGTACTCAGCAAGAAGTCTCATCATACCCTCCTCAGAGGTTGTAGGTCCGGGATGGAATTAGTCCCTTATTTTTTACTAGTTACAGATTGATGAAATCAAAGCTAACTATTCCGGCTTTAAAAAAATTCTCTACTGTAATACTAGCGAATAGCCTTTTATTTCTTAAGTAAGCAGGTTTCGGTATTACCACTTTTGCTCTGTCATGCTCGATTGCTGACTCATATATATGGGCCTCGAGCTGCGGTAGCCCACTGCTCCATTTCTTCTGTAGGCTAGCGTGCACTTTCGTATTTGTTGCTATACTTAAGCTTATATTTAGTAGAAGGCAAGAGCTAGAGCAGCAGCTGTACCAACTTCTAGAATCAAGAAAAAGAGTATTCTCTTATTCAGAGATAAGCTTTTCTAAAAGAGCTTGAGAAGGCCGGAGAGAGCCTGAGAGAGCCTGAGATGCTATGTCCAGAATAGTTAGTTAGCTTTGATTTGATTTCATCAATCTATAGCTAGTAAGAAATCAGCCCCCGGGATGGAATGTCTTGACAAAAGTTCTCACGTGACTTCCTCACCCCCCGTGGTATCCCCCTTCGGCCCAGCAAAGTTTCCCCTGTTGAAGTGTTGCCATGTGCAAAAGCTATGCTAGCTCCTGCGCTGCACAGCGAGAACTCTCCAGTCCTCGACCAAATCTGATTGGGACCCGGGTCTGGTATCAATGCGACCATCCCACCAGGGCCGAAGCATCTCCCAGTGGGAGACAGGATCTCTGCTAACACAGTCAATCATGTTAACAGGGGATGAGTGGCCGGCCGCCCTTCTCGACAAGCCACTCATGACAGGCTCTCTCGTCCTCTACTGCCCTCTTCATATCCATAATCCTCTACAGGATTAGGCAGTGGGTCTTGTCATCCGAGCTGCCAAGATCGGCTGGTAGGGGCTGGGGTGAAGATGGCATGGCCGTGTCCCTGGCAACCTCCCAGGCAACCTCGGTCAGCTTCCAGTGGAGCTGTTTGGTATCAGCCGGGGTGGAAAGTTCTCGGATGTCTCTGCAGTGCACCCACTCCCTGTTCATTCATCATCGAGAGGATGATAGGTTGGTAAAGAGGGGATGGGGGTACGGACATGGAGGTGGGAGACCCTTACGACATCCTGCCCAAGAAAGCTTGTGGCAGGCTCATGACATTCGATTCAGTGGGCTCAATGTTCATCACATTGTCCGTGGTGTGTTGTCCTAGGTACCTATCAAGCTGGACGTCACTCAAAGCAACAGGTTCTGCATCGGTATGTACTCGCGAGGTGTTCCGGCTTTGGGGGAGATTACTTGGAGCTGCTTTGGGCCCGGAGGAGGCATCTTCTTGGTTTTGTGCAGAGCGCAATGGAGAAGACATGGAGGGGTAATAAGAGCAATGATGATAAAGGCAATCAGGATGTTGAAAACAAAAACCCAAGTGGATGAAGGCCTTCTTCTACTTCTCCTTCTGGGGAGGTTTTGTTTCTCTCAGCGCTTCTTCCCCCCTCTCCAAAAAAAAAAAAAAAAAAACAAAGCTACGCCCTCTACTTTGCAGTCTTGTTTGCGGTTTTCTTTGAGGCTTATTGTAGTTCCTTTGATCATGTAGTGCCAGCTGGGGGACCGACCAGAATTCTTTGCTTCAGGAGACCACCACAGTACTTTGTCGGGGGAGAGATACTGTACTGCAGTGAGTGTACTGTTGTGGAGATATAGGCCAGACCAGTGCAAGCGAACTGGCATTCACTTTTGCGACAACTATGGTGCTGTGCCATAGTACTGTGGTAGGTTCACTGGCCCCTAGAGACTTACTGTTTCAGGCCCAGCCCGATTTGCACCATGACCTCCCCAGCTCCCCCTTTCCTCCCACCCAACCCCTTTACCCACTCAAGCTCATAGGCTTCACATCTTGTTGAGCCTTAGGCACTGATTGCCTTGTTGGTCGCGCCCTTTGTATGTAGTGAGTGAATGAGCAAATGCTGCCTGACATCTTCCCCCAATTTTCCCCTTTCCTCCCCCTCTTCCTTCCCTCCTCCTACACAGACAAGTCCCTTTTCGACCATGCAAGACACAGACCAAGATCTGATCGCCAGGGTGTATCCCTCCCTGGGCGGCGACGGCAGCCAACTCAATTATGCGAGGGAGATGATCGAGGATGCCCGTTCGCGATGGATGTCTCCGAGGCTACCACAGGGGCGAGGGGGCTACGAGGACCGACGCGGGCCGGACGAGCTGCCTTACCTTGAGGTACGCTGTCCGTTGCAAGCTCAGGCTGCGAAATGGCCTCGACCCGCTTGGCACGGACCTTTCGCAAAGACATATTTTTGACATATAATCGAGTCTGCTAGCATCAGAACTGTGTACAATTGCATAAATACTATATATTTGAAATCCTTACAGTCAGACGAATCTTTTGATACTAATCTCAAATAAATCAATTAAATGATCAAAAATGACTTTTTTTTTCTGTCTGATGCAAGCTCAGGCTGCGGTTTGCTTAAACAGTAGCTTTTGCTTAGGTTGGTCCGTGCCAAGCAGAATTACCTCCGCAGCCTGGGCTTGCAACGGATAGAGGTTGAGCCGACCTTTTCGAACTTTCCGGGGATTGCTGTTCGGGATGAGTCAGACCATTCGTGACGTCATCCTGCCCCGCACCAGCATACACGACCTTAGCAGGCAGCACTTCTCGCTCAGGTATGTCCAGGACCACGAAGACCAGCTCTGCATAAGGAATTACGGTCAAGTACGATGTCCAGGGAGAGAAGGGCAAAGATGTGCGCTGGATTATCAGTGGTTCTCCGTTCCTGGGTACAGCATAGTCTCTCGTCGTGCGACTGCACAAACATGTCCGGTTCTGGACCGTTGTTGCTCCTCACGACATCACTTCCTCTGCCTATAGCCACAATTTCAAGCAGTTCTATGAAGGCACAGAAAGAAATAAAATAGCTCTGCGGTTCAATAGGCCTGAACTACTTTCTTCCTACTAAGGATGCAGCCGGATGGCCGTGAGCCCATGTTTATCCCTGTTGCACACAAGCTCGACGAGGGTGGGTTCGGGACTGTACGGCTTTACTTCTGTGTCTGGCACACGCGCATGAAACGTCACGGAAAACCTAGGCGAGTCAACCGCGGTGAAGCCACCGCGTGCGGTCTGGTCGCTGCCATTGGATGATACCAGTTGCCTCGTTTTTGATGCAGCTCGACGCGACTATGAATAGAAAAAAGTCCCCGAGCCACCCACCCTCACTCAACCTTGTTGCTCAAACCAATGCGCCCGAAACCGACGCGTAACAGCTGGTTGGCCAGCCGACCGATAGTTTCACGTTGCTTTTGCTTCTTCCGTCTCCCAATCATTCGAAATCATCGTGACGTCTCGACCCTGTCCCGCCAACCCGTGTCTGCGACCCACTGTTGTTTCCCCCTGTCTCCCCACTTTGCGCCCAGCTTGCTTTTGCAGGCTTAGAACGTTTGGCCGTGCCGGAGCGATATGACTAATGACTACTATGTAGAGGACCGGTTCGGAAAAGAGATGTTCCTCCCGGCTGATTCAGCAGTGTGGCTGAGTTGGCATTTTTGGGGGGGGGGTGCGGCCTCTTGTCGCATCCATGCCAGGGGTTAGATCTGCTCTGGTGCAGAGATCATCAAAAGCTATCCGACAGGGAAAGGCCTTGATGCTTGCTGGAGTCTAGCCAGCTTCCAGCTTCCAACTTCCTTGCGCGACCACTCATCTGGTCATATTCTGAGGTGTGCCACAACCCCTCCCCCCCTTCCGCCCGCTGCCGACGTGCCATCGGCTAAAACAGGCTGTAGTACCCTTCGAGGCGATTCTCCTGCGACTCGAATCCTCGCTCCGGCCCAACTTCGATCTCTCAACCGCATTAAGCCTCGTCGGAATGCTGCCCTCGCTTACAGCTCACACGACGCGCTTCCTTTGAACCGGGTCTACCGCGCTGTTACCGAATCAACCCCCTCTCATACCGATAGTCTCTTCCCTCCAATATACCCCGTGGCTCCGCATATCTGTCATGGCAGGTCAATCGCAGGCAGAGATCATCAAAGGCCATCCCATTGGGGATAGCCTTGATGCCTTTCGCGCGTCTTTCGCTTCGATCTGCGAAGACAAGAGCATCTTGTGCTCGCCGGACGCGGTCCACAAGCTTGACCAAGACGGTATGGAATACTAGCTAGCTTCCGATTTCCTTGTACGTGCCCATTTATCTGATCATATTATTATACAGACCTTCAGAAAATCGTCCTTGCCCTTCTGCGGACACTCCAGAACCTCCCCGCTGCCGACTTGCTACCTGCTAAAATAGGTCATGATGCCCTTCGAAGCGATCTTCTGCGACTCGAACTCTCTCTTCGGTCCAGCTTAGACTTCAACCATACCCGGTCTCTCCTCAATATCGTCCTCGCCAACAGACCGGACAGCGACATCTGGGACCAGGTCTACAACGCTGTTACAGAATCAACCCCCTCCCCAACCAATAGCCTCGTCTCTCCAGCAGACCCCGTGGCTCCGCAATACCAGCAGCTTTGTGAACTCGTCAGAACACCGAAAGTACATGGACGATGTGCTCAGGGAGGAGCTCGGCACTATGTATGTCGGGCTCTGCGACTTCGACCAGATCTACTTTGGAGACATTGTCGGCCTGAAGCCAGCATCGGACGCCTTTTTCAAGCAGTGTACAGAGGGCAGTGATCCGCTCTTTGGCGACAGTGGCTGGCGAGGATGGCCAGAAGACGCAAACGAGGATGATGTGCTGAGCTGGCTTGCTGAGTTCACGGAGAAGCTGTGGATATTTGCCAAGGGCTACGAATCGGCTGCTACCAATCCGGCTGCCACTGAGCCGACTCCCATCAGACCGACTCCTCCTGAACCAGCTCCTAGATACCGACGAAAGCTGTTAGCAGGGCCTGATCAGCCGATCGGTGGCTCTACTGCCGTACGCAAGATAGATGTCGGGTTTGTGATGGATGCCAGCTCTCCGGACCTGAGAACAGAGAATACCTCGAGATACCACTTGTCCCAGATCCTCATACCAGGAGAACTGAAGAGCAACCAATCCGCCGACAAACCCTTGGAAGCATGGCTTGATATAGGACGATATGCCAGAGAGGTGCTTGCGGCTCAGTATACCCGTCGCTTTGTTCTGGGCTTTACAATCTGTGGATCTTGTATACGGATATGGGAGTTTGATCGCCTGGGAGGGATTGTATCTGAGCAATTCGATATTAATAGAGATGGATCCCGGTTCGTCTTTACTATCCTTGGGTTGCTTTGGATAAGTGAAGAACGGCTCGGGTTCGATCCTACTATTATCACATCAGGCAGTACACAATTTATCAATATCGACCGCGGCAGCAGCCAAACAGAGCGCCTGGTTCTCGACAAGAAGATAAAGCGCGCACCTTGCATAGCCGGCCGAGCAACAACCTGCTGGAAGGCTTACTGCCAAGATGATCCGCTGCAGGTGCCCCTTGTGGTCAAGGACTCGTGGCAATTTGTAGAGCGTGAAGAAGAGGGTGAACTCCTGCAGGAGGCAACGGCTAGAGGTGTGGTCAATGTAGCCCGCTACTACCATCACGAAGTCGTGCGGATACGGGGGTGCCGAGGATGATGTCGAGAGCAATGTTCGACGAGGATTGGATATCACCACAGCATCCAACTATAGGCCAGAGCGCTCGGTGCCGCCGCTGCCATCGAAAACGACCCTGTCCAGAGCGCTGCAGACAGGCCGCAGCAGCAGAAGCAGCAGTGCTATCAGCAGGGTGAAATCCTCAAGCCGAACCGATGCCCCTGTACCGCAGGAACACTGCAGCAACACTGCCAGCAGGCAGCCATCTGGCCAGACCACCACTGCCCTACCACAGACAGGCTGCAGTAATAGTAGTACTACCGGCACAAAGCGACCCTCGAGCCAGACGGACGCTTTGTTACCAGCCATCAAACGGTCCTGTCCTCCGCCACCCCGCACAAGATCCGGCGACAAGGTGCTGCCAAACCGCATACACCGGCGTGTGATCGTTCGCGACTATGGAAAACCCATCTATAGAGCAAGCTCCCGATCAGCCCTTCTCAGAGCACTAGCAGGCTGTATCGAAGGACACGAGTCTCTATACAAGGCCGGCTTCCTCTATCGAGATATCTCGATCAATAATCTATTAATCAACGAGGATAAGGACAACCCATCCTGACCCTCCTTCTTGATTGATCTGGATCTTGCTATCAAGATATCGCGGGAAGGCGCCTCGGGAGCAGAGGGAAAGACCGGAACTAGAGCCTTTATGGCAATCGGGGTGCTGCTCGGTGAGCAACATTCTTTTATGCACGATCTTGAGTCATTCTTCTGGGTGCTGTTCTGGATATGCATTCACTGTAAGGAGCCACAAGATAAGAAGGGCAGAGTAGTATTATCTTTTGATAAGTGGAACTTCGCTGGGATGGAGGAGTTGGCGAAACTCAAGCTGGGCACGATCTGTGACGACGAGCTCTCCTGCAGGACTACTACAGAATACTTCACCCATTACTACGAGCCCTTGATCCCCTGGATGGACAAGCTGCGGAGGATAGTATTTCCGCAAGATAGGAAGTGGAAGAGGGAAGACTCGGGCCTGTACTCGTCAATGAGGGAGGTCCTTTGTGAAGCTGCGAAGGTATTCGATGCCTAATATATAGCACCATATTACGATCTATCTGTCCTCAGCTCCTCTCGTCTCAACCCCTCCTGCGGTTGATTCTCCTGTGACCCAACAGATCTTTACGAGGGGCCAGTGGACTGGCCTTTATCCGAGCGCCGGGGGTAGCTCTACTAGGTATCGGATCGGCCAGCTGGGCGTTGTCGAAACAATCCTTGATGTCCCGGAGCGCCTGGCCTTTCAGTTGATGCTGGCGCCAAAAATGCCAACTCAACAGCATCGCCCGGTCTCGCAGCTCGGTCTCGCAGCTCCCGCACGCACGATATGTGGACAAGCGAGGTCGCTCAGACTCCAGCTCTAGGCAACCACGTAGCTTCTGCTACCCCTGACCAACACTCTTGTCGCTAGAGTACCCCGTTATCTCGTCTAGGATATTTACCACAATCATAGCTAAAAAGCATGCCAGGATATCGCTGAAGAGCTAGTGGAAGAGGGTTTTCGGACGTAGTACAGCGTCGCCGCGCCTTTCACAATCAGGTATGTTGAGGTCGAACGGTTGAGTCGCGACTCCTGAAGCTCATAGGTTCCACCGGGGTCCAACCTCGTTCTGGGACAGAAGGCCCTGTGCTATCCCTCGAGGATTTCACACAGATTCTTCTTCTTCCAGGGGATTAGACAAGCACCCCTACCAATCACAAGCCACCAGGAACCCTGCTACAACAGCCCGATCAGGCGGCAGCCCTCCTACTGTCTTGCGGGACAAGAGAAACAAAGACTACCGGGCCTTACCATCGAGAGCCATTGGAAGGAAGCAGCCGAGAGTCTGGATTCAAGAGACCGGAAACAGCTTGATTCTATTATTCAATCCAGACAAGCAGAGAAAAAAGCCGATCGATCTAACGATCAGAAGGGGGCTCAATGCTCGATAGCCACGAGGACAATGACAATCCATATCCACACGTTGATCTTGTTCTTTCGAGAGAGGGAGATCAAAGAGAAAGACGATAAGGCAACCTAGCAGCCTGTAAGTCCAGCTAGCTCGAGGGTTCCTATTAGACACCTTACATTCGGCTGCGAGTGTCACACAGTGCTGGAGAGAACTAATCGCTAAAGCCGATGGCACTGTGCTCGAGAAGAAGAGACATGACGAACCATCCCGCCGTCATTTCTGGCAACTTGCATTCAAGGACCATACCAACCAGCGTGCGAGAGAACCTATTTTCGAGATATCCATAGTTCGTACCACCCCTTCCCATAGAGACCCCATACCTGGCACTTCAACGAGTGGATCTTCCAAACCCACGCACCGAAGTATACTCTAATGACCACGTTAACCTTCACCAAGAGGGAGGCAACGGCTGAAGATATTATCATATTAATTCTCAGAACGCTGTGGAAATATGCAGAAGATATCCCCTGCGACCCCACTACTCGTCTTACCTTTCACATGTGCGTGATTGTAGCCGCTATCATTGGTGCTAGATCAGGTACCGTTTTTGAAGTCAAGTACGATAACATCTCTCTTACGGTGGTACGAAACCCTAAGGACCATTCAAAGGAAGGACTGGTCGTTGCTCCTAGTATTGGGAAAAACAGGTTGCAAAGAAAAGCCACACGTGTCTCAAGAGCTCTTTCGTAAGTCTGCCCAAAGACTGCTTTACTAACAGGTCGCTCACGTTACCTAGGCTTTCATTCGCCTTAACTTTGAACCCGTACAAACTGCTCTGCCTCGCTAGTGCTGTAGAAGCTCGTGCGATCCATGATGATGCTTTCGAACCGAGCTTTGCAACCAGTGAAGAGGTACTTAATCGACGCGTACTCAAAGATGTTGACCTGGTTCTATTACATTGGAAAAAGAAGATGGAAGGACGCCCTAGATGGAAGATCTCTTGTACTACCTTTTACGCATTGTGGGATCGAGTTTGCCTGGTGGCCGGTATGCGTGAGCATCCACGCTTCTATGCTACGCGTGTTGGTGCTGGAGGTAGGCTCGATTCTTAGTTAGACATCTCTTAACTGATATAGCACTACCAATACCTGTATCAGGTGTAGCGATGCGGTGCGCGACTACGTCCTGTCTCACACAATCCAAGTATTCCAAACCAGCTACTAGACCCACTTTTTCCGCGAAAACCTCGCCGAGAAAGCTTTTGGACTTAAAGGCTGGATGTGACGACGATCTCGTGGACCAGTTGCGTAACATGACCCTAACTAGAGACGAAGACGCCCCTATAGACCCAACTGCGGACGACCTGGCAGGTTTTGAGACGCTGAGAGACATGACTGAATTCCGTACAAAGGCGAAAGAAGCACATAGAAATAACGAAACTAAGAAAGCCAGATCACTCAATGCAAAGGCCGACCACCGCATTGACGTGCTCTCGAAGTTGATAGTGAAAGACACGAGGGACAAGTACTTCGCGGATATCGATAGAATGAGAGCCCTGGGATTATCAACTAAAGATGCTGATAGAAATTCAGAGCCGAAGAAGAACAGCAATTCCCGCGGTAGCCGCCGTCGTTCAGTTTCTTGCAGAAACTGCCGGCGACAGGGTTCAGAGCAACGAACGCTCGGAGTATTTCATCATCCTTCTCACAAACTACCTGGCGTATCGTGGTCGATCAAGTTTAGGTCCAGTATCCAAGATTCGCAAATCCGCATCTGGCCCCGAATTCTTGTATGATACCATAAGCATCAACGACAAACCTGGCCCGGTCCCGCCCTTGAAGAGTGGCCCAGGCAAGCAGAAGTCGAAATACTTCCTCTGCAATAATTGGTATCGCGATCGACCTGAGCTCACGAAACATTGCAAAACCTTACACGAGGAATCATTCAAAGTCCCGCTCTCGTGTCCGGAATGTCTTAATCATCATATCATCATCCCCGTTGACGGCGCTCACTGTGAGCAGCTTCATAGCCGGAATCATGCGCCCCATCTTGTTTCTTTTTCCACCTCCACCCAGGAAGAAAAGGCAATATTCGCCCTAAACGGGCTCCTTTACTCCTGGCAGAGGGTTTACAAAGCATGTCCAGAGGATTCATGTCAACAAGGAAAATCGCTTTGAGAAGGATTTCGATTGCCCCGAATGCGAATACCAGGGAAATCACGGTGTCAACATGTCTGGGCTTGACATGTGGAAGAAAACATGAAGATTCTGTTCACCCCAAACCCAATGAGCCGGACCCTCCCGTTGATCAGAACTCGTACGGTACCGTCAAAGCCTTTGGGAATCCCATCTCCTGCCCTCAAAGTAGTATCCAAGGGAATAACAATGTCTGGGTCTACGGCGGATGGTCTGTTTGGACCTATGAAATTTCCACGACTTACACCACTTTCAGCAATCTGGACGGTTGCTCCAATGACTTGCAATCCAACTGGAGCTCTAACACCATCAGCCATGACCAGGTCGCCACGGGGAAGCGAAAGAGGGATGACATGGATGTATGTGGTGACTTCGAGCCTGCGACTGCTCCCATGACCGGCTACTTCGAGACAGCACCTGTTCCCATCATCAGCGGCTCCGAGAAAGCACCTGCTCCCGCCAACAACGACTGGAAAATGGTCGCGATGCCGAAAGGCGACAGCACAACTAACTACCTTCAACACCGATATGTGGCAAGTGGTCAGGATGCCATCGAGCGAGTCCATTTCCACGTCAGAAACAGGAACTAACTCGATGCCTTCCGGTACCGAGACACAACCGTTATCTATGGATGACTACAATGACCTTGAGGAGCTGGAATTTCAGTGGCTGTCAGACGAGACAAGCGAAGAGTTGGATCAGCTAGACCCGAGTGAGCGGGATGAAATATAGGAAGAGTGTGAGGACTTAACACTGTGAGCATCCAGTTATTATAACATATTACCCAAAAATTCCAATTTGCATGTTGACATAATCCACTTCCAACTTCCTCTTGATGTCACTGACAAGAGCAAGATGAGTTCTTTATACATATCCAGATCCTTTGCCGCACTCTCATATTATCTCGGAAGATGATGAAGTTTAATTACAGGTGTTTCAGCATGGAGGTCCACAAATGCGGCGCTGACACTCAGGCGTCAGAACTCAAAACTGTAGCCTCCTTCTTCTTGAGGGTGTAAGCTCCGCAAGCAATACTGAATGATGCTGCAACAAAATTGCACTCGTAGTTGCAAAGCGGGGAAACTTTGTACGCTTTTGGGGTTAGCTTGATACGTTCTGCATTGCTCGCAAGCGAAGGAAGTGAAGCGTAAGCTTGAGTATGCGAGGAACGAAGCTGCTAGCACGCTTGCCGGATGGAGTCATCAGTAGCCCGCTTGCTACATACGTCGTGTCTATCCAAACTCCTCACAACACCTCGCGCAACCCAAAGCCACAATCAGGAACTCCTGAAACAAGATCAATGTGTCAATGCCACGTTTCAATGCTATCCAAGAGCTTAGGCCTGATGGGCGCGGTGATGGGGAAAGGAGTGTGAAGTGATTGGAGAAGAATAGCTGCAAGAACCAGGCAGGCCTGTCAGGAACAAGGTCAAAGTTACTGAAAGAGGTATCATACCACGAGCGTCAGGAGATCTCCAGCATGTCACAATCTCGCACACAGTTCATCCAAATCTCGTCGGCAAGATCAGTTCTGTTGGTAAGCAGCATGTCCATGCAACACCATGAATGGCAGGAGGCCTGGTCAATTCGTTCCGTAGGAATGGCTTTCTCGCAGCTTATAACCTGTTCAATAAAGATGTTTGTCCTACGGAAGGAGGCAGCCTGCGATGATTATGCGCTCACTTCACGAGGTTCCTCCATGATATCAAGCCACAGAAGGTATAAAAAGCCATCAAGTCCACCGTATTGAAGTTTTCTCAACCACCACTCTATCTTTCATTCCTATCAACGCTGCCTCTAAAGTCCACGATCACTGTTCATATCCAAATTTTAACAGCGACAAGGACAAAAACAAAACAACGTGTCTAGACCACAAGGAAACACAACTCAGGGTTCGTAACTTCACTATTTGTTCTATATAGTATCGAAGCCACTAACCTAACGTCGAAGGTCAAGGCCAAGGCTAAGGCCAAACGCCGACCACTCAGTCGTCTGGCGGTACCGCCACCACCACTACTCCCACTACAAGTGGCGGTAGATCTCCAACTGAAGAAGACTTAGGTGCAGCTGCAGTTAGCTACGCTGGTGCCGGGATAGGTAGTGGTTCCTAAAGCGCTCCAGTTTGATGCCAAAAAAAGTCGCTGGAACCGACAACAAGCAACTTACTTTGCTAAGGCGACTGAGCAAAAACAAGCATTAACTAGGGGCAGAGGTATCTCGTGCTTAGATAGAGAGAGCTAGTGTCTTATTTTATCTGGCTAGTCTGGTTTGCTGCTCTGTAGACGCTATAGCTTATACTTTAGTTGTACAGTGCTACAGATGCGACTCTCTCACTCGTTTTTGGATTTTGTTTTTCCTCGCGCAATCTAAATTGAGTCTCAGAGTACGTGATATATACAGTACTCGCAATTACTCTATAATATCGCTTATGTGTTTGACTAAGGAATAGTTCCCGACGAATGTACCTCTGAATACTATTTTCGCGCTGGGTGGGTATAAGTAATAAATCTCGGACTTTAATAGGCGCATATAATTAAGGGTTGTTGCAAATTGGTTGGGTCTTGGCAGGGAACTCGTGCAAAATCTTTGGAGAAGAGATGAGATGAATTCCTCAGGTAGTCAACTACTAATGCCCCAGGAAATTGTCTGCCTTGAACTGCAATATATTAGTCTAATGTCCAAGTACCGCCCCAAGATGCTCACAATACTCTTATTTTCTCTCTCTTCTTATCGAGAATGTGCCACATTACTTTCCGCTTCTAAGTCTTCACAATACCTATGCAAGGCCTATTTTTTCCGCTGATCATGACGCAACTCCGCTCTACTGGTCTAGTATTTCCACTCCACTACTTTGGATCGTTTCATTCACATTCCTTAGAGGTTTATCTTTAGATAGAACTCAATCTAAGCTCTTACAAGGGCGCATAACTCGGCTTCTGCACGCGAACTTGAATCACTTAGTCTCACGTTGAGCCACTAACAACTCTACGCCCAAGCTCATTTGACCGCTGATATACATGCGTGCAGGAATAGAGGAGTAATATCTAGCGCGTCAACCAAGTCTGAAACGCCTCCCAAGCTATCAAAGGCCACGATCAGCGAATGTCGAGGCGCGTGACGCGAATCGCGCATTATGGGTATAAACGACACATAGTCCGATATGAACTGCGTGCGAAAGATAACCTACAGTTGATCGGTCGTAAGCATCCAACAACATCGCAATATGGAGCTGTCTAGGTGTCGTCCGAAGCTAGCGGAGCAGAGTCGGAGCAGAGTTGGAGCTATGGAACAAGAATGAGAGCGAGAACCACAAGAATGAACATGTGAATTAGTATCTCGACAGATTGGTCTCCAGTCTGCTAGTTAGTAATCCATCCTTTACGCCGATAAGCAAGCCTTCGTGACCTTTCTCCAGCGTTGAGTTCAGTCAAGCAGTAAGTTGCGGAGGTCCTTTCGCCCGCGACAGACTCCATGTCTCACTGTCCACACACTCACGTCTACGATTCGTACCGATCACTGCTCCGAGTGCAAAGGAACTGGGGAGGTTTAGTGATCGCGGTAGAGCATAACCGCTCCTTTCATGTAGTCTCGTTTCACTCGGATACAAATCGAACATGCTAACATGTATCCATAGATCAATTGGCAATATCAATGCTCTGGCAGCCGTGGAACCTGCCGTTATAACATGGAGCATGGAAAGGAATGGTCAGATTGTTCACGTACGCGTTGGATGGTGATGCAAGGCAATCACTTGATGTAAAGGTTGTCAACAGTTAAGCAATTGTTTTGGAGGACATCTTGGTAACTATCAGTCGGTCTTTTAGCTTAATGGATAATCAATTGCTCTTATCAATGTCTACTGCCCATCTAATTAGATTGCTCTTATGTGCCTACGCGTGACAGCCACCGGCCGAGGGTTGCTTTAGAGCACCTCCCCTTCCCCTCCCCGGCGGAGCACTTGAAGCGTATTGTGGTGACTTTGGACGTACATTGTGTGCTATGGGTAATGCCTGCTCTGCTCGTTCCCCCAACCAATCATGTGCGCTGTCCGTTACAATCTCGGGCTCCAAATCAGTATAACTCTGTTTGGCACAGCCCTTTTGCAAATATGCATTTTTAGCACATAATCTAGTCTCCTAGCATCAAAAATTAGAGAGTATTGCACAGATTTTATAATATTAGAATACTTGTAACCAGCTGTATCTTTTGGCACTATTTTTGATTGGATTGCTTGAAAAATCAAAATTGACTATTTTTCCTGTTCGTTGCAATCTCGGGCTCCGTTTTGCTCGAATAGAGGTTGTCGCTTGGCACGGATCAGCACTTGGTGCGTGCCAAGCAGAATCGCTCTCGGAGCCCGGGATTGCAACGGACAGCGTAGACTGTGAGCCGCTGCTAGCGCTAACAGATGCGGATAGCGTGCTTCGCTTGGCGCCCCACTCTGAACCCTAACCGGCTACCCCTCGCGAGAGCCTGCAAGCTCTAACCGACTCCGACCTCCGACCATTAACTACCCATTTTGTACAGGTCTCACAGCTTCATCTGTAGATAACTACTTACAACCCCTCTCTTCGCTGCTCAACATGCATGCATGCAGGCGACGAAAGGGACGACAAAGGCCCTCAAGAGCCATCCCCCAGAGACGACGTGTGGCTGTTGACGCAGAGCAACCAAAACGCAGTTCGTATCCTTTCTCTCTCTCCGGAAACCGAGTCTTGCTAACTTCATGGCAGCCAAACGGCAACGTCTTGACGACGTTAGCTTGAAAAACTGCCCGTAAATCTCTAGAAACGAGCATTGTAAGACTGGCTTGATCAATGCTGGCTGGTCCCTTCGTTTGCACGACAAAATGTCTCGACTCCCTTCGCCAGACGTAACTACACGGTCCTTCTCTCGAGCTCCTACTACGACATCCACTGTCAAATCCACTACAAGCGTCCACGATGCCGATTACCGAGACAAGTTGGCACAACACAACATCTGCATCCCGGGGATGATCCACCTCATGGATTCGAGCAGAACGTGAGAAACGTGGTGTTTGCCAACGAGCATCCCCTGGACTAGACGATGCGATTATCAAACGGCTGAGGAAGACTATGAAAGACCCTCAGAACAAGGGGGAAGAGGACGTCAAAAACAAACTGGGCGCAATGATCATAACGGGTTACGACGGACCCTCCGATAAGAACCTGGACGTCGTTCACGGCCGGCTGTGGGATAAAGCTGTTCCCATACCTGCTGACTCGACTTTACTTGTGGCACCGCTCCCCCTGCCGAAGCCCAAGCCCCGTACCACCTTTTCATTCTCCAAAGCCGCTTTCGATCGGTGTCAGCTAGGAGCTATAGGTTCTCTAGTAATAGAACTGAATAGACTGAACTTCCCTTCACCTAATCCAGATCTCCGATTCCCGTACTTGTTCATTGAATATAAATCGTAGGCGAAGGATAGATCGATCCGTGTGGCAAACAATCAAGCCGCTGGCGCTGGCGCCCTTGCCTTAAATAAATGGCCTTTGAGAAACAATCACTCGTGGTCTTGGTCTAGATGCTTCCGATATTAACAAGGTCATGGTCTTTTCGGTCAGTATAGACCAAAACACTGCGTGTATTAAGGTGGAATGGATAGGGAAGACACCGGACACGAAGGAATTTACGTACCACCTTGAGGAGCTGAAGATGCTCTCCCTAAAGTACGATGATAGCGCTCATGTCCTCCAGCGCGCACTGAAGAACATTCACGACTGGGCTGGTAAACATCTTTTGGAACTCGTTGTCAATGCACTCAACGAGTGTCGGAACAAAAGGACAACGAAAAGAACGCGGATCGGGTAGAGAAGCGTCAGGCCGAAGCAGAACTCCATAAACCGCCATCACCGCCGCAGCCACCTCGAAGCAAAAGGGCAAGGGGAGCAGCTTCGAAGGCGCACAAGAAAAGACTGAACCGCGCACGCAGACCAATCAGGATACACAGTGGCAAGCTGAAGTCCAGCGTCCCGGTGTCCGCACAAGACGGACAGCCCGGCTCAAAAGTTGAAAGGTGTGGACAATTCTCATCGTCGGGGTCTGTGACGGGATGCTCAGGTCGTTTCTGGACTCCCCAACGGACAGGATGGAGAGGAAGGTAGGGGCTTCATCATGAATGAAAACACTACGTAATCGAACCGTCACCTGTTTGTTTTATGCTTCATCTCACTTGTCAAGGTTCAAAAACGATGCATGCATGTATAGAGGCCGTTCTACAGGCTAGCTTAAGTGATGGGCTTGCTCATAGACAAACACACTGGCTATTGATAAGCGTGTATATTGAAAAGAAAAGAAAAGATTCTAGACCTCGTCTCCCTTTGGCATGGTGTAAGAGTAATAATTGCAAGTTGCGGAGACTGTCTGTATTGCTACATGTAACAGTAGAGGAAGTTCAATAGGAGAGCTCACTCCAAACTGAGAGTACACTGCCGACCCAGACTACTTCCCCCTTTGCCATTCTTCGACGCGAACTGCTACTCGACATCTATCTCCCTGCCTTCCTCGTCCACAGCCTTGTTGTAATATTTCTTCTCGTCGTAATGTGCCAGCAGTTTGTTATAGGTCAGACGCATATAAGCGAAAAATGCATCCCCCCATTCTGACTCACTTCGATCTGCGTCTTAAAGACCACCGCATCGCTGTTGACCGGTTTCTTCGCATTGTCGAACCGTTGGGACGTATTGCAGGCCTTCTTCAGCATGTCTACGGCCCCACGCCAGGCTTTTGAGTTCCAAGCTCGCACATCGATGCCATGTTCCTCGAGACTCCCCATGAAATCGCTCTCCATCTTGATAACGGGTTCTCGCCTCCTCTTCTATATCTACTCCTGGTTCTTTAGTCTTCTTCTTGCTCAGCTTGAGTTGCAGCGTCGGGCGTCTGCTGTGAAGCTTCACCGTCGGAGCCTGGAGAATTGGCCTCAGAATGAGGACGGTATTCAGTGGCCAGTGGACTCGCGGCAGGCACCTATCATATGTTAGGACCAGCTTTTTTCATTGGGAGCTCAGAAAACTTAGTCTCTCCGTACCTACAGCCACCTGGGCACGGTCTTCAAGCCCTGGTCTTCTTCGGACTGGACGGCAGGTGGAAGAAGAGTGTCGCTGCGCTTCAAGACGGACATTTTCGTGAATATTGCTTAGGAGTGGAGATTTCAGGAAGAGTAATACCAGTAATAGTGAGTGGAGAGTTGATTTTTTCAAACCGTATCCGTGGCGCAGACGGACTCCAATAGATTGACACTGTTAGGGGGAGATGTCTGATGTGTGGTGTGGACGCGTGCAAAGGTCGCCCCGTAAATCACAGGCTCCTTGGTGAGAAAATCTATGCTTGCTGTATAATCTCGGGATTCAGGACCATCTTGGGGGATGTTCCGGCCTCTCTTTGCTCTTCCCCTCTCATGCTAGGATTAAGCCGGATATATTGAATTCGATGACCTATAGTAGTCTCGAAGCGCTGCAAGATTACATTAGTTGGTGAAAGAGTAGTCTTACGGCACTCCTTTGGCCGTTTGATCTCTTGCTCCAGCTTCATTCTTCCACAAGCCTCTCAGCGATCCCTTCCGGGTAATTTCCAACGGACCCATCCTCCGCAAGCAACATGGCGGAGTGCAGCAAGTGCGACGGAAAGAAGACAGCGACCTGTGATGTTTGCGATGGCTCTGGAACTTCAGGCTTCGTGACATGCCCTGCTTGCAAGGGTGACAAGATCATTGAGCGGGCGGAGCGGATCGCGCCCAGCCCTAGCCAAGGAAGGAATTTCCTTGGCCGTAATCAGAGCAGTAAGTCGAGCCACTCTCTAGCTTTACGTCACCTTCATCACCTTGGTAGATCGCATCTGCTGCTGCCGCTGCTGTTTATGCAGTAAATTTCTGGTCACGTGACAGGGCAGTGCTCGGGCGTCACATAGGCTCGAGGAGACATTCAGGGTCTATCTCCTTACTCAAGTATTATGTCTACCTCCCTACATCCAAATCGAGGGCTGCAACAGTAAAGCTCTGTCCTTTTTCTGCTCAGAGGTCATCACACACAGGTTCCAGCCCGAGTATCATGGAAAATACTACGTGCTGAGATGTGCCAGACCACACACACAAGCCCCGCCTCCTCCCACACAACAACTGCATCCCTATGGCCCAACAGCATGGAGCCCGCCCTTGGCTTTGAGCCTCCGGGGCGTTAGCGAAATCCCGACCCCTTTCCCCTTCCCGGTTCCCCTTCCTCCCACCTCCCCTCTTATTCCTTGAACCTTTTACAAAAAGATCGGAGCTGTTGCTGGTGAAGGGCGAGCCAAGTAGGCCCGGGGCCGGCCCAATATAATGACCACAGCGAAGATACTAGCGACGTCCGGATGGGCTTCCGCACTCTGGCACGCGCCCAAGAGCTGCTCGCCCCTCTTCACAACCGGTCGCTGTTCGATCTCAGCTTAAATCCTGAGCTTTCCTACCCCAACCAGCTCCAGGCACTCAGCACCGCAGTCAGCCACTGCGTCTGAAGACTCCCCGAGTCCCCGTACCGAAAGGTCGAGCACAAGTAACGATCAGCGCAGAGAGAGCTGCTCCATCTTTACCTCGCAACGCCGAGTCCAGCTTCATGGTGCCCAGGACGCCCGTGTCCGTGGTCCTCCACTCATCCGCGTTCGTGGAGTCGAACAACTGCAGCCGCTTCATCGAGTCGGGGGTCGCCTTCTTCGAGGCCTTGGCTTTCTGCATGGGTGCCTCCACCTTGCTCTTCTTGCCCGCGTTCTTGTCGTCGTCGGGGTGGGTTCCACCGTCTTGTCGATCGTGGGCCCGTCCTCACCGTCGGCCTTGTAATTAATCATCTCCACATGGCATCCGAGTGTCGACGGGCCTGTACCAGCCTCGAGCATGCACACGATGATAGTCGTGATTTTGATCGAGTAAATTATCCTCAGTTAGCCTTGAGCGTCTGGAGGTCGAACCAATCCTTGTCCCAGTTACGTACTGCCTCCAGACGTGCGTTAGCTGAAATTTGACGCACCTGATCCCGACTATGAACGGTGACCCGTACCTGGGCTCGCACACCAACCTGCACGACCTGGCGGAGAATGCGCCGACTCGCCGCTCAATCGAGACGCAGAGTCTGACTGCCATCATGGCAGTGGCTGCTCTACAGTCTCTTGCCGACGCCGACGTGTCGATGATCATCCCGGACGTGATGTGGTCGACGCTCTTCTTGAACTCCGTCTCCAGCGCTATGTCTAACGACACGGGCGCGCCCTCTCGTAGCAGTTGCACACCGACAGCGACAGGCTTACGAAATGCCGCCTGACATCGTTGGCCACGGCCTCTCTGGGGAACGATTTGAGCTTCCTGGGTCTCTTGTTTCTCCGGTATATGATCATCCTCCCCCCCGATGTTGTTGATGGACCCGGTCCTCGAGAACCCTAGCTTGCCCGTTATGCCGACGATCGTGTGGCCCAGGTTCGCCGACATGCCCTTGAAGTTGACCGGGGCGTTGGACGTCCACCTCTTCGCGTTGTTATAGGTAGTTCATGTCCTCCTCGATGTCGCACTTGTCGCATATGATGAGCCTCTTCTCGGCCTACTCCATGACCGTGTCCGGGTCCGGCTACTTGGCATTCTTCCCGACCAGGTCGCCAACCGTTCACCTGGGGCCCGTGCCGAGGATCCTGCTGATGTTCAGCGCCAACAAACTCTTGCCCTCGAGTCGCCGGTGGGTCTCCGGAAGATGATCACCGACGGGTTCTCGACCTGATCTGTCAACGTGACAACGCTTTGCCCATCCTCCACAGGAAGTCAAGCTTCTGGTCGTCCCCCAGCGGGAGCAGTCATTGTGTTGTTGAGCATCTCGTCCTCGAGGTCGGGCACCTGCCGCGCCGGGCACTGCAACGAGAACGGCATGATCATCGGAGACGTGGCGAATATGTATATCCCCCTGTGCTCGTCGCCCCTCGGGTTGTCGATGACGATGTCGTGCGGCCTGCAGTAGTTGGCGATAGGGCCCTTGCCCGTGTACGTGACGGTGTATATCAACATGCTCGTACCTATGCCCACGCTGCTCTTGATCGGCTTCAGCGGGGACGCCACCCTCATCAGCAACGGGTAATTGGTAGAACATCCCCAGCGCCGCCGCGTAGTTGACCGGGCCGTTGATGACGACCTCCTCGGACAACTCCTGTGAGGCCGTCGGGGACTCCATCTGCCACCACAACGCAATATTCTTCCAATCCAGTACTAGGTTATGTCCCTTCAACACCCCCGACCTGCGCTCCGCGGCCCACCTCACTAGGTCATTCTCCAGGGCGGCTAATTGCTCTTTGAACTCCGGACCCATGCAAGGGAAGTCGTCGTAGAACCACTTGTTGCCCCTTGTGCCTGTGGATCATCAGACCGAGATCGTCATCGTCCACACCATCATCATCTGCGTCGGCATCCACACGACCAACAGCGTCGTCGCGGTCACAGTTGTCGTCCACCACCGTGACGGACTCCGGGCTGCTGTGCGTACTGTCGGGAGCTTACCTCCGGCATGTTGAGATGAAGTTCGTGTGATGCTGGAACAAGTTCTAGGATTGATACGCATGCGCGGAGCGCCATCATCCAAGTCTACAAGCCGATCTCCACTCTGCTCACGAGGGACCTCCCTGAGGCTACACAGCAGCACGTAAACGCGCCGATCGACGAGCTGACCAAGTTGATTGGGTCGTCCCAGATGGTGACGAATGCGTACCCACTCAGCGATCTCGACACCCACCTGGTCAAGTACAAGGCCACGATTGACAAAGTTCGACACCATCATGAATGGACCTGGAGTGGGTCAACATATCGACCTGGATCGAGAACGAATCCATCAGCAGGCTCTGGAACAACGTTGTCACGGATATCATTTTCAGACACTCGCCAAGGGAATCGACAGGGTGGACTTGACCACCGACGTGATCATGGACTGTGACACCCCCGAGAGGGCCCTCTCCTCCCCTCGCACCCCCCTTTCCTCTCCCCGGGGACCCCCGGAGATCATCACCAACATGAAGCAGATTATTCCCTAAACTGAGAGCGGTGTCAATATCGTGCCACGGCCCACTCGTAGCCAGGGGCCTGGGGATGAGCACGGTGGCGGATGTGCCGGAAATTGTCGATCCTGGGCCTTGACCTCGAGGTCAACGCCAGCGAGAGGAATGGCGCCATGCCGCTCTCCCACGAGCATATAATCACCACCGTGATATCGGATATGTCGGGTGGGGGTTGGTAAGATATGGAGTTCGTGGACAAGTGCGCCGACATCAGCTGGCCCGATGGGGCGCAACTCCGGTCATCACAAAGGTGTCCGGGGATGAGGAGAATGTCGGGGACTGGTACAAGATCATCAGCACGCTATGCCCGACTTCGTCGACACCCATAACCGATCCAACTTGGACCTGAGATGGTTGGCGTCCTAGAGCGCGACCTACCTGGTGATAGGGCCTATGTTCTGGGAAAGGCGGCTTGACAACACCGGCGGTGGGGATCTTCTGGAAGCTCGAGAACGGAACCATGATGGTTGACTCGATGTACTCCGCGGCCACGGAGCCGACCGCCAACTGGCCCTCAATCGCCTTGGCGGAAGATGTGCGACAACTTCAATCCACGCGGGAAGAGGGACAGCGGCGCCATGTCGCTCACGGCATCGGAGGACTACGACGTCGCGAAGATTGGTGAATACAACGCTAGGGACGCGGACCTGCATGTCTGACTGCCCAGGGACATGCTGAAGTGCAAGCGGCTGTGCATCCTCGCCGGTATGTCCAGGGGCGCGACCGCCAATAACCGGGACCGGTTTTTTACTCGAGAGCCAACTACCCGATTTAGTATTAGATCTCGGCCTTAACCAGTACTTGGCGGCTAACAGCTCTTCACTTCTTAAGTAAGCAGAATTCGGCATTAACATGTCCGCTCTTGCCGACTGATACCTATAAGCCGCTAGCTGCGCTAGCTTGCTACTCCGCTCTTTCTCCGCTTTTTCTGTAAGCTAGCGCGCACTCTCTAACTTATTGATATACTTAAGCTGGAAAGCAAAACCTATTATAGTATCTGTATTAATTTCTAAATCCGAGAAAAGAGTATTTAGAGATAATTTTTCTATAAAAGCCTGAGAGAGAGCCTGAAAGACCATAAGGGGGCTTGAGAGGCTATGCCCACAATACTTAGTTAGCTTTGGTTTTATCAATCTGTAGCTAGTAAAGAATCGGGGCCGGCAATAGCACGGCTATAATAATGTTCTGCCTGCAACAGTCCTAGTCCCCTCAAGAGGGAGATAATTCTGCACTTGAGCAGGTACATGGTACACGTCGGTGACCGACTACCGGTAGTACGGGGGCGGGTTCGTGGTGACCCCGAAGCTGGGTTGCGTCGAGGACGTGGCTATGCTCGACGGCAACTCCTACACGGCTCGCTGAATGAAGCACTTGCAGGTCCACGTGGACAGGTGCATGTTAACGGACGGAGAAAGGCTCACCACCAACACTGAGTAGAATCGTGGATGAATGATTGATTAGTCTTATTCGGTGGATGAAGAGATGATGAAGAAGAAGAAGAACAGGCTAGTCCTAGCAACTGAGGACCGGGATGGCTATCGTACCCTAACCAGCTTACGAAACAGCTTACGTAATAAACCCTAATATGCATGCCCCTCCCACAATCAAGTCCCTGGCCAAGAACACCCCTGTAGACCTGCCGACCAACGAAGACACCATCGACGTCGTGGGTGTAGTGTACAGCGATAAGGTAGCGATGGTGGTTAGGACCAAGCGCACGTACTTATACGTGGTCTGGGGCGAAGGAGACGCTACTGGACAAGATGGTCGGCATGCTCACAGAGATGAGGTCGGACGCCAGGAGGAAGGCGGCGATGTACGACTACGATATTTTATCGAATGGCGGATGCGGACGGTCTTGGGCCAGTGCTGCAAGCTCCTGCTGGCCAGCGCCTATGGGGTTACCGGAGGCAAGCACAGCATCCTGTCGTCAAGGGTCTGCGCGGAGGCCATCATATGCGCGGCCAGGTACTACGTCAAGAACATTGATCAAGGTGTCGGAGATAAACGAAGTGCAGAGCAATGTACGGCTACACGGACTCCATATTCTCCCAGGTCGGGGACAAGTCTGAGGAGGAGTGCAATCGCGGGCTGGTAGGATGCTGAAGGTATCGGTCGACGAGAGCATAGCCGGAGCGCCGCTCAGGAACGTCAAGGCCGCCTTGAAGGACAGCTACAACCGCATGCCGATCACCGCGAGGAATAAATAGTACTCGATTGTGGACTGGAACAATGTCGTGGAGGCGCAGGTCGTGCCGTCGGTGAAGAGGGACAGGCTGCCGATGTCTAAGTGACACGTGACGAAGGTCGTGCTAAACATGATCAACAACTCGAACGACTACGGGACTGAGAAGAAGAAGAACGTGAAGATGTTGCTGGGCAAGATTGTGGAAGCGATCACCGACGCCAGGGTGCCGGTGACCGTGCAGATGCTCGACGAGACCAAGGTCAAATGCCAGCCCCCATTACAGATTCAAGAGTTAGTTAACGCCGACCACCTCAATGTACTGATCGACTCCGGGTCCAAGGTCACGGACGTGGTGGACACGAAGTGGGTTTTGGGAAGGATCGCAGCGGTCGGTCTCGAACATATTGAGCGCCACGGACATGGGATCAACCAGCTCCATGCTCTTCACGTACGACATGATCGTCAGAAGTAAATCCAGAAGGAAGCATGAATACGGGATGAACCTGGTGGTGTTGAAGGTCAAACCCATAATCAGGTACATGCACGACCAGTCGTGGGTCATCACCAGCTTCGTTGATGCCATCGGCTCACCTAGTCTTGATCGTCTGGTCGTTCGGGTTTGGGATTATTTAGCTTTATGCTCATGTCGGCGATCATGGCGGTCGCGCGTCGTCGTCATCCGGGGATGATGGACCTGCTGGTGCTCCTGGTTGACGCAGAACACGCTGGATGTGATGCTGAGCGCCTGCCTCTTCTTGTCCGGTGGTCGACTAGCTCATAGGGAGTGGACGTAGCTGAAGCCGTCTATCTAGCTATTGGTGGACCTGTGCCACCTCTTGGTCAATGGTCATGTGGTTCTGGCAGAACCCATGCGCCTCCCCAAACGCGTCGAAGTGCGAGCGGGCATCGAGCTGGGTGGGATGAAGTACACCATCAAGCCCTGACGAACCCGCATGTGCAGAACCACCAACCAGACATTATGGCCTCGGGCCGCGCGTCCCCCAAACCCGGCCTACTATAGCCGGCCTCAAAAGCCGGTGTCGCGAGGCCCTCTCGGCCCTGAGAGAAGAGGATCGGAAGCGCACAGAGCAGAGCCTCTCCAAGTGGTACCGTTCCTGGGGGCTGACCCCCGGCATGCGCTCTCCCCGGAGCTTGAGCTGAACCAGACCGTCCTCCGCTACTATCTCAACATTCACACTAGGCACGGAGACTTCAAGTGGTACCATCGCCGGCTGGGCCATAAGAACGCAGTGCTAGTATTGTGAATACGGAGCAGATAAGGTCCAGGACTATCTAGTACGCTGCCGGATTATTAGGCGGTACTTTCGGAGATAGCTCTGGCCGGGAGATCAGCTCTAGAGATTCTCTAAATCCAGACGGGAGAGAGTGCTCTATCTGGCTGATCTTATAACTAACTATACATTTTCCTGAGATTTCCTCGAAGTTGTATGTTTACTTACAGACTATTGTCCTCTAAAAGAGCTTGCTGCTAGCTCTATGCTGATGCGGCTGCTTCCCGGGTTCCAGGAAGAAGGCGAAGATACAGAGGAGGCTGGGAGAAAGGAGGCGAAGAAAGGGGCGGAACAGGGGGAGAAAGACGGGGAAAAGGAAGATTGGAGTGCCCGGAGAATAGGGGCAGAGGACCGGAATGCTCCGCCGCAGTCCGGAACAGAAGCGTCGGAAGACGGCTTAAAGAAGTGGTCCGCGGGGTGTTCCGAGGGGTCGGACGAGGAGGGCGTGGAGGGCGTGGATGTTTAACCCGCCTGCTCTCGCACCTCACCTTCTTTCCTCGCGCGATCTTTGAATCGCTCTTCTTCTTCTTTTATTTACCGAATCTTTTTTTTTTTGTTTGCGTGTTTCTCTCTAATTACGTATATATATGTTATAGCTTATTAGGTTTATTATGCGGCTTATTGTAAAGTATTTTCCTTTTCGCAGATCTTGGACCTCTATTTCTTCTATTCTTATCGCTTTATTTATAAAGAAAAAGATATTGCTTTAGAGAGAAAGCCTCTTTAGCTTTAGAAAGCAAGCCCTCGCACAGTGTACTAAGTGCCGCTACAAGACAGTTTGAGTTTTCTGCCGCTCTCGATTATATGCAATTAGTTATCGAATTGAAAGCGCTAACCACCCAAGACTTGTATATAAACAAGGAAGAAAGACTTACATTAAAGTACGCGAATGCAGCACAATATATGTAACTCTTATATCGAAGCAACCTGATCGCTACAAACTCAAAGCTGTTCTAAACTATCCGGTCCGTACCTGACTCTCGATCCAGTTTCTCCACTGTCCTAGCAACACCGCCCACCTCCCCAATCACTCGCGGGTTATACTAGATAGCCCCCTAAGACTGCACGATCGTTAGTCGATAGGAGACCTGCTGTCAAGGGAGAGGAGTACTGACTAAAGTAGCAGCAATGCCCGCCAAAACTTTAACAAGGATATCGGATCTCGAAGCAGATAATATGCCAATATGAATATCAAAACAAGACTGCACAAAGCGCGGGCAGACACGTCCAAGTCAGCTTAACACAATTTGTTTACGAATGCGGCCGTCAACGGCACAGCGCCTCTAAGAACCTTGACCTACTTCAACAAGCCTTACTTCGGATCCAAGCTCAACATCCGGCGGTAGTCGTCAAAGGTCAGGCCGGCGTCACGGTCTATATTGCCGCACAAGTCCGCCTGTCCATAGATGCCGTCATCCAGCTTCGTTTCCTCCTCCGTAGCAACGCCGGGCTTGATCTTGAAGATGCGGACCAGCGTGCGCGCGCCCAGCTCGCCGGCCAGCAGCCTCTCGATGCTCAGAGGCACGGCGTCGAAGTGGAGTGAGTGCCCGCACGAGCAGCGGGTGTGCTCGAGGCGGTACTCGGCAACCTACTCGGGCGCCAGGTCCAGTGCCAGCGTGACGACGCGCAGCTGGCGCGACCCGCGGTTCTCGTGGCTCCACACCATCAGGCGCTCCCGCATCTCCCTAGGGGTGCCGCGTTGAAGCGCGTTGTCCGTCACAAACGCCACCGTCGTCGCGTCGCCGAGCCTGCACGGGCACAGGTGGCGCACCATGTGGAGGATCTCGTCCTCGGCGGGAGCGGGGGCCGACGAGTCGCCGTCGTCCGTCTCTGCAGCCTCGCCGAACACGTCGTGGATGCCGCGCGCGTGGGCCGCCGCATACGGGTCGTGTACGCAGCGCTGCCCGTTTTCGTCGCCGAAGTTGCAGTGCGACGCCCGTGCCTGCCGCACCAGTTTGCAGGGTAGAAAGAAGCCTCTGCAGAGCACCGCTATCAGAGGCGTCGAAGGCCCCCGCGTAAAAGGCATGTATGCCCCCGGGCCAGAAGTCACTCGACCGTGACGTCGGCGGGCTGCGGCTGCGCGCGCTCCAGGTCGCCAGTTTTGTCCATTCTTGGGGAGATTGTGTGGGAATTTGCCAGGCCAGATAAAACAGAAAAGATAGAAAATGCACATAAATAAAAAAATTATAGGGAAATTGGAGCTGGTATTTATATATATAAATAGATAGGTACCCATATACTCTTGCCTCCGGTACTTAGTTATGCAAGCATGACGCAGGTAGGCAATCTAGCAACACGTAGGTAGTGTCTGCTTATAATTGGACGAGAGCATGTATCAATGCGTGCTACACCGCGAAAAAGCTAAAGCCGATTGCAGGCTAAAGCTAGAGACTATAGAGAGCTCGTTATTCTGGACCAATAAGGAGGTGCTCGGGATGCTAGCGCAGCACGGCGATTAATCAAATTTACTTACAAATTCGATAGAAGTCTCTATTTTGCTAAAGTTACTACTTAATAAATATCCCAATAGATTATTATTGGAAACCAAATTGAGAAATAGTTAATCTGACTAAATCAGACTGCAGCTAGCATATTCCGAGAACTATTTCTGGAATTGGAGAACTAAGTTTCGAATACTCCGCTACTAAAACTTCTAATCTGCAAAACTAGAGCTCTAAACTTCTAAATTGCGAACTCTAAATCGCCAAATCTCTTCGCACATCTTGTTATAGGCTTGACTCTATATATTATAATCTATCCAATATGCAGATTACAAACAAGAGTATATAGAACAATAGTCGGAATACTAGATTAAAAAGATCTAATATTAGAACAGACTAGCAGGCAATGCTTATATAAGCAAAGATTAGAGTTATAAAGAATATAAAGTTGATATAGTTAATTATTAACTTTATTAACTAGTCGAAGCAGTCGATTATCGATTTTATTAACTAATACTAAAAAGCTAGATATATAATAATATATTTATTATTATTAAATAGATTATAATATATAGCTCTTTAATTATTAATCTAAATATTAAATAATAATCTAATCTAGTAGCTTATACTAAGCTATTATAATCTATCTAATATATAGATTATAAATAAGAATATATAAAATAATAGACAGAATACTAAATTAAGAAAGATTTAATATTAAGATAATTAGCAAAATATGCTTATATAAGCAAAGATTAGAATTATAAGAAAAGAATTAATTAGAAGAAAACTGCGAAAATTGCAAATAGTTCTATTAATATAATTCTAGATTATAGCAACTAATATCGACTTTAGTAATCTAGCTTAAAAAGCTAAATATATAAAAATATATTTATTATTATTAGATAAAATATAATATATAGCTTTTTAGTTATTAATTTAAATACTAGATCTAAATATTATAATCTAATCTAGTAATCTATACTAGGCAGTAAATATTTATATTTAGAACTTTAATTATTATTTTATATTTAAAGATAGTCTTAGTACTGCTTTTGTTAATATAAACTCTTTATATACTTTAGAATTTTCGGATTACTATAGTGCTTATTATAATTTAATAATTTTTATTCAAAAAGATTTAGTATACTCTCTCTTAAATAATACAGAATATTATAGCTCTTGCAATCTCTATATTCTTAATTAGCAGCGCAATTGCAGCTAAATAAATTAATAAAGCTATTTAGCGCTTCTGCAAATATATCTACTAGCTAGAATTCCAATTATCTCGAAAAGGCATTCTAGCTGCGATAATTACTAATAAGAGATATAAGATAGATAAGCCTATAATATATTATAATAAGAAAGGAATTTTCTAATTCTTTATTATACAATACTATATATACTTTGCTTATAATCTCGCTTAATTTAATATAGAAAAGAAGAAAGTTACTATAGCAGATATTTGCTTAAGTAGCAATGCTCTAGTCTAGTATAAATCTATTTTCTGCAACTATCTTAAAAATATTAGTACTCTAGGAGATCTAATTAAGAAAACTATAATAATCTTTAGCTTATTTAATAGCTCTAAGAAAGCTCTAAAAAGCGCTTTTAGCAACTCTAATAAGAAAAAAGCTGCAGAATAGCAGCTGATATATCTTAAATAAACTCGATTAGTATCCGAATATATAGCCAAATTTAAATAAATTACTATATAACTTTATTAGAAAAATAGGCTGCTTATAATACTCTATTATAATAGCTTAAAGAACTTAGTTAAGAATAAGCTCTAGTATATATATAATAAGTACTGCAGTAATTCGAAGATTCCAAAATATATAAAGAGTTTATACTAATAAAAGCAGTACCAAAACTATCTTTAAATACAAAATAGTAACTAAAATTCTAAGTACAAATATTTCCTACCTAATATAAGCTATTAGATCAGAATATAATCTAATATTTAGATCCGATACTGTAATTAATAACTAAAAAACTATATTCTATAATCTATTATAATAAGCACTGCAGTAATCCGAAGATTCCCAAATATATAAAGAGTTTATGCTAATAAGAGCGATACCAAGACTATCCTTAAATACAGAATAGTAACTAAAGTTCTAAATGTAAGTATTTACTGCCTAGTATAAGCTACTAGATTAGAATATAATTTAATATTTAGATCTAGTACTTAGATTAATAACTAAAAAGCTTATATACTATAACTTATCTAATAGTAATAAATATATTCTTATATTTCTAGCTTTTTAATATTAATTAATAGAATTAATAATTAATTATATTAACTAGATAATAGAATTAATAATTAATTATATTAACTATATATTTTTTCTAATTCTAACTTTTAATTATATAAGTATATTTTGCTAATTATTCTAATATTATATTTTTAATTTAGTATTCTGATTATTATTCTATATATTTTTATTTATAATCTTTATATTAGATAGATTATAATATTATTTCTTTTCTATTTATTATTATTTTTAATAATCTCCTATAAATTATTTTTATTTATTTTAGTATATTATTATACTTTTTTAATTAAGATATTAAATAGAATTAATAAAATTTAATTTTTAAATTTCTAATTTGCAGAATTATATTAGAAGAAATCTTTTTATATTATTATCTTTTTTTATTCTATTAAAATATTTTCTTATTTTTTATATAATAAGAAAAGACTAATATTTTGCTATATTTCTATATAAGATTTTTTTATTATATTAAATATATATATTGCTAATATTCTAAATATAATATTTTTAAGCTTATTAATTTTTCTAATTTTCTATATATCTCTAATTAATATTAATAGCTAGAAAATAAGATAAAGAAATTAAAAGATTAATATTATATTTTAAATATTAGAATTAATTATATTTATAAATAGAAAAAATTATAAAAAAAGAAGATAATATATATAATTTGTTATAATTTATTTAATCTAGAAAAATTAAATTATATAAAAGCTAAAAAAAATTAAAGCTAAATATTTAGTTATTAAAAAACTAATTAAAATATTAAGGTATTAATATTTAAAAATTTCTTATCTAATAGTTATTCTAATTTAATTTTAAAAAATCTGAATAAAATTAATTAATTTGTTATAGATTTAGATATATTTAATATAAATATCTTTTTTATAAAAGCTTTAGATTTTTATTTTAAGCTAGAGCAAAATTCTTAAAATTTAGTTTTCTTAATATATATTTTTTTATTAATTATTTTAATTACTAGAGATATTTTTCTAATTATTTTTTAAATAACTTTCTGTAATTATAGAGATTTTCTTTTAATTTCTATATATTTTTACTATAGAGATAATCTTTCTATTTAATAAGAAAAAAGCTTTTGTTATTTTATTTCTAAAAGATTTTTTCTATTTTATATTCTAATTTTTTAGTTTTAATTTTAATAATATTATCTATTAGTATTTCTAATAATATAGATTTAAGAAATAAGATATAAAAAATTAGATATATTCTTATTTTATAAAATAATTTAAATTTATAATTAATTAGAGAGATTTATTATAAAATTTTAAAAAATCTAATTTTTTTATAATTAAGCTTATTTAATAGCTTTATTATTTTAATATTATATTAGATAAAATAGATTTTTTCTTTTTTATAAAATTAGTTTTTTAAGCTTTTATAAATTAATATATTTAATTATTTATTTCTAGATAAATTTGAATTTTAATTAAATCTTTTTTATATATTTTTAATTTTTTATATTTAGTATTCTGCTAATTTTATATTTATTTTAAATAAAGCTTTATAATAAATTATTAAATAATATTTATAAAATATATAAAATAATAATTTTTTATTATATTTATATTTATATTATTATATATAAATTATATAAATAATAAAAATTTAATCTAATTATTTTATTATTTATTAATATAATAATATAAATATTATTTTATTATCTAATTAATTTATTCTATTTATTTATTTATTTATAAATAAAATATTATTAATATTTTATAATATATTTTAAGCTATTTTATAAATAATATCTAAAAATATAATATAAATTTTTTATTTTTATTTAAGATAATTTTTTATAATATTCTATAATTACTTATAATTATTCTAAAAATATATATATAAAACTTTTAGCTATATTATTTTTTTTATAAAAGAGAAAATAAATATATTTATTTAGTTTATAAATTATTATTAAAATATTATTATATTATATTTTAATTAAAAATTTTATAAAATAAATAGCTTAATAATAAAATCTAAGCTAATAAATAATTAAATAATATTAAATATTAATAAAGATTATAATAATTTATAAAGCTTATATTTTTCTATTTTATTTTATTTATAATTATTATATATTTTAATAATATTTTTAATTCTTTTTTTAAAATTTTAGAAATTTTAATATTATTTAATTTATTTATAAATTATTTTAATTTTTTAATAATTATATACTAATATATTATATATATTCTAAATATATTTATTTTATTCTGCTAATATTATTTTTTCTAATTTTCTATTTTAATTACTAATTTTAAGAATAATATTTAATTTTTTTGCTTTATTTATAAAATTTTTATTTTTATTCTATTAAAAAATATTTTAGAATTTTACTATCTTTTATTTTAATAATCTATTTATTTATTAAAAATATCTATTTTATTATTTTCTATTTTTTTATAATAAATAATTCTAAGATTAAATTATAAGAGAAATTTTATTTATTAGATTTATTATTTATTTAAAATCTTAATTATTATAAATATTATTAAATTTTTATAATTTAAATATATAATAACTAAATATTTAATACTAATTAGATAATATTATTATTTTTTAAATATTTTAATAATAGCTATAAAATTTTTATTTAAAATTTTATAATTAATTTTTAGTCTATTTAGATTTTTTAAAAAATTATTAATAATTTAGAAATATTTTTAATTATCTTATTATTTATATTATTTATTAAATATAAAATCTAATATATTAGTTTTAATTTTAAAAGATTTTTATAGATCTATTTTATAAAAAATTAATTCTAATATAATTTATTTTTTAATATTAAAAAAAGCTTTATATATTTTTATTATTTATCTAAAAAATTGCTTATTTTTAATAAGATTTATAAATAATTTTATAATTTAGCTATAGCTTTTAATAAATTATTTATAAAAATTAATATATTTAAAAAATATTCTAATATTTTTAATATTCTAAAATTTAAGCTAATTTCTAACTATTTTAATTTTATAATTTTTTAATAAATAATAAAAAATATTAATTTTTAATTATAATATTATTAAATTATTTATAATTAATATATAGCTTAAGCTTATTATTTTTTTTAAATATAAATATAATTAGATATTTTATAAATAATTATAATAATTTAATATAGCTTTTTTTAGATTTTTATTAAGATATTTTCTAAATATTTTAAATTATATTTTATTAAATTTATAAATCGAAAAGAATTTAAGCTAAATTTCTTTTTTAAGTAGAATTTTATAATTATAGAACTTATATTCTAGAAATTTATTTTTAAATTTTTCTAAAAATAGATTAATAAATTTTTAATATTTTTATAAAATTTTAGCAAATATTAATTTTAGTTCTTTTTCTATTTCTATTATTTAAAAAAATAAGAGATATTATTAAGTATTTTTATTATTATTTTTTAATCTTTTTTAATATTATATTCTAGTATTATTTATTTTTATTTATTAAATTAAATTAAATTATTATATATTTTTTTTAAAATTTATTATTATTTTTTTTAATTAGATTAATTTATAATAGCTTATTTTATAATTCTATAATTTTTTACTATTTTATATTATTATTTTATATTAAATTAGATTTTTATAATTTTTATATATTTATTATTCTAATTTATTTTTATTTTATATTTAAGAATTTATATTTTATATAATTCTTTTTTATAAATTATTATTTTTGCTAATTTAAAAATATTTATAATTCTATTTAAATATTTTTTTATTAACTATTTTTAATAATTAGATTCTACTCTTTATTTTTAATTATAAATATTTTTATAAATATAGCTTATTTTTAAAAAATTTAGCTAATAATCTAATTAATTTAAGAATTATATTTTTTAAATTATAAAAATTCTAATATAATTTTATTATATATTATATTTATAATATTAAATTAATCTATTATTTTATATTTATTAATTATTATAAATAAATAATTAATTTTCTTATTAATTAATTTTCAATTATATATAACTAATTATTAATAATAAGATATAATTTTTTTATATATTATTAATAATAATATTATATTATTTTTTATAGATTTCTATATAAAATTCTAAATATATATAATAATTTATTATTATTATATAAAAAGATTATATAATTTTAATTAGCTATTATCTTTTTATAAGCAATTTTTCTTTTAGAGAATCTTAAATTATTTATTATAAAAAACTTTTAGCTTGCTATTTTTTATAATTATAAATTCTATACTTTTTTTATTCTAATATTATTATTATATTTTTTAATAAATATAGATTATATAGCTTAAAATAATATATTATTATTATTATATTTATTTATTAATATATAATTATAAATAATTATCTAGTAGCTTAATATATATATTATAATATTTTTATTAAGAATTTTTCTATATTTAATAGCTAGTTTTTTAATTATTTAAAAAATCTGCTTATATTTTCTAATAAAAACTATTTATTTCTAATTTTTTTATAAAAATAAGCTCTATAGCTATAATATATATAAAAATTCTATATAATATTATAATAATTAATATAATAAAAGCTAATTTATAAACTTTTATATTATATTATTTTAATATTTTATAATAAAATATATATAAAGAATTTTTATAAATTAAGTATTATAACCTATCCAATATATAGATTATAACAGAGAAAGGCATAGCGACCAGGCTGCCCGGAGCGAATCTTCTAGAGCTAAGAGTCCAATACTCTAATATAAACCCACAAGTAGAAACAGATTATATAAGTAAGGATTAGGATTAAAGATCTATATCTATAAAGAATCAATTACTAAGCAAATAATTCAGAAATCTATCTAGCAATAATCAGAATATAAATACTATAAGCAGAACTAAAAAGCTAGATATATAAGAATATATTTATTATTATTAGATAGATTATAATATATAGCTTTTTAATTATTGATTTTAATCTAATAGCTTATACTAGATAGTAAATATTTATATCTAGAGCTTTAGTTATTATTCTATATTTAAGAATAGTCTTAGTATTATTTTTATTAGTATAAATTCTTTATATATTTTAGATTTTTCAAATTATTATAATATTTATTATATTTTAATAATTTTTATTTAAGAAAGATTTAATATATTTTTTTAAATAATATAAAATATAATATCTTTTTAGATTTCTATTTTATCTACTATCTCTTGCTAGAAGATTTATAATAAGCTTAAATAAAAGATTAAGACTTTATAGGCCTATATTAAAGAATTTTTTTAGAAAGAAAAAATTTAAATTAAGAATTATAAAATAAAATAACTAGCTATTTATAAAGAAAAAAAAGAAGATTTTCTAGGCTTTTATTATCTAATATAAAGCTTATTTCTAGTATTATAAAGCCTAGTTTATAAAAAAATATAAGAAGATTATTTTTATAGAGATCTATTTTACTAGTAATATTTTTGCTTAATTTAAATCTTTATTCTATAATTATTTTAATAATTATAAATATTCTAATAATTATAATAAAAAAATAAAAGCTATTTTTAACTTTTTTTAAAAATTTGAGAATTCTATTAAAGAAATATTTAGCAATTTAGATAAAAAGAATAGCAGAATAAGCTTTTATAGCTTTATAATAATAAAAATTAGTATTAGAATATATTTCTAAATTTTACTAATTTAATAGAAAAATTAGTTAGAATAATAAAATACTAATATTTAAATTCTATAAAAAATTTAAGAATTTAATAAAAAATAAATTCTATAAATTAGATTAATCTAATAATCTAGCTAAATATATTACTATAGCTATATATATTAATAATAGAAATTTTAAATAGAAATAGAAAAATAATAAAAAAGATAGCCTAGCTATAGAGCTTTTAAATAAAATCTAATATTAGCAAAAAATATTAATAATTATATATATAATTAAACTAATTTTATTAATAATATTTTAATATAATATAAAATAATAGTATATATATTAGCTTTATAGAATTTAATATAGCTAGATAATAATATATTTAGAAAAGAAATAAGAATTGCTTTAATTATAGCAAATTTAGATATTTTGCTAAAAATTACTACTAATTAAGAAAATAAAATTAGCAATCTATTTTAAAAGAATAATAAATAAATATTATATAATAGCAGAAATTTAAATAGCTAAATAAAAATATCTAGCTTAAATAAGCAGCAAATTTTATTAATTATAGATTTTTTAATTAGATATTCTGCTATAAAAATAATTACTTATTATATTTTTAGGCAAAAAAGACTTAGAATAGTTTCTAAAAATATTAAAAAAAATTAAATAGCTAGCAATAAGCAGATATAGCCTGCTTTATAATATAATTATAAATTCTAGTAATTTAGATTATTTAAATAATTTTCTTAATAGCTTTAGAAAATAAAATAAAAAATATTATCTTTTCTAATATTAATATAAATACTAGATAATACTAGTAATAAATAATAAGCTTAATATAAATAGTAAATAGAGTATTTTAGAAATATCTAAATAAGAATAAATTTTAAAAAAGAAATATTCTAAAATTAATAACTAGATAATCTACTAGAATTTATTATTTTTAATATAGAAGATAAAAAAATATAATATTAGAAACTCTTAAAAAAGAGATAGATATTAAGATTAAATATATTATATATAGATTTAATTTATAAAAATTCTTTATATATATTTTATTATAAAATATTAAAATAATATAATATAAAAACTTATAAATTAATTCTTATTATATTAATTATTGCAATATTATATAAATCTTTTATATATATTATAGCTATAGAATCTATTTTTGCAAAAAAATTAAATATAAATAGTTCTTTATTAGAAAATATAAGCAGATTCTCTAAATAATTAAAAAACTAGCTATTAGATATAGAAAGATTCTTAATAAGAAATATTATAATATATATATTAAGCTATTAGAAAATTGCCTATAAATATATATTAATAAATAAATATAATAATAGCAATATATTATTTTAAGCTATATAATCTATATTTATTAAAAAATATAGTAATAATATTAGAATAAGAAAAAGTATAAAATTCGCAATTATAGAAAATAGTAAGCTAAGAATTTCTTATAGCAAATAGCTTAAGATTTTCTAAAAAGAAAAGATTACTTATAAAGAGATAATAGCTAATTAAAATTATATAATCTCTTAATATAATAATAATAAACTATTATATATATCTAGAATTTTATATAGAAATTTATAGAAAATAATATAATATTATTATTAATAGCAGTATATAAGAAAATTATATTTTATTATTAATAATTAATAAAAATAAGATATTATAGAAATAAAAAGAAAAATCTATTTAATTATTTATAATTAAAAAAAACTAGTTATATATAATTAAAAATTAATTAATAAAGAAATTAATTATTTATTTATAATAATTAATAAATATAAAATAATAAATTAATTTAATATTATAGATATAATATATAATAAAATTATATTAGAATTTTTATAGCTTAAGAAATATAATTTTCAAATTAATTAGATTATTAATTAAATTTTCTAGAAATAAGCTATATTTATAAAAATAATTATAATTAAAAATATAAAGCAGGATCTAGTTATTAAGAATAGCTAATAAAAAGATATTTAAATAAATTTATAAATATTTCTAAATTAGCAAAAATTAATAGCTTATAAAATAAAATTATATAAAATATAGATTTTTAGATATAAAATAGAAATAAATTAAAATAATAAATATATAAAAATTATAAGAAATCTAATCTAATATAAAATAATAATATAAAATAGTAAAAAATTATAAAATTATAAAATAAATTGCTATAAGTTAGTCTAATTAAGAAAAATAATAATAAATTTTAAGAAAAAATATATTATAATTTAATCTAATTTAGCAAATAAAAATAAATAATACTAGAATATAATATTAGAAAAAAACTAAAAAATAATAATAAAAATATTTAAAAATATCTTCTATTTTTTTAAATAGCAGAAATAAAAGAAGAACTAGAATCTATATTTGCTAAAATTTTATAAAAATATTAGAAATTTACTAATCTATTCTCAGAAAAGTTTAAAAATAGATTTCTAGAATATAAGCTCTATAATTATAAAATTCTACTTAAGAAAGAAATTTAGCTTAAATTCTTCTTTATTTATAGATTTAATAAAGTATAATTTAAAATATGTAGAAAATATTTTAATAAAAATTTAAAAAAGCTATATTAAATTATTATAATTACTAGCAAAATATCTAATTATATTTATATTTAAAAAAATAGCAAATTTAGATTATATATTAATTATAAATAATTTAATAATATTATTATTAAAAATTAGTATTCTTTATTATTTATTAGAGAATTATAAAATTAATTATAAAAAATATAATAATTTATAATATTTAATTTTAAAAAAAATATTATTATATCTATATTAAGAAAGAAAAAAATAGAAAATAGCTTTTAGAATTTGCTATAAATATTATAAATATTTAATTATATTTTTTAAATTAATTAATATATCTATTTTTTTAAAAAATAATTAATTATATTTTATATAAATATCTTAATATTTTCTATATTATCTATTTAAATAATATTTTTATTTATTCTAAAAATTTTAAAATATATTAATAATATATAAAATAGATATTATAAATATTTTAAAATATTAAATTATTAATTAAATTAATAAAAAATTATTTCTATATTTAGAAAATTAATTATTTTAGATATATAATTAAATTAGAATATATTAATATATAAAAAAATAAAATTAAAATAATTAGAAATTAGCTTAAATTTTAAAATATTAAAAATATTAAAATATTTTTTAAATATACTAATTTTTATAAATAATTTATTAAAAATTATAGCAAAATTATAAAATTTCTTATATATTTTATAAAAATAAATAATTTTTTAGATAAGTACTAGAAATATATAAAGCTTTTCTTAATATTAAAAATAAATTATATTAGAATTTATTTTTTATAAAATAGATCTATAGAAATTTTTTAAAATTAAAACTAATATATTAGATTTTATATTTAGTAAATAATTTAGATAGCAAAATAATTAGAAATATTTCTAAATTATTAATAATTTTTAAAAAAATTAAATAGATTAGAAATTAATTATAGAATTCTAGATAAAAAGCTTATAGCTATTATTAAAATATTTAAAAAATAATATTATTATTTAATAAATATTAAATATTTAATTATTATATATTTAAATTATAAGAATTTAATAATATTTATAATAACTAAAGTTCTAAATAAATAATAAATCTAATAAGCAGAATTTCTCTTATAATTTAATTTTAAAATTATCTATTATAAAAAAATAAAAATAGCAAAATAGATATTCTTAACAAATAAGCAAATTACTAAAATAAAAAGCTAGCAAAATTCTAAAATATTTTTTAATAGAATAAAAATAGAAATTTTATAAATAAAGTAAAAAAATTAAATATTATTTTTAGAATTAATAGCTAAAATAAAAAACTAAAAAAATAATATTAGCAGAATAAAATAAATATATCTAAAATATATATAATATATTAGTATATAATTACTAAGAAATTAAAATAATCTATAAATAAATTAAATAATATTAGAATTTTCTAAATTTTAAAAAAAAATCAAAAATATTATTAGAAAATATAATAATTATAAATAAAATAAAATAGAATAATATAAATTCTATAAATTATTATAATTTTTATTAATATCTAATATTATTTAGTTATTTATTAGCTTAAATTTTATTATTAAGCTATTTATTTTATAAAAATTCTTAATTAAAATATAATATAATAATATTTTAATAATAATTTATAAA
Source organism: Immersiporthe knoxdaviesiana (assembly GCA_021117315.1). NCBI lineage: Eukaryota > Fungi > Ascomycota > Sordariomycetes > Diaporthales > Cryphonectriaceae > Immersiporthe > Immersiporthe knoxdaviesiana. The sequence continues at coordinate 1,321,120 of CP088214.1, forward strand.
CTAAGCAAATATACTTATTTTCTCTCTTATAAAAAAATAATATAGCTAAAAATCTTATATATATATTTCTTAAAATAATTATAAGTAATTATAGAATATTATAAAAAATTATTTTAAATAGAAATAAGAAATTTATATTATATTTTTAAATATTGCTTATAAAATAGCTTAGAATATATTATAAAATATTAATAATATTTTATTTATAAATAAATAAATAAATAAAATAAACTAATTAGATAATAAAATAATATATATATTATTATATTAATAAATAGCAAAATAATTAAATTAAACTGCTATTATTTATATAATTTATATATAATAATATAAATATAAATATAATAAAAAAATTATTATTTTATATATTTTATAAATATTATCTAATAGCTTATTATAAAATCTTATCTAAAGCAAATATAGAATTAGCAAAATAGCAAATATAGAAAATTAAAAATGTATAAAAAAATCTAATTAGAATTCAAATTTATCCAGAAATAAATAATTAAATATACTAACTAAAAAAATTAAAAAATTAATTTTATAAAAAGAGATAAAATCTATCTTATCTAATATAATATTAAAATAATAAAATTATTAAATAAGCTTAATTATAAAAGAATAAAATTTTTTAAAATTATATAATAAATTTCTCTAATTAATTATAAACTTAAATTATTTTATAAAATAAAAATATATCTAGTCTTCTATATCTTATTTCTTAAATCTATATTATTAAGAATACTAATAGATAATATTATTAAAATTAAAATCAAAAAACTAAAATATAAAATAGAAAAAATTCTAAAAATAAGATAATAAAAGCCTTTTTTTATTAAATAGAAAAATTATCCCTATAGCAAAAATATATAGAAATTAAGAAAAAATCTCTATAATTATAGAAAATTATTTAAAAAATAATTAAAAAATATTTCTAATAGCTAAAATAATTAATAGCAGAATATATATTAAAAAAATTAGAACTAAAATATAAATTCTAAAAACTTTATTTTAGCTTAAAATAAAAATTTAAAGCTTCTATAAAAAAATATCTATTTTAAAAATATCTAAATTTATTATAAATTAATTAATTTTATTTAAATATCTTAAAATTAAATTAGAATATCTATTAAGCAAAAAATCTTTAAATATTAATAATTTAGTACTTTAATTAACTTTCTTAGCAGCTAAATATTTAGCTTTAGCTTTCTTAGCTTCTAAATAATCTAATTTCTTTATCTAAAAAATACTATAATATAAAATATATTTTATTTTATTAGATTATAATTGCTTCTATTAATAAAATCTTAATAACTTAGTTTTTAAATTCTTAATCTTATTTTCTAGCTTTTAATACTAAATAGCAATATTATAAAGCTTTATAAAAAAGAATTAAAAATATTATATTTTAAATAATTTTAGCAGATATATTTAATATAATAAAAGAAATTATTAAATAATACTTAATAAGAAAAGAAATTGCAACTTTTATAGAAAAAGCAAATAGATATCTTAATAAAATTCTCGAAAATATAAACAACTAAGAAATTATACTTAATAATACTTTTAGAAAAAGTAATAGACTTCCAGATATAAGAACTCTTAATACTATAAAATATTTTAATTAGAAAAGTATAATAGAAAATCAAAAAGCAGCAGAAAAACTTATAAGAAATTATTAGAGATAATAATCTATAGAAAAGAAATAATATTATAATTTATCTAATATATAAATTATAATAGAAAAAGATATAGTAATTAAGCTATCTAGAGCAAATTTTCTAAAGCTAAAAATCTAATATTCTAATATAGACTTATAAATAAAAATAGATTATATAAATAAAGATTAGAATCAAAAATCTATACTTATAAAAAATTAATTACTAGATAAATAATTTAGAAATCTGCTTAATAATAATCAGAATATAAATACTATAAGCAGAACTAAAAAGCTAGATATATAAGAATATATTTATTATTATTAGATAAATTATAATATATAGCTCTTTAGTTATTAATCTAAGTATTAGATTATATTCTGATCTAGTAATCTATACTAGACAGTAAATATTTGTACCCAGAGCTTTAGTTATTGTTCTGTATTCAAGAATAGTCTTAGCACTGCTCTTGTTAGCATAAACCTTTTGTGTACTTTGGAATCTTCGGATTACTGCAGTGCTTATTATATACAAGGTCGTTTTCTTATCGTTTCCATATCTCCTTATTCTTGTTTCTTTAAGCGACGACTGATGACATCTCTCTAGACAATAACAGAAGCAATCTCTATAACATATCGATCTGAATCTACCACAACAACAAAAGACTAAACGCGATCGTAGATATTATTATTAAAGCTTACAACATTAGCTATTAGTAAGCATAGTTAGAGCATATATAGACTTCCTGTTTCTTAGTTAGTAGTCAGGACTAGCCTTTTCTCTTCTTTTTCTCTTTATCCCTTTCACTACCGAATAGACTAAATACTCACTTATATTTCTGCTTAGTGTTAGTGGTGGTCTTCCTTCGTTCTTTATAATTACTGTGTCGTAATGCTATAATATTCGTTCAAAGCCGACTACTGGTTCCAATTGCGCGAGGCTTTCCGACATCAGAAACGTCGCCCCCTATCGACGACGAATCCCGATGTCATCGATCCGAGCGAGAATAAAGATATAAATGTCGTCCGTAGATTATTTGTTGCACAATGTGATCCTCGGGGAAGGGCTAAAGGTTGCGCTTGGACAAAGCTGCGCGGCCTGCGCTGTTGGGCAAGCGGCCACTGCGCCGGTGATATTGTAAATAAGTTCGTAATTTCCAGAATACAGACTTTACACCTCTTCTAGACCTCGCATGTCTTGTAAAGTTTCAATAGAGTTTGAATTATAATGTACTTCTTGTCCCCTGTTCGACTGTTTGTTGCGGTGCCGGATCTTCTGTAATTAAACCAAGCTCTATTATTATATCTATTAATTTTTTCCCCCTCTATCTTCCTGGATAGTTCCTTGTCGCTATCGCAACCGGCGCTTGCGACTTCTCTTAATTCTATTATCAGACTTACTTACCTCCTTCACTTCGCGTGGCTGGAACGTAGTCTTGAACATGGGTTACTGACTACGTCTCGTCGTGCTCACTGCTAGAAAAGCACACGATAATCAACTTGGCTTAGCATTGTCCAGGCACATAGTCACGTCTTGCACATCAGAAGCAGATTAAAACAAGATAAGTGTAATCAAGATCCGATTGAAACATGAAACCTATGTACACCAGGGGAGAAAGACTGAATGGAAATCCCAAAATTGTTGGCACCCTTTTCGCTCGTGATTCTTTCGGCCCGATCCATCTGCTCACCACCCCTTCAAAGCAGAGTGGAGAGATCTATATGTCCTAGCCTCCGGATATTTTCTTTTTCTCTTTTGACAACGTTGTCCACGACACACGATCCATGGCGCGGGTTGGCCAGCTCCCACTTCGAGAAAGACAAGAACAAGGCAGAATCAAAGAAAGAGAGAGTTGGGTTCCATAGCGGGGATTCTCCAGCCCGGAGGAATCTCGTCGAGACGCCAAGTCAGGACATTCCGACACCAGCAACTCCCGCATCCATCTCCTCCTGCCAAGTCCTCCACCGTGATAATACAGTCGCAAAGGCCTCAGCGCACAGCAGCTAGAACTACCCGTCTTTTGGTATTAGTCGTCCATCCGGCACATCGACGGTGCCGGTTGCCCCCCGGAAGGAGTGGAGGGGAGGCGAGGAAACTGGGTGCCCGAAAAAGAGACCGGGGTGACTCAATAAAGCAGAAGCAGGTGAAAAGCCGGCGAAGGACATTCACCTGCGTCTGCTCTAGACATTCCGCATCGTGGTTTGCGGACCCGTACCCCGAGAAAAAAAAAAAGAAAAGGTCAACGTATCCCAACAGACGGTGCGTCGGGTACGAAAAGGGTCGAGCGAGCTGGCACTCTGGGGCAGAATGCCGTGAACTAACATCTCCACCAGTCGGCGTTGGCCGTCTGATGACGCAAATGGGCGGCGGCACACATGACGGGCGACGCTGCGAGGATAGTGTTGTGATGAGGTGGTGGAGAAAATGGCTGGAGGATGGAGAACTGAAGAGGATGAATGAGATGCTCCGAAATCTGAGGGAGGTGTCGGCTTGGCAGCTGGAGGATGGCTAGCCCCGAATCAAGATTTGAAGGCTAGAAGTGCTTGAAACTCTTAAGAGTGAGCTGGATGTGAAGAAGAGAGAATGTGCTCTTTTTAATATGCATCTTTTTTTCTACCCTTAATGCCGAACATGCCCGCCCTTGGATCCAACTGGGCGCGTCGTAAAGGTGGGTGTAGCGTGGTAGAAAGAGCTACCGCTTTGGTCCCCGCATTATTGGGGTCTAGCTGGTCCTTTTAGCTTAGCTTTTCAACCAATCAAACAGCAACAATACCAGCATCATTTCTGCAAGCCACTCTTTTAGAGGTTATGTGACTCCCAATAAGGTTAGGCGCGGGATTATCGTCAATGCGGAGCGCGCTATTCCCAGCCAATCGTTTCGCCGCTAATCGGATTTCAAATGGTCTCGTGGTCCACCCTGGCACTTTGTGTCCATTCATCCACAGCGGGCCGATGCCAATTGGCAGCCTTATTTTCGGAAAAGTCGTCTTGGCTCGGCACCGACTCGTTGGCGATTTCGGGTACGTCATTGTGCCACACCACTGGCTCGAGCATCAGCCAGAATGACCGCATCCTCGTCCACTCGGGACTTCACATGTCGCTGTCGAGCATGAAACGCATGCCCCAGTACAGCCCAGGTTTTTAATTAGTGATCCTCGTCACAAGCCTGCTTACCGAGTGGCCTGTCAAGTTGAGATTGACCTCAAGGACCTTCGCCAAGCTGGAGATCATCGTGATTTGCAGCAGGCCAGACATAACATTGAAGTACTATAGTACAGGGGCTTCTCGCGCTCCGTCAATCTGACATTGAACATGTACACCAGCAGGCTCGCGGTTGAGGCGCCGGCGTTCTCCAGCAAGCCGTCCCTAAGGTTGGGCACCCTGGCCATCAGCTCGATGAGGGTGATCAATGTTGACGCTTGTGATCTGCCCGTACAGTGCTTCATGACCGTGGTACGATGTGCCGACCATTCAGGTCGTATTCGGTGACGATCTCATTTTGCACGGTGATATTCAACATCACATGGTGATGGTGTTGGTCACCTACAGCATTATTAGCCCGCTGATGAAGACCGTGTTAATGATGTCGCACGTGGTGTCCGGGGACGAACCTGGCGGCTAGCAGCCTCGTGGCTCCCATTGCTGTTAGTAAGCTTCGCCCCGTCCGCCACAAACCCCAATGACGGCATTCGTATCCGGATCGAGTAAGATGACCTTGATGACCCTCGCGTCCGGGACGTCCATGACGTCCAGCTCTATGGCGGTCTTGCATAACACGTTGTCGCCGGCATGCCAAGCATCCTCTGGGTTAGAATGTCGAACGCCAAGTGGGCGAAGGCGAACCCGCCAAGTTCAAGTGCTGCAGCTGACCATATCCAATCGTTGAACATTTCGGTATTATTCCCGAATGGTGGGTTGGCAACTGACTCTATGACCAGGGTGTTGATCTCGTCGCAGTAGGCCGCGGAGTCCAAGTTGGGCCTGATGTACCTAATATACCAAAGTGAAGGGGTACGGCTCGTCGAACGCCGACTGCCGAATCGACGCGTGCGGGCGACTGCCCGTGGACGACCGGCGGTTGATGATGGCGACCGTCTCCAGCTCCCTGAACATGTGGGAGAGCACAATCATGTTGTCGCCGGATAATGTGCGCTTGCTGCGGAAGGTGAGCCAGAACGTCCGGTTGCACCCGGGGCACTTGTTCTTCCAATACCAGTTCGGGTCGGACATCCTCCTCGCGAACTTGTAGACGTCAAATCCCACTATTGTGTCGATGCCGCACCCGATCTCCCCAACATACCTGACGATGTTGGCGAGCTGCGGCAGATGGGTGACTGGGCTCAGATACTCCCTCACCTCGCGCTTGGTCAGATTGCTGCCCAACGCCGATGTGATTGCAGACGTGGTATGGAACAATCGCTCATGTCAGCTTGAACAGGCTGTCCCTGAAGCCAGCGACGACGATGAACACCTTGATGCATGTGGCCATGTTGACCTATAGTGATGTTCGTCGTGGTGATGCACGCCCGCATGGTGGTATTCGACCGAGCCTCCGGGTCATCTGCTTGTCGGAGTTTTAAAAAACTTCGTCACCATGCAATTATGTTCCGACGGTCACTCCTGGGCTCGAGCCGTCGTCACACCTCTTTACGCAGTTCATCTGGGCCTCGTCCGACATGGTGCGCAAAAACTTGGCCCCGTTGACGAGCGCGGTGTCCTGTCGACGTGTCTAGACATGGTCAGCCTGGTCTCGATCAACTTGCACCCCATCTCGAATTGGATCAAGGTCAGAACTTGTCAATCGACATGTACATCCGCGCGTTGCCCACCGCCTTCTTGTAGGCGTCGATGCCGGCTGTGATCGTCATCCCGAGATTCGTCTCGCACGAGCTACAGATCGTGGCGTGGTAGTATGGTTTGCTTGTCTATATTACGCGGAGAGAACCTCTCTAAGATTGTGAAGCGCGCTGAGCTAGAAGAGACCACTTTCCAGCGACCCATCGTCCTTCCAAGCTAGTTGTCTGGTCAGCAGCTACCGTGATCAGTCCATTCCAAGTATCCCTCGGCCCCCTCCCTATAACGGACGAAGAAAGGCCCACTACTAACACTGATCAGAATCGTGAATGACTTGTCAGTCTATTCGGTGGGAAAGGGATAAAGAGAAAATAAAGAAGAAAAGGCTAGTCCTGACTACTGCGGAGCGGGAGGTCTATCTATGCTCTAACCTAGCTTACGTAATAGCTTATGTAATAGCTCCTAATACTCTCTATGCGAGCTTTTCCTAGTGTGTTTGAATAGGCAACTCGTTGTGTATAAAAGGCTATAGGCTATAGTGTAATAGCTATTAGGAAAGCTCAAGCATAGGAGCATTATACAAATATAGGAAAATAAAAGAACGAGCAGGGTAGTGAGGGGGCTCTGTAAGAAGAGAAGGCAAGAGGACCGGCAGAATCAGACATCCTCCTCCCTAACTTCTTCTTCGCTTTCCTCGTCTGACCCTTCGAACTATTCTTCCAGGTTATCCTCGGATATTATCACAGTTCCCGATTGCGTCAGATTATCCTGACTATCCCCACCGCCCCCCCTGCCCCCGCCTCTGTACTTGCTGTCTCACTCCCCCTCCTCCTCCTCCTCCTCCTTCTCCCCTGTCCTATTACCTCTTTCCTCCTCTTCGTCTTCCTCCCCTCCCTCTTCGCCGCACGCCCAAGACAAGGAATGCAGCTCTGTGGGCGGGGGTTTAGTAGCAGGACCTCTCGGGGGCAGCAAGCTTTGAGTAAATGTGTCTGTCACATCGAAGAATCCCGGAAGCTGTAGGGTTGGCCGTAAGGTCAGCCGAATAGAGCGCCCACCCCCGCCTAGTCTCCGGAGAGCTCCCAGGCAGATCTCCTGGCCAAGGTCGTGGCGTGGAGAAGTCGTCCGTGCAGCTGACGGGCCTTATGTTCTCGGTCAAACCGATATCCTGGTGCACCAGAGGCAGGTAACAAACCTGAAGACTCACACGATCTCGTTTATTCTCGCGACTATGTTGCCGCCGAGCGCGCACGGCTGATTGAACGCGGGCACACAGACAGCTACGTGTGCAACCATGACAAACTAAGAAACCAACACTATGATGAGCACAAGCCCGATGCTGCCGTTACTCACGAGGACCTCCCCGGATGACCTGATGTATATGCTGCCGCTGAGGAACTCGGTGTTGCAGTAGAAGAGGAATATGTGGATAGTCATCACATCCAACGTTAGCCCGGAGGCAGATGGAGATCACTTGGGCCACGGGAGGCTCTACACCATGGCGGCATTCCCCGCCGATCGCGGGCCAACCGCGGCGGAGATCAGGCATTTGACTATTACTCGTACGACACAGGCCCCGGTCAGTCGAGGGCGGCGCTGGCTCTTGTTGGGCGCGAGCCCAGGACAAGCATGGTCGGCGGCAAGAACACGAAGGCTCTGCACTGGCGACAAGGACGTGGCGGGCCTCTACCTCGACACCGACCGGACCATGAACAGCCTCCACCTCCTCCGCCGCGCGGACGGGGTCAGAAAGAGGTAGCACCATGCCCTGGTCGACCGTGTCTCCACCCTCAAGGGCATGATAGCGACCCGGATGCCCCATTCTAACCCTAAGACCTTGCCTCAGCAGGCTACAGTCACTCGGGCTTTCACCCCGTCACCCCGTCACGGGCATTGCACTATCGTCTTCGTGGTCCTGACCCTCTTCTGGACCGAGAACGGCAAGTTCCTCACCTTCCAGGCCGCATTTGAGTACAGCGTGTATCACGAGTCCTGGAAGCCTCAGTGCTCCCTCTTTGGGAGCCTCTCCGAGATATTAGGATTGTTCTTGTCACCAGCCGCCCTCCCCCCAATGGCAATGATGCCCGAGACGTGGGTCGTGAGGCGCGAGGGCATCTGCGCGATGACCTCGGAGAAGGCCGTAATGATAACGGTGGGCAAGTGGAGGAAGTACTCCGAGATCAACATGCCAACGCTGCACGTATTCAGGGACAAGAACGTGCTGATAATATCGACAACGACGGGCGTCCTGATCAGGCCCATCAGATGGAAGATGGTTCACCGACAAAACCACCAGCAGGCACGTGTGTGCATTTGGGGGCCCGTACGTCGATCATGATGGTCTACGGGTCGGACACCACGATTATCGCTAAGCTGAAGTTCCCCGACCCCACCGTCGAGCACGTAGGTCCTTCTCGTGATGGATCTGGCCTAGCAAGATGCTCAGGCACTTTCTGGAGACTTTCTCGGACAAAACGACAATATAGGGAGGAAATGATGGCAACGCCTCAGGACTTCCAATGATTCATTGTAGTCACGAGGTTCTATAAGCGATGCTGCCCCCGGGGACAACAGCTCTAGTCATCTAGCCTTCCCGGAGGCTATAGCGGCGGAGGTGGAAGGGGTTACAAAAGCTAAGGAAGTGGATGAAGCAACGGAGACGAAGCGGGAGCGGAGGGCTTTTCTTTTCTCTTTTCTCTTTTCTCTTTTTCTTCTTCTTTAAAAAAAGAGAGAGAAAGAAAAATATGCTGCAACAGCATTAAACAGGCTACAGCGATCAACATTCGCACCTATAAGCGTTCAGACATCAAGCCCAGGCTTGAAATATACGAAGCTATCCCCTCTTTTCTTTTATCTAGTTTTAGCTTGTATACATAGGCGTATTGAATTAAGCAAAACGGCTGCGCAGCACGCTATAACTCCTCAGCACATGTTTATATATTCAAAAAGACGAGGGAGGGACTGCACGAATAGCTTCGCTATTGAAGCTTTCGGACTTGGACTCGCTATATAGGCGGCGAGCGGCTGGTATATATATTTCTTGATATATAGCCAGGCCTAGCTCAATTCGCCGCACACCTCCAGTGAGGTCCTCAAGTACATAGCTACGCTTCATTCTACTCGGCGTTGAACAGAATAACTGAACAAGCAAACAAATAAATCGTCGAGCTCGAGCAATTCTTCGGGTCGATCGCTCTGAGGATCCCGTCCAACGAATGGACGGCCGACTCTAAGTCGAATCTCGGCGTGCAGATGACCAGGCAGGGGCCGTACGTCACCCTCTTCAAGGGCGATGCCACGATGGTGTCCACCGGGGAGGACAAGCTTTCGGTGATGACGCCACTCTCGCGTCTGTTGATGAGCAAGTCCACACTCGACGCCCCGCTCATCACCCCGGGCAAGACGACCGTCACGGCCTTCATCAACAGGACGCTGCTCAACACCGAGGACGCGTGCATGTGCGTGCTGTCGAAGGAGGCTGCTGAATCCGGGATGCTCCAGTGATCGGAATACATCAACGCATAGGGCCTGGCTCTTTTAACCGAAGGTTTTCCGACCACCGGAACTGAACGTCCATCGCCACACCTTGCACCGTCTCCTGGCCACTCTCACGGGACACGGTGATTACAAATAGTATCACGGAACATTCGGCCACGTGGACGTAGAGCTGCACTATGGGTGCGGCGCTTCCCACACACAGAAGCATCTCGTGCACTGCCGGCTAGCTAGACGTCCCTTCTGGAAATCGCCCTGGCCGGAGCACCAGCCCAGGCGTTTTCCAGACACTCCTGCTGAACGGAGACGCTACAACGAGGATCAGATGGCGAACCCGGACACTCTCCGGGGATATACAGAGGTTACGGGGTTCTTAGAGCTATGCTTGCCTTCTTGGACTACTGCGTATTCGCCAACTGGCGCAGTGCACAGAGGCGGACACTGCAACTGAGGCGCGAGAAGTTCTACCTTATAGCCAAAGGGATATTAGAAGGCCTATCTCTGGAGACGAGGTCCGAGATCCTGCTGAGGACTTGGGAGACAAGAAATAAAACGACAGGAATAAGAGTGAGGACAAGAGCGAGGACAGCCTGGAGGAGAATATAGATAGAAACAGCAAAGAAGGGAGTAAAGCCCTAGAGGATGACATCTAGGAGATTTCTCAGAGCAAGAAAGATAATAAGGGGAATAGCTTAGCGGAAGACTAACAGTTCGGGTAGAGCTTGAGGAGAGGGAAGAAGAAGGAAGAAATAGCAAAAACACTACCTATCTACCGCGTATTAGCGAAGCGTATATCCGCATACTAACAACTATTACAATACTCCACCCCGGCCTTACCGCTACTCGAGAGCAATCTGATTTACTTGGTCTTCTCATCTTCAGCTCGCATAGAAAGCGAAGGGGGGACTTTCTAGACAACCTGCCGTCGCTATTTTCAGATTTCGAGTCGCTAGATAGGTAGTAGTATATATTATGCACGTTTTGAATACAGATAGGCCTAAATCCGACACAGCGTGGTCTATACCCCTAGGCTTTCTCGCTACGAGGACGGGCAACAGAGACTATAAGTGGTATTATAAGGCCTTCTTTTACGAGAGGGCGGACCTCTACTGCAAATGCGGCTACGCTCGCACGCAGGAGCACCTGGTGCACTGCCACCTGACCTATAGATCCTTTCCAAGGTGGCTCTAGCTCGGGGACAGGCCGCGTCGCTTCCCGGATACCCCAGGGGAGAAGCGTCGTTATCTTGAGAACCTTCTGAAGCATCCCGAGGCATTTCGCCGCTCCTTGGAAGTTACGAGGTTCTACCAACAGTGCTGTCCACCGGGGACGATAGAGGCAGAGGACATGCTACTGGCCTGGGCGGGCTAGGCCGGCAGGGCTAGCAGAGCGCTGGAAAGAGGAACGACCGGGCTGTCTGACTCCGATTCCGATAGCGAATAAGAAACAGAATCGGAAAAAAGGTCTTCTAAGAACTGGCTCGGGAGCGATAAGGAGGACAGCAAGAAAGAGGAAGTAGACGAGATCTAGGGCAAGCGAGAAGACAGGAACCCTAGAGAACAAGAGAGACAGCGAGGAAAAAAAGAGCGTCGGGGGTCTAGAGCAAGTAGAAAGAAAAGGTTCTAGCTAGCGACTGAGAATAAAAGAGAAGAAATACATAAAAATGAAAAAAGAAAAAAAAAAAAACTGCTATCTAGCATACTGTACTCTCACTTTTAGGCAATACAATACTCAGCCCAGGCTTGGGATACTCGAAGCTCTGCTTCTTTTCCTTTTTCTAGTTTTAGCTCGCATACGGAGATAGAGGAGAGACCGAATAGATAGCCCAGCTATCGTTATTAATAAATTTTGAGTCGCTAGATAGGTAATAGCCTATATGTATCGATATATATATATGTTTTTCTAGCCTATCTCAGCGCGATTTATACCCCTCGGGAGGTCTTCGAATTGGGCAGCCACGCTCTCTTTTAAACTGGCGTTAAATAGAACAAAAAAAACCAACAAATATAACCCTAGGTATGTCTCTGAAAGTTAGTTACCCTTCTCGCTCTTCTGAAATCAAATGTAACAAAGAAACAAACATAGTACATGGACTATCCGCTGCCCAAGAACGTGGGGTCCATCAGGGTGGGCATGACGGTCAAGGACCAGGACTATTGGGCGCCGGCCATCGAAGGCATAGTCATGGACATGACCATAAGCAAATTAGGCGACTCGACAGCGGTCGTCTACATAATGTCGAAGAGGCTCGAGGTCAGGATCAAGCTCGCGACCGCTCAGGGCCTCAAGTTCACGGGTGGAGATTCTCCAGTACGAGAGCATTCCCGGCATCATTGACGAGACCACAGGTAGGGAGTTCAAGCAGAACCTGCAGATAAGCACCAAGAACCTCACGCGGGGGCTCGGGGGGCCATATCAAGTAGATGGCCGCCGCCACGGTCATGTTCGATTGCATCAAGCCGTTTAGGCCGAGGCAGATCCTTAAGACCAGGAGCCTGCTCGTGTTGTCATTCGAGGAGCAGAAGAAGAATGTCCCCAGGGTTCCGGAAGGGATGGTGGCCGCGAATGGGAAGCTGTTGACAATCAGCGACTGGTACGGCAAGATGGCGGAGATCAAGGCCACGTGCGGCATCATGCGGGTGTCGCAGTTGAGGCACCTGTCGGTGCTCGGCATAGTCTCATCACATTTGCTATCAAGCATACAAGAAAGCGTTCGGTACTATGCCGAGATCAAGGTCATGTCCAGGTGGGCAGAAGCACCGATCAGTCTGCAGACGGCGTCGACTTGGTCCCCCGGACGCGGTTCTTGGGCCCTGGTGCTACCGCCCCCGACGACGAGATTCTCTCTTACTTTTCAAACTTTATCGTTACTGACGAGACTTCCTTGCTGACTGCCTACATGCGACAGTCTGTGCCAGAACACTGTGATCGGTATTTGTACTCTCTCCCCCTTCCCCTCCCCCGTGCCACTCCCCTTTTTTTTTCTTTGTCTCGTCTACCTCCCTTCTTGCATTGATGCGATACTAATAGTTATCAAAACCTCAGGCACCCCATGTTCACAATCATCTTTCGAGATCTATAAACGAAATCACAAAGATACAAGGTCTTGAATGAGGGCAATGACCCACGACAATAATAGGCGGCTCCCAGCTGACAAGCGGACAAAAGGAAGCTTTTTAGGAGTAATATGGCACGGGGACTTCTCGTCAGAACCTTTGCCACGTACATTAAGATACAGGGGACGAGGAACGTACAAGGCTTTTGAAAGGTATTGTGATGAGCGCTGAGTTCAGTATAGTGTGCTAATGCAGCTTCGTCCACAAAGGAAGTCTATCATGCATAGCCACTTTATTACTTGCGCCAGAAACGGCTGTTTCTACATAGTATGTCTCCCGAGCTCTCACGCCAGCCATACTTTTGTCTTTCTCTCTCTTCATCCTTTTTACACGCTATAGAGACCCGAACTGGCTGCTCGCCTCATCCACTCCATCATAGAGAGATCGATCGTCTATGTGTAATGTGTTCTGTTCTCCCGTGATACCAGCTATCGGGCCTGCTGCCCCACCTGGAAACGATTAGAGATCGCTAATTATACACGGCAACAGCGAGTCGCCGCAGATGAAGCAGGGCATGGACTAGAAAGCTACTACCGCACCAACATCAATAGCTTTGTCTCCGTATTTCTCTATTCGACGAAGGAGAAAAAGAAACCCCCAAAATCAAAACCGCCTCTTTTCGCGCCGTCAACAGACTGGTACACAAGTCTAAGATATTTGTTCGAAAGCACAGCTATTCCCCTGTATAAGTTTGTCACTAGGCCTGGTGGAGTTCTTAGGTGGTGTGAGATAAGGTGAGGTATATTTAACGCTAGGGGCGAACTAATTAATTTAGTAGGTGTTCTATGCGGCCTCTTTTAGGACATATAGCATGCTGAGTACTGGCCTTAGCGGCCTGCAAAAGCAATTTGTAGGCTCCCAAGGCGGTAATTCCAATCTAGCTAGCCTAGTATATCGGGCACTTTGCTAGATATATCTCCTAAATTCTCAACTTCTTCTCTTTCAGATCTTCGAATACTGCTGTATTGTTATAGAAAGAGGAGAAGAAGCAGCAGAAAACAGCAAGGGAAGAAAGCTAGTACTAGAAATAATATCGATAAAAAGCTAAAAGAGTAAGCCGAAATAGAGATTATCTTAGCAGAGATTTAACTGCTTAATATTTCGGTATAACCACGATTATCCTTTATCAGGCGCCTCTTAGAGCGCAGGATTTATTTCGTTCGCGTCGTAGATGTCGCGCAGGCGAAGAGCGTACTTGCATTGTATATTGTCGGAAATCAGATTCCTCTAAGAATACTTTTCCGACGAGAAAACAATAGATTCCGAATATTGTGAGGAATTACTCTACAATTGGGGGGTGGGCGGGGGCGAGCAGTTATAGTGTTGAGGATTGAAGAACGAGAGCCCGGGAACAATAGTGAGGTACCTAGGCTACTCTATAAAAATAGCAGGGAACCTAGATATTTTCGTAATATTTGCATAGTACAGAAAAGTTTGTTATAGAAGGGATCCCTTAGGTGTTGTGAAGATATGTGCTTTGTGGTCAACTTTCTACAGTGGAGCCTATTATGGTGAGTGGAGCTTAGGGAGCTCAGCTTAGTGTTGGTATCTCTTAAATTCATCTATTACAGAGCTTACTATTGATAATCCTGCTGTCATTTTTTGTCGGTCTTGAAAGAATCTATAACTTTATGTATGTGCGCTAGAAAAAGAACATTGCAGACAACTTCCAAGAATACCAACCTTACTACACAGTGGTATTAATATATAGCTGTAACTCACACTAGTATTTAGTTAGGTTAGAATCCAAGATTGTGATACTTGCTGAATTTCAGAAACTAGTCTCTCTCTGGCGATATATGTGTCACACTTTCTCTCTTTTCTGTCCCTCAATACACCTGCAGGTTTGAGGGAAGCTGCCATGCAAGCTTCATCACCCTAGCAAGACTACCTCCGACCGGATTGTCCGTAATATTCATAGCTAGTAAGTACATCCTGTGGATGGCTCTTGAGCTGTCAGTTTAGAGATTGTGCTCTCCTAATTGTGGTAATTAGCCAAGACTAAGTACTTAGTAGTCATTACTCCCCTCAATGCTCTTTCATAGGGAAAAGGATGTCAGGCAGCACATCCTGCCACTACCACAGATGCTGGCCCAGGCTGGCTTGTGCAGCTACTCACTATGCCTATCAGAGCCCGTGACCACAAACATCTAAGCTCAGACCTGCTGCCTACACAACTTTGCCGTGGGGATAGCTACTGCTTCACCAATACATCAACTCACCCCACATAGCCAAGAAACCCTATTCTTACAACCCACAGGCAGCCTGCTGTCCAGAGAGGCCCATGCCCCACGTAGCTTCATCCCGACGCATTATGGTCCTAATGCATGACAGCCTGCAGAACCAGCAATGCCCGTCCTCTGTCAGTTTGCAAGGGGCTCAGGACTAGATCAAGTATGTTTTTGAGGAGTGGATGTCCTCTTTAGCCCCTACAGTCTGTCGTGGTCTGGCGCGAAAGCAAAGTGTTTCCATTGCCGACACCGAGTAACACCTGCAACGCGGCGGGGGCAGGCTCATCATCCCCTAGCTCTACGTTCGGGCAGATCCTAATCGATCACGAAATCTTGCCCCGACGGCCATGGTCACCGCCAGCTGGTTCTCTCCCCTGGCCCCATGCATGCCAACGCTGTAGAGTGCCAGCAGAGTCTGGCAGCACCAAGAGCGGGCCTCTCGCCGTTCCGCAGCGACCAGCATCAATATCTACAGACGCTTCAGTCAGTCCCAAGCCACTGCGCTGTCCCAGGTCGTACCTCTCCTCAGTGGCCAGAGCTCTCGAACGCGGGTAGCAAGCGACTGAAGATCGTCCTGGACAACCTCGCCCCCACGCCCCCACCCCCCAAACTGACCTGCGGGCCCAAGGTCGATTCAGCTCCTGAAAATTTCGACAGTCCCCTTCTCAGCCAGGTCGAGCCCTCAGGTGCGGAAGGACCTCGCCTCGTTGGCCGTCCCGACCAAGGACACATAGACGCACGCGTCGATCTCAAATTAGTTACTGGAGGCCAAATTACCACTTGAGATGCCGCACGAGGGCATGCTGCGCATCGCACATGGAATAGAGGTAGGATGCCGGGGGATGAAGGTGCTCCTGGAGTAAAGGTGGTGTGGACAGCGCCCGTCGACCGGAAGGCCTGATTACTTGCACTCCTGGGGCGCGAGACATACAATTCGTCAGATCTACTCAGGATATTTGCAGAGCACACACTCCGGCCGAAAAGGACCCGAGAAACCTATTATCCAGATTGCAGACTTCGACACCTCCTACAATGGTGTACGTCATGTTGTCTGAGATCTCGACAGCAATCTTACTAGGGTTCATTACATAAGCCATTACATAAGCTAGGTTAGGGCATGGACAGACCTCCCGTTCCTCAGCTGCCAGGACTAGCCTGTTCTTCTTTTCTTCTGTTTTATTTTTTTACCCACCGAATAGACTGACTATTCATCTACGATTTCTGCTCAGTGTTGGTGCTGGGCGTTTCTCCGTCTGTTATAAATCTAATCCGGTCCGTCAACTTGAGATTCTTGGCGGCAGAGACCCATGAAATTTAAGGGTTATCACAGCCCCTAGCGTGCGGGGTAAGGCGACGGGTGACACAGCGGGTGACAGGCCTGACCTCTGATAACTTATTCCCCTATAGCAAGTCTACACAACTCGACGGAAAGACAACATTTAATAATGAAAAAGGAATGGAAAGATAGTTGAAAAAATACAAAACATCTAACGTTTTTCAGAATTGAAATATCTCGAGAACTCGTTGAAAGGCAATAATAAAAGAGAAAGTTCAAACTTTGACCCTTATAAATCAGGGTTAGGGCTCTTATCGATAAAAGTTAGGGTAATCAGCGGGAGATATTGACAAAAGTTAGTGAAAAAAGAAAAATTGCACTGCAGACCAAAAATTTTAATTTTGATTATATAAGCAGCTCAATTTTTGATGTTTTTCTACTTGGAAGGGCTGAAGAAGCAGGGGTTTTTGTCGCTGGCGCCTGTCGCCCAGGCCGGTTTTGAAAGGTGGTGAGAGGGGCTAAATTTGCAGGGATTATGCCGGCGAGTTTTGGCGGGCGGCGGGTGACACGGGTGACACGGGTGTCACCCACGCCACCCGGCCTTCATATAATTGCAAAGGTATGCCCTAGGCGCAGAGGATCACCCCCGGGCCTTATAATCACCACCTAAGAGAAGTTGGAGTTCAAGACCGGGTGCAGGAAGAGACGGCTATGAGTTCCAATTATGAGGCTGATGAATTCCTACCAAGACCAAGTATCTCTTTGTCTTGTCCTGCGTGGGATCCATGGGTGCTGACCGTGTGCTGCTCCAGCTTACGAAGATGGCAAATACGGGCCAGCTGTGGTCAAAATATATACGAGACTTTATTACAGACTGGTTCCGGATTCATAACCTCCCACTTCCTATTACAGACGTCTGCTCTTGGATCTCTTTGATAGACTGTAGATACTGTGGGAGCTAAAAGGAGTGACCACTCCAAGCTGACTGGAAATGATAGTGGTCCATAGCTGAAGGTCGGACTCGCATACCCCCTCTACTCTAGAGGTGATCAATCTCTAGAGTCGAACAAGGGAGGCCGAACTGAAGTAGAATAAGACAAAATTATAATCTCTATAATAGGCCTTTTTATAGATAATATCCAGATTAGAAATAATATAGATTTTTTAATAACTTTCTAGATTGCAGAATAATTAGCAGTAGTTTAGGCTGAAGCTTTTTCTAAATAGGGCTGGATTATCTCTTACTAAAATAGAAATCTGCTATAGAATTGCTTATATATCGATAAGCGAGCAGAAGGGCTTATAATCTATAAGAGCTAAAAGAAGTAACTATTTCTAACTGACTAGAAATAATAGTAGCTTATAGCTAAAAGTCAGACTTATATACTCTTTTTCTACTCTAGAGATAATTAATCTCTAGAGTCGAATAAGAGAAGCTAAACTAAAGTAGAGTAAGATAAAATTATAATTTCTATAATAGGCTTTTTTATAGATAATATCTAGATTAGAAATAGTATAGATTTTTTAATAACTTTCTAGGTTGCAGAATAATTAGTAGTAGTTTGGGCAGAAGCTTTTTCTAAATAGGGCTGGATTGTCTCTTACTAAAGTAGGAATCTGCTATAGAATTGCTTATATATCGATGAGCGAGCAGAAGGGCTTATAATCTGTAGGAGCTAAAAGAAGTGACTACTCCCAACTGACTGGAAATGATGGTGGCCCATAGCTGAAGATCGGACTCGCACAGATACTACATGCCCAAATGTGGAGGATCAAACTGCGCCAGACAAAGTCAGAGACTCCGGATGCGCATTAAAAGCAGAATTGCTGATGCTAAGCTCTGCGAGGAGCCCCGAGGCGGGTGGGCGAGGGTATCATCGACGGCTATCGAGAGTCCAGAGTATAATCCGATGAATAATGCCTTGAATGTCTTCTGTTCACATACTTCTCTGCAGTGCATACATCTGCAGTGTATGTCTTTGCCCATATTGTAAAGCTGATGGATGTTCCGCTACCCAAGGCACGGCCACTGATATCTAAGCTCTGACTGATCTTGCCATGCCCCGGGAGGCCGGGGGCGAGCAAGCTCTCTTGAGCCTCGGTCGCCTCGAGGCAGGTCCCTTGTTACACTCGGGGTCCACAGAGCTGCTGCGATGCGCCTCGGAAGCGAGGATGACCAGTTCCATACTTGCTTCACTAGAAAGGCTGCTCGCGACTCCCAGTGCATGATTAGAACGATGGGGGTAGATGGTGATCAAGACACAGCAAGGGGTCATGTTGGCAGACTTCAACAGAGTTGAGACTCTCAACTTGATAGTCTCCTCGTCAATTACTCCTAAAGGTTAACAAAAGCAATGGCGCTCAGCATGGCTAACATCGACTGTCTCTAGTTTTATTTTTTGGAATGGAATATCACCTCAAGCAGAACTTCAACATGCGAAGCCTTGCCCACCAGAACTAGCTAGCAGGATCACAAGTGGTACCACGAGGCCTTTTATTACGACATCGCCGAGCTTTACTATATGTGCATGCCCGCCCGTACCCAGGACCACCTTGTGCACTGCTATTTTGTTCGGTGTTCCTTTTCGAGGTACCCCTGGCCTGGGAGCGACCCTTTAGCTTCCCAGAGACTCCGGGGGCTTTATCTCGAGGGCCTTATACGGGACCCCGATGTCTTTGGCCGTTGAACAGAGGCTACTAGGTCCTATGAGCGATGCTGCCTCTCAGGGATGGCCCGCCCCGAGACCAGGTATCTAGGGCTAGCGGGGCGCCAGAAGGAAGGGCCCCCGGGCCCTTGGAACCGAGCCCGAACAGTAAATTGGAGAAGAGGTCCTCGAGGAGATATCTAGGAAGCGAGAAGAAGAGGAAGTCTACGGCCAGGATAGGGAGGAGACGCAGAAGAAGAAAACAAAACCGCTATACTGGCGGTTAGCAGTTCTACCTATAATAGGCGATATAACATTCAGCCTAGGTTTGGGACACTCGAGGCCTTGCCTCTTTTCCTTCTCTAGTTTCAGCTCGTATCCAGAAGCGAGGGAGAGACCGTGCAGACGCTTCGCTGTCCTTGTCAATAGACTTCGAGTCGGTAGATAGGTGATAGACTATATCTATTGATATATATATATATATATATATATATAGTTCTAACCTAGCTCAGCGCGCTTTATACCTCTCCGGAGGTCTTGGAATAGGTTAGCTATAGTCCCTCTTCGCTCCACGTTAAATAGAATAAACAACCAAACTGATCACTATGTAAAGATGCGGCGCTGGTAATCGGGTTGTGGCGAGGAAGACTTCAAGTTCGATATAGAGAGGAAAGAGAACGGTCCGGGCGAGGTTGTAGAAAATAGGCCCGTTATTCAGAAAGGTAGGAAAGACGAAAGTGGAAGAGAGTTTCGCAACCAAGTAAGAGGGACCCAAGGTTTGGAGGGAGAGAGTGTGTTCCGTCCCCGTACATCACCTCGATTATGGTCACCTCCGGGAAATTACGTCCGAGGCCGAATTTGGAAGCATAGAAAAGTGTGGAATGGATATCGGAATGAAGGACATAGACAAGGAGAAAGGGTGAAAGAGGCAGTGAAGAAGCCATCGGGTTGTTCTAATCAGCCAGTGCCAGCATAGAACAGCAGGGTCAGAGGAGCATGAGCATAAGGCGATCTGCACCAGCTGGACCAGTGGCTCCAGAGGCAGGCATCTCCTGAGTGGCCGTGCCTTGTGTCTCCTCTGCCTGGTTGGACGTGAACAACTCGGACAAGAAGCAGCTTGATCGAAGCACGAGTCTCGTGATGGTGGCAGATGATAATGAAAATTAGGCTGGGGATAGCCCGTACCATTGTTCTCTGTATACGAAAGGCTCTGCTCAGGTGCGCTGAAGGGAAGGAAAAAGAGGTGCCTACCTGCTAGCCCACGCACGAGACCTAGTACATCCTTCCTTTAGTGCCTCACTGCATGTCCCGTATCATGTCGACGGCGGCACTGCGCAGCTTGAACTTTTGGATCTTGCCGCTGGCCGTCTTGGGATAGTCGTCGGCCCAAAAGATGTACCGCGGCACCAGGTGGTTGCTCAGCCGAGACCGCACCCAGGCACGCACATCGTCCTCGGAAAGGGTGGTGATATCCTCCTTCCCGTCCTTTTCCTTCTTGTCCTTTTCTTCGGTCACCACGACACCTGCACGCGGCACAACAAAGGCACACACGGCCTCGCCCAGCTTGTCGTCCGGGACGCCGACGACGGAGGCCTCTGCGATCAGAGGGTGCTGGAACAGGACGTTCTCGATCTCGAGCGGGTGAATGTTCTCGCCGCCCCGGATTATAAGATCCTTGATGCGGCCCGTGATGGAGACGTAGCCGTCCTCGGACATGCTGGCCTCGTCCCCGCTGTACAGCCACCTCTCTCCAGTCTCCCTCTCCTCGGTAGGCTCAAAGCTGCGCGATGCCAGCGTCTCCTTGTCTGTTCCCCAGTAGCCCTTCATCACGAGGTATCCGCTCGCCGCCAGCTCGCCGCGCTGGCCGATGGGCACCACCCTGCGCCTGTCGGCCGGGTCCACAATCTTGACCGTCGTGTGCGGCATCGCCCTGCCCACGCTGCCTGTTCTCTTGTCGAGAGGATCTGTCGGCGTGGTCATGCACGACACGGGGCTCGTCTCGGTCATACCGTAACAGATGACGAGCTCTTCGAGGCCGAGTCTGCTGTGTAGCTTGCGCATGAGCGACTCGGGCACGGACGAGCCGGCGACGATGCCCTTGCGCAGGTGCTGGGGCAGCTGGCGCGCCTCGTCTGCCGTGAACAGGCCGGCTCTGTCCTCGAGCGCCTCCAGCATGGACACAAACATGGTCGCCACCCCGTAGAGGCCCGTCGCGCGGTGGTCGATCGCCATCCGCAGGGAGGCCACGGGGTCAAACGCAGGCGAGGGGAATAGGATCGCCGCGCCCGACGTCGCCGTCGCCATGAGGCCCAGCACGCTGCCGAAGCAGTGGAACAGAGGCGGCGGGCAGACGATACGGTCCTCGGGGACCAGTCCCATGCGCCTCCCGACCAGCCGGCCGTTGTTCAGAATGTTGTTGTGGGTGAGCATCGCCGCCTTGGGGTGCGAGGTCGTGCCGGAGGTGAACTGGATATTGATGAGCTCGTGTGAGTCGCGTGGCCCATGCGAGGGGTCTGGGAGCGTGTGGCGCGTCTGGAAGTGCTCGTGCTTCTTCGTCTTGTTGGTGAAGGAGTTCACCAGAGCCGAGTAGGGTATCAGCGAGGGGTGCTCGGCGACGCGGAAGACCGAGGCGGGGTGACAGTCGGTGTTGTCCAGCACCACGATGGTGCGCAGTGACGGCACCTGTGGGCTCTCGATTCTTCCCGTTGACAGGTCTGGCACCAGCGCCCGCAGCAACTCGAGGTTGTCGCGGCCCCGTCCCGGCCGGTACGCCCTGTCAGAGACGGCGCCTATGACCAGGACCTGGACGTCCAGGTGCGAGAGGGCGGCAGCGACCTGAGCCGCGTTGAAGGCCGGGTTCAGCGGGACGAGGACCGCACCGGCCTTGAAGATGGCGTAGGCCAGCGTCGCGTGCTCGGCCGTGTTGCCCAGGCTGACCGCCACCCTGTCGCCCAATCTCACGCCCAGCCGGGCCCACAGCACCTGGGCGAGCTCGTCCGCGTCTCTTTCTAGTGTTTCGTAGCTGAGTACCGTCTCTCTGCCCGAGGCCGTTCTCGAGATCACCGCCGGACGGTCGCCGTGTTTCGACACCACCTTCTTGAAGTTGTTCCATATCGTTTCGCGGAGGAGGCGAGGTTCGCTGGGGCCTCGGGAGATGCTGAGCGTCAGCCTGCCGCCGCCGCCGCTGCTGCTGCTCGACAGCCTCGTCTGGTGGGAGGCCAGCGCGGCCTGGTGGCATCTTGCACAGCGCCAACGGCCGAGTACGATCTTCGTAGTGTTCGGGGTCAGCATGATGGTGGGAGATTGGATTGCAATGGGTGTGGCGGGGGTGGTGGACCAGAGTTTCACGATTGGAATGTACCTCACATTACCATTGCTATAAAAGAGGAAGAAGAAAAGGTTGAGGGGTTCTCTTCGTCAACCTCCCTTGTTGGGAAGAGGGGGAGGATCCTCTGCAGAAGGCATCATTAACTCCCCGACGTGCTTCTGTTGCAGTCAGTAGTGCTGCAGCATCACACTCAGCAACATCAGCAGCAATGAGACAGTGGCTTGGCCCCTCACACAGTAAGCAGTACCTAAGAGTCCCTAGAGCACCCACAGATCCTCCAGGTACTGTTACCCCGCACTTACAGTAAGCTGGATTAACCAGAGGAGACTCGGGAAAGAGGGAAGGAAGGATCCGCTATGTGTGGGGTTTGACCGAACCCGGGCATTAACTCGCACTACAGCAGAGTCAGGGGGACCACTATACTCCGCACTTAGGTAAGCAGCGGCTGGGGCACGGGCCACGACTTACTTACTAAGCCACAACTTTGGTGATGCTTATCGCCTCCATTCCTGACACCCGAGGCCAGCCAAGATTCCAAAAGGTTTCCTTCTCTGTTGCAAAAAGGACCCATCAGGTTCACTAATCAATCGACGAATCCAGGAAGCCAAGGAGTAATTCACCTTCAAAGTTGACGGGGCCTGCCCGGCTCATTGCATAGTTCTCGCAATCAGACAGTTATTCCCCTTCCGATTACCGACAAATGGACCCCCGGTGGAGCTGTCTCTCTACAACGACTCGGATTCCACTTGCCCCTCCTGCTTGAACTGTATTCTCTCCTCTCCCCTCTCTTGTCTCTTTCATGTCTCGGGCCTTCAATATTGTCGCAAGCCGTCTCCAACTCCTCCGCGCACATCTCCACCACCCCGCAACAACAACCGCCGCTAACACAATGGCTTCCGCCCTCCACCTCGAGTCCAAGATCAAGCTGAACAGCGGCCACGAGATCCCCCTCCTGGGATTCGGTGTAAGTCGGGCTGCCTGCCTGCTTGACATGACAGTAGGAGGGTTCTCTCAAGGCTGACCTTTGATGTGTTGACTCGAATCTACAGGTCTGGCAGACGTAAGTGGTATGAAGCGAGGAAGGGAGATGACCTTGTTGTTCTTCTTCTTCCCTCCTTACCCCCTGGCTATCCCTTCCCGCTATCTATTGCTTCCTCTCTCTCTCTTCCACACCGGACCGTGGCTATGCTGACCATCCTTTTACCCACGCCGTTTAGTCCTGAAGATGTCGCCGAGGGCGTCTGTATCGAGGCCATGAACATTGGCTACCGACATGTACGTCCAGTCCAGTCCAGTCCAGTCCAGTCCAGCTTCCGAGCAAAACCACCTCCACCCGACACAAATCTGCCCAAACTGCGACTAACTCTTCTATCTCCACCCCGATAGATCGATTGTGCTGCCGTATACAAGAACGAGGCCGGCTGCGGCTCCGCCATCCGAAAGATTACCGACACCATCCCCCGCGACCAGATCTTCTTCACGTCCAAGGTGCCCGGCCGGTCGCTGTCATATGAGAACACAAAGGCCCAGGTAGCAAAAACACTCGAGGTCACGGGCCTGGGCTATGTCGACCTGATGCTGCTGCATGCCCCCTACGGTGGCTCGGCCGCCCGCAAGGCTGCCTGGAAGGGGCTGGTCGAGTGTGTCGAGGAGGGCACCGTCCGCAGTATCGGCGTCTCCAACTACGGCGTGCACCACCTGGACGAGCTTGAGGCACACATCAAGGAGCTCGAGGCCGAGCGCGGCGGGCCCGGCAAGGGCGGCGTCCTGTCCGTCGGCCAGTGGGAGATCCACCCCTGGTGCGCCCGCGAGGATATCGCCTCCTGGTGCCGCGCCCGCGGTGTCGCCGTCGAGGCCTACTCCCCTCTTGTGCGTGGCGAGAGATGGGGAGAGCCCGTCCTCAAGAAGCTGGCCGACAAATATGCCGTCACCGAGGCTCAGATCCTAATCCGCTGGAGCCTGCAAAGGGCTACGTCCCCTTACCCAGTGCGTTCCCTTCTTGTCCTCTCTCTCTCTCTTTGTCCTTGTGCTCCGAGAGAATGAAAAGCTTGTCTGCTAACTTGCGATATCCTCCGACAGAGAGCGCCACCCCCGCCCGTATCAAGCAAAACGCCGAGGTCTATTCCTTCGAGCTGACCCCCGAAGAGGTCCAGGAACTACAGACGACCGAGTACAAGCCTGTCTGCTGGGATCCCAATGTCACGCCACTGGACAATTAGAGGGAGGGGAACCAGGACAGAAAAAGAAACATAAGGAAGAGATGGGCCGTGAAATAGAGGAAATCATGTGTGACGTTCATACTTCCAAGTATATTGTGTCTGTCTGTTGGCTCATTGGAATACAAGAGCCAGCCACAAGAACTTTGGATAATTTCTTTGGCCATTTCGCCTGCGCATCATCAGAGATGCATTTACCTCGCCTCCGAAACCGCGAGAGTCCGCGCCGTGCCTTGTCCCTCATTGCCTAGGCAAACCCCCCTTGCCCCCCGAGGACTCCCCCGCCGCCCAAGAAAATGGAGAGAGAGATCAAGGATCATGGCTAGCGCTCGCAGCCCTCTATGATGAGCCGATACTCCGTGCACCAGAGCTGATCGCTCCTGGTTTCCACCTCCTTAAGGACCACGACGCTCCACTCGCAGTTGGTGTCGAGCCCGCTCGTCTCCCGCGCCCGCCGGTCGAGGAGCGAGCCCACCGCCTCCTGCACATCCCACGGCAGCCCGCCCAGGCGGCACCACAGCTCGTGCCTGTAGGCCGCGGGGGAGCTGTCACCACCATCATGTAGGTTGCGGCCGGAGTGGAGGGCCCGCTCCTGGTCGTAGACGGCCGCAAGCTGGTCCGAGCTAAAGTGCCGGTTCGCGTAGACAGAGGCTACGTAGCAAGACGAAGTGCGCTGGCGGCGGTGGCGGTCGTGGCCGAGACAGTGTGCCAGGCGGGCCGCGAGCCCTGACGATGAGTGGTGGTGGTTGTTGAAGTGAGTGACCACAGCCCATGACTCGTAGGCTATGCCACTGATGTTGCAAGGGGGAGTGAGCAAGATATGTTTCTCTGGAACCACCATGAGTATCTTGGTTGTATGTTACTTGAAGGTGTGAGGAGATACCAAGGGTGTGACACACACACACACACACGACGAGGCTGGAAGGCGTCAGACGACAAGATTTTGCAGATTGCTGGGATTCATTTGGGGAAATGTAGTTTTATTCAGGGAGTGCCTGTTTACAATATGCCATCTCGTATGGCCAATCCAGCCGGTGCTTCCATGCTTTGTCTTGTGGTCGCTGCATCCAGAAGACCCCACACACACAAATGCCCAGACTACTAAGTAGACAAAGACTCATGCCGCCCCTTTGTATGGTTTATCTTTTCGACCCCCCCCCCCCTCCCTCTCCCTCTCTTTTCTGTCTCTTCGCATACATCTCTTTTTTCTTGCTGCTTTTTTTAGGGTAGGTGAAGGGTTGGTTCATGTGGTGGGTCGCAATATATCTGTCCCTATTATATTGGTAGCTTATACCGCATCCTGTTATTACTTAAGTTGATAATTGCAATCTACTTCTGCTATTCTAATTCTAAATTATATAAGCATTTTTGCTTGTTCGAGATTGAAACTGCAATCTGGAATTTCGACTACTATTCTATACAGCCTATTTTGAAATCTATATATCAAGTAGACTATAATATCTGTCGTCAGATTACGAGTATACTGAAGAGGCTCAGATATAGTTGCTTCTAAAAGCATTTACATGATATTTACTTAAATTATATAATATAATTCTCTGAAGTTAGAGTGCTAGAATTACAACATTTGAGACTTAGTACTAAGTATCCAAGACTGATGTGAAGAATTGTTGGACCAAAAACAGCTACACGACTTACTCTCGAGGTGATCAATAACCCAGGCCAGCGGGCTTATTTCGATTTCACAAGTCTGCTTCGAACACTGATACAGACTATTCTGGTCTGCTGAAATAGAACTGCCAGTCTTGATTCATTTACTATAAGAATAGCTACATGGTTAGATACAAATTGGATAATTTAAATAACTCTCCATGCTCTCGGCCGATAGCAACGGTAACACTCCCAACCTTATCAGCGTGAATTGTTTGAGCAGCTATTAGCTTCGTACTGCTTCATACTGTACCAGCTGATCAGGTTCGTAATACCAACGTCGCTAAAGTCTTTGCTACGCATGGGGTTGTATAGTGTATCACGATTTGGGCCCGCAGTGTTCGAGCAAGAAGCCCGATTCTACGTGCTGTGTCATGCTGATAGCTGTCGCTACACAGTCCTGAAAGAAGGAGCACTGGATCTGCTGGCCGCGGCTGACCCAGGAGTTGAGATGCTGTTGTAATCATCAGACTTGGTTATGTTGGATTGACAATTTTCTTAATCTTCATAGTTCGCCAAAGTCTTTTAACAGTCTCTACAGTAGTTGTGATCCAAATACTTTTGCCTAGTTCGCCAATTATTGGTCAACTGTATTCCATCACATATCAAGCACTTCTGTTCAAAATAATTTAATGCTCCTATGTGGTCAAATAGTGATTGCGTCGAGCCAGATCGACGAGAGGACTTTTTGCACTGAGATACTGGAGCACAGTGTCTTGTGAAACGAGAATAGTCTTCACAAGCTTGCGAACCTACCTTCATACTTTATAACAGGTGCGATATCCGAAGACTGAGTTGATAGCTTTAGTAAAGACTCAATAACAAGTATCGACAAATTAGCTATTGGAGAGCGAAAAGGCGGATTGCGGAGACCGGAAAAATACGCTTCTTATCAGCGCTCTAAGCACCCCAGTTCTGAGCATAACTTGATCGAAGATAGACATCTGGCGTTTTGCTGTAGTCAAATAAGATCAAAATTTCGGGTTCTGCCTTTTTAGAATATTGCGCCTTTAGTATATATTGTTGTAGTAACCAGTTTGATATGCCTCGAGACTAGGAGAGTAGTGACTCCTTGGGGGACGAGTGTTAGAAGGCTATCTACGGACTTCATTTTCTTTTTCAGTAGATAGAAAAACAACACTATCTTCCCCTCTTTTTTTTTTTTTTTTAATTTAGTGCCACCTGTCCAGATTTAGGGCAGGTATTTTACGCTGATCCTGTGCGCCGCTGGCATTCGTGTGCCGTCGTTGGTCTGACGTAGACACCCTTAGGTCGACGGAGACCTTGCCTACTGCTCCGGTGTTAGTTTTTTTTTTTTTCTTCGGTAGAACAGCGCCCGAGTTCTGATTCAATATATGATATTACTGATGCACTGGACCTCTGCACTATGCAAAAGAGTATGCGTGCCTTGACTGCGCAAGATACGGCAACCACAGTATATAAGTGTGTGTGCATCAATTGCCGCTGCATAGAAGAGAAATTTTGTGTCCTCGCAAAGGCCACTTGCGCTCACAACTCGAAAGAAGGCTCCGACTGCAAGTTTTACTTCCCTTATATAGCATCCCAAGACGACAGGTTTCTAGCCCGACTCTTGTAACCAAGAGGGTAGGCTGAGATAAAGATATACTACTCTGAGACAGTAATTGACCAAAGCCAGAGTTAAACCCTAGCCTCTATATTTCGTTTCCACAGACCCGAATAGCTAATATTTAATATACTCTCAGGTATGCAGTATGTTGCAAATATACTATAAAGGATGATCTCTTTTTTCTAAAAGCATCTAAGAGAAGAATTGCTCTGGGAAGGGAAAACTGACCGCTGGCTCTCACACAATTGCTACTCAATATTTAGCAATAGAGCAAAGGGAGACAGGAATCCCTTGTTAATTCAACGTATAGTCACCGCAGTCCTTTATAATGATTAACTAGCGAATACACCGTATACACGCCACCGATATATTACCAAAGGAGGATGCCAGTCTATCAAAAATACTACACATTGTAAGTACTATTATATTCGAGGAAAATAAACTAAGCAAAAACGTTTTGTAGATATAGTAAAGTAACTAAACTAAGTAGCTTAGCAATTGAAGATGGATAATTAGCATGCCTTGCAAAAGCAACTTTATTATAGCAGTATGTCTATGCTTTGTTCTGATTATTATATCGAAATCTCGGCGCCAAAAGATAGATTTCAATATAAGACTAGTTTTGCTTTTGAAATCTTCGATCAAAGCATAGAACCAGGACCTATCAGAGTCCTCTACGCGTTCTATCACGGGAACTATGCCGTCTTGGATAAATATTGCTTTTATATTGACTCAAGACTTCGACTTAGACGGAGCGACTAATAATCAGGGAGGAATATAGGAAAGCCGAGCGGACGGATTTAGGGGTACAGAGTGATAACGCCAATAGTGGATGGCTGATTTGTATTCGAAAGCGTCCCAAGGTTTGAGTTGTGAACCTCTCGAAAGGTATCTAGGTATAGAGGCTGCGCGGGGTTCGCTACACAAAGGGGTCACTAGCAGGACCACATGCCTTACGCTATCCCCTTGGCGTCAAGATCGGGCCTCTCTATAAGCATTGAGATAGTTGGAGACAAGAGACATGAGCATTCTCATCGCCCGCTGCATCCGACCCTATTGGGATAATCAGTACATAACATCTCAAAGCTGACCTGCCCCTCCTTTCCCCTCTTACCCCCAGCCCTGCTGGCAGCGACAAGTTGAAATATTGCCAGGTGCACCCGAGCCTGTCAGGGTAGCTAGCATATGCAACTTGTCCGCTGAGAAGTGTCTAAAGAGAACGCTCCACCTCCCAGACCGCAAGACCCGTCGCCGGCTGCACCTGACCCGCGGACTCTATTAGGGTGACCGGTACACGCAACCTCACGGGCTCTTGTGTCTATCTCCTAGCCCTGCCTACAGCATAGGGATTGAGAAACGTCACTAGCTGCGCCCAATCGTATCAGAATAACCAACACACGCAACCCTCGACCATTGCCCGTCGCCCATTGCCTTTTGCCTTTCACCTCAAAGAATGGCTCGACTTGTATAGTAGAGAGACCACTGCTAGCTGTGCTTGGTCCTATCAGGACGAACCAGTATATATAGATATAGACTTCATGTAGAGCTAGCTTCCTATTTCACCTATCTTGCCCTAGACCGAGGTCTTCTTGTTGTGCTGGCTCTAGCTAGGAGGTAGCGGCTTTCTTGGAATTAGCCTTAATGCTAGCTTTGATGTTGGAGTCTATCGTGGACTTGGGGCTGGCCCTCGCCTTGCTGCCGAGAGTGATATTGGTTGCATCACCAGCCATGGCTCTTGTCCTGCAGGCTGGGCTGGCCACGCTGCCCGAGCTGGAGCAGCTGGACCTCCTTACCCGAGAGCTGGTGACCCAGTATGTGGGAGATGTGGAAAGAGAACGACAGCAACATATTGAATATATAAACATATATTATGAAGTCATAGCATACTGCGGAGCTATTCTGCTCAATTCAATATATTATCCCTACAATTAGCTTCAGAGCCAAGGCAGGAGACTCTTGCAAAGGGCAAAAAGCGAATAACAATGCTCATCTGATGCTACTGAGCTCCACTAGAAGAGGGGAAAATGTAGCATACACGCTATAAACATAATATCCAAAAGCCTAGTGTTCGAATTGAATTCCTACTCACTATAATAGTATTTGGGAATTATATTGAATATATAAATATGTACTGTGGAACTATAGCGTGCTGCGCAGCTGTTTTGCGTAATTCAATATAATGATAATAACGACGACGCAGCAGCAGCCTGAGTACGCTGAGGGCTCTGCCCACGGGCGGCAGTGACGAGCCCCACCTGGGGGATAGCCCATTTTGTTCTGCGGCCTTGTCCACTGCTCGGGCCAGCAGCTGCTCTGTTGGTTGCTGTTGTTATTGTTGTTAAGTTCTCGTCGGTTCTTCTTCTCTTGGACCCTGGCCCTTTGCATTCTGGCCGATGAGCCTGAGTCTCACGGGCATCATGGTCATAATCCTCATCGTCACTGGGCGCCCGCCTCTTCTTGCTGCCGGATGTTACAGGCGGCTGGGCGCGTGTGTCTGTCCTCCTCTTTTTGATGACATGTGTCCCGTCAGGATGCTCCTTCTCGTTGAACTTGTCCTCGTCCGCCTCACGGCGTCTCTTTCTCTGGTCGTGGTGGCAACCCTGGCGCGATTGTGCTCGGTCTTGTGTGCCATATCTTGGGGCTTGTGGGATGCGCCGTCCCATCTTCTTGGGGCCTGGCCGTCCCTTGGCGCTGGTGGTGGAGGTAGCGGCGACGGCCAGTGTTGTCTCGTAGAGATGCTCGTCGTTCTGGCCTCTATTTCTCTTGCGGTCTGATGTAGAGCTCTGTCCCGCCTATGCTGTCCCGGGGCTTCTTGTGCCCGTCCTTGTTGACCTCGTCGTAGCCACCCTCTCTTACTGTCTGGCAGGTTCTTTTGAGGAGGGGGACTGGAAGAGGAGGTGGGGCGGAGGTGTCGGTGACCAATACAGCCGAGGCTCTTCTCTTGTAAATCACTTGTTTCGCTAAGGGACTTGCCAGAAGGGTATTCGACATAGGGCGATTCTCCGCGCTACGTGAAGTTATTGCGAGATGCCACCCCTACGTCGACGAGGATAATTTTTTTTTTTTGACGATGTTGACACGGTTTCCTCAGTAATTAGCGGTAGAGGTCAGTCCTGCTGTTAGGGGATAATATATTAGGCCTTGCCAATAATCTAGTTGCTATTATAAATAGATTTTCAAGGCTGCTCGCTGATTATATGTGTTATTACCGCTATGTTTCTCATTGTCGTTATCGATGTTATTAGGTCTTGGTCGATCTTCGTAACGCTGACGCCTGAAAACACCATAGCGCAAAAGTGTCTACTATCCCTTATCGTGAAGCACCCCGGGATTATTGGCTAGTCTTCCCAGTGGGCCGCTGGCCCGGCAGCCTCAACCTTCGACGAGCGATATACGCAGTCAAGATACTAGCTTATCCTCTCGATCGATACAGTTGGCTCCGGCCCATATAGAGTCTGGGCGGTCGGGAAGCTGGGGGCTGGAGCTACTATCGATCTGCCTCAGGGAACCCGAATCTGCCAGACCTTGATTCACTTACAGTCTGGCGTCCTGATGCTGCAAAATACGAACAAGTCTCACTCGATTATATACCTGCAGGATGATGGGAACACTGATGTCAAGCTGCAATACCTAAGAGAGCACGTTCTTTACATACAAACTATCTCCGCATCGACCCACTCGACTTCTTGTTCGGGTTTTCTGTCGAGGACGTCGGGGCATACACAGCCAGCCGCAGTACTTATATGCGACAGTGGTACCGGCACTGGGATGCCGAGCCCGACCGTGGGCAGGGCCAGGGTCAGCAGCAGCAGCAGCAGCAGCAGCAGCAGCAGCAGCAGCAGCAGCAGCAGCAGCAGGAGCAGGAGCACAGCCACCTCAACGCGCCGCCGACGTGCGAGCAGCTGCGCATGAGTGACATCATCCTGCACCAAACAGTGTCGACGGGCGCCTTCGGCATCTTTATAGTCGGCGTGGACAGATGGTCTGGCGACATGGTGGCGTGCAGGACAATCCACTGCCACGACAGTGGCGCGGACCTGGGGAACGAGGTTGGCATCGCGGCGCGGGTCCCTGCGCAGACGGTCGGGCTGATGCCGCTCCCATCGTCATGTGGCAAGCACGGCTAGCCGCCGTGTTTCCGGTCAGCCCTGGAGACGGTGCACATGATCATGCCGTTCGCGCCGTAGGCTTTCGACACCACGGCGTGGCGCGAGTTGGTGCTGGCGACGCGGTTGGCTCTTTTTCGGCAGGTGCTCGAGGTCCTGCGGAACCTACACGCGATGGGCATCATGCATCGTGACATCAGCCCGCGAAACCTGCTGGTGTTCTCGCTGGCGCCCCGGCAGGCGGCTATCTGCGACTACGGCAAGTCCAAGGTCGGCACTACAGGCCACCAGGCGGCTGTATGGCCGATGGGTTTCACGGCGCCCGAGGTGGGCAGGCTGAGGGGCTACACCGGCGACATCGATATCTTCAGCCTATGGCCCGTCAGGGGGCTCTTGTGGCCCCTGACGGCGTCGACGACGGCGGGGATTAGGATGGTGGTGGCCACGTCGCCGGTGTGGCCGCCGCCCTCGCCGCCCTGGGCGCAGCCACATCATGTGGCAGAACGGCCGTGTGCGTCTCGGCATGCGGCAGGCCTAGGGTGCCGCCCAGCGCGTGGCAGAGCTTGTGGTGGAGCGACATGCCCACGCTGCCCAGACAGGTGCCGCACAGCCAGGCGCCGTAGAGGGCGAGGGAGCGGGCGGGCTGCGAGCTTGGGTCCTCCACGATCTAGGGTAGGGCGGAGGCGAGGGCCTTGGTGCCTTCGAAGGCCAGGAGGGTGATGATGGGGTTTGCGTTGCGGGAGTAGAGGCCCGGGCTCTCGCTGCTGGCCACGTTCGGGCGGCGAGCCGGGTGGACCGAGCCTATATCTAGCCTTGATAGCCACCGGCGGGTGCATGAGCATGTCGCGTGCCTAGAAGGCCATATGCCCGACTGCCTGGGGGCTCTGCTGCGATCTATGCTGGCGTAGGACCCCGCGGATCGGCCGACAACCAAAGAGGCCCTGGCGGATCAGGTCTGGGAGCATATCGCCGTGGCGGACCTAAAAGGATTACCCACCTCTGCAGCCGCGTCCGGCAGCAGCAGCAGCAGCAGCTCCTCCTCTAGATATGGCCCGGGCAGCAGCACGACGGCGGCGGCTGCGGCGACGCTGCGGCGGTCAGGTGGCATGTCTTCGTCCGGCTTTTAGGGGATGAACAAAAAAGGACGCGAGAGTCGGAACCGCCGCCGCCGCCTCTGTCTAGGAGCAAGACACAGCGGTCGGACGCGCCTTAGCACAGGCGTGGAAAGAGCTGCAAGAGCTTGGCATCCACACTTGAGAGCTGCCAGCATCGTGCGCGGGTGACTTGAGGCACCAGCGGTGTCAAAGGAGCCCGCACACGCCGCCGTGACCTCTCTCGGAAAGCGGCAGGCTTCGCCTGGCTGCTGTGTTGTGTGCAATTACTGCGATCCCTCCTTCTGGCAACGCCGGCGGCTATTGTTCCTTCCCTTGCGATATTTTTCTCTTGGCCTGACTCACCTGGTACCGGCTGGGAAGCTTGCACCTCACAGGCCGTGTTGGAGCCCCGTTGTCTCTTACTGCCGGATATTATGCTAGCCCGCCACCACCGGCTGGGCTTGCAGCGACCGGCTGGGCTTGCGTTTCTTTCCTCATCACCCGCCTCTTCTTCTGGGGGCCTGGTCGTCCCTGAACGGTGGCGAGCGGTAGCTTATCGGAGCTTCCCTCTGGACCCCTTCTTCTGCTTGTAGCCCGATATCCCTCTCTTCTTGGCCGGCGGCTGATCGAGAACGGCATCCTGGGCAGGCTGGCTCTTCCCCAGCGTGGGCATTAGCGGCTCGTCGTCGTCGGGCTCTAGAGGATCGCTATCGAACGCCGGCTCGTGCGGGTCAATCTCGCTGAGGGATTTGCTAGTAGGCTTGATAATGATGGGGGCTGTTCGGCGGGTTTGGCAAAGACATCAATTGTCGCAAGCCCTGCATCGATCAGTATGTCTCGTCCGACCAGCCTGACCTCGTGCGCCATACCGTTGTCGTCCAGATCACTCCCGCTGTAGGGTGACAGCCGCCGCGATTTCCTTTGCGCAGTAGCTGTTGATAAACGTCTCGCGCCATTGGTCTCGGTGAAACGTCCGTCTCTCGTCGTACTCAGCCTCCGTCTCGTGCTGGCGCCTGGGAGAACAAGAGCCCAGAGGCATGATAGGCAGGGATAGCAATCGCATATGTATTATGGTTGCTGGTGTTGATGTTGTGATGGGTATTGTTGGAAGAGGATGTGATTACTTCATGACCGGAAGGCGGGGTCACTATTGTGGCCCTTACTAATACTTACTGCCTCAGGGCCCCTTCTCCGGCAGCCTAGCACACCCTGGCTCTGTTCCTAGGCTGTGCTTGGGGGCACGCAAACTGCCGGAGTACTACTAGAATATTAAGCTATAGGGGCCAGAACCACCTATTCACTTGTATACATAAAAGACACTGCAAAATTTTACAATGCAGTCTCTTAATAAGAAAACAAGGTTGCATAGTACTATTGTTCTTGCCAAAGTCAGCATGCCAAATCTGAATGACTCTACCTGCAGCATGACTTGTCCTGAGCCCTTTAGTGGGCCCTTTAGTAGAACAGCAAAGGAGGGCACACCTCTGGCCCAGTAGGGCTGCTTGTGACCCCTCACCCCTAACCCTGGATCTTATCGATAAGAACTTCGTACCTGGACGACCTGGGTAGGCATGCTCACCGCCCCTTTCTTTTTCTCTGCCCCTAATCTAAAATCCCAACAACCTTTGTTTCTTTTCTTTCCATTTTTCTTCGCTGTTTCTTATGCTCGACAGGTCCTTTATCCTGCCACGTATCGTTTCATGTGCTGTACACAGTATTTTCAATACACAGTAAGGCTGTCAAGAGCTGCGAAACACTGGGTACTAACTAATCAATGCTGAGCTCAACGGTGTGAAATGGGGGCGGCGCCACTTTCTGCAGGCCAGATGGCAAAAAGCCCCGCAACGAGCGAGCCTGGTCGACATTTTCCATGGTTGGGGTTCTCATTCCTGTCTCCTTTCTTTCTTTTTCGCTTTTTGAACTCAGAATTAATCATTTCGAGTTCAAAACTAGTAATTTTCGCATAGTAAATCACTCCAATGTCCATCATCCATTTCTCGTCAGCTGCCTTCAGTGCTCACGGCTCAGGAACTCTCCAGGCCTCCTTCCTTCTCGCAAGAGGAAGGCACGCTCAGGGGTGAGGGTCCCAGTGGGTCCACAGTCCAGCCAGCGCAAAAGGTCCCGCCAGGGGTACCCACCGCATTCCCGCGCGAAACATCCGTGTCCTCAGGCCATGTCCCCCTCCTCGCTTTATGCTTTTTCCTCCAGCTCCCTACTCATCAGCCACCAGAATAAATGGAAGAACAAGCAAAAAAACAAATTCCCTTATGCTTGCCACGCCTCGATCCATCTACCCCTGTCGTTCTAGCCCAGATCTCTGCTCTGCGACAGATGCGCGCGTGCCGAAGGATCCACAACAGCACTAACGCACGCAGTGAACATGAGGGGAAAAACCAAAGAGAGAATGGGAAAAAAAAAAAAATATGGCCCGAACAGGGAAAAGAAAAATACAAATTTATGCTCACCTCTTGATGACATCGCATTTGAGTGAGACATCTGAGCAACACTATCCGACCTTGGTCGGATCATTGCATTCTGCCCCTCGGCGCCGGATCGGGGAACCGGAGAAATTTGAAAAGGTTGGTCGTATATGACAGAGGGATGGAGGGAGGAGGCGTTCTCTTTCTCTCTCTTTTGTCGCAGTCTTATATGTCGAGGAGTGGTCCCTCACTTGCTGCACCCGCGGGCTGTGCTGCCACCCTCCTTGCCTCTCTCTTTTTACCTCTCTCCACCCTCATCTGTCTGTCTCTCTCTCGTAGACTTCAGGCCCCAGTCTAGAACTTCAAAATTCGCCGTCATCTGATTTCATATTTACGACCACACCAGACACAACCCAACAACACCTTGTGACATCTTTTCGATAACCTCTGGTCTGATTTCTTTGGATTAACACGAACACCTGACCCATCTCGTACTACAATGTGTCTGTGGATTGAGGTAGGACACCCGAACAACCCCCTCTCCCCCCTCCCCCTTGTCCCCTCTCTCGGCTGTACAACTGAGCAGGCGGGTTGCAACTCTGGGCTGGTAGTGATCTGACATTTGTGGCTTGCAGGAGGAGTTTGAGGAATGCGGCCACGTCTACACTCTCAACCTCGAGTGGTGCGACGATTACAAGCGGACGGGCCGCATGTGCCCCAAGGAGATTGAGTCCATCCTCGTCACCCAGACCGAATGCTGTACGTATTCCCCTTTTTTTTTTTTGTTGTTGTTTTCGTCCGTGTCGTATTCACTCGTCTCTCTATCTCTCTCTTTTACTTTGTTCATTTCACTCGTCTAACCGTGCCTTCACAGGGCCTTGCCACCTCAAGCAGTTTGAGGAACCCGTCCCATGGGAGTACATGATCAAGCGCCCTAGCACCCAGCCAAAGATGTCGCTCGTCTGCACCAACCCAAGGCCCATTACCCTGAGGCCCCAGGCCAACCAGCAGTAAGGAAGTGGAAGGATATTCTAAGGGTTACCCCCAAAAGGCAAAAGGAGAAGAAGGAGGGGATGTGATGGACTGGACTGTACATCGCAAGACGGCTGGATGGATGACAACCCCGCCTAGCCACGCCGCGCACCCATGGTGCCACAGGACTGGCTTGTGGCTTGAGCAGCCTGTATGAGGTTGGAGTCTTTGTCAACATCCTTCATGGACCGCCCATTCCTCTTCGTTCCCATTTTCTCTTGGATGACTAACGGGTCCTGCATTACCACATTGTCCCCGCCCGGGTCTCCTGAGGCCTGGTCCGCTCTCTAGCTAGGATCATAGCTGTGCGGGTTGGCCCGCCTGGCAGGGTTGGCCAGGGAATGATGTAGTCTATACTTTAATTGGGCTCGTGATGCGGTTGGTACCAAGTCACGTAGCAATCGAGGTCGTCCAAGTCTCATCCTCGAACCATTCACAGCATCAATATTATTAGACACAAATGCCACAGTGACAACACCATTCGCTACTTATTCAATGTATCACGGATCATGATCAACGTGACTCGACTGATTCGTGGCAAATTTCTCAGGCGGCAACCAAATTTCCTCTGCCTCGCATACTTAGTTTTAGTTGCTTTCCGCTCTCCGAGATAGCCATGCGAACCAGTAACCTAGGAGGCATCGTCCTAGATGTGCTGGCAACGGGCTAGTGGTGGCAGACATACAGATACTAAGCGGGAACTGTGCGCTAGCCCTCGACCTTGCCAGAGCAAGGTATGCATCTCCAATCCTCGTCAACCGCCGCAGCCCGGACCACGGAGGGGAAGAGAGACACAGAGAAAGAGCAGGAGCGCGCACGGGAAGAGGGCGAAACATCCTAGAGTGGATTAGAAAACGGACACATGGTCTCCGAGGAAAAAGAAAGATAAACTACAGCTCGTGATGCGAATTTACCTTGTTTTCTGTCCCCTTCTTTCTTTTGCATTACCATTCTCAACTTGGACGGGTTCAGCAGGGGTAGTTAGGGGCGCGGGTCTAGACAGTAAATTAGCATCAACGTCAGCGCATGGTTGTTTTCGTTGCAGCAGCAAAAGCAAACTAGCAATACAGAGCGGGCAGCACCTGAGCTGAGGGACCCACAACGACACCACCGTTGACTACCCAAGATCTGCAGAGCGAGGCGGTCATCCCGTCCATCGAGGAGGGGGTTGTTAATATTTCTAGCTTGCTTCACCAGTCAAGGTAGATCGTATGTTCCGGCGGGCCCCCGAGCGCGCGATACCACCCGACCTTTGGTTTTTTGCCAGCCACCTGCGTAAGGCGTCGCATGCTAGAAAATTCCACATAGGGGAGTAATCTGCACAGCACACCCACAAACAGAGAGGGAGAAATTACTCGGACGGCTCAAGGACATTAGCGTAAAGACAGAAATACATACCTTGCAGTATTAACGAGGTAGGCTGGCATGAGATCCTCTCTCCCTCACTGTGTATGTGTGTGTGCACGAGGGCATGCTCCCTCCTGTTTTTTTTCTCTTCTTTTTTTCTCTCTGTTGAACTCTATGCTCTGTGTTTCCGAAGTAAGAAGAAGAGAGGAGACAAGAGGGCGACAGCAGTTTGTTTAAATAGTTGACGGAAGCAAGAAGGAGAAGTTTGCAGAGGCTTCCACCAACAGGTGACACTGCCTGTCGTGTGTGCCCAGTGCACTGTAGGCGGCCCATCAAAGGGGGCGGCCATATTTCGAGACCCGACCTGAGCTAAAGAGGCCGCCAGCTGACCACGAGCCGTCCTCTCCCCGGGGCCCCGTGGGCTGTGTAAATGATTTATTTCAGAGTGAAACTTGCAGACAATAAAGTCGTGAGCGATACCAGGAGAGGTAAGTCGGGACAAGACAACAGGTGCGATGGGGGGGGGAAGGCGGGGGAGCCGGAATGATTCTTGAGTTGAATGTCTCAAATATTGTCGACGTAGAAGTGCTAGCGTACATTTCTCCAGGGCATCTCGGCGCGCCTCTCTGGACTTTTGATGTTTGTACCGCATCGCTTGTCGTGGGTTGTGTCCAATGACCGTCCAGTGACTGGCCCAGAGAACAGTGTCCAGTGACCGACCAGTGAATTGACCAATGAACCAACCAGTGACTGGCTGAGCCGATCTCTTGTCTGGAGGGGAGCGCGGCATGAGGTTGGTTGTTTTTCCTCCAGAGGGATGATCTAAGGGGGGAGGGAGGGTGAAGTTGAGATGTGGTGAAGGAAAAACGGCAGTTTTCTTGTTATATGTAGCGCGGGAAGGAACCTTCGATCGAGGTCTCCTGTCTTCCCCTTCGAAGTCAAGGACTCCTTCCTTGCCCTGTGTTTCTCTACTGCCTTCTCTCTGTGTCTCTCACACTATCTTCCCCCGCCTTTCAACCTTTCACGTGTTTGAAAAGTTGTTCACCTCGAACATCAACCAAACACGTCTTTTTTTCTTCCGGAGTAAACGAACAATCACGAGATAAAACATCCCCAAGTCACTCACCATGCCTTCGATCACCATCACTGTCCCTGCTGCTGCTGCTGCCGCTGCCGCCCAGCCCACTGTCCATGCCAGTGTCCCTGGCGCTGCCCAGTCCACCGCGCCCGCCATCCAGCCGCCTCCTCAGCTCACGGGCCTCGGGCTGTATCATGCAGCCTATCGTGCCATCTGCCGTGACAGAAACCGCGCTGCTGAGTTTCGTGCCATGAACATCACCCAGCAAGACAGAAGCCGTCTTGAGCAGATCATCTTCCTACTCGACTTTGCCGTGAGCCTTCCTCGCCTCAGCCTCTCCCTCCTCCCCTGCAAATGTATCCATCAACTCTTGCTGACACGCATGTGGGGTTTTTTTGGTCGCGACCAGGCTACCTCTAGCAGAGACCGCGAGCGCTTCTATCATGCGTGGATGGACTTCACCAAGCAGTTCAGCTCCCCGCTTGTCAACGCCATGGAGTTCGCCTGGATGCTCCTGCCCGCCAGCTCAGTCGTCGGTCTGCCAGAGCCATTCCCACCTGTTGACGATGTGATGTTCGCCCATGGCTTCCTCGAGAAGGCCGGCCGCTGGGTCGATACCTACCTTGAGCAGGAGCGCGGACAAGAGAACAACAGGCTCCTGAAGAATGCCTGGATCCTACACGCGCCCGAGGGCCTGCCCTACATGATCGAGACCCTGTCTCTCGAGGAGCTTCGCGAGCTCCAGGCGATGCAGGACGACGACGACTGAGCCCCCACTCAGGGTTTTGGGGTCCTACCTATGGAAGGCATCCTGCAAGGTAATGTGAAATACACACACCGGCTCTCCTCTTTGTCTTTTCTTTATGGTTCTGTATGCTGACACTCAAGGTCTCAACAGGCGTCCATGTCGAGACTTCTCGAGCTGCCACTGGGTAGATATTGAGCGAGAGAAACCAACTCCCTCCTTTTCATCATACCAGACACACAACCGCTTTGTCGTTTTCCCCACAACAGCACCTCGGTTGTCATCAACCGATCACCAAAGGGCAGGGTGTTGGGAACAAGGCATCAGAGAGACGAGGACAGAGAGAGAGACATAGGAGAAGCTGAGAGAGGCCATTGATCGATATGTTTGCGTCGACGGGTGGTAGAGTGAATCATCAATTGTCAAGTCCCTTGTCGAGGCCTATAGAACTTGAAATGTGAATGAAAGAACTGCTGTCTTGATTTGTTTGCCTCCCAAGTTGTAGGCCCTATCCATCCCTGGGCTCCTTCGGTCACTCGACTTTTCAACATGAGAGGGATCGAGATTCGGGCTGCAGGTTTTCAGCAAAATGCTCCACATGTTAACCGGTCATGCAAGTAATATTACTTCCGCAGTCTAAAAGATATGGTATGTTAGGGGAGGGGGTAGCAAGAGAGAGAGGATGGAGTCTCTTGCAGTGGGTGCAGTGGCTCTCAGTGCTGGGCCATGCAAGAAGAACTGCCTGTCACATTTGTAAAAATTCCATTCTTACCCACGAGAAGATTTCATCATCACCATAGCCTGCAGGGTGTGTGGCCGGTGGCTCAGTCGGCCAGTCCGTCGGTCGAATTATGCTGGTCCGAACTTCTGCGAGCCGGACAATGCATTCGTCCCGCGTACAAGAGCGATTGGGGAAATCCCAGGGCGGGCCAGCCCTCAGGTTGCACTGTCCCTCCTCCCTACTTCCCGCCTACCCCGCCTGCTACTCTCTCCTCCACCCTGCACTTCGGCAATACAGTGCAGAGCTCTATAGAATGTGCTGGCAGGAATCGAGCTGGAGGGAGGAGGGGGGGGGGGGAAGGACAAGAATACAAGAAGAAGAAGGGAAGGAAAGTGACCCCGAAATAAAACACACAGAAAGGAAAAAAAAAAAAAAGTAAGGGAAAGGAAAGTGAAAGAGAAACTAATAACTAATAAGTGTTGACTGACTTGTTTCGAGGACTGGGATTAGTCCACCTGAGGTGGGATCAAGACAAGGATTACTTGAGCAACGTAAAAATGTAGAAGTAGAAATGAAAGGAAATAAAAATAAATAAAAAATAAATAATAGGGGGTGGGGGCGGTTGGGCGGCCAGAAAGAGGGAGAGGGGGAGGGGGAGGTCTGCTGTGGGTGGTACACTGGTACTGGGCCGGACGCGCGATGTGGAAGACCGAAGCTGAGTACCACCAGTACGACTGGAGCCTGGTCTTTGGTGTTGTGTACTTGTGAGCTTTTTTCCCTGGTCTTTTTCTTCTCCTTTTTCTCACCCTTGAGGCCACCATTGTGCAAGCGCTCACACAGGACTGACGCGCCCGTCCATAATTACACACACGCGCGCGCGCGACAAAATGGAGACAACTCACCACACAGAGCAGCTCTTAGACGTAACTCGAAGATGGCACCTTTCCCAATTGACATTGTGCAAAAGCCCGCACACCTCCCTGGTCGAAAACGGGCCGTACAACAGATGGAACATGTACATTAGGGAGAGAGGGCTTGCAAAGCACAGAACAGCATGTATGTGAAGCCCCATCCATGTCCATTCGATTCTCTCTTGTTCGTGAGGGGGTGGCTCATTTCAGTGTCGCGTCGGTGAGAATCATGCGGGTTGGTGCGGACGGCCCATACCAGAGACCACCAACATGCATAAGTACCTTGCTTGGGGCCCCCTGCACCCCTTCTTTTCCCAAACCCCCATCAGAATCAATCACATCAGAAGAACTAGGTACCGTGTACATTGGTACGTGCAGGTACATGAACGAAAAAGGAAAAAAAAACAAGACGAGGCAGTCTCGAGACATTGTTGGTATGTCCTTTGTAGTATTATTGAAGGGGAAGATGAGGGGGAGGGGGGAGGGAGGGGGCAAGAGAAACAAGGGGGAAGTCCAACAGCAACAGGTGCATGCGAGCTCTCAGGTCTGGCCCAACAGCATCTCACTCCTGTTAGCTTTTTTTGTCTCTTTTCTCTTTTCTCTTTTTCTCTCACCTTGACCGGTTTGCCTAATAGGGAACCGTGTGCAGGACCAAGGCCTGCACCCGGCACGAATTACCCCGTGAGAGGGCTCGAGATGAGACAAAAGAGAGCCACAGTAACCGCCCGCATGTGTGAGTTTGTGGTGTGATCCCTGACGACAAGAAAATTCAGGATAGAGGGAACGAAAGGGCAAAGTAAAACAAGACCATGGAAGAAGGTGCGTCGCTTCGTCCCGGCGGTGTAGGCTGTCCTTTTTCCTGTCATGTGCTGCTGCTAGTCAATTTTCTTGTTGGCTCAGTGCGCTGACTTGGTTCGAATTAGGTTTGATCGCAGCCGAGCGAGGGAGCAGAAGAACCAGACCAAGCAGAACTCGTGTGAAATGGCTGGCTGGCTCTAAGACGTGTCTAATACGAGCCAGCGTCTCGAGGCGCACTACGGAAGTACCGTGCAGCCTGGTGCCTTCGTTTTCAGGTCTCTTCCCCTCCCAGAGCAATGCCGCCCTTGCCACAGTGCAGTGAGACATTGACTTGAGCGAGCACAGAGGTGGAGGGTGAGCATGAGAGGTGAGAGGTTGACTGCAGGCCGGGGCGGGGGCGGCCACAGTGCTACTCCTTCTGCGTGCATGAAGGTCTTTTCTGTTTTCCGACTCGATACTCAATAGTCTCATGATAGCCTAGAACTTTTGATGCATGATGGAGCGGACCAGGTTCTAGATTGCTGCGAGACATGGAAGGTCACAAGGTTGGGAGAGGGCGAGGAAAGGGAGACAGGGAGGGAAGGAGGGAGGGAGGGAGATGCGACCCAGCTGTTGAGTGAGTACCACTGATCGACTGTATGCGGCATGCAGGACCTTCCCATGATGGAAATGAACATCGCCATCGACGCCGACGTGGCATCTCTTACGCCGTGTCGACAGCTCGTTGGTTCATGCCGTCCCGAGAGTCTTGGGAGGGAGGAGGTGGGGAGAGGAGTATCAGGATACATGATAGGAAATCAGACAACGGTCATTGGCCCCTTCATCCTCTCCCATCTCACGATTACCTTTGCTCGAGCTAGAGAAGAGGCAAGCGTGATGGGCTGGGTAGGTCGTGCATGTTGATGCTATCCTAAACGGAGAGTTGTAACTTCCTTCCTCTTTCTCCTCCTCCTCCTCCTCCTCCTCCTCCTCCTCCTCCTCCTTCGGACGAGACCACACCAGAGCAGGCCAACCCATAGCAGAACTGAGACTCATCCCCCACGCCTCTCGGTGTAACCTAATTGTACCGCATTACCCCCTCTTCCTTCATCCTCTCGGTCTTGTCTGGCTGCAGTTGTGGTGGTGATAGTGGCAGCAGAAGCGAATGCGAGGAGGACGGAACCCCACGCAGCGCACTTTCTGCATTCCGTGCTCCTGCATGAGAAAGACAGTGATCAGTACCAATCATCGAGCTCATATAGGTTATGTGGCCAGGGGACGAGAGCTGCAAGGGCCCAGAAGGGACTCACACTGGTCGTGGGGGTTGCGCATTGCCCCGAGGAGAGGGCAGGGAGTATCATTCCAGATCTCGACGAGGACCATGCCACCCTGACCAGTATATCCAGCATTTTTATAATTGTAGTTGGGGCAGCGGCCGCCATTCTGGACGATGGCGCACATCTCAGTTAGTTCCTTGTCGTGGAGCCGATTCCAGCAGTCACAGCGCAGTACGATGAGGGTGCACATGGTGGCGATGGTGTGGTATGGTCGTGTCTATCAGACAATTTTCCTGTTCCTTGGTACGATTAGCTCGGGTCTGAGGATCATTCAAGGAGGAGAGAGAAAAGAGAAGCAAAGACCGGCTCACCTTTTTGCTTGGTCAGGTTAATATATAGGCTTGATATGGAGGAAGACTCGCAGGAAGTATTCTGGAGATGTCAGAGACACTCAATGGAGGAGGGAAAGGAAAAGAGTCGAAGTACCGACGAAGAAGGGGAATAGAGGAGGAGAGAAGGAGAGAGGGAGAGAGGGAGAGAGGGAGAGAGGGAGAGAGGGAGAGGGAGAGAGGAAGAGCAGAACGAGGTCCAGGAAAGGGGAGGGGGCCTAGGGAACCAAGTCATGACTATGACGCCGCTGAGTGCGTCGGTGCATGATTTGTTTTTCTCTCGTCTTGTGTAACTGTGTTGCACCGACAGAGCCTGATTCGAGCATCTCGCAGAGTTAATTTATCAGGCGCCGACGCCACATTACCAGGTCGAGTATGAGGTAGACGCCATAAGTCCCCCGCGGCGAGTCCTGTGCCGTGCCGGTGGGTTCGGCTACGAAAATCGCTCCTGCTCTTTGGCCAGCTGCACCAATCTTGCCCTGCATCGGGAAAGCTCGTAATTAATGGCCGTCCTTTTGGCGGAGGTAGGCTAAGCGAATTGGAA
Organism: Immersiporthe knoxdaviesiana; assembly: GCA_021117315.1. NCBI lineage: Eukaryota > Fungi > Ascomycota > Sordariomycetes > Diaporthales > Cryphonectriaceae > Immersiporthe > Immersiporthe knoxdaviesiana. Next base: position 1,365,573 of record CP088214.1, read on the forward strand.
TGAAGGACAAAGAAAAATGAGGAGAAGAGAGTACATCGAATGAGAGAAAAGAGACAGAAAGAAAAGAAAAAAAGAAGAAAAAAAAACACCCCATTTCTGATCGATGCACTGCATTGAGGGGTTTCGGGTGTCGGACCACGGAGGGGCGAGACCAGCTCAGGAATGACGGTCGAATGACGGTCGGTCTCGGAGGGGATTGCTGCAAGTAGATGCTACGCTACCGCTGTACCGCCGCTGCTGCTGGCGGGTGGTGGTGGGTGCTACTGCTGCTGCTGCTGCTGCTGAACGGCTCCAACTAAGCCAAGTAAAGACGGGCCTGCAGCTCGTAGGATTCAGGGCGCACCACCCGCCATTATTCCCATCCAGTCACTGCAGCAACCTTGCAATCAGAACCCCCACCGCCCCCTCTTCTCTTTCCTCTCTCTTTTATGATCAGTCATTTTAGCCTGGGCACTCTACGTGGTTGTGTGTCGGCCACACACCCATCCCTTCCCCCCAACAGCGCATTCCACTCCAGACAGGGGAAGGATGGCCACACACCCCTTGTAGGGAGTTGCATACATAGTACGTGTTGCGTGGGTTGGGGAGCAGCGCGGACCCGAAAAGCAGAGAAGCAACAATGGGCCGGTAGGGGCTGTATGTACAGTACATGGCACACATTTGCCTGGGCTTGTACACAGTAAGGGCTACGTAAGCAGGAATGGTGACATTTGCTTCTCACCCTTTCCTCCTCGCTACCCTCTCGCTTCCTTGGACCGGTGAAGGACAAGCGTCTGCACCCGGATCATCCCCAACACATCCGCGTGCTGCGGGCGCGCCGCCACACAAGCACTAATCAATTGAGCAACCTTGCCAGCAGACAAGAATATTATAAATATCTGCCCTCTTGCCTTAGTTTTTCCCCTTCTGTGCTGCGTTGGAAGACTGACTGTCGGCAGACTCGAGGGACCCAAGAAGTCCGCCCCACCACAAACATCCTTGTCCTAAAAAGGTTCGTCCTCCCTACACCCGCCCACACACACCTCTTCCCCCCCGCCCGGCCCCCACCAGAGATCTCCTTCCCAACAACACCCACACCATCCCACCCAGCTCCTCAAGAGCTTGGCGCCCAAGAGGTGTCTTTCTCTTTCTCTCTGGCTGTCTACCTTTTCTCTCCCTCCTCCTGCGACCCCTCGAGGCCTGCCCCTTCAGGGTTTCCCGTCGCAGCTGCTCAGAGGTTTGTCCCGTCGCAACCTCCGTCTCTCTGTCTTCTTGTTCCCACTTTGCCTACCGGCGTCGCTCTCTCTCTCGAATGCCTACCTGTCCCTCAGTACAAATGCTGACGCGAATGCCTCTCCCAACAGGGCACTCGAGAGACAAGGAATACCGAGTCTTGGGCTCCTAAGCAGAGCTTAAATGACTCCCGAGGGAACGAACAACCTCAAGATGAAGCAGATGAGGCGCGTCGCCATGAAGAAGCACACCAAGCGCGCCGCCAAGAAAAAGCTGTCCAAAAACTCTGCATTCATGGCCTTCCTGCACAAGCTCGAACGGGACGACTTTCAAGGCGTGATCGAGGACAGCTGTGGCAACGTCTATCCGGCCAAAGATCTAAGGATGCAGATCCCGCCACCCCGCCCCGAGCCCGGAAACGAGGAATGGGTCGTCTTCATGATCAACCATCCAAAGGAGATCGTCTTCAAGAAGGAGGGGTTCTCCGACATGGTCAAGAAGATGGAGTGCCCTCAGCCCATCGTTGAGGAAAAGGTCCCCGCCTGGCACCCCCAGTTCCAGGGGACGTGGACCATCGCGGCCATCCCCACTCACATCTTCCATCCTCCTTACACCAATGGTATGTAGATGAGACCCCACCGCCAGGAGCCAGGTGCCCCTCTCCCCTCCTCCTCCCCGCGCCTTCCTACACGAGACCCCTGCTGACACGGGATCTTCTCTCTCTCTCTCTCTCTCTCTCTACCCCAGAGTGCTCCAAGGACCTTTGGGGCTATGTCTCCCAGCGCCTGGAGCTGAAGCCGGACGCCGTCAAGGGTGTCCTCTCCTACCACGCGAGAGAGTGGGAGAGGTTTGTTGGTGGCAGCTTCTGGGATGATGATGAAGAAGATGGTAAAGATGCTGAAGGTGCTGAAGGTGCTGAAGAAGCTGAAGATTCTGATGAAGATGACGAAGATGACGATGATGATGACGATGATGATGACGATGATGATGACGATGATGATGATGACAATTTCCCAAGCGACGATTTCGCCGTATGGCTGTATCATCTCATGTCCGCAAGGAATAGATATGATTATACATGATGAGGGTGTTTCATGCGGCGTATCGCCTAAGGACGACGAGTACCTATTGTTTCCGGAGGATGATTTCCTATAGTACATGGGATAATACGGCAGACTGATCCACACCCAGAATGATATTGCGATTCTCCTCACATACTTTTCATGTTCTGGCCCCTCTTATCAGTCGTGACCCCTTGCGCCCGTAAAGATGTTGAGTAAATCAAGACATGATGCCCTGACAGCGACACATGATTAGAAAGTAAACCATCACAATCCCGGTCAGGTAGACGATGGTCATCAACGATGGTTCCTGCAATCTAGTCCTTGGTTTCCTCACTTTTTGATTTATTTTTGTTTTTTGTTTGTATTTTTTCACATTTCCCTTCCAGTTCTTTCTTTTCCCTTGTGTAGCGACAATTTCTTCGAGAGAAATGGCATTCCCTTGGTGTTTTTAAAACTCCAGGAGAGCAGCTAGAGAGGTACAGTAGGTGTAGCGGCTTTACAGTGGGTTTGGAGAGGAACCTGCCAGGGCCGACGCCCGACAGGCTGTGCTTACAGGGTCTTTCAGGCCTACCCCGAACGCCACTGCCCGCTGTAATCTCAAGCTCCAGTGGTGATTTGGCCGGGGAAAGCCTAACCCGGAACCCCTAAAAATCCATTCTCATTTCGGGGGCAGAGCTGATTGAACACGAGCGTTTCTGATCTAAAATGTGAGAGCTTATTTGAATTCCATATAATTGGTGTTAAAAGGATTTTTCTTTCTTTTTTTTTTTTTTTAAAAAAAAAAAGAGATTAGAAGAGAAGGGTGGGGGGTGGGGAGGAAAAGGCGAGTCGAAAACTTGACTTTGCGACGATTACAGTGCCATTTACAGTAGATCTGAGCCCGAGGTTGCAACCGACAACGGCTGCCAGAGAGCGATTTATCAACAACATCAACAACAACTTTGTGCTATTTTTTTCTAGTCGGAAAATTTTGCTAATTGCAGCCTCTGCTCGTGCAAGAGTCAAAATTCAGAGCGATTGGAGACGGAGAACGGCTTTCACGTCAGTCCTCAAGGTCCTCCTCTCCTCCTTATTACTTAGGAACCCCCACATTGCTTCGGGCAAGCTAAGATAGCTACTACTAGGCGACATACTTTCCCGCCCCTAGACACAGATGCATCAACCTCTATGAAACTTAGGAGCCAGAGATGCGCAGTCTCAACTTACCTCTTGATTGTCCCTAGCACCTCTGGTCCCTGGCCCGGCGCGACAGCTTAGAAACAGGCTACATCTTAAGTAAATCCAACTGAGACTGAATGAATGTATGAGAAAAGGGGCAAGAGAAAGTATACTGAGTGGAGACCCCACGACCATGTCTACGAGAAGAACTTTGGTGACCGCAGCCCTGACTGCCTCCCTGCTCTAACACTGCTTTCTCCTCTGAGATGTTATTCATGTCTCCTCCTGTTGGATAATGCAAGTCGCATCTTCAATTTTTAGTCTCGGCGCATGTGCAGAGACATCTCGCCAACTCGAAACCGCAGTTAGATGAGCCAACAAGAGTGTGGCGGGCAGATTTATGTGGTGGGAGGTGGCTGCTATCGGGCTTGCCAAGCACCAAGTGGCTGTGCGTTGGTTGTGTGGGGAAAAAGGTACTTGGGTGGCCACTGTCCTTTGTCCGCGCACCTTTTGGAGGGCCCTCTCCGTCTTCATCCTCAGCATTTTCCTCCTCTGTCACCTTGCACATCCGGCTATTGAAAAAAACTACTCGTTGCACCTCACCAGGCCGATTTTAGAGTCTCCTCGATTCTCAGGGCGCATCCCACCTTAAAGGCATGGGAGAGACGGGTAGACAGTGTGCGTAGTGTCAGCCGTGGTGGCCGGCTCAAACAAGTGCGTGAGCCGGCGCGCACAGAAAACCGGTCAGGGCCTAGCCGGCCCTGCAGGTCAACAAGTCAAAAGCCCCAGAGTGCCAGGGCAACAAAGGATTAGCTGTGAGGGAGCAATACTAGACTTCAAGGCGACAGCCTCAAGCTTTTCGAGCTGGCTGCGGCATCAAGGGCGGGGTAATGCTGATGGTGGGTGAGCCCATTTGCCCCGCAGGATCAGCGCACGCCCAGGCCGATTGAGTTTGAAAGAACCCCTTCCCCCAAAAAAAAACCAGCTCACATTGAAGCGCAGTAATTTCCAGAAGCGTCGCCCAACCAGGTGCTATGTACGCCATGCAGTCAAGACGGGACGGGATGATCACGATGCGCACTTGATGTCGCGCCGTGTGAGATGAGAGCGCGCCGCGTCCTGCACATGCCCAAAAGTCTATTTTCATTTTATTTTCCTTGAAAACCTCCCAAAGCATAGTTTTCTCGTCACCACGCATGCTTAGGACGCTGTAGTAATGAGCTAGTGCGCGCGGTTAGAATGGGGCATGAGCGCATCGCGCGGGGTGTTCGCGATGCCAAGGGGCAAGGGAGTTTCGGAGTTAAAGTCTGGCAGCGGAGACTAGCCCCCGGCGAGCACTTCCTCCGGCGATTTCGAAGCTTCCTCCGCTCCACCTCAGCGCCATCATTGTCTGGTACACGGCGCAGTATTCACAGGATGATGTGATCCGCCTCGTGACCCATCTGATCGAGGACGACTATCGCCAAAGAAGGATCCCACTGTCAAGTGCGGCCCGAGCCCTTTTTTTGTTTTTCAACTTGCGGATCCAACTCTGGTAGCATGAACTTAGATTGAACCTTGCAGGAACGAGTCGCTCAGGGCCGCTCAGGGCAGGGCGCACAACATTCTGACTAAGAGAAAAACAAAGGATTCTAGAAAGTCGGGCGGAACTTGGGTGGGTCACAGATTTACTGGTCAGGAGGTTATCCTCCGATTCAGCCTTGTCACGACACGACAGCATCATCATTATCAGCAAAGGCACGGCGCTTCAAATCTTTCAACCTGGTATTCCCCAGAGTGCACCACGCACTCGAGCCCTCGCATCAGAGGTAATAGGTGGCCCACACAAGAGATAGATAAAAGACCGAGGAGGAGGGGGAGCGGGGTGGAAGGGCGTGAGAGGCCTGGGCTCCGAGAACGCTACCGAGAGGCCGAGAGTAGAGAACGAGGGAGAAACTTGGGAAAGGATGGCTCGAGCAAGAGGTGGGCATCGCCTAGACTCCCACAACCACCACACAACAAGAGCTGCCCTCTCCTCAGGACCTCCTCTCACACCGACTTTGACGGTCGGCTCTCCTCATTCGTTCACCCAGTCCCTCGGGTTCGTCCAGCCACTCTTATTCCGGCAGGGAGGTTTCAGTCTGCCCAGCAGGGATTGAAAAGCAGGGGAACAGGGAGGGGGGCCTAAAGGGAAGAATCATTCAGACATTGGGTGGGCGCTGACTGAGACCCTCGCATCGCTTGAAGCGGTGCTTATCGTACCTGCACGCCCTGTTATTTCAGATGATACCTGGCGTGCACGCAATATTCAGGGAGGGTGTCAAGGATGGACGACAAATTCTTGTTTCTTGTGTTCATCGAGGTTGCAGCTGTTTTGGTGTGGTGGCCTTGCTGCATGAGAATGGCGTGACCAGCCCCTCTACTTTGTCGGGGAAACTTCGCTTCCATCCTTCATTCCTTCACAGCCGAGTGCAGCACATCGCGTCAGGAAACCGAGTGCGTCACGCTATTGGGGATCAGCGGTGGTTGCTGTGGTTCTCGCTTCCCATGAGCCAGTGAATGGAAAGTGAACAGCCGACCTATGCATGAGAAGGGGGTTGCGATGGTGATGTGATCAGTTCGGCACACAATCCTCCCGGGCTATGGAGGGTATCAATGATGACAAAAACAGAAGCAAGTCGCTGAAAAGGGAACCGGAGTGCATAGTCGCGAAAGCCCGAATGACACCTTGGAGCGAGACCCAGCGGACCACCTACTTTATCTTACCAGTGTACATAGTACAGTTACAGCCCACTAACATTTGCCCGCCTAAAATGGCAGCAAAAATGTTTGGAGACTCAAGGACTCAACTAAATTAGTGGAACTTATTGTGTTCCAATCAATTGTAGACCGGTGAAAAGGATGGGCCGGAGACCTGGTGTGTCGCATATGTAAGCACGCACACACACACACACACCGTATTAAGACTAGTCAGTCTGGAATCGTGTGCACCACCGCCCACCTCAAGGGTCGTAGTGTCTTGATGATGCGTCGTGCGGAGATTTAATCAGAGCTGACATTCAGGGCGGGGTCAGGCCTTGGCGCGGGGGAAGACCCTCTCTCTTTTTCCCCATCTCTTCCTTTTTTTTTTTTTTCCTCACCCCTTCTTCCTACTACAAGGTGCTGCTAGTCTCCCGGTAGCAAGGGGGGCGGGACTGACATGACATGGTTGCTGTTCGACCCTGACTTTTACCCGCTTAATACACTCACGTTAGCTCGGCCTTTAACGCGAAAACAAGCAATAGGGGTCCAGAGGAAAGTTTACCGGAGGCCCCAAGGTATAGGTACTTGGTACATGGTCTCCTAGCCTCAAGTACCCACGATATTGACGGGGCCTGACCAAGTCTGTCTAAGCTTGAGGAAAGACTCACCAGCTTTGTCCAAGTGTGTCCAAAAAATTAATCCTGCCAAGGAGCCTTTCTCTCATAAGAAATTCGCATAAGCGCCGGTATCGACCCATGGCCCAAAGCGCTTAGCAATGATAGCACATTCTTTGATAATCGTTTAGAGTAAATAATCTGTTTAGAAGAAGCTGATGCGCGCTCGAATTAGATTTTTGTATTTGTTTTCCGTCTTTTTAGCCTGATTTTTTTAGTTGCATTCTACCAATTTTAGCCTTTTTTTTTTTTTCAATTAAATATAAGTAAAAGAGAAACCGTAAGGTGATTACAGCCTTATTGATTCAAGAAACGGGGCTAAGATGCAAATAAGGCGGGGGGTCAAGATGTAGCGACTCATCGCCTGTCGCAGCCGTACTGGCCGACAAAAGGCTTACTAAGTCTATCCTGCATTCTTCTCTCCCACTTCCCGAGCTTGCATAGAGCCTAACTCGAAAGTCACAGTCTAGTTTAATTGGGAAAAGCGTGCCGCTTTCACCGTAACCCTCCAGATGCATTTCTCCTATAAACTATTTACTAGGTACGAGCCTGTGATGGATTCGATCCCAACACCGGTTATGCCACTTGTACGGTCGCCGTCCTCTCGTTTTGCCTTAATTAGGTGTTGTACGTAGTAGACTCACGAGATTCCGCATGTGACGGACTAAGAGATGGTATGACTTGTTAGGAGGAGATGCAAAGTCCACCCTCGCACTGAGGCAAGACACGGCACGGGATGATGAGCTGGGAGTGGCTATGACTTGGCTCTAATTAGGACAGCGAAGCAGGGAGAGAGAATGCAATAGGAGCGGAGAAAGCGGTCCGAGTCTGATTACTATCGGAAACGCGTGATTCGTCACTTCCAAAAGCAACTGTTTGTGTGTGCGTGCATACTTGTCTAGGCCCTGTCTAGAAGTGCATCGCCATCACTGTGGTTACAGAGGTGTGTGGTACTATGGAGGGAATCGCCTTCTTTCTTGGGAAGAAATGACAGAAAACAGGAAAAAGCAGAGGACAGAGACAGGGGGCGTAGTGGTCAGGGAGCATTGAAGCTCGGGAGGGCGGACAGGAAGAAAGCTGGACGGCAGAGAGGAAGGAGGCCTGAGAAAGATCGGAAGAACGGAAAAGGTCCAATGCTCCTTGCCGACAGCCGTTAAACAACACACACACATGCACACACGGCTTGTGAAAATCAGGCCATTTGTGCATCGCATACCGGTATTTCACGCCCAATCTGCAGAACACCTCGCCGGAGATAGGCCGCCATAGGTCGCCGACCCTTCCGATCAGCGCACTCCATACCATTTTAGATGAGTTGGTGGGCAGGTTATGAGCTGTTAAATGCAAGAAGAAGGAGACCAGGTGTCACAATGTGCGACATATCATTTTCTTGTTCTGCTTTTTGGTAGGATTGAATCCCCTGTTTTTCTCGGGGGGCGCTCCATTCGGTGGACACCACAACCAGCGAAGACCGTCCAACCAGCGACCAAGCCTGCCCACCAACAAAACACGTATGCCCCCAACAATTATACGAGCCACGTAATGAAAATCCACGGAATCCCACACCGGCAAAAGCAATGATGGCAACAACAGGATGCAAACATTCCCAGCACGGAGAGCCAGGGTCGATGACAGCTAAGCGAGGGCAACGGTGATGGGGCTGTCGGTGGATGCGAGAGCGGGACGGTCGGCGAATCGGATTCCTACGCATGGCCTCAGGGGGGGCCTGGAGCTGCACCAGGACCCTTGTCCACCAGGACCCTTGTATCCCACACCACCTCATTATTGGACAGATGAGGCTCCCACTAGAGCACGACTTGCGTCGTCGAGCTGATGTGGCACGGCGTGTATGATGTGGGACATGGACAACAGGTATCATCTGCTGCGGTCGCCAGGTAACGTCACTCGAGCACGCGCTGTCCGACGAGGGACGCTCAGGTACCTGACATTATGGTGGCAGTCGTACTGATCACAATGTCACGCCTCTTCAGGCTCTGCTGGGCAACATAGACCACTAAGGTACACAGATCGCACCAGCTGTAGGACTTGGAAGTGAAGTACTCCTAGTTATGATCCTTGAGTTAGGAACCATAGTGGGCGGCGTACAGTCGGGACGTGATGGTCTCCCCCTTCCTCCCTTCTCATTCTCTGTCTGTTTGTGCTGTTCAAAGTTGAATCACTATCGAGCAAGAACTTTATAGCTATCTGGAGCAACTACGGAGTGATTAGAAAATAGAACCAAGAAAGTGGATTGTCGTAGCTACCCAAGTTAAGTATACCCAAGAGTATTAAAGTAGAAGAGAAAAAAAAGAAAAGCTTCTTCTCGAGGCTCACCCCCGGAACAAGCTGAACCCTCTCCCCCTCCTCAGCTTCCTCCACCTTCTAAGGGACGGCCTGTAGACAGGGGCCTAGGGGCAGTGCTAGGGCCAGAAACAGAAGCCCAGGTCTAGATTTTAGTGCTGGGCATTAGGAGCAGGGGGCGCTGGGCAGTCCAATTCTCACCAGGGAGAGCCTGGCAGACTGTTCTACCGCTTCACTCTCAGTGCTACCACTGAGATGCTGCTGCTGGCGCTGGCGTGGCTAGCGCTACTGGCGCGACGGGGCTGGCGTGGCTGACGATGCTGGGGCTGCTGCTGGGCTGCGCGAGCGCTGCAGGTCCTCCTCATCAAACTTGCTATCGTTGTAACCAGGAGTCAGGAGAGGTCGCCAGCCGGGCGGCGCGGGGCCGGGGTACAAGTCATTGTAGGTCGCATGGTATCCTCGCATGTAATTCGGGAGTTGTGAGAGTCGGTACAAGGAGCCGGCGACGAGCCGCTGTGACTCCTTGACGACGACTGAGGCGTAATCTAACGACTGTGAGGAGAGTCCGCCTTCCAGAATCAACTCGGTGTGTTTGCGGAATGCCAAGTAGTGGCAGTACAGGCACAGACAGCCATCCCCCGTAGCTGAATCGTTGTGACGGAACGGGACCCTATCCATGAGACGCTGAAGCTTCCGAAAGCTGTCGTTGCTGTCGGCACCCTGTTATGGGAATCGTTAGCAAGTGATGCTTTGTTGCTTTCAGTTGGTCTTCCCTTTTGCTTATGTGTATGTGTGTGTGTGTTGTCTCCCAGATATCGCTTACAACTGCTCCCCTCATATTATTCATGTGCACGTCGATCGAGGGCTCTCCCCCTCCTTCAGCCTGCGTTCGAGCATTTGGAACAGGGCGTAGCGCCCTACACGCTCGCCGGGCCCTTGGAAGGCCAGTTTGACCGCCGGGTCCGACCAATCCAGCGCCGGGCAGATATGAACGAGATCCCTTTCTATGACCAGGTGGTACATCGGATCCAGGACCTTGCCGCCGATGCTCGAGGCCAGCTGGGCTATCATGAGGTCCCAGAGGAGGCGACTCTCCCTCACGGGGCCATAGTTCAGGCTAAAGAGTGTGGAGAGGGGATTGTTGACATGCTCGTCCTTTTCCGAGATCTCCTCCCAAGTCAACGCCTTGGGTTTAATCTTGATCCCTGAGGCGACCGGGAAGGGTCCAGGTGCAGGTGTGTCTCGCGCAAGTCCGTTCTTCTGATGACCGAGATTTTGATCATTATTAGCATTTCTGGTCTTTGGGGAGTGGAGTGGAGGGCGGGAGGGGCAAAAGGGAGACAGATATTTCGTCCTTTACCTTGCAAGTGTCGCAAAAGTCACCGTGATAGCCTCTGACCAATCTGTGGCACCTGGTGGCCAAGTAGAAGTTTCTACAGGGAAACAGGCTAACATTGCGTTCAGGAGCGCGCGGCAGGATACTATCGCGAGTTAATCGACTGGCTCTTCCACACAGGGAGAGAGAGAGGGCGAGAGAGAGAAAGAAAGAAAAATAGAGAGAGAAAAAACACCACGGAAAAAAAAAAAAACCAAACCGGGAAAGCTTACGGCACCAAGCGAGCTAAAATGTGCTCCGGGCAAATCAAGTTCTCGAGCGAACTTGACATGATGAACTATGATTAAGCTACCACCAGGTCACAGCTTACTGAGGGCAAGATCAGAAGGCATGCAGAGGGGAATCGACGTGAAGAGAATTGGCCGCGGAGAGCAAAGCAAGTTTTTGTGCGTTTTGAAGTTGAACTGTAGGGAGCGCGTTGGGTGTCAGCCTCGAGGCCTGCTGCGGGCATGCCTTTCCTCTCCTTCTCCGCCAGCAATATACAGCAATATACAGCAATATACAGCAATATACAGCAATATACAGCAATATACAGCAATATAAAGCAATATACAGCAATATACAGTACTATACTACGTCTGAAAAAAATGGAACCTGGGTCTTCCCGCGCCTCCTGTAGAAGGGACATACTATAGCCGATTCGCCTTTCTCCACGCCCCGGCCTCCCTCGCTTCCCCTGAACATAAGTCCTTGGTCTTCTTTGCCCCAACTAATTAACAGGTAAATGAAGATCAAGAAAACAAAAACGCCTCATGGTATTGTGGCTGCAGCCAACATGTGATGGAGCACGGGCTAGAGTTGCCAGGTGGACGAAAATACGACGCGCCTAAAAGGCCGAAGACGAGGACCCCCTCACATCTGCATGAGTAGTTTTTTTTGGTTTTGTTTTGGGAGACCGTCCGACCCAGTCTGTCTCGCCTCTCTCTGCGCGTGAATGGCTGTGGTTTGTCCACGCCATCGCGACCGGTGAAGCATTAGGCTGGCCTCAGCGTACCATTTGGGCCTCCGTAACTGGCCGCGCAAAGCCCGATGGCGCCGTCTGTGCCGCCCTGCCGAGTAGTCCTGTTCCCTCCTCCTCCTCCCCCTTTTTTTTTGTTCTTCTTCGCTCGCTTGCCACGACCACACCCACACACACTCACACACACGCACCGCTACTATGGATGTTCTCCGATAAATGAAAGAAAGAAATTAAATTGAAATAAAAAGCTACAAAATCAGATCATCCATACAGTCCTTACAGCCTTGTCCTCTACATAGCTCACACCGGCTGTTCATCCGGATCAGGATGCAACCACCAAGACAGGGCAGGGGGGAGGGAGAGCAATGGGGCCGGTTAGTCTGTCTCCGTACCCTTGCCGAAGGATTCCCGTTCTGATATGCTTCTCTCGCCTGGATGGTCTCCCCTCCGTCACAGTTGTATTCAAGTCTGTGCCGTGTGTGTTTGTCGTACATGGTACTCCACCCTTTTCGACCTGCTGAGGGGGTGGAACTCGATTTTCGTACCAGCCAAAAATCCAACTTCTGCTTTCTTGTTTCCGGTCAGGAACCGGGACCGAAGGTGGTAGTGGTGGTGTTCTCGCCTCAGAACCAAAAAGCCTGGCTGCGGGGGTAGGGAGGGAGGGGGAGGAGCCAGGGTTTGGGGGGAAGGGGGCGAGGCTGGTCTACCAAAGTACGGACTACGGAGTACAGTACAGAGGGTACTTGGTACTTGGTACATAGTACATAGTACATAGTAGCTCATGATCTCCCCTGGCTCCACCAGACGGGCCCCTCAGACCCAAGCTTCACCCGGCAGCATGAGCTCGCTTCTGGCGTACCGAGAGGGGGTGGAGATGCCCCTGCTGGATCGAGATCATGATTTGTGTTTGGTGTTTATGCGCGTGTTGAGGGGGAAAAGCGGGCCATCTCACCCCCTACCCCTCCCCCTTCGATCCTGCGATCCGGAAGTCCTGTGGCAATCATGATTCCACGTAGAGCTATTGGTACAAGTCTATGATCAATTTGAAATAAATGAGGTAATTAAAACCATGTGAATGCGGGCAAAGACAGAAGTTCCGGCTCTTTTTACATAAGAGGACGCGTTATCTGGGATAAGGTTTCACCTCTCTGAGCAGACTGGTCGCCCTGTCTTGCCAACACGGAGGGATCGGCAAAGCTGGCGGACCAACCTGGCGAACCAAGTGGCGACCCCGGCTGGCGAACCAGTTCGTGCCTCATGTCTAAGTATGGAGGCGGAAAGGACCAGGGCTCAGACTGTTTTCTAGAGCTTAAACCTTAATTCGTGTGCTGTCTAGCTCAAGGCAGGCCTGTCACGATGGGGCGCGAACGTCAGAACAGAAGAGGGGCGGGGCTAGAAAGGGTCGGGCCAGGATGGAGGCGATGAGATGGGGTGACTGGGCCTGGATCTGTTTTCCTCCTGTCAGCCCAAGTCTCCATAACCTTATGATGGGCGTGGAATCTCCTCCTTCTGCTGATCATCAATTTAGCTACCGAGATGTGGACCCCTTCCTTCTGCGGTCGGTGCCATAATTGAGCAAGTCCACACGACGCGTCTAGCTTCTCGCGTGATACAACACGCTATTTCATTTTTTTTTTTTTCCTTTGTCCGTGATTACGAGGCTGTAAGCGATTCGCTCAGACATCTGCCGTGGGTCGGGAGGCTTGACGCCTCTTCCCTGATGCCCTGTTTTTTTTTTATGTTTTTGTTTTTTCCTTCTTTCCTTTTCCCCCTCTCTCAATCAGCTAGGACTTTTGGAGGCTGGGCCAGACCTCCTGTAATCTACAGCCGCTCCAATCCAAATGCAGGGGGCCAGGGAGGGAAGAAGCAGGTGTGGGAGCACAGGAAACGGTCATGAGCGCCGTCAGGCTTTTTGCTTCGTACTTCTTTCATCATTTCGTTTCACAGCTCAAGCCGCGGCGGCTGCAAGGAAATCCAGAGATGGTCATGATCGTCAGGCTGAGTTGTCAGTGCGCGAGACCGGTCAGAAGGGAACCGGGATGTGATGGAAACAGATGGTAGACATTGGGCAGCAATGACGGCGCTTCCGTGCCTAGGACGGGCATCACCAAGCCAGCTCTGACTAGATCCTTCAGCCCCGCCCCGCCCTCCGTCGCCACCCCCTGAGGACAAAAAGTACACGGGGGAGAAGCTCTCTTCCCCGGCCTTGATTGCTACGGCTCGTACTATCCACACTGAGACCTCCTTCTCCCAGGGGAGGTATCGGCCGGTCACGGAGCATTGAGGTAGGGCGGACTGGCTTGGACCGTTCTCGCCCGCCTCATTCAAATGAAGAATGTAACGTCCCAAGATAACTGTCGGATCACACGAATGCTACCCTCTTTTATTTGTCCACTTGCTTCTCCCCTGAATTCACCTATTCCGCAAGGAGGTATCCTCCTGACTGAAGGCTGTGCAGGCGACCTCCGAAAACTTTTTGTCGTACAACACGGTCGGGAGCGTGCAGGTGGCAGGCAGCAGCCAGGCAGGCAGATTGGGAGTACAGTGCACACTCAACACGGCCTGTCCTGCCGGCATACATGGGAGCTCAGGGAGGCTGGGTGGAGAACAACAGGAGGGGGGAGGGGGTCTGTAGCCATGGTGTTTCCCTGTCCCATGATCGGCGCCAGACCCGCAACAGTTTAGATAGCTCGGGGGGATTGGGGGAGTCCGCTGTATGATGTGAGCAGTCAAACGAAAGGATAAAGATAAGTTAGAGAAAAAAAAAAAAAAGAGAGAGAGAGAGAGAGAGAGAGAGAGAGAGAGAGAGAGAGAGAGAGGAGACAGAGAGAGCAGTACACTCGTACCAGATCTGAATCATCTGTCCACTACCCGTGACGACGTTGGGAAGGGAAAATTGTATCCCCTTGAGGTGCTGTCAGATCTCGAACGCCATGACACGGCCGAGACACAGACGTAGATTGCGCGCTCGTTGTCTCTGTGTAAGAGGGACACGGGGCTAACACTGGTTGCAACGAAAACACACCAACGCCGCAATGTGGGAAAAATTCAAAAATCCCATGCACAAAAAGTCATTGCACAACGGCGGGGTCTTGTCCGAGTAGGATTTGTTGGACAGCACACAGAAGGGCGGCCTTTTTGTTGGGGGAATGGAAGGGGCTTGGACGAGAAGGGGGTAACGCATGGGAGACGACAGGTGACCAGAGCCTACGAAGTGCCAACTGGTCTGGCCAAGCTCGCAGGTCATGAGCAGAGAGGGTCAGACGGGAACTTGCGGTAGACCTGTGTTACCTTTGCGTTACCTTGTCGGCGTGATCTTCCCCGAGCAAATACACTGAGTCGGTGTGGGCTGTGTTTGCCTTGGTGCTTATCATACTGTAGCAGTACATACTGTGGCAGTATTATGGATACTTTATATCATAATATCATCATAACATTCAGCGATAGAAGGAGCGGTACTTGTGGCAAGGCAGCATTGACCATCTCTTGCTGTCGTGACCCGCCGGTTGTGCAACCCAGGGATACATGCTGTTCAACCACCTCGTCGAGCCGGCGTGCTAATATGATTGCTCATAGCTCTGAGGCTGCCTGGTGGGTTTGAGGAGGACAAAGAAAACGGCCTCTGCATGTTTTCCTCGGGCCCCAGCGATGGGTAGAGAGAAAGGAAAACGCTGCCATAGAAATAGAGACGCCTCCTCTTATCCATTATCGTCTGTCTTCTCTTGAGTTGGTTAGCACACACAGGTTCGTGATCGTGAGCCCAAACACACGACGTTCTGAGCAAGAAATCAAGAAACGCAAGAACAACAACGAGCATGATGCGCTTTAGACTCCCCAAGACCCACTCGCCTGCATTGCCCTCTTCTCCTACCCTGCCGCCTGCCATGGACCCCTTCGCCTCCAGCAGCACTGCCAACACTGGTACCACTGGCACCACCACCAGCGGCACCACCAGCAGCAGCAACAGCGTTTCGGGCAGCAGCGCCGCCAGCTCCCCATCACTCATCACCCGCCTCCGTGGTTCGGGCTTTGCCTCTGCTGCCCTGACGCTGGTCAAGCCAGTCCGCTCTTCCCGCAACGGCAACGTCAACGGCAGTGACAATGGCAACGGTAACGTCGCGTCGTCCTCTTCTTCCTCTGCTGCTTCAGAGGAGAACATCACTCTTGATCAAGGCGCTGCTCTCCAAGTCGGCATCACTCTCAATGCCCGCACTTCTCTCGCTGACGCCAATGACATCGACTACTCCCGTGACGTTGTCGAGGGCTTCTTCAATGGCTTTGTCTTTGTCGATGAGGAGAACGCCTCTGACGACGAGGACAACGAGGCCACGGCCGATGTTGGTGGCTGTGTGGGTGCCGACGCTGCTAGCCCTACCGGCAGTGGTAGCGACGAAGACGACAGCAGCCTGGGTGCCGCCGGTCGTGGTGGACACAAGGTCTCTGTCCAGGTTATCGCCGTCAACGCTGTCCGGTTTGTCGATGGTCCCGTCGGTGCTTATGCTCTCGAGGCCGCTTCTGCTGGCCCAAGCGAGATCGGTGTGGCCGTCTCATGCGATGGTGCCATGCCTATCAATCGCGTCAACGGTGCCATGCCCAACAAGGGCAGGGCCACTACTGCGACCATCGCTGTGACCGAGCTCGACTCCACTCTTACCTGGGCCTTCTACAGGGCCTGTTTCGACGGCCCCGAGACTCTGGGCCCACTGCTCGACACCGACGCCAAGGTGCAGGCGGCCTACACCATGCGCATCCCGCCCGGCGACGGCGAGCCCCTCTTCACCCGGGTCATGAGGGCCCCGGTCACCGCCTTTGATGGCGACTGCAAGCTTGCTGTCTTCCACGTCCTGGTCGTCGTCTTCCTGGACTCCAGCCGCTTTCAGCAGGACAGCAGCGGCCAGACGGCTTTGCACATCCTCGCCGGCCGGTACCACGCCCATGACCGCTCCATCCTGCGCTGGCTCATGAAGAGGGTACCCGCTGACGTTGTCGACATCCACGACAACAATGGCGACACGGCGCTCATGCTGGCCGTGGCCGTCGGTGACTGCGCCGCCGTCGATCTGCTGATGAACAAGGGCGCTGACCCTCACAAGGCGTGTGCCTATCAGGAGTCGCCGGCCGAGCTGGCAGCCCGTCTTAACAACGCGTCCATTGTCGCCCTCATGCGCGGATACAACGTCAACACGAGCGCCCTCATGTCCGAGGGCCAAGAGGAGGGCAGCGGCGAAGACGAGCCTGGATTCACCTTCGTGATGGAGGACCTTGGAGACGAGGACGAGCAGGACAAGGGCAAGGGCAAGGCCATCTGACGGGCTTCTGTCCTGCTGAGCAAGCCTTCTCCATTGGAGGAATGCAGGAATGAAGGACTGAAGGATTTAAGGATTGCGGGATCGAGGTTTCCTTGGAAAGTTGAAAATAGCATTTATCAGCCGCTGGAGATGATGATGCCGAGGCTTGGATCTAGATTCTTAGTAACTGCGGCTCAATACCAGCGCTATACAGAACCAGGACTCAGCACCCAGCAGGGTGGGAACCAAAGTGACATGGGGGGGACGTAGAGTACCTCGCTCTCTGCCTTGCTTGCCCTGCTGAGTGGCAGTATCGATCAATATACCGCATCGGAATACAGCCTCACCTGTGTGAACCATGGACCAATGGGAGCATTTCGTGTGTAAAAATGTGTGTAGGGCGTGTGCGTGCCTGGATCGTGAGAGGTCATCTGCTGTGTGCTCCTCTGCTGACCCATCAATCGCACATGTCAGCTCGATCGATCTTCACATCCTTGGCCGGGGGTCGAGATCGTGCTGAATCTTGCTCTTTCTGTACATGGTCAGCTCTCCAGAGTCTTGTGGTAATCCGTCCTGCACGCGATCGATCCTTGCGGACTGACCCGCGATCCTGAAGATGACAAGATTCAATGTGGTGGGAGAAGGTAAGGGAGGGACGCCACATCCCATTGTCAACCTTACTCTAGATTATTATCCGTACGGACGTAAGCATTGAGCACACCATCCTCGGCTCGATCCTGCATTCCTTCAATTGGCGGGAAAAGGGCTGGAGGGGAAAAAAAAAAAAAAAAAAAAAAAAACAAGGCGGTGGTTGTCGCACAAAACTAGCATGCGAGTTATTTTTCTGTTCTTGTCGCTGTGCCATGTAGTTAATGTAGTAAATGGATTGCATCATCGATGTCTCTCCCGGCGCTCGTGCGTGCGTGTGCGTGTGCGGAATCATGTGTGGTGGAGGGGCGGAATGTCCAAAGTCGTGGAACTCAGCTCATCGAACTCGATCGCGTCGGGCGACGATGATGGCTTCCATCGCACAATCATTCATGCTCGAGGCTGCTGATGGGCGACGGTCACTTGATCAAAGGTCGCTCGCTGGATGTTATCAAATGAGGTCACCGCAATTACCTCGCCCCTCTTGCGTCTCCCGGGCCCACCACTGCCAGCTGTCAGTGGGTGGCCAAGCTTTTCTGTCAGTGGGCTTCGGGGACCTATTCTTGCTGTCACTGTCACCACAGGGTCTAAACCCACTGTAGCGGGACCACACGGGAAGCCCCGAAACTCTCTCTTCAGGCGGTTCCCTTCCTCCCCTTTTGGAAAAAAAAAAAAAAAAAAAAGCTCCCCCCAACCACCCTGCCACCGCATCGTCACCCCCACACCCTCTCAATCTCCCTTAGACTGTTACAGATTCCCCTTGCCGCATCTGATCTGCCCTGAGTCCTTGGCATAGCTGTTTGCTACTAAGCGCCGAGCACCCAATCCAGAGGTTGAGCCCCACCACGGGCGATCAACCGCATCCCTTGGCATGCCAGAGACTATGTACTGTGTACAGTACCTTGACAACGGAGGGCAACTTGGACCTTTGTGTCTGGGACCAAGAGAGAGAAAAAGAAAGCATCGGATTCCCACCCACCCTCAGTAATTTATTCTCTGCCTCGAGGTGGGACACAGCTGGGCGCGGAGAGAGAGAGAGAGAGAGGAGCCTTACCCCTCACACCGCCTCTTCGCGACGCAACCATCCGCTGAGCGTCCACCCAAGAACCTGTAGGCTGTACATAGCAGCTGCAGCCGCAGATCGGAAGCTTCTTGCCGGAGCCCGCAACTGCACGGTACTGTACCGTGTACATGATATCTCTGGTTCGCCCCACCACCCATATTAAACATCATTAGGCATCATTCCCGTAAGCCAAAACCCGGTTGCCGCCTGGACTACTGTGTACTGACCACCACTGCGAGAGCCACCACCAGTGCGACCATCACAGCGGGCCACAGAGCAGGCCTCAGTCTACCACCCCGCCCCTTATCGCTGCTCCATACAAAACACACACACACACACACACACACATGAAGGGATCGGCAGATTCGGCACACAGTCTTGCCCCTGTCGAGGCAGATCCAGCACGGTGACCTCTTCACCCTGTGATGGCCATCGTGGGCATGCTGCTGAGCAGTCTACCTTTTGAGAGAGAGAGATCGGCTGGAGGTGATATATCAGCTGGGGACCACATGGCCTTGGAGATGCTTCGTTGACAGAGATAGACCGCTCTAGGCCACAGGCCCGGGCCATGCTGCCACCGTGTACGTTGCTTGCTGCGGATACTTGCCTTCCCTACCTTCCTTGATGGTCACACACATACTCTTTCCTGCTCCCAATTTCTCTGGCTGTTTTCCTTCTTCTTGTTTTCTTCTCCTGTCTCCCCCCCCCCTCTCTCTCTCTCTCTCTCTCTCTCTCCCTCCCTCTGGCCCCTTGCCGTGCTGACGCGAAAGCTTATCCTAGACACATTATCCACAAGTACAGTGACCTCTTGTATGAAACGGCGCTAGCTTTGCACTTGCCACCTCATCAAGCCCTGGCTGAACATCTCGAGCTCTCTTACATGCAGGTGCCAGGGGTGGTCACCTTGCATCGTCATCATCATCACCATCATCAAGTGGTATCCAGGACTTGGTCGGGCATCAATACGAATTTTGTGGTTGTACAAGGACTATTATCTGGCACCGCCCGTGAAGGGGGAGTGACCACAGCTCACTGGCTACAAGGTCGACATTGCTGTTCTCCCTCCCCCTTCTTGCCTTGCCACTCATTCCGTCTTCACCCCTCCGTCAGGCTCCGCCAGAAGACCCCACAAACAGAGGATCAAGATTCGTAGTGGCTGGCGGCTTCACGATCAGGAATTGCGGGCGAGACATAACACGGTATATTCCCCACCTCCTTCATCTGAATATTCCGGCTTAGCATTGGCTGCCATTGGTTAACCAGAGTCGTCATTAGTGCGCAGCGAGCTTTTCGACGGGCATCACTCCCCGACGTTTGCGACGAAGCTGCACATACGCGCCGGGACACGGCACCTGCAGTGCAGCAATATAACTGCGTGCGTGGCCCCGCAAAGCAGCTTTATGGGGCAGACGGGCTGCTTCGTGCCAGATACATAAAGTACCCCGCCTCGGGCCACGATGCCGTCCCCCATCCTCGCCTGGCTGCCTTCTTCAGACCTCATCTGGTTCCAACTCCATCGTCTTCGGACCTTGCTCATAAGACTGATACGCTACGCTTTCCTCGCCACCCTCTGCCTTGTCCTCTGCATCTTCTGCCTCTCTAGCTTCGTCCTCTGTGCCCTGGGCTGGCTCATCTTCTCCGTCGCCAGCATCATCCAGTTTGTGATCCTCTACATCCCCCCTCGCCTTTTTATATTACTCCCTCGCCTGCTTTTACTATTGGCTCTATAACATCTGGTATCTTCCACCTGCCCCCTGCATTGACGGCCTGAACGACCCGGCTCTCTATCCGTAAAAGAGCTGCCAACCACACAACAGGAAATCCAGGGACAGCAACAACAGCAATGGCTAGGTCTTTCCACACCACAGACTTAGTCCCTCTGTTACCTGCCCCGAGGCATGAAGAACCCGCCAGCTCCGTCCCCAGTGGCGACCTCGGCCCCAGCGACACGGCCGAAGAGAACGTGAACACCGTGATGTATCACGAACTCCCTGTCGTGTCCGAGCCTATGTTTGCTTCCCCACTGGCTCTGGCCCATCTCTACAAGGTAGGAAGAAGACGAAGGAGAAGCAGGCTGACATTATACCCACCCCCCACCCCCCACCAACACCCCACCTTGCCCCCCAAAGAAAGAAACACACACATATCTGGAGCATGAAACCCGATGGCTGACCCTCCTTAGGTGTGCGGGCCGTGTATGTGCGTAGGATGGACATGTAGGCCAGGACCGGAGCCCAATGGACCTTGTGCCAGCTGCAGCGGCTCGGAAACGCTATGCGAGTTCGTAGTGTCTGTGAGCGTGTGAGTGACCCTTCTGCTTCTGCTTCTGCCCCATTTCACATTGTCCACCTAGAAGGTACCATCCTCTTGCTAACAGATCTGGTTCCCTAGGAGGTGTGATGTAACGGCTAGCGGCACACAAGGAGCGGCGGGTGGTCGGGAGGAGGAGACAAAACCTGTCCTGCCTTCTCGCCTGGGGAGGGCCAATGAGGCTGCGCTGCGGGAAAAGGAGTGGTTCTCGATCATGCTGAATAGGCACAGCATGGCAGCGGTCGGCTTTCCATTCAAGCAAGTGCTGCAGATCCTCCCGCCCCCTGTCGTGGGGCCGAGATCTCTCGCCCCAGCTGCTTCAGCCCATGACCATTGAGGAAGCTTCCTGGCACCTCAGCACCGTCCAGCAGGAGATCCTGTCCGTCTACCCCATCATCCCCATATCTCTGGCGAGGCACACCATCTGTTCAGTCCTTCGAGGTTGCCGTGTTGAGCACCACCACCTGGCCTTTGTGTTCCTGGTCCTCAGCCTGGGCTGTCAGGGTAATGACCGCTGCAGGGCCCTCTTTTCCAGCGGCATCTACTTCGCCCGCAACATCACCAACTTCGGCAGCGACATCTACTCATTCATGGTCGCCGTGCTCCTGGGCCTGTGCTATGGTCGCTTTGGCAACCCTCTGGGGCTTCGTTGGTTTCTCGAAATGGCAGTCAATCTCCTGAATGGGGCTCTTGTCCGAAAGAAATCGACAGAGGATCAAAAGCCTGACAAAGTTATCCTCGACCGAAAGCTGGCACACCCGGAAGTTGACCCCGCGTGGCTCGTGGCAGGCATGAGTTTTCTGGAATGGTACGTCGGCAGCACCCCCCATCTGGAACCTTTTGTCTTCTTTTTTTCTTTCTATCCATTTACAAATGATAAGGAAAACGTCGGAGGCTGACGCATAAGGAACTGTCCTCTTTACAGGGAGGTCCTAGTTGACCTTGACCACAGCCCTTGCATTGAGCCTTGGGCACCCGTCTGGCCTGTCGACAAGGTGGATAAGTACACACGGCTCCGCGAGTTGCTGTTCGGCGCAGAACACCGAGCCCTATATGACCCCTGCTATATCAGCGATCTCAGCAAGCTGGACAGAATCATCCCCGTACCACCCGCCGCCGACGATGTTAACATCTGGCTGTGCTACTGGCAGTTCAGGGCTGCTACTCTCCTGCCAGTCGCCACCCGTCTCATAGACGAGCACCACAGATGCACTGAGCCCGACATCGTTGAGCCCCCGACCAGGCACAGTCGCCGGTCTCTGAGCCGCCACCTATGATGGCCCCTGACGAGGATACGCTGCTGTTCCGGAATATGCTGCTGTTCCATACTCTTGCACAGTGCACCATAGCGCTTGCTACCTCCCGGTCCATCAACAGTTATGCCTCGGCTGCCAAGTCAGTTCCTCTTTTTACTTTTTTTTTCTTTTCTCAAAATCCCTCCTTCACTTCTTCAGATCCAGAGACAGGAGGCTTTAGATGCTAACGGAAGCCCCCTTTGAATTCTTTCTCTGAACAGGCAGGTCGAGTACATCTTGATCCTCTCCAAGTTACTCGAGATCCCTAACATGGACCTTTCCACCGCACGTCTTGCGCTCATATTTGCCCTCCAGGCCAACATCGGCTTCTTCGACTCCATGATCTGCCCATCGAACGCAATCAACAAGATGAGGCATGGTATGGTCCAGGAGCTCTATGATCACAGCATTCAAGCAAAACAAGATTTTCCCGGCCCCACAACTCTTATCCTCAAGACGTCGTCCATTGGCTCTTTGTCGGCTTGGGCGCCTGAGCCTGAGACCACTTCCACCTCGCCTTCTCTGGCCAACCAAGCCGACCTCATGACGATCCAGACACCCCCACCAGACATCATGCCTGGTGGACTTGGGCAGGACCTGCCAGAACACACAGTTGAGGTACGGCCGATGCTTTTCGATAGGGCGACCGGCAATGGCGTCAAGATGCAGCAGCAGGAGCAAGCGAGCCCCTTCGAACTTCATTACGGGGAGCTGTTCCCGATGGGACCTCTGCCCAGGATAGAGGGCCCTGACCACATTTCAGACATCAAGTTTATTGTGGAGATACCTGATGTGCCGATGCTTGATATGCAGATGCCTATTATGCAGATGCCTGATGTACAGACGCCTGGTATGCCGATGCCTGATATGCAGATGCCTGGCATGATGGGCAACATGCATATGGCTGGCTTCAACACGACAGACCAACCATTCTCAGCCCTGCCCTTTCCTTTTCAGTACAACGCCACGGAGGGCCCGCCCGTCCAGACGGCTGGCATCCAGACAGCAGGACAACCGTTCCAGCCTTCGCATGTGCAGCACAACAACGTGCCGGCCCCGACTAATGACGGCAACATGGAGGGCCCACCCCTCCAGACGGCTGACATGCAGTCGGCAGGACAACCGTTCCAGCCTCCGTACGTCCAGGACGACAGCGTGCCCGCCGCGACTAATGACGGCAACACAGAAGAAGTCAACAGTGGCACCGCACATACGCATTTGAGTGGTCACTGAGACCTCTACAGAGTGATGCGGTAAGGCAGCCAGCCCACTGCGATGCATACGGAGTTGGGTCACGGAAAACCCGAGATGGAGTCATGGAAGAATGTTTTTCTGATTTTTAATGATGTTGATGACTGTTTTTGATTTGAGGAGATGCTATCATGCTACTTGGCAATTAAAATCTCCCTTTTCCTTATTGTTCTTATCTTGTTTCTTGAATTGCCTTTGCCTTGGTCTGTTGAGGAGGTGCCATACTGCTACTAGGCAACATGCATCTTCTGGTTTTTGGTTGGTTTTTTTTTCAATACTGAGTCTCCTTGGAGGGATGCCACCCGATCAACAGACATCTCATCTCTCCTTTGTACCTGCTCTTCATAGAAAATACCATCACTCGTCCTGAGATCACCATATGTGCTCAGAGTTGAGTTGTCAATAAAGTAAAATAAAAAAGGTTTTGTTTTTTAATATGAGTTTGCTAGATGATGCAAGGGATGAAGGCCTTCCAAGGTTGTGAAGTTAATTATTAGCTCATAGCTGAGTAATTAGAGAAGGGCTTACTCAGACATCATCAGCCCTCTAAGTATCTAACCAGGCCGAGGTAGCTGGTCACCTCGGTAATTAGTGATTGCGTGTAGTGCTACCTTGATTTATCCGCATCTTATCTTCCTCTGACATGGCTGTATTGTGCTCTATCCCCTCTGTGGTACAAAGCTTACCTCAGACAGGACTGGAAGCAGAAGTAAACTCTGCAATGCGATATGACTTGGTAGCAGGAGACATTACTATAACATTACTTGCCAGCACCATCGCCGGGCTCGACTATGTGGGTGTTGACTATATAAGTATGCAGGTATTGACTATGTAAGTGGGGGCGACTGCGCAAGTGTCGTTAAGTATGTGGGTGTTGACTTGGAATTGAGACGACAGCATTGTCGCTCTGTGCCCTAGGCTATGTCTAATGCTCTGTTAACAAGATGTCCACTTGCTGTGTGGAGCACAATGATCAGTTTTAAGCAAGAATCATCTCACTGTCTAGGCATTTTTGTTTCAGAACCTCTGTCTGATTGACACCCACACCTTATGTAGACAGGCTCAGACATGGCGACAAGCAAGTCATACAAGTCCATTGAGCAGAGCAACCATCCCGAGGTCTGTATACATGCCGATAGCCATGTATGTATATACACACATTGGACAAGAATCAATGTGAAGAGGTTTTCATGGAAAGGAACAAGAGAGCACAATCGACATTAGCATGCATTTTCATCAGGGAGACCTTTCACAAGGCCAGACCTTTGGCGCCTTTTGTCCACCGGTACAATGAGAGTGCCCTCCGCCTCGCCTTGTGTTCCTCCCAATCTGTTGGGCTCGAGCCTCGGACGCTGTAAAGTGTTGACCGAAGGACTTTGCGAAAGTTTTTCTAGAGCAGCAGCAAGTACCGTCAGTTGGAAGCATGGCACAATGACTGGTATACAGGAGAAAGTATCAGACTCCCTCATGGCTTTTATGTCGCAGCCCCCTCTCTCGTGACGTTGCGTCGCTATGTGAGCAAAGCCCCTCCAACAGTACATGACTTTGTCTACTTGTCTCTTCCTCACATCTACACGACCTGATGGCTGAGGCAGCAGTATCGAGGCAGGGCGGATAGGGAGAGGGAGGGACAGTAAGAGAGAAGGACAGGAACAACAGCATATGCTTGGCCCAAGTTTATAGGAAAAGAAGCAGCAGCAAAAAGAACAACAAGGCGTCTAACAAAGGGACATACCTGGAACTCGGTGCTCAGGGTGACCACGCAGACCTCGTGAGCCCTGACGATGGTCTCGCAGGCGAGCTCGACGCTGCGGTTAGCGCCCAGTTGCGGCATGCGGTCGGCAAACAGCAGCAGGATGAAGCTGCCGTGCAGCAGGTAGATGCCAAACAGGTACGGCATAAAAGTCAGCTCCGGGTCGAACCGCAGGATGCTGCTGACGGCCTGGCTGGCGGCGATGGCGTGTCCCGCGCAGTCGCTGAACCGGGCGCTGGTGATCCAGTCGTCGTCGTCGTCCAGCATCGAGAGCGCATCCCATTTCCCGTGGAGCAGCACGTGCAGCACGTGCAGGATGTGTGCACTGTATGCCGCCACGAGCTGGAGGCGCGATCGATCTCTTGTGCTCCTCCACGAACACGACCTGGACTCGGAGGAGGATAATATCGGTGGTGGTGGTGGCAGTGGTGGACCGCCGATATGCGATGGCGTCGTTGTCGTGGGAGACCACGAGGTAGAGAAGATGGGCGACAAGTTGTAGCTGGTCGTGATGAGGTCGCTGATGGGCACTGCACCGGATGATGGTGGCGCCGGTGGCGGCTGTGGCTGTGATGGCGTCGTGACAATAGTCGCTGCTGCTGCTGCTGCTGCTGCTGCTGTGGTATGGTGAGCGTTTGTGTCGTCGTCGTCGCCGTCGGCTACTTCACGCCTTAGCTGTTCGATACTTGCCTCGCAGGTCGCAAGGTTGTTGCTGATGGTGGCAACGGCGTGCGAGTCGTCAAGAGCGCTCAGACGAGGGTGGAAACGGCGGTGGTGGACGTCGATGATGTCTCCGAGGATGGCCATGAGCGGGAGGAAGTACTCGAAGAATCCCGTCCCTGTGACGACGCTGGGCGGACCAAAGACCCTCTGTGGCAAGGTTCCTGGAGGGATGATATCAAGATCTTCCCAGACGGCCTCTGGGAGGGGGCTACAAGGAGGGCAAGTGTCAGCGATTAGTCTGTATTAAAACTGGGAACTAGACAATCCTTGGATGCTGCTAACGAGGACGCCGACGACGCAAAGGAGGGAAAGGAGGAGGAGGAGGAGGAGGAGGAGGAGGGAAAGAAGGGCTATTACCATAAACCTCACAATACGAGTCGGGAATGTCGAGGACGCGATTAAAAGACAGGGCCAGGTGCCGGTCGAGGCAGTACAGCAGCCAAAAGACGCGCCTCCTCTCCTCCCTGGCCTCAATGTCCGACAGCGAGAGGGCGTCCTGGTCACGCCTGCACGAGCACAGAGGGTTGGCACAGGGCGACATGGGCGCAGAACACCTCTCGTCCTCGCGGTTCAGCTCCAGCGACAGGGCCAGCCGGACCGCCTTGCTCCACCACTTGAAGCAGTCGCTCTTGAAGTCGCCGCCCGACACGGCGATGGAGAGCAGGATGAAGGTCAGCACGTCGTCGACGACACCTCCCGGCTCGTTCTTGGCCGTTGTGACAGGCTGTGACGACGAGAACTCGTAGCCCTCCGGAGGCTGATCAGTCTTCTCGACCTTCAGGCCTCCGTGAAACCTCCTCCACCGGTCTGGGTCTCTGTCTGTGACCAGAGCCGTCGCCAGATCGTACAGCGCATTGCAGATCCTCGCGCGCGAGCCTGGGACGTGCAGCATGACAATGTCGGCGGTCTGCGCAGAACACCAGAGCATCGTGGCTAGGAGGGCAGGTGTGGTGCGCCGAGGGTTGGTCGGATGGAGCAGCGACCTCTTGCGAAAGATGCGGGTGATGATGTACGGCGAGGCGCAGCGGAACAGCGAGCTTCCCGGCTCTGTCAGGTATACGTCGAGCAGATCGCACGCGACAGAGGCTGGGATGATGTCGCTCAGGTGTGGCAGAACGGGGTCCAGACAGCGATATCGACAGTCGCTGGACGGAGCGCGGTAGAGAGAGTTTTGTGCGCGCTGCGTCTCGGGCGCAGGATCCCCTCCTCCGCCCATGGTATTTGAGAAGATGGTCGTGTTGGTGGTCGTCGTGGCCGTCGTCGTGGTTGTCTTGGTCTTGTTTGCTTCCGTGCGCTGTGCTTCCTGCAAGGGCCCTCCTCCTCTTCGCCCACGGACGCCTCCTGTTGTCCGCCACGGGCGTAGAAATATGCCAACACCACCATCAGCGGCAGAAGCAGGAGGAGCAGAAGCCGTAGGAGGAGGAGGAGGAGGAGGAGGAGGTGGTGGTGGTGGTGGTGGTGGTTGTGGTGGTGGTGGTGGTGGCGGGACAGAAGGATGTCCTGCGCTCTCGTCAAAACCAGCACCAGCACCCTCCATCCTCGTCGGCGATGGAGGTGGCCGTGGTGGCAAGGGCGGGTCGAGGATCGGGGCCGGATCGAGCAGTGAGGATAGGTTCATCTGTGGAAGAGGCATTGCCGGAGCTGGAGCGGCGAGAGGAGGAGACTGGCTGGTGATGTGGGAGACGAAGGAGGAGGAGGCAGGGGCAGCTGCCGCAGTGGCGTGGTGGCCGTCTTGGGCCAGTGTAAAGTTGCGCCGTGGCGGCGCATCCGGCTGATGGTCGAAGGGAAGTGGTTGGATGTTCGTCTCGGGCGATGTCAGGGGTGACAAGGGCGACAACTGCGCCAGCTGCTGCTGCTGCTGCTGCTGCTGCTGCTGCTGCTGCTGCTGCTGCTGCGGATCGGGTTGCGGTGTGTTCGTATTCGAGGGCACACGGCCACGCTTCTTGATCTCGCGGTTGTATCGACAAGTGTAACCGTAGTCTAGAGTGGCGGCAGTCCAACATTGTTAGTCCTCTGTGGACTTACATTTCAACTTCAAAAAGACGACAGCATAATAATTAGGATGCGATCAGGAGGGGGAGAACGACGACGACGACGATACGAGAGCAAGAGAAGGAGCAGGAGGAGGAGCAGGAGGAGGAGCAAGGAGGAGGAGCAAGGAGACGACAGACGAGTCGGAGAGAGAGAGAGAGAGAGAGAGAGAGTAGGAGGACGAGGACATACCTTCACAACGACCACTGCATACATACACACACACACAGACATGAAGAAAAGCATGAGTAGGTGTTTCTCGGGCCATATGTTGCGTGCGCGGTGAGGGACAAGAGAGGCAGGCAGGCAGGCAGGCAGGCACGGTGTGGTGCTTGTTGTTCTTGTGTTGGACGGTGCCATTCTCTGCTGGGGAACTGACTTACCACGGGTATGCGCCGTTACACCTTGTCCTCGAGGCAGAACACTTGTCGCAGGCCCTCCTCGTCCTCTTTCTGGGTCGCGCATGTTCTCTGGAGTCGTCCGCCTCTCGTGCTGCGAAAACCTCGAGGCGCTCGATCATGCCCGTCCTGTCCGGGTCCTCCCTCATCATCGCCTGCATGTCTTGCTGGATGCCGTGGAATCCAACAGCAACCACACCACCATCACCAACGACACCACCCTCAGCTTATGTGTACGATATCCTCAGAGGATAAAGTGGGAAGAGACAGAGCAGGCAGGGTGTCGGAGGATTCGATGTCGCAGAGGAGGACGGTCGACTGAAAGGCGGTCGAGTGGAGGACGGTCGAGTGGGAGGCAGAGCCGGAAGAGAGTGCGTCTTGTCGCAGCGGCAAGCACCGACGAGGGGTCGCCCAAAAGGGGGGAACTAGCTCATGGCTGTCGAGTCGTCGCATCGGGGAGTTCTTGTAGCGATCAGAGAACAGATTGGCATGGTAATAATTGGATTGGAGGCGCAAAGCTTGTCCCTGTTCCGGGATGTTGAGCATTCAAGGTTTGGGTCTCATGCCGGCTGACGTTCCGGGGCACAATCATACCGCAGGTTTGCCAGGGAAAGACCCCTTTTTCCAGTCCACCGGTGTGTGTGTTCTCGTTCTCCCTGCCCTCTCAGTCAAGGCCCACCGCGTTCATGATCCTCCTCTCCTCTCCTCTCCTCCTCCTCTTTCTGCTTTTTGCCCCTCCAACTCTGTTTAGCCATTGTAGGCGGTCCTGTAAGGGGTGGGATGCAATCAGCATGTGGCTTCTACATAGTCAGTACTCTAGTAAGCCCCAGCTCTGTCAATGCTAATGCAGGACAATCACTAGTGCAGGAATTATTTGATCGGGGGCAGACTCTGGCTTGTTTTTCTCTCTTTTCTCCATGTACGAAGAAGGGGGGAGGGTTTCGCAGAAACACACACAGAAGAGAGAGGGTGCACACACACAGAGGGAGAGACAGTGGTTGTTTGTGGTGGTGGTGGTGGTGGTGGTGATGTTGACATTGGCGGCACACACAAAGAGTGGTCAAGCTTCAGTGGGTGTGGCCCCCAACTGACATCGGGGTTCACCAGTAATTCTGTTCTCCAGAAGGTGGCAATGAACAAGGACAGGTCCAGGATGGGAAAGTGTACTGTGACATAATCCACAGATGCTGTGCCTTGTCAGGTTTGGTGGTGCAGGTCACAATCTTCCTCCCGCCCCCCACACCTCTTCAGCCCCCTTTCCCACAAGACCTAGGCCCTTCAAGGGGTTCCTAGCACCCGTTCAGGCGTCCTGGTGCCCTTCTAAATATCCTAGCACCTTCTCTAAATGTCCTGACACTTGACCTAGAGCCCATCCTACAGGACCCAAGTTTCTCTGGCTAGGACACTCAGCTCTCCTAGTACGGAATAGAGCGTCTAGGTTCGTCCAAGAGAGCCTAGCGTCCACCTAGAAGGCTTAATACTGGCATGATAATGCCCTAGCTGGCCACTGTCACAGGTAATCACCAGGTGGCTGTCACCACCACCAAACCTGTCACTGAGCCTTGCACACCCACAACAAGCCCTAGGGTTCTCCTAGGACACAAGCGGTCTCCTACAAGACCTAGCGGTCGCTCTAGGATAGCCCAGCACTGTCAGAGATGGATTACTTTCTAACATTTACTTGTCTTCATTATTCTTTCTTCCCTTTCTTCACTCTGTTACTGTCTTTCTTATATTTATTTATACATACTAAAAGACCAAGCTCTTGTCCCAAAGACCTAGACATCTTGACCAGGGAACTTGGTCATCTTCCAAGAAACTTAGTCACTTCAGCCACTTCACAGTTACTTGACCACTTCACCAGATGACACAGTGATTTCACCAAAGATCCAAGCCTTCCTAGTTCGGTTCCCATCAGACCAAGTGTGCTTCCTAATGAACCAAGGGCACTTATTAAAAGACCAAGTGTTGTGACTAAGAACCCAAGTCTGTGACCAAATCCCAAGTGCAGTTGGATCCACTTGTGACAGTTACTCCCTCCACTCTGTCCATTCTCTCCAAATCTTGTAGCCTCAGGCTGCCTCTCTCCCTATTCCTGACACTAGGACTGGACGCGCAATGACCAGGGCCATTAGCAAGTCTGACTAGGTATGACCAAAACACCAAGTGCTTCCACTCCATGTACCAAGCCATGTTCCTAAGCTCACTAGGACTGCCCTGGAGGAAATATGGCACCCTGGCTAGGAGACCAACCGGTCTGACCTAAAGAACCAAGTGCTGCAGCCAAAATACCAAGTGGCTATGTCCAAGTTCCCAAGTAGATGTAACTAAAGACCAAGTGGCTGTGACCAGATGACCAAGCCTTGTTCCTAAGCACCCCCAAGTGTGCTCTCACTAGGAAGCATGGCGGCCTTCCTAGAAAACCAAGTGCTCCCACTACAAGACCAAATACTGTGGCTAGATTACCAAGTGGCTGTGCCAAATCACCAAGTGGCCCTGATATGTGTTCACGGCAGATGGGATTGAAGCAGCCCAAGTGTGCCTTACCAGGAAACATAGCAGGCTGGCTAGAAGACCAAGGGCTTTGGTTAAAGGACCAAGCCTTCTCCTTAAGTACCACCCAAGTGTGCCCTCTCTAGGATACATAGGACCCTTCCTAGACGACCAAGCACTTGTTAACCATCAGGCCAAGTGCACACTAATTAAGGAGGGCAAGGCTGTAAACTAAAGCACCAAGTCCAGAAACCTAGGCCTGCTTCAGGACCCAGGCCAGGGCCCCCAAGAGCCCTGAAGGATCCCCTCGGTTATCCCTTAGGCCTACCACTCACCGGGAGCACCCGGTATCCACTTGATCACTCAGCCACTGGACAATGCACTGAATCAGAGCAACCAATCCACTGGAGTACATCGGTATATCTTTGTTTTCTTCCTCCACCACCACCACCACCACCACCACCACCACCACTGCTACCATTGTGACGACGTCGCCAACATGGCTGTCGACACCACACACACAGTCCCAAATGGAAATCAAGATGCTGATATATAGTCCACCATTCCAGAGCACAATGCCTCTTTGGCGTCGAGACTCGAGCACCGATCCTGCGCGAACCACAACGATTCCGGCCTTGCCCGTACCCCGCGATCATCGTCCTTGTCGCCGCCGTCCACGTCGAGGCCCCCTCAAGACCTGTAGCTTGTCCGAAACCTACAAGGAACTTGTCTGATGGATGCAAGACTTACACAATAGAGGACGACCAAAAAAAAAAAAAAAAAAAAAAAAGAGGAGAGACTGCCCTCCCAAGGCTACCAGACATGTTTGTCGTGATCACCGGCCTCTAGAGGGCCCAGGAGGTCATTCTGGCCGTGGTCGGGGCCATACTCTACAAGACGGGGCACTCGATGTTCGACCTGTCGATTCATGCGCCATGCGCATGAGACGAACTCCGCCGACGGCGACAACTAATCCTACGGCGCCCTCCAGAGGGATGCTGAATCTAGATGCGCCATGTGACAACCCGTCGCACCACTCGCGCGAGGTGCCGGCGGCGTCGACGTGATTCTCCGGGCACTTTCCACCACCTGTCCAATCCTCCTCCGACCACCAGGCACTCGTGACCACCGCCCTCAGCGACAATGATGCCCACAACGAACCGCGAAACCGTCCTCTTTTGCTCGCCTCGCCGCCCTCCCAAACCCGCATACTACGAGCCTGGAGATGCGCAGACGAGAAGGGGGACTTCAAACCCGACTTGTGCCTTCATGTCGCTTTTGTCGCAAACAACTCTCCGCATTGCGCGCAAAAGACCTCTTTTGCGCCACGCGGGTCAGATCTCAGACCACGCTCTATCCTGCTCTGCAATTCGTCAGGGTACCCAGGAGCACCGTGGGCTTGTAGCGCTGGGCGTGGCGTTGCTCGTCTGTGGTGTGCAGCGATGGGCGAATTGATTGCCGTGACACATCGTCGACGTCGCATCCACAGCTTTCTGTGTCCACAGGACCCGGGCCTAGTCTGTTCCTGTCCTTGCCTTCATATCAACGACTGCTCTGGAGGTGCAGGAGGCGCATTGGAGCGTGCTAGGCTGCGACGAGCGTCCCGACACCATTCACTACCTTCCTGCCTCTGTTCAGCCAAACTCCTGCGTCCAAGCCATGGAAGAATTCCTGGAGATCAATCTCTGACTGATGATCAATCTGTGGCGGCAGGTCATGCATCTCCCTGGGCGACGAACCGAGAACAAAAGGGCCGCAACGAATGGACCTCCCACGACTCTCCCATCAGTGCGCAAAACATCCACCCAGAGACTTGATCTGATAATGGGGTTACAAAAGAAGGCAATGAGGGCCGAGTCTGGAACTAGCGGGACACCAGAAGAATGTGCAGGAGTGCTTCCAGGCTGCGAGTCCGTCCAGACGCATCACGACTTGTCCATCCAAGTCTGCAGCCTCCGTTATCTTTCTCCGACGACTCGAGCGATGCGACATCCTTGGCCCAACACTTCGAGGAGAAGGTAAAAGAGCTGGGACAATTACTGCCGTCTGGGAACACCGTAGAATGCAAATTGGGGTGGACGTGTCTTGTCAAGTGGGAGCGTCTGGTCAAGAAGCCGGGGGAGGAAGAGGAAGAGAGGCACACACGAGACTGCGGTCCTGCGAAAATACTGCTTGCCATTAGACAGATAGATAGCGTACCAGCTCGCGCGGGTAGGTCAGGCGCAAATATAAATCTTCTACATGTCTCACATCATCTCGAGCCGGACCGTGAGCGCTCTGCGTAGCAAGAGGTGGTCTCTGCCGCTCCCTCCACACTGCAGCGCAATCTGTGTTCCGGGCCGACGTCTTCTTCCAAGGCTGGATGCTTGGCTTCTTGTAGAAATCTTCCTGACATCGCCGTTCTTCAAGGACACTCTTCAAGGCCACTTCAAGGCCACTGCTCTTAACGCCACTGTTCTTAACGCCACTGCTCTTTCAGCCGGCGACAATGCATATAAAGGCGCCACACGTCTCAAGTGCAATTGTCCGGTCGGGCGGCGCTCTGTTGGTCTCGAATGAGGTGTACGCGACCTCTAGGGCTCAGCATCTGTGTCGCCTGTGCCTGCGGGCAGAGAAGATGCTAGTCGGCTGCCGAGGACCAAAGTCTTGTCCAAAGATGACAGCCAATCCCTCTAGCGACTCTCTACCTCGGTCGAGAGCGCGGCGAGGGTGTCTGTTCGAAGAGACTGTCTGTCTGATTGAGAACAGACACGAGCACGACAAAGGCCTGGCAATGCGACTGCGACTCGGTCCTCGACGAGGTAGGTAGGTCTACTCGAGTGTGTCGTGCGCGCTCGGTACAAGCAACGTCTGGGCGATCGCAGTCAGCATCCTCATCCTCTCTGTCAACACAGATTCACAGGGAACCAACCCCGTTTTTGTACCACAATTGTAAACTCGTCAGGCCTCTTTTTCTTTTTCTGGGCCATGCCTCGAGGCCGCGGCGAACCGACCGAGCCCCCGTTGTTCGGTCGAACCCTCGTTGTGCGGTCGTATGCGCTCGGCAGGTTGCCCGTGGACGTCCAGACTCGAGGGGACGAAACCAAGACAGTGATCGCATCGCTTCCACTGCTCGTAAGCTCTACTCTTGTCTCGAAATCGTTCTGGCTCATCCGAATCTTCAGAGAACAGTGTTTCCTCTCGTTATTACAGAGTCGCGACGAGACCCTCGGCAGCCAACTCTTGCTTGCTTGCTTGTTCACTCACCCTCCCCGACTCGGATTGGAAGAGACTCGGCTGACTCGGATGAGACGACGGCGAAGGATCGACGACGATCGATATCGAAGGGGCTCGGACTCTGAGTCGGTGGGTATTACATGCGCAGGACGGGGGAGGCGCGCGAGGGGAGGGGCATTCGTGTGTGCGGGACCGGAGGGCAAGTTCTAGCTGAAGAGACCACAGTGATTAGTCTCGCACTGCGCATTTGATCTGGCCAAGTTTCTCCCTCTTCAGAGAATAAACTGTTAGTATCCAACAGCAGTAACACCGAGGGAGGAGGAGAACTTACACAGGTGTACTGGTAGAGAGGAACATGCTCGTCGCTGCTGTCGCTTGCACCTAAGGAGCCATGGTTTGGAATTGTGACAGCTCTGCCATGGCCACCAACCAATTTCACTTTCCACTCTCTTGATACTGGAACTGAGAAGTGTAGTACATATTGATCTAAATCATCATGTTGTGCGCAATCCTCGGGGCAAGTTTGGCTGGTGGTGATCCAGCATTTCTATTGAATCTTTCCTGGGAACATCACCAGAATGCCGAGCTTTGTTGACGTCTAAGTGTCTGGGCAGGCATCTTTACGCGCTAGTCAGGGTATCTAGCCAGCCGGCCATGAGCCCACCAATAGCAGTTGAGGGATTATCATCCTCTGACCAATGGAATGGAGGACTACCCACATCCTCACAGGGAGTTCTGAATGACCTAAACATAACACTGCTACAGAAGGGTCCTCCTCTGTGTAGGGGCAATTGTGACCACTGTTACAGGGCCTTTCACAGGGCTGCAGCCCAGCCGGGGTAGGGGGCCAGATCTTGTAAGTATTTACCAGGACTTTGACCCTACAGTGTCTGCTACCCCAAAGCCCGTCGTGTATCCACATACAAAGGTTATTTATGAATGAGGTGTTGTCGTCAGGCATAATTGATGCACCACTGAAGATTTTTATTCAATCAATATAAAACCAGGAAGGAAAAGGCGATGCAAGAAAGCAGAACATAGACAAGACATGGCAATGCACAAAGCAGACCTGGCTTTCCCCTTGTCGCCAGGGCATTTCTCTGTACGTCCGCACAGTGGAGTGTACTCCGTACAGTAGGGGAGTAAACAGCCTGGACTTTCTTGATTCACCTTCCCAGTGTAGTCAAGAGAAGCCACATGCGACAACATCCATCACTGTCCAATTTTTACTCTCAATACAGTCGCTTCGATCTGCAAGTCTCCTTCCTACTGTACTTCATCACCCCCATCGACTGAAGTTGGGTTCATCCCTACTATAGATGGTAAATCAGATGGTCGAGTCATTTTCCGGGGTGCTTGAGACCGGCAGAGCAGTTGGCCTCTGCTGCATGGGTCTCATCAGTTCAAGTCTAGTGGGCCCTACTGGGGACCTCAGCGGGCACCACCAAGTACTGTGGCCCTGGCCAAACACAACCAGCATACACTAATCTTTAGGGGGTCGCTGTACTGCGCAGGGTTTCTGACGGCATTGGCAAGGGACCACAGGGGCCCACGTGACGGCCTTTGCTGAGCCGGGGGCACTCAAGAGCTTCACCGGATCCCATGTCGTGTCAAAGTAGAACAATGTCTAGAGCGAGGAATCAAGTCGTCAATTTGTTACTTATAATAAGCCCGTCATTCGTATCGAGTGTTCAGTCTGTCCGGATTCCTTCAACTTTGCAGCCCAGAACGAACCTTGACCCTGCCAAAAACGCACATTGATCCTTCCAAATGGAAGGAAGGGTTTGACCTTTTTTTTTTTCCTTTTGTTTTTTTGGCCCCTTCCCTTCTTCACCCTTTTCAAACCCCATCACTTGTTCTCCTCCACCACTTCCCTTTCACCCTTTTTTTCATCCAAAAATGTCTTGCAACTTCCCAAAAAAAGAAAAAGAAAAAGAAAAAAGGCAACTTGCTCACGGATGAACCAGTCTCGGTGCCAGTGCACTGCGGTACAACTTCAACTAAAAGGCTGCGGTCCTCCATCGGCCGGCCATGACTAGCTTTTCTATTCGCCAAGTCTTTAAGCGCGTGTCAATCGACGTACTTAAGTGCCGGTCAGCCTTTGTCATCCTCCCCGTCCGCCAGCCACGTCAAGCCCACTATTAAGACGTCTCAAGACGATAAAGAGTGGGATAAAAGATCTTGTTGCTGGTTTCCTTGGATCAGGAGAGCGAGAGAGCAGCAGCGGTCAAAAGAAGGATGCGGCCGTGTAGGACGTGTTGGCCGGCATGGCCGCCCTGCCGTGCATCATCTGTGACTGGAACTGGAGCTGGCTCAGCGCCCCGAAGGAGGAAGTCACGAGAACCACAGAGTCTCACTGATGGTTGTTGTTGATGTTGTTGTTGTTGATCCCAAGGCAGGATCTCTTGTCGCTGTGCTCGGCGCGCTGGGCCTGCTGACCTTGGGCTTGGGCGGGGACAGTGTCCTCTCGCGGTCGCTTCAGCCGAGAGCTGGGTCCGAGGGTGTTGTCCCCATAAGACAACGGCCCGGCCCGATGCTCTAGCACCTGGTGCGGGAAGTTTCCCATGCCCCCGTGCGGCAGCGAGGTTAAGCTCTTGTCTCTCGTCGTACTGCCTTATTGTGTGCTGGTTGTCCTTCTTCCCCCGGGCCGCTCATCATACAAGGAGCGTCCGCCGCAGGCAGATTTGCCTCTGGTCGTCACAGTCAGCAAGCTGCGATGTGTGATCATATAGGCCGGAGGGGGGGGGGGCATGCTTACTGGGAGAGATGGGACGGCCGGGTGATCCAAAGTTGTTGTGGACGTGGTCTACAAACCCTCCCGCCATGGGTGTCTCGCGCGGAGTGGAGCGCTCCTTTGTGGTTTTCATGGATTCTTGCAATGCTTCGCCCAGTCGTGGACCTTCGTCATAACTCTCGGCGACAGGCTGCTTGGTGTAGTGGTCTGGTCTGGTGAACCAGGCAGGAGTCGGAGGAGGAGTGAAGGGGCTGGCTTGAACAATGACGAGAGGATTCATCTCTGGGGTAGCCTGAGGACGAGGCTGGTAAGGCTGAGCTGGGTGAGCCTCAGCCAGAGGAAGATCGCTGGCAGGCCCAGCCAGTACAGGCCTGCTGCTGCCGGCCACGGTCTCCTGCTGCCGAGGCCGAGGAGGCTCGTTGTTGATGTCAACGACGAGAAACCCATCGTACTTTTTCCAGGACTCAGCCACGTTGTTGAAATCGTCAACAGCAGCCTGCTCAGCATCTCTGCCAAGCTGCTGGGGGTCAACAGTAGCATGCTGTGCAAGCGCCTCAGGCCGAACAGGCAGGCCATCATCCGCCACAATGGGCTGCTCCGACTCAGGCAGGACATACTCAGGCAGAGGATAAGCGTCCTGGTGTTCTTGTGTGTACTGAACAGCCGCGTCAGCAGTCAGCTGTCCAGGCTGTTGCTCGGGCTGAGCAGGCTGGTTGGTGGTCCCGTCGCCAGCAGCAGCCTGATCAGCACGGGCCCCGAAGCTCTCTTCAAAAAATTCGTCAGGGGGAAGAGCCAGTCCCCGTCCATGTCAACAAGGGCAAACTGGGAGTTGTGGTCGTGGGCAGTCTTGGAAGTGTTACCGCAGGCAAACTCAAAAGGCTTGTCGGGGGGCAGGCTCGAAGGTGGCTTCGGGGGCAAGGTCGCCAGCCTTCTCGAGGGTAGCATGGTCGAGGAGGTCATGGAGGGCAAAGTCGAGGGAGTCGTCGGAGAAGTCGAGGGGGTCGTCGAGGGTAAAGTCGAGGGGATCGTCGAGGGCAAAGTCGAACGTCTTGTCGACGTCAGCCTGCTCAGCGCGTTTCTTGGGCTCAGCGCGTTTCTTGGGCTGAGCGGCCTTCTTGGGCTGAGCCGACCTTTGCATGGACGACGGCGACGCGCCGACTCCCGTGGGTCCGGCAGGAGATCTGGGCTTAACAATCTTGAACCGGACGGGCATGATTGCTGTGGTGGTGATGCCTACAATCTGTGGTGGTGACAAAGGGACTTGAAGTGGTGACGAAAAGAGAGACTTGAAGTGATAATGACAAGAAAGATTTGAACTGGTGTGTGTCTGTGGGTGGTGTGTGTGTGTGTGTATGTGTGTGTTCGTGTGTATGTGTGTGGGTGCCCAGGTGGGTGGGTGTTTGTTTGGTCTGTGTGAGGGATGGGTGCAGTAGTATTGGGGCGTATATGTGGGGCCCCCTTGAGATATTCGAGAGATGGTCGTGAAGAAAAAAAGAGAAAGGAAGAGAAAGGAGAGAAAAAAACAGGAAAAGGAAGAGGAAGAGGAGAGGAGAACGAAATAAATAGTCAGGGTGGAAAGGGGAGAGAGACTAGACCCAATGGTGGTGGTGGGTTGGATTTTTGGTATGTACAAACGCAACAAGCTCAACGAAAAGACACGAGGGGCGAGACTTGGGGAGACGGGGACGATCACATGGCAGGTAAAATCAGAAAAGAAAAAAAAAAAGGCAAAGAGGGCCGTGTCGGGTTCTATGCCGCATGTTACACATCAAGAGCAACTGACCTTTTTTTTTTTTTCCACTTCTCATCGACAGAGCATCAAGAAGGCGAGGCAGTGGTGGCAGAACAGCCAGACGCAGAAGCACCTCAGACGGGAAGGGTACATGCATAATAAGTAAGCAGGTCGACCAATCAGGGCAGCGCCAGATTAGAGGTCCACGGGGCTAGCAGAGGTCCAAGTAACTCAAGGCACAATACTGTATGGCATAGTACATTGTCACCTCGCCGGTCTGTCAACCCACCCCTACCCTGCTCCGTCCTACAGTACCGTAGAAGAGGAGCTCACCATTACCCAGGCTAAGGAGCACATGCTGAGGAGCACCTTGGCCCCCGAGGAGGAGGGGGGAGGGGGACACCCTCGGGATGTAGACGAAAACGACGGTAGAAAAGAAAGGGTGAAGAAGAGCGACGAATGGAGAAAAGAAAGAAGAAGAGTTGAAATTATCGATTGCATGTCAGGAAGAAAGGGAGCAAGCAGCAAGTTGATTTTGTGTTGGGTAGTGCAGGGTGAAGCACTCAGTCAGTGGTCAGTGTGCCCGGACATTGGGCCAAACGATGTTTGTGAGCTCCCGCCCGCTGCCCTCTCTCCCTCGTTCTGTCGGTCGCTCTCCCACCTTCTTTTATTTTCCATCCTTTGCTACAGCACACCTGTAGCCAGACTCGCGTACAACCAGACTTTGGATGTACGAGCGTAAAGGTAAGGACGGTCGGAGCAAAGAGAGTGCTTGCCCAGAAGACTGCAGGTCGAGTTCAAAAGGTACATTAACCATATCCTTAGTGCGCCTCCCTCCACCCTTGTCTTCTCCCGACCACACACTTATTTGCATGTGATTGGCCTTGGATCTGCCGTTCAGAGATCACCAGGAGACTTGACCAGGAGAATTGTAAAACACAGCTGAAAAAAAGAAACAAAGAAACAAGACAATATTCTTCCCGAATATTGAGCACATGAGGAACCAAATGCTGGAGGGTCATTGCGCAGAGAACGCGCCGGAGCAGGGGTTTGCTGCTCGCACCCCTGCCACTGCCACGGAAGCTAGAACCAGAGCCAGGTTGGCAGCGCCTGACGCCAGCACGGCACGCACGGCCAGGCCCCCTCTACAGAACCTCGCTGCGCCCTCCGCCTTCACCCCGCCCCACTGAGTCTCCAACGTTTAAGACCGCCCTCAGAGGCCCTAGCTCAGCTGCAAGTTTGCTACCTTGCATGCACTGCAGTTGATGCAATCTGATATCAATCAATAAACAAACTCACTGCGGTGGAGAAGGGTGGAATGATCAAGTGCGTGTCAATGGAAATGGGAAAATCAGTCGGGTTCGAATTTCTGGGCGTGGCTTGCTGCGACGGTGCTCTCAGTGGGGGCTGGTACTGAGAGCCTGAACGCAGTCACGCAGTTCGATTCACTGATTCCTGCCGTGAGATGTGTGACAACACAGTGATTAGATTCCACTCTGTCTTTCCTGGTTACAAGTGCAACTGACGATTCACACGATCGGTCGGGTGCAGCCGCTTTGACGTTTTATTTTGGTCACCCGTCAGGGAGCCTGAGCCCGGGCCCAGGAAACCGGAACCCACCCAGCACGATGGGGCCGACGCCGTTGCGATCAGGTGCCTGAATCCTATGGTAGACCTGGGATACACGGGTGCTTACTTAAGTCGTCATTTTTTTTCCCCTCCCCCTTCCCTCTTCCTTCTTGGCAGCGCCTACAGCACCCAGTACGTCAGACGCAGCTGTTGCTTCCACTCTGTTGCGCTCTTTGCATCTGCTTTCTGGCCTTGCATGTCGCTAATCTTTGATCTGTCGCATTTTCCATTCTCTACAAGATAGAAAGAGCGCTGTGTCATTGCTGAGGTAAGAAGCGTCTCGAAATAGTAGCTAGAAGAAGCAGGGGCTGGCTACCCTTGAATCATCACGGTTCCGATTCACGAGTCGTGCTGGACGTCATCGTGAAATGTGGTTGCGGGACTTAATTTGGGGGAGAAAAATAAAGAGAAACCAATTGAGAGAGAGCAAATTGGTAGGAAACAAATTCAATAATGAATGAATAATCTACAGCCATCAGAATCAATTCAACATTCACAAACACAAAAATTATGGCCTGTATTCTTTTTGTTCTCACCTCGCAACTTGCGAAAACGGAGGTCCGACCTTTTAGTGTGCCTTCCTCCCGGTGGTGAAAATTTCGCGCTGAGTCATGGTGCGGAAGTCGGTTCGCAGCTTCCAGGGTCCCACCACCACCAACACTCTCGACCACCTCTCAACCAAATCACTCTCATCCAGCTCGTGTCACCCTTAACAGGCCACACGCTTTGGTCTCCCTCGGTCACTTTTATTTGTCTCAATCATGGCAACCATCATCTTGGGCGCCCAATGGGGTATGTGTACATGCCCAATTGACTCTTAAAACTTCCCTGCGCTATTTCTTGGCTGCTAACCACGTTATGCGCCATATTCAGGCGACGAAGGCGTAAGCAGATAAGGACCTACTCCATGCACACACACGCATATGCACGTGAGCTAATCTCGATCTTGTCCATCCCCTTACAGAAAGGGAAGCTTGTGGATTCAGAACTGGTAAGTATACCTAGGACACGTTCGTCACGACAACTTCTTGCCTTCCTCTCTTTTTCCCCCGAAACACGCTCCCGAACCCTTCTGGAGCTGCTCCCAGACCTTGGCCTCAACAGCTACTTGGGGCCGTTTTGTATCCTCTCGCCTTTCTCATTTTCCATACTGGCAACCCACTCAGTCAAATCGCTACTGACCTTTTTTTTTCTCACCGCAGCATACCGCTCGTGCCAAGATCGTGGCCAGAGCTGCAGGAGTAAGCTTGTCTCTCACCCCGCCCCCGCCCTCGGTCCCTTCCCTTGTGGGTTATCCTCCAGGAACGAGCTGCTGGAGGATGAGATGCCTGCGGCTCGTGGTCGTCGTCGTCATCTCGGAGCATTGCAACCGAACAGGGTGCTGACTGTGTCCTAAGGGTCACAATGCCGGCCATTCGATCAGGTGCGTCAGAATCTGGACCCTACAACCACAATCTCTTCTCTCTCACTCTGTCTGTCTCCCGACTAACACACGGCTACAGGGCACAAGGGGTATCATATGAGTGAGTTTCATCATCGCCGTCATCAGCACAGCTGTGATCCACATTGTCGACGGGACACTGACCAGCCATCAGTTTCCACCTACTCCCCAGCGGTCTCGTTGCCGAGCACTGCGAGGTCAACCTGATCGGCTCTGGCGTGGTGTTTCATGTGCCCACCTTCTTCTCTGAGCTGGCCGTTTTGGAGAAGAAGGGCCTCAAGAACGTCCACGACCGCATCTTTGTCTCTGATCGTGTCTCCATCAACCTGGATCTTCACATCGCCGTCGACGGCCTCGAGGAGGGTGAGCTCGGATCGCGCAAGATCGGCACCACCCGCCGCGGAATCGGACCTGCGTATGCATCAAAGGCCGCCGTGAGTCTCCACAGTTCTTCTCATACTGGACTCACCCTTTTTTCCCTACACGTGCGATTTCTGACGTGTCACTCTCCAGCGGACTGGAATCAAACTGGCCGAAGTGTTCGACGCCGAGACCTTTGAGAGAAAACTCCGACACCTGTACGCAGGATACTCCAAGCGCTACGGCGACCTTCTCCAGTATGACGTGGAAGAGGAGCTCAAGCGGTTCCAAGAGTACCGGGTCTCGCTTGCCAAGTATACCGTCGACGCCGTGTCGCTGGTCAAGGACGCACAGGACAAGAACACAGAGATCC
Organism: Immersiporthe knoxdaviesiana; assembly: GCA_021117315.1. Taxonomy (NCBI): domain Eukaryota; kingdom Fungi; phylum Ascomycota; class Sordariomycetes; order Diaporthales; family Cryphonectriaceae; genus Immersiporthe; species Immersiporthe knoxdaviesiana. The sequence goes on from CP088214.1 coordinate 1,407,795, forward strand.
TCATCGAGGGCGCCAACGCCCTGATGCTCGACGTCGACTACGGAACGGTAGGTCATCTTGCACAGGCCCTTGGCATCTGCGAGTGACCCGCCACCCAACATCTCTCTCTCTCTCTCTCTCTCTCTCATTGTTCTTGTCGAAGAAATTCCACGGTTATTTTAGCAAGGAGATTTCCACATCTGCTACATTTACTAACCCGACAGCATCCAGTACCCCTATGTCACTTCATCCAATACCGGCCTGGGTGGTATCTTCACCGGCCTTGCCATTGACCCTCGAAAGATTCGCGAGATCGTTGGGTACGTCCCTGCGGCCCTTTTGTGTATCGTTAACGTGCTTGATCAGAGGGCTGATGTTGGGTTTTCCGAGAACAGTGTGGTCAAGGCCTACACCACCAGGGTCGGAGAGGGACCCTTTGCCACTGAAGATACTGCCGAGTGGGTCTCCCAACTTGTCAACGTAAATCTAAACACCTCACATTGCTAAATCTGCAAAACAGGGCTGGCACAAAGCTGCAAGACATTGGCCGGGAATGGGTACGTGTTTTGATGGTGTGTACAAGTATGTGACAGGCCTGCTGACCAGTTTCTAGGGCGTGAGTACCGGACGCAAGAGACGATGTGGCTGGTATGTCCCTAGACTCGTGTGTCCTGAATGGACTGAACTTCACCAACTAACTCGCGAGATATAGGCTCGGTAAGCCGCCTCTGGGCTGCTACTTTACGTGCGGTATACGGTTTATTCTTGCCTCCTCGCTAACCCTGTAATTGCAGACCTGGTGGTCGTTAAGTACAGCACAGTATGGAGCCATCCCCCATCAGGTGTGCTCTTCCAGTCCCACTGCCATGCTAAATGAATACACTAGGCCATCAACCACTACACGTCATTGAACCTTACCAAGGTATGTGCTTACGAGCCTCGTATCGATCTGCTATGGTATTCCTCTGCTGACCCAGCACAAATTCCAGCTTGACGTCCTCGACTCCTTCGAGAAGATCAAGATTGCCGTCGGGTACAAGGACCCGGAGACTGGCGAGGTATCTTACTTACCTTCCTCGAGCTGGATACGTCGGAGTAATCTCACGACATCAATGGCTGATCACTGTTGATCACTAGGAATTCGCGTCGTTCCCAGCAAGCCTTGAGCAGCTCGGCCGGGTCGAGGTTGTCTACCATGAGATGCCGGGCTGGAACACGCCAATCACGCACATCAAGACATACTCGGAACTGCCAAAAGAGGCGCGTGACTATGTGGAGGTGTGTATGCCTGGGGGAGATTGTACTCTACCCGTGTTGATGGTCTGTAATCGCTAACTTTGTGAATCTAGTACATTGAGAAGTTCATCGGCGTTAAGGTATGAAATGACACATGTCTCGACAGAGAGAAAAGAGAGAGAATACTGACGACGATGGCGACGATAGATCAAGTGGATTGGTACTGGCCCAGACCGCGGTAAGATTAGCCCTGCTCTGTCTCTCTACCCATTCTCCTTCGTTCCCGTCCTCTCTCTCCCACTCCGCACACACCCCCCAAACTCCTCTCTCTCTCCATTCGCCTCTCATACTTTCTCGGTCGTACCGCACCTGATACTGGAGACTGGCGCCCCCATGTCCCTGTCTATCACTTGATGTGCTTTGGATACTAATCTAGGGAAACTTCGACAGAGGACCTGATCTATCGCGGGGACTAAGTTGCTAGAGACTAGGCCACGAGGTCATTGCTCTTGTGCAGCGTCACGCGGCGAAACGGCTTGCTGCAGCATGCAGTCGCAGTCCTTCCTCGCGTTGAATTCGGAAGCCTTCAACAGGTTGGTAGATGTCCACTAGAAGATAAAAATAGAAAAGGAGCAATTAGATTTATATACCTGTCCAGTCACAACCTGAGAGTTCCGTCGTTAGAGCAAGGCATGTTGCCAGTGCTCAGTGCGTGCGTACTCCGGACTTAGTTCCAAACATCTGTGAAAATAGACGTGCTCATGCGTCAGTACAAAGCTGTTTTGCGGTCTGCCTATTGTCGATTCAACTAGGGCACTGACCATGATGGTTCTGCTAGCTGCTAGTAGTTCTTTACTCTCCTGGATTGTCATATTAGGAAGAGGTCATTACCACAGCCCCCGCGTTCCGTCGAATAACCAAGCAGTCTCAGCCCAAATTCACCTACCCATCCGCTTGTATCAAAGGTGTTGGAAAAAGGATCGGTCAATCCAGGAATAGAAGAGCCCGAGGTTGGGGATCGAGTGGCTGTCTATGACTGGGGTAATCAAGGGTTCATATGCGCTGCTCGATAGTGTTGCCTTACTATGTATGATTCATCCCATAAGGACTGCACTCAAATACGAAAAGGACCTACCCCAGGACCAGACAGCTGGGGCTAAGAGGTTGCCAGGGAGGAGGAGCCCTTCCAGGCCCTCGGATGCGGACCAGACGATGAGTAGGAGGCGGAGTGGGAGGAGGGGGACGCGGATGGATAGCTAGAGATTTAGGAGGAGGATAGCGACGAGCGGGGGGGCGACGAGGAAGAGGAGGTCTATGGTAAGAATATACAGAACGGGTAGAAAAAACTCGGGAAGGAAGAGGAGGGTGAGGAAGGGCAAGGGAGTGGAGGTGAAGGGGGGAAGGGAAAAAAAAAAAAAAAAAAAAAAAAAAAAAAAAGAACCTCCGCTACACCTTCGCCCACTAGCGATACGACACTCAGGTTGGGCTTGGGACACTCAAGGCTTTGCCTCTTTCCCTTGTTCCTAGTTTTAGCTCGCATACGGAGGAGGGAATAGGACCGTACAGACAGCTCATCTGCCGTTGTAGATGGGCTGCGAGTCCCTGAATGGGTCGTGGTACATGTGTATTATCATATATATATAAAAATATACATTACATATATATATATAGTCCTAGTCTAGCGCAGCGGGCCTCATACCTCTCGGAGGTTTTCGGATAGGTACTTACTTAGTAGCTACGCTCCCTTGTCGCCTGGCGTTGAATAGAAACAACAAATCAAACTCAAATACGACAGACACAACCGCCAAGGACGACAGGCCAAGCAGAGGAATGCACATTTTGTTCATTTTGTGCATATACGTTATGACCTTGGATCAATTTGATGCTATTTGCAACAGGGACGGGGGCATCTCATGGCTAGAATGAATGACGACGTGACTACCAGCCCCGCTATGCGTGCAAGCAACCTCCTCGAGGGCTCTGTCTCCTTGAAGCGAGCCATCCTTAATCTTTCGCCGATTTGCCGTGCCAAGGGAACGAAAGAAAAAGTTAAAAAAGATAAACGGAGATTGTGCTTCATGACTCGCGAGGGCAGTCGCTCCACGGGATGAAACGTCAAGCAAACACACCATCCTGAAGTGTCATCGCCTCCCCAAGCACGGAATTCAGCTAGCACCCCGACCTCGACACAAGATCAAGGAGCCAGTTGAGTCTTGATCTCTTGATGAGCTCTTTACACGATAGCGGCCTTGGCCAACAATGGCCTACTGCATGACATATGTGAATGAGGGCTGAGTGCATCGTGGTGAGCATGGCCTGATGATGCTAATTATCGGGAGAACGAAGAGGTCATCATATTTTCTCGCTGACGGTCGTGCGCTACAGAAACTAACCGAACTACAACACAACGCTACACCAGGCAAATCCGAGACATTTCTGTATCTCGTCACCACCACTTCTTCACCGAGCGGCTTGACACCTTCCTCCTCCTTCATGACCTCGTTGGCATGTCTCGGCAGTGCCCTGAGAGCAAGTGTTGGTGCCCTAATCATCAGAGACCCAGAACCGCCTGCCTGAGATTCGAGAACCCGACGTACCACAGACCTACCCATCCGCCACTTATTCCCCCGATGGCGAGAGCCCAGCGACTCGGACGACGCTAGTCAAGCAAGTGACGCCGACATTGTCTGTGGTGGCTTTCCCACCAGAGACCAGGTAGACATGACGTCCTGAAAAGGACCATGTCCCGGCTCGTCCGCCGTCTCTTGTCTGCGAGCATCTCCCAGTCTGCATCATCCGAGTCGCATACAGAACGGTAGGGACAAAGCTCCGAACCCCTTTTTGTTCTTTTTTTTTTTGTCTTTCCCTCCCAGTCGACAGCGGGATAGCTGAGCTCGAGATGACGCCGTTGTGGTCTTTCGATGTTGGATTGTGGTTGTCGTGCAGAAACTTGCCGAGGTAGGTCGCCCTGCTGGTGATGGCGGACAGCTTCTTGTGGGCTGAATGGGCTCAGCGGGTCAGCAGGATCAACACGCTGAGATCATGTACGCAGCGGGGGTCTTGATGACCAGCCTAGGCATGGGACAGCCTGGCCATCGCTCCTATAGCTGTCCATCACTATCCATCGTCTTGCCGCAGTCGATGTTGCAGAGGTTCATCGTATGTGGAATCTCTGGCCTCCTTTCCTCTGCCCTTCTCCAGTGGAACCTCTCTTGTACGCCAGCTAACGCTTCTATGTAGATCCGCAGGTCGCCTTGACCTCTGATTGTCTTTACGGCTATTGGGCAGGAGGACGAAGGGCAGAGGAGGTCCAAAGGTGGTTCTGGAGACCACTCCAGCACGCCCTTCTCGCCTATCAGAGTTCGAAGCGTATTGCTGGTTGTCTCGTGGCTCTCGTCGGGTTCGGCAAGTAGGGTTCGTGTGGGTAGGGAGGTCGGAGGGGGCTCTGGACCCCGCCAATCTCGGCTTCGTCGCGTGGACAATCGATGGTCTTGCCAGGTTGGGAGTGCCTGTGCTATCGGAAACATGGTCAGCAAGGCCACATCTGACATTGACAAGGAGGCGCACCAGGAAAAAAGAAACGCCCATGGTGCCCCCAAGGCACGCCGTCGACAGATTGGGCGCTTTTCGTTCCACCACACATTGTTCGGAGCCTACGGGGGGAACATTGAGCCAAAGCGCCGAAACTCAACATTTCCCCACCGTCATGTGCGATCCGACAGGCTATCTTTCCATTGCCTCTTCGATTCGACAATGGTCTCTCTCCTTCATCCATGTGATCAACAATACTCACCTCGCAACGAGCTTCAACATGTTCGACTATGGGCAGAAGTCAGCTCATCCACAGCCCACATCACGATGCGCATCAGGAGGACCAGGGACCAAGCCCCTGCTCGACTTGCCGCATCGCCCCATCAACCTGCCCTGCCCTTCTCTTCGGAGATGATCATGCTTCAAGCTCATGGAAGACTGGAACATGGCAACGACAAAAAGATGGAGTATGCCACTTTGATCTGGACAATGTCATGATCGCGAACCATCTACATTTCCATCACCAGAGACTTCTGGCGGGAATTGCACGCACGCGTAGGTAAGTCCCTGACAGGGGGCGGGAGGGGTGACGCGCAAGCGGAGAATGTCTTAATAATCACTGCTGATACGCTCACACACAGATACCGTTACGGACCTTTGGGGGCCAAAACTACAGACGCGCATGGAAATAGTGTGGGGGGGGAAGCTTGCTCAGGCCTGGAGGGATCCTACGGGCCACTGAGAAAGGTCCTGGCACTCTCAACAAGAGGGCCTCAGCAAGAGAATCTCAGCAGTGAGTGAGTGGCTGGGCATGAGACAGTACTCCTCTCAATGACTGAAGGCCCAGAAGATGATGATGATGAAGCATACAGCATTGAACGAACTGATGATGGATGGGTGATCGAGTCGCTGTCGGATAGGTCAGCTTCGTCCAGGGCGGGGAAGCTGGGCCGTCTTCCACCCAGCCTTCGCCAGCCATCCTCAGCGACAGGATACTGCACCAGGCAGAGGCTTCCTCGTGAAGAGGAATGAATCACGATGGGCACAGGAGAGAGAGCCTTGCACCGAGTGTCTCTCTCGCTCTGACTGCCTTTGTTTCTCTCCTTGCTCCGTCCAGCCCTGGCCCTCTTCCGTCATGTCGCTCTTCATGCCTCTCCTTCTCCCCCTTGATCATTGCCCCTTTCCCTTCCCTCACCGTCTCCCTGCCCGCCCTGCTTCCTCTCTCCCTCCCTCTCTCCTCCCAACCTCCCCTCTTTTCTTTTTCGCCACCCAAGCCTCGTTCTTGGAGCGTTCCTACGTTCCACAAGACCGGAAAGTCAAATACATCATCGTCCCAACAAAAATCTGACTCCACCCTTGTTGATCATTCAATTTCTTTGCTTTCTCCTCAAGACACTATTACATGTTGTGCGACGTCGCGAGTGGTGTCGAGGTTCTCAATATACAACTAGGTGGGTCCCAATGCTACTTTCTCTGGACCGACCCCCCCTCTCCTCCCCCGTCCTCCCTGCTGACCCCCTCGTCGCCGTCCTATTCTTAAGCGCCGCCCACTATTGTGTCCCTCCCGCTCGAGGCAGCGATGGTCTACACATGAGCTGGGTTTACAGTGGGTACAAGAGGTCCGCCCACCATGTCCCAAAAGGTACCTGTCCGAAGCCACAATACCTCGTCGAGGGATCCAGTGTGGGTTGGTAATTTTCGAGGCTTGCAAGCGCTCCAGCTCAACCACGCCATGAAACGCCCTTTTTTTTTCTTTTTTTCCTTTTCCCAGAAGCAACTCTGCTCCTGCAGCTCGGTGCCCACCAGGGTGCCAGGGCTTTTGTGGGAAGGGGGGGGGGATGGCTAGGGGCGGCCTGCCCGTGTGTGCTCAATCTCTCCCTTGCCTAAGCGCTGCGGGGTAAGCAGCAGAACACCTGCGCGAGCTAAGTGCTGTATCAAATAAGGTGGCGGTGATCATGGTGATGTTGCTTCTCCTCCACCTCATTTAGTAAAAAAAAAAAAAGAAAGTAAATGCAACGACGGGATACAATTCTGCGGGCGCATGCAAGCCACCTGATGCTACTCATGTTGGCTATGGCCAGGTCACAGAGGTCACAGCCCAACTAGCTGAGGTTCCCTCTCGCCCCCGCTCTCTCTCTCTCTTCCTCTTTCTCTCGTTGAGTGTGAGTCTTTCCGGGTCAAATAGACTCCCACCTTCGTTTCTGACTTTCCCTCTCCTCTTCTCGTCCCCGACCTCTTGTTCTTCTTCAACCTGCTTCCTCCATGCTTACGTTTACCTCCTTCTCCTCTGTGGTCTGGCTGTCCACCCTTCTTGTGTGTCAACACCTGTCCCCCTTCCTTCTTGTGATCCCCCTGAGTATCACCATCTTCTTCATTTTCCGCGTCTGCAGTCAGTTCTCGGCCTCTCTATTGAATCAACAACAACAACAACAAGAACAACACAAGATGGCGCGTGGCGCTGGTAATGACGATGTCATTGCGTACATCCTTCCTCCCACCGAGGGTCTCGGGGTGCAGCGCGTCACGCAGTGGATTCGGTCGATCCCAAGTCATATTCCTGCGTCGGCGCCCGCGCTGCAGCCAGGCCAGCCTCTGCCTGCTGGCCACACGGAGGAGAGCTACAGGCTGATCAGCAACCCGCATATCGCGCTGAGGTATAACGACCAGAGGCGCAGCAAATGGGGCATCACCTTTGGCGACCACCCCAAAGCCGACTACACCTGCCCTGGCCAGGATAACTGCGGGTACAACCACCACTTCTCCATCACCTTCGACAGCAACCTTCACCTTGTCGTGCGGGATGCGGACACCGAAGACGGGATGACGGTCAAGTATAACGACAAAGGGGTCTGGCGCTTTAATTTCCAGTGGATCGTCCATGGCGCCGGCTTCAACCGTGCCAGCGACAAAATCTGGATTGATCCTCACTCCTACTCCGGGTTCAACCTCGTCATCGCCAGCCATCCGCCGCAGTGGTGGCGCCGCTCCGCCGCCCTCTTCCGCCAGCGCCTGTTCCATGCCGGCAACGGCCACTACGTGCCCGACCCTCCCCTCTGCACACCGCCCGTCTACCACAACGACGAGGTCTGCTTCCTGCTCAGCCGCGGCCAGGTCTGCCGTTCTTGTAATATCAGCACCGGTCAGGAGTATCTGTGCAGAACTCCCACCCTCGCCGAGCTCCCGACCGCGCACACCGAGGACATCACCTGGTGGGTGCGCGAGATTATTCTCCTGGAAACCCTCAATCACGTAGGCTTCATACTCCTCTCTGTTCTCCTCTCCCTCCTGCCTACAAACTTCCCGCTGACCTCAAAAACAACAGGAAAACATTGTCAGGCTCCTCAAGTCTTCTGCTAACCCGGTGCCGGAGATGCTCTTTCGTGGTCTTCAAGGGGCAACTTCCATCGACCCCGCGAAGCCAGACACGCTCAGCCTCGAGCAGGGCGTCGCGGTCATGCGGCAGCTCCTCTCCGCAGTGGGCTACCTGCACGCCCGCGAACCGCCCGTGGTCCACCAGGGAATCAGCCCCTGGACCATCGTGATGGAGCACCGGCCTGATGTCGGCGTCAAGGCGAGCCTCTGTGTCTTCGAGTCGGCCAGGATGGGCCGGGAGGTCAACACTGTCCAGCCGCCAGGCCACCTCATAGGCTATGGCGCCCCGGAGCAGCTAACACAGCGCCTGCCCATCATGCCTCCTCGCTCGCGGCACGTAGGCCCAGAGGTCGACGTCTGGTCTGTCGGCATCACCATTATGCACGCCCTCGGCTGGCTGCCCCTCTACTGCCCCACATACAGGCGCGAGGGCAACCTGTGGTGCGCCGCCGTCGTCGACAGGCTCAGGCAGAACGTCCGCGCCAATCCCAACGCCCTCAACATCTTCTTGTCGGCCAACATGATGCTCCTGCGCCCAAACCTGCGCGCCACTGCTGACGAATGCCTGTCAAGGCTCCAGGGCGTCATGGAGAACCTCTCGGCCGGCCCGGATGCTTTCGCGGCTGAGGTGCAGAGCCTCCGGGCCGGTGTCTGGAGCCGGGACTATGACATCCCCCACCACGCGCTGTATACCTTTTGGCAACGCAACCTGTTTCTGACTACTGGTCCTTGGCTTCCTGTTGTTCATTCAACCAACCATCCTACTGTGCCTTACGTTCCTGCTCCTGGTGGTCCTACTGCTACTGCTACCACTATTACTGCCGCTGCTACCGCTACTGCTACTGCTACCGCTACTGCTACTGCTACCGCTACTGCTACTGCTACCACTACTGCTACTGCTACCACTACTGCTACCGCTACTCCTGCTGTTCCTTCTGACAACCAGCGCACGGCGGGAGACAATCTGGAGGATGCCTCGTCAGAGACCAACCACACCGAGCACAACGGTGACGGTGACCAAGCAGGTATGAGAAACCCCTTGTTACTACACGTGGCAGACTGATATACTATGTCGCCTGCTCAATGCTTACTTTGTCACCGTCCAGGTGTCGCCTACAGCTAATTACTTTATCACAGTCGATATACGGCTTTAGGCGCGAGTTCATTATTGATCTCTGCCTCAGCCTAAGCGAGAGAAAGAAGGAGGCTCGAGACAAAACAATTCTGATTGACAAACTTATCAATGTCGTGGTGAAAGGATACAATCAATTCAAATTGACAACATGGTCAGGGGAAATTGATACTGGTAATGGAAAATGATTAGCTAATATCGGACGGGGTTTGGGAAGGTCAGAACGGGTATGAGGCGTACATGTCGGGGAGATCTGGGATGGGTGGTGGAAAATGAGCGTGGAAACGGGTCTTTCATTGTTTTCGGATGGTCAGCACACACACACACACACGCACACGCACACAGCTTCTGTTTCTGTTTTAGTCAAGGTCACAAAGAGCCACAATGTCTTTGAAAATAGCTTTAGTTAGTTAGTATAAAACCCCCAAAAGACACCCACTCTCCTTATTCGACGGATCCTGTTGGCAACCTTCGTGAAAAGTATTTATTCTATAGAACCAAGACGTGCTGGTCCGAGTTCCCAATCATCAAGCCTCAGTAACATGTAAGAACTGTCCTCGCCGTCGCCAGCGACCCTGACTCAGCATCAATTCCAGCAGATAGCTCAGAGGAGAACCTGGTACATTGATCTGGCACGAGTGGCATCCATGGTCTGGTTGCTGCTTTACATTGCTCATTCCCGTTCGGTTGGCACGGACAAATAAGCTACGAGAGTCTGCTGCATTGTAAAGTCGATCGCAGGGCGTTTTCTGTCAGCATAGGCTCCAGATGCATAGCACACACGAGAGCAGCTGGCCAAGCTATGGTTGGCATATCAATCATCGTCCCTCTTCCGTATGCCATTCTCTTGAGCTGCCTGACTAACGCCAACGCGTGAATTTGGAGGTGGCACTGTCCGTCCCCGATCCTAAAGAGTCGCTTTACATTTTTGACAATGAAAATACGTCCTGACCCTAGACAATCCAACATTTCTGAATGAATGAGTCCTGTTATCCATGAGCCCCATGTGGTCGGGCAGTTGGGTTTCTCTTCAGGAGTAGTGATGGTGGCTTCGCGTCGTGGTCTCCCCTGAAGGACTGGCAGAGGGGTACTGTAATTCGTCCTGTACCAAAACACTGTCCAGTGTTTTAGTGGGCATCGACCCTACCAAGTCAGCACTACAGCAGGTTGATCAGGCTGTTTCAGCGGAGGATCACTATCGCCGTCGCCTGTCACAGCCATTACAAATCTCAAGAAACAAATGAAGATTGCACATGAGATTCCTGCTCAAATTAGTGTTTCTCAATTTCTTGCTCATATCTCTCTTTTCCTCTCCATTCATTATCTTTTTTTTTCTGTTCTTGCGACAACAAATCGAAAGACAGAATGCCCTTTTCTTCTTTCCATAATCTTCGTGGGGTGGTAAGGGGCGGGACGGTAAGAACCCAGGCGCTGACTTCCAGGAGCGACAGGCTAAGGACAGGGCCTAGATAAAAAGTAGAGAAACGCGCTATCAGCAACCCGCAACACCAACAACACCACCGACCACCACCGCTGGCATATTCCATGCTTATGCATCCTGACACCTCGCATCTCTCATCCTCCGCCCACACCACACTATCACGATATTTGCCTCTTCCCCCGTTGCCAACCACCCACTTGAGCCTCAAAGCCGCGATCATGAGTAGTTTGAACTCTATTTTCTCATCCAGGGATACCCTTGTCACGCTTTCACGATCCGACCGTACCGCTACAAGACTCACGGAATCCGAACCCTGACCGGGGACTCAAGTCAGGTCCACCTCAGAGAAAATTTGCGACGGATAGATCCGACTCTTGATGTCTCCGGACTCCGGATCCTGAGCGGGCCCTGCTTTCCCCTCGAACCCTCTCTCGCCCACACTCTTGCCCACAAGAGCCGCTAGCCTGGATTCAGATATGAACCATAACGACGGGAACCCGAAGTTTATATGACAACCAAGCAATTGAAGTCGAAGCAAAGATGTTTTGGTAGAACACTACCACAACCACTGTAGGACCTTCTGGCTAGGGGAGGCTAGACCCACTAGTACGCTGACTTCCAAGTAACTACCTCGCCTAAAACCTGGAAATGTCCAGCGCTGCACCCCTGTCTTTTAGGCTCTAGAGGGCGCCTGTAGGTGCAGACAGCGCCGGGAATTAGAACCCACCACCCACTGAAGTCCAGTAAGCACATGCCGGCTTTAGTGGTGCTATTACTGTCGCTGGGTGCTGAACTTGGTGAGGGTCGGGCGCTCTGTCGCAATCATTTGTCGCATGCGCCTCAACGACCTCTCGTACGAAAAACGAAAACAAATTGTCGCACGAATAATTCATTTGTACCTATGCCTCATAGCTCAAGATTTTATCGTTTTAGACATGAATATGATCAAGTTTGGGTGTGATAGAGTCGGGTGCAAGTCTGACGTGACTGACGCCTCGCTCGCGACAGCACAAGATTACAGGGGGTTCACTACTGCTGTAGGTCTACTACAGCGCTCAATTGATTCTGGTCACAGTAGGTCCAGAGCGCTAGGTTGACCATTCTCTAGGCTGCAGATCGCTTCCACCCAGGCATAAGGCGGCCCTTTCCAGCGCTGTGCCGCTTGAAGCGCCCGCCCGCAGTACTGGTTTCCACAACATGACAGCTCACTTTCGGTGTTTACAAAACCCGGCAGATCCACAACTCGCGCCCCCTCCCCAACCCCTCCCGATAACGCTGCCTGCCCGCTGCGATAAGCAGACACTGAGCTGCCATCTTCAGATTATCTACATTTGCGCTCAATCACCAATACCACTGGCAACAGGAGCATGCGCAGCATCTGCAGCGCCACTCGCAGCCCCACTCGAGACAACCAATATCTTCCTGCTTCAACCTCAGCGATACCAAACAATGGTCTGTCTTTGTCATTGAAAGCTTCCTGAAGACAGGGTGATTCCAGCAATGTCCGTCCAGTCTACCTGGCCGGAGTCCGACGCGCCCAGTGACTTGTGCCACTGCGAGGACGACGTTTCCTTGAGAGAATGATCTCTGACGACGCGACACATTCACTCATTTCTGGAGGCAAATTACAAGTCAAGAGAAGTCGCTCCCTATCACTTGATCACAGATCTGGTCTCGCTGGCGCTACTGATACAGCTGTGGGCAGAGCAAGCGACACTTTTCCACTGCTGCGACCTACCTCTCCCGTTCCTCAGATGTACGACCACCTTCTCCTAACCACGATCGCTATCGGATACCCTACGAGCTCCTTCACGAACCCTCCTTAATCGAGACGAGACGAACCAACAAGATCATGCCATCGAAACGATCGCCTTCCCTGACGGGCCCACAAGATGGGAGCCTAGCCGCTGTACCATTACCGACCGAGACGAAGTCGAACCACAATGGTGCCAGCTAGAATACTGGAGGTCTGGGTCGCTCTGGCAAGAAAGAAGATCAAAAGATCCTACTTCTTGGTGCAAAGAGTCAGGATGGACAGACTGTCGCCATGTCTTGTCACCATGAACTGCTGGCTAAGGAGTGAGGGTGTCAACACATCTTCACCTACTGGCACAGCTACGAGCATGTGGTGGCCAGAGTCAAGGTTGTCAGCACCATCACTGCAGAGACTGGATACTGGCTGGATCGAGCTTGTGGTTCTCTTGGACAATGTCGATTGAGTAGCTAGGCTTTTAAATACTAGAAAAAAAAACCACACAATCTTCTGCCCTCTTTTTTCTCTCAACCTCCTCCTCGTCACCGCCCCCTTCCCCTCTCCCCAGGGGAAGGCTCTCCGCCAGCAGACAGATCAAACTACAAGATTGACACAAGGGACTGTGGATGGGGTAGAAAGCAAGGAAAGAATACCAGCAAGGAAATGGTTGAGTGAACTGGGAGCTGCAAAGGAGAAAAAAAAAACAAAAAAACAGACCAGGATAACTATGTACCAGGAAGGGAAACAAAGTGTTGAGAGCAAGCAAGATAGGAACTATCAGCGAGTGGATGGGGTGCAGACAGAAGGAAACAAAACAGCAAGACATGATACTGGTGAAAAAAAAAAAAAAAAAAAAAAAGAGTGATGTCGCTAAGTGTGTCACCCAGTTCATACTACCGGGAGGGAAGGAGGCAGGTTGCCCACAAGCCTCTCCTCACTGGGGTAGGCTCCATGGGGTCCTCCGCTTGATCGGCAGCCTGAGCTTGGGGCTGCACTCGTCCCCATGATAGATCTGCGTCTGATGAGGAGAGAACCACCAGGTCAGATCACCTGTGAAGGGAAAATATGTCCAGTCCAGCACAGGCGTCTCTCTCTCAGGGTCGGGAGCAGGCCCCATGTGGAGAGCCCTCTCCCATGTGACCTCTTCCCCATCTTCCGCTACTCCCTTGTCTTTGTCTTGAGCAGCGTCCGACATGACCGAATCGTCGTCCTCGGCCTCGTCGTCTGCCTTGGTTAGGACAGGAAGAAACCTGCAGGCACGGATGACAGGGCCTTGCGTGGTAGACTCGAAGCCCAGGCCCATGGAGCGGCAGCGGGAGGCCTCGACGCTCTCGCTCAGCCTGTCGAGGCGGACCTCGCCCACACACTCCCTGCGGCCGCCCGAGTACACCAGCAGCATGCCGACGATCCTGTTCTCGGTGGCCCGCCTACACATCTGGATACCGATGACATTGTCGAGGCACACGGAAGAATAGTAGGGCTGGCTTTCCTTGCTCCAACCGTTACTCAAGTACGCCGGGAAGCGGGGCAGACAGCGCGGGGGTGGCGGCTGGTTGCGTTGCTTCTCTTTAAAGCCCACGTAAACCAACCTGTCAGTGTCTGCGCAGCGGTATAAGCAGTCCAGCCTCCTGTTGGCGGTGACATGCAGGAGGTCTATGTAGGCTTCTGTCCTCTTGTCCCTGATCGGCTCAGGGCCACCGCACAGGGTCCGGCCCAGGTTGGTCTCAAAGACCAGGTGGTCGCCGCGCTGATAGATCTTGGCGATGCCCTCGTTCTTCTGCACCGGTAGGTGCAGCCAGACCTCTTCGCTATCGTTGCTGCGGTTGCGCTTGTAGCACGAGAGCTCCTGGCCGGGCCTGTGGGCCACAACGTCCAGGACGCCGTCGCCCGCCGTCCGGAAGCTGTAGCCAGACGTTTTGGCGCGGTTGAAGTACCACGGCTTCAAGGCCAAGCTGGATTCACTGGGAGGGTAGATGAACGTCTGTGGGTGAAGCCCGCGCCTTGAACGGCGCTCTGTCGCCTCCTGGTTCTCCACAAAGAGGTCTTCGTGGGCCTCGACTGCCGCGTTGTCGGCGGAGACCACCTCGATCATGGCCAGCTTGCTGCAGGCCCGGCGCTGCTGCTCATCCTCTCCCCTGTGGCCGCTCCCAGTACCAGAATGCAGCGCGTCCCCTTCCTCGAGGTGGACGTGTACGCGCGTGTCCTCGTACGGCAGCAGCTTGCAATCTGAGTCGGGGATCCGCACCTCCTTCCACTCGCCGCCCTCATTGGCCACGGTGGCCGGGCGCTGCTCAGGGAACCCAAACTCGATGGCCATAATGCCCACGGCGTCCTCGCAGATCCACATGGCAGTGGGGGTGCGGGGAGGGATCAGCGGGTCGTGGACAACGTGCTCGCTCTCGAGCTTGGGAATCCCGTTTCGCAGGCCCCTGATGTACCACTTGCCCTCGCAGCAGACCATCTCGGCACATATCCTGCGCTTGAGGGTGACGGTCTCGCACGCTACTATCTTGGACATCTCAGTGTACAGGCGAATGAGTATGGAGAGGGACTGGCATGGCGGCGCTACGTCGCAGATCCTGGCGAGCGCCGTCCTGTTGGGCAGGCGAGTGCTCTCGTCTCCCAAGACATTTGCTCTAAGTCTTGCGATCAGCCGCTCAGCCAGGGTGGTTGCAGGCGCTGCCGAAGTGGCCGAGGAGGAGGGGGAAGTAGAAGAGGAAGAAGAAGGGGAGGAGTCGGCGATGTTGGGGCTCGTGTCGGTTACGCCCAGCAACAGCTTGCAACATTTCTCGTGGGCGAAGCAGCCGCTGGATGGGTGTCCGCAGTCCCCGATCCTGCATGGCATGTAGAGGAGCCCAGTGGACTGGTCATAGAAGTTGTGGCGGCAGTCGAAGGCGAAAACCACAGAACTACGCCCGTTTTCGTTGACTGCACCGATGGCGGCTGTCAGTCAAGGAAATATTCACAGGGGAGGTATGTATACTTACATGCAATGCTCATGTCGCCAGGAGACAATTTTCCCTGGCATATGACACACTCGTCTGGTCTGAGCACGCAGGCTACACGCAGCTCAAGCTGCTGGTCCGGAGGCTGGAGACCCTGGTGCTCCTCGCACTGGTGCTCTCTAAACGGGATGTGCATATTGACAGGCTGTGTTGTTGTTGATGTATGATGATATGAGTGTAGAGTATATTGTTGTGAATATATCTAGCTAAGAACAACATATTAGCTGGGTCCAGGTACATGGCGACGAGTCCTTGAGGGCAGATATACTTGGCTGTGACCTGGGGGACAATCTAGTCTGTCCTTGTGATGATGTTGGAATATCTGACCAAAAGCAACAGGTTAGGAAGACCAGGTGCTATGACATCGGCTCATTGAGAAAAGACATACTCTACCTATGGTCTGAGAGCAGCAGATGTATCTGCCTGGGAGAGAATTAGCTAGATCAGGTGCGCGACACAACAAGGGCGGACATACTCGGCTTTTATCTGAAGGCAGATGCGGCTGACCTGCCGAGGGCAGATGAGGGCGGCAGATGTGTACGATCTTGTGAGGTTGATGGAAATAGGACAGAGGAATCATATGAGGGGGAAAAAAAGGAAAGAAAAAAAAAAAGAGGTGTCTGTGAATGCTAACTGATGTCTTGATGGATGAGGGTCGATGATCAGCTTGGTGAGGCACAACAGAAAAACTCATGGAGGAGTGGAAGGAGAAGGCGAATATTTGTATTCGTTCGGACTTGAGTGGTTGATCTTCTTTCTCGACTTTTCCCTCTACTTCTCCCCCTCTCACTCATTGGACACACACAGAAACCCTCAGTCCGCCAGATTCCCTGCACGGTACTGTAGTCCAGACACTGGCCGCGCAATTTCTGCGCGGAATGTTTGGACAGGAAAAAAGAAAGAAGAGGAAAAAAAAAAAAACAACTCTGGCACTAAGCTCGCGGGAACCGGCTGCAGATCACACCCTCCCTCGCTTCCTCAGTTCTCAACAATCCGTACCAGCCACCACCAACCACCATCACCATAAGCCGACTTGCTTCTGATTGGACTCGACTCAAATTTGTTGGTAAAAGACCCCCTTCCCTCCCCCTTCACCCCCTGTTGGGCATCAAAGTCTCCCCAACGAAACGAGCGACCTGCATGTGCAATATCTGTGTGCAGACTGTCTGATCACTGCAGAGGGTTGGTCCCCTTGGTGTGATTGGTTGGTGCACATTGTCGCATTGCCATGACAGTATTGCTTTTCAGAAGACTTAGACGAGATTGTCAAGGAGGGCAGCCGGGATGTTGCTTTTTCCCAGCCATTTATCATCACGCGCGAGGCTTATCTGTCATACTCTCTCCCCGGTCGCCGCCACCTCCTGGCCTCATTGATTACCCTTGCGCGTCAACTTAATTAATTGTTAATTATCTATCTCACCCTCTTATCATCTCGTACTCTTCTTTCTCTGGGCCACGATATTTCCACATCGTTACACTGCTTTAGTGTGGGTTTGTGCCAGCGCACCAGACAGACCGGTCAAGACACGCACCCGTCCTGTCGATCAGGAATCAGGTTGTCGCCCCGAGCTATGTCCGGAGGGAGGAGGGGGGAGCCTGGTATCTGCAATGTGCCCTTTTTCGAGCTCTCACATCCGTCGATCCCGAGGGGTACACGGCACACGGTCTCAGTCCGTCTCTTCCGTCTCTCTCCCTCGAGTACACAGCTGTGGCAGCGCACGCTCGAGCTACAAGTCAACTGTAAGCTTTTGCCCCTTGGTGTTTTGTAGCACAGAGGTACTAGAAAAAGAAAAGATCGGAGGTCCAACCCCTCCTTCGGAACAAGAGTTCTAATTAGTAGCGTGATCCGCGTGATCAATTCAACATGATACCGTGCATAATGGATCCAGCATCCCTGACCTGGCATCAATGGCGCACATGAGAAACACCCAGGGCGAGTTGCGTGATGGACGGGGACGCAGACAGACGCAAGGGGACAGTGTGCCGTGCGGGCGGCCTGCGATGGGACCCGCGTATCTCGTGTGTGAAGGGGGTAGTAGGCGCTTGCGGAAAACAGTTTTTATGTCCGGTGGATGCAACGTCAGTAGAATGATTTGTCGGTGTGGGCCGAGGATGTAAGGGCTGTTCTGCCTACTACTTTTCCACCCCCTCTTTTCTTGGGGCCGCAATCGGGAGGCACGGGTGGCGCAGGTCTGAGGCGCGGTAACGTGGCGGCAGCTCGGGTAGAGCGGGAGGAAGGGGAGAGGGGCGTTTCTGGATTCGGGAAGGCTGTGACCGGCCCCAACTGTAGAAGAGGGGAAGCGTGGTGCCTGTGCAGTGTGCTAATAAGGATGCAAGCTGATTCTCCATAGGGACGATGATGGCAGTGATGTGTAGTTATGTGCTGGTAGGAAGGAAAATGAGGAAGAAAAAGGAAAGGAAAAAAAAAAAAAAAAGGAGGACGTTGACACGTAATTTATTGAGGGAAGCACTGACCCTCCCTGTGTGCTCTCACCCCGCTGTCCAGGGTGAAATGGGCATTTGGAACCTTCCCAAGTCTCCTGATTGTAGAGAAGCCTGGACAAGAGCCTTTGGTTGTGGTGACCAGGCTTTGCACATAGCATTCAAGACACTCTTGTCCAATCCCACGACTGTTTTAGTCCCTTTTTGTCAGCCAACGACCTTGTTTTGCTCGATTGAGGCGGGAGCGGAGGCGGGAGCGGATGCGTACCCCCTGTCCTAACCGTCGGATGGATTGCGACCTTTAGACGGTGGAGAGAACCCGCGACAGGACCGGCGGGACCAACAGGACCAGCCCACTGCGAGGCTGAGGTTTGAAGTGTACTTACACATCCACCTTTTTGACATTTGTCAATCCCCATCGCCAACAGCTAACTGTCAAAGTGCGGCTCCGTCCCCCGTCGATCGATCTGCTGTGGGTTGGTCTCCTCCCCCACCGACAACGATACACTCTTCGACCACCCTCCCCAAAGCCTATCTCGACGACCTCTCTCGTTGGTCGACGACCTCTACCTCCGCCACGACGAGCCCTCCAACTCCTCCTCGCTTTCCGCCCCCAACCACGCGCAGAGATGGATCCTGACAAGAAACAACGGTTGGTTATGTTGGACCTGTTGACAAGAGGCAGCCTTTCGTACACCTGATGGTGAGTCAGTCTCCTGGGACGAGTCTCCGATGGCCATGAGAAGCACATCCTCGTGAGGAAGTTGGAGAAATCAGGTTGGGTCAGAGTTCGGGCAGCCGTCGGAGACCAATACTTCTTCCCTGACTTAAAGGACGTCTTCTGCAAGCGATCCGTAAGACCCCCAAAACGCTTCATGCGGCAACAGGACAACGAAGATCATGGGCGCTCCTACATGCATCGAGGCAGACAGCCTGCCGGCATGCGAAGCCTGCAATCCTCGGGGTCTGGGATGCGAGAACAAGTGTCCGCGCTGCCAAAAAGAAGCATCAGATCGGCCATCTTCGCGGATCATCTTGCGGCCACAGAGCATCATCTGGCGCAGTCTGTATTCTCGGGTACGTTCCCTCTTTCTCAACCACATAATCTGAGCGACAACACAAACTGAGGAGCCAGAACTGAATATGTCGTCCCACAAGTCTCTGGTGGCGCGACGACTTTGAATACCACTGAGACATCAAGCGCCAGCCAGCCACAAGTTCCACGAGCCTTGCAGGATCTTGTCAGTTGGAAGAAGGAGGTTTTGGACCAAGAACGACTACTGAAACATAGTGTGAGGCGTTAGCCGGATCAGAAACAGGTCTAGCAAGGTGTGGCTGAGCAGGCAAGTCCAGTCTGCCAGTTCAGCCGCCGTGACAATGTTCCTGTGCCGAAACACAACAACCAAGACATGGCATTGGACAGTCCAGTATTTAAAGAGCAAGGTAGACCTCTGTATGAGGAGACGAGTCACCTCAGGCTGGAAAAGGAGGCCTCGAGTAGGACCCAAGAGGTAGGACAGAATATCTAGCCCAAGATACAGAATCGGCCCCCATGGACAGGCACAGCCTTGACAAACCCCTCCCTAGACAATCAGACAATGGCCCATTGATATAACTGCCCCGTTTCCATCACTGACTGCCTCATGTCCAGATTCCCTGTCGAGAAACACAAAGGTACTACACTTCAAGACTTATACAGACCCACCACACCCTCATCTCTGTCCTACTTAATACACATGCTGTCGACCGATGCATAGACCTACCATCACCCCCACCACCAACAGCCAGCCTCGAAGCTGATGTACAAGGCATTGCTCCTCCGACAATGCTGCTTCGCCAGAAGTAACAACAGCTTCACAGCCAACACAAGCCCACATGTGTTGAGCAATGAAGAGAAGGACGCCAAGAATCATAAAGACCAGGCCTTGTGGCGGTTCCAAAGGCCAAGTCAAGAACAAGGCAGAACATAGATACAGACAACTGAGTGACCAGTCAATATCAAGTCAGGTAGGATGGCCAGCCTCTATCAACTTGGGTCCACTCTAGGCTAACATCGACCACACAGCTGTCCGTCCAAACACAGAACCAATTGTCCTTCCTCCAATCGACACAGATCATCAACAAGCACCGAGACACGCAGACCTGCCATTTCATGGTCTTTCTGGTCTTTGTCACTCCCATGGTTTATCATACCTGCTACGTCGTACCAACAGAGCTGATGTGCTCCCCAACATCTGCTCTGCCATGCAACAAAGACACCGGCCTTGACCACACAACAACCTTCCCTGATCTCGCTCGAGCACATCAACGGCCGGCCTCGCAGTAACGAAACGGAGTGTTTCCACACGGCTAGAACATTAACATCTCCGCGATAGCGGCACCCTCCTTCCCGCCACTGGCAAGCGTCACATTCCCTTCCGACAAGTCAACCACCACAAACTCTTCCCCTTTGGAAAGCCCACCCCTTGGACATGACCGCAGCTTCCCTGTCAGGGATTTCCAAGCGACTCGCGACTCGGTACGCCCGTGCCAACACTCCGATTGATCCTTGGATACCTGGGTCCACAAGGCATACCGCGTGCGGTCAAGGAACACCTCGCCGGCTTCTTCGAGCCTTCAGAGCAGTGTGCGCCGGTAGACGCTTGCCATAATCATGTGAGGGTACGTGTCCTTCTCAGAACTTTGTTCTCGTCTGTCATAGGCGACATGATCGTGCCGTCCACGGTTCCGGTGTGTTACCAGCGATCCTGTCGATATATGTTTATTTGTTTGTTCTATATAATTCTAGGCGAAATGGGAGCATAGCTGTCCTATTCGAGAACCTCTAGAGGGGTATAAGGCGCTCGGGGACTATATATAGAGATACATATAAACCGCCACCTATCCAGCGACCTGAAGTCCATTGACAACGACGACTGAGCCATCTGTATGGTTCCTCCATCACCTCCGTATGCGAGCTGAAACTACTTAAGTAGGAAGAAGGAACAGAGGCAAAGCCTCGAGGGTCTCAAGCCTGGGCTGAATGTCATATCGCCTGTGGTCGAAGATGCTGAGGCGCAAGCGGGTGGATGTGGTTTTTGGGTCTTTTTTTCCCTTTCCCCCTCTTATGCCTATGACATCCCAGATAACCGCCTTCGGAACCCTCACCAGTATCCTCTCCCATCCTAGGCCTCCTCCAAGCCCATGTGTCTTTCTCTATCTCCCAACCATCTTAAGGAGGGGATCCGGCTTGATCTCTTGGGGTCCTTTCTGAGGCCCTCCCGACTTCAGTATCCCAGTCCTCGGAAGGGTTCTCCACCACCAAGGCTATCCTCGGGGGACAGCGGTACTCAAAGATGCGGGTCACCGACATAAAACGGCACAAGGCCTCCGGGTTCTGCATCAACTCTTTGAGATATCGGTATTTCCACCGGGGTAATAGGAAAGCGGCGGGCCCGGTCGCCAAGCCAGGACCAGCAATCTTGTCTACATATCGTGCTAGGGCACGAACCCGGGATGGGAGAGCCATTGCCATTTGTGCGAGGGCCAGTGAGTCACTGGCCCTAGGCCGTGCACGTGCCTGCCAGCCAGCAGCCACCTTCGAGATAGCCTCAGCCAGATTAGCTGGCAGTCTCTCTTTCCTTCTTTCTCTTCTGTAGCGCATTCCATTTTCTTTCCCTCCAGAGTTCACACATCATTATGTCCTCTTCATACGAATCATTTCAATACGGATCACACGTTCCTTGATCACGCCAATCCATCCTTGAGAGCAGCTTAAGGACTTGAGGAACCTACCCTGCCACCTTCTCAGCAAAGTTCTCGGGATCTTGTTGCCTCTCTAGCTTCCACCGAGACAATTCCTTCCACCAGAGTCCACCCACCAGCCTATAGTCGCTCCACCTTGGCGACATGTACTTCTCTGGCTAATCTAACGCCCAGAGAAATACACAACACCTTTCCCAAAGGATTGCAGCACCTTGGCAATCGATCCTTGCCGGAGACTCCAGTGGATTCAAATGGAATGGGTCCGTAACAGAACGGTGTCCTTCGTAGCTAGAGGACAACAAAAAGCTCTTGGATATCAGTTAGGACACTTTGACGATGGACTGATTCGGTGCAACGTCCGCAAAGTATACCGACATACACATTCGTGCTCCAGAACCACTGCAGATGTACGCAACAACTGGCAAGGCCCGCTAAATGCTTGCCAGACAACATAGCCCCCTTCTTTTGGTCTTGCGACTCTCGATGATCAGGGAAATTGGCTTGCTCCCGGTCACTGATATACTCTTCATCTCGCTTCAATTGTTCGGGATAGGACAATGCTGCCCTGTGACCTCTCCGGGTACAGTACAGACCATTCAAGAGTCTACATGCTCTTGTCTGACACGCAGTCGCGTCGCAAAATGGAGAGGCGTTACGAGATACAATGAGTGCAGCCAGTGCAACGCACTGGCGATGGCCTTTACGCGACAAGAGACCAATCCACTCGCATACGGAGGTGGTTATCCAATGATTCTTTCGAGAATTTAAGTCATTCTCTTTGAAAACCTCCGTTGTACAATGACAACATCAGGCATGTAAGATGCAGCACACCCTGCTGACATGGATGACTGATCAAATGGACTATCGCGTCTAACATAGCTTCCTAGGCTCGACACATTCGAGTCATTTACCAACGCAAGAAACCTAGAGCGCTACTCGCCCACGGTCGCTACCAGTGTTTCCAGTGCAATAGAGCAAGTGGCCCGTCCAGTTACCCAGTCGAAGTCTAGAGATAATTGGCGAAGTCTGACAACCAATCGTATCTTGGATAGGTCTAGTAACCACCGGGGACAAAATGACTACTCCGTGTTGCTGTGAAGACCTTGAAAGACCATCTTAGGTGTGCCTTTCCATCGAACCAGCTCCCCAATTGACAAGACCCTCGCAGGCTTCTGACTATTCAGATTTGTGCCATCTATTTCGATACTCAACACAGCTACACTTTCTCTGGTTTCCAAGGCCGCCATCATCGTCTTTGCGCCCCAGCATTGCTTCTCTCTGGGTCTTCTGTCTGTTCACACCTGCAAACAACCACTTTGACATGCACTCGAGCTACATCCTGCTCTAGTTGCCCGCCCCAACCGTATTTACCTACCGATATCGCTTAGGTCGAGCCCAAAATAACTGCAGAGGTGCGCTGCACCTACCACCACCAATTCCGGAATTAGCGGCCGGCTCGAATAGCACCTCCATTTTGAGCGTCAAGAACATGGCCAAGCCAGCCGCGACGTCAGGGGAATGTCACTAAGCCGCCTGAGATCCACGAGAAGGTCTGACTGTCCTTGGTTGACTCTTGAGGCGCACAAGGGCATGCAGCTATTACGAGAGTGGGAGTCATCTGGATGTCGTTGCTCGGTCTCGGCGGACGAGCTGGACAAATAACTGGACACTGCGAATTGATGTAGCTGCTAACTCCAAACTCCTACAAACGCCGATACTCTGCTGGGAATACTCGTCCCATCCACGGGGTGCAGGCCAAGGCCGAGGATCCATCCGCCAATCCTTGGTGAACAGATAGGCCTCCAGCTGTCTCATACTCCAATCTCGCCCTCTTTGTTGAATGTTCTGGCCATGCATCCTGTCCAGTACGCACGTCAAGCATTCTTCGATCACGAGCTCTAACCCCTCCCTAATCGAACCCCCTTTTGCCGAGCTCCTCCCTCCGTCGAGTCCCTGCGTCGAGCGATTCGAAAGCGCGTGATAATAC
This sequence comes from Immersiporthe knoxdaviesiana, assembly GCA_021117315.1. Classification (NCBI taxonomy): domain Eukaryota; kingdom Fungi; phylum Ascomycota; class Sordariomycetes; order Diaporthales; family Cryphonectriaceae; genus Immersiporthe; species Immersiporthe knoxdaviesiana. The sequence goes on from CP088214.1 coordinate 1,431,417, forward strand.
AAAAACCGCTATACAAGTAGGAATGTGACTTCTTGGCAGAGGAGATACAGGCGGATGGGTTACAGTCAACCTGTGCTTGTTCATACAATCCAACTCGGTCAACGTCCTGAGTGCTTCAAGGCCAACTTGACACCTTCACAAGGAATCCATCCTCTAAGATCTGAGCAGCAGGTGTGCAGCCCAAAGTCTCCATGTTCGGAACGCCGTGGGCATCGCATTCAGGTCCCAGGGCCACCGCTACAGCACTAATTCATCAGTCTCGCTCTTTGTATCCGGACATATGGTATCTTACTAACGAACTTCTGAAAAGAGTCTTTGTTCGACGTCATCTTCCAAGGGATAGTCGAGATTGTCTACCAACGAACCAAGTGTCTCGGCCTCGCGATGTTCGCTCTGTATTGTCGAGTGCTCAAACCGATCGGCAGGCATCGACACTCCATTGCACGAAGCTTTCACACACCGCTCTGTCGCCAGGCGACTCAAAATATGGTCTCCAACTCTTGTTTCCACCAGCGACCTTGAGTCTCGGCGACAGAGTCTCTGTACGAGAGCTGTCTACATCACGGTCAGAGAGGCGCGGTGTCGATCCCGACCGCGCACAAAACCACCTTACGTCGAAAAATGCCAGCTCTAGAGTCTTCCACAGCAACGAAGTCAATCACACATACCAAAAGCCTGTCCTTTTGTGCGTGTGACCATGGTAGGGGCTCACACCACGAGACGAGAGCCTGTTCGGAATGTGGAGAGACCACGAGGCGCGTTTCATAAGGTTTCAGCCCATCTGCACGAGGAATGTGCATGCCACAGTGTTCCCGCCGTCCAGGAAGATTCCATGACCTTCAAGGCTGGGACTAATTTCTATCTGTTGCTGCACACATCAGTATGGCGAAGCAGGCTACTCGGCCAGTTCTCCTCACAGCCCCCTGCCATTAACCATCGCTACGGGCCCTATCGTGCTCGCAGGCAGTGATGGTCAATGTCGAGTGGTGTGCAACAGGAGCGGCACCCGACCTCTCTCCACGTGGTGCGCCTTCGCAATGCAAAGTGTTCCGTGCGATTCGATACCAGCGTGTACATTTCGTGTCCTTCGCTCTGGCATTGACATTTGCAGAATCATGCAGGCAACTGTTTCCGAATCAGATGAACAGCCCTGGAGCTCGGGGCCAAGGGCTGCTAACACTTTGTCATCTCGGGGCAGCCGTGACAGACATGGCTCGACACCTCTGCGCATACAGCGTGCGATGCCATAGGCACGTACATTCTCCACACGAGTCCCTGCGCGGCATCTCTGAACCAAGGATACAGAGTTTTGTAACCGCTAGAATCAGGAGACAGGTCACGGCTGTGCTCGTGGTTACCTGATCACTCCCTGCGTAAACTGAACGGACTAGGTACCAAATGCGAAAGTGGTTTTCGTGCCGCTGCGTCGCGTCGCATCCATCACAGATCTTGTCTTTTGCATACGCACAAGTACCTCTGCGTCGAGATGGCCCAAAGATTGATCAGGGAGATCCAGGAGTGAAACGCCGTGGCCTCTGGGTGATGCGCGGATCCTAGCACATTGAAGTTCCCCTGCCTCGTTTCCGCACGAAACAATCTCTCACTGGCCGCTTTACAACGGCTGGGGACACGTTAGGAGACGGTAGTCAGGTGCAATAGACTCGAAAAGGAGTGGAATATTTCAATCAAAGTGGTAGAAGAACTGCATGGACCGACCCCCAAAGAAACCGCCGCACGATTCCACTATTCGGACCACAAATCCCATTCGACTCTGCTCCGCGATAACAGGGTTCTCTCCAACCTCTTGTCTGCTAATGCTCTTATTACACAGATGACAGCCGTGAAGCGTGTAAGACCTGCCCTGCAGACCGTGTCTTGACATGGTCCACACCCTCTTTCCCTAATTAATTGCCGGAGAGACCAGGATGCTCTCTCGATGTTCTAGGGACGACAGCGACCCAGAGAATTGCCTCTACTTCAAGATGCGAAGAGCCGTGGTAGTTTCAGTGGGATTTGGGGGTTTCCTGATTCACAGTGGGGACTGAAATGATGGGCACCAGAGCGGCTTTCCCGACATTTCCCTCGCTGAAATCAAACGCCCAATTGACCGAAATCAGCCCCTGATTGACTTCCAGCAGGGGTCTAGTGCTATCTCTAGAGAGATGATCACCTGGTGACGTTTAAATGTTTTTCTGATCAGGAGCAGGCCCTCAGAGTTATGCGGGCCGTAGTGTTGGGTCTGTCTGAGCAGCAAAGACAAAGGAATGGGGATCTCCGAGAACTTTTGAGGTGGCTTGGTCATGACTTATCTTAACAACACGCCAAAGTAGCTGGGACACGGCCCTACGTCACCACCCACTTGGAAATGAGCGCCACGTAAGCGGGAAAGCCTTTTTCTTTTTCTTTTTCTTTCCCTTTCAGATCAGAAGGAGGCCTGTTTGTGGTCTGGGAACCTGAGATCCATCGTCCCGAAGGTCAACTCGACCTCCCCTTCCCCCAACGTCCCTCACGAGGCGTTCTGCTCTGTCGGAAATTTGAGCAAGGTGCATTACAACATATAGGGGTGAGACCTTCCGGAGACCGCTGCTCGTGCGCAAGGACCTTGGCTGACATGGTATTGGTCAGTCCATCGACCTCGGCCTTGCACAGTGATTCGCGTCGACCGGGGCGGAATTGAGTCCCACTCCCTCTTCAGTGGAGCATGCAATCGTCATTCGCGAGATCTCTGATCAATGGGGAACCACAGGCAGGAGGTCAGGACGAGGAAAACGGTACTGTGAGGTCGATCAAGTGCGCCTCGAAGACGATGAGGTAACGCCCTGCCATCAGCTTCCTCCTACTACAATGCACTCGGTTCTTTGCCTGCGAGAGACAGACATCATACACGGGGGCGAACAACAATGTCTGAGCTGTGTACATAAATATAACTCTCTCCCTTACAATCAATCTCTCTCTCTCTCTCTCTACCTCTGCCCCTCTCCTCGGATTTTCCCGGCTCAGCTCCCCCAGCGCGACGCGATGTAAATGAGGGGTGAGAGACTTAAAAGACATTTGGTCGTCTGGTGGAAGCACACGGCACTCTCCATTTGCTTCAAAGGTGGGATGCATTGGGGCACGTCTTAGAGTGCTCCCCTCGGTCCATTCAAGTCCCTCCTCGGAGACTCGGAGTTTTGGGCACGTCCAGGTGTTGTGAGCTATGGCTAGCACGGCAGGACTCTTCTCAAGGCTCTCGGCGGCGACGAGGCCTCGTCGGACCTCAAACTCGCAATGGAGGTCATCTTTGGCCTAGCAATACATGGTTTGAAGGTCAAGGTTGGGCCTTTGCTCTTCTTCTTCTCTTTCTATCTTTCACTCTGTACAACAGCTGCAGATGGTAGAGGTGTGGTCTGGAGAATGGAAAGCAAACTGGAAAACGAACAACCTCGGATGTGAGGTGCAGAGCGAGCGCATAACTTCAATCTGCTCTCCGTCTAGAAGCTGCGCGCTGCGAAACTCTGGGTCCTTGACTCCTCCTCAGTTCCAAGGTGCATGCAGCAGTGGTCTAATGACGAAAGTCGATCTAGCAATTGCCCAGGGATTGTCAGCATGTGCTGGCAGTGCGGATTATGGCAACCTCTCTCTCCATCCGTCCACCTCTCTCACACACCCAGGTCATTCCCAATTGCTCTCATCTGCCCTGACAGGCAAAGAGCAACTGTACAGAAATCCTCCAATCACGTCCGAGATGGATTTACTTTTCTCCAATTGCCTCCGGACCGCGACAGCCAACACACAACCACCTCCCCTGGACGTCATGTGTTATTGCTTGTGGCGTGTCTGTGCTGTTCCACCGCAGTTCCTTGCTTGGGAGCCTGCGTCACCTCGCCACACGGGTACTGCCAATAGTCTGCTGGTCTTTTTCGTATTCTGCGCGCAGGCGGGCTCCCAACGCCCCTCACCTCCCGTGGATCGTTCGAGGCCCACACAAAGTCCTACCAGGCTAGCGCTGCTGGCAAAAAGACATTGAATCGAAATTGCTGTGCAACCCACGCAACCAATCAGCTCAATACGAACAACTCACGCGCACGCCCAACACGGGACGTAGCGGCCCAACGGTCATACTATACCACCGTGTTTTTTTTTTCTTTTTAAATAGCAGCAGGGATGTGCGCGTATTTGTGTACTTGTGTGTTTGTGTTAGCTTTGCACAAAATGTTTCCCGACGCAGTGAGCGTCCTCCCCGCCCACTTCATCTCAGGATTCCTGCCCGCCCAGCCCAACTTCTCCTCTCCTCTCTTTGCTCTTCTTTACTGTTCTAATCTGCCTTTCTCTTTGGACATGAACTCTTTTCCTTGTTCTTGAGGGAATGGTTTCCACTGGAAAGCACCGCCCAGCAGCAAAAGCAGAAGCACTCGTTTCCCTCTTCTCTTTCCCTCTTCCCTCCTGATTTGTTTCCTGCGTCATCTGCTTTCACGAGTTCTCTTCGTCAGCATTGTCTTCTTTCCTCGTCTACAACAGCTTCATCTTTTCCATCATCGCTTGATCGATCATCACAACGTCTCTGCAAAAATGAACAACACGGACGACAAATCAACAATTCCTCGCTATCCTGACTACGACGGCACCGTCATGGCCCAGTTGGGACCTAGCACCAACGGCGGAGGCCCTGTTTCTGCGGCCCCTCCCCCCTCCTCCTCCTCCTCCTCCTCCTCCTCCCCCCTCCTCTTCAAGAAGAGCAGCCCGCCCTCAGACCTTTGGGGGCCCCCAGAGTCATCGTCAGGCACAACCCAGGTGCCAGCCCCACAGTGTCAATCCGCTTCACCGGGGGCAACGAGCTGGTTGTGGAGCCTCAGAGCTGGCTCGGCGGCGGGGACACAGCGGCCCGGCCCTACACAGAGGGCCTCTTTCACAACATCAAGATTGGCACCATCCAGTTTGATCTCCACTACAGCCCCGCAGGCCCAGACTGTGTCATCTTCATGAATATGGACAAGCGAACCCTCAACGTCGCGCCTGCAATGAACCTATGCACCTGCCGACTGCCCTCGATAGACATGTACGGCCTCATGATGCTCGATCGGACCTGCTGCAGCCTCTCGAACGCGCAGAGCACTGTCGAGCTGCAGGTGCTGCCCAGGCCATACATCCCCTCTGGTGGTCGTGGTGATAATTATGATGGTAGCAACAATGATGACGACCATGACAATGACAACGTCGATATGAAGATTGCGCTGCAGATCATGGATTGTTTTGCCGTCGCTGCAAAGATATTCACCAGGGATCAAGACGAAGATTGATTGCACCCGTCCAAGATGGCCAGGACACTCTCCGATGGCTCGTCTGTCGCTCATCACCTGCCTGTCGTCGAGCTCGACAACACATCTGGTCTCGCGGGTCCCAACAGCAGCCTGCAGCAGACCCTCAGGGAGGCAGTGGGCAGATTCATCGCCGGCAGACCCGAGATCAACATCAACGATATCTCACAGCACATCAGCCAGCTGCTGTCTCAAGAACCCATCAACAACGGCAGATCCAGCACCTCCAGCTACAGCTACCAACCTCCCGCCCAGCTGACGTACCAGACAGGCTGTAACAACGGCAGCGACAGCTACAGCAACCTCACGCAGCTGTCGGCCCAGGCAGCCTCCAGCAGTGGCAACGCCAATAGTAGCTCCAGCAGCAGCCACAGTTACCATCATCCCGTCCAGCCGACGTACCAGACATCCGGCAATGACATGAGAGCCAGCTATTATGGCCGCCTCGCCCAGCCGTCACAGCCATTCTTTGGTAACGGCAGCCCGAGCAGCTACAGCTACAGCTATGGCTACCCCACCCAGCTGCCACCCCAGGCAGCCTCCAACAACATCAGCTCCAGTGACAGCACCAGAAATAGCCCCAGCAGCGGTACGTCTGCGTTTGTGTCTGCGTCTGCTTCCACACTGGCGTCCCCTGCCGCGTGGTTGTCCTCGTCTGCTCCTGCTCCTGCTCCTGCTCCTGCGTCCAGCTTCGTAGAGAGCAAGGTGCCTGCTGCTGGCTCTGACAGCCTGGCCAACAACAACAACAACAACAACAACAACAACACGGCAGTAACAATGACGGCCGCAGACGATCCCGACGACACTGGTGTACGGATCAAGCTCGAACGCACCGAAGAGGAAGACAGAGAGCTCGTAAGTTAAACACAGACTGGCTGTCCAATCCACACCCTAACCGATTGATGTGCGTATGTATGTTAATCAAATCTCGTCCTCCAGGCTCCGCCTCTGTTTCCACCTGCATTCCCGCCCGCGGCTGCGTATGCTTCTGAGGACGCGTATGCTCCTACGCCTGCTCCTGCGTCCAGTGTCGTAGGCGTCAGGGTGCCTGCTTTTGGCCCGGACGGACTTGCCAACAACAACAACAACAACAACGCCACGGCAGTACCAACAATGGCTGCGGATCAGGCCCACGGCGCCGGGGCATGGGTGCGTGAGTTCTCTGCACAGCGGCGCAGGAATCTGGTTGAGCTCGTAAGTCTAAAGAAATCACTGATTGTACAATACATCCCCTAATGAATGTGCATGCTAATGAAATATCGTCTCCAGGACTCCCTTGATTGTGTTTTGGGACTCGACATGGGCTCTTTGACCTGGCAGCTCGAGTATAGGCCGCACAGAGACCTCGCCAGCTCCCGCTGGTGCTACCAGGTTGGAGAGGCAGAGTGCGGATACTTCAAGGGCTGCCTCAGGGATGCCTTCTGCATCCTAGACGATATCTCCGCCGCCTTGGCCTTCCTGGCCCAGCAGGGTATGGTCCACAACGACATCAAGCCCGCAAACATCCTCTACACCGACAATGTTCGGCTGGCCCCCGGCCCTGGCGAGGCTTATACCTATCCCGCTGCTGTGCTGGTCAACTTTGGTCTCGTCACCCCACACGACCAGAACGACAGCCCGCCAGGCTCGCCCTGGTACATGGCGCCTGAGTTCATGTACGAGCAGGGCCTTCGGAACTCCTCGTCAGACATCTACGCCCTCGGCGTCGTCATGCTGTACGTCATGCGGTGCTGCGTCCTTCCTGAGTCCTGGTATCGCCACTTCAACAAGCACCGCGAGTGGCGCGCCAGCGATGTCCGCGCCGGCGATCGTGACGCCTGTGAGTCTATGGTGGCCTGGATCGAGGAGGTTAGAACCATCAAGAACGGGCTTCAGTTGCCATTATGCGCCAACCTTGAGTTGATGCTGGTCTTAATGGTCCGCGTTATGCTCAATACTGTGATCGAACGCATCCCCGCCCAGGAAGTGGTCAGGGCCATCAGAGACTGGGACCACCTGATCCCCCGCCCCAACGCGGCCGTGGATATGAATGCGAACCCAGGTATGGACATGGACACGGGCATGTAACTAAGCATGAGCAGGGTTATTGGCAATTGAGTGGGTACTTGAGTAAGGTCAGTGTTGAATAAGTAGTGACCATGAAAATTGATTCCTTCTATCTGAACCACCTAGACGGCTAATAGGAATGCCATTATTTATACATCGTGAACACGGGGAAAAAAAGCCCTAAAGGCTTCCATAGCAGTGCTTCAGTTGAAAGATCAAAACCGTCCCGGTAGACTTCATCGTTTTAGGGCTTTGTTAATAGGGCTTCACCAAACAACAGCCAGTGGTATGTAGAGTAATGTGGAAAATGAAATCTTTTTGAGTGTATTTATTGAAGAGAAAGGAATCTATCTAGGCTCAGAGCCCAGAAAGCCCCGTTTTATACATGTTGCAACCAGCAGCCTTTTCTAGCCATAGACATTTTTGCCAGCCTTTTCCGCATACTCCCGAGCTTCGTGAGGCCTAATGAAGAGCCAAAAGTCTGATCGAAAAAGGAGGCCGTTCCCGTTCATTCTCAGAACCCAACAGTGCCTGGACACAGAGTTTGATTTGTAAATGCCTCCTCCAGGGAAGACCACTTTGAACCTTCACAATGAGCTCGAATTGCTTCTTGCTGAGTTTTTCTTTTGAGTGAGCTTTAAAGCCCACGCTGATTACGGTCCTTGAGCGCTTTGTCTCGCGAGGGAGCTTTGAGGAACAGCTGTTTACCACATTGTTGCTTGTTGTCGTGTGCGGAAAGCAAAGAATCTATCTAGGCTCATAGCACAGGAAGCCCCTATGTATAACCTTGCAACTGGACCTTCTATTCGACCAACGGCCTTTTGGCCACCTTCTCCTACAGTAGCAACAGAGGGAGCAGTGGGTTCAGTTTCTCGAGCCTCTATGGGCTAGCACTGCCACTGGGTGTATGCTTCTTCGTATTATGCCGTCCGGCATGCGTTCCCTTCGGCCGCGATGGCTTCAATCGTGGGCAAGGCCGACATAACTTGAAAAGCTTTTGCTAGGTGCTTTGGAACGGCATCTGGGGTAACTTTGTCCCAAATTCTGTGGAAACCGAGCGTAGTATGTATATAAGTAGAACGCCTTTCGGGCATAGTAGACTAGGAACCGACCAAGGAGGGACTCGACATCCAGGGCCTCGACCTCCTCACCCACACTATGCCCAAACTACAGCAGTCAGACCTCGCCCCGCCCCTCCCCTGCAGACGAGATATACCGGGAGACAGTGGCTTGGCAAGCATGTCAACCTTCAGCCAGAGGAGGTAGAATAGCTGCTATCCAGGATATCGTCTGGACTTGGGGACTTCGGAAGGGAGCTGACGATGGCGAGAGTGGAAATGAAGGTGGGCAACAGTTGCGCTGCAAGAAAAACGCTGCACAGCCTGCAGAATGGGTATGCAACCGCCTGGACTTCAAGAGAGGGGTGACGAAAACAGGTTCAGCATTTCAGATGTAGGCCACCCGTACTGTGTCGAGGACCTCCGTGCCCCTCGGGAGATTTGTAGAAGACAGCGAGGAGGACGCCCTGGGCGCTGGAACCACTACTACGAGCACCCCTGGACCGTCCGTCCTCCTGTACCCGTTTCCCGCCGGTGACAGGCAGGTGTGTCCTCTGGTAGTGTCTCAACCGTTGCTTTCTGACGCTGACGACGCTGAAGCCGAGACTGCTATAATGTTTGATTGCACCAGGGACTTTGATGTGGATAGGCACGTGAGGCTTGTGGCGGGTGACTTGTCTGAGGCGCGAAACGATAAGATGGACGCTTTCATGGGCGCCGCGAGCGGGAATCCAGCGTCTACGGATGTTATGACTATGTGCGGGATAATCTCGGAGAAAGTGAAAGCCTTAAAGGTGACAAGAAATGCGTCGCCGGTGTTCTAGGGCAAGAGAATGGTAAGGTAGATAAGGCTTCTCAGCTCATCAAAGTTTTGAAGACTATCTTAGCTACATACTCTCTTCTACTTGGTAAGTATAACGTGTCTGTGGGCTCTAGTCTCATTCTCAAAGACCTTCTTGACGTACTCTATCTTGTTTTCCAACTTGAATCTTTGCACGCCCGCGACCACTACAGCATTTGGAGGCCTGCGGGCATCCTTGATGTTGAGTTGAGTGGCATCGGGCGCAAGCGGCGACCTAAGCCTCGAGAAATTCACGTGCTTCTCGGAGATGAGAAACCACCCGGACATGCTATAAGACTGTGGAGTACGTCCGCCATACAATCAGCCACGCGTCCTGGCTGTCTACAGAGCCCGTACACGTAGCTCGCGTCACATGTGTTATGCACCCCTTCTTACTCATATACACGAGTCTCACGGCTGCAATAAAGTCGTATGAGAAGGGAGTTAGCACATATATTACGCTGGGTGGTTGGCGTGATTGTAGAGTCACAACTCATCATAATTCTGCATACAACTGTCCACCCTCGTAAGTTTATCAAGTGTGTACAGATGATGCATCCCTGTACCCTTTGTTGTGCTCCGATACGAGAACTACCTGGAGCATGCATGCCCCCTATGAGATGGTGTCCAGAACTTGGGACGCGTGTCGACATAGTAGTACGCAGCCTTATTGTCGGAGGCCATCGCCGCGTCTGGGAACCCCGGGTACACTTAATCGCTGCCCGTTTTCTCTCCAGGGCCTGATGTACGAGTGCAGTGAGGGATTTACAAGTTTGATCACGGCACCTTTCATCCGCCTCCTCCTTCCCTTTCGTTACCTAGGTACCCTGACGAGCTCCTTCATACCACAGCAGACCTCAAGAACACTGGCCCCGTCAGGAGCGTTTCCACCGCTGCGGCCGTAGATGCCTCGCCGAGTACGTTCGAGGTCCTGTGGGCGTATTCACCCTCCTTTTTGCTGAGGTAGACGGTGGAGAATCGCTCTATTTCTTGCCACAGGTCACTCAGCCCAGGCGATCTCGAAGCACTCTCCTCCATCTCGCAGTCCCAGACAGTGCATCTGGCCATGCAGTTGCTTTCCTGCACGCTGCGAACATTTACAGACACCACGAATCTGGGAAGCTTGCCGCAGTTCTATCTCCAAGACAACGCCCTCAGACAGCTTGACATGGTCCCGGACGACCGGTACGAAAGCATCTACGACCAGACGTACGGCATTCCTCCACCTCGCGCTCATCCAGGGATCTGGCAGGCCCTCGGGGCGCGGAAGGGTAGTGCACACAGTGTTGAATAACGAGGGACTATGAAGCTTGATACTTTCTAGCTGAACTACCTAGCCGGCCAGAAAGGCCGTTATTCATCTAGATCCTCGAGGATTATCCCCAAGAAATACGGAAGTGTTCAGTGCCGGAAGATCAGAATCCTCTCTGAGGCCATCACCGTTTCAGGGCCTACCTAGTCAATAGGCCTTAGCAAACAACACACAGTCGGTCTGTAGGAGACAGATACTGGGAGCTTGCTCTGACGATGCCTTCTGCAGCCCGAATCTGTGATATGCACCGCTAACGTCGACGTCAGGCACTACGAGAGTCTAGTAGAGGCCTTGTCCCGTATCTCTGGGATCTGCAACAATGCAAAGAAATACAGAATCAAAAATTCTCCTAATGTGTGTCAGGCTACTGGAAGATGGTTCCGTACGTGGTGGACTACTGCAGGATGTCTGGGTTGGATTCTGACGAATAGGAAAAAGGAAAAGGTATAGCAAAAGGAAAGCTGACGAAGGGGGGAAAATGTGAATATATTGAATTGTGATAGTTCAATACAGCTAATAGTAATAGTGCCTCAGAAAGGAGAGAATTCTATCGATATATATATTCGATAGAATTCTATATATATAACAGTATTAATGGTCTACGAAAACCCTCAGTGTTGATGCATATATATATGTATAGTACCGCATTACATATAGAGGTATGGTGGCCTGTCTACCCCTTGATGCAATCTATTCTGAAGCAATAGCTTGTTTCAACAGTCTGGCGACACGCCATAGGGACGCATGAACGCTGCGGGCTCCAGGTTTTTGATGGCGTATCTGGACAAGAATGGAACGACATTCTTGAAGACAACGAGGCATTCGATAAAGCCCCTCGCCTCCTATTCCCTTCCGGAGTGCGCGCTACTGCCTAGCAAAGGCCTCCATTCCTTCAAGCTAACCTCGATGCCTCAAAATACGGGAGAAGACAGGACTCCCAACAAGAACGCTTGCATGATCTTGCAGGTCAACTGGTCTTTCAGCATTCAGGGAGAGCCGTCTAAGGCTGCTCCGGTATACAGGTGTTTTAGAAGACGTGTGGAAAGGCTGTCAGCGCCCAGCATTTGAGCACCCTTCCTAGAGTGCCTTGAGGACCTCCTTGCAGGTGTTGGGGAAAGGGGACGATCGCTGGATCTCACAGAACTGGCTGCACTTATATTTTCCAGGCAGAAGGCTGAGTCAACCTCGTCGCATGCCTGGCCAGGGTCCCTGGGAATGTATGCTTCCCTGTCTACAAGGCTCACATGAAGTAAGGACGGAAGTCTGGGGGCAGCTACCTTCAAAGAGCCAGACCATGACTCCTCCGCTAGAGTGCGCACACAGGAGCCCGAGTGCTTAGGGTCTCTCGGTTGAAGGTAGCTGAACATGGTTGTAAATCCTCGTTGAAGCTTGCAGCTATGTTCCCCGACAGGACCGAGCGAAGAGACGGTGAGGCGCTCACCCTAGACACCTGTATGATTCCCATATCTGATACATGAGATCTTCACTTGCAAGCCTCAATGTAGTATGATCTCTGTAATTCCATATCCGTCCGTGCTCATCGAGCAATAGAAAAGTTTCTTAATCATGTGCCTTGCATACACGTACCTCCTGAGTGAGATAACCACCACCAGAGCCAAATCCGCTAGATTCATGTCCACACGAGGATTGATTGTCCCTGGCCCCTGACCACGCCCAGAATGGCGGCTCGACTTCTTGGACTATAGGAGACCCCCCGTGCCAATAAGCACCACAATGAGGCGCGGTCATCTATTCAAGACCTCCCATATGGAGCGGGTTATCGTCCCGACATAGTCCATCCTTGAAATCCCACTGTGGCCTGTAGCAACCACCCTGGAGGACAGCTGAGAGTACGCTGCCATCGTATTGAGGCCCCCAGAGAGTTTTAGTCCCTGGTCACCATGGCCCCTCGGTGCAATACGACAGGAGGAATGGATTACGCTCCTCTCCGTGCTTTGCCTGGGACCCGGAGGGGCAACATGGAAGGGGCTGAGGACAGAAAAAGAATCAGAGTCTTTAAGATCCACCACCACCATGCTCCTATTGTCTATGCTGGGGTACAGGCCCCGTAATGTATCTGAAGTCCCCATCGCACAGTATACTCAAACGAGTCACGAGAATGCATTTGATTACCAGCTATCTGTGGGCTATGTCAAGTAGGGGATAGGGTATCGAGTACAATGGTGGCATCCACCTTGATGGGCCCACCCGCCCTCCTCTTCTTTACCATACATAATGCACGCGACCTAGTACCTGCTGCTCGTGATAGTCGAGGGTGCGAAATAGGTAGATCGTTGAGTTGCCAGTGTCACGGTCGAAACGGTTGGCCAGTGTCACCCATGCGTCATGCGAGCTGTTGCAGTTGGCGATAAAGGTCGTGAGGTCAGAGTGAATCGAGCCGAGGAGCGTCACGAACGCCTGATCGTCCTGGCGATCCCACGCCGCGCGGCCAGCCTGGTCGGCCACATTCGGCCGCACCTTGTCGCCGGAGAGGACATCCGCGAGGCCTGCGGAGCGGAAAGCTCTGGTCTATGCAGCCCTCCAGTCGAGGAACTTATCGCCTTTCGGGTCCAATTTTGGTAGAGACGATAGGTCCAGCTTAAAATTGAATAGTATAGCCGAGGGAGGGGAATTATCAGCCATTATCACAAAGAGAAGGCTCGCTGCTTCTAGTAAATCAGGTAAATGAAGGGGTTCTAGTTTTATTCAGGCCAGATTTGTTAGTCCGAAATCCAAGATAGAAGAGGTAGTCAAAGGTTGGTACTGATAGATGCGAACTGAGTATGAACTGAATACGCTAGTAATTCGTATCCAGCCATAGGCGGTCAGCCGGTTATTGGGCGTAGTTCGGCTGTGTAATTGTTGTAAGGTCTCTGTCTGCTAGTAATAGGGGAATTATTAGTTGTGAAGATAATTCAAGTCCAAACATAAAGCGGGGCATCCGAACCGGTTGAAGTAAATACTATAGATTGATGGTGTTCTGATGAACTGAGTTAAATTATTGTAGAAGGAAGACATGAACCTAAACTAAAGGCCTGGCAGCCGAGCTGATAAACAAACAGAGCACACGGACCAGCGTGCTATTGGGAATGTTCCTTCTAACAAGAAACATTGTGGGGCACTTGTATGAGCATCTTCGTACATATTGTCCATGTGAATATGCACACGCACACAAATTCTATGAAGTCGACCTAAGCGGATAGCTCTGGCACGTCGGGATCCCCATCCACCCCAGCCATCTCGTCGGACAGTCATCGGCACCAGGATCAGCCGTCTAACCATGGTGTCGGAGATGTACAGAGGCTCTTCCTCGAGGTCCGCCAGACCATTGCTGGGGGGCACGAGGGAGCATGCAGACATAGCATTGAGTGCCCCAATATATACGTAGTCCCCTCCGCTGGTGTTCTTGAATACTCCGAGGTTCATCTCCTTGGGACCCTCGACGTCTACATCATAGCAGATGACCATCGTAGAGGACACGAAAGCGACCGCCACCTTCTCGGACCTACCGCGAGCGTTTGAACTAAGAGACCCATTTGGTATCATGGTACAACATCCCTCCATATAACCCTATATCATCCTGAGTAGAGTCCTATTACCAGGAGTCCCTGGACCCACACCTAGCTCTTAGTTGATCCTCGGGGCGTGTTAACGAGACGAAGAACGCGGACTGGATCACCGCAGAAGATGTTGAAGCTACTTCGCGCCGTCATGGCGACGACTAGACCTGAATCTCAACCCCCTACTCTCCTCAAAAGGCCAGCAGGGACCTTTTAGACCCCGAGGCCAGTGGGACAACCATTCCTCCGGCCCCAGTCTTTGCCAAGGACAGGCCAAATCAGCACCCAGCTAGATAGCAGAAGAATTGGCCGACGGACACGCCCTCCCCTTTTCATAGCCGTCCCCCTCGAATGGGATCCCAAGGAGAAAAGACTTAGCTGCGGCACCCTTACTGGGGCTATCGACACAGTCATCAACAAGAAGGAGGCGTCGCGGTGAGCAAGGCGAATAGTCCTTAAAGACACAACTATGGCCCTCGACAGAGCACTTGAGGCCTTTATCGATGGACTAGTAAAGGAATAGGATATTTTCACTAGGGATCGACTTCGGTCGACCTATATGCAGTTGGTCCAGCCTACATAATACTTCGCCTTACCCACGACTCACCGTTGGATGCAATCACCCAAAGCGGCTACTAACGATAAAATAACGCTGCCAACACAGCCGCCAGCTTCGAAGGGACTAATAGTAGGTCAGGTTCCAGCGCCGATAGAAACGACGGGCCCAAGCCAGGGCTAGTAATATCCCCCGCCCCCAAAGCCCGCACGCCGAGCGGAAGAGAGATGGATAACAGTTCGCAAAGAGAGAAAAGAAAAATGGCCGAAGAAAGAGGCGGAGGAAGAGGCCAGGATCCTAGCATCCAAATTCGACAATAGAGCATTCCTTTGCCTCCATAAGAACCATGCCTGGGAATTGACTAAAGCAGCGGAGGTCAAGCTGGCACTGGTAGAACAGATAGTCCTTAACCTAAAACACCTTGAGGAGGTTCAACAGGTCAAGACTAGCTAGGCTATCAGGCCCAGAAGCGAGGACATTGCGAAACGCCTGCTCGTACCGCAGCCCTTCTGCGAAAATACAGTGTTATACTTGGAGGCGGCGCAGCAACAATAATATACCCACGTCGTGGCTAGAGTGCCCAGTCTTCTACATAACATCAATAAGAACTAGAAAATAGCGGAAATAGTTCCCTAGGAGTCCGCAGCTGTCACCGGAAAGGACCCAGTACCCTGCCAGCTAGCAAAACACCAAGAAACGGGCCCCGTTTATCCGGAAGCAGAAGGTTTCTTTCAATCAGCCAGTCCGGGCCGGATTCAGAGACTTTGGATTCAAACCGGCTAGACAGTTGAAACAGAGAGTCCAGATCATCCAGTACGATATCTGCTCAGATTTCCACTACTAAGGAGGCTACACCCATACGCTCAGATACGAACGCTGCGGCAAGGCAGCTCACAAGAAGGGAGAGTCCTAACCTCACCCCCCCAAAGAATCCTAACTGCTACAGCTCACACCGAGCCAGAGTACAAGCCTGCTCGGCCTGCCCTTAACAGAAAGAAAGAGAGAAAAATCACCCGGCCTATATACAAAAGCAACCCGTGTTAATCCTTACTATAGAGGGGAGGGCCTGCGCCGAAGCACACAATAAGCCTAAAGCAAAGAACCACAAACCAGCGGTAACAAGAAAGAGAGAAAGCAAGGACAACGCAGCGATTTAGGTAGAACGGTCTATATCCACCCCAACTCCAGCAGAAAACCTACACGGGGGCTCCAAAGGGCCCACAGCGTGCACAGCAGGAAAGGCACGGGACACTCAACTGTAATCCTGCCCCCTCTCCCGAATATACAAGAGCGGTACTACGCTCCAGTCCGGGCACCAACCGCAATAGCATCGCCGGCCCCTATCCTTGACAGCTCTAAAGGTAGGGACACGGACATAAACGACATATCCAACTCCAGCCAGCCCTGCCTATAACCAGACACGATAGCTCTAGCCGGAGCAGGCAGGCGCTTCGTCTCAAGACTCTCAATATTATACAGGTAAACTGTTAAGTATAGAGGGACTATGAAGCTTGATCCGTTCTAGCTGAACTATCTACACGGCCAGAAAGGCATTTATTTATGCATTGTAAACTCCGAGGAAAAGTCCCCAAGGCATACGAAAGTGCTTAAACCGATATATCAGAATCCTCTGAGATCCTCACCCTTTCAGATCCTTGTCAATAGGGGCTTTACCAAACAACAGAAACATAACACACTCGGAGAAGTAGCATAACATAGCGCTCAATCTTGCGTAGACGGGAAAGGCAAATATAATACTTATACAAGACCTATAGACTCTGATCAAAGGAAACAGGCATCTTACCAAGGCACACAGAGATTTTGATATTGTCAGTCCGGTAGATGATTAGAGCCAAAATTCCCGCAGAATTAATACATGCTCGGAAAGAGCTCCGGGTGTTATAGAGCACACATAAAGGTTTGCGAGACCCATACATAGTAAGTATCGACAGAGCTGCAGTCGCTAATAATATATACCGGGCACTATAGGATAAAGCAGTGCTCGACATATTAGAAAGATAGAATCTCCCGCAGCTAGGCAACATTTGCGGAGGACTTCAACGCAATGCACTGCACCTAGCAACCGGTCCTCCCGCGACACAGAGGGGCTGGCGCCAGGATCGCAGAATAGGCGAAGAGGACCCGCTCCGACCTAAATCCAGAGATGCCTACCTATATGCTTGGGAACACCCTTGGCCTAGTATTCTCGGATATGGTAAGAGTGCGGACTAAGGTCGCGGAAGGGCCTTATACGGGATCGGACCACTTCACCGCTGTGGACAGCAGTGCCGCCAAGGTCAATAGAGGACTACCCTTCCCCCAGACCCGGGGTCCCCATCCTCAGCTGGCGTGGAGGTTCCCACGCAGGCCGGCGACCGAAGGAGATCTAAAGAGTTTGGAGGAGAACCTCACAGGCCTCTCCCGGGACGGGATATCCGCGGTAGTAAAGGAACCCTATAAAAGAGGCCGGAAGTCTCGTGGTGAGAAATCGACTACAAGGCGGCGGCCAAGGCTAATCAAGCGGCGACAATGACTGGGAACGAAACCGCAGGCCAGAAACGCCGACACTTCAAGGCGGTCGTGCGGAACGCAAAGCGTACCTTCTGGGATACCAAAATCAGGGACGTAAAAAGGGATGCAGACATAGTTGCTATCACTCTATAGCACAGGGAGCTAGACTCCTTCAAGCCCCCACGCCTCACCCGGAAAGGGCATGCGATCTCAGAACCTATAGAAAAGGCGGAGCTTGTCAGGCATTAGGCTCTATACCGGTTCTTTGCGGAAGACAATATCCCAGACCTATAGATGCAGTTCTCGGAAATACCGGGCGCTCTTTCTTAGCAGCAAGGAGTTATATTGGAGAAAGTCAAAGCATACTGCATAGACTCGGGAAACACCACCGCGATTATAGACGGGGCCACAGTTCTGCTCTTCTGCATCTTGTAGCAGCACATAGTTAGGAGAAGCGGTTCGGGAGCTGCACAAGGGGTGCTTTAGGATTGTTGAAATCCGAAAGGAAGAAAAGAAGGAAGGATTAGAAGGCAGACTAAAAAGCCGACAAGTCGGGTTGAATCGTAAATATATTGATGATAGTTCTATCTAGGTAATAGTGAAAATACCTTAGAAGAGAAGGAATTTTATCGATATATATTCGATAGAATTCGATATAAATAACGGAATTATCTGTCTATAACACCTTTAAACGCTAATGCCTATATATTCAAGGCGATATACTACGCGTACCCGTCTTATAACTTGTTTTAACAAGACTCGGTTCCAAGGTTACTATCCCTAGGCTTTTAAAACGGCAGAAGTGGCAATAATTCCCCAAGTCAGAAAAACAGATTTCTCTTTCTTCCGCTCCTCCCATAGCGCTAGTCTTATGCATCTTGATAGGAATAGAGAGGATAGTGGCAAGGCGTCTGTCGATCGCAGCAGCCAGAGCGCGCCTGTTTAGCAACCAACACTTCGGCGCCCTCCCGATAAGGTCGGCAACGGACCTCGCAGCCTGCTTCACGCACGACATAGAACAGGCTCTCCACAAAGAGCAAGTCGTCTCCCTCTTGATAATGGACGTTTAGGAAGCCTTTGACGCGATCCTCTGGAGCTTATTTACCTACCGACTACAACGATAAAGGTAGAAGGAGAAGTCAGAATAGAGGAAGAGGGGGAGAGAGTCAGAGAACTAGGACTTGAATTCCCTGCTACAGTCTGGAATAGGGGTGTTGGAGGACGGCCCGGAGGTGTGGTCCGAAGGGTTCGGACGAGGAGGGCGGGGGAAGAGGGGGAGGGTATGAATTATCCCGTCTGCTCGCGCACCTCCCCTCCTCGCGCGACCTTTCGGCCGCTTTTTTCTTTCTTTTATTTCTTAATTCTCTTCCCTTTGTTTGCGTAATTCCTCTGCGCTCGACATTGCCTAAGAGCTTTAACAACAAGGCATTGTACTTTCTATGTGCGACAAATTCGCTACTTGAATTCACTTGGAAGAGCTTGCATACAAAGGCGAGGGAAAGCTAAGGTAAGCTTCCAACTGCGGCCGCTGTCCGGACATCTAGCTCGAAAGAACAACGATTCTCTGGATAGACAGAAGTAGATAGATTTCCGCCACTTCCTTTCTAGCCCAGCGCGCCTCATACACCTAGGGAGGCTCTTACAACGTTAAATAAACCAACAAACAACGACAAGAGTAGCCTCCGAGCCTCGTCAGGTAGCTGCATAACTCCGTCTCCAAAGTAACAAGAGAGCGAATATTCGATTTGATAGCACAATTATAGAAGTTCAGCAGCTGGTCTGCAGCCTCCTATAGAGGCACCGGGTCTATCCCATTCTATATATGCTGTACCTGATGCACCTAGACCACTGCACTATGCAAAAGAGTATGCGTTGTTATAGTAGCCAGTGTAATATGCTTCTGGACTTACACTGCAGGTGGGCCCTAGCGGCATATATATAAGAGGACCACACCCCGACTTTAATTGTCTTTCGGCAGATAGGCAATAACAACAATAACGTTTTTTCCTTCTTTCTTTTTTTAAGCCACCTGGGCAGGTCTAAGGTAGGTCTTTCACCCTGATCTTGCGCCTCGTTGGCCTTCATTTGCCGTCGTTCTTCTGACTAGGCACTCTTGGGTCGACGGGGCCCTTGCCCATTTCTCGCGGTGTCCGTTCTTTCTTTGATTTCGTGCGACGGCGCCCGAGTTCTGGTTCAGCGTTGCCTTGACTAGCAGAATAGTGCGGCAAACACAGCTACATAGGCGTGCATCAGTACCTTTCCCCGCTCCTTCAGCGAAGAGATATCCACCTCCGCTTCGCGTACGATAATAATGCCGCCTTCTTCCGCATAGGGGGCAGCATCGTCGCCACCACGCCAGCTTTGTCAAAGATCTACCCGATGCTCTCCGCTGGGGGCAGAACAATACCATCTCCTTTAATCCGGCTAAGAGTGACCTTAGACATTTTTCCAGGAAAGAGCTAGGGGACTGAAAGTGCAACTGAGAGAGAAGCTGGTCAGAGATTCGGATATCTACTTTGACTTCAAGCTCTTCCTCAAGACCCAAACCGAAGTATAGGTATAACGGACGGACAAAAGCCCACTACTAACACTGAGCAGAAATCGTAGATAAATAGTCAGTCTATTTAGTGGGAAAAAAGAGGTAAAGAAGAAAAAGAAGAACAGGCTACTCCTGGCAGCTGAGGAATAGGAGGTTGATTAATTGTTGTTGGCGACGGCGACTGATAGTCAACAGCGGTTACTGATGGTCGGCAGTGATTTGTTGTTGAGTGTCCCACCCACGAATCCAGTCGCGCCGTGGGGTCCTGGATTTGAAAATCGGACTGACGACTGATGTGATAGTGACGAGTATGATAGTGGGGTTGTTTTGATAAGGTAAGCGGTGCGCAAGTGGTTGTTGATAGTTGTTATTGACTGAGCAGCTGGTTCTCTAATTCCTTGGGGCAGCTGGTGATTGTCGCCGACGGTCCGAAACGATTGGCTCTCGCTGCTTGAGGCTGGTATTGCTTGAAGAGGATCGAGTTCCCGGTTGGGCCCCCAGACGCAGGTAGGACCACTATCCACCGAAAGAAACGAATTGAAAATAGACTGTGACGCAAACTGTGAGATATGATTGGTTCTATGGGAGAACCGGCTGAAAACGCATCGCAAACGGTGACCTTCTCAATATAGGTTTATTAGTGGGGGTTTTTAAGGTGACCCGTGCCCAGGTCCACGCCCTAACCTTGCTTACGTAATAGCTTTCGTTATTAACCCTAATAATAGGGCTCGAGAGCCTGCAAGGTCGCTGGACACTTGCGCAGCCTGAACAGGGCAACGGAGGGGGCACCAGCATCCTCCACCGCGTTCGGGGCATCAGCATGCGTTCTCTCTATCGCAACTTACGCAGCGGTGGTTTGGTAGCTACAAAAAGCCCACCGCCGGGGAGACTGGGGCAGAGATAAGCACGGGGCAGGGCCAGCACCACCGAGGTGTCATCAACAAAGGCATTTTGTTAGCGGGCAGGGCAGTCCTGCCCGTCCGGGAAACCACTCCAGTGCCGGTCCTATATAAACAAAGTCAGCTCTGACCCGCAGAGGCCCTGCGAGGGAGTGCACAAGCTACAGGCCGGGCGTATGCTACAGGCTGGGCTACGCCCGAGGCTCTTAAATAAGCATCACCCGCTTATCTAGAGAGCGGAGGCCGGGCCACGGAAGCGTGAGATAGGGGGTAGGTCCTCCTCCCGGCCCCTAGGACAACTAGACTCCAGAAACTACTGCTACTAGCACTTCCCTGTTAAAAGCCCGAGTTTCCCGGGAAGGAATGTAGAGGCTATCAGCCGGTTCGCCTGAAAGACGAGGAGCTCGAAAAAACCAAGCACAATAAGACGGTTGAGGGTCTAGGCATATGCGGTTCACGGATCGACTAGAATAGATCACAGACTTACAAGGGCACCAAAATAGGCATTCGTCGCGTACAGCCGACAGCGTCGTCCCCTCAGCCAATGGGCCCATGGATAAAGCCAAGTTCTTAACGCAGATGCAAAGGATGCGGTACAGTCAGCTGCTTGGGTAGCAAATGTATACGCGGCCAATGGAACCCGGAGAGCTTGATTATTTTCTAACAATACCTCGGTCATGCAATGACTTATTAGGAAGACCTCGGACAGCTCTTAGCTACGAATTTCTGCTTTTTCGCTACAATTATCGAAAACCCCTCCACGCCTATGTACAGGCGGAATAGTCGCCAAGATATATAGAGATAGATAGGAACGAAGCTTCTGATAGGCTCGCAAGGGCTACAGCAATTAAATAAAGGAGAGGAAAAAGTGCTCCCCTTTCCCTCTCCCCTATATAAGAAGGGTTAACAGATCCAGACAGAGATTCGATTCTTGGTAGTCGGTAACGTAGCCTTCCAGGTATCAAAGATTGGAGCTCGAGATATCGACCAGTCCGCTGGAGCTTGGCCCTTCTGAGAGGTATCCTTGCACAATACCTTGCGGGGAGGACGGGCTACGGCGACTTCTCCAGCTACTATGAGACTTTCGGCCACAACCAAACCGGCGAGAGGTGCCGATCCGGAGCGGCAAGAGAGGCAGGGCACTTGATTGAGTGCTCCCTCGTAGCAAGGAACCTCCCTAGGTGGCCTAAGGCGTAGCCGGGAATTGAAGAATGTGTGAACTCTGATAGAAAGGAAATGGAAATGGAATGCGCTACAGAAGAGAAAGAAGGAAAGAGAGACTGCCAGCTAATCTGGCTGAGGCTATCTCGAAGGTGGCTGCTGGCTGGCAGGCCCGTGAACGGCCTAGGGCCAGTGACTCACTGACCCTCGCACAAAGAATATACTGTCGACAGCAGGTCAGCTCTTCTTCGAAGACCTAGTTAAAGACACGAGGAGGGCATACGGACCTACAAACCACGATCCAACTCCTAGGCCAGACTGATTTCTTTTTGTTTTTTCTTGCTTTGCTTTCTTTATTTTCTCTCTCCTTTTTCAGACGACCAGGTAGTTCCACTCCACTCGCCTTCTGCCCTTCCGGAGGCGTCCTGAGGAAGGCGTACTAACTCTAAATTTATATCCGGACGTTGATACAATTACTGCGATCCTTAGACCCGCAAGTATGAGGCTTTGGGATGTTGAATAAAGAGGGGCTATGAAGCTTGAGTCCTTCTAGCTGAAGCACCTAGCTGGCCAGAAAGGCCGCTATTTATCTATCCAAATCCTCGAGAAATATCCTCAAGAAATATGGAAGTGTTCAGTGCCGGAAGATCATGGTCCTCTGTGAGGTCCTCACAATTTCAGACCCTAGCTGATGGGGCCTTACCAAACATGGGCCTTATCACGGGGTCTACTAGACTGTTTCCCACTACCCACATCACTGTCACGAGATCGCGTTCGCCGGAGAAGAGATGGGCGATATAGTTGATGACTTTGCGCTACTCGGGGTACCTGTAGACCTTGGTGAGCATGTCCGTGGTGATGGGCCGGTAGGGGATAGATAGAATGACCTCGTCCATGTTCCTTGACCTTAGAGTCTAGAAGGGTCTTATTCTGGCCATATTCCTGCTCGCGGCTGTCTTTGAACACGCCTAAGCACCGCTTTACGGTGCCTGTGCTCACAGGCGGAATTCTCGCCGCCATAACAGCACAGTTCTCGGCGACGAGCCTAACGTAGGGCTCGAATTACTTGTCGTACTTGAAAGCCGCCTTCTCTATGTCCATAGCCAGATTGAGACAGACAGTGGAATCCGAGGATGCCAGACTATCCCAGAATTTGTCCTCGGGGAGGCACACACCATGCTCTGGCCATTGAGCCTTCACAAGAGTCCTGGTATCACGAGCTTGGACAGCAGCTCCGCATGCATCGTGGAGAATGGTGTCTTAATCCTAAGGACGATCCATCCTTCGTCTTTTGCCCACGCTGTTGAATCCTTTGTAATCTATGTGTACATGGTGGAAGGTCACAACTCCGTTGTAGGTCGCCACCTAGAGATGAACACGGCGGACTTGAAGCAAAGGCTCAAGGAGCCCGGGATTGGGTGCGACAGAGATGGGGATCATACCACAGTGAGACTGGGCAGACACAAGTCACTACGCAGCATAAGAATGCCCAAAATTCAGTTTCTTGGACTAGATGCCAGTGTGTTACTGAACAACGAATTCCAAAAAGCCAGGAGGCCATGATAGGTGTGCTTTCACCCCGGCAGATCACCAGACGCAGATCAACCGGTGTCATAGGCACCAACATTGCAGGATCGTGGAGACCAGGGGTTTTGGAAAGTTCGTTCAAGACCCTGAAGCCTGTACTGCGGCGTATGACATGGAGGTCAGTATCGAGGACCTAGAACCTGGGGAATTCCCTCCTATGGACAACAGAATCCTCTCGATAGGTGCGTGTGCTCTTGTGCTTGTAGACTGGTCGTCTCCAAACCTCAGCGCGTCCCGGCCTATAAAGTGCGGGCAGCTTAGGAATCCCGGAGACAGAGAACTCAACGGAAGCCGCGAGGGAGTTTATGCGCGAGATGAGGGAGCATATGCCGAGCCAGGTCGTGTGATAGAACAACTATTCGTTCGATAACCAGTGCTTGCTATACCACTGGCCAGATGTCTCAGACGTCTACGAAGTCGTAAAACTGGGTGACGGAATTTATAATAGTAATGTACAGATACATCACCAAGATAGAAGGGTGCTATAACGTCAACTCTTATGCATACATGCTCTAGGTGAGGCAGGGGAAAGTACAGATCCCTATCACTCAGAGCAGTCGCTTCAGAAACTGTGGCTATGGACAAGACTTTGTTGCCGGATATGATGGTCTTGAATGTGGACCCGTCCAGACTGATGTACTACAACCTCAACGACTGCGATGTCACGCTCGGAGTCTGGTTCATGTCCGGCCCAAGTGTCGAAATACCGTCCTTAAATATCCCTCTGCTCCGCCTTACCTGTACTAAACACCTGCAAGGACGTCCCGGGTACGATGATGCCTCTGTTGATAGCATCCGAGGCCTTAAGAAGGTGTGCGGTCCACAGCTGGTCTATCAGCGACATGGGGCAAGAGTTCGGCGGCGGGTTGTCCTAGATCCTAGAGCCTGTACCACGCCACCATATAAACGTAGTGGTGTGCACCTTCAACTCTGTTGAAACAGGCTATTACTTCAGAATAGATTGCATAAAGGGGCAGACAGGCCACTATACCTCTATATGTAATGCGGTACTATATATGTATATGCATTGACATTTAAGGGTTTCGTGGACCGTCAATGCCGTTATATATATAGAATTCTATCCAATATATATATATCGATAGAATTCCCTCCTTTCGGAGGCACTATTACTATTAGCTGTATCGAACTATCAAAATTCAATATATTCACACTTTTTCTTCTTTTTCTATTCGTCAGAATTCAACAAATTCTTCATATCCTACCAGAAAGTTCTACTGCAACATATCCTCAGAATCCGGAGAGGTCGTCAACACTGAGGAGGGAGAGACAGAGGGAACCGTCACCTGAGACGATAAACACGCCAGGGTAGCGCTTGAGTGCAGAAGCGCGAGGTCCAAGCGCAAGTCTACCAGCTTCATCAAGGGTACGCTCCTAAAGGTTGTTGCTCTAAGAAAGGGGCTCAAAAAGGTGTATGGGTGCTATGCAGGCGGACTCAAGGTGTGCGTCAATAGCGTTTACGGGTGACCGGAATACTCGGACTCCACTCTGTACAGTCCATCATGCTCGTCTGCCACCACCTTCATCGGAAGGCGGTGCATCAAGCTTGCCTATATGGTCCTGCACAAAAACGGGCTAAGGGTCATGTACGGCGACATAGACTCTTGTTTCGTGTGCCCCCAGGATTCGGCGGTCGCTGGAGAGAACGAGTGCAGAAACATGATGGAGACGGCGTTAGCTGCGGTGTCTCGTGAGTTCGAGCCCACAACCCTCCGTGGAATGGCAATTGAGCTCGAGAGCTGCTACCCTGGTGTAACACTCATGGGCTAGAAGCGGTACTGCAAGCTCGGCCTTAGAGGCACCATCAAGCTCACCAGTATCTCTGCTGCTCGACCTAGCGTGCCTGGAGTCGTGCAGGAGACCTGTAGGGCCGTATGGAAGACGGTGCTACTGTAATAAGACAGGATAGAGGCACTGAATTCGATCTTCAGGTACCTCGAAGACAGTCTTAGGATGAGAGGGCTGTCCGGGAGTGTCAGGATGAAGAATGTCTCTGGAATGAGCACTAGGAATGGTGTAAAGTGCTACTCCTATAAGTCCAAAGGAGGGATGATCGTCAAGAGGCAACTTTACGAGCCTCATCTCAGTGCCTCTGACGCCGATGCGCACGCAGTCTGAAAATGGTGAGAGAGGAATCAAACAGAATAACAGTGGCGTATGGTCTGGGTAATACGTGCTGTGTCACTAGGTCTGCCACAAGGTTCCTGGACCAAGACGCTCTTCTCATCAGGCTCTTAAAGTTTGCGAGGTACGCGGCGCACGTGCCGGCTGCTGGTGCATCTGTAAAACCCTCTATGTGCGGAAGTATAACGGACGGACAAAGGCCCATCACCAACACTGAGCAGAAACCTTAGATGAATAATCAGTCTAGTCGGTGGGAAAGGGATAATGAAGAAAAGTATTGATATTTATTCCTCAATTAAATCAATTAAATTTAATATCAAAAGATATATCTAACTTCAGATATCTAGGAAATTCTCTTTTCTTATTTCTAATTATAGTATTGGTGCTGGTAGCTTCGATTATATGCTAAAAAGTATATTTCTAGGTAGTCTGTAATAAGCAGATTTTTACTAGGTCGCAGCCTGAGATTGCAATAGACAGCGTAATGGCTTATGTAGTGGGTCCTAATAGAAGCCTGATGTAATCCGTTGCGAGAAGCTTCCTTACCTATCCCACGCTCCTCAGTACACTTCCGTCCCTAGTGGCTATTGGCAACGCTGAGGGCCCTGCCTGGTAGAACAAGCCACGCGCCAGGGCGCTGACCTGGAGGTCTGTGTACTTACAGCTGTAGCAGGAGAACACGCAGTCCATGGAGAGCTTGCAGGATCGGTACCTGTTGGCTTCCGACGCAAGTACCAGCACCAGCGGAATATAGGCACCTATGATGTCCTCCGGCTCCAGCGCGCGGGTGTAGGATGGCTTGATGATGACGAAGGTATCGTACTCGCTGCCCTTGGAGAAGCATGCCGGAGAGGATATGTCCGAGACAAAATCAAACACTATTTCCGCCGTTGAGTCCACTTTGTGGGAGTCGAGGACAGACTCAACAGAGCAGCAGCAGCAACTCTACAAGAGAGGCAACAGGGGTCAGAGTCGAGGCTGGAGGTCCAAAATGCTTGTTCCCACGCCAGTCTGAACACACAGCATAATTACCGCTCTCGTCCCTATAGAATGGGGGGTATCTTCGCATTCCTAGACATATCGCCTACCATAGTGTGGGAAGGCTCTGGTCTCAGGATGTCTGACATAACACCTTTAACAGACTCCTTCATGAACTGAGACTCTGTATGCATGTCTGCGAAGCTCTCGTGCATCCCCTCGACACAGACCTTGGGACTGTGTGTTAGGTTCCAAATATCAAGCTCGGAGGGCCCTCGATCAGCTGCTTGGGGTGGGTCGGCTCACACATTTTGTCGGTGCGTAAGCATAGCTCCTACATGATCTCTCTCCCTCTGCTGAACTCTTTCATGGTAGGATGAACCCAATTATCACATTCCTACAGATATTCGGCCTTGAAAACGGAGTAGATGCGGGCCTCATCTCCGTCAAAGTCTCCGTGCAGGGAGGTGAACAGCTCGGGCTTTATTCGGATGCATAGCCCATCCCAGAAATCTGTTACCACCGGCTGCGTAATCAGCTACGTCAGGGACGGAGGTCTTACAAAAATGGCTCTATCTCCTCTCCTTTTGGCCCTATCTCGTCCTTCTCGTATGCGCAAAGGCTCAAGGTATCAGCGAGATCTTTCCGAATACAGACGTAGTTGTTAGGCAGATCCACCAGGAGCACGAGAACCATCCTATTGCTGCCTACTACGGGGCGGACATTGTGCCTTTCATTTGACCCGTTTTCTCGTAGTCAGCCCTCTTAGGCGCCGTATCCTACGCCTGCCAAACGTTTACAATGGCCTTTGTGGCTAACTTGGAAGCACGTAGAGGCGACGGAACCTGCTCTAACAGACAAGGACTGGGGTGAAAGAACATTCCCTTGAGGAGTCTTATACATGTGCCCGAGGCATCCGGCGTGCCTAGTACATCCTGCAGAGTACTCATCCCAGCCCATGACCCTAACGTTCTTCAGAACACGGTCTGATAGAAAGGGCTTGAACTCGACACCGGTGTAACGCGGTAGCCCACATTAACGAGCGTGCCTGCGTACACTATTCTGAAGTGCTTTTCGGCTTCCGGGTCCACTGTTTCCTGGTGCGACTTCACAACTCTGTCGTGGGAGTGTCTTCAGGGTCCACTTGAGCACTCTAGTATCGCATGGTCGCCATGCTGCAGCGCCCCTGGACATCTTAAATGAAGGGATTGATCTCGGGGAACACGTGCAGTTCGGTTCGCCTAGGCCTACGGTCGAGCCTCACCTTCCTAGCGTCCGAAGGTGTCCCCAGACAGCATCTGCGCTCCGCGGTGAGGGCACCTACACAGCCGCACACATAATACGTGAACTCGCAGTCGGGGTAGACGTCCTTCAGTGTAAGGACGTTGCGTTCGATGTCCCATGTCTGTGCAGCGTACATTCGATCAAAGTGCTCGACATACATTTTGCTCAAGTGGCTTAGACGAGTCCCATTGTATTTCCCTCAGCCATGTCGCCCTCCTGTGTGAGACGCCTACATTCTGCTCCACGAGTATGCTCGTCTCACCCTCGTACTCGCCGCTGACGTATGTCACACCTCTGTGCTTGTACTCCTCCAAACACTTGGCAACCCTGGTAGTCATGTCCCACCGGCTGGGGGAGACGATAGATAGTCCCTTCCTAGTGAGGTCAGATCTTACGGAAGCCAAGCCGTGTAACGCGATGCGGCACATAACATGCGCGGAGTGGAACTTCAGCACCGTCGGGAGCGGCATATTGTCGTGCTTTGAGGTAGTCACCTGAAGGCAGTATGTTCGACGACGTCACTTTCTTACTTACTCGGACCACACACATGCGTTCAAATGGTACTCTCCGTCCTCTCAGAGCTCTGGTCAGTGGGTTCGTGGATCGCCCTTGAATCTCTTCGATCCTTCCGCTATGAGACCTATGAGGAATGTAAAACCCGTTGTCCACAAGGTAGCCGAGTATGGACAACAGACATCCGCCTCCGGCGGGACAGAATACGTCGTAATCGAGGTCCTCTAACGCTACCCCAGGGTAGAGATAGTTCGCTGCTCTAGAACCTCCAAGGATAGCTGTGGACCGCATCATGGCGAGCATCAGCGACGGACAGCACTCTCGCAGATTTGCCTGTATTCTGTCATTCACTTTACTAGACGGTCGATGTCCTCGTCACTGTCTACTCGTCCTGCCTTGAGCTTGACTCTCTGTGACGGCCGCAAAGAGCACGTAGAATACAGTCTTATCAAGCACCTCCAAGGTCATGTCTGTGAGGCCGGGGGCGAGTGCCCACAGTCCGCTGGTGCTTTAGTTACCGGACTCCCTATTTTACCGGTGTGCGATTGATGAAAAAGATACGTACTAACATTTCACCATACAATATACTAGTGATAATGTTAAGATAGCTGAGTCAGCGCAGATTAGCTATCATAAGTGGGGCCTCAACAACTCATATACAGACATGCTTACTATGCATTTGCGTGTTTATTATAGCAAGAGACAGTACCGTAGAATGGTAAGAATAAGAGCGGTAGAAGTAGCACCGGCGCAGGCTGTTACACCAAGGCGCCTAAAAGCCCACATTATATTTTAAGCTAGAAAAAGACATAAGTACATAATAACGAAACGATTGACTACATCGCGTTTCTGACTCTACCATAAAATAAATCGGTGTTTTTGATAAATCGCAAGATAGCAGATAAGCGTGGACAATGTATTTAACTTAACCCATGAAACCCTAAATCTTTGCCTTTCACCATAACTTTTGAAAAAAGTTTTCATTTTTAGCTTACATTTTGGTCAATTAGAGAGGCCGAGACTACCTGATTATGCACCTAAAATATCATAAATCAGGCACCAACTTTGAGGGCTCTGTAAACATTTTTGTCCTTCGAAGGCGCAAAAACAAAGTGGGGATACCCCCTCTCTGGCTCACGCTTCAGGCGTAAGAGAGGCTGTGTCTGTTGAAACAGTTGCTCCAGAGGGACAGTGAAGATCGATTGACTGGGGGTGGTGGCCAGTGTGGTATGTATACCTCGGGACAGAGAGTGCATGTCAGGGCATAAAAGGATTACAGTGAGGTGGAAGAGTGTAAGCTGCTCCCAAGCTGCCTGTTCAATCGCAAGAGGACTACTGAACCTGACCTCCCTCATTTCTACCCTCTTTAGATCTATCAGTGTGGTGATTTGGTATACACTCCTGACCCCCACTTGTGCGTTGGCACGAGTGGCACGATTGCTGGGGTGCATCGTACGACCCCTCTGCTTGCGAGCGGAGCTGTTATGACCCATGCAACATGCAGGTCACGAAACAGGTCATGTGGAACAAGGGTCGGAACGCCAGATTGCAGATCCAGCACCGGCACAGGGAACGGGCGCTTACATAACCAAGGGTTAGGGCTACACGAGACCAATCAGACAACAAGAGGTGAGGCATCAACTGTCCACGGCTCAGGATACCTAAGGCACCAGCTATCCATTCTGAAGAGCTGGATATATCATCACATGCTTATTATTATTAGGTAGATTATTTGTACATAGCTCTTCAGTCGTCAATCCAAGCATTGAAGATATTATACTTTCAGTGACCCCAAAGGCAGTAAACACTTTGTAATAGGCACTGCAGTCATCCGAAGATTCCAAAGTACTGATCGGGTTTATGCTAGCAAGAACGATATCAAAGTGCGAGTCCTTGAATACGGAACGTACAATTCCTGATAAGGGTGCGAGTGTTCACTGCCTTTGGGGCTCTTGAAAGTTGGGGTTCTCCAATACTTAGATTGGTGACTGAAGAGCTATATATAATGATCTATCTTAATGGTAATGAATGTGTCTTTATATAACCCACTCTTCAGTCTCGGCTCACTGTTGCCCGGTGCTGCTCGTTGAGGATCATTGATGCTCACTGGCCCTCAGTGAGCAAGAATTCAGTTTTTCTGCCAATGCTGCATTGGTTTTCTGCCGTTTTCTGGCCCCGCTTGTTGGCGTGGCCTTTTCCCGTGACCTGCACGTTGAATAGGTCATGACACACTTGCATTGGACGTTGAACTGTGTTTCCATATTACGGAGCAGTGCTTGGCACCGCTCTTGCTAGCATAAACCCTTTGTGTACTTACCTAGGTAAAAATCCTCGGATTGCTGCAGTGCTCATTAAAGGAGCACTCGCGGGGTTCTCTCGGCCGGGTCCGCCACAGGTGTGCTTCCTGGGCCCTGACAGTGCAGGTGGATCCTGATAGCACGCTTGTAAAAAGACCACACCCAGACATTGATTTCCTTTTCAGCACATAGACAATAACAACATGTTCTCTTTTCAATTTTGAGCCACCTAGGCAGGTCTAGGGCAGGCCTTTCACCCTCATCCTGTGCAATGTTGACCTTTGTTTGCCGCCGTTCTTCTGACCTAGGCACGCTTGGGTCAACAGGGCCCTTGCCCATTGCTCCAGTGTTCGTTCTTTCGTGCGACAGCGCCCGAGTTCTGGTTCAGTGTACTACGGTATCGTACAGAAAAAAGAGCACTCGAGTGTTATGGCCTATCCAAAATGCAGGTCACAGGGAACGGAGTACGG
The DNA here is from genome assembly GCA_021117315.1 of Immersiporthe knoxdaviesiana. Taxonomy (NCBI): domain Eukaryota; kingdom Fungi; phylum Ascomycota; class Sordariomycetes; order Diaporthales; family Cryphonectriaceae; genus Immersiporthe; species Immersiporthe knoxdaviesiana. Next base: position 1,462,465 of record CP088214.1, read on the forward strand.
AGCAATAGACTCGAGAAGCGAGCTTTTAAGGAATTCAACATTCAGAGCATAGTTCTTACATAATCAAGGTTAGAGTCGTAAAGGCGGGAGGCTCGCTGGGCTCGCCAGACTAACCAGAGGAGCCACACACCCGAACTCGCTAGGCTCGCCAGACAAGCCAGACAAGCTAATCTAAAAAGCTGAATATATAAAGATATATTTATTACTATTACATAGATAATAGTACATAGCTATTTAGTCGTTAATTTAACTATTGGATCACTCTCTAATCCAGTAGCCTATACTAGGCAGTTAACACTTATACTCGAACTCAGTTTACTATTCTTCCGTATACCAGGCCGATACTTAGCACTGCTCTTGTCAGCATAAACTCTTTGCGTATTTAGGAAATCTTAGAATTACTGCAGTACTTATTATGCCTAGCCAAGTAACTATTGAACCAGAACTCGAGCGCTGTCGCACAAAAGAAAAGAACAAACGAATAGATGCTACGAGAAATAGGCAAGGGCCCCGTCGACCCAAGCGTGCCTGGTCAGAAGGACGACGGCATATATAGGCCAAGGAGACGCAAGATCAGGGTGAAAAACCTGCCTTGGACCTGCCCAGGTAGCTCAAAATTAGAAAAGAAGAAAAGAACGCGTGTTGATTGTCTATCTACCGAAAAGATTAAAGTCGCGGTGTGGTCCTCGTATATGTGTGCCGCCGGGGCTCACCTGCTGTTATAACCCATCCAACATGCAGGTCACAAACAAAGTACACAGAACAATAGTGGGAATGCCAGATCAGAAAGGATCCAACATCAGAACAACTGGCAAGGCATTGCTTACATAAGCAAGAGTTAGGGTCATAAAGGATGCACAGTCGACGCAGTCGATCATCGACTCTAGCGACTGGCGCTGAAGAGCTGGATATATAAGGACACGTTCATTACCAGTAGATAGATCACAGTAGATAGCTCTTCAGTCGTTAATCTAAGTATTGGATTACAACCTGATCCAGTAGCCCATACCAGGCAGTGAACACTTGCATTCAGAACTTCAGTTTGATCGTTCCGTATTTAAGGACAGTCTTGGCACCGCTCTTGTTAGCATAAACCCTTTGTGTACTTTGAATCCTCGGATTACTGCAGTGCTCATTACACCTGCACTCAGGTCCCGAGATAGACCACACTAGCCACTACAATACTGTAGCGCTTGCGTCTCTATTATAGGCTTTCTCCAATCGGTCGCTTAAGTACTAGTAAGTCAGACTGAGAATACTCCAAGAATCCCAGTTTAAAATGACCTTAAATATCTATCGTACCATAGTATAAGGGCAGCGATGTTGGATGCTCAAGAACAATCTCAATAATCTGTGCTGCTGTGGAAACTATGATAGGTCGGCTCTCGGAGCCAGTTTCTCCGAGTGCCGGTTTTAGCGCGCGACACTGTTGCGATCTCGGGCTGCGACGGTCAATGCGCTTGAACTCGCTTAGCACAGTCCGAGTCTAAGCGACAATGCCGCTTAGGTAAGTCACAGCCCGACTCTAAGCGAAGATTGCCGCTCTTACAAATTACAGCTCAAGATTGCAATAGACAGGAAAAAATATTGATTCTATCAAAATAACTGAAACTAACGTCAAAAGATATATCTGAGTCGAAGTAATTTGAAAATATTAATTTTGTAATATTTCTTATTGCATTAGCGCTGATAGGCTCGATAAAGTTCTGTGCCAAGCAGATTTTAACGATTAACTCGCAGCTCGAGTTGGCAACACACAGCTTATTCAGGCATGCTATGCTAGGTAATCTCGGCAGTGGAAAGGGGGAGAAGAGGGGCCACAAGGCTCACAGTCTACACTACCCATCTCACTGCAAGATGCCGAACAGCAGAGGTGGTGCCTGCCTGCCTAGGCTCGACTCATCACTTATTGAAGGTAAGATCATTAACTGCCTCTTTTACATAGATCTACTTGCATGTATGCTGTTGGCTTGTGTAGGCAAGCTGCTACTTCCTGGGGGGGGGGCGGTGGGGTACTGCTCCAGAGGCTGCGCCTGCGCCTCCGCCTGCGATGCCTCTTTACCGACCGACCTAGGGACTTTCTACACAACGGACACAACTCGGGGGGACTTCCTCCGCCCTACCTCCCCCTCGCTTTATCTTTCTTCCATTCACTTCATTTCTCGTTTGTATCTTTTCAGCTCGATTGTTTTCGATTAGTTCTGCTAATGTAGGTTGGTGGGTGTTGTGGTGTGTGCGAATGGCTAACGCAAGCGAAAAAAAAAAAAAAAAAAACGTCAGCCCTAGGCCGGTAATGTTCGTGTTCGCCCCTGTAGCGCAGGAGCCACAGGGGCGAGGGGCAGGGGCGGGGGTTGAAGACGGTGCCTATGTCGCTGCTACAGGGGGTTAGCGATGGATGGTTACAACACTTACAGTACTTTCGAACCTGTTGGTTGGTTCTCGGCACCGAGACTGGCGGGGATCGCCCACACCGGGTCAACATCAGTCTGAGGCAGTTTGTCTCTTTGTCTCCTTTTCTCATCATCTCTCTCTCTTTTTTCTTGTGCATTTTTTTTCTTTCGTCTCGTCTCGAACTACTCACTGTATGATTATCCCTGTACATTCCTGTCAGTCGGCCTAGCCTTGGTTAGTCAGGGGCAGCCCGGGCAGGGCAGGCGCCGTTGGGTCCCTGGAGCTGGGAATAGAGTAGTGCGAAAGCAACCCATGCTTCTCTCCAAATCTCGCTAAACTTTGCCGAAAAGAGACTAAGTAACGGTCCGGACGTCCGAACGAAGGAGCGAGTGACTCATACTTACCCCTCACTGACCGATGAATTGGGCAAAATGCCTAGTAGGTCGAAATAAAAACTCCACATCCAACTCAGCTGCGCCGCACCATAGCACTTTAGTACAGCACTGTGTGTCGGTACTTTTTGACATCTTGGCATGTGATGGCTGACCAGGGGAAGAAGTGGTAACCGGGACCCACCTGCTGTCATCTGTTTAAGCTGCTTCTTCTGCTTCTTCTCCTTCCTTGCCGTACTAATCTCTTTCCAGCTGCGTAGCCCAGGAGCCATTCTTCTTCTGTCAACCAACAACACTTTTTACACACCACCTTCTTTGTTCCTCCCTATCCATCGTGCTCACCACTATTGGTCTTTCTGTTCAAACTATCAGCTAAAAATTATGTCAATCAGGAGTCCGAGACGCGACGAGGTCCATCGCGATCAATTGAGCCCGTCTCCAAAGCTAATCTATCGCGAAACCTAGACCAGAACGCAAAGAACAAAGAGAACCGACCGATAACTCTACAAGACAAGGGGGGGGGGGGAGAAGAGGGGAAAAAGCAGATCGAGATCACCTCGATGGGGGCCTTTCTGCGCCTTGGTGTCCTAGTGCACACCCAACACACGAACCAACAGCTCGTCTGTCTGCCCACCGACTCGGCTACGAACCAGGCTCGGATGCATCTATCCCTGTTGCCCGGTGGTCTGCCTGCTGCGAATGCATTCGAGACCAGCACGACTAAGAGAGGGGAAGGGAGGGAGAGAGCGCATTTGTCGGGAGACCCAAGCAACACCACACGCGCGCTCTCTCCCACTCTCTCTACGGCGCTGGTTCCAGAGCTTCCTGCCTACACCGCTGGCGCGCACACTAAGTCAAGCCAAAAGGAACTTTTACAACGGTGAAGCGCAGCGTTGCGTGCCTGGCATGCCTGGAAATGGTTGGTTCGGCGGGCAAAATAGGAGGCAAAAACGACCATCGGTATTTTTTGGCAGCTTAGCTTGGCTGGCTAGCCTGGCTCGACTGTACTTTGTAAGTGCGAGTGGCTGGGGAGGAAATTTTTGACTGCGGGAAATTTTTGCCTGCCTCTTGTTTTCTTCTCTCTCCTGACCTTTTGGTGCAGCCTCGACAGGGTTGAGATACACACATCTTGAATTTTCTCGGCAACAGCAGACTGTGATTGGCCCCCTTTCCCAACCTCCCCACAGTCCCTTCCTCCACCTCGCTTGGGAGGTATTTTTGAAGGCATTTCGAAAAGCTGAGCAGAAAAGAGGGGGAAAGGAACAGCCTAGCATCCAGATCTCAACAAAGGAGTAGCGAAGCTGGGGCAGCTGCGGACGTGTTGGGGGGGGGAGGAGGGCGGTACCGGTGGCCTGCACTGAAGTATAAGAATTCCTGTCCAGCGACTCGACAGACATCGACATTTTTCCTCTTGACCACACACCCACACCTACCACAACTGTTTCCGCCCTGCCCCAAAGAAAAACACTTCTGCCTTGCGTTGTGTGTGTCTCTCTCTATCAGTCTTTCTCCCGCTCTCTCATCCGCGTCTCTATCTTTTTCCCCAGCTCCCACAATGTGTCTGAAGCAGATCCTCATCTGCTGCAACTGCGAGCGTGTCATGCACTTCGTCATCATCAAATGTGCCGAGTCTGGGTGCGAGCCTATCGTGAGTCTGCTAAGCAGTGCGCAGCCCTGCCGAGAATGCCAGGCCTCCTCCTCCACTCCTGATCTTCCGAATCACACGACAAACGAGAAGCCAGGAGCAGCAGGTGAGTAACACTGAGGCGGGGATCGCCCCCCTGCCCCCCAAAGAGCTGCGTGCCAGCCAGCAACATGAGCCAACCACCCTCTCTTCTGCTTTCCCCTTCTCTCAGGATACAGTACTTCATCCACCACCTCGCTCATCCCTTACGCCGTTCGGTCGGTACTCTACCCCTCGCTGACTCTTTTTGTGCTCAAAAACAAATAGCTCGTCCCACCACCACCTCCTGCTCCTCCTCAGCAGTAGCAGCAGCACCAGCTGTCGTGTCTCTTCCTTCTTCTTCTCGTGCTCCTTTTCCTCCTCCTCCTTTTCCTCCTCCACCATATCCTCCACCGCCGCTACCACCGCGGCCTGCTCCTCCTCGTCCTCCTCGTTCTCCTCCACGATCTTCTCTTTTTGTCCCACCACAGCAGCAGACTAATACACCACCCATCGTCCCTGAATCAACCCGGCCTTCCTCGCCTGATCAAGCAACAAAACAACGACAACGACAACAGGGTTGTGGGTCTCATCAGCAGCACCAACACCAGCAGCACCAGCAGCCGCCCCGGGAGAGCTTGCCTGCCGTGTCTGATCAGTCGCAGCAGAACAACCACCATCCCCAGGGCAGCTGGGTTGTAGTGTCTCGTTGCGGAACAGTCTACCTCGTCCAAGAGCTTGTACCCGTTCCACTGCTGCCTCCAGGGTCCAATATGAGTGCTGTCCCACCAAGTGGCGGACCAGGCCATCCACCACAGGTCTCGGTGAGAGATGAAGACGATGACAAGGCACTACCTGCCGTCGTCACCACCAATGCCTTGGTGCTCCAAGGCCCAACCTCCCAAGCGCTCTACTATACACCACAGCCCCAGCTCCAACCCCAGCCCCAGTCCATCATGCAGCAGCATCGATTTCCTGTGCGCATTCCCTCCAGGAGGCCACCCCCTTGATGCTCTGTCCAGAACAGACCGCCATGCGCATCATTCATGAACATGGCAACGAGGCAACGCTGTCGCATTTCCAGCAGCTGCAACACCAGATGGGCCAGCAGCGCCACCTGCGCCAGGAGTCCCAGGAGCCCCAGGAGCCCCAGGAGCAGCTGATGGGCCTGTCGCATCTGCTCGAGACGCAGCATCGCCCAGTGCGTCGTCCAGTGCGGGATACTGGGTTCTTGACCCAAGCCGAGGCGCAGCAGCGAAGACAAGAGTTCGCTGCTATGCATAATCTTGCTTGTCAGTCAAAACCACCAGCCAACAGCGAGACTGGCCGGCCACAGCAACCAGCAGCTGCTACGAATGTTCATCATCGCCAGTCACAACGAGCAGCCAGCAGCAGAACTCGACACTCACGACAAGGTTCGTCAGCCACGGCCAATGGTCATTGTCCATCTGCATCCCAAGCCAGCGCCCGCACCACATCTGCTGCTGCTCGGGCAACAGAACCGCGCCTCAGCATGCGCCCTGGTTCTCGCTATTTTCCTCCTTCTGTTGGCGAGGAGCAGCGAGATGCCACGCAGTCCTCACCACCGCGCGACGGCATGCCTTCTCAGTTATGGCAACCCGGCATGCCTACCACTGATGGTGAGCAGGGTGCGCCCTCGCCTCAAGCTTTGTCCAATGCCAACAGGCCCTCTCTGTCGCAAACCAGAACGGCTCCATCGCAGGCCAAAAACAACCCGCCTAAGGCGTTTCCGCGGCCACTGAGGAGCAGCAGCTCGCCGTCGTCGTCCTCCTCCTCCTCCTCCTCTTCCTCTTCCTCTCCCCGCCAGGACCGCATTAGTATGCCTCCTCCACCGCCAACCGAGGCCGGTATGATGCTCCCTCCTCGCCCTCCTCACCCTTCCCCCGAGCCACTACCCAGAGGTACAATGATGCCTCCACCCCCTCACAACAACATGGCTCCTCCATCGTCGACCGCGCAAGACAACCCCAGTAGTACGTCCCAGGTCTCGCCCTCTCATCCGGCAGCCCAGGACGACAAACCGCCTCAAAGGTCAAGGGCTGCCAATTATCGTTTCTTTCCATCGTTGCAGACAAAGGCCGGTGCTGTGCGGCAGCAGCAGCGGGGACCGCAGTCTCAATTTTCAGAGCAGCTATGGCGAGTGCCACGACGGGGACCGGATCTGGGGGAATGCCTACAATTTTTATCTCCAGAGCAGAAACAGCAAATGCAACTGCAACAGCAGGAAAACATGCTGGAGCCACCGCCAGAGGTGATGGAACCGCTACACCAGCGACGCATGGGACACATGCAGATGCTACAGCAAGAGCTACCGCCGCATCAGTCACAGCCACAGCCGCAACAGCCACAGCCACAGCCACAGCCACAGCTGCAGCCACAGCTGCAGCATCCACAGCCGCAGCACCCACAGCCGCAGCAAGCACTGCCTGGTCATGTACTCGCCTCGTCCCAGAGTGACGGCCCCGACACAGACGATGAGTTCATGGGTGCTGCACGTCCCGTCACATCGTCCGGCGCACGCGTAGAAAGTCCGACCCTGCGATACTTCCCTATGCGCCTGGGCTACGCGTATCCAAGGGATGAGCCAGCCCACGACGTCAACAGCAGCGAAGAGCACATACCTCCCTTTCCTCTTCCGCCATCACGGCACATAGTCCAGCTTGGCAGCCGAGACAATGGACCGCCCGAGACGCCCACGGTATCTACTCTACCGCGACAGTCTGCTGCTGCTGTTGCTGCTACTGCTGCTGCTGAGGGCCGAGACCAGGAACCCTCCTCCTCCTTCTCCGCATCTTCCTCCCCACGCCCCACCACATCTCATCGTGATCGGACTCAATCTCACAGACGAGAAGCTCGACGGCCCTCGCGCCAGAGCAACAGGTCTCATCATCAGTCACAACAACAGCAAACACAATCTGGAAGCTCATTCCGGCGATCTTCGCCTCACAGATCTCGTCAGCTGCAGTCGACTGGTCGCCGAACACCAAACCAACGAGCCTCGCCTATAGCAGCAGCAGCAGTCACATCTCGTCCACGGCGGTCTGTTCATCTGCAACAGCAGTCCTTGACCTCAGTACCAGACTTTCCAGTACCGTCTGGTGGTCGTGGTCGAGCCCAGCACCAGCAGCACCAGCAGCACCAGCAGAACCAGCAGAACCAGCAGAACCAGCAGAACCAGCAGAACCAGCAGAACCAGCAGAACCAGCAGAACCAGCAGAACCAGCAGAACCAGCAGAACCACCACCACCAGCAGCAGCAGCAGCAAGCCTCGTCTGCAGTATCTCATCTACTGCAGTTGGAGGGTGATGGTGGTGTTGGACAAGCTCAACTGTATCCCTTAGAGGCATTGGTCCCGTATCCGCTGCAGACTGGTGCTCAAAACCAACAAGCGTTGCATACATCGTCTCTGCAAGCCGGCATGCAGCAGACCCAACAGGCCTCGCCAGCAGACCCCGGTCCCATGCTGTCTGATGGTTTCCAATTTGAGGATAGCTTACAGCCTTTCTCACCCATGCTGAGTTCGTCGCATATATCACTAATTGATTCCATTCAGCTTGAAGAGGAGATCAGCTCGCTCTTGTTCCCAGCACCAATGCAGCTCGACGGCGAGGCGCTCCCGGGCCCATCGGGCCAGCCTAGTCCATCATCACCACAGCCCTTTGTCTTTGGAAACAACCAAGATGTCAGTAATGATGAAGACCCAACACTCGACGGATGGGTATTTGACTTCGAGTGGCTCATGCGTTCTTCAGGAGGAGACTGCTGAAAACCTGCAGACTTCTCGAAACAATAGGCCCTCTAAAACATCAGAATGAAATTCAGGACGGAGATAGGCCATCCTAGCCACATCTCACACCAGAGGCACACACCAGCGGGACACACCGTAAGTGGACACAAGGGCAATAGCTCGCGTCACGTGACAAAGGGCTAACATCATGTTCAGATTGAATCTTTCTATCGGGAGCTCATGAACTCAACAGCCTAGAGAGAAGAAGGGGATGGCTTGCTTTCTCATTGTCATCTCAGCATGATGGGTGATGATGATGGCTATGGTGGCCGGCAATGGCATTCTTGGGTTTCTTTTTGTTTCCGTTATTTTCCCGTTATTTCTCTCTGATTTTCTTTTTCTACTAGAATTTTCTTCCCATGATCCTCTTTTTTGGCTTCTTTTTCTTCTCTTTTCCTTGTGTCCTCGCAGTCATCTATCTCACTGGTATCGGTCTGGGTATGGGTATGGTTATGCAGGTATATGTAGATGTGAGCTATCTCAAACACGCCGTACTCACAATTCTATGACAACATTTAAAATCACTATATGCTTGAGCTTGGCGAGGTGAGTCCTCTCGCCAGTGATATGATGCTAGATTGAGAGGTTGCCCAGAAAAATGTATAGCTACAGTACATGCAGCGACTGGGCTCTCAGAAGGCAAAAACTAATTACTATGTTGACGTGGGCAGATCATGAATCACAGGGAGGAGGCTGAAAGATGCCGCATGGTACACAAACACAAGGACCCCACACACGCACTGCACGCCCTGCACGCGAGACACATGACAAGAGGGGGAGACCGATCAATGTCCTTTTGCGTAACTTTTGACCTGTCGCCGCCCTCTTAAGTCTCGACCGTTTGAACTCAAAAGAGATTGCTCCTCCACACTATACTTCACTGCAGACACCGTCCGTACTATACTTGCTAGCCGAAACGCCAAGGAGTCAAGCGCGGCAGGACAGTGGGCCCACCTGTCATCTAGCGACTCCTAGGGCGCTCAATACGAGGCTCTAGCATGTGAGCTCTCGGCTGGAGGAGGCATCATGCCAAAAGACAAAGAAACAAGCCATGCTTTTTCGGGTCCTAGTACAAAATACGGCGGTCGAGGACGAACAAAAAGTCGGGCTTGACCAGAAGAAGAAGGTGTGTATGCATGCTGTATGCGTGTTGGTTGTACTATAGTAATGTTGGATGACATTTGGGATGAGCATGTGAAGAAGGGCTTTTGGCAGTCACAGTGCCATGCACTATGTTTCCGTACAAGGCAGCAGAGTCTCGTTGAGGCTGCGTGCAATTACGGAGCAGCACGGAAATCCTGGTCTTGGCGAGATTCCCCCACCCACACGCCCCGGCCACGGCTTGGCATGTGTCTAGACGAGGTGAGCTTTTACACTGAGACATGAGCGGGACTAGGCTTCCCTCTAGCCTCCGCGGGAACCTACGGGTACCGGCAAGCAGTTCCCGACACCACCACCACCACCACCACCACCACAAGCAGGCAGGAAAGGGGAGAACAGACAGCGCACCACGGGAAGCTGGGGATGGTCTGGACCAGCTGTGGTGGAGACCTGTGTTGTCTCTGCAGATGGATCCGATCCCTCTTCCTCCCCCCCGCCTCGCTTCTGTGGGCAAAGGGTGGGACGAACACTGTTACCGATTTCTTATACCCGGAAAATGCATTCGCTGTCCCTTCTAGCGCTGTGTAGGAATCACTCGAAAAGATGGGCATTCCAGGAGGGTCATTACTGTGTTTGGCAGGGGATGAAATGTGTGGTGTGGAGAAGATGCTGAGGGGGGAATGTTGCTGGGGTGGTACAAAGTATGTGGTACGTCCGTACATGTAAGAGGTGCTGTGGATCGCTGACATGGCAAGGGTCCAGGGTGTTGCGTTGGTGGCTCACAGTGGACACTGGACAGCAGCAGCTCTCCCCGCCCCCTGTCGGTACCGATGGCTCAGGACCAGTTGTCCCCAAGAACTGATATGTGATATCGGACAGCGCTGTTGCCGCGAACGAGAAGAGGAAAAAGAAGAAAAAGCGAAAACAACAGGGAAACAGTATGCGAAAGGGAGGGTGGGGAGGATGAGAGCGGTGCGAGGGAGCAAGAGCGCAAAGGAGAGAAGAGGACAGGTGCGCGTTGTCCGGTTCAGCGGAGCCCAGGAGGGACTTTGGTTGATCCTCCGCACCCACACACTACTAAGTACTAAGTATAAGTACTCCGTACTTGGTACTGTACAGTCCGCACTTTACCACAGTACCACTCGGCAGAGTGGATCCCTTTCCTCTTATCTCGTCTTATCTCGGCTGGTCTCACCTTATCTCGCCTTATCTCTGGCCGCTGAGTCTCTCTTTCCTTCACACGTGATCGACACCACAGAGAGGAAGAGAGAGTGAGAGTGTTGGCCCACCGTTCTTGGCTATCGTCCCTTCCTCCCCAAGATCGATTCCCACTGTACCACATCAGCCCAGGTATGACTAACCTGTAATCAATCTTAGAGTGTCTACAGAAGCACCTCTGCGACAAATTTCAGATGCGGATCGTGTCTTGTCAATACATGCCCGTCCCAACAGGCTGGGCGGGCGAGCTGAGCGGGGAAAAGAAAAAGAAGGAAAAAAAAAAAGACAAGGGGGTTGTTGTCGACTGGGTGGACCCTTTGCCGGCAGATCGTGAGTTCCAGACCACACACACCCACACAGCGCCAACAGGCGACAACGCAACAACGGCTGACCCACACGGGTAGGAGACCATGGGTAGGGAGCCTCTGTCTCTCTCCATGTGTCTATGGTGACTGAGTCAGTTCATCCGCTGTCAAGAGACCCCATCTTCTTCGTGGACAAAGCTAAGCCCTACGGTGACTGTCAGGCAGGCTAGAAACACCTTCGCTGGCCTTTTCTCTCCACACACAAGCTTCCTTGGCGGACCCGCCCTGTCCCCGCCCCGTTGCTGTCCTCACGGTGCTGGCAAGCGGAGACGACTGGGGCACGATTGAACATGAAACAGCAGCTTCGGTGCCTCCGGCATGTGCTGATCAACCCACACCAGCATCGCTGGCAGGCCACGACCCCTCATCCTTTCCCCGCCGCCCGGCCTCCCTGGTGCGCCTCTCTCGGTCCCTCGGATGGATGACGGACGACGTGGCACCTTTGTCATAGTGCCTGTGGTATTTTTTTTTTTTTTAATGGGCAGACGACGATGAGGGGCGCCGGGACCCCGGAGAGAGCTCATGGCCAGGTCAGCATTTCGTGAGCCCGGGCCTTTTTCTCCACTCACCCGCGCACACACGCATACACACACACACACCGGGGCCACCGATTGAAGACATGTTCGCGTGTAGGGTCGCCCTTTTTTTGGCGTCCTTCCTCGCGACACGTGTATCCTTGCTCCCGCGACATAGTCAACCTCTATAGGTGACATGTGTCTAGGCCTAGACGGGGACTTTCGACCTCCACCGTGCGTTCAGCTCCAGTCGTGGAAGGTGTGTCTCTCTAGCCTGCTAGGGTCGCGGAAGAGGGGCTCTGTCGTCACCGCTGTCAGGGTAGCTTCAGCTCCGGCGCCGTTGGATCTATAGGCGGCACATCGTCGCTCATGCAATGTGGTAGGCGACCACACTTGGCACTCCTTTTCTGGGGGAGGCTCACATACTTTATAGCTTTAGGACAAAGCCAGGAATCATCGCAAGCGTTCAGACATCACCTCAAGATGACTCGTGGGGTCTCTAGTCAGCCATGGTGTGCTTCTGATAGCCCCACGGGTTCCCTTCCCTTCACCGTCGCTACAATAAGTACATGATACTGATCTTATCCCACCGCTGTTGGGCAGTGCGCGTGCCAGCAATACCTCTTGGGCTCGTGCTCCTCCATCCTGGCCTCCATCCCGGACTCGAGAAGCTTGGACCTACGGGGACCATGCCAACGCATCTCCGCGGTTCTCGGTACTGTGTGTCCTCGCCCCGACGGGATATTTAAAGGATGAACTTCCGGGTTGCATCGAGGACGACTCGAGCGAAGGAGGGTCCCCCGCCCTCAACAAGAACAAGGATCAAGGATCACCCCAGAGACCTGTCCTTCTGTGTTCCGAGCTCTCTCTCTCCCTCCCTCCCCCCCCCCTCCCTCCCTCTCCCTCTCCCTCCCTCTCTCTCCCTCCCTCTCCCTCCCTCTCCCTCCCTCTCCCTCTCTCTCGCTCTCTCTCGCCTCTCGCGCTCTTGGCCCTGAGACAGTTTCATATCGATCATCAGACAACACACCACGTACACAAGCACGCACGCACACGCACAACGATGGACGGACGAACTAATAAGACATGGTCTTTCCCCTGCCCGAGCGACGAGGAGTTCTACGTGGGAGATCCGGGATGCCTATCCTCTCTCTCCTCCTTCTTTCCCAGCACCAGCAGCAGGCCCGCTCCTGACCCAGAGGTCTTCGTCGAGCCCCACCCGGGAACGCTGTACAACCCCCGCGCAGCCGACCCTTCTTTTTCTTCTGCAGGTCCCGCACAGAGGACGTCTATACCTTCCTCAGGGCCCGCAGAAGACAGCGCCTCCGGGAGCTCAGGAGCTGCTGGCACGCCCTGCGCCTGCGCCTCTCTGCCTGGCAGCCTGGGCCTGACGACATCTACGCCTCCAACGAGCACGGCGCCGCCGAGAAGTGGGTGGCCTTCCTGCGCTCCTCCCGCGCCGTCGAGGCCCTCGCCCGTTTCTTTGCCCTCCTCAGGAGCCTCCTTCACACCAGGCCTGCCCGCCCGTCCGCCGCCGCCGCCGCCTCCCCTGACCAGAGGGCTGCCTCCTCCCGGGACGCTGTGGACCCGACCCCCTCCTGTCCTCGTACTACTCGGACAAGCACCACTCTTACCACAGCTACGACCTCGAGCGAGACGAACGCATCGCCATCGTCACCCAGGAAGACATCCTCCGCAGCCCAGAGCCCTGGTTGTGAAGTGTCTGTGTGTGTGTCTCTGTGTGTGTGTGTCCGCGTGGTGAGAAATGGTCATGGTCAGGGCCAACACCATGAACATGAAGCGTGCAACCATCACCGCCGCCGCCGCCACCAGCATCACCAACAACCAATCCAGGAGGAGCAGACGCGCAGGCGGACACGATGACGAGCTACCCACCAGCACCACCAACAACAGGACAGCCCGGCGTATTTCACCCCGCACCAACAAGACTTCCCAAAGGACGGCGACGACGCCTCCACCACCACCACCGCCACCATCCAGCATGAAAACCACAAAGAGAGCCGGCAGCAAGATGAGAACCACTTCGCCCACGCCCACCACCTCCACCACCACTACCTCGACTGCCCCCGACAGCCCCCAAACCCCGACCTCGCACCTGGGCTGCCGCAGCAGCGTCCGCATCGCCGCTCGTGGCCAGACCACCACGCCGCCCTCTGGTCCACCCAGGGGCCGCGTGTACAAGCCCTACAGACGGCAACAACAACAACAACAACCACTCGCTTCAAGGCGCAGCACCCGCAACAAGAACCTACACTACTAGACAAGACCGACCACTATAATCACCAACACTACTACAACAGTATGCATTTCCTTCACAACGAGGGGGAAGATGCCCCCGCCATCCTGACCAACCTTTGGGCTCACACAATCCTTTATTCTTTCTTTCTTTTGTTTACCATTGAGAAGTCTACTCACACAATCCTTTTATTCTTTCTTTTGTTTACCATTCAGAAGTCTGGTCATCTCAAGAATTTGTATAGAACAGGGGAGGGAGAATGAGAACGTCAAGAACTGTCAAAAAAAAAAAAAAAAGGAAAAAGAGAAAAGAAACGAGATCCAAGAGCATGACGTGATTTTTTGTCTCTCATGTAGGCTGCATGAGTGTACTCCATAGCGTTTTTTTTCCGACACGCCCACAAGAACAGAAGCTTCTGGGAAGGAAGTGTATGTGTGTGTGTGTGTGTGTGTGTGTGTGGATGGGACCTTGGTGGTGGTTCTTTGGAATTCTTCTGTTTCTGTCCTTTATGGATTTTTCTGGGTTTACTCTATCTCTCTCGGTCAAAGGGTCTACATAGAAATGGTTAGAACTTTTTTTTTTCTCGTCAATTGGTCCATCTCCTTTGGATTTTGGTCTGGTGCCTCCCCTGAGAGGAATCTCCCCACGTTCGAGGCCAGCAACAGGGACAGCCAGCACCAGGTCCCAGCCCCGTTCCTTTTTTCCCTGCCTGGTCTGCGAGTCATTTCAGCCTCACCTCGCCTCTGGTCGACCATCTCTCTCGCACCTGACAAGACCTCAGCACGTGTCTTCTTCAGCAGACCCTCGTCTTGCGAGGAATCCGACGAGTTCCTGCGGCACTGGCTGCCGGCGGTGTTAGTCCTGCTGCTGCTGCTGCTGCTGCTGCTGCTGCTGCTGCTGCTGCGTCGTTCGTACGTTGGCCTCCTGGGCCACGTCCTCCCGGTAGGCCCTCGCCAAGTCCCTCGCGTTCCTGAAGGCTGTAGCTCCCTCCACAAGGACCGCGCGGCTATGTTCACGTGGTATGCAGGCTGACCTCCCGGCGTGGTAGGCGCGGCAGGATGGTGGGTGTACAGCTAGAGCAGGCCACCGCCGTAGCTGACGCCGAGAGTGTAGGCATTGCCGTCAAAGCTGAGCTCATTATCACTGCCGTGGTGGTTGAGGTTCTGCAGGCTGTGGATCCCGCGGGCCCCATACGCCCGGCCATACCGGACCTGTCGCGGGATCGGCGCTGGGCCTCTTGGCCTCGAGGAAGAAATTGGGCACAGCTGGGACGCCGGCGTGCTTGGTGTGGATGATGTGCGCGTAGAGGCTCCCGTCGGCCTTGCGACAGTGGATGCTCGGGTAGACATCCTGCAGCCGCACCCTGTCGAAGACCTCAGGCTGGGGTTTGGTCACCCCCTTGTGCGCCACCGGATCCAGCTCGGTAAAGCGCATGTTCTGCCGGCTCGGGATGTCGGCAGCACTGTTCCCACACAGCACAGGGACGACCGTCCTCATGACGTCCGCCTCCGACACAAACTGATCCTGTTGTTTTTCAAAGTCCAGAAAGTCCGACTCGCCGAATTGAGAGAGCGAGAGGAATGCCCGGGGTGCCAAAAGCCTCTGGTGGATCTCGTCAAAGTTGTCCGGCCGGACGCGACGAGACGAGCCGTCTGGGAGCTCGGCGAACTCGGGGTGGATCTTTTAGTCCTTCAGGTGTTGTTCAAAGAGGAGGTTGTGCGCTGATTCTCGTGGGCTTCGGGTTACACCGGGGTGTGATGCTGGCGGTACTGAAGACACACACTGGGCCGCCGCCCCTGCACCGGGTGCCAGCTGCTCAGGATCCACGTTGTTCTTCACGGGGTCGGGGTACTATCAAGAGAAAGGGGCGACCGGGTGTTAGTCTCTCCACACGACACATCTGCTCGTCGACAACAACAATAACCGTGCACATACCCAACGAAAATCAGAGAGATCTAGACCGCCGTGTCTGGCAAAGCGGGCAAGCTCCGCAGTGTACCTGCCGTCGCCTAGTGTTGGTACTACTGCTTCTACTGCTAGTGGTGGTGGTGATGTTGGGTGGTCTTGGATGCGAGCCCGCCGGTCATTCTCCCGCAGCACGTCGCTCGTGAGCAAGAGCCTGGAGAAGTTGTCGTAGTGGAACGGCGGGGCGTGCGGACAGAGTGGGCTCATAGACTTTAGCGGCTCCCCGTCTGATAACTATTCCCCGCCCGGTGTCGCCGCCGGCGTACCCAGCTACTGCCTCTCGGCTGGGTCACCGTCTGTCCTGTCCAGGCATGCTTGATGATGATGATGATGATGAGGGGAAGGAGGCAGCAGCGGTGGCATTCCTGCTGTTGTTGTCGCTGCTACTGCCACTGCCGCTGCTCCTTTGTCCGCACCAGCGCACGGCGGGAGCTTCTCCTGCGACGCCCTGGCGGTCGGCGTACCAACGGGTACAGCAGAATCCATGGCCATGTTTTCTGTCGGTGGCCGCCTGATTTCTCCTTGCTCGGTTGGAGGGTCCTTTTGGCTCACGCTGCCTGCTCTCTTTCTCTTTTCTCGTCCGTTCCTGGGGCGGCCTCGAGGACAGGTTTACTGCACGCCAAACAGTTCTTATATTAGGCAGTGTCGAGAAACAAAGACATCCCTGCCTAGGCTGGATCCGCAAGCCCGGTCAAAAACACACACCCTACTCTTTGCCCGTGAACTTCGACGCACCTGGAAGCTTTGTCGGTATGCTAGGCTGTCAAAGGGTCACGCGTTCTTGGGAGGCATCCTCGGCCCTCTACATCAGGCCACAGAAACTGCAGCCGGCAAGGGCTAGGTGGTGCAGGCACCTCGCCTGGTGACAAAGGGAAGATCACTGCTGTGCTGCATGAGACTTGGCTTGGGTCGGTTACTGCGGGGAAGGACAAGTAAACTAAATTCAACTTAGAAAAGAGTTTGTCAAAGCATACTTGTTCTTAATTATTGCTACTCTGGGCCGAGTCGGTCTTTGTTGGTGGTTGCAAAAGGGGGCAATTTAGGATCTTGAGCACCACTGATGGGATTGCAAGCAGGTTGCAGTCTTGATATGAGCATGGCTTAAAAACAGGCAATCACTACAAAATCAGACAACAGATTCACAATTTCTGCAGCAGCCGACATTATACTACTTATTATGGGTTCAGAAGGGCCCTTTTCCTAGAAATATGATGCCAAGTTGTAATTACTACTGCTCTCTGGCTTAGGGGCCAAAGTCTGGGGTCTTCAGGGCTCTTAGAACCCTCCCCCACTGTTAGACCTTAGAAGTGACCCCGTCTCGGGGGCCTTCAGAGGGGGTCTTAGGCCCATCAGCACCTATGTAATACTTACTACTTTGGTA
The DNA here is from genome assembly GCA_021117315.1 of Immersiporthe knoxdaviesiana. Classification (NCBI taxonomy): domain Eukaryota; kingdom Fungi; phylum Ascomycota; class Sordariomycetes; order Diaporthales; family Cryphonectriaceae; genus Immersiporthe; species Immersiporthe knoxdaviesiana. Next base: position 1,479,518 of record CP088214.1, read on the forward strand.
GGCTGCATGGCTGGCAGAAATCTGGTATGGAACCCCAGGTCACAGGCTATTGAATAATTGAGAGGAATATTGACAGGTCATAATAGGTCCAAACAGGTAGGTAGCTGTAGAAGGTGGTGATTGGGGTGGTTGGTGATAGACGATAAGGGATAAGGATAAGGATAATGATAAGATAAGAAAGATAAGGGCAATGACGACAGTGATAGTGCACCTCGGCAGTTGATGGGCCCTCGGTGAGATGGATGAGTTCATGACTGGATCTGGACTAGCTAAGACAACAACAGGGGTGGTTCATCATGGCATTGGCAGCTGCAGGACTGGTGGAACAATAGGAGATAGATTTCAGTCTGGTGATAGCTAAATATGAAAAAGCAAGAAATAAAAGATGCCAATCAAGACACTGGATAGGAGAATGGGAAATGGGTAATGGAGTGGTGCTAGAGTCATGCTGGGGTGGTGCTGGGGTGGTGGTGCTGGGGGGTCCTTCTCCCTTTTCTCTCTCGCCAGTTGTCATTCTGTCCCATGCCTTCCTCATTAACTCCTTTTCCTCCACACACAAAAAAATCACACAATAACACGCAAGAAACCTCGACAAAAGAAAAACCCTTTTCCAGACAGACGTCATGTTGATGCTCCTAAAACACCAATGCTATTTGAGAGAGAGACGCCCATCATAACCAAGCAAGTATCATAACCAATAAGTGTCATAACAAGTAAGTCAAAAACCACCAAGCGTTTACCTGTTCTCTGTTCTGCGGCCAGCGTGGTGAATACCGGACTCAGATAATGTTCCAGAAGTCGCGCTGGTTGCCCTGGGTACCATCAAGCTTTCTCTGGCGACGGGGGGTGTCAGCAGTGCTGCCGGTTGGAGCCGGTCGCTTCACCCCTGCCGCTGAAGTACTGGCCACTGTTGGGGTGGTAAGGGCAGCAGCAGTAGCAGCAGCAGCAGTGCTTGGTTTGGCAGCGGCAGTCTTGGGCCTCGGACCCTTGGGGAGAGCAGTCCGCCTGGCAGTGGTGGCCGGGGCGGTGTTGGCCGGGGCGGTGGTGGCCATGGTGGCGGTGGTGGCCATGGCGGCGGTGGTAGCAGCCACGTTGTCGGCGACGCGGGCAGAAGAAGAAGAAGAAGAGGAGGAGAAGGGTACTTCGGCCACAGCTTTGCCTTTGCCCTTGGCTCTGGCTCTGGCTTCGGCGTCGGCGTCGGCTTTGGCCTTGGCCTTGGCCTTGGCCTCGGCTTCCTCTCTTCGTTCGGCCTCCTCTCTGCGTTCGGCCATCCTCCGGGCCGCAGCTATTTCTTTGGGTCTGGCCGCGGCCTCAATCTCCGGAGGGTAGCCGGTACCCGGCTGGACGATCTTCCCGCTCAGGATGGGGAAGTATGACTCCAGGGGCCCGTTCCTCTCATACTTGGGCATGACATCGAGGGACTCCAGCTCGTACTTGAGCGGGTCGTTGACGAACCCCTCGATGGGCTGCTCGTGCTTCCAGGTCTCGCCGGGCTGCCGCTCCCAGCGGGTGTCCCAGATGCCCTTGAGCTTCCACGTGTTCCTAACAAAGATGCGCGCCACCTCGTGGCTGCGCCACAGGTCGATGGGACCAAAGCCACAGGTCGGCACTTGGATAGCCTCGTGCTGAGACTTCCACAGCTCCCAGACCTGTTTCTCATACGACCCGTCGGGGCGGCTGAGCTCGGCGCGCCAGCTCTCTGGGACCACGTGCTCCTTTTCGTGATACCAGAGCGCGTCGGTGTCCGGCAGGCCGCCCCAGTCGTCGTCCCAGAGGCCAGACTTCTTCCACGTGGCCGTGGTCCTGACCAGAGCGACCTGCCGGTAGTTCTGCGAAAAGGTCACGCTCTCGAGGCTTCTGTCCTGGGTCTGCATGAGACTTTGGGCCTCGGCCCCCTGTGCCACTCGAACTGTTTATACGGGAGAGACGCCTCATAGTGCTTGGCGATGACCTGGACGCGCCTGTCCCAGGCAGCCTGGTCTTCTCGTGTTAGAGGCCGGGGCTTGCCGGGTCCGATGGCCTGCAGCCGGGCGAGGGCTGCTGCGGCTTTCGGGCTAAGGGCTGCTGTGGCTGAAGGGCTGGGGGCTGCTGTGGCTGACTGGGTGAAGGCTGTTGGGGTTGGGGCTGACGGGCTGAAGGCTGTTGGGCCGAACGGGCCGGGGGCTGCTGTGGCTGACGGGCTGAAGGCTGCTGGGCCGAACGGGCCGCCTGGAGGAGCCTCCACTGGCCCATCCTCTTTGCCCGACTCCATGTTTGTTGGAGGAGGAGGAGTGCCGGTGATAATAATGGGCTGGTCTGCCGACGAGCCCAGCGGCGGTGGTTCTGTTGCTGCAAGGGACATTGTCGATATGCTTCTTTTTTTTTTTTTTTGATGTCTCTGAGCAAGTAAGGGGATACTTGGTCAAGGCAGTGATCAAGAGAAACATCAAACGAAACAGTCAAGGGGCTCTGTGTGGGGGTTTGGGCGAGGGTGAGGGCAAGGACTCTCTGGACAGCAATGGAGAAAGAGAAGAGACAGGACGACAGACAAGAAAAGAGAGGGGAGATCTCCAGAAGATATATCCAGTCAAGGTTAGACAGAGAGAGGGAGACAGATCATCCAGGGAAGCTGAGGAGGGGGGAAGGGGAGGCGTCAGAAGGTCTCTCTATGTGGGAGGGAATAAGGGCGTCTTTCCGCCTCAGTTACACCAGGGCGAACCAGTTACGAGGTCCAACAGATATGATTTCTGAAAGGCTTCGCTGATGTTGCTGGGGAGAGGGAGGGACGGAGAAGGGGCGAGGGTGGGTAGGGGGAAGGGTGCAGGGCCATGCCATCTGCAGGCTGCCGGGCAACTCGCCAAGGTACTTCTTTCTCCCTCCCTCCCTCCCTCCCTCTCTCTCTTTTATTTTTTTCCCCCTGATTTGTTTTCATGTTTTGTTCCTCACATCTGACAACGGGAAATCAACACACCCCTTTCGACAGCTTCGTAGTACCGCCACGTCTCGACCTGCCATGTCGTGTGTGTGCTGCACACACCCCTCTCATAGAGGAAAGAGATCTTCGATCCGCATGTCAACCCCAGACCAGATTCTCCATCAGTTCCGATTTCAATCTGTAGGCGCCTCTCTTGCTGTGTCCCCCATTAGGCTCTGGCGCTCTCTCTGTGCACGCCATTGGCCCCCACTCCCTCACCAAACGATCTTGTCTTGCTGGAGCTCCCACCCCTCCCCCTCTCTCTCTCTTGCTTTTTTTCTTCAACAGCTCACTAAATACTGCGACTACTACCACTACCCCTGACCGGTACGGGCCGGAATGGGGCCATCCTGCTCTTGGTGGGTTTGTTTTTGTTTGCTTGAGTGGGTGCAGTAGTAGTTACTAGTAGCAGCAGTAGTGTGTATGTGTGTTTGTGGTGTGTGGGTACAGCTGATAGAAATTATAACACTTGGCGCGAGGTGCTTGGTCGAGACAAGACACGTATCTTAGCAGCGTGGATCTCCGCCGTCCCTGTCTCTGACCAAAACTGACACATCAGAGCTAATCCCATCGCAGGAATCGGTGTGGCCAGGGTTGGTTGAAGGGTGGTTCGCGCGCCCTCTTGCCCCTAAAAAACAGACCTGCTGAGGCTACCCTGGGTGCCTGGCAGCCTGGTTCTAATTACCCGGTTCGGCCTGGCTGCTACAGCACTTACAAGTAACAACTTACAGGGCGGCCTTGGGCAACTGCTAGCGCTGAGGCGGGCCCTTCTGACCGGTGGGGCGGGCCCCTCTCAGCGATGACAGGTGGGTCGATCCTCTCTGGACGGCACCTTGGTTCCGGCCGGGGAAGCCGGCGGGACGAAGCTGCTCCTGAGCCTGAACCTAAACCCGTCACCTTTCTCTCTCCCTTTCTCTCTCTCTCTCTCTCTGGTACTCTAGGACCCTCATCAAACCAACATTTTCATTTATTTTTGTATGGGAAGTTACTTTCAAAACAAGTTTCATCTGTCATGGGTTCCTTTTCAGCTCTTCTCCGCCTCAGAAATTGCAGCGCTCTCATCCCCCCTTCCGGCCCCCGGTTCCCCCCAAAGAAAAAAGAGTGAGACTGGTGGCGAAAGGTAGGACAAGCAAAAAAAAAAAAAAAAAACAGGTAACTTGTCGAATTTGTTTCTGCATGTGACACTGCGAGGTGACGTGACCTCTTCTTCCCTCTCTCCCAATGCCACCTGGCACCTATCATGCAAGAAGCAGGCACGCCCGCGCCCAATTGATCTGCGCAGAGAGAATAACAAAATCTCCACCTGAAACGGCATGAGCGCCCGATGGACAACAACAACCCCGTCTTTAGCCAACAACCCACCAGTCACATTTACAGCTCTCTTGGTACGTACTCGCTTACTGACCTCGCATTGAAAACGAGAGAAGAAAAAAATTGAAAGAAGAGAAAAAAGTAATTGGTCATATCGTAACAAAATTTTCAGGGCAACCATAGCCGGCCGGACAGGACATGGGGGTAGGGGTAGTAAGGCTCGGTGGTTGATGCGCTGTCTCTGCGTCATTGGCCTGACTGGGTCCGAGGCGGGGGGAACGGAAGCGGATGTGGGATGTTGGACGGGGGTCCAGACTTCAGATCTTCTCCCCCTTCCAACAGGAAGTTTGCGCGCCCCATTATTGATGCGCGTTCTGCCACTTTCTGACTGGCTGCCCCGGCGGGGTCGCTGTCGTCACCCTCTTCCTCTCACTTTGGTTCGTCCTACACATCCAATTTTCCAAAGAGCCAACAGCAATCAATCAAATTATCACACTTTTGCTTTTCTTTCTTTTTCTCGTTTCCGATTCACACCCTCCTTCATCTCTTCTCAGAAGCCTGGAACCCTCCAAATCCCCTCTTCCCCTTTCGCCCGCAGCCGGATGGCAATCAATTAAGAAGGGGGGAAAAGTCGCCACCGGGCGGCAACCTGCTTTGCTCACTAGAGGATGACGATACTATCACCTCTCGTCCTACCGCACGCGCCTCCCTCGTTGGCGGACTGGACGGCGTGGCAAAAGCCCCGATACCACCGGATCACTGTCTTTCCGGCGCATCTACTTTTTTTCTGTGTGGCTGGTCTCGGTCAATCTTGTTTCTTGTTTTTTTTTTTTTTCTTTCTCCATCATCACTTTTGTGATACCTCAACGGCCCCTCATTCCCAGGGTGAGTGTGTGTACAGGACAGGGTTGAGCAGGACAAAAGTCTCTTTTCCGACGGGAGTAACCTGGTTAGTGGCCTCATTTCTCATCAATTTCTACATCACACCGCTTCAGCAGGAAGGACCTTCCATTCCCTCCCTTGTGTGGTAGGACGGATGGGTGTGGATGGAGGAGGTAGGCTGGGCTGCGTGTTACCACACAACCTTGATTGGTTTTCATGCTTTTTTTTTTCTTGTGGCCGGAGGGAGCCTGACGGCGGACTCCGTGGTTTCCCTTATCTCACCGGTCGTGTTTGGATGACCACGGCGGCGGCGGCCGTGTCCATGTCCCAATGTCGATCAAGTCTGACCATCTTCATGTTGGGAGTGGGAGCACAGCAGCAGACTATTGAAGTCATATTCCCTCTCTTATAGCATCGTGGAGAAACAGATTCCCGTGCCCTTTCCGAAGGATGTCGGCATCGCTGGCGAAATCGTCATCTTCTGAAGAGGCAGGGCTCGTGATTTCCCGAAGGCAGTCGGTTTCGTGTCACCATTGCCATCATCTACATACAGATAGAGGTTGTATTTTCCGAAGGTCTTCGGTCTTCCTGCTGTTTCCTGTCATCTCTTGCCACGATTCCCACAGGCAGAGCCCGAAGGAAGTCGGTATCACCGTGACACTACTGCCCACCATATCTCTGTGTGTGGTCGCACCCCACTGCTGTTGTGAGTCGGGACAGCCGTCAGGCTGTGCTCTGTTCTCCATCTTGGGACCTGGGGGAACACTGATCCCGTCATCTGTGCAGCCAACAGCCAGGGCATGTGGTCTCTGCTCGTACCGCGTAGACGAGGTCCTTCCCAGACATCCCCTGGATAGTATTTACACACACCGCCCAACGTCGTCGCATGGATTGACACAGCAGCAGTTGAGGAAACACCATCCCTGGGCCAGTGCGATCCCTGAGCCCTGTCTCTGGGGACTTCTCCAGTGGTGTTGGATGAGTGTTGGATGTGCGTGCGTGAAAGTCATTTGCCCGGTTCTGTGCCGCCTGAAAATTTCGCCCTCATGATGAGGGAAGAATTCCTTGGCAAAAAAATGAAATAAAAATAAATAAAACAAGAAAAAGTGACTGGTACCCTCACTTACGCATAATATGACCGGGTTACAAGGCGGTACCGATCAGGCTGCGCCATGCGTGAGTGTGTGAGTTGGTCGTGGTCCAGGTCCACATGCCCCGGCTCTCTGGTTGGCGTTGGTAGTCGTATTAGCCGTGTTGGCCGTGGTGATGGTAGTGTCAAATGACATGGTTGGGGCTTCCAGGCAGATTTTTCCATCAGCAGCCATTTGCGTGTTGTCACACGAGCCCGAATCCCGTCGGTCGAGCCCGAATCCCGTCGGTCGAGCCCGTCCATTGCGCGTGATTCCGACAGTCGTCGGCCCAAGAAAAAAAAAAAAAAAAAAAAGAAGAAGTCTGCGCGGATGATGGATCATGGGAGCTGTTGAGGATAAGTGTTGTGGTACAAGACCAATATCTGACTGAGATTGCTGGAGAACCATCCCGCCCGTCCGTAAGCAGCTGAAGTTGTGCAATTTGATGTGAGGCTGGACTTCAGGGATGACGTCTTCATCTCCGGTTTTCTGTCGGAAGAAACCCTCTTGGAATACACACTCAAGAGAGGGCGGGGTGAAGGATGACGGTCTCGGGATCGTAAGATTGTAGGCACTGCTCTCAAGTATCAGTAGTTCTCGAGGTAGGCAGGGCCTCTTGCGGGTCCACCACCTTGAGGGGCGAGGTTCTGGGCTCCCCTCGACCATTTTTTCTGGGTTCGCTGCCGACACACACACTCTGCTTGAATCGACGGAACATGGCTGCTTGATATGAATGTTCCCACAGTTCAGACTCGCGTTGTTGCGGGTGGACGGGTGCCGGAAGACTCCTTCCGCGGTGGTTCGGATCCCGCTGTAATTATACTCGGCCGGGTTCCGGCACTGGCGCGGACCAACTGAGCGAAGCCATGTATGATATTGAGTCCATTGTAGAAGAATGTGGACAGGAGTGACAAGCAGGCACTGATAAATAGATGAATTCGGTTCCTCGGTGCATTATTATAGTGGTTATGAGGCCTTTGGAGAAGTCCTTCTTCCCCCACAGTCGCCGTCGTAGTGGGAATCCTCGAGATAGAAAATCTGCCGGAACTTTGGGACGTGCGCGGAGTCGACGACAGCCTCTACCCGAAAAGGGGGCAAATTACTTCAACTCCCTACAGCCTAGCCACGATTAAGCTTTACAGAGAACTGGAGAATAAGGTTCACGATGTTGTTGATTTTACATAGTACTACTATAATACTGCGTAGCCTATTGTGCCTGGAATTTCCTGTCATTTGGCATAGTAAATTAAGGGTGCAGGCAGGCCTGTCTCGTCATGGCTCTGCCCCCCAAAATAGCGGCAATTTCTTGGCTGTTTTGGCGTGATCCCTCCTCTGTCGTCGGTTCAGCCACCACCTTCTTACTAATCGAACAGTTCGATTCTATGATTATTGGATCTAGAGGAGGCCAGCTGTGATAATTCATCGAAAAGGGCATACTTCTTGAGGGCATTCCTGTCTCTTGTTGTTGATTTCTTCCTCAGGAGTGTGTGCTGCTCAGGAGTGGCACGTTCTGCAGTGCTGTGCGCTGTGTGTGCTGTAGCAGCGAGATCGCCCTTGCACCAACAGTACCTGGTCCCCTTAACAATTTCTTCTCTACAGGGCTTCTTTCTTGCCTCGTTGCTCGTCCCTCGTCCCTCGCTCCGTCCTCCCCTTCCCTTCCCCATGGGCAACGACCCAGCGGACCCAGCACCCGGAAATCCCCTTCCCTGGTGCTGCTCAGTGGAAGTAAAGCCAAATGCTTAAACAAAAATGGGGAATAGATTATTCCCGTGGGAGTGAGCAGTGGGCCCATGGGCCCAATCCACAGAGGGAGGAGAGGATGTGCCGGCAAGCAGGAAACCCTTCCCCGGCAATGATCCCAAGAAAAACGGTGTTCCCATCAGGCCCTAGACACTGGGTCTATGGGTACGCAGAAAACCAAGACGAGAGAGAGAAGGGGAAAGGGGAGACGGGGGGCCCGCCGGGAGGAACGAGAGACAGGGGGAGCGGGGAGTGGGGATCGGGGATCGACAGCGACGATGACCACATCATCCTTCCCCTCCCACCCCCCTGACCTCCACCATGGGTGTGCGATTCCACAGGCTGCCATGGGAATGTCTCTCAATGTCTCATGTTCCTTCTTTGTACCCTCCATCACGATGCAAAGTACCTTTCTCCAATAATGAAGTCGATGCGAGTCCTCGCAATTCTGATGGAGGGGGCGTGTCTTTATTGACCATATTGCCTCCTTGTACCATCTATCAAGGCTTCAAAGTACCTGGGAATTCTCTCACATTTTTTTCACTGCAATTCTTGGGGCCGGCCTCCAACTGAGCACCCTGGCTAACGGTAGCACTGGACCGGCCCTGGCCATGGCCCTGTTTTGGGCTTGCCGTGGCTTCCGGTGTGATTTCATTTTTGTGCACTTTCAAGTCTCCACACCACCACACACTCTCTCTCATGTTTTGGTGAAGGAGGAAAAGTGGAGGGTGGAGGGAGTCCTTGGACCACTCACCTGCGTGGGGTTTGTGATGAGAGAAAAGCCTCGCACAGGCCACCCTCACCGCTAGTTTGTTTGTATCGCCCGAGCATTCCGAAGCTATGTAGAAGAGTGGCAAGAGGTTCGCAGCCCCAGGTCAGGTATAAAGTACTTGGGTACGTACCTGATTTTTGTGTCTGCGAAGTAATGTGGGGTGCCATCAGTCATCATTTCGCCTGAGAAGGTACAAGGTGGGTACAACTTGGGACCTGTCGCCTCAATTGCTCTCTTGTTCCCGGGCACTCACCCAACCCCCTGCTTCCCTCCTTCACCAACCACCCCTGCTTCCTCCACCTCCCAACAACGAGACTATTGACTACCCCAACAAGCCAGGAGGGTGGCCACACGGGAATAGAGATAACAGGGTAGTAAATAAGCTGCATATGTGTTGGCAAACAGGTGTCCGCGGACAGGATTGCATAGGACTGGCCATCGTCTTCAGGAAGAAGGGGTGTGTGGGCAAAAGTGGTCATGAGGACGTGTCTGTGTGCGACACATCACAAATGGACCAGGAGGTGGAGAAGTAATGCACTGTCTTGCCGTCGGGAGCGAAAGAGACAGGGGCCTTCTTCCAACACGAGGTTTTTGCTTTTCCCTTCCCCCCTTCTTCCCTTGCTGTCCTTGCATGTACCTCCTAAAGAGTACTTTTTGGTTCAGTCTGTAACGCCAGACCCCTCCATTGCAGCTTGGACTCTGGCAGTCTGGACCACCCTTGGGCACCGAGCAATGCAACCTTGGTTACCCAAGTGACATCACACACGAAAACCACGTCTTGTCGAGACTGGTCAGCGAGGAGAGCGAAGGATTCTGGGCCCCGCCAGAGTAGGGGCCGCTGTCATACCCCAGCATCGGGAACAGAGCGAAAGTTAGTGCTGGGCAGAGTGGTCAGCTTCCGGCTCTGGTTCAGATTGGCAAGAAAAAAAGAGGGGCTGGTGGGCGGGCGGGTGAGACTTGCCGCGTGCCGCCCTTCTCGACCCCCTGCACGTGTTCTCGCCACCCACCCTGCCTCCTGCCTCCTGCAAGAGATTCTGAAAAGAGCATGGTGCGTGTGGGTCTCGGATGAGGGAAGGGGTTGTTGTTGTTGGGGGGGATCATCCAGAGGTGCGGGTACCAGGCGGCAGAGGAGGGAGACGAGGAGAGCATCGTGGGCAGGGCGTCATTGGACCGTCTACCCCGAGAAAAAGAACGATGGGGCGATGGATTGCATCAGTTGTCTTGTCTCCGCACCTTGTATTCCCCGAGTATGCTCCGTCGTGGCAGCGGGAGTTTGGTGCACTTTCCGATCACCCCTGTACAAGGCTGCGTCAACCCACAATCGTCTTTTCTCGCACCACAGGGATTGGATCTGCCTGAGGGTTAGGGTTAGAAACTCTCTCCGTCAGTCCTCCAACTTCCACCTGACAACAACGGGGTTGAGGAGCAGTGTCTCTTGGACAAGTGTATCGCGCGGGATCTTACAGGAGATGAGAGCTTGTTTATTCGATTCGTAACGAAAAGTTATCTTAGGATACGTGGAGATATGCCCCTTCAAGGCAGCGCGCAGTCGTGCTCCCTTACGAGGGCCCACAGCAGAGGCCCGCGACACCACCGTACACCACCGTAACTACGCTCCGCCGTGTCCAGGGGTGATATCTGTGATCATCGAGATGACCAAGGATGCTCAAGGATCCCATAGACATGCCATATTGATCTACACATGCGGCTCGCTGAGTTGTGGACGAGGTGGTTGACCACGAACGATGCTCTCGTGTGCTGCTTACATAAGGTGCACGGTACACTGTGATCCGACACGAAGGGCACGCGTCGTCCATGGACTCCTCCCACTTGGAGACAATAATTCAAAAAAAAAAAAAAAACCAAGAACTAAGATTCAAAGCAATTTCGAACTCAACTGTCAGGTTACTTTTATCATACAAAACTCCAAGTCAATTCGCAGCGATCTCAAAAATCCCCCTTCGTCTCAGCACCAGAGTGCAGCTCCATTTTGCGTTCGTCCGCCCGCCGGTCCCCGCAGCAACAGCCCCACCACCACGCGTCAACATCCGACGTCACCGTCTCCAGACGCGACACATTCCGAACCTCGGTTTTTGTTGAAGGGAGTCCATCTCACCTGCACAACTGCCCACGCCGTTTATTCCAAGAAGAAAAAATAAACCTCAAGCAGCTTGGCCCCCTTTTGCCCTGCTTCGTGGTGGAGGAGAAGAGGGAGGAGCAGAGGGAAGGAAGGACCTGACGATGGCCTAGCGTCCTCGTCTCGAGGGAAAGAAGAAATCTTCAACACGCCGCGCCTCTCTCGAAGAAAACCAACATCCTTTTCCCCTTCGATATACGCACATCCGTCACCACGGCGTTCAGACGCCCCCGCCGTACCATGGCGCCCCGCTTCCCTCGCCCCGAAGGAGATCGGCCTCCTCATTCTCCTGACCATCTACTGCGAGGGCGCCGTGCCCGCCGAAGCCACCCTCCCCGTCCTCTCCTTCCTCGCCAGCCACACCTACACCATTGCTATCAAGATCCCCTCGGCCCCGCAGCGCCGCTTCCAGAGGGCCCAGGACGACCTCGACCTCATCGAGTCCATCGCCGCCTTCGAAGCCTTCCTGCAGCCCATCCCCGCCGCCGTCGGCCTCCCTGGCCGCAGGCTGTGGGACCTCTTCCTCGCCCGCCTGTGGGACCTCGACTCCCTCGACACCCTGCAGCGCTTCTTCTTTGGCCTGCCCGCCGTCGTCGCCACCAGGGACGAGATCCGCCGCATGATCGACTACCGGAGCTACGACGACGTCCTGCTCGACCCCACCGTACCCCTCCTGCCCGGCTCCCCGCTCGGCCTCTTCGCCCGCAAGGCCCATGTCGAGTTCGGGAGACTCCCCTTCCTCAGCGCCTCCCGCCTATGGAGGGACTTTGTCATATACCGCCAGCCCACCGCCGATGCCTGGGCCCGCCGTGGTAGTCCCACGCCCGGCCCACGGCCGTCCTCCTACCTCGCCGCCGCCCTCGTCGCCGGCGCCCCTCCCGAGTGGGGGTCCTGGGTCCCTGAGTTTGTCTATGGCGACTTCAAAGACACCCCTACGCCCGCCAGCGCCTTAAACATTGACGGCCTAATCGAGTTTCAGGTCGCCCAGATGCAGAGTAAGAAATTTTCTCTTCTGTCCTGGGCCTGAGCTCTGCTTCTCTCCCTTCCAGTATTGCTGCTTGTGACTTGCTGGCTGACTTGCGCATACGTCTTTCACAGGATGGGGGTACGCGTGCCTCAGGACCTGCAGCAGCGCTTCTCGAACCTCCTCCAGGTCAGTCGTGCCAATCCAAGACTGGCATACTATCTGAGGTGAGCATCTTTCGATGGTAAAACACATACACACAGAGGGAGAGGGAGAGGAGAGAGCGAGGGGCAGAGAGAAAGAGGCGGAGAGAGAGAGAGAAAGGGACAGAGCGGGACACACACAGAGAGCAGCAGCTGATGTTCATCAGATTCCTCGAAGCTTGGAGGTCTGGCGACCAGCACACCTCCTTCGAGTACCTGCACCGCTTCTTCGACTACACCATGCAGAACAGCGATCGCGAACACCATCAGTATGCTCTGCTGAACCTGGCAGTCCTCCAGGAGGACTTTGGCTGCCACGCAGATGCCATGTCCTCCATCCTCGAGACCATCGCGACGGCCCGCCTGAAGCAGGACATCGCCTGCCTCAACTTCGCCCTCAACTTCTACTACAACTTCACCCTGCAGCACCCCCGTCTCGTAGAGTCCTCTGCAGACCGCACCATGTCTGCCGCCGGCCGGGGAGGCTCTCAAGTACCTCGCCGCCAAGTCCCAGGAGGCCGGCATGTGGTCCACCTGGTGCGCCGCCCTGCTGGCCGAGGCCAAGGAGGGCCTCACCAGCGGTGGCAGCATCGCCCTCTCCCTCGAGAACATCGCCCGCAGCTCGCACATCGTCGTGCGCCGCGGCCTCGTCAACATGTTTGGCACCCAGCTCTCCCTCTACATCACCGTCTGGGACCGCGCAGGCGTGGGCATCCTCGCCAACATGCTCTGCGACATGTTCCTGCGCTGCCACGCGCGCAATGCCATCCTGGACGACACCTTGAAGGTCGCCTGCCGCCTGGCCGGCCTGTGGACCGGCGCTGGCAAATACGACGAGAGCTTGGAGCTCCTCGAGAAGGTGGACCCCGACTGCGTCTACATCTGGAAGTCTGAGAGGTACCGCCAGAAGCTGCGCGCCCTCGTCAAGCTGCGCAGGGACCTCCACCGCGGCGACCTCGACGCGGCCGAGCTCATCCTCCACCAGGTCCTGCAGACGAGGGGCGACGACGAGCCCGATCTGCTTTTTGTCGCCGACTCCCTCCACTTTGACCTCCTCGTCCGCCGCGGCGACTTTCGCGCTGCCTTCGACACAGTCCATCGCCTCATCATAGAGTCCCATGATAGCGGCGGCCGCCATGGTGCCGACGTCGTGCTCCGTGTTCGCCTGCTCCTCATGAAGGCCCACCTCTTTGAGCGCTCCGGCCGCCCACAGAGAGGCTTCTCGATCGCCGTGCGTGCCGTCACGCTGTCCTGGAAGGCTGGCCTGCCCGCCCTCCTCTGGCAGTCCATCGCTGCCCTGGCCGTCATCCTCAACGCCATTGGCGATCACGACGGCGCCGCTGATCTACTGCTCGCCGCCCTCCCGCGGTGTCTGGAGTCTGACTTTACTTTCCTGGCTGCCAACATGTATTCGTGTCTCGCTGACGCATACGTCGGCGTCGCGGGACAGGTCGGGGCCAAGAAGCCGGCTGGACAGAGCCGCCAGGAGTTCGAGGATGAGGACCAGTACCTGGATAAGGACGAAGACTTGGTTGTGGTGGGAAACCACGACGACGGCGGCGACGATGATGATGATGACGGCGACAATGAAGACGCGGGAAGAGCGAGGGTAGAGTTCCTCACCAAGGCTATGGACCCGCTGCGGCGCGCATTTGATCTCTATGTGGCCGTGGAGGACCTCCAGAAGAAGCTTGAGGTGACAGCAAAGATGGCCATGATCATGCGGGTCAGGGGCGAGACGACGGCTGCGGACGACCTGGCCGCAAAGTATCTGGAACTGAGGACGGAGGCGATGGCGGTGTGAAGCAAGTTTGGTCGTGATTCTTGTCAGGAAAGTGAAGGAGCATGTCTCTCAAGCTCGATCTATATGCCAGGGGATCTCCTAGGCGATGGGACATGGTATCACGGCCAAGCAGCACAGCTGCTGCGCTCACAAGACGGAGGCTATGACGACGTGTGGAGACTCGATGCCATTACATGGTCTCAGGCGCACACTCTTCGTCCTGCGCTGAGTAAGACAAGGACGAGTACAAGATACGACATATTCATATATATATATAATATATATAGCCGCCAGACCGACTACTGTGCTCTGCTTCTTTTTGTCATAGTGGTGAGCAGCCCGACAGACTGCTATCCTCTGGTTCCGCGAGCCCCCTCTGTACGATGAGGTCTAGTGGAAGACAGGGTTCACATTATTACTGATGCAGCCTGACTGCTACCCTCCTGTCGTCCATGTTGTATATAGTAATAATGGCGGGCGCATCTGATTGTGCATAGGTGACAGCGCCTCTGCTCGCAAATGTCAAAACATGGTTCCATGGTCAACCCACGAGATATGCCTGCGTCGTGATATCGTCATGATGAGCCGATCATATCCGCCTGGTTGCGGCCCAGCCCCTCGAGCAGGCACCTGCCATCACGTATGCAGATTCCTACTGTGCGCTGACAGGACGTCATGTATGTAGATTCTTGTCGTGCGTCGGCACCTTATTGGCAGCATGAGCTCGTGACATATCCATCATGGACACACAGACACACACACACACACACCCACCCCTGAGGCAAGAACAAGAGTTCACTATAGTGCATAAGTAGCCAAATCGATTGCTGCGACTTTAGGAGAACTTGTACAGGTCGATCTGTCTGTCGACGGCCGGCCCGTTCGTCCTCCGCTCTATACGTCCGCCGCCCTCTCTTCTCCTCCTGCCTGCATCCTTCTACTACCAACGCGCCGCCTCTTGATTGTGTTGTGACATGTAAAAGGCTTGTGCCGGGTCGAGTCGATGCTTAGGCGGTCTTGTCCTTGTTGTGGTAGTTGACCTTCTCGTTCCAGCTGTATTTTGAGAGAGAGACATGTCAGTATACTGCGCACGTCACGAGAAAAATGACGGGACAAAGGAGAGCGAAGGGTTGAAGGGAGAAGAGCCATGAATGATCTGGTGTTGGCATGGATATGAAATCGCGAAGATGCCATCGCAGCATAGTCTTGCAATGTTGGAGGAGGGCCTCGAAATAACGTGGACTTGTTGAAAATGTGGAGACAACACCACCTGGCGGGTTTCCCGGTCGAGGGCGCGAATGACGAGCTCCGGTTGAACAATATGACAGTGCGCATTCGGAGGGATAAAACCTACAAGAGAGTCTAACGAGCATGGTCAGCGGTCAATGTTCGATGTTCAGTGGTTTATTCCTAGAGATTTGCTGGACGGGGAGGCGAGAGGACGATATGGGCCCTCCACATCCACCTCCCATGCTGTCACAGCGGCGAGATAGAAGAGGAGAAGAGAAAAGATCGAGCATACCTTGTCACCGTCACCCCACTGGTAGTTCTTGGTCTGGATTCACGTATTCAAGTTAGCACCTTTCCACAGCAGCAGCAGGATCGCCCAGACCACTGTAGACTTGTGATCCAAAGGAGGAAATGAGGGCAAAGAAAGGATTGAGGGTGACGAGGCTTACCCGAATGTTCTGGTAGGGGTACTCAGTGCGCTCCTCCAGAGGGGGGCATGTGAGACCAGTGCTCCCAGTGCTCGTTCCAGAGCCAGTAGGCGTTGATACCGCTGCCGATGAGGGCGGGAATGCAGACGCTGTGGGGGAGAAAGAGAGGCAAGAGTCAGCTCTTCTGGTCCATAATCTTCTTGTGTTTTTGATGTTTGCGAGGGCACTGTGGCCCAAGCGGGCGTCAGAACGGCTGCCTCGAGCTTCTCCGGATCTTGTCTTCCTCTTCTTCTTCCTGACTCTTTCTCGGGTATGGTGTAGCTCGAGGCAGCGGCGCCTTTCCTCATCGTCCTTGTCATAGCCAATTATTGGTGCTTTCGCGTAAGGGAGATTCGAAGGGGATCTGAGGAGGGGTTCGGGCAAATCGTTGGTGGTCAGGGAGGTACGGTTGATATGTCATACAAGATGGAGATCTTCTTCCAGAGGCCTAAAACGACATGCCCACACCACCAAGTCAGCAGCTGTCTTCCTTGATCACCCACAGTCATCCCCCACCAGAAACAGAGAGAGCTCGGGAAACATACCGGTGGACTCGGCAGCGTGCTCCTTGACAGCGCGGCGCTCAGCAGCAAAGGCAGTCTCGCCGGCCCTAGGGGTGGTGCTTGCGAAACGGCGCTGCAGGACAGGGGAGCGCAGGGCGCGCAGGACCTGACGTTGGGCAAACATTTTGTGCAGATCGGGTGTGAGGTATCTGTAGAGATCCTGTGGGGTGTCAATTGGAGAGTGGAGAGCTTTCTGGGGGTGGTGGTTGTTGTCGCAAAGGTAGGCGAATGAGGTCTTTGATGTTGCGCAGTGGTCGGTGGTGTCATCCGAGTCCTGAGTTGCCCGAATTCTGATTTGCCTGCCGGGATGTGGCACTGAGCTGGAGGTGGTCCGTGCACAAGCAGGAATGCAGCATGTGCAGGGATCTGGCCTGAACTGAGTCAGCAAGCATGCGATGAACATTTTTGTTGTTGTCGCAACCACCAGTTCTGTTACAGAGGAGATGCTACATCTACCCAGCATTGTTAATAGAGAAGGCACAGGAGGCCGCGAGACTCCATTTCACAGCTGCGACAAATTATCAACATCATTTCCATCTCTTGTTCCATCACTGCTGTCCACTACTGCATTGCTCTTGCTCGACAGTGTTGTTCCTCTTCTCCCAGCTGCCCACTGCAATCTGCCGATGTCATGTCCAAATTTGTACCCAGTCGCCTAAAGCAAGCTTTTGCCTAGACAACACACCTGCCTCCCACCACATGCCTTCTCGCAAGAGACAAAGGATGTCTCGATCCGTACTGCCAATACGAACATCATGCTGTCAGGAAACGCTGACATATTGGCTGACGGCAGGTATGAAAGTTCTGTGGCAATGCAGGTACAAGCTTCCCTGGCGCTGGTGCAACTTCCTGGCTGGTCCTCGACTTGGTGTAAGTCTTGAACCCTCCTTCTGCCGCGCTGCAGAGCTCTCGGTGGCTTGTGCAAGACAAAACAGCCTGTCGCATCGGATCTGCTCACTGAGTACTCTTGTAGACATTTCACAGGACATCGCTCGAGATGGACCCCTTGAGGGGGACCAGTTCAAGTGGTGTCGCGGCCCTAGGGAGGCGTTACAACACGTTTTCGGCCTCGTCGCCAATTTCGAACACGGGTCCGACCCTCCAACGGAAAGCATGTCTGCCTTCGTCTTCGAAAAGCCATGGGCCCACCCATGCCCAACTTCCGACGCATCTTCCTGACGGTCCGCATTCCGGTCTCCTCTCACCAAGAGGCATCTCAAGGCCACAGCGTCTGCTCGTATTCACTCCGGTTTGTCTCTTGCTTCTGGGCACATCACCGACAGCATGTCCAATTCTGACTTGAGCCTCCCTTAGACATCGAGCCGCGAACCATCCTCGTCGAGACAGCAAAGATCAATGCCATATTTCGAGAATGCACGTTCCCTCCGCGACCGTACACCCCCGACCCGCGATTATACCTACCGAACGACTTGTACATCCCATCATCGCAGATATCTCTTAGGAAGAGGAGGAACCTGTCGCCGGTCACAAAGGTCTATATCAGTGTCTGGCCGGCTTGGGGACAGGAGGCGATTACCCGAGCTTTCTTGGTGTCAAATCTGCCTTGTCAAGCGTCGCTTGGCCGAGTCGATACAGCCTCAGATGCTTCGCGGCCACTGAGGTTATCCTCGGAGCAGACTGGGACTACAAGGGTTGATCTCTGGTACCTTGGGGGAGCTCGCAGGTGAGCGTTCCGGCCAGACTATGCACTCCGCCGAGTTTTGCTAGACCCACAGCCTCGCTACATCTGGGAGCTCTCAGAAGGAGCTCTTGTGTCTGATGGGTCATGGTCAGCCTCAGCACCGGGTACGTCTTGAAGCGCATCTCGCCCAGAGTGGAAGCCGCGAGATGCCACGGTTTCTCGAGATCAAGCTACCGAGACTCGCACCTTGGACGACGAGGGGCGGGCCCACCAATACCCTTTCGCGGTCTGCTGGGGTTGTCATGGCTCAGCTAGCTGTGGGCGTGTCTCTGCATTGACTGGAATGCTACAAGTTACAGGAACAGGCTAATCCGGCTGCGAACGGGATTGCACCGGACAAGCCCTCCGCCCACAGTCGCCGTCGAGAATGCCCATCACAAAACCATGCGACCACACTACATCGCAATTCCTATTGACACCCACAAATCGCAATTCTGCCTGCAAATGGACATACAACCACACTTCTCTGATCACCGCCAGGGCATTTCCATCATGAACAATGGCTCCAAGGCGGGGTCCAGGCGCCGCCTCCCCCTTTCCCCACGAGGTACCCAAGTACTTTCCAAGGAACAGCTACACAACACCTGTTGGAAGAGTGGCGCAGCTAACGTCATCTGACGATCATCCGTTCATTCCTGCTTTGAAAGTGATGCTATATTGACTCCATGGGATAAGTAGGATCATCCTGCCCGGACCACGACGTGCGACCTCTAGCAAGCAGAGGCCAAGGTTCCAGAGGTTGCCATCCCGGTCAAGCCAGCGAAGACTGACCAGTCTGTCAAGAGACAGAGTTGCAGAGTCCTATCGACTAAAGGTTCAGAGAAAATTTCTCACAGGTATCAACCATCCACATAGGTCAACCCTCCCATAAAGAAATCAATCGCTAATTAATGACAAAACCAGACGACGATCAGTACTCCACATCCCAAAGCCACGAAGCTCTCCTCCACACGCCCCGTCTTTATCGATTCTTGCCGAACGGACTCGCCGCTCTAGATGAGCGCCCGAAGAACCACAATGTTGAAAGAGTATCTTCGAAAATACAACACCTCTCCCGCCCCCTCGGTGCGGTTTAGGAGACGGTCCTCGACCGCAGCAACAGACAGCCTCTGGGTGTCAAATGTCCACCCCACCCCTTCCCCTGTACCGGATCTAGAATCCAGGTCAGCAATCCAGTTATTGGACATGCTTCTACGCATGTAACCCCCACAAGCGCCTCTGTTCGTCAAGAGTAGGCCCAGCTTGATCTTGTGATCTGAGATGGTCAAGGCAACAGACGCAGCCGGCGTTGCGCTTGACAGAGGGAGGAGCAGCAGAGGCGGAAGAGACGTGTGAGGCGCTGGGTCCCACTGTTCGTGCGCGTCCCGTGGTCTTGGCACCACCTGCGCCCTGCTGCTGACTGTCCCTAGCGATGTCGTTTCTCTTCTCGGCTCTTGCGATCAAGGTTGTTACAACCTTGCCCGCCCCTTGTCCTCTTGTACCCCCTTTGCATCTATCTCGCCCACCAGCCTCTCTCTCGGGCTTTTGGCCATGCGGCGAAACAGCCCCGCCATGTATCTTCTCGCGCTCGCTAACAAGCCAGGTCGAAGTGTTTCCACGTATACTGGGTAGTCCGAAGACGAGCTCGTCAGCGAGCATGTCCGTGTCCGCAACTTTTTCCCTCTTGCAGAGGCGGTGTATGTGGGCAAGAGGCGCGCAGGTGCTTGCGCGGTGCTACCGTGTCGAGACCAAGCTTGATGGGGAGCCAGAGCACGTACTGCAACTACCCAGTCTACCTCTGCCCTATATACAGCGGGCTTGAGACTCGTCTGTCTGTAATCCGAGCGCAGGCCTCCTCGAACTACCTCGCACGAGACAAGCTGCGGCAAATCCATTCTCCCCGGGGCAGCGATACACGTGCAGCACTTCCCTTTTGTTGGTGGAAGGAAAGGAATTTACCTGATAACAACTACGAAGCCGCACCGGGCCTCAAGCACTTGGGCTACGCACTACGGTCCTGGCAGCTAAGTTGTATTCCGTACAGTCTGACTGGTGCTATTCCCAATGGCTTGACCCTATTATGCCTGGAGGGGCGTTGCATCTATCTGTAAGGGAAGTCTAAATTCTTGTACTAGTTTTTCAGAGGGGTAGACCACAATCTCGCTTCTGAGGCCACGGCCCAATATATAAATTTCTCTTTAGACCATTGAGCCCAGCTTGTGTGCCCTGATGGAAAGTCGCACCGTAGAACAAGGTTTGCCCAGATCCTAGAACGCGAGTTGTAGCGGCTATGGACTATGCATCATGCATGGAACCAAGTCTCTTCTCCACGTTGTGCAAGCAACATCTCGTCTATATATGCTCGTCCTCGACCGCGATCCAGACACTCCTTGTTCGTATCGTTCTCCTCAATCTTGACCCTGTAATAGAACCGACGTGGCCAGCAGACAGCAGACGCCATCGTGCACTCTGCCAATGGCCCGCCTGTGACTCTGACTCGCTCCTCACCAGACCTGTACGGCTTGCTTCTCCACACTGACCCAAACGAGACCCTTACTCGATGGTCGGAGGCGTGTGCGGCTGGTGGACTCGACTGTGGTGCGGTAATGTGGTCTCTTGGACTCGTCTCGCGAAACGGTCGACAGGAACAGAAGGGCTGCCGGCGCCTTCGTCCGTAAAGGGTGTAAACGTGTAGAATTCGACAAGCTTGTTATTGTCGGGCTGTGGGCGATGTTATTCCATGATGATGCGGGGCCGTCTTGCTAGGTTGACCAAGAAGTTGTCAGTCATTCTAGAATTTCTGCGAGGAGGCACAGAGAATGCAGGGAACTGAGGCCGTGGCGAGCAGGACTGGAGCTGTGCGGTGTCATGGCTGCGAGCAGCTCAAGCAGCGGCCGGGGGGCAGTGCGTCGTCCCGGGGAGAGTCGTGCATCTCCCGTTCTGTTCCGCTGGGTAGCGGGGCCAGCGCAGCTGTCATTTTCTTTTTCGCGCTGTAAATGACTACCGAAGCAAGCAAGCAAAGAGCTGGTACTCGAGAGAGGGAAGTGAGGACCGGTGGTCGCTACTGTTGCTGGCGGCAGGATGCTTTGCGCTTCAAAAGGCAGCTGCAGTGACGTAGGGGGCAGGGGCATCGAGAAGGGGCGTCGAGGATCACTATTGGTCAGGATGGTGTGGCGAGGTGGGCGGCAGATCATTCGACAGCCACGCCACACTCAGCAATGCTTGTGGCTGAGGATTGGTTCTTCCTGCCTGCTGTGTCAGTATGTGGATTCCACGGGGGGCTCTGAGCCTAGCACCAGCGACCTTCTGAGAAGTGACCACGTGGCCCCTTCCCCTCTCCTCAGTGATGTCAGACCCACTAACCCCTGCTACTTCAAGCCCTGTAACACCCACCCACTGTCCGATTTGCTTGAGCGGTAATCCGTAATTTTCGCTACGGCGCTGATTCTGAGGCAAATTCAATCGAATTCAATGTCGCAGCCCGGGATTGCAACAGGCAGCAGCTGCCATCCACCCCTACACCCCCACCACCACCACCAACGCCGTCGCCGTCACCAATCAAGCAGAGAGGAGACCAGTCCTGAACAGCTTGAGGAGTGTGTGTTGTAGGTACTTGTCCTCCAGGCATCTCGACAACCTCTCTCCACCAATCGATACTGCCATGCCTACCAAGCTCAGCTCAGCAGTCGAACCCAGAGCTGGCCAGTGTCCTCTAGGGGACTTTAGCGGACTCCCTCGATGACCCTCCTCCCCCGGCTTCCGTTATTAGCTCTCAAGCCTGTCTAACCTCTACTGCCCATCAGGATTTCTTTGCCAGTGCTCCCAGTGGACCCGAGAGATGTCCAAAACAGGTTGGTTGCTATCTCTACCCGAGTACAAGACCCGAAGCCAGAAGCTGATTGCAGAACTCCTTCTCAAGGCCATCTTTTGGTCCTCTGCGAACCGTCACTCAGCTCCGAGATCGAAGCCCCCGACAAGACCATTACTACCTAGCCCGTTACCAATCGTCTCGAACCCCTGATGAGGTCCCTCTCTCGATAGGGATTCCGGGCATTTCAAGGTCCTCATCCTGGCCATAGAAACCAGCCCTGACACGAAGAAGTCTCCATTCAACTCCCGCACCGGCGACCTTTTCGAGAGAGCAGGGCGAAGCTGGTCTTTATAGCCCGCCCAGTCGTCTAGAGGCGGGGAGAGGATATGTCTTCGGCCCTGCAGACGAGTACAATGCCATGCTGGTTATCAAGGTCCGCGACGGTGGTACGGAGTGGTGTGCCTCCGAGGGGAGCCCCTTTGATAACGGTCAAAATCAGCGAGAATCATAAGTGTGAGTCCCCAGGCCCATAATTCCAAACCAATGGAGAAGGACAAGGAAACTGACCACACCGAGTGTCTCGTAAACCCTCCACAGGCTGTGTCAGAGACTGCCCTGCAGCTTCTGCGTTCTAGTATTTGTTACCGTGGCATCGCCACCCCTGACATGATTACTGGCTGTCCTCATCGTCGTCACCGTCGGCATCGTGCAACACTGCACCCGCCTAGAGGAGCGGATGACGTCGAAGCCAGGCTGCATCTAGTGATGTCCAGGCCGGCCATGTTCCCTTTCCCCTCCCCACCCTTCTTTAAACTCCCCTTCAGCAGACCCTCTCCTCCATGATGCGACAAGCCCGCCCGTTCTCTCGCGATATGCTCCAGTTCATGTCACAATTACACAAAGTCATGATTGTTATGTTGATCGCATTGGGTAGAGTCTGTCTGCCTACAGTACGTTCGGCTTAGCGCCGTCCTCTATCAGTCTATTGGTGTCGACAAATCTCCTGTTGCTTGGATTTCTATAATCCGTTTCTTGTTTTATCGCGCCCCCCCTTTGCCATGTTTTCTTGGGTTCATGCCCCTTCATCCCTCTTCTTTGCTCCCCCGTTCAGGTCATGAGCTTGAAGGGAGGCCGCTCTTGCTCAAAGGCGTTCCACATGGCCTCGGTGTCGATCTCTCGGGGCTGTTGGCGCCCCTCGGCCTCGTCCTCCTCGCGCAGAAGCCTGCGCAGGTGAGCGGCAAGCTGGATCAGGGGGTGGCCAGCTGGATTCAGAAACAAATGCCAGAAGTCATAGGGCTCGGAGAACAGTTCCAACCCGACCTGGTACGATTCCAACTCGATGGGGTTCGGGTCCAACCCACTGTGGTAGCATGTGGACAGGACCTGCCGCAGCTGGTCCTCTTCCACCCCGTCCCAGCATCTCAGGTCGGGGAGATCGTGGGCAATGATGAGCTGCTTCAGCTGGGGAGCTGGCTGGCAAGCCATGTCATGTTTTCAAGGAACTCCCGATTCCACCAATCCGTAAACCCATATTCCGCTAGAAAAAAAGAGATCTCATGGTTGTAACCGCGGATCTCCACCGCGACTCTCTGCAGGGACTGGTTCCAGTTGTCGACAAAGGTTATGTCGTCATAGTCGGATCTTGTGAAGAGAAAGGTCGGCATGTCATCTGTCCTCCGGCGGTTCAAGACAATATCCCTCTCTGTGCTCCGGCGGATCAAGACAATATCCCTCGCGGCGTGCATCCGCTGTCCTCCATCGATAGCCGGCAGGGTACCAGGGTAGGCCCTGATGGTTTCGTCGTGAGACTCTGTGCAGGCGTTCAGGAGGGCCCAAATCGTGCTGTCGCGTTCGGTCAGGCCCCTCCCAGGGTGGTCGCGCCTGAGCTCGAGGCGACCGACTCGGGGGCACTGCTTGATCCTTGGAGCCTGACCCGCACAGAGCCCTCGTCCTCCGCCTTCTTGAGCTCGCATGTTACGGCCAAGCACCCGTAGCCGGGCATGGCCATCCGCCAGATCATGCGCCGGAGCTCGAGGGGAAGATTGGGGAAGACGGTGAACACCGGCTCGGCCCTGCCGCTGCTACCGATGTCGCAGGCGTTGCTGGACGCAGAGACTTGAGATCCAGACATTTTGTTGGAGGAATTGGCTTCTGGGAAGAGGATTCTTGTTGGTGGAGTTGGAGTTGGGAGTTGGTGGAGTTGGGAGTTGGTGGTGTGGGAGATTTTTGGTGTGAGTATGTGGTCCAGGCACAAGTGTGCTGCAGTCATGTAGTCGAACATTGTCAGGACAGTAGTGCTGTCTGATGAGCTTGTTCCGAAACAGCTGTATCAATTTACACGGTGATTTGAATGCCCTCTTCACACAGGTGCACATCACAATAAGAATGGGTTATTCACATTGTTACTTGCAATCCAAAGGCATAATAGCGCTAAGACTTTTCTTCTCAGCATCTTCCATACTTCCAATCATCTGGCGGGTGGATCTCTGGGAATACTTCACCTTACATTGTACCAATCCTGTTCAAGGGTTATTTATTGGCTTATGCTCAAGTGTTGCAAACACTCCTATTGTGCCAATCCTCCAGTAGCAAGCAGCTTCCGGCCTGCTGATAAGATAGACAACCTGATGGTTTGTATTAGTCAGATCTGGTACAACCAACAGGGCTATTTCGAATGCAACTAGCAGTCTCAGTTCATCTCGACATAATTCCAGAGAATCTTATCTATTATTATAGTCCTTCTGGTCTTTTGTGTTTTACTATTCTAGAGGCAGCTGTAATTATCGCAGTCTTCGAGTCCAAGTCGATATAATGTAAAAAGCTATTTGGTATATTTCTAGCAGCCAGAGCCAAATTACCGGTCTCCTGATTTGATCTCAGCTATTCACACCAAGTGGTCAAAGTCAGCCTGCTAGTAGTCAATAGTCTGCGGGGCTACTAGGTCTCACAGCAAGCTCTGGTAATATCGACCTTGCTGTCTAGTCCACAGATTAGGTCGGCCTCTACAACTACTATCTGCGCGATAGTAGTGCTCCTCTGCTCTTAGCAGCTTTCTGTTGTCCCTGAGTAGCTGAGGCCGTGGCTGGAGTTATGGGGTTCTCTTTGTATGCAACCCAGTAGACCCCCGACCCCCCCTTCTCCCCCTCCTGCTCTTTTCCTATTAACAAGTAGCTACCGAGCAACACTTTTATCGGGCCCCTTATGTTGTCCTGGTGTATAATCACTACTCCCGATGCATCTTCCTTGGAGCTCGCAAGGTGTTTGCGACCAGTAACTAAAGGATGTAGACGAGAGGGCGTCGGTGGGAAAAAGGTTAAGAGGGTGGAGCGGATTACGCAAATGGGGGATTTGACAGCAATACACCACCAGGAAAGATGTCATGATTTCAGGATTGGCAATTACCGTAGTAACACTGGCTGGGAAAGTCATCTGCTCTAAGCCGTGCACAGCAGCCCCGCTGGCCAGCTATTCAGCAGCCACCCTTCAACCCTAGATAGCCTCAGCTCTCTAGCTGTCCGTAATTTCTGTCCTGGTAGCTTCTGCTTACGAAGACACCGACCTTTTGTAGTATTGAAAAGGGGGTACTATAGTTTCAGGATCTATAAGGGATCAGTGTCCAAAATTTGCTACTTAAAGTCACCGTAAGCACGCTACTGATATATTATCGGAGGATGCCAGTGCATCACTTTTATAAGCTTAAGCTAATAGAATATATTGTTTTTATAAAATAGCAGCTCTGCGCTGGAATTTATTAATTTCTCCACTCTCGCTATCTAGTATCTACTATCTTGTTCTTTGTACTATAAGCAGTCTGATCTAGCTTATAGATTATCTATACACGGTCTCGTATTCTCTTCCTCTCTTACTAAACACTCGCATCTACTAAGTATCTAAAAACACTTAAATATTACTAGAGATTTATGTATAGCATAGTAGAAAGTATAAATAAAGCATCTATAAATCTATACAATAGCTTCGAGAACTATTTTTATAGTATTAATTTGCTATAGATTTGCTGGTAGATCTCTTAATTAGAAAGCGAGAAAGTCGAAGTAATCTATGCACTAGTACATTAGAACTCGAGCGCTATTATAGAAAGAAACGAACACTAGAGCAATAGGCAGACGCTCCGTCGACCTAAGCCTGCTTATATTAGAACAATAGCAGACTAATACTAAGAATATATTTGTAATAAGCACTGCAGTAATCCGGAGATACCAAAGTACACAAAGGGTTTATGCTAACAAGAGCGGTGCCAAGACTATTCTTAAATATAGAATAGTAACTAAAGTTCTGAATGCAAGTGTTCACTGCCTAGTATAGGCTACTGGATCAGGGTGTAATCCAATACTTAGATTGACAACTGAAGAGCTATAAGAAACTATCCTATCTATAGATATCCTATCCTTATAT
Source organism: Immersiporthe knoxdaviesiana (assembly GCA_021117315.1). NCBI lineage: Eukaryota > Fungi > Ascomycota > Sordariomycetes > Diaporthales > Cryphonectriaceae > Immersiporthe > Immersiporthe knoxdaviesiana. The sequence goes on from CP088214.1 coordinate 1,505,558, forward strand.
ATCCGGCTCTTCAGTCCTAGACCGATAAAGTCGAAGCTGACTACTTTAGTCTAAGATAGTATCGAAGGGACTAACGACAGTCCTATCGGTCCAAACCCTAACCCTGGATTATATAATCCTGTCTCCTTTTGTAGGCCTGTGCTAGAGTGTTGGACTCTTGGCTCCTAGAGGTCCGTTCCGGGTAGCCGGGGTGCTATGCCAATTCCTATCTGTGACCTGCATATTGGATAGGTTATAACAATATTGGATCGGAGTAAAAGACCTGCTCTAGACCTGCCTTAGTAACTCAAAATTGAAAGAATATATTATATATATATCGAAAAGAATTAGTTATAGTATAATCTTATATATATACTATCAGAGCCTATATGCGTTTTTTGTTTCAAAGTATACTATACTAGCTACTGCAATAGTAGCAGATTTATAAAGTTGATAGTATTTTATAGCAAAATAATATATCAAGATTTAAGATTGCGAGTATTTTTATTACTGCTTATATATACAGTAGTGGTACTGTCAAAATATATTGATATTTATTGTAAATAATAGGCAATATAACGAGATCTTTTTAGAAGGCTTAGAAAAAGATTCTAATTAGCAATCAAATTAAGGCCTAACGAACTGTTTAAATATACAAGCTAACGTAGCTAGAAAGCCGCTTTATAGCCGCTCTATAGCTTCGTCAGCTAGTTCTACTAGACTACTAGGCTATATATATACCTTTGGCACGAACAGCTCTGACAATATTTGAGCAGTAAACCAGAATTCGGGCGCCGTTGCACGAAGGAAAAGAACGAACACCGCGAGAAATAAGCAAGAGCCCCGTCAACCCAAGCGTGCCTAGTCATAAGAACGACGGCATACGTAGGCCAACGAGGCACAAGATCAGGGTGAAAGACCTGTCTTAGACCTGCCCAGGTAGGTTCAAAAGAAAGGAACGTGATTGTATTGTCATCTGCCGAAAGAAATTAAAGTCGGGGTGTGGTCCTCTTATATGTGTGCCGCTAGGGCCCACCTACAGTCTAAGTCGAGAGGCATAGCACACTGGCCACTACAACAGCAGCTGTTAGTATTTTCAGCTGTCCGGAGCGGGGGGGGGGAGGGTCAGACAGTATATTGCGAGAAACTCGTGGGCGGTGACTAGGCCGATCCGACCAAGCCCGCGGCTGCGCCGATGCGGAGGCTCAGGCAGATATTGGTGGCTAGCCTAGAAGTGAACCTGGTTGCCATAATGACCACGTTTAAGATTCTGGAGCCGTGCAGCTGGTGCTCCGCACCCGGGCGCGTGCCCAGGAGCTGGTGCCTTATATTTATAGCGACGAGAGCTCGCTGCTGGCCCTCGGCTCCAGCTTCCGCTTTCTTATCGACTATCTCCGCGCGCTCACCACTACTATCGACAACTGACCTGTTTCGGAAGGTCGGATACAAACATGACCCGCCCAGAGCGTGCCCCAATAATGGCTCCGCTACTGTCTCTATCCTCGAAAGGATGAATAATGGTATGTTTCAGGAGCAAAGTCGGGTTGCGGGCGATAATCCAGAACATGCTCAACACCTTATCAACGCTCTCAGTTTCATTGTAGAGGGCCTCGATACCGTTATCACGTCTGATTATCACGACTGGAAGAAGCAGCAAGATCACAGCTTCTATGACCGCAAGGGACCACAGACCTTTCCCGCTGAGGTTGCTATCTACTAGCAGCGTGGCGACGTCGAGAAGGCTCTCGATGATTTCCACGGCACCACACGTACCCAGACGATCGTCTTCGTCGGCATCGGTGACCACAGGAAGCCGAACTGGGCCAAGATCAACATCATGGGGAGAAGCACAGACAGCCCTACCGAGGGAGTTGATCTGATGCCCTGGTGCTACCCCGGGGGGGAAGAGCTTTCTCGGACTTTGTAACTGTGGACACCGCTGCCGGCTGCCTATATGCGGCCCCTCCTACCAGAGCACCGCGACCGGTACGTAACTTTCTCTCCCTCTGTGACTGCTGCTATGCTGGCCAGGCAACGAACAATTTAGGCGCCCCATGTTCACCATCTCCCTCCGTGTGGACCCATTCAACGTGCAGATCTCGAAACAGTTCGCACAGAACAATTATCAGAACGTGAGATTACGGATCCAACATCAGAAGAACGCAGTGCTTATGTAATCAAGAATTAGAGTTTGGGTCGAATAGTGTTATGACCCATCCAACATGCAGGTCACGAAACAGGTCAGAAACAAGGACCAGGGAAAAGGACAACTCTCGGGTCACAACACCCGGAGAACAAGGCTTACGTAACCAGAGGGTTAGGGTCACAGGATCAACCAATCGGGTTGGATATATTGGATCAGTAATATATCCAACTGATCCGGATATGTGAGATTGGCAACATATCCAGGTGAGCTATACTGAAGAGCGGATATATAATCACACATTTATTACTATAAGATAGATTATTATATATAGCTCTTTAGTTATTAATCTAAATATTAGATTTCACTTTAATCTAGTAGCCTATACCGGGCAGTGAATATTTGCACCCAGAATATTAGTTATTATTCTGTATTTAAGGATAGTTTTGGCACTGCTCTTATTAGTATAAACTCTTTGTATACTTTGGAATCTTCGGATTACTGCAGTGCTTATTATAATAAATCTTTTATATATTTTAAAATTTTTAAATTATTATAATATTTATTATATTAAGCTTATTAGTAAATATAATTATCTAATTTAAAAAGCTAAATATATATAAAAATATATTTATTATTATTAAATAAATTATAATATATAATTTTTTAATTATTAATCTAAATATTAAATTATAATCTGATCTAGTAGCTTATACTAGATAGTAAATACTTATATTTAGAATTTTAGAAATTATTTTGTATTTAAGAATAGTTTTAGCACTTTTCTTGTTAGTATAAACTCTTTATATACTTTGGAATCTTCGGATTACTGCAGTGCTTATTACAATAAAACTAGCTCGAATGACATACCATGGTGGTTGCAAGGACCTAGGGCTATGTTTTGGGTTCTGGGTTATTTTCCGATCTTGTATCTATAGGGCTGTTCTCTCGCTCTCGGAGCAGTGGTTTTTTTCCACTTGCTCTGCAACACTGGAGGAATTTAACTGCCTGAGATGGACTCAGTGCACGTTACCGCTATCACTGTGTGCGAGAATGATGCCGAGGAGACTTCGGCTATCCCGACTCGGAGAACTACCGTGTACAATCAAGATACGCTGTGTTATAACCCATCCAATATGCAGGTCACAACAGGGAAATGGCACAGCACCCAGGCTACCCGGAACGGACCCTCAGAAGCCGAGAGTCTAACACTCTAGTGCAGAAATAGATATACAGGATTATATAAGCAAGGATTAGGATTTGGACTAATAAGATTATTATTAGTCCTGTTAATACTACTTTGGACTGAAATAATTAGCTTCGACTTTATTAGTCTAGAACTAAAGAGCTGAATATATAAGAATATACTTATTACTAATAAATAAGCTTAATATATAGCTTTTTAGTTATTAATCTAAATATTAAATTATATTTTAATCTAGTAATTTATACTAGATAGTAAATATTTATATTTAAAGCTTTAATTACTATTCTGTTATTTAAGAATAGTTTTAGTACTGCTTTTATTAATATAAACTCTTTATATATTTTAGAATCTCTAGATTACTGCAGTACTTATTATATTTTGATAATTTTTATTTAAGAAAGATTCAATATATTCTCTTTGAATAATACAGAATATAATATCTCTCCGGATCCCTATCTTATCTATTACTTCTTGCTAGGAGATTTGTAATAAGCTTAAGCAAAAGATTAAAGCTCTATAAGCCTATATTAAAAAATTCTCTTAGAAAGAAAAAACTTAAATTAAGAATTATAAAATAGAATAATTAGCTATTTATAAAAAAGAAAAAAGAACTCTTTAAGCTTTTATTACTTAATATAAAGCCTATTTTTAATATTATAAGGCCTAGTTTATAGAGAAATATAAGAAGATTATTTTTGCAAAAATCTGCTTTATTAGTAATACTCTTGCTTAGTTTAAGCTCTTACTCTATAATTATCTTAATAATTATAAATACTCTAATAATTATAATAAAAAGATAAAAGCTATCTTTAATTTCTTTTAAAGATTTGAGAATTCTATTAAAGAAGTATTTAGCAACTCGGATAAAAAAGAATAGCAAAATAAGCTCTTATAGCTCTATAATAATAAAAATTAATATTAGAATATATTTCTAGATTCTACTAGCTTAATAGAAAAATTAGTTAGAATAATAAAATATTAATATCTAAATTTTATAAAAAATTTAAGAATTTAATAAAAAATAAATTTTATAAGCTAGATTAATCTAATAATCTAGCTAAATATATTATTATAGCTATATATATTAATAATAAAAATTTTAAATAAAAATAGAAAAAATAGTAAAAAGAAATAGCTTAGCTATAGAGCTTTTAAATAAAATCTAATATTAGCAAAAAATATTAATAATTCTATATATAGCTAAATTAGCTTTATTAATAATATTCTAATATAATATAAAATAGTAATATATATACTAGCTTTATAGAATTTAATATAGCTAGGCAATAATATATTTAGAAAAAAAGCAAAAACTGCTTTAATTATAGCAAATCTAAATATTTTGCTAGAAATTATTGCTAGCTAAAGAAATAAAGCTAGTAATCTATCTTAAAAAATAATAAATAAATATTATATAATAATAGAAATTTAATTAGCTAAATAAAAATATTTAATCTAAATAAATAATAGACTCTATTAATTATAGACTTCTTAACTAGATATTCTGCTATAAAAATAATTATTTATTATATTTTTAGATAAAAAAAAAGCTTAGAATAATTTCTAAAAATACTAAGAAAAAATAGATAACTAATAATAAATAGATTTAGCCTATTTTATAATATAATTATAAATTTTAGTAATTTAGACTATTTAAGTAATTCTCTTAATAGCTCTAAAAAATAAAATAAAAAGTATTATCTTTTTTAATATTAGTATAAATACTAGATATTACTAGCAATAGAGAATAAATTCGATATAGCTAGCAAATAAAATATTTTAAAAATATCAAAATAAGAATAATCTTCTAAAAAGAAATACTCTAGAATTAATAGCTAGATAATCTACTAAAATCTATTACTCTTAATATAGAAAATAAAAAAATTTAATACTAGAAACTCTTAGAAAGAAAAATAAATACTAAAATCGAATATATTATATATAGACTTAATCTATAGAAATTCTTTATATATATTCTACTATAAAATATTAAAATAATATAATATAAAAATTTATAGATTAATTCTTATTATATTAATTATTATAATATTATATAGATCTCCTATATATATTATAGCTATAAAGTTCACTTCTATAAGAAAATCAGATATAAATAATTCTCTATCAGAAAATATAATTAGCTCTTCTAAATAATTAAAAAACTAGCTATTAGATATAGAAAGATCTTTAATAAGAAATATTATAATATATATATTAGGCTACTAGAAAATATAGCAATAATACTAAAATAAAAAAAGTATAGAATTTGCAATTATAGAAAATAGTAAGCTAAGAATCTCTTATAGCAAATAGCTTAGAATTTCCTAAAAAGAAAAAAATTGCTTATAAAAAGATAATAGCTAATTAGAATTATATAATCTTTCTATATAATAATAATAAACTATTATATATATCTAGAATTTTATATAAAAATCTATAAAAAATAATATAATATTATTATTAATAATAATATATAAAAAAACTATATCTTACTATTAATAATTAATAAAAATAAGATATTATAGAAATAGAAAAAAATCTATTTAATTACTTATAATTAAAAAAAACTAATTATATATAATTAAAAATTAATTAATAAAGAAACTAATTATTTATTTATAATAATTAATAAATATAAAATAATAAATTAATTTAATATTATAAATATAATATATAATAAAATAATATTAGAATTTCTATAGCTTAAAAAGTATAATTCTTAAATTAATTAAATTACTAGCTAGATTTTCTAAAAATAAGCTATATCTATAAAAATAATTATAATTAAAAGCAAAAAGCAGAATTTATTATTAAAAATAGCTAATAAAAAAAGCGCTTAAATAGACTTATAAATATCTCTAAATTAATAAAAACTAATAGCTTATAGAAAAAAACTATATAAAATATAAACTCTTAAATATAAAGCAAAAATAAATCAAAATAATAAATAAATAAAAATTATAAAAAATCTAATCCAGCACAAAATAATAATACAAGATAACAAGAAATTACAAAATTACAAAATAAGCTAACTCAAATTAATCCAGCTAGAAAAAATAGCAATAAATTTCAAAAAAAATATACTATAATTTAACCCAATTCAGCAAGCAAAAATAAAATATACTAGAATATAATATTAATAAAAAACTAAAAAATAATAAAAATACTTAATAATATCTCCTATTTTTTCAAATAGCAGAAATAAAAAAAATCAGAACTTATATCTACTAAAATCCTATAAAAATACCAGAAATTTACTAATCTATTCTCAAAAAAATTTAAAAATAAACTCCCAAAATACAAACCCTATAATTATAAAATTCTACTCAAAAAAGAAACTCAGCTCAAATTCTTCCCTATTTACAAACTCGATAAAATATAACTTAAAATACTTAGAAAATATCTTAATAAAAATCTAAAAAAAAATTATATCAGATTTTTATAATTACTAACAAAATATCTAATTATATTTATATCTAAAAAAAATAGCAAACTTAGATTATATATTAATTATAAATAATTTAATAATATTATTATTAAAAATTAATATTTCTTATTATTTATTAAAAAGCTATAAAATTAATTATAAAAATATAATAATTTATAATATTTAATCTTAAAGAAAAATATTATTATATCTATATTAAAAAAAAAAAATAGAAAATAATTTTTAGAATTTGCTATAAATATTATAAATATTTAATTATATTTTTAAACTAATTAATATATTTATATTTTTCTAAGAAATAATTAATTATATTTTATATAAATATTTTAATATTTTTTATATTATCTATCTAGATAATATTTTTATCTATTTTAAAAATTTCGAAATATACTAATAATATATATAATAAATATTATAAATATTCTAAAATACTAAATTACTAATTAAGCTAATAAAAAATTATTTCTATATTTAGAAAATTAATTATCTTAGATATATAATTAAATTAGAATATATTAGTATATAAAAAAATAAAATTAAAATAATAAAAAATTAGCTCTAGCTATAAAATATTAAAAATATTAGATTATTTCTTAAATATACTAATTTTTATAAATAATTTATTAAAAATTATAATAAAATTATAAAATTTCTTATAAATCTTATAAAAAATAAATAATTTTTAAATAAATATAAAAAATATATAAAGCTTTTTTTAATATTAAAAATAAATTATATTAGAATCTATTTTCTATAAAGCAGATCTATAAAAAATTTTTAAAATTAAAACTAATATATTAGATTTTATATTTAGCAAATAATTTAGATAATAAGATAATTAGAAATATCTCTAGATTATTAGTAATTTCTTAAAAAAGCTAAATAGATTAGAAATTAATTATAAAATTCTAAATAAAAAATTTATAGCTATTATTAAAATATTTAAAAAATAGCAATATTATCTAATAAGTACTAAATATTTAATTATTATATATTTAGATTATAAAAATTTAATAATATTTATAATAATTAAGATTCTAAATAAATAATAAATCTAATAAATAGAATTTCTCTTATAATTTAATCTCAAAATTATTTATTATAAAAAAATAAAAAATAATAAAACAGATACTTTTAGTAGATAAGCAAACTACTAGAATAAAAAGCTAGCAGAATTCTAGAATATCTTCTAATAAAATAAGAATAGAAATTTTATAAATAAAATAAAAGAATTAAATATTATTCTCAAAATTAATAATTAGAGCAAAAAACTAAAAAAATAATATTAGCAGAATAAGATAAATATATTTAAAATATATATAATATATTAATATATAGCTATTAAGAAATTAGAGTAATTTATAAATAAATTAAATAATATTAGAATTTTCTAAATCTTAGAAAAAAATCGAAAATATTATTAGAATATATAATAATTATAAATAAAATAAAGCAAAATAATATAAATTCTATAAATTATTATAATCTCTATTAATATTTAATATTATTTGATTATCTATTAGCTTAGACTTTATTACTAAGCTATTTATTTTATAAGAATTCTTAACTAAAGTATAATATAATAGTATTTTAATAATAGTTTATAGATTAAGCAAATATACTTATTTTCTTTTTTTAAAAAAAAATAGTATAACTAAAGATCTTATATATATATTTCTTAGAATAATTATAAGCAATTATAAAATATTATAAGAAATTTATATTATATTTTTAAATATTACTTATAAAATAGCTTAAAATATATTATAAGATATTAATAATATTCTATCTATAGATAGATAAATAAATAAAATAAATTAACTAGATAATAAAATAATATCTATATTATTATATTAATAAATAGCAAAATAACTAGATTAAATTATTATTATTTATATAATTTATATATAATAATATAGATATAAATATAATAAGAAAATTACTATTTTATATACTCTATAAATATTATCTAATAGCTTATTATAAAATATTATCTAGAGCAAATATAGAATTAGCAGAATAGCAAGTATAGAAAATTAAAAATATATAAAAAAATCTAGTCAGAACTTAAATTTATCCAGAAATAAATAATCAAATATACTAACTTAAAAAGAATTAAGAAACTAATTCTATAAAAAGAGATAAAATCTATTTTATCTAATATAATATTAAAATAATAAAACTATTAAACAAGCTTAACTATAAGAAAATAGAACTCTTTAAAATTATATAATAAATTTCTCTAATTAATTATAAACTTAAACTATCTTATAAAATAAGAATATATCTAGTTTTCTATATCTTATTTCTCAAATCTATATTACTAGAAATATTAATAAATAATACTATTAAAATCAAAATTAAAAAACTAGAATATAAAATAGAAAAAATTCTCTAAAAATAAGATAATAGAAATCTCTTCTTTATTAAATAGAAAAATTACCCCTATAGCAAAAATATATAGAAATTAAGAGAAAATCTCTATAATTATAGAAAAATACTTAGAAAATAGTCAGAAAAATATCTCTAGCAACTAAAATAGCTAATAATAGAATATATATCAAAAAAACTAGAACTAGAGTATAAATTCTAGAAAGCTTGCTCTAATTCCAAATAAGAACCTAAGATCTTTATAGCAGAAATATCTATATTTCCCAGAAAACTAGACTAATCTGCCACAAAATTCTCTATAACTACAGAACTCTAGTCGATTATATTCAAATAGCTTTAAGCTATAAGATAAATCTTCTTCTTACAGAAGCTATAATTCTCCTTATTAGCAAAACTATTAATAGAATTAAAACTCTAATAAATTATTTTAGCAGCTCTCTTCTTTAGAAAATAGCGCTATTTTCTAGCATAATCTAAGCAAGTCTAGAAAGCAAGCAGAGCTTGCAAAATAGCAGCATTAGAAGATTCAGCAGCAGCCTCTTCTTCCGGAATTCTATACTTCTCGCATATAAGATAACTAGCTATTATAAATCAACAATAATACTCTGAAAAAAAAAAAAGGAGATCTACTAGCAGAAGCAGAAAAAGTATTTATATTACAACTCTAACCTAAATAAACACATTTTCTATAGCAAGAAGAATTTTTAGCAAAATAATATACTGCCCCCTTCTTATAATAATAAGCACAGGCTAGCATTTTGATACCAAAAATCTCAATTAGCTCTAAAAAATACTAATATTCTTAAGACTTAAGAGACTTCGAAAGCTACAGAATTTGGAGATCCTATTCAATATCTCAATTAAGAAAGTATAATAATAAGAAAGAAATATACAGAAAACTTACGGAAGATTATTAGAAATAATAATCTATAGAAAAAGATAATATTATAATCTATCTAATATATAGATTATAGATTACTCTATAGAAGAAAATAAATAAATATCAGATCTAATACTAAGCACTAGAGAATATTTATATAAGCAAGAATTAAAGTTATAAAAATATAGCTAATTAGGCAGAATTAGTAGAGAGCAGTTATTAATCTATACTGATCCGAATTACTAGAATTAGCTAGCTAATCTAACTAATCTAACTAAAGAGCTAGATATATAAGAATAGAATATCTACAGATAGAATAGTTTCTTATAGCTCTTTAGTTATTAATCTAAATACCGGATCTAAATATTAGTTTATATTCTGATCTAGTAGCTTATATTAGGCAGTAAATATTTATATTTAGAATTTTAGTTACTATTCTGTATTTAAGAATAGTTTTAGCATCTCTTTTATTAGCATAAACTCTTTATATACTTTGGAATTTTCAGATTACTGCAGTGCTTATTATAATATAGCTACTAAGAAATTAAAGTAATTTATAAATAAATCAAATAATATTAGAATCTTCTAGATTTTAAAAAAAAATCAAAGATATTATTAAAATATATAATAACTATAAATAAAATAAGATAGAATAATATAAATCTTATAAATTACTATAATCTTTATTAATATCTAATATTATTTAATTATCTATTAGCTTAGATTTTATTATTAAGCTATTTATTTTATAAGAATTCTTAACTAAGATATAATATAATAATATTTTAATAATAATTTATAGATTAAGCAAATATATTTATTTTCTTTTTTATAAAAAAAGCAGTATAGCTAAAAATCTTATATATATATTTCTCGGAATAATTATAAGCAATTATAGAATATTATAAGAAATTATCTTAAATAGAAATAAAAAATTTATATTATATTTTTAGATATTACTTATAAAATAGCTTAGAATATATTATAAAATATTAATAATATTCTATTTATAAATAAATAAATAGATAAAATAAATTAATTAGATAATAAAATAATATTTATATTATTATATTAATAAATAGCAGAATAATTAGATTAAATTATTATTATTTATATAATTTATATATAATAATATAAATATAAATATAATAAAGAAATTATTATTTTATATATTTTATAAATATTATCTAATAGCTTATTATAAAGCTTTGCCTAAAGCAAATATAGAATTAGTAAAATAGCAAATATAAAAAATTAAAGATATATAAAAAGAAATCTAGTCAAAATTTAGATTTATCTAGAAATAAATAATTAAATATACTAACTTAAAAAAAATTAAAAACTAATTTTATAGAAAAAAGATAAAATCTATCTTATCTAATATAATATTAAAATAACAAGATTATTAAATAAGCTTAATTATAAAAAAATAAAATTTTTTAAAATTATATAATAAATTTCTCTAATTAATTATAAATTTAAACTATCTTATAAAATAAAGATATATCTAGTTTTCTATATCTTATTTTTTAAATCTATATTACTAAAAATACTAATAGATAATATTATTAAAATTAAAATTAAAAAACTAGAATATAAAATAGAGAAAATTCTTTAGAAATAAAATAATAAAAGTCTTTTTCTTATTAAATAGAAAAATTATTTCTATAGCAAAAATATATAAAAACTAAAAGAAAATCTCTATAATTATAGAAAAATACTTAGAAAATAATTAGAAAAATATCTCTAATAGCTAAAATAATTAATAGCAAAATATATATTAAGAAAATCTAAATTAGAAAATAAATTCTAAAAATTTTATTTTAATTTAAAATAAAAATTTAAAATCTCTATAGAAAAAATATCTATTTTAAAAATACTTAAATCTATAATAGACTAATTAATTTTATTTATAATAAAATTAGAAAAATTTTAAAAAATAGCTTTTTAGAAACTAATATTTTAATATTATAATTAGCTTTCTTAGCAGCTAAATACTCTATTTTAGTTTTTTAGCTTTAATATATTTTAATTTCTTAATTATATTAAAACTTTAATATATTATATATATTATTTTAGAAGCTTATAAATAATATTATAATTATAAATATTATATTTTAATATTTATAATTATTATTTCTATTTTAATATAATCTAATTTAGTTTCTATTTTAGAATATTATAAAATAATTTTATATATCTATATTAGAATTAGATTATATATATTATAATTCTTTTTTTTAAATAAATATATTTAATATAATAAAAAGAATTTTTTTTAAAAGCTATATATAGAACTTTATAATTCTTATAAAAGAAATAAGCAGATATAGCAATATCTTAGCAAAAAATAAAAAACTAAAAAGAAAGAGATTGCTTAATTTTTCTATAATAAAGCTTAGAAACTCTATTTAATATCTTAATTAAAAAAGTATAATAATATATAGAAAAAATAAAAAAAAAACTTATAAAAGATTATTAGAAATAATAATCTATAAAAGAAGATAATATTATAATTTATCTAATATATAGATTATAATAAAAAAATAGCATAATATCTAAGCTATCTAGAATAGACTCTTAGAAGCTAAAAATCTAATATTCTAATATAAAAATAGATATATAGAATTATATAAATAAGAATTAGAATTTAGACTAATAAGATTATTATTAATTTTATTAATACTATCTTAGACTAAAATAATTAGCTTTAACTTTATTAGTCCAGAACTAAAAAGCTAGATATATAAGAATATACTTATTACTAATAAATAGGCTTAATATATAGCTCTTTAATTATCAATCTAAATATTAAATTACACTCTGATCCAGTAGCCTATACCAGGCAGTAAACACTTGCACTCAGAGCTTTAGTTACTGTTCCGTATTTAAGGATAGTCTTGGCACCGCTCTTGTTAGCATAAACCCTTTGTGTACTTTGAAATCCCCGGATTACTGCAGTGCTCATTACACGCTGCGCTGCTTTCAACTATGTCAACTAGTGTACGGCCTACAATAGAGAGAAATTGGGGGTAATATTTTCTTCGACGACCCGGTTAGGCTGCTGCCCGCCTCTAGGCGTACCAACTGTTGTGCCTCGGGACTCTATGCAACTGCAGATAGCGGTCTTCATAGGACCGGGGAAGAGATCGCGACAAGATAGATATTTTGTTCAAGATTGGCAACCCAAACTAGGAATCGATTGTCCTACGCTATGCCTGACGTCCCACATTCCCACCTATTCGCTTTTCTCCTTTTTGAATTTTATCTCTAGAATCTTCGATTGCACTGAAATTTGGGTGGCAAAGGATCTTGGCACGATATAAGGCACTGCTGGGAGCTACTTGACTAGAATGACCTATCCATCTATCCTACTATAGTACAGCTCCCAGAGTATAATTTTCACACTTCGCCACTCTAGCAGTACAAACTATACTGCATAGAATAACATACTCAAGCTGCACATATTTGGAAAAATAAATACTGATCTAGTAAATAGATGCTAATATTTAGCAAAAGTTGTCTATAATAATATTTTATTTTTATTTTTATTTTTATTTTTATTTTCTGCAAAGAAGCAATAGTTATAGAGTAGGACAATAATAAACGAAATTTATAAGAATGTATCGTCTAGGTGGCGAAGTGTGAAAATTATACCGAGGGCTGTACTAGAGACCTGCTAGCTATTAATCCAATTCTTACCCACAACGATACTATCGTCACTTTGCCTAGCCCTTGTAATAGGTGGTTTGACACAGGCCTATTGCTCCGCCTATTCGTTCTTGCGTGCAACAGCGCCCGAGTTCTGGTTTACTATCAGTGATAATGCACATATTGACTATGCCATGCGAAAGGGAATGCGCCAGTCGGCTAGATTGACCAGCTGTGCACTTTTTGCACCAAGGTACAAGTCCTCTCCGAAGAGAGTGCATCAAGTAATAAATGTGTCCTCATGTATCCAGTTCCTTAGACTGGGTTATCCGGAATCGATGTCGAGCGATCCATCCACTAACTATAGATTATGTAAGCGCAATTTGGCGTTTCGACTGTCCCTTATAACTGGTTTTGTAACCTGCAAAACATATATAACTGACAGTAATATCGCTTCTTGGCATAGACTGAGACACTGGACCGCTGCACTATGGAAAAGAGTATGCGTGCCTTGGCTGCGCAAGGTACAAAATAATGAGCACTGCGATAATCCGAAAATTCCCAAGTACACAGAGTTCATGCTAACAAGAGCGGTGCCAAGTGCTGCTCCGTAATACGGAAACACAGTTCAATGCCGAATTCAAGTATTCACTGCTTTTGGGATTATTGAAGATATAATATCTTCAATGCTTTGATGACCGAAGAACTATATACTGTAATCTATCTAATAGTAATGAACGTGTCCTTACATATCCAGCTCTTCAGTCCTGGACCAAAGCTGTCGATATCGAAGGGACCGACGGCGGCCCCTCTTGTAAATTGATCTAATAGTAACTGTAACCCTTGCTTACGTGTGCAGTGAATTGTGCCACTGCTTTTTTTCTTCTCCGGTCCTTCTTGCTTGTGCGGGTCTTCCCGCGATCTTTGTGTTGAACGGGTTATAGCATACAGCAACCACAATACATATATGCATCACCAACTTAGCTTTGGAGATATTTTCCCTCTCCACACCTCTCAGCATAGCTCCAGATTCCGACAAGTATCAACAGTTATATAAATTGCTGACAAAAGATTTAGAAACAGAAGTTATAATTAACAGCGCGGAGACGACCTCTAACCCTAACTAAACCCAACAAACCCTATCTCACCACCCACTCCAATTGCCAGGGCCCAGGAAGCATATCTGTGGTGAACCAGAACTCGGGCACCGTCGCACGAAAGAAACGCACACCGCGAGTAATGAGCAAAGACCCCGTCGGCTCAAGCGTGCCTTGTCAGAACGACGGCAAATGAAGGCCAACGAGGCGCAAGATCAGGGTGAAAACCCTGCCTTAGACCTGCCCAAGTAGCTCAAAAGAATGTAGAGAACATCGTGTTATTGTCTATCTGCCGACAAAATCAAAGTCATGGTGTGGCCGGTGTCACCGATGCCGACAGTTGGGATGTGTACATCTTGCGCAGATGTCTGCGTTGGCAGTGCCGCGGAAGCATCCAGTAAACAGAATGCTACACTCTGATGCGTAATCTATTTCACCTGTGCGTGCCATTTCGAACTGATCTACATTTGGGACAATAAAGATGTTTGCCCTTCTGTGATGCCGCCGCATCCACACGGAGGAATGAGGCACTTGGATCAGATCAGGGGTAGATATCGGTTTAACCACGCAGTGAGTGCCCAGTCACATTCTTTGTCCTCCCGAAAGAACTCTACGAGGGCTCCGCTCCCAAGAAGAGCGGTCGTACAATGCACCCCAGCAATCGTGCCACTCGCGCCAACGCACCAGTACAGCCAGCAGTATATATAAACTTAGTGTACTGATAAAGCTAAAAGAGCAGAAAGCCAGGTTCAATAGTTCTTTTGCAATTAAGCAAGCTTGGGAGCAGCTTATGCTCTTTTAGTAATTCTATACTTGATATCTGAAAATGCATATCGAAAGGTCTGCTAGGTAAATCAATCTTAATTCGCACTTCAGAATTGCAGTAAACAGCTATGCATGCTGTGCTCTGTAGCTAATGCTAAAGAGACCAAGAGTGGGAAGCCAGCATAACTCTTATATGAAATTCACTTTAAATCCCCAATAGAGACTAGGAACTAACCAGTACAGATTCACTTTGGATTATTGGAGTGGGTACACCTAGGTATATTCAATGTTGCTGTATTGCAATAAGTGAAGCATATGCAGGCTTCGACCTCGGGACCCTACATCTAGTTTTTCAGACAATGCGCCTGGACCGATGTTGCTTTGTCCCTATTCAAGGCAATTAGGTTAGCTTGCAAAAACAATGAGAATGATGTGCCAGGCATGGTCTGCAGCAGCATACTCTTGCCAGCTGTGGCGACAACAGTGGCAGCAAGGTCAAAGACATGAATGGACCCCCTGCTTCAGGAAAGATCAATGGCAGCACAGCAGTAAACCAGGTAAGCAATGCAGAACGCGACACCCATCTACATGACGACACTGATCTCGACAAGACGTATCAGGATGAGACTTCCATGCTCTGGGCTGCAGTGGCCCTCTACCAACAACAGCCTCTTTGTGACCTGCGCTTCGGCATCTGGTTGTACATTTCGGTTTCCCTGTTCAGCTTCGAGGACTATCACGCCATCATGTTCCCACGCTACGGTATCGAAACGGACAAGACATGGGTTGCTGCCGCTGCAGCTCACTTCAGCGCCCTAGAGACGACCATCACCACTGCTGGTGGCAGCACAAGCTCTGCAGATGGGGACAGGTTGCTCGTCCATGGCAAGATGGGTCGTCCTGCTGGAGACGGAGGAGCGACCACTGCATCGCATCAGCAAGGTCTTCTCTCCGAGGTCCTCACCCAAGGTCACATGCTAGCTGCCCTGACGCAACACCAGAACATGCTCGTCACTTATGACAAAATCAATGCTGTCCCTCTTCACTTTATCCAGCACTTACAGGGTCATTCGTACCACGTGGAATCCCCGCTGGACAACCAATGGCGGATCGCCCACGTCGCAAACCTCGCCGTCCCGCCGGCAGGCACTCCGGACGCAGAGAGCCTGCCCTGGACTCCCCTCTCAGCTCTCGAGACACGACTCTCACCTGCGGCGCTCCGCTTCCCGCTGGCGCATGGACATCCATCGCACACCTTCAGGCCGCAGGTCGGAGGCCTCGATGTAAGCTTTGGGCCCAGGCTCCGTATGCAGACCTGCCACTTAGACCTCAGTGCCTATCTACATCTGGTCATCGAGTTCCACGACGGTGAGCCCCAAGGATTCGATTGAGCACATAGCAAGATCATCAGTGCTGGAGCCACGGCCCTGCTCAACCGCTTCTTGTTGCGTGAGCGCGCTGTACAAACCGCCGAGACGACACCGCAGCAGCTAATGTGCAGGACCTCGGGAGTCAATCAACACCCAGTCAGTGGTTGTGCCTGCCAACAACAACCACAACAACACAAACAACAACACAAACAACACAAACAACAAAGGGGGGCCGTCTGTCGTGCAACCCGAGGACGTCGGACCTCGCCTTCTACGGCCCGTCCATCTCACCCATCTGTTTCGACATCTACCTCATCAAGCCTGCCGTCCCTGTGCCAGAGGCCGGAGACTACCAGCCGCAGCAGCAGCAGCACCCCGAGCCCGAGGAAGACGAGAAATACCAGGACAACCACGGCACAGGTCGTGCTACCTACTGGCGCGGCTGCATGGTAGTGCATCTGCGCAAGGGCAGGACCTTTGGAGAACAGCAGCTGGGTGTTCTGTTGGACTGCTACAATGGCATCCACACGCGGGCGCTTCAGGTGCACAGTCCGGCCCGTGTCCAAGGACGTAGAAGCAATTGTTTAGCAATGGAGGATCCGTGACAGCTCGGGGTTGAGGGCGGAAGGAAGGGAGGCTGATACGTGAACGATATGTGATTGGTTATTGGAGGACAGCCTGATCAGGGGTCAGAGTGATCAAGATCGGGAACCCTTTTTTTGGTTATAGGGCTGATGGGGCCAGTCAAGTCTATGCCCACCACCATTGACATAAGAGTGAACGCAGCGATGGTCAGGGGTTTCGGTCGAAGAATGCGTGGCGAGGTCCGCAGGCAGTTGAGAACAACATCGCCTGAACTCGTTTCAGAGGCATCGGAGGCAAGGTGGAAGGGGAGTGAGTAGTCGCGCCGTGGAGTGCGTTGTTTTGCACTGTAACGGTGAGTCCATCCACGAGAGGGAGGGTGGGAGGGAGGAAAAAAGGAGGGGGGGGAGGGGGCGCTGCAACACCGCGCCTTGGACATGGTCATATCCATGGCCACATCACTAGTGTCTCGCACCAGCAGCTAGTTGGTACGGCTCGTCTTGGGATGCCGGGTAGACGAGGGAGAAGGAGGGCTGCGTGGCACCTTCGGCTGCGGGTGAGAATGCAGGAGGCGGTCGTCGTCGTCATCGCGGCCGGTGGGTGTGAGGCTTGATGTGAAGCTCGTCACAGGAACTATCGAGACTTCCTCGGCGTCGCACGCATCATCCTCCTCCTCCCGGCTGTGGAAGATGGCCAGCCCGACATTGGTCTCCTGGGTCTCCTGGGTCTCCTGGTCGTCTTCCGGTTTGGCAAACGCCCGGCAGTCATAAAAGTCGCGAGGGCTCGGACTTGATCCATTTTGCTGTTCCTCAGCTGCGGCCGCAGGAGCATCATCCCCTTCCGGGTCTGTATCCTCCTCTGTGCTCTGGTGACGCGCTCTTGCATTTGCGATCCTGATGAATCGGTCGCGGTCCTGTCTCGCCCATATCCTCAGGGTCCTGAACGCGCCCATGCCCTCGAGATAGACCTCATCATCCCGTAGAGTATAACCTTTGAGCAGGGTGGCATAACAGTGCGGCCTCCCTCCGGGCTTGGCAGAGCGGCAAGATGGTGTGCATACAGTGTGAGCTGCCCGCTAAGCAAGGTTGAAGAGAATGCATAGGCCTTGCCATCGTAGACAGGCTTGTCCAACAGGTAGTTCTGCAGAGCGTGCATTATGAAAGCTCCATGCGCGCCGTCCAGGACTGCCTGTCCCTCTGCCACATCGGGCGTGCCTCCGGGACCTTTGGCCTCCAGGAAGAAGTTAGGCGCCACAGGGATCCCTGCCTTCTTGTTTGGTATGATGATCTTGGCCAGGTCTTCTCTGACTTTCTTGTCCACTGCCCCAGGCTGCGCTCCATCAAAGAAATCAGGCGTCGGGTTGACGGTGCTATTGCTGGTTATCGAGGCCAGGTTATTGAACGGCAGGTGGCCCTCATTCGGAATATCGATGTTGCCAGTAATGAACGGAACAACGTTGCGCATGACTGTGCCTTCGGACTTGCTCGCGTTCTTGTCTTGAAAGTCTTGGAAGGCTGTGTCGGGAACAACGGAAGGCGAAAGGGAACCCCTTGGGACTTTTAGAGCTTGGCGGATCTCTCGGAAGTTTACTGGCTTCGGCGGCCGGCTGCCGTCGGGAAACTTGTAGATTGGAGGATAGAGGTCGTTGTCTTCGCAGTGCTGCCTGAAATTGGCATCATATGCGGAGGAGCGTTTGCTCTTGGAAGTAACAGTCGTCGGCTTGGTTGACCGTGTCGGCCGGCTGCTCGAGGAAGCGACCAATGGGGACGCCATTGCGTGGGTAATGCTTGTCGGCTCCTTGTACTTAACAAGATTGGTCAGTACATTAATCGGTAAAAATTGAACAATTGTTGACATACCCCCGAAGATCGCTGAGGTCCAAGCCACCTGCTGCTGCAACTGAGACAAGGTTGGGGCCAAGACGTCTTGCGAGCGCAGTGACCTTTGAATCACGAGGCAACCGAGGCCTCCCTGCTGTGGGCTTCAACAAAGGGCTCTGGCCGTTCCGCCGGTCGAGTTCTCGCAAGGCGCGACGCGTGACCCAGATCTTGGACAGGTTGTCGTAGAACTCGGGAGGGAAGTTCGAAGGCCTGTGGGCCGCAACACTCGATCTCGACTTCTTGGATGGGGGATTTGGTCTTGCGGAGGGTCGTCGTCTGCTCGTCTCTTTCGGGACCTCGATCTCGACGGCCTGGGAGACACACCACTCGAGTCTATCTTCTCGGACGGGATCTGGTCGTGGGGAGGGCCGTCGTCTGCCGGTGCCTCTCTGCCCTGTGTTCTCGAGCATGTAGGGTACACACCACCGCTCGATTTCGTCTTCTTGGGTGGGATCTCGTCGAGCTGCCGAGAGTCGTCTGCTCGCTGTCTCTTCCGTTTCTGCGGCCGCGCCATGGATGATGGCTACCGTGGGGGATCGGGCTGGTGGGAGGTCAGCCAGGAGATGAAGCAAAGATGCGGGACGTGGTATGGGGACGCGTGACTCACACGATAAGCAGATTCGAATGGAGAGGGAAACTCCACCGGCCAGTGTGGGGCAGACCAGGCAGTAGGTACATGGTACTATGGAAAGTGTGGTGAGAAGCTGTTGCGCCAGCGCATCAGGGTGGATGGACGGTTGCAACAGCAGGAAATCGATTGGTGTTGAGGCACTGCCTCTGCTCCTTGGTCTCGCTGCGGCGGGACGGAGCCAGACCACCATCAGCACATGCGCCGCCCCCAGAGCAGTAAAAACCTTTTTGCGGGCGTTTTCGGCGAAAAGATTTCGCAAAGTGAGAACTAGCCAAATGGAGTTATCGCGCGTCGGCTGACCAGCTGCTCTTTTTGGTGACGTGGTAACCCCGCATTTCATTTCCACTAGCACCGTTGGTCCGTGCACGCATGGGTTCTGTGGTTCTGTTGTGTTGCTTAGCACTTGGGCCATTCGGTTTGTGGAGGTAAATTCCTTTCTTTTCACGGACAACAACAAACAATTAAACAATCAGATAATCAAACAATTATCAATCGATTCAATCGCTTTTCCATCAACATCAAGCTGGGACTTGATGGAGCCAACTTCCTATAGGGCTCACATGTGCTGCCTCGGCGAGTCATCCCCATCGGGAATCCGGAAGGTAGCATGACCTCGAGCTTTTATCGCGAGGCTTTCATTGGCCGATAAGGTTCCTGCCGCCCGAATATCTGTTGGCCTCCAACTTCCCTTCACGCGCCGTAGCACTATGTGCGGAGCACTGCATCTTCGCACCTCCGCGGAGCTGTGTTGTAGCGGGTGGCTGGTATCGGGTGGCCGACAGTGCCTAATAACGAGACTCTTGGCCTGACCCAGCGCTGGCTCAAACTCAGCCGACGGCCCCTCTTCATTGTCGCTAGCTCCCATCGTCCCTCCTCATCGCTTTCTTCATGATGATGCCGCAGAACCGCAAAAGACAGCGCGCTAACAAGAAGACCCTGCAGGACGGGCGTCGAACGAAAGCTCTGAAGACCGGATCGTCGCTGCCAAGCAACCAGACAGCCGCCGACAGATCCACCCGACACCAGACACCAGCCAGCGACCACAGCCCCTCGCGCGACCCGCCCGAGCTCGCCCGGGAAGACTCCCGGTCTGCACACCACGGCGGACCAGACCTGCATGACCTTCGAGGGTATCCCGACCCTGCAGGAGGAACCCATGCCCACCACGCCGCCGGCGCCATGCGCCCCTCATCCCGAAGCGCGAACCGAGCAACCCAACCCCGCCACCCAAAAACTACCACAGAGGAGGAGACGATCGAGAGCGACAGGATCTGTGTGCACTAGCCCTGAGTTCGGCCAGCACCTGACCGACTTTGGTATTCATACCACCTGGGATTCGCAAAAGCCAGACCTGGAGGAGGTCAGGGCGGCACTGGCGGTCCCGAGGCGGTCGCTCTCGCCCTCTCGCTTCTCAGAGGCTGCTTTTGAGACCTTCCAAAGAGCAAATGCCCAGGCCGAGGACCAAAACGATGTGCGTTACAAGGTCTTCCTAACCATTGCCGGCCCCTGGGAAGACAACGATCCTTCTACCATCGATGTGGCTTTCGAGAATCTTGAGTCGCTCACCAACGGGGCTCCACTAGCACCCAGACCGGACATCGCTGTCGGGGCCAACCCTAGGCAGCTCAACCCAAGACTCCGCGACACACTCCAGGAGTATATCATGCCGTGCACTACGTCGCACAGGCTGATAGCGCCCAATTTCTTTATCGACACTAAGGGCCCAGACGGATCTGCGGCAGTGACGATACGACAAGCTCGCTACAACGGAGCGATTGGGGCCCGCGCTATGCACGTCCTGCAGAACTACTGGCAGCCGGACAACGGGCAGCCGGTCTATGATGGCAAGGCGTATACGTTTACCTCGACCTACCATGACGGCCAGCTCAAGCTGTACGCCCACCACCCCACCGCGTCCGCGACGTCGGGCTGGCACGAGTACCACATAACCGAGGTAGACAGCTATGCAATGACTGGCCGGCGTGAGGCGTTCGTCCAAGGCGCAACTGCGTTTAGGAACGCGAGGGACCTGGCGAAGCAGCACCGCGACACCTTTATCCGGGACGCAAACGCCAGGCACGAAGCAAGAGTCGCCGCAGTAATTGAGGCGGCCTCCCGCCGCAGCCAAGAAAGCCCTTGAGAACGTCTCCAGCTCGGACGAATTTGTCGACTGCGAGTCTTACCTCACCACACCACAGGACGTCGACAGAGCACCCACCACACAGCCCGGCGGGGCAAGACAGCCAACGGAGGCACAGCGGTACATCCAAGTCCATATACCGCCACCGAACCGGCCGCGAGCTTCGCCACCACAAGCTCCACGTCTTCGAGCGCAACATCGGGAAGAGGGCGCGGCCGGCTCGAGGCCTCCTCTTCCAACCGCCACAGGGACCCGCAGAGCCCACCGTCGGGCTCTCGCCGTCCAAAAAAAAAAAAAAAAAAAAAGACATTGGTAAGGAGGGTCAACAGGACTACTACTAAGGGAAGGCAGGGCGCGAAGAGTGGCATGGCAATTTGTGATCGGCATGATGGGGTGCACTATCCTTGGGGGTCGGATATGACGATTCAGGGTAATAATTTATAATCAAATTGATTCCGTATTTTGTGTATGCTATCTTCACTATCGATTCTAGGTTTATACGAGGTGGGCCAGACTGATGTCCAATGATATTGAATACCAAAGCAAGCTACAGCCCATCTCGGTAATCAATCAAGTCAGTTTTCTGCCTGTCCTGCTGTGTACTCCTACAGCCCGTCGCTCCTCCGGAACCTCGTCCGGCTTTCCCCCTCGTGCGCCTGGGAGACACCTTACCGAGCAGCATAAGATTGGCAGCGGTTAGCTCTTCAAGTGTAGAACATCAGCATCCATCTCTCCCCCTCCCTTCCTTGTCTCCCCCTCCCCCTCTCCCTCCCTCTTCCCTCCCTCCCTCTTTTTCCGTCGCAGGGACCTACTTGTACGTACGTGCTACGGCTGGGGTCTGCTCGGGATAAGGCAGGCCTGCTGCCAACCATCGGAGCAGACCGTCTGCTGTGATGTGACCGCCATCCCACAGATGGAGATGATTCCCCAGGAGAGCAGAAATATGGGCTCCTGGGCTTCCAGGATGGAGATGACAGCTCGCATTCTTCATCTGACTCGGCTCCCACGACTACAATTCCGATCACTTCCTAGCCAGGAGCATTCGAGTAATAAGCCCGTCTCGACTAATATGCACAGGTGGATCCTGGTTCGTCCCCCCTGTCGAGGTAGCCTGTGGGATGAGGACAACAGCGGCGACAGACGACATACTGGCAAGATGGAGGGGCACGGAGGCGTGGTGAGAAAAGACTCGCCCAGGTACTACCCGCGGCATGGCCTTCTCCCCGAGAGACGTGCACACCGGAATCACGCAGATCATGACTGGATGCAAAAGAAATGTGCGTGTCGTGTCGTGTCGTGTCGTGTCGTGTGATGAGAATGGGAGTCCTGTCGGGGGTGTGGCCTGCTACCTGGCTAGACCCTTTTCCCCCTCTCATGTGCCAGAAATGCTGCCTGGCTAGATGATCCCCGAATGCTGAAACACCTGCGACCTCGGCCCAAGAAAACGCCGCCGGAAGAAAAAACCCCTTTCCCCCCCAACCTCTCACCTCAAGGATCGAGAAAACATCGTCGTGAATCACCTCAATTGCACTGCTGTGCAGGAACCTGAGCACGCAATTAGAATCATCAGGGTCTTGGCGCTCTAGACGGCGCGGCAGGGTTCAGCTTACCCAAAGAGGGGCGGGGGGACACTTGTTCACAAGTTGCGGATCCCTTGTTTGTTTCGAGATGACCGGTCGCGAGCATGTAGACGAGAGGTACCGTGACCATGGCGCCAACGAAAAAGGGACGGTTCAGACCCAAGCTTTTTTTTGGGGGGCCGGAGGGGCGCAGCGCTAGTGAAGGTGTTGGGGATGGCCGACGTGGCGCAGGCCAGGACCGCCTTGGTGTCGATGCGGGCACAGGGCCTCCCGGCCGCCCAGCCAGCGCTGGCCCTACCGGACTCGAACTCGACCTGCGAGATGGGCTTCTCACCGGCAGCGATGCCATCTATGGCATATACGGCGGGGGGCGGAGAGGGGGGGGGGAGGGGAGTGGGCAGCCTGTTAGCTACACACAGATACAAGGATGCCAGAGAGCAGGTTATGTCCACGCACCATGACCTTTCTCCATCTTGTTCCACATGCTAGAGTAGGCATCGATGGGATCGGAAGGCTCGAGCCTCTCGGAGTAGAAGTGGATGAAGGTATTTTGAAAAGATCGGTGATAGGGCCCCGGGGGCTTTCTGGGTTTGTACCACAAGTGAACCTCGCGCGGTAATGTGGGAGACAACGCTGGTGCAATGGTTAATGGTGCTGTCCACCTTTGTACTGCTGTCAGAGGTCTGGTGGGACCAGCAGCTGTGCAGTGAGACGCTGGGCTGCGAGGTCAGAGGTGCTTGCTGCCAGCTGGCCATGTGACATCTCCAGGTAACCTGCCTCTGGGGCCACCATTGTCTGGATCTGTAGCACCCCTGACTTGTACATCAGAGCGGCTGACCAGCAAACAGACACCAGCAGGCCAGCACAGCATGCTCCTCACCTCTGATCAGGTCTGTTCATACAGTACTCTAGAGTGCACATTGCTGCAGAGACCGACTTGCCAGGCACTCTGGAGGCAGGGGCTATGTTGCCAGAAGTCACAGGTCCGCGCCTGCAGGACTCTGGCCATGGACTTTGTCCTCCTGTCCTTCCCCTCCTATCTCCTTCCCTCTCACCACTGCCTATCAATAGGAGGACCAGCCAAGGTCCTATGCCCAGCAGATGATTGCTGATTGTCATGGCTCCTGCCATGTCCGGGCATGCATTGAGCGACTGTCAATTTAAGGAGGCCAGGCGGGTGGGGGGCAGAGGGGTCAGTGACTTTCGACAGCCAGGCAGCCAGACTGGAGGCTGACCGAATGGGAATAGTAGTATTTGGATGGGTCCAATTAGGTCATGTTATGCTTGGGCTGAGTGACCGTCAGGCTCGTTATCGTCTTAGGATTTCACATGGCCGTTCCGTAAACATGTTCCTATCTAGTATTACCAGCTTGTTGTGGACCTCCAGAGGAAGGGTGCAGGCAGGCCGCCCTATGCAAGTTGAAGGTTGGGTGGTATGCATGACCGTCACCCACGTCACCCGCTGTGCGCCAAAGTTGAGCTGCTTATATAAGCAGTGCCAAAAAAATTTACGCGTCGCGCTTTTTTTAAACCTATGTTTTTAGGGCTTATGCCGCGAACCCAACATTCCAACCCTGACTTTCGCTTAGGGTTGAAAATTAGGGTTAGAACTTTTGCATGTGATAACTACCTAAAAAAAGTTATTAGAGATCAGGCCTATCACTCGCCGTGTCACCCTGCAAACTAGGGGCTGTGACAACCGCTCTTTATTCATGAGAGAGGATGAGAGGAGAATTTCCATTGTAACAAGACGCCCCCGTTTGTCAGAGCACCTATCACAAGGGCCAGGCAAAGTCACGATGATACAGCACTGCAGAAGAACAAGTGTGATAGCTGGTAGGTCTCTGTTGGTACAGAAGTTGATTCTTACTGTGTGTAAGAAAAGGTGTGGCGTGGCACTGGCTATTTGAGGAGAAGGCGCTCGCGGATCCCTAGCGCCTTGGCAGAGCCACACTGGTCCGCCTAACACCGTTCTGCCACCTTGTTCGGCCCGTGTTCATGTAACCCCAACCCTACTTTCTGTCTTCAACTCTGACCATCCTCCTGATGTGGAGAGTCCTAAGCCAAGGGGCGAAGGCGATGACGATGGTGAGACCGCCGGGAAAAAATGGTGTGGCTGGATTAGCGACGTCGCAGAGAAGAGAGAGAGGTATGTTGCATGCTGTGCCACCTAGAAGGGCCTCTCGAGCTTGTTGGCTCCTGTGTGCGTCTTGGCCACAGGTTGGGCGAGAGCGAGGACGAGAGCCGGACCGAAGAAAGGGCGTCATTTGAGGTTTGGACGGACACGGGGGAATGGGGGAGTTAGCGACATGCAGCAGCGAAAGAAAGGGACAACTAATTTGCATACCGAGGGTACCCAGGAGGTACAATTGCTCGGGCCTGGTTCTTGTTGGCCGCGGGCGCGCGCGAGTGCCACCTTGCGGCCGCCGCCAAACCAGACAACCAGGACGAGACCTAGAGTGCCGGCGAAGCGCATGCGCTGCTGTCGCGCCACCAGGCCCTCACACAAAGCCAGGGTGTCCGCATCTGAAAAGGGGTGGGGTGGGTGGCGTTGACCCAGCCACGGTCGATTCTCATGTAGGCGCCCGTGTACCCGTGAGTGAGTGCCTTGACGCCGGCCTTGGTGTGTAGGCTAGTGATAGTCTTTGGTGGTTTGGCCGCAAGACCGTTGTGGCTGCTAGTTGCAGTAACACCGCGTAGGGGTGACGTGGTGTGGAAATATAGGGTAGGCCAGTGCAAACGCACTAGCGATCGCTTTTGCGACACATGGTGACTAAGGACCTTGGCAGGTGGAGACGTTGCGATCTTGTTGATGTGATGTGTGCGATCTTGGGAGCAGTCGACCATGCAGGTGTGTGTCCATCTCGGTAGCAGGTGGGAGAGCAGGCGGTGGGTGGGTGTTTTGTTGTTGTTGTTCTGTTGTCAGAAAATTCAATGATTTGGAAATCAATTCCAGCATAGGATACTTAGTTCCTACTGTGAATGCCCGAGAATAAATAAGCGTGAAGAATGACAGTACTCTTGGGTACGCCTGGAACGTTGTGTGAAGGGCACTGTAATTGTCGGAACGCCTATAGGCAGAGAGGCACGATGATGCATCTGAGAACAAGAAGAGAATTGACGGATGACAGCTTTCTGTTGGTACAGAAGCTGATTCTTGCAGCATGTAGGAGCTGATGCGGCGATACGCTGACTGTCTCAAGAGGAGAAGCCCGTGCTCCGTCAGCGTCACGCTGTCACTCGGTAGGGACATTCGGAGACTGCATCTGCCATCGCAGCCCGGAGCAGTGGCTAATCAGCTATCCTCTGTCTGCGGTCTCGTCGCGAGCTGTATCCGAACACCCCTGGGGAGACCAATCAGCCTGTTGGGTATTACGGAAAACACGATAAATCAATGGTGTTGAACGTGATGAAATTGATAGTTGTAGAAGAAAGAAAGGAATCTAGAGCTAATGGCCTGGTGGCCGAGCTGTTAAACAAGCAAACGCACGGACTAGCGTGCCAATGGTGCTAATGGGAATGTGCCTTCCAATATTGGGTAGGCTTGGCCCCTGGTCTGCCCACCCTGCTCTGTCTGGGTAGTCAAGTCCTGACCACAGGTGGTTGTTGGGAATAGGCTCAGAGACCTGCAGAAGCTTGCCCCACCTCTCTCTGACTCTCTCTCTCTCTCTCTCTCTCTCTCTCTCTCTCTCTCTCTCTCTCTCTCTCTCTCCTTCTCTCCTTCTCTCCCTCCCTCTGAGCTCAGAGCCATGCCCGCGAGAGTAAAACTCTGATGCAGCCCGACCCTCGCAGGAGATCCCCTGACCCGGTGTTGGCCCTGACTGCTAATTGAGTCCGGATATGCTTCCTCTGATGTGCGTGCGCATAAGAACCAGCCATGAGACCCTTACGAGGAACAAGCCAGCGTTGCTTTACATACGGCCTCCCTTATCGTGCGTTGTGTAATGCGGCCTGTGGTACGGCCTACGTTAACTGAAGTCGACGGTCTGTGATGGGCGGGGGCCACAGACTCAAGCTACCATCTTGGCCGCCTAAACAAGTTAACGGGAGTACGTAGTAGGAGGAGTTGGCCCGAGATTCAACCTTTCGTACCTACCTGCCTGCTAGGCTTCGGGCCATAGAGCAGACCTCCGAAGCTTATTCAGATGGTAAGAGCCCAGGTTCCCACCCTGTCAGTGTCTCAAGCATGTAAAGGTGTGGCCGGGTAGGACGTTTGCTATGTCCAGTGCGTTGTGGGGTCGCAGAGGTCAAGCTCTGATCTAGGCTCCAGAGAGGCCGGACTCTGGAGCTGCTCACCGCAGATGAGTTAGAAGAGGGTGCTGGCGAGTTTCTTACAGGCGTAGGCCTGCAGAAGCTAGTCTCTCCCCTCCCGGCGCTTGAGGCGTACCCTCAAGTTTCGATCGTGGTATTGGCGGACGGTGGTCTGCAGGCTTCCCAAAGATACTCAGCAGATGGAGCGAGGGAGCGGCGGATATGAGGTGGTAGGTTTGCTTACTCTGATAGAGGGTTAGCTCTTGCATCTGGTAGAAAGAGCTGGCTACTATCCAGTAGAAACGATTGGCCACTCTGGGAAAGGATGGTTACTGTCCGATGGAAAACGTGGTCACTGTTCGGGGGAAGAGTTCGGTACTCTCTGGTTGGTACTGCGTCGCTGCTGATCCTGACAGCAAAATAATGCACTCCATCTTGCAAGAGGCATCAATAGTAACAATGGAGATTCAAGGTGCGTTTCGACAACTGTGATGCTCAGCCCATGGGCAGATATGCAAGGGAGAAGAACAAGGTGTTGTTTTCTTTGCCCCTGAGAAGCACTAGAACTCCAGCACCTGACCTTCGTGGCAATCATGCATGTACAGGGCTCACGAGTGTGCTACTGATGAAGTGCAACCCCTGACTAGTTTGTGCATATGACAGTTTCAGTGCACTTTAATAATTTATTCAGGGCTTGGACTCCATTGTCTCTTTATACACTGGTCTTGACCCCAGCCCTGTAACATACAATGCACAGCACTGTAGCTACACGGGGGCCCTGCTGTGGAGTACCCTATCAGATTGTCTGTCTTTATGGCACACACCCACACAACAGCCCGTGCAGCAGCCCACACAGCACTACGACCACCAGCCTTTGGCCCTGCCTGCTCAAGGAACATAGCACAAACAACCACCTGCCAATTACGTCCCACTTCCCCTAGGCCTTAGCCTGTGCGCCTGATGCTAGCCAACTGGTCTTTCCTTTCCCTTGCACATTAGATAGCTCTTTACTTCTTCAACCTACAATCATGCTCAACATGGACAGTGCCACTCTCCTTTTGTAGCTATCATTTTCCTTTCCTTGCATGCAGCTGACCGTTTTTTTTTTTCTCTTCCTATTTTCCTTTTGTTTACCTCGACCCTCGAGCAACATTACCATCCTTTCACGATCCTCGGCCTCGAACCGCTCTCAACGCCGTCGGTATGACCAAAGCAGTATGACCAAAGCAGTATGACCAAAGCAGATACAGAGGGAGCATGGCGATGCCCTTCCAACCCCGTCCATGTTTTCAAGCAGCTGAGTTCTCGGTGCCCTGATCTACTGCTGGCCAGATGGCATGTTTTGACATCCAAGAACAGGGCATCACCGGTTCTCTCTAGTACGCTGTCGACAGTGCTCAACACCCTCAGCCCAACGCGTGCGGGGCTATCCAGCGTTCTTGCCAGACTGGCAGACACATCCCAAGGAAGCGGTCGAGATATTAATCAGGAGTAGGGACATGATTGCTAACCCCCCCCCCTCCCCTCCTCGCCACTTCGCACAAAGCTCAGAAGCACCTTGACCCACGCGGGTTCTTCCATGGGGAGGAAGACTTGTATTTTATCCTCTACGGTCCTCCCAAGACGATCTACCCATCCGCTCTCTGGCCACAAACGTCGAATCTATTGTCTTGAAGCTCACTAACAAGCTGTTCAGCAGATACAATCAGCCCTCATCATCACGAGGGTCAACAACACTGGGCAGCAGATCGATCCAACTGTTGCCGGCCGCCGGCCACGATGGCCATGTCAACGCTCGTCGAGAACGGATAGCTTTTCGAGGCTTAGCAACATCGAGGGCACAAGACCTCCGAGGTGATCCTCCCCGGCCCCAAGTGGTAAGAAGCTTTCTCATCCAGAGACAACTGCTTCGGTTGCAGCCCTTTCATGGTTACCATGGGAGAACGGTCTGGTTCGATACAGTTCGGCGTGACTAGATCCGTCGTCACCATCATTAGAGGATTATCGAGGTCTCGCTAACCACCCCTTTGCAACTTGGTAGGTCTCAGCACCTGAGAGAAACGAGGATGCTGTCTACGAGGGTTGTCTCACCCGATTGTCGACACAAAGATACACGGAAACCGCGCTGTGTCTGCTGAAGTGGAAGGAGGGGAGGACCGGTATTCGAGGTGTAAACCGGCCTTCCGAAACGTGTGTCTTCCTAGCGAGACTAGACCTCGGCGCGGCAGGCCTGTCTCGGGCCCGTCACATTGTGTAAGTGATACCTGTCGCGACGTCAATACAGGTTGGTGTCGCATCGATTGTCAGGATGACTGACAAACAGCGAAAATGCAGGCCCTCGATCTATCAACAAAATCCCTCTCTCGAACGCCATGGCTCTCAGCGTCACCAGAAGCTTGTCAATCTGTTTGTGAGCGACTTTAATCGATTCTTCTGCTGCTTCACTGCTTGACATGTACGCACGGAACCGCGCGAGTATTCTCTTTGAAGAACTCCGGGCTCTAACGTTGCGATATCTTCAGTGTCAAACAGGCAGCAGACCATGTCCAGTGTACACTTCTTTTGGCTCCGGTGGCAGGTCATTTAACCCCTGCACTTTAGTGTTGACGAGAGTGGCCGGTGGCTGAGTTGAAGTCATAGATTCTCCTGTGGTCCTCCTGTTGTGTCCTTCCTCTGTGTCCTCCTCCTGTGTTCCTCTTCCTGCCTCAAATCTGAATCTATCCAATATGCCTGCCTGGTGCCGGAACAAGGATCCTTGGGCTTGTCTTTTCAGAGCAGCTTGCTGCTCTGCGCCTTCTTTGTTCCTGCTGCTGTGTGACTGGTCCCCGCGGTTGGTCTAGTGAAGCATATTTTGGCCGTCCATCTGGCCTTCGCTCCGGGATATCTATCCACTTTGTTGGTATTAATACGAACTGATATTGGGTCTGAGCGCTGACCAAGCCAGAGAAGTTCGGAAACTAGGATGCGACAGTAACCCCTGTCTTGCCGGCCACAGCACTCTTTAAAGATCTCGGGCTCAAGGGGCGGGAAACAGCGGATAGCCTCGACATCCTTGATAAGTTTTCCTGATCCTCCGTGCATTTTCCTGACCTTCTGGAACATCTTCCTGACCCAGGTTCCGTCCCCCCTCCGCTTGATGAACGGCAGGAGATCGGCCGTGATGTCCTCGAGAGACTCGCAAAACTCACAGTACAGCTGGCCTTGCCCTGTGGCCGTTCATGACGGAGGCGACCTGCAGAGCCACGTGTACGGCACCGCCGAGCTCCCCAGGGAGCGTCTGAACCTCCCCAGGGAAGAGCCTTTAAGACGTTGGTTTCTTCAGGGTCATGGGAGACGACGTGTGGAAGGCGTATCGCTCTCTTGA
This sequence comes from Immersiporthe knoxdaviesiana, assembly GCA_021117315.1. NCBI lineage: Eukaryota > Fungi > Ascomycota > Sordariomycetes > Diaporthales > Cryphonectriaceae > Immersiporthe > Immersiporthe knoxdaviesiana. The sequence continues at coordinate 1,536,917 of CP088214.1, forward strand.
CTATGACTATGCCGAAACGGGCATCAAGACGAAGCTTCTCTGTTGGAAAAGCTCTTCTGGAGATCGTCTGGGTGTATATGCTGACAAAGGTCTATCGAGCAGTTGCCATCACGGTCCAAGAATGCGAAACCTTCTTGACGACCCAGAGGTGGCCGAAATCGAAGAACAAGACATTAACACGATTGACCACGATTACATAGCTCTTCAAGGACATGGATGAATTCACCGAGACCTTCATCGACACCAATTTTATCACGATTACAGCAGCATACGCATGGGCTCGCCGATGCCTGACCAAGAAGACTCGAATACTCACGAGACGACGACCGACTATTATCCCGTTCCTTTCGACATCCGAACAACCCTCCTGAAGCTTTTTCAATTGCCAACCCCCGACTGCGCTATCGAGCCAGACATAAGGTGTGAGGGAAATATCAAGGGTTCCGGCAGCCGTTTTGCTCTGGACAAGGGATCACCTTGAGGATGCGCCTGAGACGTTAGATCGGGACGAGGTTTTAGCGCAAGAGGTGAGCCTTTTCCTAGATCTCCTCGCCCTCGCTCCATGACTGCCGACGAGAGAGGGGGTCAAGAGCAGGTGTTCCTGTTAGGGAGTTTCTGTAGGGGGAACATAGGTTACAGCTAGCTCGGAGAATGGCGATCGTATTTTTTTTTTTTTTCCTCTGACAAATCTAGGGGGACAGCACTGCACAGACTTATCAAACCCCTCAGAGAAGATGGGTACCCCATCACTGGCTCTCTCGCGTATCACTACCGTGGCTGACGACGAGCAAGAGAGGTAAAATTCACAAACAGGGCTCTTGTTCCTCGTCTTAATGATCCCCGGGCCTGGCGAAGCTGCTGTACAACAAGTACATCTTCGGCTGAGGCAGCTTGGAGACCTCGAGCTTCATCTCGCTCGTCTCCATGGTCCGCATCCTCGTCCTCTTCGCCATCTTCCCTGTTGTCAACTGCCTCTTGCGTATATCATCAAACATTACAACGTCCTGCTTTCCTGCTCATGCGCCTACTCCTGCTCCCGCTCCCGCTCCTCCTCTCAGTGCGCTTTTCGTCTTCTCGCTAATGCCTGCCCCATATCACTGCGGTATTCAATCAAGGCCTGACGGCTGAGGTCCTCACGAGCTACCTGTCCTTGAGGAGGCTCAAGCTGCTCAACTAACCGTCTGAGGTCTGGGGTCCAGGGCCTGCGGTTCCTGAGGGTCGTCTCGCACATTTGGATACTAGCAGCACCGATCTTCCTTCCGCCATGATAACATTTTTGGCGCAGAGGGGTGAAGATCATCAGTCCCAGTCCCAGTTCCCCCAACCAACATTCTCGGTCAATGCAACGAAGACCATAAAAAGACAATGTGCCGACTAGGTCACCGAGACCGACGGACAGCCCAATGAGCCAGACTTCACCACCGCCAGGCCGTGAATTTCCTGAACGAGCACGGCATCAACTGCACCTACAATGCCGCGTCCACACCGCATATGAGCCTTTGACATTGATCCAGATGCCCCAAGTCGACCCCCTGCCCGCCTCCATCTTGTTTTTGGGCCGAGTCTCACTTGCTCTGACGACAGCTAGCACATCCGGCGGCTCAAGCGCAAAGGAGATGGCCAAGGGTGGCAATGGTAAGCCCAGCTCCTCCAAGAAGTCGAGCCCCCCACCCCTCCCCCGCCCCAAGGCGTGTCCGCTAGAATGCCGATGGCAAGAGGAGGAGACTCTCTCTAAGGTGCACGTATCGTGGGTAGTTAGAAGGGTTATCCCGCCTCTGAGTCCCACCTTTGAGCCCGTAAAGGGAGGAGAACCACGAGACTTCTGTTCCTGCATGCGTTCTTTTTTCTCACCGTCTCTTCCCCCGGCGACACAAAAGTTCATTGACAGCGAGGGTTATGCCAGCTGAACGATCCTTCTCACCTTCACATGCGAGCTGAAATTAGGGGGCAAATAAAATGAAAAGAGACAAAGGCTCGAGTGTCCCCAAGTCCGGGATAAATGTTCGCAAGCCTGGCTGAATATCGCCGAGCCTGGGCCGAGTATCGAAGGGCCATTACGCAAGGTGCTGACCGCCGAAGTGGAAGTGTGGTGGTCTTTCGTCTTCTCCTGGCTCTCCCCACCCATCTTACCCTACCACCCCCCGATCGTCGTCTCTCCACTCCTCAGCCGCTCCTCTAGAGCTTGAATTTTGGCCTCCGTACCCTTAGCATCATCTCGATCCGCCGTGGTGACAAAGAGGCCTGTTGGATATGTCTCGAGGGAAGTACGTTGACGACCGTGTAGACTGAACCGCCTCCCCTGGAGGTCCTCACGGTTTCACAGCCTGATGATCACGGCCGTACTTTCAACAGATTATTCTCTAGGCTAGAGCTAATGTTTCCAAAAGGACTGCCTATGCCTATCAGGAGAGCAGTGCATCAGGTAAGTCTCGAGCTACGAGCGCGCCTACAATTTGCAGTACACATAGTACCTCAGCTTCCAAGATCTCGTGATATTTTTTATCCAAAAGTCCCTATGCCTAGTCCTAGTAGCTACAAAAAGGTGCCGACGGACGAGATTACAGGTCGGCCGGGCACACAAGTTCCTGGGCCAAGGCGTGCAGAAAGACCTATGTCCGTTCGCGCCCTGTCCGCGCCCGGTCTTGTTGGCCAAGGGCAGCTTGACAGCAGGGCTTCTGAGCTATGGGGAGGTTAGGCCTGGACTGGCTAGTTGATCTGCGGTCTCGCTTCCAGCTGTACTTTAACTGGCCGAAGGAACATTTAGCCTGCTGGGACCAGAAGGAAACCTCCCCAGTGTCTCCCCATAACTCCCGAATTGCCCGGATGTGCCCCGGTGATCGCAGACGTATTGTCCAGGCAGACTGTGATGGGTTCTGGAATCCCGAGACCTGGCCATGCACACCGTCCGCTGTGGTAGTATTAATGCTGTGCCTATCCTCCCTCTCCTTCCTCCCCTGGGCCTTCTGCGGTGCGTTTCCTTGGGCCCGTGCAGGAGAGGGGAGAGAGGAGCTCCAGTAGCTTCATCGGCCCTTTGCTGTACTTTGGGTGTGGAAAAGTGGGGCTGCTGACCAGAGTGCCAAGTCATCAAAAGGAAATGAATGCTACATGCAGACGTACTTTTTTTCTTCCTTTTTTTTTCTCGTCTTGCAAGGTTGCCCACCACTGGTAGTATGGTTGTAGTACAACATAGTACCAGAACACAGTAGCACGCCGTAGTAATACATGGCAGTACATACCAGCAGAACCTCCAGTGGTTCCTGATAAAGAATGTTAGCATGAGCCGCTATCTACCCGCAGAAAATTAACAAATACTAGCAAGACTCCCCTCATTTCTACTAGCCCGAAGTGAAACTCCCTGACCCCTCACCCCTGTGACACCCCTTGCACGTGATCTAGCGAGAAAAGAGGAGACGTCATCGAGGAGGGGAAAGAGTGTCAGCTCACTTTAACAAACCAACAACATGGCCATGCATTGGATGGAACACTCACTCTATCAAAAAGAGAAGAGGGGTTTCTTTTGATGGCCTAGACAGCCAGTGTCGATGCGCTCTGTCTGTGTAGGAGAACCCCTGTCTCCTGTCTCCCCCGGCTGCCTGCCACCGTGAGCCTGTAGCTGCCCCTGGTAAGGGCGGCTGGGGAGGTACCGCCTCCTCTTTGTGGTTACACTGTTGCGGCCAGACATTTGCTTTTGAACCATAATCTCGACTTTTTCATAGCAGGGCAGGAGCATGCGAGGTAAGCCCCTTCAAATAATCACCCACCTCCCCCTCCCCTTCTTTTTTTCTCTTTCTCTTTCTCGAACATCCAAGCTTTGGAACAATCTCTGAAGATCTCCAGTCCGCCCTCACTCGTACGCTCTCAGGCCCCAGCCGATTCGAGAAGCTCCGACCACACACCCAACACGAGAACCCGGCACCGAGCTGCCGTCCCGCCTCAACACCCACACAGCAGCTGCTTGTGGATCGGTGGGAATGCGTCCCATCACCCACCAGTGATCAGACAGACTCGCGCAGCAAGGCGGAGAGGAGAAGATTGGTTGACCAAGGGACCACTCGAGGACTTTGGCTCCTCGTTCACACAAGAGAGGGGAAGGCCTCTCTAGACATTATCATGGGTTTGCGTCTGACTACGTGGAATGGTGCGTACCTCCCCTTCGTCTTGCCTCTTCTTGCGTTCCTCATGGCTGACCATAGTTTCCCTCTCTTGCAGTCAACGGTATCAGGTACGTGGCGCCACGAGACACACACGACCAGCCTTCCCTCCCGCCCCCGATCGTATAGCTGAGTAGTCGTGGTGGTCATCGGGTGATCGCCGAGGATCGCGCTCACACCCATCACAGGAACCCGTTCGGATACGCGCCATGGAACCAGACGAGGTCGTTCCAGACCATGTTTGACATCCTCGAGGCGGACATTGTCATCATGCAGGAGGCCAAGATCCAGCGCAAGGACCTGACGGACGACATGGTGCTGGTCAACGGATGGGATGTGTTTTTTAGTCTGCCGCGCGAAAAGAAGGGTGAGTAGTGTCTCGCTAGCTATCGGATGCGTGTAAATCGATGCCTTTTGCCTCTGTCTCTGTCTCTGTCTCTCCTCCCCTCTCTCCGTCCCTCTGTCCCTCTGTGTGCGTGTCCCTCCTCTCCTTCTCTCCCTCCTTGCTTGCCACCCCCCCTCCCTACCTTTCCATTCACCCCTCTCCATCTCTCGCTCACACATAGCAGGATACTCTGGAGTGGTAATCTATACGAGAAACTCAAAGTGCTGCCCTGTCCGCGCCGAGGAGGGCATCACCGGTACCCTCTGTCCGCCCAAGTCCTCGACAAAATTCCGCGACCTGCCGCGGGGCCAGCAGATAGGAGGCTACCCCCGACATGAACAGCTCTTTGATGGCGTCGACCCGGTCACCCTCGACTCCGAGGGCCGCACCATCGTCCTCGAGTTCCCCGCCTTTGTCCTCATCGGCGTCTACGCTCCCGCTACGCGCGACGAGTCGAGAACCGACTTCCGCATAGCCTTCCTCACCGCCCTCGACGCCAGGGTCCGCAACCTCGCCGCCATGGGCAAGCAGGTCATTGTCGCAGGAGATATCAACGTCACACGCACCAATGTCGACATCGCGGGATTTGCTGAGAACCTGCGCAGGGACGCCATGACCATGGACGACTTTCTGTCGGTGCCGTCGCGCCGCATCTTCAACCAGCTCCTCTTTGACGGCCAGGTGATCGGCCCGAAGGACCAGGGCCGCGAGAGGCCCGTCGTGTGGGACATCACGCGCGAGTTTCACCCGGACCGCCTGGGCATGTTCACCTGCTGGGAGACCAAGATGAACGCCCGCCCCGGCAACTACGGCAGCCGCATAGACTACATCCTCTGCACCGAAGGCATCAGGGACTGGTTCGAAGAGGCCAACATCCAGGAGGGCCTGATGGGTTCCGACCACTGTCCTGTGTATGCCGTCATATCCGATCTCCTGCCGCTCAGGTGCCGCCAGCCGCACCACCTTGCAGATCTTGTGAACCCGCCAGATATGTTCAGCCGCGGCCGGCGCCTGCGTGACTGGGGCACAAAGGACCTCCTGCCGCTGTCTGCCAAGCTGATGGACGAGTTTGACCGCCGCCGCAGCATCAAGGACATGTTTGCCAAGACGCTTGCCGCCCCAAAGCCTGCCGCCCCAGAGCCTGCTGTCGCCGAGTCCAGCACCCAAACATACGACCCACGTCCTTCCATCACGGTAGCCCTTCCGTCAACTCCTTTCGCCCCACAGCCATCACCTTCCACCGCCGACGCCTCCCCACGGGGAACTTTCGGCCTGCCAGCGCACCCATCTCCCAGATGGCTCTTCCTCCTCCTCCTCCTCCTAAGCGTACCGCACCGGACACAACCAGCCAGCCGTCCAAGAAGTCCAAGACGAGACCGAACATAAAGGACAAGGGGCCAGCCTAACCCCGGCCCTTCTCAGAGTACCCTGAGGGGCTTCTTCAAGCCCAAGACGCTAGTGCTGGACACGATACATGAGGAGACGCCGGAGGTAGAAGCAGGACACAACAAAGAAGGCTCGGCAATGGAGGCGGCAGAGGCACTCCTGGCACTATCGTCTCCAGTCAAAACGGAGACAGAGGCCTTTCCGCCGCAGCTGGATGGCGCTGGTCGCAGCCCCATCGGTGACGGCCTGTCAGCCTATTCTGCGCCCACTATCGAGGCATACGTAGCATCAGCAACAGCCTCAGCAGCAGGCGAAGACAGGGTCTTTGATCCTATCGAGTCCAAAGAGTCGTGGTCTAGACTGTTGGGCAGAAAGAGACCTCCGCCGCTGTGCGAGCACGGTGATCCCTGCAACACCTTCGTGGTTAAGAAAGCCAGCATCAACACTGGTAAGTTCCCAACCCTCGAGGCAGGGCTGGCAGCCCTCTTTGCTCCCCCGCCCTCCAATGCCACTGTAGCAGGACAGGCAGCAATGTGATACCCTTTCCCTCCCCCCCTCCTCTCCTTTCGCCCCTCCAGTGAACCCGGAGTTAACCCCCGCCCCACCCTCCCCCTTTCTAGGCCGTATGTTCTACTCTTGTTCACGAGGCCCGGACTACAGAGGACCGAATTCGAAGTGTGGGACATTCATCTGGCAGTCAGACTGGAAGGGACCGCAATGAGGACATGAAAATTTTGCATTTTGGTAATGGAGATAGTGCGCATGGTAGTGATGTAGTGCACTTAATGATAATGACCATTTCATTTGGTAGTGATGAAAAAGGTAGTGCATTTCGTAATAATTGGATATTTCGTGAGACACATACACACACACACACACACACACCATCAAGACCTGACTTGGGTTTAAGATGAACCCTTTTTTGCTGTATTGGTGCTATCTAATTTTTTTAAAGGAACCGACAAATGTCTTCCAGGGGCGTCGCATCCTCATCGATGGAGCCCTGTGTCCTTTTTTTTTTTTCCGGGGGTTTTCTTTCGTCTGCTCCACATGTCTGCCATGTAGTCATGGCCATAAGTATGATTTGTTCGTTCGTTCGGGTGCCGACAAGAAAACAAGTTCCCAAGTCTTCCAGGAAACAGCACACCCTCACCGATGGTGTCCCCTGTGCCCCTCACGATTTCCCACCACCCCTCCAGACATTTGCCATAGCCGTCCATTGCCATGGCCTCAAGAACGTTCCCATCTCGGTCCCTTTGCGGACCATCACCAGTAGTATTAGACATGACGTAAGAAGAGCTGAAGGCCGAGAAATCCCATCTTTCCCAGAGGTGCCACCATCAATCTCCATACTCGAAAATGGGGGGAAAGGGAAGACCAATGTTAGGCCCCCTCATCCTTCCCAATGTACTTTCTGCGAGATTGGTTTTTGGGCCCAGCCCTTGCCCAAGTGCAAAGGCTGCCTCAAGTACTTGTTGGTCGGCCACCCATGCCGTCATGTGAGGAAGAATGTGAAAGTGTGACACGGCGGAAAAATACGTCGCCATGTGTCGATGCTTGCTGTGTAAAAACCGTAACCGTGTTGTGACTCTTGGGGGAAAGAAATTAGTGCTGTGTCGAAGTGTGAAAAAGAAAAGGGGGACCGCGATGCCGTGACTTTTGTGCTGTGTTGAATTGTCCATCGACTCACAATCAGTGCTGAGAGGATCGTGCCTGGGGGTGTAGCGGTACTCAGGGTACTTCTCGCGGTGCTGACGGGCTTCGATATCTGCGAGATGCGCGTAGTACTGCTTGACCTCCTCGGGCTCGCCAGCCCACATTTCGGAGACCAGCACGGCTGAGGGTTTTGTTAGACGTCGAAGTCTTGAAATTTGAAGTTGCGAGCCACCATGACTTACAGATGTCAACGGCTTTCATGCCAGGACGCTCGACGTGGAGAAGCTTGGACTTCTCAGAGCGGTACAGAATCCAGGAGTTTCTGGGTCTGGGGATACGCCGTTCAACCTTGCGGGTAGACTTCGCGCGCTTGGGCTGAGTGGATACGCGTCCTGTCGTGTCATTTTCACCAGGATTCATGGATGCGCCAGCAGTGTTGGGCTGCTGCTCGCCACACTGATTGTTGATGCCTGTACCAATGTGAGGTTAGTATTTGTCTATGCGAGCGTATGAAGAAAGGCTTAATACCTGGCAGTGTAATGACATGGATGAGCTGGATGCCACCGACAGAACCCTGCATGTTGATAGGTGCAACGACGACGAATCGACGAATGTTGACCTCAATGAAGATGTCAATGGCAACGCCATTCAATGCTTTTCTTTGGAAAAGTTAGCCAACATTAGTCCTCAAAATTCTGCAAAACGCGCTTACTGGATCGATGGTCCATGCTTGGTCACTGTCTCATTGTAGCCCTGGCCCATGTCGAAGAAGAACATGGAGCGATCCTCCGCGTCTTGAACGACGGCGCCACCGGGGGAAGAAGTCATGTCGGCTGCCATTCTCGCGATGGCGGTTGATAGACTCCGAAGTTGTCAACCGCGTTCGCGTTGGAGACGTAGAGTATGGCGAAGGTCCTGGGGCAACGATTAAATATGTGATGAGGTTGGTGGGTTTTGGAAAACAGTTGGACTGTGCTCAGAAGTGAAGGTGTCCTTGACGAGTTCAAGAAATTAAATTGGTAAGAGGTGGAGTCAAGTGAAAGGTGGGAAGCATTGAATGATGGGAAAACAGTCAAGGGTGGAAGGGGGTAAAGGTGACGGGGGTGTTGGGAGAGCGAGAGTGAAAGCGGTCGGAGAAATAGGCAGAATCGAAGAGAAATTGAGAGAAGGTGGGAGAAATTGAGAGGCTGGCATGTATGATCCAACTGCACAGATGACACTTGAATTGGAGGATCAGGCTTTTTGCACACTTTTGGCAGAAACATACGGCTTTGCTTGAAATATACTTGAATTTTTCCCCCAGAAAATTTGACACATCACCGGTGGGGTACGCGAGCAGAAGATACATTTAATGTTGTGAATTTGATGAAAATGAGTCCCTGTTTACTACCTAGGTATCTACGATTCCTCTGCGTTGCGACTCAACCGCCGGTCAAAGTAAACCTGTCGGCCATGCTCAACGAGCACCACCCACACCCTTCGTTCACGAACGAAGACCTCCAAGAGACGATTCATGTCTTCTGGCGACCCAACAGCGCCCGCCCGGCTGCTCGTGACCAGAAATTCTTTCGATAAGTAAGGGCCAAGGGTGGAGGTAGAGTCGTGTAGGCGACGGAGGGTATACAGCTAAGGTAGGGGAAGAGAAATAGTTAGACATGGAAACTGGTTCAAGGTTAAGGTGAAGTTGAACTTACCACGATCGAGTCAGGGTCATAAACCTCACCAGAGTCCTCTGCCAAAGAGACTGCAAAAGCCTGCAACACGTCAGTTATGTAAATGGGAACGGGGAATGAAGAATGAATGCGTACCTCCTCACGACCCATGCGCTCCGCGTAGCGAGCTACAAACTCTGAATCTTCGTCGTCATTATCATCTGGAACTCGTTCTGGAGGTGGAAGCCGTTTTGTATCGTCGAAGTTGGCCGTGACAATCTCGTATTGTAGACTCAAGACATCAATGAGTTGCCCAGTCGTCTCAGGCAGGCAGAACTGGTCGAAACTGCCTTCTGATTCCTTGATCGGTCCAAAGAATGGACCCGGGAAAATCATGAACTTGGTATGCGGAGATCCAGGTGTTTTGTAGTCGGGGTCCCAGCGGAAATCGTATTGAACACCAACAGCCGCAGGCTTTCCATCCACAAGTCGGTGGTCACGAGATACAAGTTGGTCTGACGTGTTGGCATGCTGATATTCGTCGTGAGACATCGGCGCTGGTCCTGGGGGCTTGATGGAGGAACTGGACATTGCTGAGAAAACACTGTGACGAATCTCCACTGCCGTGGACTTTTGGTGCGCGATGGCTGACTGCACAAGTTCACGTGTTGAACCTCGAAGGACATCAGAATCCGACCAAAGTTGACCGTAGAGGCGGGTATGCTCGAGGAAAAGGTTGATTCTGTTTGACAGTTCCACCATGTAGTCTGTCGATTCCGTCATTGCATCTTTTAAGACAGCCAGTCGTGGGTGGAAACCTCTCCAGCGAGCCGGGTCCTCGTGAAGAATCTGAGAAATCTCTTCAGTTGTGGAAGCGACCACCTCGCCACGCAGAGTAATCTGCTCGATGAGTTCTGTCAGTCGCTTGACACGTGGGTCTTCAGTGGAAGGTGAAATGAGAGAAAGAAGGTATTGGTTGCCAGCGAGTCTGACGCGAAAAGCATCAGACAAGTTGTTCGAGTCCTCCATCCCAGAAGACATCTCCGGATGGAGCTATTGATGAATTGAGAGGTTGAAATTGTGGTGTGGCAGTTGGGTGGCGAAAGAAAAACAGAGAGAAAGGGAAGTAAGTGTTCGAAAAGGAAGATAAATGGCGGAGGCCGCGCGCGTATTTGTAATATCGAGCGCAGGCTTCAAGAAGCTCGAAGCTTCCAGTAAAACAATTCAACTGAGCGGAAGACCATTCAAGTAAGCCAATCTACTTATTGACGCAGAAGCTTCCAGTAAATGGATTTACTTGCGGGGAAGCTTCCAGTAAACCAATTGACTTGCGTGGAAGATCAGATGAAAATTCGGAATTTTGCATTGCCAGTAACCATTGTTCTTTATTCCCGCGCGTCTCCACCCTATAAATACAGCAGCTGGGCCCCCTTCCCCCTCCAACTTTCTTCCTTTCTTCCCACAAACAAACCTGGAAGCAAGATTGAGCGTCTCAATTGCGAGCAGCTCAATCGCGCTTTCAGAGCACAGCTTACGTTCTTCATCCATACCATCACACGCATCAGCTCCTGGACCTTCAAGATGGCGCCAAACGGCTCGGTTCCCCTGCATTATTCATCTACCATGCAGATGATCAACAGTATTGCAGGCAAGCAGAACAAGGACCCCAAAGAGAAAGAGGTCGTGCCTGGAGGAACCAAGGCCAGAAAGCCCGTCAATTCCTTCGTCATCTATCGATGTGAGTCTTGATCCTTTCCATATTTGACGCATCATGTTTCTTACCTCTTATTTGCAGCTATGATGAACGGCATCTTCCGCGATCATACCCAGTCGCACCGGTCCCGCATGGTTCGACAGATGTGGGCTCATGAGCAGCACAAGACCAGCTATGCAGTCATGGCTCGGATCTGGACCTTCATCCGCGACAACTCTCAATACCGAGACATCCGCCTCTACCTGAACCTCGCGGGCAACATCTGTGGCGTCGTCATGCCAGATGACTGGCTCCGCGTCTACAATTGTGCCGTTACGCGCCGGCCCAACGGTTTCTCGATCGTCGTCCAGATTGCCCCACCCCCTGCTGCCATCCCTACTGCCAATGACATCGACGACATCGGTCTCCTGCAACAGCTCATCTTGCGTGGACTAGCCCTCCAGGATCCAGCCCACCTCATCGCCACGATGAATGAGCGCCGACTTCACATCATGACCGTCAACATGCGCCAGGACTTCTTCTCTCAGGACGATACTCTGGGAGAGGCTGGCAGAGATGCCGTCGGCCTCGTTGAGCAGATGAACTACAACCCTGTGGCTACTTTCGCTGGAGTCTTGGGCTTGACTTCAAACCACGGTGTCTTGGCATCCGGAGTCAATGTCATCAATATCGAGGACATCACCAATCTCGATCACTCCATGATTGTCGCCCACGGACCTCAGACTCATCATCGCTTCAAGTGGGAGACCATCACGGCTCACAATGCCCAGCTTCAGGACGGCGCTGTTGATCTTCTCAACATTGAAGAGTCTATCCGCACCTACGATTTCGGCCAACCAAACATCTGGGCCAACCTCAGCGGCCAGATGACTCAGGACCAGTTCGAGAATGGTAAGTTGCTGCATTGACAAACATTTCATATCCCATCCCAAGTAGCACCACTGACCATGATTTTATAGAGAATGCGGCCAAGAACATCAGTGACAGGATCGAGATTGAGAACGTCGACATGGAAGGCTTCGTCATGCCTACTGCCTTCGGCGACAACGACTTCGACGCGTTCCTTCTCCAGTGACGCACGAGCGTCACACTACGGACATGGACAGGGGGCATGGTGTCGATCAGGACATGATGGACATGGTGTTGATCAGGACATGATGGACATGGTGGCGATGGTCTTTTGATTGAGAATGGGGTACTGCTCGGGGCCGTGGAACAATAATACTCGAGCTACTTTGACAGGAAGCAAGGAGACAGAATAGAACACCTTAGGGCAGCACCTTAGGGCTTTGGTGATGCTGCTTACGGCAATGGTCATGTGAGGAAGAATATGAAAGTGTGACACGGCGGAAAAAGACGTCGCCATGTATCGATGCTTGCTGTGTAAAAACCGTAACTGTGTTGTGACGCTTGGGGGGAAGAAATTAGTGCTGTGTTGACGTGCGAAAAAGGAAAGGGGGCCGCGATGCCGTGAATGTTGCTTGTTTTGGGGGAGAACTTGTGTTGTGTCGAAGTGCGGAAAGACAGCACACCGCGATGTTGTTTTACAGTTTTGTGTCGTATCTTGATCGTTGCTTGGATGCTTGCGATAGAAAGCTGGCGGTCGCAGAATGGCGAATGCTTCTATGCATCAGCCTGCATCGAAAGTAGACTTGCTCACTCATCATCCTGGGAGTCATTTGACTGATCGTCGGTGGACGGAGTGGCATCCGACTGCGCATTGTTAGACTTGTTGGCATTCTTCTTGGCGCGGCGTCGAACCTCAGACGATTTGCGCGGATGGTATTTGTAGTTCGGGTGGGCTGCCATGAAAGCAGCCTTGATGTCGGCAGCCTTCTTGCGGTATGCCTCACGGACTTCCTCGCTCTCGTTCTGCCACTGGCGGCCAATCTTCTTGGCTGGTGACTGTCAGTTTTGATCTTGCTCTGAGGTAAAATTGAAGGGTACTCACAGATCTCATTGTTAGAGGCATCAGGGTGAGCCTCAGAGACGGTCCGGTGGTGGGCAGCACGGTAGATGATGAATGGGTTTGGAGGTCGGGGGATGCGGTGCACGGACTTCTCAGTCGAAGCAGGGGGCGAAGCATCACCGGCAGTCAGCTCCTGCTGCTGAGGAAGCAGAGGAGGAATGGCACCTCCATTGAGGAAGAAGGCGATTCCAGCCCAGGTCTGGCTACCGTTAAGCTGGAACGTGGGAATGATGTTGCCCATTCCAGCTCGAAGAGCGTAAGCTCCAGTGAGGGGATCGAACTGCTGAAAACCGCGCAGAGGACCGATGAAAAGCCGGTTGGCTCCCATGCCGTCTCCGACAATGAGGGTGTCCTCACCAATGACCTCGCTGCAGATGGTAAAGTAAGTTAAAGCTCTCGATAATCGGAGACATAGGGCAAGATACTTACTCCATGATGGTGGTGAAGGTGTATTTCTGCTGGACGTCAAGGGCATTGTACTCAGCAGCATCTATAGCAGCAGTCTTGGAGAGGTTGAACGGGTGGAACTGCATGCCAACCATGTCAATGAAGTCAAGGAACAGCTGACCATCGTTCAGGCTGTGAGCAATGACGCCATCCATGGCGACTTGATCCACGGCAGCTGACAGGCTTGGAGACGTGTAGAAGCAGGGCTCACGACCACCGGCCAACGCAGCCTGACCCTCCGCGATGAGGAAGCTGCTGAGGTCAGCCATGGTTGATGGCTGAAGGTTGGCTTCGATGCAGAAGTGAAAGATGACTTGAGATAGAGAGTGGTGGCTTGAAAAGGGAGAGGATTCAATCACAAAGAAAGGGTAGAGAAGTTGCCTTCGAGGGTGGGAAAGGAGAAGGAAGTTGAGGTGTGGAAGCGGATCAAAGGGGAGGGAGCGGCAGGAAAAGGTCAAACCATCGAAGTTTAAATACGTGGGGTAGGCCTGGCGAATAAAAAGAAAATAAGGCTATCTATTGTCAAAGGAACCTCAAGGAATCTAATAGCACGTGCGAAAATTCCACTAAAATCGTTGATTGGTCACTTGGGTGCGAAGAGATGGGATGAAAAATAAAATAAATTGATTAAAAACAAAACAAAAAGAAAACACGCACAGTAACAATACAGGACGCGTACAGGGCAATAACGTGCTGCAAATTACGACCACCAATATTCATTCACTGAGAACCAGTCACTTTAGGGTTGGTTGACTTCCAATACTCCTTCCAGCTGTTACCGTGCCCTCTTCTCACACTGGAGCTTGCCCTCATTCAATAACGCGGTCAGTGCTTGATGCGTGATCATCCACACACAGCAGTTTATAAAAAGGTGGCATTGAGCACCTATCCTCTGCAACACATCAAACATCTCTGACGCTTGCGAAAACTCATCCTACGCCACCCATACCAATTCAGCGCAACAGCGCAACAAAGCCTTTACGTTTTCGATTTCCATCCTACGGTGTCTGGTAAATTCTTGCACATCATGGAGTTCAAGAAAAGCCTGAACTGCCCCGCCGTCTGCCCTGAGACTCATGGTGAGGATGGAGAGTTCTTCCGCCCTCCCACGCCTCCCTCAGAGCCCAACGTCAACAAGATGGTGGTCATACGCCTTGTTGCCAACTCCCTCGAAGTCGACGAGGCCAATCTCAACTTTGAGAATCTGCCTGATATCACCGACCAGATGCCTTATCTTGGCCCTGCCTATCGTGTTCTTCTGGTTCGCGAGCAAGATATCGCTCCGCCTCAGAATCCCACCGTCCAGGAAGTTCAGACCCAGATCACTGGTAGGTCATACATCGCTACACATCTTGGAAGTCAGCACCAAATTACATTACTAACCGTGTGCTAGATACCGATGCCGGCGGTGATGTTCGCAACATCGCAGACCTCAACCTCACGTTGGGCGACTTCAACATTCCCGAACATGGCGGGGTGATCATGCTCGAGGACGAGGACTTCAACATGCCCGAGGGTGGCGGCTCCAACATGCCCGAGAACATTGGTCAGAATCCTGAAGGCAAGGATGAAGCTAGTAAGCAACGCATAATTGCATGCCCTGAAAATCGTTTTCAAGTTGTGTTACTAACTGCATCTTGCAGACAACGGCGACTGCCACAAACCTCGAAACATCAGCGACCTGAATCTCTGTCTGGCTGACTTCAACATGGTCGAAGAGGCCGAGAACGGCTTCTCCACCTCTGTTACCCTCGATAGCGACGTCCTCGACTCTTCCCTTCCCCAGTAACGCACGAGCGTCACACTACGGACATGGACAAGGGGCATGGCTTCGCGCAGGACATTATGGACATGGTGGCGATGGTCTTTTTGATTGAGAATGGGGTACTGCTCGGGGCCGTGGAACAATGATACTCGAGCTACTTTGACAGGAAGCAAGGAGACAGAATAGAACACCTTAGGGCAGCATTTTAGGGCTTTGGTGATGCTGCTTATGGCAATGGTCCCCCAAGGGTTGAGACAGATTCCATAGCATCACCTCCATACTCGTCGTCTACAACAATACACAACCCCTAAATTCAGACAACTTTATGATTCTAACTACAACGCGTCTAGATGGGGCGCCTTGACCCTTTACGTTGTGCTGTGCCGACAAAACAACAGTGTACCATGACGCGAGCGAGCGAGAGAGAAAGCGGAGTGGCCGACGCGTCACAAAAGGGACAGGTTCGGCGACTCCAAGTCCCTGCGCCGCCCATTCCCATAGGGAGGGCGACAAAAAGGAGACGGGAGATTGGTTTCTTTCTACACGGTATGGTTTCTTTGTTGTGTCTGTTCTGGTCTTGGATAAGGGGGAAAAGCGGGAACGAAACAAGCGAAGGCGTCTCTCCTCTAGAAAGAGATGTCACGATGCTCCCAGGAGAGGAGGTTCGAGGTCAAAATGCGGCTGAAAATGGGTCTGCAGGGTCCCACCTCCAAGCTCCGCAAGCAGAAGCTTACTTTTATGAAAACAGCGAACTTGTATGACTAGCCACCACCAGGGACGGGGGCCCCTCGCTCCCTACCACTACGGGCCCCCACCAGTTGCGCCGGATCGTCGCCGTCCCGAGCAGAAGGATGGAAATGAGCACGGTTGTTCACGTCGAAGCCAAGCTAGAAGGGGTGGAAGGGTGGGAGGGCAATCCCCGCTGAAGCTAAGAGAAGGTTTGCTCCATCCCATCACGAACTCTATCTCGCTCTCTTCCTTGCGAACCCTCTCTCCGCACCCAGCTAAACGTTATTTCTCGGGGAGCCCCAGGCTAATCGCGATGGATCGGACCCAAGAGATGCAAGACTCCGATCAACCAGCCAAACCACAACGGCGGTTCGCCCCAGAACTTTATTCCCCTTTCCCAAAGTTCCGGGCCCACGAGGGTCCTCTTTCTCGCCACTGCCAAGGACCGACCACCGACGACCGACCACCCAAAAAGACCCCAGCCCAGCGAGCGACGGCGCAACAGACGGGTACCAAGGAAAGGAGAAAGGGATGCTCGAGGGCGACCGACAAAGGACAAGACACACAAGGAGAGAGAAAAAGAGAAAAGAGAACAGAGACAACAAAGAGAAGGGTGCTGGGGTGGGGACGCCTTTGATACCCGAAGAAAGGAAGACCTTCCCTAGCCAGCCGCGTCCTTCCGCAAACAGTCAAGCTGCCGTCACGTCCTCCCTTGCCAAGCATGCCGTTATCGTTATCGATCTCTGACCAAGGTTCTGACAGTGTCAGCGAAATCCTGAACTGACAGGTCAGTCACCCGCAAGAATGCCAAGATCCTGTTATGGGAAAAAAAAAAAAAAAAAAAAAAAAACATGTGGAGCATCTTACAATATCTTGGTATTTCACCAACTTCTCTAACTCGACATATCTGTCTCACTCATCCCTTGTGAAACGGGGGTGTTAAGACACAATGGCCTTCAGTCGAGAGTAGGTGATATAGAGAGAAGAGACAAGAGAGAGGGGGAGAGAAAAAAAAAAGGGGACAAGAAAGGAGGAATTGGAGGAGAGTGGTGGTAAGGTGGTGAGTGCGCGGGAAGGACTTGGGAGGGGACGTGGCCAAGCAGCCATGGGAACCCAAGTCTCTCCCGTGGATGTCTGTGTTCGCAGACATTTGTTATCTCAGCTCTTATCTCGGATATCTATCGCGGCAGAAATTTATCCTCTCAGTTATCCGCGATGCCAACTGCCCGCTTTTCCAGATATCCGTGCTAACAGACTACCACCTTACTATGCCCAGTATCTGTTATATTGGCTATCTATCACTGCGGATTTATGGCGTCTCGGAAACCTGTGTTGCTAGCTTCCTGCCTTCCCAGATGGCAGGGATCTCAGAAGTCTGCGGTCACAGAGTTCTGCGTTCTATGTCTGCGTTCTCAGAGTTCTGCGTTCTATGTCTGCGTTCTCAGAGTTCTGTTCTCGGAGGTTCGGTCTTCTCGGAGGTCTGCTCGCGGAGGTCTGCCGTCTTGGATTTCTGTGTTCTTGTCTGCGTTCTATGTCTGCATTTTTCTGCTGTCCCTGCTGTCCCTGCTCGCTCATCGGTTTTGTCCCTACCTTTGTCTCTGCCACTACCCCATCTCTGTCCCCGTCCCCGTCCCCGTCCCGGCCTCTGTCTCCCTGTGTCTATCTCTGTTATTATTTCTACTTCTATTACTACTTGTATGTCTTATTAACTATATTTCTACTTCTATGCCTACTTCTGTGTCTATCTATGGCTATCTCTATCTACGTCTATGCCTATGTCTATCTATGTCTATGTCTAAGTCTGTCTCTGTCTTCCTGTCTTGTGCGACTAGATGATATGTGCAAGCGCACGTGATCCCAAGCCCGGTCACGGACAGAGGAGGGATTCGCCAGCACATTATATCTCCCTGGCAGAAAGGTCACCGCCTTGCCAGGCCACCTTGAGGTCGGTTCCGACATCGCTCCGAGTAACGGACGCAAGGTCGAGATACATTGGATACGTACCTGATGTATAGGTACATGGACAAAAGTAAACAGACCATTGAAAAAAAAAAAAATACAGAATTAATTCAACAACACTAACCACATTTACACCAACACCAGTTTAGGTCATGCATGCATGCATCGCGACATTGGAGACGCGCATCCTCAACCCTCCATGACACAAGTGTTGTGGTATCCTCCAGAGACAAGCATGTGATTTTCTCGTATTCGAAGCGAGGCGAGCAAGGGTCTGTTCGTGCTCCATCTTTGTTTATTGTAATGGAGGGTCGGAAAGTACGGCGCTCTGGTACTCTTGCGTGTCCTACCTTGGGCACCTATACGAGGTGGAGGGGGAGGGGCCACCCAGACAGGCCCTGGTCATGCAGAGGCGGGATCCGAAAAAGAGGAGAACTCAACAAAAACAGGCGAATGAGAAGACGTGAAGCTATCTCCATCTCGTCACTTTTCACTTTTCACATGTCGCACCGCATTCGCGCCCAACCCAACCCAACCTCCTGATTTTTTTTTTTTTGTGATAGTAACATCTCCTCGGAGGCTCGGTGTCGTACAAGAGGCCGAGATGGCTCCAGACACTATGATGGTGGTCAGCAACACCAATGCAAGCCACAATCACACAACAACGAAAACAAAAAAACAAGGCGGTTAGGTTGGACAAGTGACGTGGTGTGCTGACCATCGCCCCTGATTGTCTCAAAGTTCCCGCGCCAGCCTGCAAGCCCGTCACGCATCACACCGCTTTCTACTTTTGCTTCTGATCTTCTGTTTTCGTCGTCCCGCTTCTCCGCATTTCTCGCACTACTACGCGACCCTCCTTCTTCTCTCTCTTTCCCCTCACCGGTGTGGCTTCTTGCCCCTTAGTCTCGTCAAAAGTTCCCCAAGCATTGAGGGTGTGTGGACTTTTTCACTAGTGCCGCTGCATGCATGTTTGTCCCCCTTCCCATCCTCCTTGGTTTTGTCGGGCGAAAATGAAGCAAACACGGCAAGGACAGCCCAGAACCGCCTGCAACCCTCCTTCTCTTCTGGTCTGTGGCAAGGTTTCTTCTTGGAGAAGCGCCCCCTCTTCCCCGTCTTCCAATTTCACCCGACGTGCATTTTCGTGGTCTTAGCCGCCCCTTGTCTTTTAGTTTTCGTGTTGATCGGCGGTGATAGCCTCGCGTTGTCCTACCTTGGGCTGGAATTATCGTACAATGTTGTGGGAGTTGAGGTATGTGGCCGCTCCGGTGGATGCCTAACAATTGTAGATCACATAGGTAATTTTTCGATCCAGGCAGGAGAAACATCGAGCCGGCAAGGGGAGGGAACCGACGCCACTCAGCAGCCACTCAGCAGCCACTCAGCAGCCACTCAGCAGCCAAAGAAATTCAAGACATTTTGCTGTCGGCCGCCATTAAACCTCTCGAGGAAGGTCCTGAGCTGAAAATAACGCGTGTGTCGTCACTATCGTCAGATCCAAGCCTGACCGGTGAGAGAGAAAGAGAAAAACAGGGCGAAAATGATGGTGGTGGCGGTGTGAATGTGTGCTGATGGTGTCGACGGACTGGATGATCTCTTGGTGGGAAAAGCAAGCCATGACACCACTGGTCTGCCTGATGCCAAGACCGAGCCGTGTGTGATCGCAGACTAAGAGAGAGACATCATCTCCTACTATGATGCCTTGTGCTCACTTTTGGCGGGTCGGGCTTTGACTGGCCTACATTCCTCGGTGCTTCAGATCCCGACGTCAGGCCCCCCTCTGGTCCCTTCGCGAACTGGCTTGCGGTCAGGCCTCCGTCTAGTCGCCCAACCACCAAAAAGCAATGTGTTCCGGACATTGGGCCCCTTTTCGGCCGAGATTTTCCCTCTCACAATCTCTTGCCCTCCTTCCACGGCTGCACGGCACCACATGCCCCAGCAGGGTCCAGCCCCACCCTTTCCCGACGATCACAGCGAGTGGTGATACACGCCCGGCGGCGCCACCAACCTCATCACCCAACCACCAACCACCCAATACATGACCCCCTCTTCTTCGGAATGGAGAGCTGAAAGGATAGCGCGGAGTGGTCCATGAGCAAGGACGGCAAGTCTGGAGAGCAGGGGGAGGGGAGTGGAGGGGTGTGAGTTGTCTGGAATGGAACTTGAGGGACTTTGGACAGTTCAGGGCGCACTGTGTACTTTGCTCGCTTCGAGAGCTCTCGAGCTCCCCCCTGCCTCCCTTCTCCCCCTCTGGTGAGCTGACGAGGCGGCCCATTCTCGCGACCACATCATACATGCCGTGTTGAAGCGGGGAAGCGTGCATCTCTCTCTCTCTCTTTTGATTGACTGATGGCCCGTTGATACCCGACCATTTCTAGCCCCGAATCTCGGAGCCTGACTACGACGGTGAGAATCACATGCTTCTGCTTCTTCTTCGGTTTTTCTTCTTTCTTGCTTTTGCTTGCCCAGGCTAATCATGCACAGGGCCCTATGTTTATCGGGGGAAACGGGAGAGGGGGGTGAGTTGAGTTGGTCAGGAATGTGTGTTGGGAGGGAGAGGTCTCAGAAGCTGGGGCTTCCTCGGGGGACACAGAGGGTGTGTGTTCACTGCTTTGGGTATACCGCAGGTGCAAGGGCGCGGGGGTTGGGTCGAAAAAGAGAGGCCACAGGCGGAGGGAAAAGCAGCTCTCGGCCGTTGCTCGCTGCTGCTGGTCGACGTCGACGACGAGGAGGGCGAGACAATACAGGGTCCTCATGAATGTGTCGCTATGTTTGTTGTGTCGCCCTTCCCTTCCCTTCGCTGCGGGGGCGGAATGTGCTCCCTCTCCCTCTCCCTCTCCCTCTCCCTCTCCCTCTCCCTCTCCCTCTCCCTCTCCCTCTCCCTGCCCTGCCCTGCCCTACTGCTGGCATAAAGTCTCTCGACGAGCCTTGAGAGGCGCGCGCGAGAGCTCAGAGAGAGAGGGAGGGGGAGAGAGAGAGTACGCCCTTGTGCGACGTTGGGCTCCGAAAAAAAAAAATAGACTGCGATCCTGCTTCCTGCACCTCGACCCCCAAATACTACCCTCATTATTCGCCTTGACGCCTGATATTGAACTCCTGGTCTGCGGAAGCCGCTGCCCCAATGAAAACAGGGTGACAGCGGTGGACGCCGTCCTTCTTGTTTTTGTTGATCACCTGAGCCCGAAATTCATCTGTCCGACGACGGCGTTAATCGATTGGCTCCTTGAGCCTCCGTTGAGGGGAAAGACGAAGATCCGCAAGCCACACGGGCACACGCAAGTACACGCGACGCAGCACCGCATCCGAACTTTTGCAGGGCCCATACGCCTCCCAACCAAGGGGGAAAATGGTGAGCTCTGAATGCTCCTGGTCCTCCTCTGGCCCACTGGGTGACCCCGTCTGTCCTCTTCCCTGTTTCTGCTCCTTCTCTTGATCCTCCTGATTTTGCCTGTTTCCTCTTCCACAAACCAACACCTCTTTTGTGTGTGCTGAGACCCAACGCGAGACATCGACAGACACACATACTTGCCCACCCTCAAGCACCTGTGTGTGTGTGAGAAAGATCGCTGTGGCTGACTTCTCTTGTTACAATTTCCCCCGTTGTCTCTAGATCCAGTACACATATCTTTTGCTGCTGAGCCGGCCAGAGGACTTGGACCGCCAAGCCAATATCAAGGCCGTTGACAACGTCAGCGACGCCAACCACACCTGCCAAGACATTGTCATCCATCACGACAAGCACCAAGACATTGCCATCAATCGGAACAACCACTACATCAACAAGCACGGGCTTGACGGCGACCATATCGTCTACCACCACCACGACAACGACAGCGTTGTCTTCTTCACCCTTCAGGACATCCTCAACTACCAATGTCCAACAACCCCGACACCACCTCCACCCCCTTTCGTTCCACCGCCGCCACCGCCATCACCGACACTACCTCCCTCTATTTCACTGGGGAGGACACGACCACCATCCTCAGCTGCACCCCCACCAGCGTCGTCAACAGCACCTCAACGACAAGCCCTCCTGCCACAGAGGCGCAGCAGCAGCCATGGCGCGGAGAAACAACAGAGATGCTGCCGACAGACGACGCACACCTCCAGTGGTCCGTTCACCCCCTCCACCGCCCCCAGCACCCCGCCCACCACCCCGCCCAGCACCCCAGCCAGACACCTGTCCCATCCACGGCTGACCGGCACCCTGCTCCTGTCCAGAACCCTGCCCCCGCCACGACTTCCCTTGGGCCTGATTCAGTAGTAATAGCAGCTGCTGCTGCTGCCCCAGCCGCTAGCACCACCCGCCGTAGTCTGCGACAACAGCAAGCGCGGCTGCGGCAACAGCAGCAGCGAGAGCAACAGCGGCAGCGGCGGCGGCAGCAGCAACAGCAGCAGGAGCGAGATCAGCTGCAACAGCGGTTGCGAGATCAGCAGCGGCAGCTGGAGCTGCTGTGGCAGCAGCGGCGGCAACTGCAGTGGCAACTGCGGCAGCAACAGCAGGACGAGCTGCAAGATTTCCGCAACTCCCTCTGGGACAGACTCGTCAGCTGGTACGCGCCACTTAACCCCTCCGCCGTCGCCGCCGCCTCTGCCGCCGGTGCTGGTGATGCCTCGCCTCCTGCGTCCGGCTATGGCAGTACCCCCACGGACGCTGAGGGCCAGCCAGCTGCTGCAGATGAACCTGATGTCGAGATAAACCACTACACCTACCGCCAGCCTGACTAAGAAAATTCGTATGTCTACTGAGTCACTTTGGGTGTCTTCTATTTCTCCATCAGTGAACTGACAATCTCTTAGGTCGCATGTGACGTCCTGGCGTGAATGCGCCGACGTTGACACGCAAGGTGAATTGAACGCGTGGAGCTCTCTTTCAAAGACAACACCGCTGCCCCCCGCCCCCTGCCCCGTCACTCAAGTCTATTCATTGATATTCGTCACGTTTGCCTTCAAGGACCAGGGCCTTGGGTATGAATCTTCTCACCCCTCTCACCTTGGTACTCTTGAATGGGGATCGTTCCTCGTTTGATACCTGTTATTGAAGACGTCTTCACACCTTTGATTTCCTTGATTTCCTTTTGGGGCGCTTCGAGATGGATCGCCCCCCCCCCCCCCTTTTTTTTTTTTTTTTCATGATGATGAGGATGAACTAGTCTGTTATCGTGGTGTGTTGACACGTCTTCACTTTGTTTCCTTGATTTCTTTGGATGGAATCTCGTAAGGAAATTCGGGTTTGCCTTTCATTCTTCCCTTTCGCTACGACTTGTCTCTCTTGTTGGCCTCCCTGCCCTGACATCTTGTTGTGAGATGCCTTGGGTTAGGTTGTCTATTGGAGCGACGACCCCTTCAAAACTTTGGTGAGACAGGAGCTTTAGTATCGTTAGCTATGAATTCACACAACCAATTTACTTGGTCAATCAGTCCTTGCACGTCATCGTAGTGTCATCGTAGTAGAAGTGATAAGAGGTAGTGGTAATAATAACAGTAGTAGTAGGTGGTATAGTGGCAATGATTGATCTCACTTCTCTGTGTCCGAGAGCTTCACAGTCTCTTGAGCATCAGTCTCTCTCCGAGCTTCAGTCTCTTTCGAGAGCGTCAGTCTGTCTCTCTCTCTCTCCGGATCTCAGTCTCTCCCCTAGGCCTTCGGGTCTCCTCTACTCCTCCTGATAGGATATCTTGCGCATCTCGCCCAGGCGGCGGCGTGCGGCGCCCAGGGCGTTCTCGAGCTGCAAGATCTCGACCTGCTGCTCCATCTCGCGGACCTTGAACTCGTGGGCGCCCAGCTTGCCGTAGTCGACCTGGTCCTCCTCGCCCATGCGGTCCTTGATCATGGCCTGGACCTGGCGCACCAGGGACCTGCATGCGGCGCCGACGGCCTTGGACGCCTGCTCGAGGGCCTCCTGGTTCTTGCTCATGAAGCCCGCCTTGACGCGCGAGGCGGCGACGAGCTGGGCGGTGGACGCGGCGACGTCGTTGGACGCCACGATGAGCTGCTCGGGGCTGTTGCGCCCAGAGAGCACGCCGTCGGCCGTCTCTATCAGCGTGTTGGTCGACGTGGCCACGGCCTTGGCGGCCGAGATGAGACCCTCTGTCCAGCGGTTGTTCTTCTTGTAGAAGGCAGTGCGCGAGGAAGAGCCGCGCCCCGCCTGGACGATCTCCTCCTGGGTGGCGCTGGCGGCCTTGATGAGGCGGGCGATGGCGTCGGTGATGGCGAGGGCGGCGTCGAGGATGGAGTCGTGGACCTTGAGCTCGTAGGTCGAGTAGCCGTCGCGGGGCTTGTTCTTGAGCTTTGCGAGGCGGGCGGCGGCGGCTGCGATGGCGTCGGCAGCCTTGCTGAGCTCAGACTCGACGAGGGCGCCGAGGTCGCCCTTCTCGGCGAGCTTTCCGAACCCGGGGGCAAAGGACTCGACGAGCTTGTTGAGCCTCTGGAGGTTGAGCTGGACGTCGTTCATGCTGTTGACGACAACGTCCGTCTTCTGCATGGGGTCCATCCCCTCGAGGCGGAAGCTCTGCAGGCCGCGGAAGAACTTGACGGTGGCCTGGGCGGACTGGCGGGCGCCGCCGATGAGGGCGTCGCTCTTCTTTTCGTCGGTGGCGAGGCGCGTGAGGCCCTTTGTGTTGTTGCAGACGTCGGCGATGGAGCTCGAGTAGACGTTGACGGCCTTGATGAGGTCCGCGTAGGCGGCGCTGGGCCCGTCGGCGATGAAATTGTTGAAGGCGGTGGCGAACTCGACGGCGCTGGCCGAGGCCTTTTCGATCTGGGAGAGCACGTACGAGGGCGAGGCGTTCTGGTTGCCGGCCTGCATGGTGGAGTCGAGCTCGTACATGGCGTCGTCAACGCGGGCGACGCCGCTCTGCAGGACCGAGTCGATGATCTCGTTGATCTTGTCGAGGTTGGCGGCGATGAGGGCGTCCATCTGGCCGTCGATGGTGGTATCGGCGTCGCCCTGGCCGGCGCGCAGCTCGTTGAGCTCGACGAGGGCCTGGTCCATGCCCGCGCGGTAGACCTCGAGCTCCTCCTCCTTCTCGCGCAGCAGCAGCTCGAGGTCGGAGCCGCCCGAGCGGATCTTGTCCTGGGCGTCCTCGAGGGCGCGCGTCTTGTCGCGCAGGGCCTGCTCGAGATCGGCCATCTCGCGGTTGTAGCGGGCCAGCATGGTGGAGAGCTCGGTGCCCTTTGAGCGCTCGATGTTGTCGGCGCGCTCGATGGCCATGCGCAGCTCGCGCCGCAGCTTCTCGAGCTCGTCCTTGTTGGCGCCGCCCAGGCGGTCCTTGTCGTGCAGTGCGCGGTCGCGTTCGCGGATCATGTCGGCGAGCTCGAGGTTCTTGGTCTTGATCTCGCGCTCGAGCTTCTCGCGGCGGTCGATGGCCTCCTGGGCGGAGGCGGCCTTGAGCTGGGCCGACTTGAACTTTTGTAACAGGTCGAGGTGCTCGTGGCGCAGCTGGGAGTAGAGCTTCGCAAGGGCCTCGTACTTTGTGCGCCACGTGTTGACCTGCTCCTGGAGGGCGCGGATCTGGTCGTCCTTGCTGGTTATCTGCTGGCCGTAGCTGGCCTGGAGCTGCTGCAGCTCGCCCTCGAGGCCCCTGACGCGCTGGTCGTACTGCTGCAGCATGAGCTGGTCGCGCTCGTACTGGGCGCGGGCGTTGAGGTTCTCCTGCTCGAGCTCGGCGAGGCGGCCCTGGGTCAGGGACTGGGCCTGCTGGGCGCGGAGGGCCTCGGCCTGCAGGCGCTGCTGCTCAGCGAGGCGCCGCTGCTGCTCCTCGAAGTCACGCTGGGCCTGGAGGGCGGCCTGCTGCTGGGCCTGCTGCTGGGCGAGCTGCTGGGCCTCGAGCACGCGCTGCTGCTCCTCGTATTCGCGGTTCTGGCGGTCCAGCTCACCCTTCCAGAACTCGGAGATCTCGTCGGGCTCCTCGGCCCTGGGGGGCTGCTGGGGCGGAGTCGGGGCGCGCTCAATCTCCTGCTTGGGGCGGTCGGGCAGGCGCGGGGCCCCCTCCTCGCTGGCGAGCAGGTTCGGTGGGTCTTGGGGCAGCTTGGGGATGGTGACGAGGCTGGTGAGGTAGCGCAGGTTGGAGCACTCGTAGTAGAACTTGACGAGGCGATAGTGCTGGGCGTCGTAGCGGGAGCGCAGGGGCTCGAGGGCCTCGACGTCGCCCGTCATGGAGTGCATGGCGCGGAGCATGCTCGTGATAAACTTGTAGATGCCGTAGCTCTCCGCGACCAGGGGCACGAGGGCCGAGATGCGGCACTCGTTGTTGCCGACGTTGCGGAAGTGGGAGAAGATGAGCTTCTGGAACTGGTCGATCTTGTCCTGGAGGGTCATGAGGTCGGTGATGGTCTCGTAGCCCTCGTTGGGGTCGTTGATGGCCTTGAGGCTGAGGTACTCCTCGTACTCGAAGGTGCCGTTGAACTCGGGGTGCTGCTGGTGGAACGAGAGCTTGGCCAGCAGGAAGTAGACATACTCGCGGATCAGGGGCCCGTACCCGCGCATGCCCTCGCCGGCCATGCCACGGTTGAGGCTCTCTATCCAGCCCCGGCTGGCCAGGGCCTCGCGGATGACGTGGGGATGGCCTTCCTGGAGGACCTTGTGGATCGTGATGAGGGCTTTAAACGTCTGGACCTCGTCGGCGAGGATGGGCTGTCTGTGGGATTTCAATGGGCTTTCTGTCAGCGACTGGATGCCAGCAGCTGGAAGCGCATGCGCGCCAGAAGTGCACCATGATTTAAGTGCGCCATAGACGGGTGTTTTGCGACTAATGACAAATGGACATGGACAGAGCTACTCACACCTTCAGGCCGGCCCAAAAGGACTGGCCCGACTTGTGATCCCATGTGTAGACGATGCAGCTGCGCACATGTTTCCGCTTGGGCGCCGTCTCGTCTGGGCTGGTCGCCTTCTTGATGTTGATGGCGAGCTCCGTGTCGGACCTGTGCGAGTAAGACCCTGGTGGTCAGCAATGTCGGAGGACGAGGGGGAGTGTACGCCGCAGGGGATGCGCTGCAAGGGCGATGCGCACTTTGTATGGTCGAGGCTGCGGATGGTGGCCATCTTTGCCAGCAGCGCCACCCGGGCAAGCCTTGCAGAATGTGTTGTTTTGTTTTTGAATCAGGGGGAGCGACCGAGGATGGATATTGGTATTCGATGCGGGGAGTAGGAGGAAGAGGGGGGTTGGGATTCGCTAGGAAGATCGCGGCTTGTCGAGAGAGGATCGAGGATCGAGGGTCGAGGATGGGAGGATGGGGGAGAGAGGCCGGTCGAGACGGTCGCTGAGAAGAGGACAACAAGATGCGCAAGATCGCAGAGGAACAATAAAAGATGTCGTCGCGGTTGTCGTCGTGGTCGGCGTCGACGGTCGAAGAAAGGGCGATTGACGATGTACGGTGCCGACACTGACTGCTTCCTGCTGCAAGGTCACGTCAGGGGCTAAATTAGCTTGGCACGCACGCACCTGTGCAACAAGCTGTCCTGCGGCCCAGGCGGCCCTCGGCTGTTTCCCTCCCACCAGCCAATCACGTGCCGGGGAAAGTGCCCAGGCTTTTTTTTTCTGGGGCGGGGGAGGATTTTGGGTTGCGCATGCTGACAAGAAAAGTCGTCGTCATCAGCCGCAGCCAACAGTCACGTTGGATGCGTGTTTGCGTGTGTGCTTGACAGTATTCAATTGACAAAAGGCTTTATTGCTTGGCTGTGCAAGTCTTGTAGGTGGAAAAAGGGTGCAAGTGCGCGGTGACAAAGGGCCGACAACGACATGACCGGGGGTGGACCTCTGGGAGGCCGAGGAAACCCGCACACCGGCCTGCGCTGGGGGGCCCGCCGGACAGGAAATTGCTTACTTGAAGAGCGTCGGGCTCACCTAGAGTACTGTGCGCGGGAGAAGGCAATTGGTCCCATCAGTCGCAACAACCACCCGATGCGGATCCTTGAATCCTTTGCTGTTCTTGATCTCGACTTTTCTTGTTGTTGATCTCGTACTCGGGCGCATAGGGGCCGCTGACTGACAGCGATTTCAATTTCTCTGCTGGACAGGGAATCCAATCCCCGATATTGGTCTTGACAGCGAGACTGACTTTGACGGGGGCATGGTATAGTTGCCAAGGCTAGAATGTCGGTGAGTGTAGAGGAGGCGGGTAGGTGGAAGACGAAGAGGAAGATGATAATGACGACGTAAATGAAAGGGGGTCACTCACCATGCGACATGATCACCGACATACCTTCACCACTACCCCCTCGTCAAACTTGTCATCTCATCATGATGATGTTGTTGTTGTCGGCAACCCGGTCGCAATGCTCCGTCATCCGAACACACAGAAGCGGAGGTTGCGGCGAGGTGCTAACCGTTCCGATACCCCTCGGACCGGAGGGTGGGGGAAGGGGGGGACCTGTGTTGTTGCTGGCCCTGCCCACCCGGCTGTCGCTTGCTTCGACCATGAGCCGGACAGAAATGACAGAACGAGTCCTTGACCGAGGAGTCCTGAGAATCGACGAGGAGGTCCACCTACCTACCAGATCTGCTTCAGCCCGATGGGTTGTGGGGGTTGCAGCCTCGTCCTATCGCAAGCTTGGTCCGAAACAGGTATGCAGCGCAGGTTTGGTTGGCACCTCCCTGTAGTCTGCATTATCCGTGCCATCCTTCCGGGCCCCATGTTGACATGCGATTGGACCCTTGGCGCGAGACGGCGGCGGCGGCATCTGGTGGGGCTTGAGGGCGAGAGAAAAGGAATTTGTGGGGAAAGAGGCCAAAAGTTGACGACTCGGCAATGTCTGGACTCGCAATGGACACAGTGGTCTTCTAAAGACAGAGAGGGACTCAAATTAGTGATGCACCACCGCGGCTACGGTAGCATTCAGAAGGGTCCTCCTCCTACTGCCAGAACCGATCGGCGGCGGGTCCCTAGCGATCCACGTCCACGTCCACGTCCACGACCCCCACCTCGTGGCGTGTGGATACGTGGTAGTATCGCAGTACATAGTACATTTAGATTGAGTGCTCCTCAAGACATCAAGTTTGTGTGTGGGTGGTGGCGCACTTACCTCTGTCGTGGCATCCAGATCGATTGCATCTTGCCACCGCTCACAGTCTCCCTTCTTTTTCCTCCCGTCTCTCAAAGGACAAATTACATACCTGGCTTGTCTGATTTGGTAGAGAAGCGGCAATTTGGGCAAGGGGAACTTCGGGTAAACTGAGGCAGGAAGGAGGAGAAGAAGTGGTGGTAGTCACAAGGCAAGGGGGGGGGGGAAGACGAGATGAACGCATCCCCGGGATCGATCTAGAAACGAGGGCATCCAACCATAGCGATTGGGTCTGCAGATATACCTGAAGAAAGGCCCACTTGGTTTGTGTGTCCACAACCCACCCCAGGCCGGTTCCATCAGACGAGACGAGATGGACCTCTGTTTAGGGCTGCACAGTATGTCGAAGTCGATCCTTGTAGCCTCGTGCCCAGTACCCGCAACCTTGGACCTAAATAGACTCGGTAGAGTCAGTAATATCAGTGATGGTGTCCCATCTCTTGGTGTGGGGGGGAGGGGCCGGCAAACCTTGTGGGTAAGATTGCCCACCACGACGGCGGCAGAAGTTCGAGAGGAGGATACCTGACTCGTCGATGGGATTTTTCAGCTGCCGTTCAGACCACACATTCAACCTGAATGCAGATCATGAAACCGAAGGGAGATCTGTAACAAAATGTGGGATGGATGCAGATGACGCAAACAGAATTAGGAGAGGAGGGGGAAAAAAAAGGACAGGCTGGATGACTTAACATGTTGGATGTGGGGGAGGGAGTTGTTAGTATGAGGGTCTCCGAGGTATGCATTCTAAGAACAAAACAAATTATAAGGAGCATAAGATAAATAAAGAGCGCATTTACGCAACGATCGATCAATTAACTAATTGAAATACAGGACAAACAAACAAACCAATATATACAATACTATCGGGTTGAACCCGTCCCGACCAACGCCCTGACCGACGACGCCCCGGACCATGATCTGCCCAGTTATTTGCCGTTAAGAGTCGAAGAGGAGCGTCGTGGTTTGACAGATCGTCCCTCAGCAACGCTGGCAGCCCGGCCTTTTTTCAGCCCTTTGAGAGTTGGCCGCCAATCTTTCAAAAGCTTCTTCACAGCTGGCTTCTGGACACCTGCCAGCCACTCAGAGACATTTTTGTTGTAATTGCGGAATGGCTGATAGACCCTCTCTTCCTGAAGACAAAAGCCGGTGACTCGGCTTTGGTAATGCCCTCACTCGTCAGGGTGCCTGCTTTATACCGGTGGTAAAGAACCTCATAGTCGATGATTCCTTGTTGTGCTGTAAACGACAGTCGGAAGGTTCAAAATGAGGGATTGGCTGGCCTCGGTTCCGGGAATTAGGTAGGAAGTGCAGCATATGTCGGTACTGCTTCACAAGCAGGTCCTGGGCCTTCCAGAAAACAGTTGTACGAGCCTTTCCAAGCCAGGCGTACTGTAAATACCGCCCTTGCTGCCGCTCCTTTTGCTTCTTCGTCTCGACTTCGAAGTTGCGTTGCATCTGGGCGACCATCTTGAACGACTGATCCACACCTTGCTTGACCGTACTCCTGCCTGTAACCACAAAGGACTTTAGGTTGCGGTTGATGCCTTCCACGGGAGACGTGGTACGTTGACCGTAGTTGCGATATCTGGACGTATAGCACGTGGCCCACTGATCCCGAATCGGCACATAAGTCTCCTCTAGTTACCGCAGAAAGGAGGTTTGAGGAGTAGAGAATTCCCTCATAATACTCCAAGCTTGGTTGAACAAGTCAACGGTGGGGGCGGGGCATAAATGATGTGCTCCCACAGTTTATAACACCCGGCCTTGGAGTACTCAACCTCCTCAGGTAGGGAGTCATATCGCCCGCGCCCGTGGCTTGGGGCGGTCGTCCAGCTCGTGTGGAACGGGGCCGAGTCGCTGTACAACACCTTGCTCTTCCTGATCCAGCTCTTCCTCTTCCGTAGGCGGTTGATAGCCTTCTAGGCCTGCGTTTTTGTCCCACTTGCCCTTTAGGTTAAGGGCCACATTCCGATTGAGGTGGAAGATGCAGATTTGGGATTTCGCCACCGGAAAGACTGCTCTGAGGGCAGCTTTGAGGGCTTTGTCAAAGTCCGTGATCGTGACCACTGGCGGGGGGTCTTAACCGCTGACCCGTGGTAGAAACTTGGGTAGCCAACCAGTCAAATCTTTCCTGCCGCTCGTTGTCTATAAGGCCAAAGCCTAGACTGACAGTGAGGCCGAGCTGGACCTTGGTACAGATTTGGAAAAAGGCCCAGCCGGTCTTGTTGGTTTGGTACGTGTTGTCGTACATCTGAACCTGGGGATACTTCTTCCACATTTCTTCCGACCAAGCGGTAGTCCAAAATAGACCCACCGGCGTGCCGTTGTCTGAAGCCGGCCGCCTTGGTAAAAGTGTTCAATTCATCAAAAATGTCCTCTATCCGGTCGCATTTGTAAGTTAAAGGCCTGTGGGAGGCGGACAAGTCTCATCGTTCAGTTTGTTGCCGTATAGAGTCTCCTCGGGCTGCATAGCATACGAAGCCATCTATGAGTTATTAATAGTGAAATCAATCATGAGAATCAAATCGTTCTTACATCCAATTCGTCTGCGCGTAATACGTGAGTTATACAAGCTTTATGTAGGTGTCTGGTTGAGAATTGAAGTGAGCATGGCCGCAAATTGAAGACATATCATCGATATATAGGCAAATAGGTAGGTGCTGTGATAGCTTTAGGTTTCTTTGAGCCATCTAGAGGAGCCTTCCTGCCTTGGCTGTGCCTGTGCGGGAGGCCGTCCGAGCTGTAGTCTACATGGATACTTTTCCTATTCTTTCTATGTCGGCACCTCCCCTACTTCCCTGGTATCATTTACCCCACAGAACCAGGAAGCCACCAATCTCAGGATCTCGGTTTTAGAGATGCAGCGGGGACTATCTCAAAGCTGTGTACAGTGTTGCTGAACAAGGAGGTGTCACCCAAAGAACAGAAACAGAAGTTGGACTGGGTCTGCCAACAACAATCCCACCAGCACGGAAACCGCGCTGCACAGAGAGCTCTGGACGCTAGCAGGGGAAGAGGACGGTGTTTGAACGTTAATTTGCACACGGACTAATTTGTCTGTTTCTGGCAGCACCTGTACTGTGTGAATGCGGACATTCCTCTTTGGGTGAATTTTGCGAGGCCAATGAGATTGCCCCCATCTGGTCTGTGCCTGCTGCTACCCCTATGCATAGCAGCTTCCCCAGAGGTGTGCAGGATCTGCAGAGCTGTGCTGCAAAGCATTCTGGCCCTGGGAGGATACTACCGTGTATCTATGGAGAGGCAGCTGCCAGAGACACTGCCTGACGAGTTTTTTTTGTGGGGGTGTGTGTGGGGGGGGATGTAAGGGCACACACTACCACCATGACAGGGAGAGGGTTCGGTGCTGAGAGCTCCTTTCTGCACCTGAGGTGGATGCAGGGGGAAGAGAAGTCAAGACCAGGGCTCATGGAAGATGGTCATGAACACAGACACCCACCATCAACAGTCTGTTGATTATTGCCATACTATTAAAAATACTATCAAGATGTTTAGGTAATAATTTTGACCTAGAAAATGATCATTTCTGTTGTCGCTAGGGTTTCCCGTGGAGGTCATGACATGAGGCTTGATGATGAATCCACCACCTGGACAGCAGTGGCTAGAATACAGCAGTATGTTTTCCCACAGGCCCTGTAAGGCCCTGTAAGCGCGTCTTTTAGCGACCCGTCCGCCCCTGTCCTGACCGTCCACTAGTACCGCACCTGTCTTGCGATTGGCCCGACGGGAACAAACCAAGTGCGTCAGGCCCGCTTAGTGTTGTCAGTGTCAGGGCCCTATTTAGCCGGGGGGTTTAGAGGGGGATAGAGGCCCTGAAGAAAGACAGTCCCACCACCGCCACCTCTACTGCAGCTGCGCTTCTCCAAGTCAGTTTTTTTTCTCTCTTTTCTCTCTTGATTCCAAGGTTCAGTTCCATTTCTACTATCATTCAAACCAATCCTCCCTCCGAGTCTGCTGCCATATTACTTTTTTCTTTCTTTTTTCTTCTTTTTTCAATTCTCTCTCTTCCCCCTGGACACAGGGATAATAATTTACAGGGATAAACATGGCACTTTTTGACACAGGAATGTTTCTCTCAGAGACAGGAGTGTTGGGCAGAAATTGATCTACTGTGGTCTCCCTTCCCACTGCATCTTGTTGTTTCTTTTCCCTCTTTCCTCTTTCCTCTTTCCTTGTCGCTCCTCCCTTTTTTTCCCCTCCCCCTCCTCATCCTCGTCCTCGTTCTTATCCTCGATCTTTTTTCCCTTCAGTGTTCAACCAAAAAAAAAAAACTCTGTAGACGAGCCCATCTCCTCTGCCGAAAATCTGTCCGACGCCCTGCAGTGATTATGGCTGAGACCGCAACCACAAGAAAAAGCAACACCAGTAATAATTGCCACGGCGACTAAATATCCACCCACACATCTTGACTGGCTGGCTGGCTGGTGCAGAACCTCCCTCCAATCACACCTAATACACCCTCTCACGGCGAGAGCCATCCGTTCTACCCGGGCTCTTATCCTCCTGCGGCCCTCTTCGTATTTCTCCTCTGCCACCTGATCCTCGTCAGACCATTTTCAGAGCTTATGCACACACGGCACACGTGTTTTCGGTCCTGTGGACAACAGGTCTGCAGACCCGTCTCCACAGCTCTCAAGAGGTCGCTCTTTGGGGTGGTGTTCAGTGACCTGGGCATCCCTTTCCTCTCGGGACTCGGCTTCAGCTCCATCCTGGATCCCACCTCGTTTCCTCTCCCCTGCCTTGCTCCCCTGCCTTGCTCCACCCCTTCGGTTGACCATCGTATCTCGAGGAGGGGAAGGGGGGCTTCTCTCTCTCTCTCTCTCTCTCTCGTTTCAATTTCCAGAACAAGCAGGTGTCAGCCTGTAGGCGAGCCTGTACATTGTTCGGAATGATTGCTCAACGGCCGGGGCGTGTGTCCACCTCGCGTGTGGTCTCTAGCCTTGAGGGGCCAGGCATTGGCGCTGCCACCAACCACCAACCACCAAGATAGGAATACACTGCCGCTGTCATCTCGTCCTGTCACTGTCAGCGGAACCAGAGGGGCAAATAACATCATAATTGTGATTCATAACGACCTTTGCCGCGCTAAGGAGGCCCCTGAGGGGGGTGCGGGTTGGGAATTAAAAGGGTCTACACCTGCTGCCTGTCTCTCTCTCTCTCTCTCTCACGACGCCTGGAACCCCAAATGGTTTTCCCTCCTGCTCCTCCTCCACCTCTTTTTCTACTATTCAACTACTACTACTTCAACTTCCACTTCTACTCCTTCTTGCTGTTCGTCTCCTATCTTTCCTCTTCCTTCACAGAACCAGCTACAACATTGGCAGGAAAGATGGATCCCGAGTGGTGGAGGCACAATATCTATGCCGGCGTGAACCATGACCGTGAGATCCTTGGCCTTCGTGTCGACCCTCATCGGTACTTCCCCCAGGCCGAGAATGCCCCTCAGGACTTCCATTTTCATCTTCAGCCCGGCATTCCCCCTTCCCAGGCAGACAATGCCCCCAGCAGATCAGTCACGTCCCTCATCAGGCGGTCAATGTCCTTGACCAGGCCAATTATGCTCCTCAGCAGGCTGTCTCTGCCCTTGAGCCCAACCTTACCCCTCCCCAGGCCAAATATGCTCCTCAGCAGGTGAACTATGCTCAGCAGGCCAACTATGCTCTTCAGCAGGTCAATCATGCTCCTGAGCCCAACATTGCTCCTTCCCAGGCCTACTACCCTCCTCAGCAGGCTGGCAATGCCCATCGTCTTGCCCCTTGCATCGTGCCTCGTGTGGAGCCTCATCTCATCCCTCTCCCTCTGAATGACCCTGAGCCTGTCGACACCTCGGGCCTGGCCGACCTCCATTGCACGCCGGGCACCAACGCCTCGCTACCGCCCAAGCCTATGGCGTTCTCTCTGACTTATTTCACCACCGAGATCCTGAGGATTGTGATCGAACATGTTCGTCTGCCCCCACCCCACCCTGTACAATGCTTTTGTTGACAATGATGCTGACGACTTTGACCCTCTTCACAGCTGCTGTTGACCGACCCACCTGCTGTCAGCGCGACTCGTCTTACATGCCGGCGGCTCAACGCGGTGGCGATCCCCCTCGTGTACAACAACCTCCATCTTTCTCAGAAGAAGCTCCTTCCAGAGTCAGAGGCCAAGTGCCCCGAGGCTTATGAGAATATGTACTGGTACGCCCACAACATCTATGCCTCGAGTGATCTCGACCCGGCGAGGATGAAGTATGTCCTGCACAAGGTCAAACTCATTCGAAATTTCATGTAAGTCTGAAAAGTGACCCCTCCCCTCCCCCCAACCTTTTGACAACATAGAGAGAGAGAGAGAGAGAGAGAGAGCAAGAGCAAAAGAGTAGTCTGGCTGATGACGTAAGCAGGTTTACCTATGTGGATGGCAAGATGAAGTCGGGGGACTACTATCTGCCGATGGACATACTCCCGTTCCAGCCAGAAAAGAGCCTGCTGGCCATGGAGAGAAAGGAGGGCAGAGAGCCGACGTGGCTGCACATCGAGGGGCTCCCGCTCCTCGAGTTCGGGCCCGGCGAGGAGAACATGTATCTCCGGGCCATCCCGAGATTCTTTCTCATCGAGATCAGGATGGGCGCGCCGACGCGGCCCCTCGTGGCCCGGCTGGACTCGCTCGAGGCCCTGGTCTGGGGGTCACGGCGCCTCAAGTCGTTGAGCTTCGAGGACAGCGGCCAGGGCCACCACTTCAATCCTCGCCAAGGGGTTCTCCTCCCGGCCATAACCGAGCTGAGCCTGTACGCGTACGACTGGGTCCACAGCCGGACAGAAGTGAGGGAGACTTGGCCCGTGGACACGCTGATCATCCTCAGACTGGTGTCGGTGCCCATCTACAACTTCCTCTCCTCAATGATCCTGGGCCAGCTCAAGCGCGTGCAGTTCCTGACCTGCGTGGACTTTAGCGCCCACCTGCCGGACAGGCGTGTGGAGGCCACGAAGCGGCTGTTCGTGCTGGTGCACGACTACATCCGGGTCCTGCGGGAGCTGTCGCTCACGGTGCACATTGCGCACTTCCCCATCGTCGAGGCGCTGAAGCCCCACGGCGAGACGCTCAAGAAGCTGTGCATACGCGACTTTGTGGGCTTCTCGGACGAGAGCGTCCACTGCCCGACATACAGCGGCGACACCATCATGGAGCTGGCGGCCGCGCTGCCGCAGCTGGAGGTGCTCGAGCTCGACTTCGACATTGCCAGCGACGAGGAGATCGACCGCTTCCTGACGGCCGTGTGCCACTTCCCCAGACTGCACACCCTCACGCTGAACATGCAGACGGCCGTCCGGCCCCTGAGGCCCGACACCTACACCCATTCCAGGACCGGCAGGATGAAGGACACGGACTGGCGAAGGACGGTGCTCATCGTCGGATGGCTTATCAATTACAGAGGCAAAGTGGACAGCACGCGGCCGTTCCGCCGCATCTCCTTGACGCTGGGCGGCTATACGGGGCCTGTCATGGTGCGCCGCCTGAGCGAGGCCTGGAGGGAGCTCAACAGGGCGGGCCTCTATGCCGAGCGGGCCTTTGAAGTTTTCAGGGGATGCAAGGGCGGAGAATGGCACGAGAACATCGTTGAGCTGGATAAACCAATTCCGGGGTCAGGTATTATACCAACACTGGAGGGGTACAGAGACTTCGAGCGCCCCATAATCTTCAAGCCTGTAAGGTGAGGAAACGGAGGGAGAAGGGGGGGCATGGAAAAGACCCCGAAAATCACCAGATAGCAGCAACAACTGTCAATCAATTGCAGTTTCAAAGTCTACTGCCCATTGCATGTCGTATGAAAGAGGCAGAGAGAGGGTGGAGGGGAGGACTTTGGAGGAGGAGACATGGGTGGCAACGTATGGGTTTCCTACTGTGTGTACTGATTGGTACAAGTTTCCCCCTGGCCGGTTTTTCCCGTGTTGTTTGTTTCTTTTCTTGCATCCACCCCTCCCCCACTCCGGTCTCGCTACAGGGAGAAGGAATACAAGTAAATGTCCGAAAGGTTGCTTCTTTGTTTTTTTAGGTCTGTTTTTTTGTTAGTCTGTATCCACACTATTTCGGGGGTGGAGACGTTGTGACAGCCAGAAGGGGACAAGAGAAACGAGTGCGAGAGTGCAAGGTTGGTGACAGGGGGAGGGGGAACCACGAAGACGGTTGACTGGCATTTGGCAGCAGACGGGGCATAATACCAGGAGGCCATGGGCCTTCTGAACCACTGCTGTGGCTCCAGAAGCACTGGCCCAAAGATCCTTGGCGGGCTACCCAGTAATCGGCCCCGTTCGGTAGAAGCACCAATTGTTGCAGTAATGAGCCTGGTTAATCAGAGCAGCAATGATCACTCTCAGCGGGCACTGCCAAGCGAAATACGAAACCAATTATATTTGTGTCGGTGTCATCTATAGGAGAGTGACTTGTACGGTACCTCGAATGCACGAGGAAATGCAATGAAAATGTATTGACAAGAGGAGAGGCTCAATTGATGGACAGAGAAAAAGACAGACGGCCGTACGAGACAGGTTCAGTATATGGTGTAAAGATATTCTGTATTCCAGGCTATTGTGGTGTGTAGAAAATTTGACTAAATCGTCATGACCCAAATATGAACCCCAATAACGCTCGACCATGACGTTCTCCCGCAACAAGACTATAGAATCGAAAAAACCACCAAAAAAAGCATCAAGGATATGAAAAAGCAAACCACCAGACCATGGGGAGGGAAAAAAAAAACCATGCCTCAATGCCGGACTACAAATGTTGAATCAGGGTCTGTGCGGTGAGAAATGCGCCGCGAGTGTTAAATTAGAGACTATAAGACGGGAGGTGTTACCCGCCAATTCGACATGTGGTAAACCCTCTCATGGGGCTTGAGTTGCACGGGACTCATGGTCTCGCCGCAGTATCTACAGGACACAAGGCCTTCCGAGACGGAGGGGGCACTGTAAACAAGCCTTTGTGATTAGGATATGTAAATTTGGGCGGGTGTGTGGAGGAAGGGGATGAGGGAGAGGGATGGGCTTACAATACTTCATGGGCTTCATCAGCGGCCTCCAATATGGTCCTGTCCATCGCGGCACCGGAGGTGGGAGAGCGATTAGGGTAGCCCCAGGCGGGAGAGTAATGACCTGCTGATGTGGCTGGTGCTGTGGCTGGTGCCGGGGTTGGTGATGTGGCTTGTTGATAGGTTTCATCAGCAGCCTCCGGTATGGTAAAGTCTACCGCGGCATTGTGGGAGCGAGAGCGGGAGCGAGTACGACTATGGCGCCACCAGGGAGGAGTACCTGGAAGTCCTTCTGTGGAAGGTGCTGGAGATGGTGCTGGAGCTGGAGCCGGTGCTGGTGCCGCAGATGCAGCTGGAGCTGGGCCCGCCAGGGAGGTGTTGCCCGTGTCCAGGTCAGGGTCTATGTCGTCGTCGTCGTCGATGTAGATGTAGGGATTATTAGCAGCAGCAGAAGCCATACCGAAACCGACATGGCTGGATGGACCCGCCGCGGCGGTGTTGTAGGTGTTGGTGTTGTTGGTGACACCACTCTGGTGGTTGATCTCGCTGGCGAAGTGGGAGTTACGGAGATGGGTGCAGAGGTTCCCTATGTGCTGAAGACACAAGGGGCAGAGGACGATGTCGTGGGAGGCCACGTGGGCGGCAAACTGGTCGTCAGGGATGCGATCGGGGCAGAGGTGACAGCTTCTCATGTGGCTTTCGTTCATGTGCTGGGCCATGCTCTGGCCGGGCCTGAAGGCGTTGCAGAGCGTGCACTTTGTATAGCCGTGCCTTTCGGCGAGATGGTAGAAGAGGGCTCCATGGCTGGGGAGGACGTCGTTGCAGCCTTCTTCCAAGCAGTAGACGTCGAGGTGCCCCATTTTTATATGGTCGCGTATCCCGCCTTTTGAGGGGTCGACTACGTCGCAATAGGGGCAGCTGAAGCTTGGTGGTGATGGAGGGTGGATCTGTTGGCGGTGCTGTGGCATATCGTCCCTGCGCACCAGGTGGCGGTCCTTGGAGCCCTCGTAGCACCAGATGAAGTCGTGGCGCGTGGTGAGGTGGTGTGCGGCATCACCGGCGGAACAGGCCTGATGACAGCGGCCACACACCTCCAGAGGCGTGTGTTTGAGCAGGATGTGTTTGGGCAGCAGGTTGTCGGCAAAGGCCTCGCCGCAGGCCTGCCCGCACGAGTGGAACGAGTGCTCGTCGGCGAGGTGGTCAGGCAGAAAGTCCTCGAGGACAAAGCTGGTGCAGAAGGGACACTGCGCCAGGGCGTGCTGGTCCTGTACATGGTCCTCGAGCTTGCGGCCCGGCCTGGGGCAGTCCTGGCAGAGCTTGTGCCTGTGTTCGCTGGCCACGTGGAGCACGATGGTCTCCTTGGAGAAGCCGAGCAGGCAGAAGGGACATTTCAGCCAGGTGTGGAAGCGCATGTGTGTTCGGAAACGCTCGGCGGACGCTGAGTTCTGCAGACAGCACGGGGCGGGCTCGTGCATACGCACGAGATGACGTGAGTCAAAGGTATCCGGGCACAGGCCACACCGTACGTGCTGCTCTTCCATGTCGCGCTCGTAGTCTATATCCGGGCCCGAGACCGAGACGGTATCCTCCATCGTGGTGTCGTCGTCGTCGTTGTCGGCAGGAGTAGGAGAACGAGATAAAAGAGGAGGAGCGGGAGAGGGGTGGTAGGAGCCGTCGTCGTCATCGTCATCGTCGTCATCGTCGTCGTCGTCGTCGTCGTCGTCGTCGTGTACGTTGACATTGACCATGTTGGTGTCGTCGCCGAGGGACGGAGAATCGCGGCAGGCATGGCAGATCGAGCTCCTGTCGCCGAAATTATCTTGGAAAGCGGAAAGGGGGAGCTCCTTCTCGCACCCGGAGCAAAACCTGAGCTTGTGCACGCGCTGCAGGTGCTGCTGCAGGTTGTCCGAGTCTTGCGTCTCCTTAAAGACCATCTTGCATGTGAGGCAGGCGTAGAAGGGCTTGGGGATGTCGCCCAGACGGTGCACTTGTTGGTAGGGCACGCACATGTCTGGGTAGAAGGTGCGCGGCCAGTCCCGGAATGTCTCCCAGGCCAGGGCAGCGTGTTCTACGAGGTATGCAAAAGAGGAGTTGATATGCGTGGGGCGGGGCCAGTGGTGGAGTGCGTCGAGCTGATTTGAGGCGCCAGAGCCGCCCTGGCAGCCTATAGCGATATCCCGTGCCGCCACGAGGTCATCCAAATCGTATGTCATGTCCGGGTCCAGGCCCATGGCGTCAAATGGGCTGTATATGAGCGTCGCTGAGTACTCAGGCCAGCTTTTGGCAACGGCAAGCAGTCTGGGCCGAGAGCCGGAAGGGTCGCTGTCCGAGGAAGACGAGCTGGAGGAGGGCTGGCAATCGGGGTGTGGTAGTGCTTTCCGCCATTGCCGCCGACAGGGTCTCAATTGGACATGCTGGAGGATGTCAGCGGGGTCATGCCGACCGGACGCGGGCGGCTGCATATCCCATTCCATCAGGGGAATTTCAGGTTCTTTGTCGTTCCCTCGAGCTGGTCGCACCGAGCCATGGCTGTTGAAGAAAACCCGAGTTGTGCACTCATGGCTGCCGAAGAAGAAGAAGGGTGAAACAAGGGAAAGAGAATGTGTTGGTTCGGTTGTGTGTGTGTGTGTGTGTGTGTGTGTGTGTGCTTGATGGGGTTGAGGTTTTCCAGAGCAGACAAAGGTGAGGACAGAGGGGAGTTTATATAGACGAGCAGAGATGGTAGACGAGAGGGACAAGACACACAAGCCTCCAACAAAGAGAACAGAAGAAAGCACCAGGGAGAGAGGGGCAGAGAGAGGAAGAGGGAGAGACGGTATCACGGCGGGGGCTGACGTGCGGAGAGAGACGGCGACAGAGAGCAGGAGGCTCTCTCTCTCTCTCTGTGTGTGTGGTTGGCGGGGAGAAAACAAAAGACAGCATCGGCATCAGCCGCGAGCCGCAAAAGCGTATGGTGTGTTGATTCTGTCCCAAAGCGTTGAGACGTGCAGCAAGGGTACAAAGTTCAGCAGGGGGCCCAAGTGGAAGGAAAAGCAATTGGCCCCCCCCTCCCTCCCCGTCCAAAGAAAAAAAAAATATACAGTGAGAAGCTACTCTGAACCGAAAGTATCAGTACATACTTATGTAAGTACCGATTACTGTGGGTTTTCCGAGAGAGCAAGGGACCTGATAGGACGGCTAGCCACCTTCCCCCTCCCTCGTGACATGGCCGAGTAACACAAGGCCGCACCGCCGATTAATTTAGTAAAATGAACACAAAAGGACAACGCATCAGCTGAAGCTGTAGTGCGACGCAGCATTGCTTCTGTTGGGCATCAATGCGGGAGGCAAAAAGGAAAGTGGCAACGTCGCACCGCATGCAAGCCACAATCACCTCGCATATTGGAGAGCGCGTCTGGCCACTCGGCAGCGTATCAGAGTGCGTCACCAGCCGCCTCAATTTCTAATCATTGGATGGTGGTTGGATGCGACAATCATGATCGGAAGATGAGGTGGCCGGGCGAGGGCTGGGCCAGCCGATCGACACAATGTTGATTTTCTTGACGCGCAAGTTTCGCCGTCGCCGCCGCCGCCCGTTGGGGCGCCGTAATATATCTCATTTATTGGATTTAACCTGATGAGGCAATATTGTTCACGTTGGCGCGGTTGCTTGTCCTGTTGTCTGGGAGACTGGGTACCCCGGGAGATGATAGGTGAGAGAGAGAGAGAGAGACGCGCCGACCAAGGAGACCGGGGGGTTCCGATGTCGCCTAGACGCAAGGGAAACTTGCCGCCTTCGGGGGCCAGTAGAGTGGTGCGCAGCACGTCGAGGTACTCGGGGGAAGCAGAGCACGATGGCAAGAAGAAAATGAGGAACGAAGGGAAAAAAAACTAAAAAAAACTAAAAAAAGAACTTCGACGAGTCCAACAGAGGCTTGTGCATTGGACACGACCGGGGATCAGCACGACTGGACAAAGCACACCACCGAGAGACTGTAGACGTATTTACACCTCTCTTATAGCATAAGGCCTCGTGTGTAGATGAGCTGGCGGTCCCGAGACGTGCTGATGTCAATTTCGGGAGCGGCATGAGTGCACCTAGAGCCGGTATAAGTGAGGATGGGTCGGCACACACATTGCCGATGCAACTAACACAGAATTCCTACCTGGACAAAATAACAATGGAGAACAATGCATATGCCTTCAACGTGCCTTTCAAAAAATTGTTTGGGCCTGCTCTGGACATGAGCGTGCGCACAAATCAATCTGGCAGCCAGGGGGTGAGGGGGTCATGACAGTGCATGCCAACCACCGTAAGTCCACATGACATCCCCGTGAATTGCAATGTCTCGGGCCATTGAACTTCTTCAAGTGTATGTATCGCAAGTGTCCGCAAAACACCGAGCTCAGGTCTTGAAGGCTGGTCTCAGACTGCGTTCGTGGTCCGAGAGAAAACAGAGAGCATGGGCATCATATCGCTGCCCGCCCGTCACAAAACCTCAAATCAGCCCTGCACATGGACAACATGCATCCGCTGGAGATGTCCACACCTGTCCAAAACTTTGAGGACGGCTTTAGACTGAGTCAGGGCCACAGCAACAAATAGGACGAGGGATATTCCCACGCAATTCTTGCCAAAACTATGCAGCATCCCCGCGACATGGCTAGCACTACCAGCAGTGTCGGAGGGGTATTCTTGGTAATATGACCCGGCGAGTATCGAGAGAGACGGGGATGACTCAGTGTAGAGGGAGATGCAAGACAATGGAGACAGTGGACTCGTCGCGATATCGTGCCCGGTGGTGAGCCGTGCTGCAGCCAGACGTGAATCAGCCGAGATATATCTGCCAGAGGGTATCCGGAAAAGGTCTTGAGCTCGAGGGCGGCTCTGAGAGCCGTGTGGAGGAGGGAGACGACGACGACGACAACACAACCTGAAGGCAGCGCGGCCCACTCACGACATCTCCGCCGCGGTGCACAATTCAACCGCCTCACGTACAGGCTTCGGGGAGAAGGGTCCAGGTTATGAAGCCGATGCGACAACACACAGGTCAGATCAGCCCAAGTCTCCTGCAGCGCAACGTCTTCAGGGGCAAGTGGGCAGTGGTGGAGGTTGACGTACCGCCCCACAAGGACACATGTCGTCGGTAGATGTGTCCAGAATTGTCTTGGACAGGAGAAATCTGACAAGACATGCGTGAGAAGTGACATGACGTGAGACGGGGCGGTCCGTCCTTGTCTGATTGTCATTTCCCAAGACATGTCCGGTGGACAAAGGACCAGGATCAGGGGGAAATACACTACCGACACGGTCGTGTCTCTCTCTTGTCAATCGTCAAGGGGGAAGGTTGTGACACGGTTCAGACGGCGAGACATGGCTCGGTCTTGTGCATCTGCGTCCGGTGCTCAGCAGCCTGCAGGAGACATGCGTGGAGGCAGTGAACAAGAAGCAGAGAGATGAAGACGGACCAAGAACAAGGGCAGACAGAGAAACGGGACCTAGAGACAAAAGTAGCCAGACGTCTGGACGACCGTAGGAGGACCATTGACTACAGGGGCCCCCTGTTTCTCCCCCTTTGCCGCTAATAGGTCCTTGCCGGGTGGAGGACGTCGGAGTGGTCCATGTATCATTGGGGAGGTGGCGACGCCGGCAGTCACGGCAGGCCTGGGGGAAGCAACAGTTGTCAGCAAGATGAAAGCAAATCTGAGCTCGATGAGGGACAAGGGAAGCGACCAAGATCTTCGTTGATGACTCACGACTGCGAAATGTCGTCACAACAGCCCAGAGCAAGGCAATGTTCGATAACGAGAGAGGTACGACGTACGGTTCGTAGAATCGGGAGTGGCTTGT
Source organism: Immersiporthe knoxdaviesiana (assembly GCA_021117315.1). NCBI lineage: Eukaryota > Fungi > Ascomycota > Sordariomycetes > Diaporthales > Cryphonectriaceae > Immersiporthe > Immersiporthe knoxdaviesiana. Next base: position 1,580,648 of record CP088214.1, read on the forward strand.
CAGTGTCTGGAAAACAAAGCAGATCAGCTGGATTAAAGCATGGCCCCTTGTCCCCTGCAGGCCTATGTGCCCTGATGATCCTGACAGCAACAAGGATTCATGGAAGAGATGGGAAAGGGTTGAAAGTGGTGCACTTGTTGGCGGGAGAAGTTATATGGTTGTTGAGAGGGGGAAAATCAAAGAGAAAGGATCACAAGACCGCTTGATGCTTGGTGCACATGACACTAGGGCCATAACCAGAAGGAGCATGCCCTGGTCCTCACTCCTGCTGAAAAAGGCAGGAGGCAGTGTGGGGGGAGGGGGGACGGGGGGTGGGCGGGGTGGGGGCAAACAAAGTCTCTCATAGGCAAAGCCTTGCAGGCTTGTGACTTGTGACCCAGGACCAATACCTAACATGCCCCTGCCTCAAGACAGCCTGGAAAGGTGCTATACAGTACTGTTTGCACGGACCTGATGGGAGAAGAGGGGGGAGGGGAAGGGGCAGGATGCTGTGTGTGTGTTGGCAGTGCTTGCTGCTGTGGGCCCTGATCTGCACAAGTCAGAAGACAGTTTCAGTGTTTCAGTTTCTTGGGACATCTGGTGAGCTACAGAGTATATGCAGTGTCTCTGGGTTGCTATAGACCTAGATAAAGAAGTGCATGTCCTTAGATAACAACAGAGAGACGTCCTGAGGTGGGTTGAAAATATCACAGGTGGGCCCAGGCTGTGCCCTCTCCTGGTCTGTTGGGGGCTGTGGGGGTTTTGGGGGTCTCACCACAAACTCCGGCTATCTCCGGCGTCCCCTCTGCCCTATCTTATCACTGGACAGACAAGAAACAGTGGCCCACTTACAACAAGGCCCAGTAAACTCTGGTGATTCCCAGAGTATCCACCAGGTTTCCCCTCTTCTGACACATCATCGACGCACATCACAACCCACAACACTAGAATTACCCACTCTTCAGTTACCATCCTCTACTGCACCTATGGATTGGCTGTACAAGTCCATACAGAGATACCTCTGCTCAGCCTCGGCGCCGGGTGCGCAATTCGATCTATCTTCTCCTTCGGTTTCTAGGCCTTAGCAACTAGCACTCCTGCGCTGGGTTGATCGTCTTGCGCGGCCCGAACCGTTCACCGGGCCCAGACCGCACGTAACGAACGACATCCTGAATTAACTGACACTCAGGAAATTTGACACAGTTGTCAGAAACATGATGCAGTCGTCATTGGGCCTCTGCTGAGCGTCCACTTCGGGGGATCGTCGCAAGTCATGCTATGCCGACGGAATCATGGCTTCCGGTCGTTGTTTGGTGGGTAGGAAGTCTCCCCTCTCCCATGCCTAGGTCCGTCGCATTCAAGAGTCTGAAGCGTCCAAGATTAGACAGGAACCCGCCTGCACATTACAGCTCCCCTCGCGGCGCACACCTCTCGATCACAGTCAGCTGTCGCATCCCAGCGTTGTTCCCTCGCGAGCAGACATCGATAATCAAGCCGAGTCTACGATTTCAAGAGAAGAGCTATAAGACAAACGAACAAGCCCACCGGCTCTCAGGACACAAAGAGACCCATACACCCGAGAGTTGTCCTCGGTGGACGCGATCAGCTCACAGGACACAAAGAAACACATATTTGTCCTCTGCGAACGTGCGTGGTACCAGTAAGGTCGGCCGCAAGCATACCGCTTCAACCAGGCCAGGTCGACTGGCTAGGCATTGTAGGAACGTGGAAACTATTCTTAAAGGCTAATTTCATCCCTCCAGATTGATCGCGGCCAATTGACGAGCAGACCATAGGAGCAAGAAGCCCCCGACCAACTCCGAGACGTCGCTCCATCCTATCTGATCCCGACCCCCTCTCGAGCCTTGGTTCCAGTTGGAATACACGATTTCCGTCGTGGCGGAAACAAAAGGGTGGCGGAGGCACGATGCAGCGACCTATGTATACATTGAGCAAGACCCTAGGGAGATGATCAAGGCAGTGCTGCAGAAGATCTGGGCGACATGATGCTCTTGCTATTTGCAGAAGCTTTGACAGGGTGCGTCAATCCTCACAGGCACATTATGCTCACAGTACATCCCAAGAAGATAAAACGGCAGCATGGGCACGAGATAAAGTGAAGATTCAGGTGCCCTCGCGGATTCATGACACAGGTGCGTCTCCAGACAACAGTTTCGAGACGACCGACGATACCTCGAGCGCGGCCCTGCACCGCAAGTGGCGCTTGACATGGATATACTGTGCAAGAGCTAGTGACTTACTGGGCCTGTTCTGTGTGCTATAGCCAAGCACCTGCCGCCCAGCAGTCTAGATAGCTGAGTCTATCTAGCTGGCTTTTCCTTCCTTCCTTTCTTTATTTGCCTTCTCTTCTGTAGCGACTCAATGGAGACTTTCTTTTTAGAGATACAGGATCTCTTCCCCCCCCTCCCTCCTTGCTCTGCACGCATTGCGAGAGCGTGGGCGTTCTCATCCAGACCTCGAGCGTCACGAGGTCATCTACGAGATAATAGGCACAGTCATGGCTCCCGAGGCCAGTGTCTGCCCAGACGTCCCCTGTCCCAGATCACTGCAACCCCGAGACCGCCTCACGCCTACACCGAGCCTTGAACATGTCACGAGTACGCTGGGCCGGGAGAGGCTGACAAGAGAGACGGGGATCGGGCGGGGGGCGGGGCAGAGGGCCGGACAAAGGTTCAGCTTCGCCTACAGAGTGCATAGGTCCCGACCTGCTAAGCCTTGTCCGGCCCTGTTCAGTAGCGAGGAAGCTTGACCGACATGATGAAGCGCAAGGCGACTTCAGGTGGTACCATCAGCGATCGGGCCACGGTGGTGCAGCTCTCGGCTCAAGACCACTGGGTGCGCTGCCGCGTTACCCGTCACCTCCCAAGACAAGCGTCTCTCCCTGTCTGGCTGATCTGATGAGCCAACCCCAACCTCCCCCTCCCCTTTTTTTCTCCCCCTCCTTTTTGCCCTGCAGAGATTCTGGGGCTATGATTCAACATCCAAACGGAGGGGAACAAATGTAAGGGTGATAGTCTACCGCCAGTGGAAATTGGTTGTTCCCTTGCAGGCTGGAAATGTTGTGGTCTACAGAGCCCGGCCTGGCCGGCCCGTCCGCTCCATAGGGAAAAAGAAGTGGGCCTTTATTCCAATACAGCCTGACAAGCCGATGCCGCCGGCACAATAATGATTCCGTGATGCCTAATTACGTATTACGTATGTGCAGCTATCGTCAACCGCTCAGCCGAAAAGAAAATAAAAAAATCGCCGAGGGCCTCGGAAGGTGCAGCAGCAGACGAGCTGGCCGGAGCGGGACAAGCTGCTGTCCAGGAACTCCAGAGCTGGACTCATGAGATGCGAAGAGCACGATTCTTCAAGACCAGCCTTTATCAAATGAGTCCTATCATCGCGCATCACTGGCGAGCCAACTCCGCGAGGCCGTCCAGCGATATCTCCCTAAAGTTCAAGATAAGTCTATTGCAGCTAAATGAACCAAGAGCATTAAATCTGCGAAAGAGCATCGGCAATCCCAAGCAGAAGACAAGGTATCTAGCCCTAGATCACAGAGTCCCGCTTTCAAGACGTATCAGGTATGTTATGAGAACTCGGGCGGTACCCAAGACATGATATAATCATCTCTGGCTCGGATAACATCTTGGAGATTCCCTTGCCGAATGACACAACCGTGAAGGCCAGATCTTCAATTCCTTGCTGCCCACGCCTGGCAAAAGTCTTGATTCGAACCGCATTTTGTCTCTGCTATGCTATGCTTGAGCTGGACAAGCAAAGAAACTTGACCTTGATCTTGACTGTGAATACCGGTGGAACGAGGAACTGAACAGGTCAATTATTACCGCTTTTCCTAGTTCATCATCCACAGCTGCGTTAAAGCAGTAGGTCAATATTTTTGCAGACAGAGGACTTGGTCGAGCTCGCCATACCTGATGCCGGTCCACTTGCAGCAGGACAGAGAGAGCTGTGGAGCAGTTTTCGGCTGCAGCAGATTGTTCAACCGGGTCGTGGCATCCGATCGGGCCACGGACTGAATCACCAAACGCAGAAGCTATATATGTATATTTCGTACCATAACATTGGGGCCTGATGAGCAGCTGCTCAGATATTATCAGCGAGAATATTGGCAAGTTGCTGCAGGGCCAAAGCAGAGATTACAACGTCTCTCGAGTAAAGGTGGGGGAGAGCCCCCGAGCTGGTTGGGCTGCCATAATGAGCCGCAGGTCGAAGGATGAGGGGGGAGGAGGAGGGGGATAAGAGGGATTTCGATTTCGATTCTGTGCGACTAATATTCTGACTTCTTTGTCTTATCAAACGCAGAGATAAACCCATGCAGACGGTCCGTAACCTGAACCTCGCTCTTAGCTATTGCCTCCAACTTGCGCCGGTGCTCGTCTTGATCTTTTAAACGCGACATATAAGAAGCTATAAATTTTTTGATAAAATCCCGCTGTTTCTGACGCTAATAAATAGTCTAAGCATTATAAATTAAGAATCTAATTAGCTTAAAAATCTTTTGCTAAAGTTTATTATAATATTTAGAGAATTCTATACTCTTGCAGCTTCTATAAGCTTATAAGATATATTGCTAAATTTGCAGAGAGTAGAAGTAGAGAGCTACCGGTCTATTAAGCCCAGCTTGTTAAAGATCTCTGCAATCGCAGCACTCTTGTCTGTTTCCGAATCAATAGGCGCCCAAAGAAAGCCGGCAAAGAATATTCTATATTTATTATTATCGGCCAAATCGACAAAGCAGCTCAGATTAGACTGCATATCTGCTACTAGCACCCGCTTAGCAGCAATATCGCGAATAAGCAATTCAATTTCTTTCTATCTATTAGCAATCTCTTTCTAATCTAAGATTCTCTAGCAAATAAATATTAATAATATATATATATATATATATATTTTTATAATAAAAGAAAAGAAAAGCTATATTAATATAAAAAAAATTATTAAAATAAGCTATTATTTTAAAATAAATTAAATAATAAAATAAATAAATATTATAATTTATTTAATATATAAATTATAATTAAAAATATATAAAATAATTAATAAAATAATAAATTAAAAAAATTTTAATATTTAAATTATTAATAAAATATAATTATATAAATAAAAATTATAAAAAATATATAATTAATATAATTATTTATTAATTTTATTAAATAATATTAAAAAATTAAATATATAAAAATATATTTTTTATTAATAAATAAATTATAAAATATAATTTTTAATTAATTTAAATATTAAAATTTAATTTAATTTAATAATTTATATTAAATAATAAATATTTATATTTAAAAATTTAATTATTATTTTATATTTAAAAATAATTTTAATATTATTTTTATTAATATAAATTTTTTATATATTTTAAAATTTTTAAATAATTATAATATTTATTATATTTAAATAATTTTTATTTAAAAATAATTTAATATATTTTTAAAATAATAATAAAATATAATATTTTTTAAATTTTTATTTTATTTATTATTTTTATTTTAAAATTTATAATTTATTAGCTTATATTAATAAAAATTTTAAAAAAAATTTAAATTAAAATTTATAAAATAAAATAATTAATTATTTAAAAAAAAATTTTAATTTTTATTATTTAATATAAAATTTATTTTTAATATTATAAAAATTAATTTATAAAAAATATAAAATTATTTTAATAATTATAATAAAAAATTAAAATAAAAACTAAATAATAAAATAAATTTTTATTTATTTATAATAATTAAAATTAATATTAAAATATATTTTTAAATTTTATTAATTTAATAAAAAATTAATTAATATAATAAAATATTAATATAAATAAATTTTTTAAATAATTAAAAAATTAATTTTTAAATATAAAAAAATTTAATAAAAAATATTATAATATATTATAATAAGCACTGCAGTAATCTGAAGATCCTAAAGTATATAAAGATTTTATGCTAATAAGAAAGATACTAAGACTATTCTTAAATATAGAATAGCAACTAAAGTTCTAAATATAAGTATTTACTGCTTAATATAAGCTATTAGATTAGAATATAATTCAATATTTAGATTAATAATTAAAAAGCTATATATAATAATCTATCTTATAGTAATAAATATATAGTTATATATCTGCTTTTTAGTAGAGCTTATCTAGATATATTGCTAATCTAATATATCTAATTTGATTAGTTAATTTTGTAATTCTAATCTTCTAGTTATATAAGTCTTATTTTTTGGGTATTATAATCTAAGAGTTATTTTTTTTTCTAATTTTTATTTCTAATCTGTTTTATAATCTATATATTAGATAGATTATAATATTATCTTTTTCTATAGATTATTATTTCTAATAATTTTCTATAAATTATTTTTGCTTATTTTAGTATATTATTATATCTTTTTAATTAAGATATTAAATAGAATTAATAAATCTTATTTTTTTATTCTTTTTATTAAGATTTATAATTATAATTTTCTGCTATAATTTATTCTTAAGTTTTATATTAATATATTTTTTTATTTAAATTATAAGATATATAATCTAGTTTTTTATTAGATTTTTATTTAATTTTCTAATTAGTATTCTAAATATATTTATTTAGATTAATTATATTATAATATATTAGGCTTCTTTTTTCTAATTTTTGCTTAATCTTTTATTAATACTAGAAGCTAGAGAATAAAATAGAGAAATTTAAGAAAGCTTATTATATTCTTAATTTAAAGATTAATTAGATCTGCTATTAAAAGAAATTCTAATAGAAGAAGATATTCTATATTATTTATTATAGTTTAGATTTTATAAAAAAATTAGATTAGATAAAAGCTAGAAAAAAGTATTATTATATTATTTTTATAGCTATTTAGAAGATAATATCTAAGAAATCTGCTCTAATTATTATAGATTTTTTTTTAATAATTTTAATTAGAATTTTATTAATATAAATAATATTATTATAAATTAGTTTAATTTTCTAGAAAATATAGATATTTCTATTATAAAAATTTTAGATTTTTATTCTAAGCTAGAATAAAATTCTTAGAATCTATATTTTAGTTCTAATTTTCTTAATATATATTTTATTATTAATTATTTTAGTTACTAGAAATATTTTTCTAATTATTTTCTAAATATATTTCTATAATTATAGAGATTTTTTTAGTTTCTATATATTCTTATTATAAAGATAATCTTTTTATTTAATAAAAAAGAGATTTTTATTATTTTATTTCTAGAGAATTATTTTTATTTTATATTCTAAATTCTTAATTTTAATTTTAATAATATTATTTATTAATATTTTTAATAATATAGATTTAAGAAATAAGATATAGAAGACTAGATATATTTTTATTTTATAAAATAATTTAAATTTATAGTTAATTAGAGAAATTTATTATATAATTTTAAAAAATTCTATTTTTTTATAATTAAGCTTATTTAATAGCTTTATTATTTTGATATTATATTAAATAAGATAGATTTTATCTCTTTTTTATAAGATTAGTTTTTAATTTTTTTAGAATTAGTATATCTAGTTATTTATTTCTAGATAAATCTGAATTCTAACTAGATTTCTTTTTATATTTCTTTAATTTTCTATATTTACTATTCTGCTAATTTTATATTTATTTTAGATAAGATTTTATAATAAGCTATTAAATAATATTTATAAAATATATAGAATAATAATTTTTTTATTATATTTATATTTATATTATTATATATAAATTATATAAATAATAATAATTTAATCTAATTATTTTATTATTTATTAATATAATAATATAGATATTATTTTATTATCTAATTAATTTATTTTATTTATTTATTTATAAATAAAATATTATTAATATTCTATAATATATTTTAAGCTATTTTATAAGCAATATTTAAAAATATAATATAAATTTTCTATTTTTATCTAAAATAATTTCTTATAATATTTTATAATTATTTATAATTATTTTAAAAAATATATATATAAGATTTTTAGCTATACTGCTCTTTTTATAAAAAAAGAAATAAATATATTTACTTAATTTATAAATTATTATTAAAATATTATTATATTATATTTTAGTTAAAAATTTTTATAAAATAAATAGCTTAATAATAAAATTTAAGCTAATAGATAATTAAATAATATTAGATATTAATAAAAATTATAATAATTTATAAAATTTATATTATTTTATTTTATTTTATTTATAATTATTATATATTTTAATAGCTTTTTAATTCTTTTTCTAAAACTTAGAAAATTTTAATATTATTTAATTTATTTATAGATTATTTTAATTTCTTAGTAATTATATATTAATATATTATATATATTCTAAATATATTTATTTTATTTTATTTATATTATTTTTTCTAGTTTTTATTTTAGTTATTAATTCTAAGAATAATATTTAATTTTCTTGCTTTATTTATAAGATTTTTATTCTTATTTTATTAAAAAATATTTTAAAATTCTATTAGCTTTTTATTTTAATAATCTATTTATTTGCTAAAAATATCTATTTTGCTATTTTTTATTTTTTTATAATAGATAATTTTAAGATTAAATTATAAAAAAATTCTATTTATTAGATCTATTATTTATTTAAAATTTTAATTATTATAAATATTATTAAATTTTTATAATCTAAATATATAATAATTAGATATTTAATACTAATTAAATAATATTACTATTTTTTAAATATTTTAATAATAGCTATAAATTTTTTATTTAGAATTTTATAATTAATTTCTAATTTATTTAGCTTTTTTAAAAATTACTAATAATTTAAAAATATTTCTAATTATTTTGCTATCTAAATTATTTACTAAATATAAAATTTAATATATTAATTTTAATTTTAAAAAATTTTTATAGATTTATTTTATAAAAAATTAATTCTAATATAACTTATTTCTTAATATTAAGAAAAGCTTTATATATTTTCTAGATTTTTTTAAAAGATTATTTATTTTTATAAGATTTATAAAAAGTTTTATAATTTTGCTATAATTTTTAATAAATTATCTATAAAAATTAATATATTTAAGAAATATTCTAATATTTTTAATATTTTAGAATTTAAGCTAATTTCTAATTATTTTAATTTTATTTTTTTACATATTAATATATTTTAATTTAATTATATATTTAAAATAATTAATTTTTAAATATAAAAGTAATTTTTTATTAATTTAATTAATAATTTAGTATTTTAGAATATTTATAATATCTGCTATATATATTATTAATATATTTTAAAATTTTAAAATAAATAAGAATATTATTTAAATAGATAATATAGAAAATATTAAGATATTTTATAAAATAGAATTAATTATTTTTAGAAAAATATAGATATATTAATTAGTCTAAAAAATATAATAGAATATTTATAATATCTATAGCAAATTCTAAAAGCTATTTTCTATTTATTCTCTTTCTTAATATAGATATAATATTATTTTTTTTAAGATTAAATACTATAAATTATTATATTTTTATAATTAATTTTATAGCTCTCTAATAAGTAGTAAGAGATATTGATTTTTATTAGTAATATTATTAAGTTATTAATAATTAATATATAATATTATAACTTATCTAATATGCAGATTACAAAACAGGTTAGAAGCAAGAACTAGAGAAAAGAATAATTCTCGAATTATAATATTCGAAAAACAAAGCTTATATAATTAGAGAGTTAGAGTTATAGAATTAATTAATTAGATTAAATATATTAGATTAGTAATATATTTAACTAATCTAAATATATAAAATTAGCAATATATCTAGATAAGCTTTACTAAAGAGCAGATATATAATTATATATTTATTACTATAAAATAGATTATTATATATAGCTCTTTAGTTATTAATCTAAATATTAGATTATATTCTAATCTAGTAGCTTATATTAGATAATAAATATTTATATTTAGAACTTTAGTTATTATTTTATATTTAAGAATAATCTTAGTACTATTTTTATTAATATAAATCTTTTATATATTTAGAAATCTCTAGATTACTATAGTATTTATTATATTTTAATAATTCTTATTTAAAAAAGATTTAGTATATTTCTCTTAGATAATATAGAATATAATATCTCTCTAGATCTCTATTTTATTTACTATCTTTTGCTATAAGATTTGTAATAAGCTTAAGCAGAAGATTAAAGCTCTATAAGCTTATATTAAAGAACTTTTCTAGAAAGAAAAAACTTAAATTAAAAGCTATAAGATAAAATAACTAGCTATCTATAAGAGAGAAAAAAAGACTTTCTAAGCTTTTATTACCTAGTATAAAGCTTATTTCTAGTACTATAAGGCCTAGTTTATAGAGAAATATAAGAAGATTATTTTTGCAGAGATCTGCTTTGCTAGCAATACTCTTGCTTAGTTTAAATTCTTGCTCTGTAATTATCTTAATAATTATAAATATTCTAATAATTATAATAAAGAGATAAAAGCTATTTTTAATTTCTTTTAAAGATTTAAGAACTTTATTAAGAAAGTATTTAGCAATCTAGATAAAAAGAGAATAGCAGAATAAGCTTTTATAGCTCTATAATAGCAAAAATTAGTATTAGAATATATTTCTAGATTTTATTAGCTTAGTAAAAAAATTAGTTAGAATAATAAAGTATTAATATCCAAATTTTATAAAAAACTTAAAAATTTAATAAAAAGTAAATTCTATAAATTAGATTAATCTAATAATCTAGTTAAATATATTGCTATAGCTATATATATTAATAATAAAAATTTTAAGCAAGAATAAGAAAAATAATAAAAAAGAATAGCTTAATTATAAAACTTTTAGATAAAATCTAATATTAGCAAAAAATATTAATAATTCTATATATAGCTAAACTAATCTTATTAATAATATTCTAATATAATATAAAATAATAGTATATATATTAGCTTTATAAAATTTAATATAGCTAGATAATAGTATATTTAGAAAAGAAATAAAAATTATTTTAATTATAATAAATCTAAATATTTTACTAGAAATTATTATTAGCTAAGAAAATAGAACTAGCAATTTATTTTAAAAAATAATAAATAAATATTATATAATAATAGAAATCTAATTAATTAAGCAAAAATATCTAGCTTAAGTAAATAGCAAATTCTATTAATTATAGATTTCTTAACTAGATATTCTGCTATAAAGATAATTACTTATTATATTTTTAGACAAAAAAAAAGCTTAGAATAGTTTCTAAAAATATCTAGAAAAAATAAATAGCTAATAATAAGTAGATATAGCCTATTTTATAATATAATTATAAATTCTAATAATTTAAACTATTTAAATAATTCTCTTAATAATTCTAGAAAATAAAATAAGAGATATTATTCTTTCTAATACTAGTATAAATACTAAATAATATTAGTAATAGAAGATAAGCTTGATATAGCTAGTAAAGATAATATTTCGAAAATATTTAAATAAAAATAAATCTTAAAAAAGAAATATTCTAAAACTAATAACTAGATAATCTATTAAAATTTATTACTTTTAGTATAGAAGAAAAGAAAATATAATATTAGAAACTCTTAGAAAGAAAAATAGATATTAAAATTAAATATATTATATATAGACTTAATCTATAAAAATTTTTTATATATATTCTATTATAAAATATTAAAGTAATATAATATAAAGATTTATAAATTAGCTTTTATTATATTAATTATTATAATATTATATAGATTTTTTATATATATTATAGCTATAGAATCTATTTTTATAAAAAGTTAAATATAAATAGTTTTTTATTAGAAAATAGAATTAGATTCTCTAAATAATTAAAAAACTAGCTATTAAGCACAAAAAGATCTTTAATAGAAAATATTATAATATATATATTAAGCTATTAGAAAATTGCTTATAAATATATATTAATAAGCAAATATAATAATAGCAATATATTATTTTAAGCTATATAATTTATATTTATTAGAAAGTATAATAATAATACTAAAATAAGAAAAAGCACAGAATATATAATTATAAAAAATAATAAGCTAAGAACTTTTTATAATAAGCAGCTTAAGATTTTCTAAAAGAGAAAGATTGCTTATAAAGAGATAATAGCTAATTAGAATTATATAATCTCTCTATATAATAAAAATAAACTATTATATATATTTAGAATTTTATATAAAAATCTATAGAAAATAATATAATACTATTATTAATAGTAATATATAAAAAAATTATATCTTATTATTAGTAATTAATAGAAATAAAATATTATAAAAATAAAAGAAAAAATTTATCTAATTACTTATAATTAAAAAAAACTAATTATATATAATTAAGAATTAATTAATAGAAAAACTAATTACTTATTTATAATAATTAATAAATATAAGATAATAAATTAATTTAATATTATAGATATAATATATAATAAAATTATATTAGAATTTCTATAGCTTAAGAAATATAATTCTCAAATTGATTAAATTACTAGCTAGATCTTCTAGAAATAAGCTATATTTATAAAAATAATTATAATTAAAAATATAGAATAAAATCTAATTACTAAAAATAGCTAAAAAAGAGATATTTAAATAAATTTATAAATATTTTTAAATTAATAAAAACTAATAGCTTATAAAAAAACTATATAAAATATAAATCTTTAGATATAAAGCAGAAGCAAATTAAAATAATAAATATATAAAAATTATAAAAAATCTAATCTAGTATAAAGCAATAATATAAGATAGTAAAAATTATAAAATTATAAAATAAATTATTATAAATTAATTTAACTAAAAAAATAATAATAAATTCTAAGAAAAATATATTATAATTTAATCTAATTTAGCAGATAAGAATAAATAATACTAAAATATAATATTAGAAAAGATTAAAAAATAATAATAAAAATATTTAAAAATATCTCTTATTTTTCTAAATAATAAAGATAGAAGAAGAACTAGAATCTATATTTGCTAGAATTTTATAAAAATACTAAGAATTTACTAATCTATTTTTAAAAAAATTTAAAACTAGACTCCTAGAATATAGACTCTATAATTATAAAATTCTATTTAAAAAAAAACTTAGTTTAAATTCTTCTCCATTTATAGACTTAATAAAGCATAATTTAAGATATTTAGAAAATATCTTAATAAAAATCTAAAAAAAGCTATATTAAATTATTATAATTATTTATAAAATATCTAATTATATTTATATTTAAGAAAAATAGTAAATTTAGATTATATATTAATTATTAATAATTTAATAATATTATTATTAAAAATTAGTATTTTTTACTATTTATTAAAAAATTATAAAATTAATTATAAAAAATATAATAATTTATAATATTTAATCTTAAAAAGAATATTATTATATTTATATTAAAAAAATAAATAAATAGAAAATAATTTTTAGAATTTACTATAAATATTATAAATATTTTATTATATTTTTTAAACTAATTAATATATTTATATTTTTCTAAAAAATAATTAATTATATTTTATAAAAATATCTTAATATTTTCTATATTATTTATTTAAATAATATTTTTATTTATTTTAAAAATTTTAAAATATATTAATAATATATATAATAGATATTATAAATATTCTAAAATACTAAATTATTAATTAAATTAATAAAAAATTATTTTTATATTTAAAAAATTAATTATCTTAAATATATAATTAAATTAGAATATATTAATATATAAAAAAATAAAATTAAAATAATTAAAAATTAGCTTAAATTCTAGAATATTAAAAATATTAGAATATTTCTTAAATATATTAATTTTTATAAATAATTTATTAAAAATTATAGCAAAATTATAAAATTTTTATAAATCTTATAAAAATAAATAATTTTTAAAAAAATTCAGAAAATATATAAAGCTTTTTTTAATATTAAGAAATAAGTTATATTAGAATTAATTTTTATAAAATAAATCTATAAAAAATTTTTAAAATTAAAATTAATATATTAGATTTTATATTTAGCAAATAATTTAGATAGCAAAATAATTAGAAATATCTTTAAATTATTAGTAATTTTTTTAAAAAAGCTAAATAAATTAGAAATTAATTATAAAATTCTAAATAAAAAATTTATAGCTATTATTAAAATATTTAAAAAATAATAATATTATTTAATTAGTATTAAATATCTAATTATTATATATTTAAATTATAAAAATTTAATAATATTTATAATAATTAAGATTTTAAATAAATAATAGATCTAATAAATAGAATTTTTTTTATAATTTAATCTTAAAATTATTTATTATAAAAATAGAAAATAATAAAATAAATATTCTTAATAAATAAGCAGATTACTAGAATAAAAAGCTAATAAAATTCTAAAATATCTTTTAATAAAATAAGAATAAAAATCTTATAAATAAAATAAGAAAATTAAATATTATTTTTAAAATTAATAATTAAAATAAAAAATTAGAAAAAATAATACTAGCAAAATAAAATAAATATATTTAAAATATATATAATATATTAATATATAATTACTAAAAAATTAAAATAATTTATAAATAAATTTAATAATATTAGAATTTTTTAAGCTTTAGAAAAAAATTAAAAAAATTATTAAAATATATAATAATTATAAATAAAATAAAATAAAATAATATAAATTTTATAAATTATTATAATTTTTATTAATATCTAATATTATTTAATTATTTATTAGCTTAGATTTTATTATTAAATTATTTATTTTATAAAAATTTTTAATTAAAATATAATATAATAATATTTTAGTAATAATTTATAAATTAAGCAAATATATTTATTTTCTCTTTTATAAAAAAAATAATATAGCTAAAGATCTTATATATATATTTTTAGAATAATTATAAGCAATTATAAAATATTATAAGAAATTATTTTAAATAAAAATAAAGAATTTATATTATATTTTTAAATATTATTTATAAAGCAGCTTAAAATATATTATAAAATATTAATAATATTTTATTTATAAATAAATAAATAAATAAAATAAATTAATTAGATAATAAAATAATATCTATATTATTATATTAATAAATAGCAAAATAATTAGATTAAATTATTATTATTTATATAATTTATATATAATAATATAAATATAAATATTATAAAAAAATTATTATTTTATATATTTTATAAATATTATCTAATAATTTATTATAAAATCTTATCTAAAATAAATATAAAATTAGCAAAATAATAAATATAGAAAATTAAAAAAATATAAAAAAAATCTAATCAGAATTTAAATTTATTCAAAAATAGATAATTAGATATACTAATTTAAAAAAATTAAAAAACTAATCTTATAAAAAAGAGATAAGATTTATCTTATCTAATATAATATTAAAATAATAAAATTATTAAATAAATTTAATTATAAAAAAATAAAATTTTTTAAAATTATATAATAAATTTTTCTAATTAACTATAAATTTAAATTATCTTATAGAATAAAAATATATCTAGTCTTTTATATTTTATTTTTTAAATTATATTATTAGAAATATTAATAAATAATATTATTAAAATTAAAATTAAGAATCTAGAATATAAAATAGAAAAAAATTCTCTAGAAATAAAATAATAAAAATCTTCTTTTTATTAAATAAAGAAATTATCTCTATAATAAAAATATATAAAAATTAAGAAAAATCTCTATAATTATAAAAAATACTCAAAAAATAATTAAAAAAATATTTTTAATAGCTAAAATAATTAATAATAAAATATATATTAAAAAAAATTAAAACTAAAATATAGATTCTAAGAATTTTATTCTAATTTAAAATAAAAATTTAAAGCTTTTATAATAAAAATATTTATATTTTCTAAAAAACTAGACTAATCTATAATAATATTATCTATATTAATAAAATTCTAATTAAAATTATTAAAAAAATCTATAATAATTAGAGCTAATTTCTTAGATATTATTTCTTAGATAATTATAAAAATAGTATAATAATATATTTTTTTAGTTTTTATTTAGTCTAATTTTTTTATAAAATTTAGGCTATAATAAATAATATAGAATATCTTTTCTATTAGAATTTCTTTTAATAGTAAATTTAATTAATTTTTAAATTAAGAATATAATAAGCTTTTTTAAATTTCTTTATCTTATTCTCTAGCTTCTAATATTAATAAGAAATTAAGCAAAAATTAGAAAATAAAAAGTCTAATATATTATAATATAATTAATCTAGATAAATATATTTAAAATATTAATTAAAAAATTAAATAAAAATCTAATAAAAAGCTAAATTATATATTTTATAATTTAAATAAAAAAATATATTAATATAAAATTTAAAAATAAATTATAATAGAAAATTATAATTATAAATCTTAATAAAAAAAGCAGAAAAATAAAATTTATTAATTTTATTTAATATCTTAATTAGAAAAGCATAATAATATATTAGAATAAATAAGAATAATTTATAAAAAATTATTAGAGATAATAATTTATAAAAAAAAGATAATATTATAATCTATCTAATATATAGATTATAAAATAAATTAGAAATAAAAATTAGAAAAAAAAATAATTCTCAGATTATAATATCCGGAAAATAAAGCTTATATAATTAGAAAATTAGAATTATAGAATTAATTAATTAGATTAAATATATTAGATTAATAATATATTTAATTAATTTAGATATATAAAATTAGCAATATATCTAGATAAGCTTTATTAAAAAGCAGATATATAATTATATATTTATTATTATAAAATAGATTATTATATATAGCTTTTTAATTATTAATCTAAATATTAAATTATATTCTAATTTAATAGCTTATATTAAGCAATAAATATTTATATTTAGAACTTTAATTACTATTCTATATTTATTATAATCTATCTAATATATAAATTATAAAATAGATTAAAAGCAAGAACTAGAGAAAAAAATAACACTTAAGTTATAATATCTAGAAAATAAAACTTATATAATCAGAAAATTAGAATTATAGAATTAATTAATCAGATTAGATATATTAGATCAGTAATATATCTAACTAATTCAGATATATAGAATTAGCAATATATCTAGATAAGCTTTACTAAAAAGCAGATATATAATTATATATTTATTACTATAAAATAGATTATTATATATAGCTCTTTAGTTATTAATCTAAGTATTAGATTATATTTTGATCTAGTAGCCTACTCTAGATAGTGAATACTTGCAATCAGAACTTCAGTTACTATTCTGTATTTAAGAATAGTCTTAGCACTGCTCTTATTAGTATAAACTCTTTATGTACTTTAGGATCTTCGGATTGCTGCAATGCTTATTATAATATTCAAGAATAGTCTTAGCACCTCTCTTATTAGTATAAACTCTTTGTATACTTTAGGATTTTTAGATTACTGCAGTGCTTATTATATATAGATTATTAATAATAAATATAAAATTATAAATAAAAATACTAAATTAAAAAATCTAATATTAGAATAATTAGCAAAATATATTTATATAAATAAGAATTAGAATTATAAATTAATAAAATTTATAAATTTAATATTAATCTAATTAATTTAGTCTAAAAAGCTAAATATATAAAAATATATTTATTACGATTAAATAAATTATAATATATAGCTTTTTTAATTATTAATCTAAATATTAGATTATATTCTAATCTAGTAGCTTATATTAGGCAGTAAATACTTATATTTAGAACTTTAGTTTCTATTCTGTATTTAAAAATAGTTTTAGCATTGCTCTTATTAGCATAAATATAATAAGCACTGCAGTAATCTAGAGATACCAAAGTACATAAAGAGTTTATACTAATAAGAGCAGTGCCAAGACTATCCTTAAATATAGAATAGTAACTAAAGTTCTAAATATAAGTATTTACTGCCTGGTATAAGCTACTAGATTAGAGTATAATTCAATATTTAGATTAATAATTAAAGAGCTATAAGAAACTATTCTATTTATAGATATTCTATTTTTATATATCTAGCTCTTTAATTCTAGACTAATAAAGTTGAAGCTAATTATTTTAGTCTAAGATAATATTAAAGAGACTAATAATAGTTCTATTAGTCTAAATTCTAATTCTAGATTATATAATTCTATCTTTTTTTATAAGCTTATACTAGAATATTAGATTCTTAGCTTCTAGAAGTCTATTTCGGATAGCTAGAATATTATACTAATTTCTATTTATAATCTATATATTAGATAGATTATAATATTATTTTCTTTTTATAGATTATTATTTCTAATAATCTTTTATAAGTTTTTTCTTTATTCTTTATATATATTATTATATCTTTCTAATTGAGATATTGAATAAAATCTCTAAGCTTTACTATAAAAAGACTAAGTAATTTTTTTTTCTTTAGTTTTCTATTTTCTGCTAGAGTATAGCTATATCTGCTTATTTTTCTTGCAAAAATTATAGAATTCTATATTTAGCTTCTAAAGAGAACTCTTCTTATTATACTAAATATATCTGCTTAAAAAGAGAGGCTGCAATATATATAGTCTAATTCTTATATAGATATATAAGATTATTCTGTAATATTTTAAAATAGAAGCTAAATTAGATTATATTAAAACAGAAGCAATAGCTGCGAATACTAAAATATAGTATTTGCAGCTGCAGTATTGCTTATAGGCTTCTAAGATAGCATATATAGTATATTAAAGCTTCAATATAATTAAAGAGTTAGAGTATATTAAGGCTAAGGAGATTAAAATAGAATATCTAGCTGCTAAAAAAGCTAATTGCAGTATTAAGATATTAATTCTTAAAAGACTATTTTTAAAAGTTTTTCTAGTTTTATTATAGATAAGATTAATTAGTCTATTCTGAATCTAAATATCTTTAGAATAGGTACTTTTTCTGCAGAAGCTCTGGATTTTTATTTAGAGCTAGAATAAAATTCTTAGAATCTATATTCTAGTTCTAGTTTTTCTAATATATTTTTTATTATTAATTGCTTTAGCTATTAGAGATATTTTTTTAATTATTCTTTAAGTATTTTTCTGCAATTATAGAGATTTTTTCTTAATTTCTATATATTTTTGCTATAGAAATAATTTTTCTATTTAATAAGAAAGAGATTTTTATTATTTTATTTCTAGAGAATTTTTTCTATTTTATATTCTAATTTTTTAATTTCGATTTTAATAATATTATTTATTAATATTTCTAATAGTACAGATTTAAAAAATAAGATATAGAAGACTAAATATATTTTTATTTTGTAAGATAGTTTGAGTTTATAATTAATTAGAGAAATTTATTATATAATTTTAAAAAATTTTATCTTTTTATAATTAAGCTTATTTAATAATCTTATTATTTTAATATTATATTAGATAAAATAGATTTTATTTCTTTTCTATAGAATTAATTTCTTAATTTTTTTTAAATTAGTATATTTAGTTATTTATTTCTGGATAAATCTAAGTTCTAATTAGATTTTTTTATATATTTTTAATTTTCTATATTTGCTATTTTACTAATTCTATATTTATCTTAGGCAATATTTTATAATAAGCTATTAGATAGTATTTATAAAATATATAAAATAATAATTTCTTTATTATATTTATATTTATACTATTATATATAAATTATATAAATAATAGCAATTTAATCTAATTATTCTATTATTTATTAATATAATAATATAGATATTATTCTATTATCTAATTAATTTGCTCTATTTATTTATCTATTTATAGATAGAATATTATTAATATTTTATAATATATTCTAAGCTATTTTATAAGTAATATCTAAAAATATAATATAAATTTTCTATCTTTATTTAAGATAATTTCTTATAATATTTTATAATTATTTATAATTATTCTAAGAAATATATATATAAGATCTTTAGCTATACTGCTTTTTTTTATAAAAGAGAAAATAAATATATTTGCTTAATTTATAAATTATTACTAAAATATTATTATATTATATTTTAGTTAAGAATTTTTATAAAATAAATAGCTTAGTAATAAAATCTAAGCTAATAAATAATTAAATAATATTAAATATTAGTAGAGATTATAATAATTTATAGAATTTATATTATTTTGCTTTATTTTATTAATAATTATTATATATTTTAATAATATTTTTAATTTTTTTCTAAGATTTAGAAAATTCTAATATTATTTGATTTATTTATAAATTGCTTTAATTTTTTAATAGCTATATATTAATATATTATATATATTCTAGATATATTTATTTTATTCTGCTAGTATTATTTCTTTTAGTTTTTTATTTTAGTTATTAATTCTGAAAATAATATTTAATTTTTTTACTTTATTTATAAGATTTCTATTTTTATCTTATTAAAAGATATTTTAGAATTTTGCTAGCTTTTTATTTTAGTAATCTATTTTTCTATTAAAAGTATCTGCTCTGCTATTTTTTTTATTTTTTATAATAGATAATTTTGAAATTAAATTATAAGAGAAATTCTGCTTATTAGATTTATTATTTATTTAGAATCTTAATTATTATAAATATTATTAAATTCTTATAATCTAAATATATAATAATTAGATATTTAGTACTTATTAAATAATATTATTATTTTTTAAATATTTTAATAATAGCTATAAGCTTTTTATTTAGAATTTTATAATTAATTTCTAGTCTATTTAGTTTTTTTAAAAAATTACTAATAATCTAGAGATATTTCTAGCTATCTTATTATTTAAATTATCTATTAAATATAAAATCTAATATATTAATTTTGATTTTAAAAAATTTCTATAGATCTATTTTATAGAGAATAAATTCTAATATAATTTATTTTTAATATTAAGAAAAGCTTTATATATTTCTAATATTTATCTAAAAAATTATTTATTTTTTATAAAATCTATAAATAATTTTATAATTTTGCTATAATTTTTAATAAATTATTTATAAAAATTAGTATATTTAAGAAATATTCTAATATTTTTAATATTTTATAATTTAGATTAGTTTCTAATTATTTTAATTTTATTTTTTTATATACTAATATATTCTAATTTAATTATATATTTAAAATAATTAATTTTTTTAATATAAAAATAACTTTTTATTAGTTTAATTAGTAATTTAGTATTTTAGAATATTTATAATATTTATTATATATATTACTAATATATTTTAAAATTTTTAAAATAAATAAGAATATTATCTAGATAGATAATATAAAAAATATTAAAATATTTATATAAAATATAATTAATTATTTTCTAGAAAAATATAAATATATTAATTAATCTAAAAAATATAATTAAATATTTATAATATTTATAATAAGTTCTAAAAGCTATTTTCTATTTTTTTTTTTAATATAAATATAATAATATTTTTCTTAAAATTAAATATTATAAATTATTATATTTTTTATAATTAGTTTTATAGCTTTTTAATAAATAATAAAAGATACTAATTCTTAATAGTAATATTATTAAATTATTTATAATTAATATATAGCCTAAATTTGCTATTTTTCTTAAATATAAATATAATTAGATATTCTATTAATAATTATAAGAATTTAATATAGCTTTTTTTAGATTTTTATTAAAATATTTTCTAAATATCTTAAATTATGCTTTATTAAGTCTATAAATAGAGAAGAATTTAGGCTAAATTTCTTTTTAAATAGAATTTTATAATTATAGAGTCTATATTCTGGAAGTCTATTTTCAAATTTCTCTGAAAATAGATTAGTAAATTTCTAGTATTTTTATAAAATTTTAGCAAATATAGATTCTAGTTCTTTTTTATTTCTATTATCTAAAAAAATAGAAGATATTATTAAATATTTTTATTATTATTTTTTAATTTTTTCTTAATATTATATTCTAGTATTATTTCTTCTTATCTGCTAAATTAGATTAAATTATAATATATTTTTTCTTAGAGTCTATTTTTGCTTTTTTTACTAGACTAATTTATAATAGCTTATTTTATAATTTTTTAGTTATTTATTATTTTATAGTATTATTTTATATTAGATTAGATTTTTTTAGCTTTTATATATTTATTATTCTAATTTATTTCTATTTTATATCTAAGAATCTATATTTTATATAATTTTTCTTTATAAGCTATTAATTTCTGCTAATTTAGAGATATTTATAAATTTATTTAAGTACTTTTTTTATTAGCTATTCTTAGTAACTAGATTCTGCTTTATATTTTTAATTATAATTATTTTTATAAATATAGCTTATTTTTAGAAAATCTAGCTAATAATTTAATTAATTTAAGAATTATATTTCTTAAGCTATAGAAATTTTAATATTATTTTATTATATATTATATCTATAATATTAAATTAATTTATTATTTTATATTTATTAATTATTATAAATAAATAATTAGTTTCTCTATTAATTAATTCTTAATTATATATAATTAGTTTTTCTTTAATTATAAATAATTAAATAGATTTTTTTTTTCTATAATATCTTATTTTTATTAATTATTAATAATAAGATATAATTTTCTTATATATTATTATTAATAATAATATTATATTATTTTCTATAGATTTTTATATAAAATTCTAGATATATATAATAATTTATTATTATTATATAAAAAAGATTATATAATTCTAATTAGCTATTATTTCTTTATAGATAATCTTTTTTTTTTAGAAAATTTTAAGCTGCTTGCTATAAAAGATTCTTAGCTTGCTATTTTCTGTAATTACAAATTCTATACTTTTTCTTATTCTAGTACTACTGCTATATTTTTTAATAAATATAGATTATATAGCTTAGAATAATATATTGCTATTATTATATTTATTTATTAATATATATTTATAGATAATTTTTTAATAGCTTAATATATATATTATAATATTTTTTATTAAGAATCTTTCTATATCTAATAGCTAATTCTTTAATTATTTAGAGAATCTAATTATATTTTCTAATAGAGAATTATTTATATCTAATTTTCTTGCAAAAATAAACTCTATAGCTATAATATATATAGAAAATCTATATAATATTATAATAATTAATATAATAAAAGCTAATTTATAAATTCTTATATTATATTATTTTAATATTTTATAATAAAATATATATAAAAATTTCTATAAATTAAGTTTATATATAATATATTTAATTCTAATATTTATTTCTTTTTTTAAAAATTTCTAGTATTATATTTCTTTATTTTTTATATTAAAAGTAATAAATTCTAATAGATTATCTAGCTATTAATTTTAAAGTATTTCTTTTCTAGAGAATTATTCTTATTTTAATATTTCTAAAATATTCTATTTGCTAGTTATATCAAATTTATTCTTTATTGCTAGTAATATCTAATATTTATATTAATATTAAAAAGAATAATATCTCTTATTTTATTTTTTAGAGCTATTAAAAAAATTGCTTAAATAATTTAAATTACTAGAATTTATAATTATATTATAGAATAAGCTATATCTATTTATTATTAATTATTTTTTTTTTTTAGTATTTTTAGAAATTATTCTAAGCTTTTTTTTTATCTAAAGATATAATAAGTAATTATTTTTATAGCAGAATATCTAATTAAAAAATTTATAATTAATAAAATCTGTTATATATTTAAGCTAGATATTTTTACTTAGCTAATTAGATTTCTATTATTATATAATATTTATTTATTATTTTTTTAAAATAGATTATTAATTTTATTTTTCTAATTAGTAGTAATCTCTAGCAAAATATCTAGATTTGCTATAATTAAAGTAATTCTTATTTCTTTTTAGATATATTATTATCTAGCTATATTAAATTCTATAAAACTAGTATATATATTGCTATTTTATATTATATTAATATATTATTAGCAAAAATAGCTTAATTAAATATAAAATTATTAATATTTTTTGCTAATATTAGATCTTATCTAGAAGCTTTATAATTAAGCTATTCTTTTTTATTATTTTTTCTATTTTTATTCAAAATTTCTATTATTAATATATATAGCTATAGTAATATATTTAGCTAGATTATTAGATTAATCTAGCTTATAGAATTTATTTTTACTAAATTCTTAAATTCTTTATAAAATTTAAATATTAGTATTTTATTATTCTAATTAACTTTTTATTAAGCTAATAGAATTTAAAAATATATTCTAATATTAATTTTTGCTATTATAGAGCTATAAAAGCTTATTCTGCTATTTATTTTTTATCCAGATTGCTAAATACTCTTTTAATAGAATTTTTAAATCTTTAAAAAGAATTAAAAATAGCTTTTATTTTTTTATTATAATTATTAAAATATTTATAATTATTAAGATAATTACAAAATAAGAATTTAAACTAAATAAGAATATTATTAGTAAAGCAAATCTTTATAAAAATAATCTTCTTATATTTCTTTATAAACTAGGCTTTATAATATTAGAAATAGATCTTATACTAAATAATAAAGATTTAAAGAGTTTTTTTTCTTCTTTATAGATAGCTAGTTATTCTATTTTGTAACTCTTAACTTGAGTTTTTCTTTTCTAAGAAAGTTTTTCGATATAGGCCTATAGAGCCTTAATCTTAAGCTTAAGCTTATTATAAGTCTTATATCAAGAGATAGTAGATAAGATAGAGATCTAGAAAGATATTATATTCTATATTATTTAAAGAAAATATATTAAATCTTTCTTAAATAAAAATTATTAAAATATAATAAATATTATAATAATTTAGAAATATTAAAATATATAAAGAATTTATACTAATAAAAGCAATATTAAGATTATTTTTAAATATAAAATAATAACTAAAATTCTAAATATAAATATTTATTATCTAGTATAAGCTATTAGATTAGAGTATAATCTAATATTTAGATTAATAACTAAAGAGTTATAAGAAATTATTCTATTTATAGATATTCTATTCTTATATATCTAGCTCTTTAGTCCTGGACTAATAAAATCGAAGCTAATTACTTTAATTTAAAGTAGTATTAAAGAGACTAATAATAGTTCTATTAGTCCAAACTCTAATTCTGGATTATATAATTCTGTCTTCTTTTGTGAGCCTGTGCTAGAGTATTGGACTCTTAGCTCCTAGAGATCTGTTCCGGATAGCTGGGATGCTATGCCAATTCCTGTCTGTAACCTGCATATTGGATAGGTTATAATAATAAATCTCTTATATACTTTGAAATTTTTAGATTACTGCAGTGCTTATTATACTAAGCTATATATATTTTATAAATGCTAAGAGCTAAAGTGCACTCGACTAGACTACAGCCTAATCCGGTAAGAATTATATAAGATTATTAATTAATTTAAAATTCAGAATAAATACTATAGACTATACAGGTCAAGCTGCAATTCTATATACAGTTGACAGCTATAATGCTAATAGGCTTAGCATGCTTCTCGAAGCCGGAGCCTCACCGAATCTCTAGATTTCCACAGCATTCTTCGGCAGCAGCTCTATCAATTTCCAAATAGAATTATTGTAACTACGAAGGATTGACGATTGAGAAAATCAGAAAGCTGAGAAAAAGAAAGGCCTAGACCTGAAATCGCCACGAAGCATCTGGAAAGACGGGTGTAAGAGCGGGGAGCAAGTAATACCCTCTCTGTATTATGAACTAATATCCGATTTGCAAGATCTCCGCTACAAGTTACAAGTCGACTTAATAAGTTTATTTCGAAAATTCGAGAGATCCAACAGCTTTGTTCCAGAAAAACCTGCTAATATACTTATTATAAGCGGGCTTTTTCTCTTTTCCGCTACTGATTTGCAGTTTAGCTCTTAGCTATTTTCTCTCTTCTATCAAATCTGCCTATATTAGCTAAAGCTATTTTATAGATTGCTTATAAGCTCAATCTCTGTGCTTTAATAAAGCGATAGCTTAATTATAATTTCGATTTTTCTATCTATATAACGCTGTCTCCGGGAGCGATCGAAACTCTTAAGTATGTAATTTTCAAATTATTCTTTAGACAATATTTAATTCTTCGTCAACTATGCTAATCCATTAACAAAATTTATCTTAATACTAAGCTATAAAAATACAAATATAGATAAGCCGACTTTATATATTAAATAAGCAGTGCTGTAAGTAGCAAAAATTGCCTGTTGTATATTGACAGTGAGTGGAATACTAGAGTTGGGGTATTTTGATCAATAGTGAGCTATATAGTAGTAGAGTATGTTGATGCTTAGTGGGCGAAATTGTTAGTAGAGCAGGAGAATGCTACTCCTATACGCTGTATTCAAGTGAATGTTGCCGTATTTACAAAGAGGCAGATAATTAGAGCATCTATAATAAGCACTACAGTAATCCCAAGATTCTTGAGTATGCAAGAGATTTATGCTGTGAAGCTAGCAGTGCACAATCTACAGGCTGAGAATAGAAAAAATCTATGAACTCCCTTGTTTGTTTGCTGCCATTTGGAGTCCGGCTTTCTTTTTGTGTTGCTATGCTACCTAATCTCTCAAGTATCAAGAAAAGAGAGCATCTCACCCTCTCTAGACTTTGGGTTATATTAGTATGCTGTTGGGGGGTTCCTCCGAATAGTTGAATCAGGTTGTCTTGTTCCGCAAGCCACGCTGCCGGTAGATTTTGTAAGAGCACAGAGAAAGCCCAAGCTTGAGCTGCTCCGGGTAAGCAGGGAAGCAAAACAAAGAGGCGAATAAGAGGGGGGAGGAAAATAAAGAGCAATGACAAGGGGTTGTCGCTAAACTTGGAGATCCTACGGTAAATCCGGTTACAGAGTAACATTGATCTGTCCATCTCGGTATAGCAAACTTCTCTCCTTCCCAAACGCCCAGTTGTGTGCTTGCTCTGGTTTTGGTTTCTCCAGCACACCCTTAATTTCCTTCCAGGAAAAAGAAAGAAAATTCCCTGCTAAAAAGGAAAAATAAAGCAAAGAAATAAGTATGCTGCTGTTTGTATAGCAGATACAAGGCTCTGTCTTCTGCTTGCCAAAAGTCTGTTCTGTATGCTAAAACCTGGCTCTCTGCCTTTTTCTAGCTCTCTCCCTCAGTCTCTTACTGTTGCTACCTTCAGGGACATGGTCCCATTGAGAATGTTGGTGCTCCTGAACTTGTGGCGGGATTCATACCTTTCTCGTAGTGTACCCACAGCGTATTGGGCTCTTGTGTCGCGTCTCCCTCCAAAAAAATGCGCATGAGCACCAAGGCTACTATGTCGACTTCGCGCAGCTTGCAGTCAAGTCTCCGTGCCATGTCTTGATGCTGTCTGGCGTAAGCTCCTAATTCCAACTGCTGAGGTCACTGTGCGAGCAGGTGCCCGTGACAAGCGGATCCACAATGGGGTGGCTGTCGGTGACTTACCAATCCCTCTAGGCCCCCTACCGACCGAGCAATGTAGACTGCGGCAGCGGCAACGTGTCTTGGGTGGTACTGTTTCTTCACTAAACGCCTATTGAGGATGATAAGCTCCAGGCAAATATATGCCATGATCCAGTGCTGTTTATTAAGCACCTCGTCAGGCATGTCGGGCATCTCCTCATTCTCGTCCTTGATTTGAAGAAGGCGCCAAAAGAAGTAAATGGGCGAGGAGTAACCGAGATTACAATCCAGAAGCGTCCACATAGACCGCTCGGCGGCTACCAGCAGACTCATTGTCGTACTCAACTGGCATTTTTCCCACTGGTCCAGACGATTCCGGCGGTCTGCAATCGTTGCCATCCTTATAGTCGTCGAGTCCATTCTCGTGATAGCTACGCCGACCGTCGTTATTCACGACAGCTTCAGGCTTCAGTTTGCTTATCTCAAAGGCTGCGTCGCGGGCGGTGCCCGCCGATATGTATTCTGGTGGAAGCTTTTGAGCGAGCGCTGGCAGCCAGTAGTCCGCTTGTTGGTTGGTCTTGGTACTTTGCTGCGAGCAGCAAAGCCACGGCGCCGACCAGCTGAAAGTTGAGGATGTTGACGCCAACATCCTTGTGGGCCAAGAGGCGGTCCACCAAGTTGACGCCATGGAATAGGACGTCGCACGGCCATCGAAAACATTGTCCGAGATTATTCATCCCGTTGATCAAGATGGCTCCCTCGCCCTTACCACAGTAGCCATGGGATATACAACGGTACCATTGCTTCTGCTTTTCATATTCGCATATTTCATCGTCGTACTCTTTCTCTTCCCGCACGGTGACGTAGCTGGAGAGGTGGTAGTCGCACCCAGCGCACGGTGGCCTGACAGCTCCAGAGATGGCCATTACAAATGCCCTCATCATAGTCGCCGTCACCGTCAATTCTCATGAGTGTCAGAACATCATCCCATGGTATGGGTGTGACTTCATCCTGGGTGGGCTCGATATACTCCCGGGAGAACTCCTTCTCCAGCAGACCGATTCCGGAATCGATAACGTGTGATACCTTTTCGAGGGCGGCCACCGACTAGGCCCGCGTAACCCTTCTGCTCGTCTGCAGCGACACCACTGGGCTTCTGTGGTGGCTTCTCCACGGCCTTAGGGGGATGTCTTGGGTGGACGACGCGGGCAGCTGTCTCTGAAACGTCACGTCCCCGAGCACCAGCCGACCAGTTTGCTTCGATGGGGGCATTTCAGAAGCCCCAAAGACTGACCAAGGCCAGCGGCCCGGGACCTTGGGGTCATTATATACAAGAAGCTATACTTCATGTTAGAGAGGAACGTCAATGCCATAATCTGGGGAGCAGCCAAACCATACCGGCGGCATAACTGGCGCTTTGTGAAAGGTTCAATTGTCGACATCGGATAAGCTTCGAGTAAGCCAATCCCTTGCGAGCAACAGAGCACATCCATCTGGATTTTACTCCCGACTTTATAAAGTGGTAGCATGTGTCCAAGACTTTGCTGACTTGGCCCATTCCGTGGTTGTCAGGACAGCGAGCTCACTGGAGTGTCACTCGCAGCCAAACATATGCCAGCACGCTTTCCAGGGTACCGAGCTACTACAGAGATGCGACAAAAGCTTTCTAGGCCATTTCGTTCCTATGCGTTATGCCGACCACTTCCAGATGGTTTGCTGCGCGAAACAGGCCATGCGAGGTGGGTTCACTGAGTTGCTTGGGGAACGTGGGGAAGTAGCTGAATGCTCTGGGTTGAGCAAGGCACTCAGCATTATAGTTGTCTACAAATATGGTATCTACTCATATATGCTATAGAAATGTCCCAAACTGTGCCCAAGTTCCACTGTTTGATCTTGGTCAGTGATTGCTCAATTGTTCAGCGCCCTCCATGCCGGCTTCTGCAGATTATCTATATCAACCGCCGCAGTCGGCGTCTCCACACAGATTGCTCTATACTCTGCGATATCTGTGCAGGGAGGACATTTGCGGGCCTCTGTTTCCGGCTCCTTTTCTAAGCTCGGCAGAGCTTTTTGCATTGGCCTTGAGCCTGTCAAAGACTGCCCAGTGCGGCTCTGTTGTTTCCGGTTCATTGACTCA
Organism: Immersiporthe knoxdaviesiana; assembly: GCA_021117315.1. Taxonomy (NCBI): domain Eukaryota; kingdom Fungi; phylum Ascomycota; class Sordariomycetes; order Diaporthales; family Cryphonectriaceae; genus Immersiporthe; species Immersiporthe knoxdaviesiana. Next base: position 1,610,135 of record CP088214.1, read on the forward strand.
CCTTGTTCTGCATTGGCCGTATTTCTAGATGTGGCCATTACATTCCATGCGGCTACAGCTACATCTTGCGTCGAAGTCGGCGCAGCTGGTAGAGAGGGAAATGCGTCTTTGCCAGTCGTCTCGGTTGGCGCATCACTTCGGATTGCCATGTTCGCCGATACCGCCGTGCTGTTCGTCGACATTGCTCTTTCATCCGTTTCCAGGTGCCTAAGGACATCAGGTTCTGCGGCTCTCGGCGATCGTAGTGACCGCCTTTGGCTCTTCAGATTCTGCCTAGAACTAGATTGGTCGTCGATCGAAAGTTGCTGCAGTGATAGAAACGCCTTTCTCCCAGGTTTCCCTTGCCGCAGTCCGTGTGGTTCTTGCCGCCTTTACTCGGGACTCCTCCTCTAGCCCTTGACTGTCCGCCAGTCTGTTGACAGGAACGTTGCTCAGCGGAGAAGGCTTTTCGATTGTGTGGTATGTGGCTGATGAGCTTGCTCGGTATATGCCACAGTTGGAAACATGGCCGGGACCACTGCACTGGGGTTATTACTCCGTTCCACAGTACATTGGTACAGCACAGGTTTGCATTCAACGCCATCGCGCCAGTTTCTAACGTAGAGCCGCGCTTGAACTCCCGCGTCTAAGTAAACAGGGGGCTGTCTCCCGTCCTCATTCACTCGCCGAACACGACCCACGAGCGGCTCCCTACTACCCAGTCTGCGGAAAATGAACTTCCGACTGCATTCCACCGATGACCAGGGTATTGCATCCACGGGCCTACTCCTCGCCAAACACTGCAGAAACCGGTCCTCTATTTCGAGCAAAGTTATTTGCTCAAGACCTCTCTGTGGGTGTAGCCATACTGCCTCATTCTCATGGATGGTAATGGAAATGGCATCATCACCAGCAGGCGCGCATGGTGTCGAACAGTCCGGCATAGGATGTTCGGAGTCATGCAAAGGACCGTCTGCTCGACTAAGCGCGTCGAGGCCCGGCTGTCGGTCTATCGCGCGATGGTCTAGACAGGTCCGTCGGGGGAGAGAGCTGCCAGCGAGTTTGATCCTGCAGTGGTGTCGTCTTGGCGCGGAGGATTGCCAGCAAAGCAGTCTGGAGGTCTGTACGACTTGGGTTCGGCGTTCAAGCATGTGCCATCGCCGAGGTGGTATTCTAAAACAAGAAACGCAGACCGATCAGCCGCCGAAACATCCATAGAAGGATATCATATCGCCATTCACGCTTACCCGAAGACTAGGGCATGTCTTTATCCGAAGAGGTCTCCCCACCAACCAACAATCTACAGACATCGGCATTGTCAGCCTCGTCATACGACAGAACACGGCGATGTCTAGAATTTATTAGTTACCGAGACACAGTAGCCCGTTCCAGAAGGCCTTCTCCGTTGGGCGCAGGCCGTGAACAGCGGTGAGAGGTTCAGGGTTCGGACTTATGGGTGGAGATGCTCGGGCTTATGCCGAAAAGTGTCGTACGCCTTATGAGAGCCTGTAAACTTGTGAAAGATGTTTGTACATTCAGAGGAATATCATGGATTGGGAACAAACATGTTTTTGTAGTCTCTTGGAGCCTCAAGGTCTGCGCAAGGGGGTTGTCGATTGGCAGCATGGCAAATGATTAAACGCCCGGAAAGAGTGAGCAAAAACATCCCCGTCATGTCAGGCTCGCGCCACCGCCAATTAGGCCTGCCCGCCGGGTGGATCACGCTGTCGTATGCACATCGACCCAGCACGACACGAGAGAACGGGACGGCCCGTTCCTTGGGGCAGAGCCGCAGAGGGGGATTTCTCGGCGATCGTCTGAGAGCCGAAGAAAACACGATTGGCGATGACACGAGACTGGCACGCGTCGTGCTGGCGCGACCTCGCATTGGTTAGCAGCAGCGGCACCAATGGCCGGATTACGGGCCTCGGCTTGCGCCACCCCCGTTCGCCCCCAAACAAGCTGTGCACAGGCATCATCGGCCTGCGCCGTGTGGGAGCCAAGTCTGAGTCTACTGGAACCAAAGTGCAGAGCAAAAAGCGCGGCAGAATCTGCCAAAAAAAAATGGTAATGGTAGCCAAATGCAAGAAATTTTAATTCTTCCAACTCCATCAAATGCCGCTCCTCAAATTGCTACCTGTAGTCTCGATGTGATAAATGCAACATAAATGCCTGGAACAAAAATAACACATCCCATGCTCCCAACTCCAAACCATGATAGATTTATTTACATGAACAGCAAAGTGATAAACGCCCATATTGTGCCCTCTATGTATGCCATGAATCAATGTGCGTGCACCTAACGGATCACCCCCCAAAACGAGTCGAACCTAAGTTGAAGCTTATGTTTGCGCCGCCTCTCTTTAGACAGCTTGGGGAGGACGAACAACTCGGTGCCGTCCGGCGCTTTGCGCTGCTCGTCCCTACAATTAATCTTGGCGACCTTCTTTCGGGCTACCTTGCGGCTGGTGGATGGCGCTTCAGGTTCTGTCTCCAACACCCATCACGGTCTCCGCTTCAGAATCGGAGTCGCTGTTGGACGGCTTGATCTGTGTCGCATAGTTCTCTGGAATCAAGCTGCCCGACTTTTTGGGTGCTCCTCGCTCCCTGTGCGCTGAATCGCGTCCGCCAGTGGTCAGCCGCTGTGATGGCACAAACCCATTGATCCTGGTCGAGCGGCTGGTCCGCGGGCGTGGACAGAAGCCCCAGTTGTCATCGACAATGCCAAGATTCAGTCTAGGCCGGTTAACACTTTCGGGCTTCCACTGGGACGGAGGATTGTATCTGTCCACAAAGTTGGGGCGCCTGTGCCTCGTGGCTGCCCGGGGCGCCTCGCGGCTTTTCAGGAAAATGTCAGGGCCGCCCAGTTCCACTGAGTCGTCCCAGTCCCAGTCGGGGTCGAAATGGTAAACCTCGGGCTTGTATGCCCCTCGCCTGTCGGCCGGACCCGTCACCCTGGCGTCAACCACTGGCGTGCAGGACGCGGAAGGCAGTTCGTTGCGTCTTCGTCTATGTCCTCTGGGCAAGGCGTGGCTGGCAGCTGCGCCGTGCAAGAGAGCTTAGGCGTCGCAGACGCGTTACCCTCAAGAGAAATGTCGTTTGATTCATCAATCTCTGTTCTAGAGCCGTTCGGGAGCGGATCTGAAGCTGCGAGAGTGACAGTCACCACATCATCAAACTCCACCACATTACCGCTCTCGAGTTCTTCGTACTTTCTCTTGCGGCCACTTCTTATCTATGCTGATGTAAGGGGTCTTGTTCCCCAAGGCAATTGCAGACCGACCGAGGCGGTTTGATCACACGTCTGGCTTTGGTCCAGTTCTTGCATGTAAGCCAGGTACTTATCCACGGACCATGTGCTAGAGTCTCGTAAAAGCGTCCCCCTTAGAAGAGGCTCAAACTTCGAATTGCATCTGTCCCCAATGATTTGGTCAAGTTTTCTCATCCACACCTGTACATCGGCAGACGATAAAGGCCATGTTCCGCCGTATTGGCGGTCGCGGCTGGGGTCGTATTTCGTAAATAGGCGCAAAAGTAGGACGCCTAGAGAGAAGATGTAGGCCATCTCGTTGTATTGCTTCCCCGTCCAGGATCTCGGGCGCGCAGAGAAAAAGGGCGTCCCAGCCATTCCCTCTACGAGGCGGTCAGTGGACGCCACCTCGCCATGGTCAGTGTATTTGGCAACCACTCGGCGGCTGAAAAGGCCCTTGGCGGGGGTTCATCAACGATCTGCAGCCGCACATTCAAAGGCTTGATGTCGCGATGAATTTTGCCGTGGTCGTGATAGTGATTCAAGCCGCAAAGGAGTTGCCAGCATATGTCCTTGGCATCGAGAGGAAAGGGAAGCCTATTGTTGTCGAGGCAGTATGGCTGGCGCTCCTCGATGATCCACGGTCTGGCATCATCTCCGGGCACGAAGGCTAGGTCGTGGATCGGGTTGATATGAAGCTAGCGAAAACACATTAGTAGGGGCTTAGTCCAGAGTGTGCGCTTCCGCTCGAGGGCCGCTCGAGGGGAAAATAGGAAAGGGAAAAAGAGGGATCTACTCACGTGTGGGTAGTTCTTTCCAAACTTATATTCTTTCTCCAACATTTCTCTATACTTCTGCTTTGACTGATAATCGTTTCCCTGTAGTATTATCTCCGTTGCGACTAACTCTGGCTCAGGGGTTTGAATTGGAGTTTGTTGGGTTCATGTTTCTGTATGGCGGTCTGCTCTGGCATGTCGACTAGGCTGGAACGAGGTGACTGATGATCTTAACGGAAAACACAACTCTGCAAGCACCGCTCGAGACCATATCCCCGCACCTATCGTATGTCGTGCCAGCCAGGCCTGTCCGTATCTCTTTAACCTCACGGGACTTCTGTAGCTCGTAACTTGCAGGCGACAACGGCCAGCGGATGCAATGCCCGGAAAGCCTTCCTCTTCCATGCGATTCCTGCGATCATAAAAGTCCTTGAAGTTGTTTCTTGTACTGTATCTTTTCGGCCGCGTTGCGGGGTAGGTGACCACACCCAGTGACTCAGACAGTGAGGGTCGTTATCCTTGAGATATATCTGGGCCGGCCTCTCAAGAATCTCACTTTCATCGATGCTTCGAGCCAGTGATCGCCCCCCCAATTTCGATGCGGATGTGGGGGGGTTGCGCACCTCTGAGGTGACTCTTACGGCAGGCCGCATTTTGGGGCCAGGCGCATAGTCGACGCAAAACACCGAGCTGCTGATACCACTCTCGGAGTTGAGGGGATACACCATGTCGCGCGGCCTCTCACCTCTATTCCTTGAGCCATTTGTCTCTGTGCCGTGGCGCCAGCCCTTCCGCCCTCTCGGTAGTTTCAGAAAGCAGCGACACAGTATGGCACCATCAAGATTGATAGCGGGGTCCATTTGTCCCCGCCATCGTTCTGGCTCCTTGTCGTCGGTCCCTTGCGATTTATCGCGGAGAGGCGGTTTCAGATGTGGTCCTGATTGAGTTTGACGAACTTTTCTGCATTACCTGCCCTTGATGCCACCAATAAACGCAGCGACTTCGCCGAGGCTAGGAGGCCTAGGGGTCGTCCTGTCTTCGACACAGCTTGCAGGTTTCGCGTCGCCAGGGTCACTCGCAGGGTATGCAAACATTCTCGTTGTGATCTTGGTCCTCGTCTAGGAGAGACATGCAGGAAAGAGTGCGGTGCGATCGAGAGCAAGGTAGGCTGGAGGTTGGTTGCGAATAGATTGCGAACAGGTTGCGAACAGGTTGCGAACAGGTTGCAAACAGGTTGCGAATAGGTCGGGAATTGGTTGTGAATTGGTCAATCCGATGAGTTGATGAGTTGTGTTAATGATGATGATCGTATTAAGGTCCGAAATGAAGTCTAGGGTAACTACACTATTCTATTCCTCCTCTTTAACCAACTCAGCAACACCGACTCTAGGGATGACATCCTCTGCGGATAGACCTTTATAGTCGTGCGCCTATATAGAAAGAGTAGTCTAGGGTAAGTATACCCTTTCTTCTGTCTCCCGGAAGGGCATAAAGACCAGTAGAGTCTAAATTACTACCTTTTCGCCAGATAAAGGAGAGAAATATAAAAGGAATTTAAAATAACAAATCTGCCCCGGGAGTTGAATCCCGGGGTAGAGATTTATAGACCCCTATATCCTTAACTAGATTACAAAATGCAAGCTATTCTGTTTTGCCTAGAATATCTTCTAATTTGTAGTTCTATTTTAATCTCTTAGAGATTTTTCTCTTTATTAGAAAGTATTTTATAAAATATCTAATTTTTCTTAGCTATCTATATTAATATCTTTATTTAGTATTTTTATATTTAAAATATTTATAATAGCTAATAAAATTATTATAATTTATTTTTTTATAAAATATTATATTAGAATATTTTATAATAAATTTAGTTTTAATAGCTTGCTAATTATTTCTAAGCTCTAATTTTAATATTTAATTAATTAGTTTATTAATTATTAAGAATTAAAAATTTCTTTTTATTTTTTTTAATTAGCTTATTATATATAAATAATTATAATTAAAATAGATTTTTTTATTTTATTATCTGCTATAAATTTTGCTAGCTTATTTATAATTTTATTTTTTTAATTTTTATATATTTTAGTAATTATTTAATTAATATATTAGTTTTATAAAATTTTTAAATATTATAATAGAAAATTAGAAATTTTTTTATAAGCTATTTAATATTTTTCTAAAATATTCTAGATTATTAAAATATTATTAAAAAGAATATAATTTTGCTTATATTAGATTTTATTTTTTTATTTGCTATCTAGATAATAGCTTATATTATATTTTTAATTTTTATATTAAATATTTTTATTTTATATAAATATCTATTTGCTAAAAATATAATTTTTTTTTATATATATTATAAATAATTATCTAATTTTTTTTTATTATAGAGCTATTTAAATATATTATTATATTATTTAATATAAGTTTCTAGATAAATATATTATATTGCTTTTTTTTTTAATTTTATTTTTTTAGAAAAGACTTATTAATTTTAATATATTTTCTATATAATAGCTTTAATTTAGAATAAAAAATACTAATTAGACTAGCTTTTAGAATTTTATAATTCTAGATTCTAGCTAGAATTATATTACTAGTTTTCTGCTTATTTTTTTTTAGTAATAGAACTTTAATTTTCTATATTAGCAAATAATATTAGTTTAGAATATAAAGCTAGAGCTTAGCCTAATATCTTGCTATTTTGAGTATAATTTTTGCTAATAAAAAGTCTGCTTTTTTAGTAAAAGCTGCTATTAGAATTATTTTCTATATTAAAGAACTATTTTTGCTATATAGAAAATAGCTTTATTAATAATTCTAAAATAGCTTATTTAGCTAGTAATAATTTTCTTTTTTTTTTTTTATACTAGCTTTATTTAATCTAAGCTATTAAATTTTAGCTCTAAAAAAGTAATTAAAAAAATATATACTAAAGCTGCTAATATTATTGCTAATACTAAAATATTATTTATAATATAATTTAAATTATATAAATATATTGCAATTTTATATACTTTTATATTCTAAATCTTAATATAATTATAGAAATAAAGCTTTAGATTAAAATAAATATCTAGCTATTTTATTAGTTTTTTGCTTAGAAAGATCTGAAAATTGCTAGCTTTAATTTTAATCTTTAGTACTTTGTTTATTTTAGAAAAATAGATTAGCTTGCTTTTTTCTAGATAAAAAAAATAGTATTTTTTTTCTCTTAGATTAATATATCTACTAGATTTCTAAAAAATATTCTAGTAGTTATTACTATATTCTTGCTAGTTCAAAAAAAGCAATATTATTTATATATATAAAATATAATATTATATTATTTCTTAATAGAAATAGAGAAAGATATAATATATATAGAATAAAAAAGATTAGTAAGCTTTATAAAAGCTTATAAATAAGCTTTTTATTTTCTATTATCTATTTATTAAAATAAATTCTTATTTTTCTATTTATAATAAAATTATATATCTAATATATTAGTTTAGCTAGCTAGCTTTATTTTCTAAATTATCTAATAAATTAGTTTTATAGTACTATATTAAAAGCTTTTTATATATCTATTATAAAAAGAAAAAATAATCTAGCTTTAGTAAATAATCTGCTTTATATTATATATAAAGCAGGCTATAAGATCTATTATAGATTATTTAGATAGAATTCTGAAATACTAGTTATTAAGAAGTTTATTTTTAATTACTGCTATAAATATTTATTTTGCTATTAGCTTTTCTAGCTTTTTAGAGATATAAAATAATAAAATAATTAGTTTATAAAAATAATATAATAAATAGTCTAATTTTTCTAATTTAGAAATTATTAAAATTTCTATTATTTTAAATATTAATAGATAGTAGCTTAATTATAAGCAGCTTTTATAAAGTATATAGATTAGCTTTTTAATTTATAATTAGTATATTCTAAAAATTATTATTATAATATTATTAATTCTAGAAATTATATTTTTGAATTAGTATAGTAGTTTTTTATTTCTATTCTTATAATTTTTATATTTTAGAAAATAGAAATTAGTTCTATATTATTTAAAGTTTAAGAATTCAGAATATTATTATCTGCTAAGAAATAGTAGAGAACTCTATTATAATAAGCACTGCAGTAATCCGAAGATCCCAAAGTACACAGAGAGTTTATACTAACAAGAGCAGTGCTAAAACTATCTTTAAATACAGAATAATAATAAAAGTTCTAAATACAAATATTTACTATCTAATATAGGCTACTAGATCAGAATATAATCTAATACTTAGATTAATAACTAAAAAGCTATATATAATAATCTATCTAATAGTAATAAATATATAATTATATATTTGCTCTTTAGTATAGCTTACTTAGATATATTACTAATTTTATATATCTAGATTAGTTGGATATATTACTAATTTAATATATTTATCCTAATTAGTTAATTTTATAACTTTAATTCTTTAATTATATAAATTTTATTTTCTAGATATTATAATCTAAGAATTATCTTTTTCTAGTTCTTATTTCTAATCTATTTTATAATTTATATATTAGATAGATTATAATATTATCTCTTTTTATAGATTATTATTTCTAATAATCTTTTATAAATTATTTCTATTTATTTTAGTATATTATTATATTTTTTTTAATTAAGATATTAAATAGAATTAATAAATTTTATTTTTTTATATTTTTTATTAAGATTTATAATTATAATTTTTTATTATAATTTATTTTCGAATTTTATATTAGTATATTTTTTCTATTTAAATTATAAAATATATAATTTAGCTTTTTATTAGATTTTTATTTAATTTTCTAATTAGTATTCTAAATATATTTATTTAGATTAGTTATATTATAATATATTAGGCTTTTTTTCTTCTGATCTTTGCTTAATCTTTTATTAATATTAGAAATTAGAGAATAAAATAAAAAAAATTTAAGAAGGCTTATTATATTTTTAATTTAAAGATTAATTAGATTTGCTGCTAAAAGAAACTCTAGCAGAAGAAGATATTCTATATTATTTGCTATAGCTTAGATTTTATAGAAAAGCTGAACTAGATAGAAGCTAGAAAAGAATATTATTATACTATTTTTATAATTATCTAGAAGATAATATTTAAAAATCTATTCTAATTATTATAGATTCTTTTTTAATAATTTTAATTAGAATTTTATTAATATAAATAATATTATTATAGATTAATCTAGTTTTTTAAAAAATATAGATATTTTTATTATAAAAATTTTAAGTTTTTATTTTAAGCTAGAGCAATTTTTCTAGAATTTATATCTTAATTCTAATTTTTTTAATATATATTTTATTATTAATTATTTTAGCTACTAGAGATATTTTTTAATTATTTTCTAAGAATTTTTTTATAATTATAGAAATTTTTTTTAGTTTCTATATATTTTTATTATAAGGATAGCTTTTTTATTTAATAAGAAAGAGATTTCTATTATTTTATTTTTAGAGAATTTTTTCTATTTTATATTCTAGTTTTTTAATTTTAATTTTAATAATATTATTAATTAGTATTTCTAGTAATATAGATTTAAGAAATAAAATATAGAAGATTAGATATATTTTTATTTTATAAAATAGTTTGAATTTATAGTTAATTAAGAAAATTTATTATATAATTTTAAAAATTTTTTTTTTTTATAATTAAATTTATTTAATAATTTTATTATTTTGATATTATATTAGATAAGATAGATCTTATTTTTTTTTATAGAATTAGTTTTTTAATTTTTTTAAGTTAGTATATCTGATTATCTATTTTGGATAAATCTGAATTCTGACTAGATTTCTTTTATATTTTTTTAATTTTTTATATTTGCTATTTTGCTAATTTTATATTTGCTTTAAATAAGATTTTATAATAAGCTATTAGATAATATTTATAAAATATATAAAATAATAATTTTTTATAATATTTATATTTATATTATTATATATAAATTATATAAATAATAGTAATTTAATTTAGTTATTTTGCTATTTATTAATATAATAATATAAATATTATTTTATTATCTAATTAATTTATTCTATTTATTTATTTATTTGCAAATAGAATATTATTAATATTTTATAATATATTTTAAGCTATTTTATAAATAATATCTAAAAATATAATATAAATTTTTATTTCTATCTAAGATAATTTCTTGCAATATTCTATAATTGCTTATAATTATTCTAAAAAATATATATATAAGATTTTTAATTATATTGCTTTTTTTATAAAAGAGAAAATAAATATATTTGCTTAATTTATAAATTATTATTAAAATATTATTATATTATATTTTAATTAAAAGTTTTTATAAAATAAATAGCTTAATAATAAAATTTAAATTAATAGATAATTAAATAATATTAAATATTAATAAAGATTATAATAATTTATAGAATTTATATTATTCTATTTTATTTTATTTATAATTATTATATATTTTGATAATTTTTTAATTTTTTTTTTAAAATTTAGAAAATTCTAATATTATTTAATTTATTTATAAATTATTTTAATTTCTTAATAATTATATATTAATATATTATATATATTTTAGATATATTTATTTTATTTTGCTAGTATTATTTTTTCTAATTTTTTATTTTAGCTATTAATTCTAAGAATAATATTTAATTTTTTTTATTTTGCTTATAAAATTTTTATTTTTATTCTATTAAAAAATATTTTAGAATTTTGCTAGTTTTTTATTTTAATAATCTATTTATTTGCTAAGAATATCTATTTTGCTATTTTTTATTTTTTTATAATAGATAATTTTAAGATTAAATTATAAAAAAAATTTTATTTATTAGATCTATTATTTATTTAAAATCTTAATTATTATAAATATTATTAAATTTTTATAATTTAAATATATAATAATTAGATATTTAATACTAATTAAATAATATTATTATTTTTTAAATATTTTAATAATAGCTATAAGTTTTTTATTTAAGATTTTATAATTAATTTCTAATTTATTTAGCTTTTTTAAAAATTGCTAATAATATAAAAATATTTTTAATTATTTTGCTATTTAAATTATTTACTAAATATAAAATCTAATATATTAATTATAATTTTAAAAATTTTTATAGATTTGCTTTATAGAAAATAGATTTTAATATAATTTATTTTTTAATATTAAGAAAAGCTTTATATATTTTTAATATTTATCTAAAAAATTATTTATTTTTTATAAAATCTATAAAAAGTTTTATAATTTTGCTATAATTTTTAATAAATTATTTATAAAAATTAATATATTTAAAAAATATTTTAATATTTTTAATATTTTAGAATTTAGACTAATTTCTAATTATTTTAATTTTATTTTTTTATATATTAATATATTCTAATTTAATTATATATTTAAGATAATTAATTTTCTAAATATAAAAATAATTTTTTATTAGTTTTATTAATAATTTAATATTTTAGAATATTTATAATATCTGTTATATATATTGCTAATATATTTTAAAATTTTTAAAATAAATAAAAATATTATCTAGATAAGTAATATAAAAATATTAAAATATTTTTATAAAATATAATTAATTATTTTTTAGAAAAATATAAATATATTAGTTAGTTTAAAAAATATAATAGAATATTTATAATATCTATAGTAAATTCTAAAAGCTATTTTTTTTTTTTTTTTTAATATAGATATAATAATATCTTTTTTAAGATTAAATATTATAAATTATTATATTTTTTATAATTAATCTTATAATTTTTAAATAAATAATAAAAAATATTAATTTTTAATAATAATATTATTAAATTATTAGTAATTAATATATAATCTGAATTTATTATTTTTTTAAAATATAAATATAATTAAGTATTTTATAAATAATTATAATAATCTAATATAGCTTTTTTTTAGATTTTTATTAAAATATTCTCTAAGTATTTTAAATTATATTTTATTAAATCTGTAAATAGAGAAGAATTTGGGCTAAATTTCTTTCTTAAGTAGAATTTTATAATTATAGAGTTTATATTCTAGGAATTTATTTTTAAATTTTTCTAAGAATAGATTAGTAAATTTCTAGTATTTTTATAAGATTTTAGTAAATATAAGTTCTAATTCTTCTTCTATTTTTGCTATTTAAAGAAATGAGATATTTTAAAATATTTTTATTATTATTTTTCGATTTTTTCTAATATTATATTTTAGTATTATTTATTTTTATTTGCTAAATTAGATTAAATTATAATATATTTTTTTTAGAATTTATTACTATTTTTCTTAGCTAGATTAATTTATAGTAATTTATTTTATAATTCTATAATTTTTACTACTTTATATTATTATTTTATATTAGATTAGATTTTTATAATTTTTATATATTTATTATTCTAATTTACTTCTATTTTATATCTAAAAATCTATATTTTATATAATTTTTCTTTATAAGCTATTAGTCTCTATTAATTTAGAAATATTTATAGATTTATTTAAATTTTTTTTTTTAGCTATTTTTAGTAACTAGATTCTATTTTATATTTTTAATTATAATTATTTTTATAAATATAGCTTATTTCTAAAAAATTTAGCTAATAATCTAATTAATTTAAAAGTTATATTTTTTAAGCTATAAAAATTTTAATATAATTTTATTATATATTATATTTATAATATTAAATTAATTTATTATTTTATATTTATTAATTATTATAAATAAATAATTAATTTTTTTATTAATTAATTTTTAATTATATATAATTAATTTTTCTTTAATTATAAGTAATTAGATAAGTTTTTTTTTTCTATTTCTATAATATTTTATTTCTATTAATTATTAATAGCAAAATATAATTTTTTTATATATTGCTATTAATAATAATATTATATTATTTTCTATAGATTTTTATATAAAATTTTAGATATATATAATAGTCTATTATTATTATATAAAGAGATTATATAGTTCTGATTAGCTGCTATTTTTTTATAAATAATTTTTCTTTTTTAGAAAATCTTAAGCTGCTTGCTATAAGAGATTTTTAGCTTATTATTTTCTATAATTGCGAATTCTGCGCTTTTTCTTATTCTAGTACTATTATTATACTTTCTAATAGATATAAATTATATAGCTTAGAATAATATATTATTATTATTATATTTGCTTATTAATATATATTTATAAGCAATTTTCTAATAATCTAATATATATATTATAATATTTCTTATTAAGAATCTTTTTATATTTAATAGCTAATTTTTTAATTATTTAGAAAGCTTAATTATATTTTCTAATAGAGAATTATTTATATCTAATTTTCTTATAAAAATAGATTCTATAGCTATAATATATATAGAAAATCTATATAATATTATAATAATTAATATAATAAGAGCTAATTTACAGATTTTTATATTATATTATTTTAATATTTTATAATAAAATATATATAAAGAATTTTTATAAATTAAGTCTATATATAATATATTTAATTTTAATATCTATTTTTTTTTAAAAGCTTTTAATATTATACTTTTTTTTCTTTTATACTAAAAATAATAAATTTTAATAAATTATCTAGTTATTAATCTTAGAATATTTCTTTTTTAAAATTTATCTTTATTTAGATATTTCTAAAATACTTTTTTTATTAGCTATATTAAGCTTATCTTTTATTGCTAGTATTATCTAGTATTTATATTAGTATTAGAAAAAATAATATTTTTTATTTTATTTTTTAGAATTATTAAGAAAATTATTTAAATAATTTAAATTATTAGAATTTATAATTATATTATAGAATAAGCTATATCTGCTTATTGCTAGCTATTTATTTTTCTAGATATTTTTAGAAATTATTTTAAGCTTTTTTTATCTAAAGATATAGTAAATAATTATCTTTATAGCAGAATATTTAATTAAAAATTTATAATTAATAAAATCTATTATTTGCTTAAGCTAGATATTTTTGCTTAGCTAATTAGATTTCTATTATTATATAATATTTATTTATTATTTTTCTAGAATAGATTGCTAGTTTTATTTTTCTAGTTAATAATAATCTCTAATAAAATATCTAGATTTGTTATAATTAAAGCAGTTTTTGCTTTTTTCTAAATATATTATTATCTAGCTATATTAAATTTTATAAAGCTAATATATATATTATTATTTTATATTATATTAGAATATTATTAGTAAAAATAGCTTAATTAAATATATAGCTATTAATATTTTTTGCTAATATTAAGTTTTATTTAGAAGTTTTATAGCTAAGCTATTTTTTTTTATTACTTTTTCTATCTTTATTTAAAATTTCTATTATTAATATATATAGCTATAGTAATATATTTAGCTAAATTATTAGATTAATCTAATTTATAGAGTTTATTTTTTATTAAATCTTTAAATTCTTTATAGAATTTAGATATTAGTATTTTATTATTCTAATTAACTCTTTTACTAAGCTAATAAAATCTAGAAATATATTCTAATATTAATTTTTGCTATTATAGAGCTATAAAAGCTTATTCTGCTATTTATTTCTTATCTAGATTGCTAAATATTTCTTTAATAGAATTTTCAAATCTTTAGAAAGAGTTAAAAATAGTTTTTATCTTTTTATTATAATTATTAAGATATTTATAATTATTAAGATAGTTACAGAATAAGAGTTCAAATTAAATAAGAGTATTATTAGTAAAACAGATCTTTATAAAAATAATCTTTTTATATTTCTCTATAAATTAGGCCTTATAATATTAGAAATAGGCCTTATACTAAATAATAAAAGCTTAAAGAGTCTCTTTCTCTTTTTATAGATAGCTAGTTATTCTATTTTGTAATTCTTAATAAGAGTTCAAATTAAATAAGAGTATTATTAGTAAAGCAGATCTTTATAAAAATAATCTTTTTATATTTCTCTATAAATTAGGTCTTATAATATTAGAAATAGGCCTTATACTAAATAATAAAAGCCTAAAGAGTCTCTTTTTTTTTTTTATAGATAGCTAGTTATTCTATTTTGTAATTCTTAATTTGAGTTTTTCTTTCTAAAAGAGTTTTTCAATACAGGCTTATAGGGCCTTAATCTTAAGCTTAAGCTTATTGCAAGTCTTGTAGCGAGAGATAGTAGATAAGATAGGGGTCTGGGAAGATATTATATTCTGTATTGCTTAAGGGAGTATACTGAATCTTTCTTGAATAAGAGTTATGGAAATATAATAAGTATTGCAATAATCTGAAGATTCCAAAATATATAAAGGGTTTATGCTAATAAGAGCAGTGCTAAGACTATTCTTGAATATAGAATAGTAATTAAGATTCTGAATATAAGTATTTACTGCTTAGTATAGGCTACTAGATTAGAGTATAATACTTAGATCTGGTATTTAGATTAATAATTAAAGAGCTATATATAATAATTTATAGTAATAAATATATAATTATATATATATCTGCTTTTTAGTATAGCTTATTTAGATATATTGCTGATTCTATATATTCGAATTAGTTAGATATATTACTAATCTGATATATCTATCTTAATTAGCTAATTCTATAACTCTAACTCTTGCTTATATAAGTATTTCTTAGTGCCTGGTGTTGGATTTGATACTTGTTTATTTTTTCTGTAGAGTTAGCTTGTAATCTGTATATTGGATAGGTTATAATAACTAGCTTAATTTTAGCTAGAATAGAGTTTTTCTATTTATATTTTTTTAGAAATTAGAGAAAAATCTAGTTATTAGATCTATCTATCTTAGCTTTAGCTTTATTAGTTTTTTCTATTATACTAGTTTTTTCTTGCTTTTTCTTTTTTTCTCTTTTCTAATTAATTGCTATTTTTTATTCTATTTAATTAATTTCTATATTTTCTAAGCTAATAATATAAATAAAATAGAATTTTTAGTCTTATTAGCTATTATATTAGTATATTATATTATTTATTAATTAAAGCTTATATTTTATTATTTATAAAACTTTTTAGCTATAGTAAAATATTTTTATAAAATAATATTTATATCTAAGCTATAAATAGCTAGATTTTGCAAATCTATAAAATCTTTATAGATTTTATCTCTATTTATTAGAATAGAAAGCTATACTATTTATAGAAAAGTAATATAAAGCTTATCTCTAATATAAATTATCTATTTCTTATTAAGCTTACTTTTTTTAATAAAGTTTTTAAGAATACTATTAAAACCTATTATAATAGATTTCAAAATAATCTGCTTTGCTTATTATATTGCTTCTTCTATAGCAAGCCTATTATTCAAAGCTTCTATAAGCAAGCTTTTTATAGATTTCTATATATCTTTAAGCTTTATGCCTATATATATTAGTTTATTATTAAAGAAGAAAGCTAGTTGAGATATTCTTCTATTACTTGTTATTATTCTGATCTGCTCTATTCTTAATAAGTAGAGGGCAGCAAGATCGGCCTCTTGGCCGGTTATAGTGTTGCTGGGGAGCTAGCTAGCCTCTTGTCGAGGGCTGGCTGTTGTCAAGCATCTGGCACCGACGCTATAATATCGCGAAAGACTGTGAGGTCTTCTGTAGTGATCTAAGCCACGGTATATCTTCCAGATCAGGAATGCATGAGAATCTCTTTGTTATAACCTATCTAATATGCAGGTTACAGATAGAAATTAGTATAGCATCTCAGCTATTCAGAATAGATCTCTAGGAGCTAAGAGTCCAATACTCTAGTATAGGCCTATAAAAGAAGATAGAATTATATAATCCAGAATTAGAGTTTGGACTAATAGAATTATTATTAGTTCTTTTAATACTATCTTAGATCGAAGTAATTAGCTTTAACTTTATCGATCTAGAACTAAAAAGCTAGATATATAAAGATAGAATATCTATAGATAGAATAGTTTCTTATAGCTCTTTAGTTATTAATCTAAATACTAAATTTAAATATTAATTTATATTCTGATCTAGTAGCTTATATTAAATAGTAAATACTTATATTTAGAATTTTAGTTATTATTCTATATTTAAGAATAATTTTAGTATTTCTCTTATTAATATAAATTTTTTATATATTTTAGAATTTTTAGATTACTATAATATTTATTATATTTTAATAATTCTTATTTAAAAAGATTTAATATACTCTTTTTAAGCAATATAGAATATAATATTTCTCTAGATCTCTATCTTATTTATTATTTTTTGCTATAAGATTTGCAATAAGCTTAAGCTTAAGATTAAAGCTTTATAAGCCTATATTAAAAATTCTTCTAGAAAGAAAAAACTTAAATTAAGAGATATAAGATAAAATAACTAGCTATCTATAAAGAAAAAAAAGAGCTTTTTAAGCTTTTATTATTTAATATAAAGCTTATTTTTAATATTATAAAGCTTAGTTTATAGAGAAGTATAAAAAGATTATTTTTATAGAGATTTATTTTACTAGCAATACTTTTGCTTAGTTTAAATTCTTGCTTTATAATTATTTTAATAATTATAAATACTCTAATAATTATAATAAAGAGATAAAAGCTATTTTTAATTTCTTCTAAAAATTTAAAAATTCTATTAAAGAAGTATTTAGTAATTTAGATAAAATATAAATAGCAAAATAAGCTCTTATAGCTTTATAATAGCAAAAATTAGTATTAGAATATATTTCTAGATTTTACTAGCTTAATAAAAAGATTAATTAGAATAATAAAATATTAATATTTAAATTTTATAAAAAATTTAAGAATTTAGTAAAAAATAAATTTTATAAATTAGATTAATCTAATAATCTAGCTAAATATATTATTATAGCTATATATATTAATAATAGAAATTTTAAATAAGAATAGAAAAAGTAATAGAAAAGAATAGCTTAATTATAAAATTTTTAAATAAAATCTAATATTAGCAAAAAATACTAATAATTATATATTTAGTTAAATTATTTTTGCTAATAATATTCTAATATAATATAAAATAATAATATATATATTAGTTTTATAAAATTTAATATAGCTAAGTAATAATATATTTAGAAAAGAAGCAAAAATTGCTTTAATTATAATAAATTTAAATATTTTCCTAAAAATTATTACTAATTAGAAAGATAAAATTAGCAATCTATTCTAAAAAAATAATAAATAAATATTATATAATAATAGAAATCTAATTAGCTAAGTAAAAATATCTAGCTTAAATAAATAGTAAATTCTATTAATTATAGACTTTTTAATTAGATATTCTGCTATAAAGATAATTGCTTATTATATCTTTAGATAAAAAAAACTTAGAATAATTTCTAAAAATATTAAAAAGAATAGATAATTAGTAATAAGCAGATTTAGCCTGCTTTATAATATAGTTATAAATTCTAGCAATTTAGATTATTTAAATAACTTTTTTAATAATTTTAGAAAATAAAATAAGAAATATTATTTTTTTAATATTAGTATAAATATTAGATATTATTAGCAATAAAAAATAAATTTAATATAATTAGCAAATAAAATATTTTAGAAATATCTAAATAAGAATAAATTTTAAAAAAAAAAATATCTTAGAATTAATAACTAGATAATTTACTAAAATCTATTACTCTTAATATAGAAAATAAAAAAAATATAATACTAGAAATCTTTAAAAAAAGAAATAAATACTAGAATTAAATATATTATATATAAATTTAATCTATAGAAATTTTTTATATATATTCTATTATAGAATATTAAAGCAATATAATATAAAAATCTATAAATTAGCTTTTATTATATTAATATTTATAATATTATATAAATCTTTTATATATATTATAGTTATAGAGTTTATTTTTATAAGAAAATTAGATATAAATAGTTTTTTATTAGAAAATATAATTAGATTTTCTAAATAATTAAAAAATTAGCTATTAAATATAGAAAAGTTTTTAATAAAAAATATTATAATATATATATTAGATTATTAGAAAATTATTTATAAATATATATTAATAAATAAATATAATAATAATAATATATTATTTTAAGCTATATAATTTATATTTATTAGAAAATATAATAATAGTACTAGAATAAAAAAAATATAGAATTTATAATTATAAAAAATAGCAAGCTAAAAACTTTTTATAATAAATAGCTTAAGATTTTCTAAAAGAAAAAAATTGCTTATAAAGAGATAATAGCTAATTAAAATTATATAATTTTTCTATATAATAATAATAAATTATTATATATATTTAGAATTTTATATAAAAATTTATAAAAAATAATATAATATTATTATTAATAGTAGTATATAAAAAAATTATATTTTATTATTAGTAATTAATAGAGATAAGATATTATAGAGATAGAAAAAAATTTATTTAATTATTTATAATTAAAGAAAAACTAATTATATATAATTAAAAATTAATTAATAGAAAAACTAATTACTTATTTATAATAATTAATAGATATAAGATAATAGATTAATTTAATATTATAGATATAATATATAATAAAATAATATTAAAGCTTTTATAATTTAAGAAGTATAATTTTTTAAATTAATTAGATTATTAGCTAAATTTTCTAAAAATAAGCTATATTTATAAAAATAGTTATAATTAAAAATATAAAATAGAATCTAGTTATTAAAGATAGCTAATAAAAAAATATTTAAATAGATTTATAAATATTTTTAAATTAGCAGAAATTAATAGCTTATAAAAAAGAATTATATAAAATATAGATTCTTAAATATAGAGCAGAAATAAATTAAAATAATAAATATATAAAAACTAAAAAAATCTAGCTTAATATAAAATAATAATATAAGATAATAGATAATTATAGAATTATAAAATAAGCTATTATAAATTAATCTAGTAAAAAAAGATAGCAATAGATTTTAAGAAAAAATATATTATAATTTAATCTAATTTAGCAGGCAAGAATAAATAATATTAGAATATAATATTAAGAAAAAACTAAAAAATAATAATAAAAATACTTAATAATATCTTCTATTTTTCTAGATAATAGAAATAGAAAAAGAATCAGAATCTATATTTGCTAAAATTCTATAAAAATATTAGAAATTTACTAATCTATTTTTAGAAAAATTTAAAAATAGATTTCTAGAATATAAGCTCTATAATTATAAAATTCTACTTAAGAAAGAAATTTAGCCTAAATTCTTCTTTATTTATAAACTTGATAAAGTATAATTCGAGATATTTAGAAAATATTTTAATAAAAATTTAAAAAAAGCTATATTAGATTCTTATAATTATTAGTAAAATATTCAATTATATTTATATCTAAGAAAAATAATAAATTTAGACTATATATTAATTATAAATAATTTAATAATATTACTATTAAGAATTAATATTTCTTATTATTTATTAAAAAGCTATAAAATTAATTATAAAAAATATAATAATTTATAATATTTAATTTTAAAAAGAATATTATTATATCTATATTAAAAAAAAAAAAGTAGAAAATAGCTTTTAGAACTTGCTATAGATATTATAAATATTTAGTTATATTTTTTAAATTAACTAACATATTTATATTTTTCTAAAAAATAATTAATTATATTTTATATAAATATCTTAATATTTTCTATATTATTTATTTAGATAATATTTTTATTTATTCTAAAAATTTTAAAATATATTAATAATATATATAGCAGATATTATAAATATTCTAGAATATTAAATTACTAATTAAATTAATAAAAAATTATTTCTATATTTAGAAAATTAATTATTTTAAATATATAATTAAATTAGAATATATTAATATATAAAAAGATAAAATAAAAATAATTAGAAATTAGCTTAAATTATAAAATATTAAAAATATTAGATTATTTTTTAAATATACTAATTTTTATAAATAATTTATTAAAAATTATAGCAAAATTATAAAATCTTTTATAAATCTTATAAAAAATAAATAATTTTTTAAATAGATATAGAAAATATATAAAGCTTTTTTTAATATTAAGAAATAAGTTATATTAGAATCTATTTTCTATAAAATAGATTTATAAAAATTTTTTAAAATTAAAACTAATATATTAAATTTTATATTTAGCAGATAATTTAGATAATAAGATAATTAAAAATATCTCTAGATTATTAGTAATTTTTTAAAAAGCTAAATAAATTAGAAATTAATTATAGAATTCTAAATAAAGAATTTATAGCTATTATTAAAATATTTAAAAAATAATAATATTATCTAATAAATACTAAATATCTAATTATTATATATTTAGATTATAAGAATTTAATAATATTTATAATAATTAAAATTCTAAATAAATAATAAATCTAATAAGCAGAATTTTTTTATAATTTAATTTTAAAATTATCTATTATAAAAAAATAAAAAATAGCAAAATAAATATTTTTAGCAAATAAATAAATTACTAGAATAAAAAGCTAGCAGAATTCTAGAATATTTTCTAATAAAATAAAAATAGAAATTTTATAAATAAAGCAAGAAAATTAAATATTATTTTTAAAATTAATAACTAAAATAAGAAATTAGAAAAAATAATATTAGCAGAATAAAATAAATATATCTAAAATATATATAATATATTAATATATAGCTATTAGAAAATTAGAATAATTTATAAATAAATTAAATAATATTAGAATTTTCTAGATTTTAGAAAAAAATTAAAAATATTATTAAAATATATAATAATTATAAATAAAATAAAATAAAATAATATAAATTCTATAAATTATTATAATTTTTATTAATATCTAATACTATTTAATTATTTATTAGTTTAGATTTTATTATTAAGCTATTTATTTTATAAAAACTCTTAATTAAAATATAATATAATAATATTTTAATAATAATTTATAAACTAAATAAATATACTTATTTTCTTTCTTATAAGAAAAATAGTATAGCTAAAAACTTTATATATATATTTTTTAGAATAATTATAAGTAATTATAGAATATTATAAGAAATTATCTTAGATAGAGATAGAAAATTTATATTATATTTTTAGATATTATTTATAAAATAGCTTAAAATATATTATAAGATATTAATAATATTCTATTTATAAATAGATAAATAAATAGAATAAACTAATTAAATAATAAAATAATATTTATATTATTATATTAATAAATAATAAAATAATTAAATTAAATTACTATTATTTATATAATTTATATATAATAATATAGATATAAATATAATAAGAAAATTATTATTTTATATATTTTATAAATATTATCTAATAGCTTATTATAAAATATTGTCTAAAATAAATATAAAATTAGCAGAATAGCAAATATAAAAAATTAAAAATATATAAAAAAATCTAATCAGAATTTAAATTTATCTAAAAATAAATAATTAAATATATTAACTTAAAAAGAATTAAGAAATTAATTCTATAGAAAAAAATAAAATCTATCTTATCTAATATAATATTAAAATAATAAAATTATTAAATAAGCTTAATTATAAAAAAATAGAATCTTTTAAAATTATATAATAAATTTCTCTAATTAATTATAAACTCGAATTATTTTATAAAATAAAAATATATCTAATCTTCTATATCTTATTTCTTAAATCTATATTACTAAAAATATTAATAAATAATATTATTAAAATTAAAATTAAAAAACTAGAATATAAAATAGAAAAAATTTTCTAGAAATAAAATAATAAAAATCTCTTTCTTATTAAATAGAAAAATTACTTTTATAGCAAAAAATATATAGAAACTAAGAAAAAATCTTTATAATTACAGAAAAATATTTAGAAAATAATTAGAAAAATATTTTTAATAACTAAAATAATTAATAATAAAATATATATTAGAAAAGCTAAAACTAGAATATAGATTCTAGAAAGCTTATCTTAGCTTAGAATAAGAATCTAAAATTTTTATAAAAAAATATTAATTTTAAAAATATTTAGATCTATAATAGACTAATTAATTTTATTTATAGCAGAACTAAAGAAATTTTTAGAAAATAGCTTTTTAGAAATTAATATTTTAATATTATAATTAGCTTTTTTAGCAACTAAATACTCTATCTTAGCTTTTTAGATTTAATATATTCTAGCTTTTTAATTATATTAAATTTTTAATATATAATATATACTATTTTAAAAGCTTATAAATAGTATTATAGCTATAAATATTATATTTTAATATTTATAATTATTATTTCTGCTTTAATATAATTTAATTTAGCTTTTATTTTAGAATATTATAAAATAATTTTATATATCTATATAAAAATTAGATTATATATATTATAATTTTTCTTTTTAAGCAGATATATTTAATATAATAGAAAGAGTTTTTCTTAAAAGCTAAGTATAGAATTTTATAATTCTTATAGAAAAAATAGAAAAATATAGCTATATTCTAGCAGAAAATAAAAGACTAAAAAGAAAAAGATTATTTAATCTTTTTATAATAAAGCTTAGAAACTCTATTTAATATCTTAATTAGAAAAGCATAATAATATATATAAAGAATAAAGAAAGAAACTTATAGAAGATTATTAGAGATAATAATCTATAAAAGAAAATAATATTATAATCTATCTAATATATAGATTATAAATAGAAATTAATATAATATTCTAGCTATCTAGAATAGATTTCTAGAAGCTAAAAGTCTAATATTCTAATATAAGCTTATAAAAAAAAACAGAATTATATAATCCAGAATTAGAATTTAGACTAATAGAACTATTATTAATCTCTTTAATACTATCTTAAACTAAAGTAATTAGCTTTAATTTTATTAATCTAGAACTAAAAAGCTAGATATATAAGAATAGAATATCTACAGATAGAATAATTTCTTATAGCTCTTTAGTTATTAATCTAAATACCAGATCTAAATATTGGTTTATACTCTGATCTAGTAGCCTATACCAGGCAGTAAATACTTGCATTCAGAACTTCAGTTGCTGTTCCGTATTCAAGGATAGTCTTGGCACCTCTCTTGTTAGCATAAACCCTTTGTGTACTTTGGAATCTTCGGATTACTGCAGTGCTCATTACACCCTTGGTGTTGTGAACCTAGGGGTCGGAAAGAGAAAAGGAAGAAAGATGGAGTTGTGTTAATGGAGAGACAGGAATGGTAGAACTGGAAAAGAGCAAAAGAACCTCGGGGATAGGGCGGACGGTCGGCCGGCTTAACAGGCTGACTCTGTTGACGGATTCGCTCGGGCCTTACACTTTGTTTGTGACCTGCATGTAGGATGGGTCATAACATCTGAAGTGCATGCTTGCTACTATAAGGCTGCAGGATAGCGCTCGAATTTGCACGGCAAAAATGCTTTTAGATCCTCGGGAAGAGGCTTAGGATCCTGCGGGGCTGGCAGTGCTGTGACAAGAACAGCGTATGGTGCTCGAGGCGAGTAGTGTTCTCTAGCGACAGGAAATACAGGCTTCTCATCAGCCACCGCAGGGTGGCCGCCGGAGACCGCAGCTGTCGTGCAGGCTGGCTGCCATAGTGCCACCTCATATACATATACTCAAGTCCGCGACACATGGCATAGAATAAATCAATGGCTACTTGCATCGAGACCTTAGGGTCCGTTCATCGACCGGCGCTTGCTTTGAGCCCCGGGATAAGGACTGTCCCCGCTTCCTGCTTACCCCGGTCGCCTGCCTGCTCCTGATGACGAGATGGTCCAGAGAGGTACGGACATAGCTGGTGACACAATGCGTCTGTCTGCCCGGCATGTGCAGGGCCTCCATGACTTGAAATATGCCGGTGGCGAGGTCTTTGAGACGATATTGTAGGTGCCTCCCCGCCCTCCGCCCTGGGCCCAAAAGAATGCGCCCTGCGGGCTCACACAGTATCCTCTTGCCTGCAGAACATATGAACGTATCTGGCCCAGCCGGGGACCCCCTCATGGCGCTGCGGGCGCCGACGGGTCCGCCCTGCCGCGGATCTCATTGAACCTCTTCTCGGTCCAGTCGAACACGTTGTCGTGGCGGAACCCCTAGACCTGAAGACGCGGCGGAATAAACCCCGCAGGTATGCGTAGTTGGGCCTGTCCTCGAAGCCCAGAGACTGGGTGTAGTCGATGTAGGTGGCGAAGGCGTCGGGGGAGGGAGGGCGCGCACAGCTCCTTGCCCGAAAGGCTCCCCTTCTTCTCCTTGATCATCCGGCTCCTCTCCTTGGCCGTCGCGGCCCTGAGCCCCTGCCATGGCAGCGAGCCGCGAGCCAAGTAGACAAGGACATAGCCGAGGCTCTCGAGGTCATCCCCCAGGACTATTCTGGCCCCGAAGCCTCAGTAGGGAAGACGAGGGAGGAGCGAATAGGGGGGGGGGGAGGGAAGGGGGTTTGCTTACCGCGCCCTTTATGGCTATTGATACTGGCATAGCGGGAGGTGCCGCCGAAAGAACGGCTCCGACACTCTCTGTTCCTCTCGGCGAACTCTCTGCTCATCTTGGCGAACTCATACTCCCTGGCCAGGCCAAAGTCAATAGTATACAGAATATTGCCCTGCCTCCCAATGCCCATCAGGAAGTTGTCAGGCTTGATATCGCGATGGAGGAAACCTCGGGGAGTGAATAAACGCGATCCGGGAAAGAGCCTGGTCGGCGAGAAGGAGGATGGTCTTGAGCGAAAGGCTCCGGCTGCAGTAGTTGAGCAGGTCCTCGAGCGATAGGCTCAGCAGGTCGTGGACCAAAGCATAGAAGTCACCCTCCTGGCCGAACCAGCGCACCTGGGGGATGCCCACCCCGCCCGACAGCGCCTTATATGTGTCTCTCTCGGTCTCGAGCGGTCGGGGGTCGTCCCGGATGTGCGTGAGCTTGATGGCCACCTCGTCACCCGATTGAAGATCCGTTCCTACTCGGGTAAGCCTTGGTGCAGCGTCGCAAGTCGTGGGCGGTGGTGTGTTGTTTGGGGAGGGAGGGGGAGGGAGGGGAGGGCGTACCACTGTAGATCAGGCCGAAGCCTCCCTGCCCGATCTTGCGGTCGATCCGGTACCTGTCGTTGACGAGAATGTCCTAGGCGGCGGCACTCCCGTAGGCTACTCGGCTGGGCTGATAATTGGGGAGATTTCGGGAGTTTCATACCTTCATTTCGATACAGAATGGGTTGTCTATCTCGAGAGGCGAGCTAAATCCGGCCAGGACATAATGACATCAGTTCCCGCTGCGGCGAATCATTTCACCGGCCCGCTGTGCTTCCGAAAAAAGCCAAGCGTCGCCTATCTAGCCGCGGCGCGTGGAGTAGCGCCCCCGCAGGTCATCAGGTCCAGACGCGACAGGCCCACACCCACCGCGCCGGCCTGTCCAAGGTCTGGCTCACCCCTCGTGCCCGAGAGCTTCATCGGCGGACCAGCTCGCCTTACGGACTTCGAGCGCTTTGTGAGACGCGGCAGTCCAGATCTCCATTATCTTTGAGTTGTGGGTGAGGTTGTACCCGTTAGGGCGGCTATCTGACTGGCTGCGCCTGTAACCCCAAACCTGAGCTACGTAAGCACGATGTTGCTGCCGTACAAGATAGAGCAGGACGGGGACTTTATTCCTGATAGAATAATCGCTGTAGCATGCAAACAATATCGACTCATTTCTCTTTCCTAAGGGCAATGTCACACATATTCCTAGTCTCTTTATTGCGAACCAGATACAGGATACCGTGTTTCTCTAATGAACCAGAACTCGGGCGCCGTCGCACGAAAGGAAAGAACAAACGAACGAACGGATGCCACGAGAAATGGGCAAGGGCCCCGGCGACCCAAGCATGCCTGGTCAGAAGAACGACGGCAAACGAAGGCCAACGAGGCGCAAGATCAGGGTGAAAAACCTGCCTCAGACTCAAAATTAGAAAAGAAGAAGAGAACGTGTGTGTATTGTCCATCTACCGAAAAAATTTAAAGTCGTGGTGTGGTCCTCTTATATGTGTGCCGCCGGGGCCCACCTGCACTCCAGGTCCCGAGGTAGACCACACTGGCCACCACCGCAACACTAGCATTTTGCCGTTCGCTTCTATTGTATTACAGAACCAATCTTATCAAAGTCACTACCATCCTTTTGTCTTCATTGATCATGATACCCGCTTTGTCCGACTTACCATATCATTTTCCTCGAACACGGCTCTGCCGCCTCCTATACGTCGACCATGCTAATTGATCTTTCGAGAATTGGGTTTCTTGCGACGGGAGCCCGACGGCGGACTCTGCGAGTCTCTGTGGCGCTTGTGGCGACTGTGGCGTTTCTCCGATATCGACGTCGACGTGAAGCTTGGATTGACAATCATCGCGGGTCCGATAGCAGCGGGTGTAGATGATACGCTGTTCCCCTGGCAATCTTGCCCTGCAGGAAATTGTGATGTTTCAACGGCCGGTGGTGAATGCGTAGCCTGGCAGTCGATATTCTCGTCCGAGATGGAATTGGAGTTGTCCCCGGACTGTGCCTCAGCTGCTGCGACCCGCGCTTGGTACGTAGCGTTGGCACCCTCAATGAAAGTGTCTTGGTGCTGCTTCGCCAGGTCTCTCAGATTCCTGTATGCAGTAGCTCCTTCGACAAAGATCTCCCGTGAATCCGTTATAGAAAATGTCCTGATCTGGTTCATGTGGTACTGGGGCCGCCCTCCTGGCGTTGCGGGCGCAGTAGCATGGTGGGCAAATAGCTGGAGCGTCCCTACTCCGCTATGATAGGTCGAGCTGTAGGTATAGGCATGGCCATCGTACACCGGCTCCTCCCGGCCATAATTCTGCAGGCTATGCATAGCCCGGGCACCGATTGCTCCATCATAGCGAGCCTGCCACATCACCACCGCTGACAATCCATTCGGGCCCTTGGCCTCCATAAAGAAGTTGGGCGCCATAATTCGATCTGTCGAAGTGGAGGGGATGATATGATGTTGAAGCTCGCTGCGAACAGACGGGGTAAGCTGGGTAGGGTTGGCGCCCAGAGCAATATCTGGTTGTGGAGCTGCTAGAGTCCCGTCGGTGAGCGACTCTAGATTCCGATAGAGTACAGCCTCGGTAGATGGATAGTTGTCCTGCCAAGGGCCAACAATAGTCGGTAGTACGTATTTGCATACCTTGTTCTTATCCTTTGCCTGCTCATTCTTGTCTAAGAAGGTTTCGAAGGCATTATCTGGGAAACGAGAGGGCGAGAGTGATGACCTTGGGATAGCCAGTGCCGCTTTTGTTCCTGCCAGATCCAGCTTTTGCGATCTCCGTACTCCATGAATTCCATGATCAGCCAAATGTTGTGGGGAGATAACTGTGAAATTCGACGATGGGCAAAGACTACCCATCAGCTACGCAATTTACAGAGATCCAATGCGATATCTCTGAAGCCTTTATCACGCTGAGCAGGAGAAGCTGGTTGTTGTCCGAAAGACCCTCAATTGCCGATTGCCTGTAGCAGGAAGAACGAGCATTGTCGACAGAATGCTCGTGTGACGTGGCGTCATCGCGCTGTGTTATGATGTCATAAGGAGCACGACCGCTGCTATGCTCCCGCGTGGGCACCGGTTTCCGGAAGGACGGTGTCTCCTTGCTTCCAAGCAAGCACGTGCCGCCTAATGCGCTCGGTCGCACTAGGACCCGTCAACTCTTCCGCCAGTGTCTCGATTGCTGAGCCCTCCTTGCGATTTCGCTTTGGCGGCGGCTCAGCTACTTCAATGCTAGTATCGATCGTCCTTCACCCGACTCTGCCCTGGTTTGTTCGCAGGCCGTTTCTTTGGAGATCTTGAATTGTTGGGGAGCGGCGTTCGGTCGAATTTCGAGGAGTGAGAGGCCGCAATGCCAGCGCGGATACCTTCTGACGGTGTTGTATCGGAACGAAGTTGCGTCCAAGTGTGAACTGTGTCGGATTGTGAAGAAACAGCGGTGGCTGCATACAGGGCGTCCTGGTATTCAGCTGCTCCCTCAACTCGCGGACGCTGTTGCGGCTAAGTACCCAACGGCAGTGACGGCAGAAACGGGGTAAAAGTCGCAACGTTCTTGCCAAGAAGTCGCGGGAAGGCATCAGTATGGCTGCTCATAGGCCAATTCTCCGGCAGCTTATGATTGGGGAGCGTTAAAGAATAATCCTGGCGCGGACACGTCTTGTCGTCCTCGACGACCAGCACAGAAGCGATTGATGGAAGCGCTTACAACTCCACTCGTCGAGACACTCGAAGCAGCGTACCGTCGGAGGGGCAATGCCATTGATGCCATTGTCGTATACTGTGCCGTGGAGGAAGGATGTGCTATGCCTACCGTGCCCAGGAGGCACGCAGTGTCGAAGGAGCCAGCTGATTCCCGCCCTAAGCCGGACCTGCCGGCCGAGAGCTTGGTACGTACCGCCGTGATGTCCGTCTTCGTGAAGGAAAGACCGCGGATATGCTTCTTCCTCTGCGTGGGAAAGGCCCTCACCCTCTCACCGGACGATGATCACATCAAAGACCTCATCAAAGAGTTTTATACCTCGGGCGATCTAACAAAACTCTTCCTGCGCAAACACCTGTCTAAGCTGCAGGACGGCGACAGCAGCCACTGTGGGGCCTACGACATGCCGCTCAAGAACAAGATGCACCTTCAGAGGCACGCCCGTGGCTTTTACGGCACCGTGTCATGAAGAGCAATGAGGCCGGAAGAAGCTGTTCGCCTATACGAACTTTGGGGTAACTTTAGTTATCTCTGGATTTGTTTCATATTTGGGTAAAGAAGAATTAGAGAATGGCATGTGAGGTTATGTACTTGAGAAGTTTATAAAGAGTTGTATTATGTATTGTATCTGTCATGTGATATGTCTAGAGATGTAATGAGGTTCGGAGGGATTAGCCGGTTCTGATACCGTCCAGCCTTGTCCTAGGAACCCAGCGCCAATTCCAGCTATTTTCTTTCTCTTTTTTCATTATCAATTCCGTCAACATTCCTTAAGCATACCCGGCTTCTTCTTCTGCGCAACATCTCTTACCACTAGAATAGATCAACATTCGTCTTAACCTAAAGAACGAGTCCATTCACTTATACACTTCTACTTCGTTTGCTCTTAAAATATGACGATACTATAATACCACGAGCCTAAAACTATCCGGAAGGCCGCGTTACAGTTTATGACTGAGGTTGAGAAGAATGCCTCGTTCCCTCGGCTAGCCAGTGAAAGCCTTGTTTTTAAGTCTCGAAGCTCCTATACGCTACGACAGGTGGGATGAATAGATGGAGGGAAGGGCGCAGACGACAGGGATTAGGATTCGTGGTTCCGACCAGTGGGATAGGAACACCTATCTGCTTACGGAACTAACGAGAACACTCATTGCGGATCCTCTCTTGTAGTGCCATGTTGACGGAATGCCAACATCAACTCTCGCCCTGGATCCACGCCATATACAGTCGAGCAGTGCTTCTCTTTTTGGGGGCAGTGCAAAGAAAGCCCGAAAAACCACGCCACAAGAAGTTCGCCGTGCCGTAGAAGACTTGCCCATTATTCGTTTGGACGAACTAAAAGGATGGTCCGTCGCAAACGATCATGTTGATTACCCAATCTTTCTATAGGCGGTGTCGAGGGCTATGCGTCTTTACGATTTTACTCAAGCCGAGCAATTCGGCCGAGCAATTCAACCAAGCTCTATCTAGGGGCCAGGGCAGTGCGGCGATTTCTC
This sequence comes from Immersiporthe knoxdaviesiana, assembly GCA_021117315.1. Lineage (NCBI taxonomy): Eukaryota > Fungi > Ascomycota > Sordariomycetes > Diaporthales > Cryphonectriaceae > Immersiporthe > Immersiporthe knoxdaviesiana. The sequence goes on from CP088214.1 coordinate 1,640,757, forward strand.
GCGATATATTGAGACTTGTATAGTTATGGAAATCACCGTGTTTAGAACGGAGTTTCTTAAGATATCAAGCTAGTTATATAATTAGCAATCCAAACCTGTAAATCAATACACAATAGGTTCCAAGGACAATTATAGTCGCTAGATTCTTACTATACTATTCGGTAAAATATGTGGAGTATAAAAGCATAGAGAAAATGTTAGCTAAGTCTTCTATAAGCTGATATTCGCAGTGAGAACTAATAGACATATTATCTTTTGGAAATAGGATAGCAGGAACTCTGGAGGAGGATAATAGAGTGCCTTCTAGTCCCAGTTGGCGTATCTCTCGCATGGAGTCACTGCTTAGACGACCGCGAGAACGATGTTATCCGTCTTCTTACCGGGATTGTAGCATAGGTGTACGCACGACCTACCACACTACACCATCCTCTACACAGTCAGCTTGGCGCACGGACGACCGGCACGGAATACTGTACTTTGTGTTAGTGAATGGTGGCTAGCTCCTGACTGTAAAGTTCAGGTTCTGCAGGTATTCTACCTGAAGCCAGGTTACTAGGTACGGCAGTGGGGTCGAGCTACGTTACTGGGCATAATGCCCTGAAGTCAGATTACTAGGCACAACGGGGGCGTGGAGCTCTGTTACTGGACATGGCTCTGGTTCCTGAACTGAGGCGGCCAAAGCCCCCTTCCTTTTCCCTTTCGTCGTGCGGCAGGTTTTGCGAATCGCGGTCGGCATGAGCGTTGCATCTCCACCACTATCTCGGGTAGGGGACATATACTCGAAAGGTTTGAAGAGATTGTCGTCGACGATGCCAGGGCTTTTGTGGCTTCTCGGATATCACGGGTCCCTGTAGGCCGAGACTGTCTCGCAGAAGCAGGTTTTCGTATACATACCGCATCAACCAGCACTGCGTTCTCGACGGTGTCGCGCTCAGAGTACCAGACCCCATATTTGCCGCTGATGTCCCTGATCAAAGACCGTACCTAGTTCAACTGGTATACGGACGGGAACACTTTTTCCTACGGGATAAGTTGTCGAGGGAAAATCCGGCCGACAGAATCGGTCATATCGCCGGGCGTGGTCAAAGAACGGTGGGTAACTACCTTAACGGTAAGGCCGCAAGAGTGACAAGCCTTAGGGTAAGCTCAAGTGTTAGTGGCTGTGATGTTTAACCTCGCTTTGCAATGCTATCGAATCTCTTTTGGTTTCCCTTGGTAAAAGGCGCCTACGATGCAGGACTGAGGGGCCCCGGCGCTGGAGGGGGCGGCGCTCCGGTCACCAGAAAGCACTGCGGCGCGTCAAGCTCCCTTGGGTACCAGCTCAATCTTCCGTCCTCAGTCCACCTGGTTCTCTCAGTCGCCCACCTAATACCGACACCCGACGGCGAGGATCCCTTTCATCGCGGTGAGCCCCCGCCCAGCCCTGCCGAGGCGGGTCGAGATTCCGACGGCAAAGATAGGGAGCTCTTCGAGGTCGAGGCACTTGTACGGCACAAGCCGGATCGACGGAGCCGCACAGGTTATCTGCACTTAGTCAAATAGAAAAGGGCTGTGGTTGTCATGACAACAGATGAAAGACGGAACGGCAGCAGCGTCACGCGGATGAGCTGGCGAAGAAATACCGGGAATAAATTGTGTGTGTGTGTGTGTGCGTGTGTAGTACCCAAACAAAAAAAAAAAGTTCAACTTTATATCTAAGACAAAGTAGAAACAAAGGAAGACAGGAATCTCACCCATCCCAAACTTCCAGCGCGTCCCCAGCTAATATCTCCACCCCCTCGTCCTCTCCGACTTCCTCGGCCTGCTGGTCTAACATCATCACAAACTCGGAATATCCCGAGAGTTGATCGGCTGTAGAGGCTTCGGACAAAAGTCCTAACCACAGAGAAGATATCCGAAAGCTCCGCAATGAGCTGGGTTGGCAAATTTTATCTGCTTCTTGTCGAGCAGTTTCTGATCTTCAACTTCGAGAAGACTGTTAATCTTTACGCCAAATTGTTTCGCGTCTTCCGCCTTCTTCGTGTTATTTGGAAACTGATCCCGACCGATGCTTATAAAAATGTCGAGTAGCGAGTCCACACGTGAGACCGGCCAGAGAGATATAACCTTGTTTGCAACGCCCCCTTGCCCACCACGTGGAAAGGGCCAAGGTCGAGTTCTTTGGCCACAGGTATATACTTAGCTGCCTCGAAGTACAGCCGTAAGACATCCATAACTCGAAATCACCCTGGTCATCGAGACTGTTCTTTTTATAACTCATTATGACGAATTTGCCGGACACTATAAACCAATCCGGAGTGAGATCGGCGTCTTGAAGGATCTTTTGTATACTAATTATCGGAGTGCCCAATAATGCCCATATTACCGTCAGCTTTCAGCTCTTGGCCCGGCCTCTTGCTAGGTAGGGTTTCTGGTAAAGTAGACATTTGGGAGGACCTGGGTTTAAAGTAGAATCAGGCAAGAAGGGGTATTTTGCCGGCTATGAGTTTGAGAGCCACAAGCTCATCGCAGCCCCAGAACACGGCCTCGTCTAAGATGTGATCCTCTTGGTCAGAGAACGCCGCCAATACAGCATAGGCAGGTTGGCTCCACTCTAGAGCGAATTCATCGAGGGTTGTTGTATTATGCCGGTGTTCTATGCTGGCTATATGGTCGTAGTGAAGGGTTGGGCTATAATAGGTAGCTGCTTGGCAAAGTTTCAGAGTAAGATCTTGGGCTTATAGTCGCTTGTGAGATATTGAAGGCCAGTAATTTAAGAGACGACCTCGGGTGTGGCAGTGGCCTTATATGCTCTAGGAAACCCAAGCGCCAGACGTCGTGGGGTATATTTGAAAGATGCCTTGCGGGCAATACAGCTGCCTCTAGGCGGCCTTTCTCCTGGCTGTGTCCCGTAGGTGAGGGTGATTCTGCATGTATCCATTATGTAGTCCTAGACTGACTTCGAGAGTGAACAAGAGAAGGTAGCTCGCTCTTTTGCCGTGTGCTAGTTTCTACCCGCTGGTTGCCGATGACGGCAAGGAAGGTTTCCTCATGGGAGTTCCCTTTGGAGTCCTTGGTCGTGGTCAACGTACTCGTGCATGGGATGCGACTTCGTGCTGACGTCTGGCAGTACGTCTGCCATCCTCGGAGGCAGTTCTCCAGGGCTACCGCCCCCGCCTTACCTGACGATTCTCGGTCCATGCTTCTAGATAGACTAGAGGCAGCCTAAATTTTGGGCATCAGACCCGGCTTATTCTACTTTACGCTAGCCACGGCGGGACCACGACACGCCTTGGGAGTTGGGCTGTGTGGAGGAACCAGCATGAGCTAGTGGTGACGACGATGGTGATGCCGTAGAGCTGCCGAGGTGCGACATGTTGATACGGGCTGAGCAGAGCGGAAGAAAGACAGAGCGGAAGAGACAGAGTACTGCGATGTGGAACGTTTACGAGAAATTAGCCTAGATGCGTATAGAAGAAAGAAAAGGGGCACAAGGAAAAGGGGCCCAGAAGATCCCACCCGCCCAGGCTTTCTTCTAGCTGTATCGTGAAACAGGGGAGCAGAGGAGCAGCCTTGACTCCGATTGAGCGCGTCGACGCGTCGGTCCGGTGATGATGGGAACGGTAGGCGTAATGGGGAAGAAAAGACAGACCAGAAGGGAGAGGGACGGGAGGGCGCACAATGAATTCCCTCTCCCTGCCCTGTGTAGCGCCGCAAGATCCAGTTTCACGCGAAAGAACACATCCAGATCTATCAGCGCCAATAGGAGTTGAGTAGAGTCTGTAGAATGATGTGGTGTGTGGGCACCAGCTTACACCAGCATGAACGCAAAGCAGGAGAAGGTTCTTCGTTGTGCGGTAGAGATGTTGTGATATGGCGGTTGCGGTCGAGGTGAAAAAGGAAGGGGAAAGTTGATGGAAGGGGCTGGCAGGCTGGTATTTGGGGCCCGTCTGACTACGAAAAAGAAAAGGTGGTTTGACTGCCTTATTAGCAAGGCATACGTAAAACTGGAGTCCTCAGGCCACATCGTGACTCACTGACTTTAAGACCATTCACAGGCTGAGTCACTTGGGCGCTAAGCCCGATTGGTTGATGAGATGCGACAGGGCGAGAGCAGCACTAGGTTGTATAGCGAATCACCCGAGCAGACTATATAGCAGCATTTTGGTTTCGGCTTGGCGATAATGAGCACCCATACCGCGCAGAGGCTATACAACCTGACGAGACTTTTAGGCACCAGGCATGAGAGAAGGGGCGCGAGGAACAGATGGACTGACTCTGTTGAGGTAACGTAGCGATCGACGACGTGAGGGGAGAGAAGAGCGGCTTGCTCTTAGGACTTCAGGCTTGCCAACTGCTTCATGCTCTCTTCTTAGCTCCCTCTTGGATCCGTGTCCCTGGCATGCTGAGCTCGTATTGATATCCCAAAGCTATCCGATAGTATTTGAAGTAGGTAATAGTGATAAACAATTAAAGTGCATAGGATAATCTTTTTTTTTTCTCCCCTGTATTTGTTCGGGTGAGTAATTTGTTAAATACGTACTCCAAAGTTAGAGTGACAAGTTGAAACAACCCCGCAATCGTTTGGTTCTCAGACAAATGTTTGCCTGTCCCAAACCCCTAGTCCTTAGTCAAGTCAATAAACTCACTCCAACACCACTTTTCCTTTCGGACCGAAAAAGCTTCCTCCTCCGGGGTCGAATCTGTGCGTTGTTTCGCGACTGTAGGACTCCCCGTTCCACTCGCCCGCCGCTTTTTAGGGTAACGATGGTCTTTATCGGAATCCAGATCATCGCTCGTCCACCACTCACACAACTGCTCACATCCCATCAAGATACAAGTTGGAGCAAGCATTATGGAACCGACCCGGAAGCGTTACGCATTGGCCAAACGGTCCATCTATACAAGCCGTACAACCAAATGCCATTTCTTCACCCCATGCGTGGCAGACGACAGCGGTGGCTGCGGCCTCGTCCGCGTCACGGAGGCGGAGGCAGACTGTGCCCATGTCGGAGCCACAAATCTCTCTTTTCTGGGCTGGGCCACGCTGATCGCCGTGCAACATGAGCTCGTCTTCGATAACATGGATGGAAATATCAGGTCCTTCCTGCCCTAGGGTTTCCAATGGCCTCGTCACATGAAATCCTGGTGTAATTTCAAGGACTATTAAAGCGCGCTGTGCGATGTTAGATTCTTTCCTTGACGGAGTCTCGGTTCGGGACATCATACCAAGACATCTTTGTACAAGCCGATCAGGTGCTCAGGATCCGATGACTTCGTCGAAACTGGGCACCATAGAGTGACGCGGAATCCCTTCTTAGGCTGGGGAATTAGAGCTTGCTGGTTGCATTAGTCGGACTCTTCGGTATAAGCCGGGTGTCCATACCACTAAGCGCAAGTCAAAGGCCATCTCTAAATCGTGGATAAAAGATAACCGAATATCAGTCAGAGATTGAAAAAAAAGGGAGAAAGTGAGGAAGAAAGGAAGAAAGGAAACGAGAGCGGAGGGAGGAAAAGGGGCTTAAATACTCAGAACCCCTCTCCTCTAACCCCTCCCCTTCCCCCATTCCCCTGGTCGTTCAGAGCACTCCGACTGGCCGCCCAGCAATGCCTGGTAAACTATGATTAGCAACCGACAGGTTTATCTCTTCTGAGGGAAGCTGATTATGTTCCCTTATAGCCAACACATTCCAACGTATCTAATCTATTCTTGGCCGTGACCGGCCTACGAGGTGTGATAGCGCGGGTCTCGGTATGATGCACTCTTCTCCTCTTGCGGCTTGTGATCTCTCGGGCCTCGCCGAGTTCGATTGAAGCGAAGTATTCACGCGGCTAGTGTCCTTTGTTCGTCCAGGAACCGATTAGGCTATTGGGGCCGCTGTTGTCCGATGCGGCCTCACAAAGCATATCCTCAGCAGATGGTCATCGTCCCGAGCGAGCTAATGTCTTGCCATTTCTATCATCCACAGGCGCTACAATTTTTTATGCTTGTTTAGTTTCTAATGTTAGTAATAGATTTTTGATGAATTGTTTTCTGGATATTTTCTGTCGTTTGGTAGGATTTGGTCTGCCTTCCTTAGCAGTATTGTCTGTGTTGGATTTGCTCCTGTCGCGACCTCGCTTTGTCAGCCTACTTAAGTCTTGGAGAGCTTCCCTATTGAATTCTCCGGTCTGATTGCGTGACAGAGTAGGCACAATCTGGCTGGCTTGTGGTCGAGCTTGAGATAGATTCCTTCTTTCTCGGGTATCCTAAGCTCTTGGGGACACCTGGCCGGAGGCTAAAAGGCCGGGTGAGTGTCGGCTGCACCTCCAATTCGCCATATTGTTGATCGGTAGCGCAGTCGACCAGGCTCTACCGGGAGTCTTACCGTTGGTAACTCTGGACAGGCCGTCCAGCCTCTCTTATTTTACTAAACGGTCCTAACTCTTATTCAATAACTGGTAGCTCTCTCACGGCGCCAGTCCGCCCCAGGACTGAAGAGGTAGTGGAGGTAAATAATAGTTTTCTCAGCGTCTGTGGCGAGTTTGCTCGCATGTTGACTGGCATGGAGTAAGAATGACGATCGAAGAAACCCATGTCGAAAAAGATGAGAAAACGTCTGTCAAGACGAGTAGTAGATTACTTCATCCCCCTCCCCGACTTCCCGCCTATCAACCTACCAAGCCGTCCTTGCCAGCTCGCCTTCCCTTTCCTGGAGATGGTGTTAAGAGTATGTCAAATTTTGGACCTTATGCCTTTGGGTTTTCTCGTCTTACTCGTGAATGCCGCCCTCCCTGTCATAGGAGGTAGCTCCTTCCAATAGCTGTCATGCTTGTATCCTAGTCGCTTCATCCAACCGTAAACCCTGTCGCCTGATCAGTCGATACATGCATCATCCGTTTCTCCGTCCCGCCTCCATGAATATTCAGCCAATTACCTGCAGGCGGATTCAACGAGGTGGATGTGACCTCCGGGGAACACGAAGGCTAGATGGCCAACCATGGCATGATCGGCGTCACGGAGAGACTTGCTAGGAAACGACGAACTGCTCGGCTGATCGCCTTTACGCGACCTACTCTGGCTGCCTCCTGCATCTGTAGCCCCACTGCACGAAGCTCATACTGCCAAACATTCCTTATTTAGGCCGACGGGTAGCCAGCTTTCCAAGAGACAGCAGACCTGAATGGCCATGACTGACCCGCACTGAGACACAGATGCGAAGAGAGCGATTGGAGCACTGGGGGATAACTGCATACAAGAGGAGGCCGCGAGTCCGGCAAGGCAGATTCCCTGGCCGATACCGTCCTGGGTGGGCACTCCCGCGACCAACTGGACAAGCCGCTCCTTACGCGAAGGAGGGATAGACCGCGGTAAAGCCGACATGTCTTTGAAGCCCTGGTGACGTGGTTGGTTGTGTACGTGCTGTAATGCCATGATTGGTTATCTACCGAGCTGACAGAGCCCATGAAGTAGCTGTGGCTCCCCGAGAGTACGAAGGATGTTGAGCGAATCTGTTAGGGGGGGTACCGGAGCCGATACTGCATATGTTGGCTGGCCGAGCTGCCATATTTTTATTATTTTTCATAGCTAGACAGACCACATTGACCGAACATGAGGATGACAGGCGTTTACGACGTCGAATAGAGAAAGTGACGTTGCGATGTGATAACATATGTGAAAGGCAGCCCGTGAAGAGCTAGGCCGTGGTCTAAACGCGGTGGAGGGAGGCGCTGGCTTCCGGTATAAAGACGGTTGGTTATTATATAGCCGAGTCGTCATCCCTAGACTGTATCCTCCCCTACGAACGCCTTGCAGTGGCGACTCATGGGCGCGTATACAGCGATGTCACCCGACCTTCTGCCAAAGGCCGTTCAACCCAGAGCCACTGCTATATCCGAGGACCCCGCCGAGGACGGGCAACAGATCACTGCTTCGCCAACTCTCCATGTCTTTCCAATCCATTTGCTGCCGTTCCCTCGTTCGGGTAACCTCGAACCCGCTATACCGACCTGCCTTTCCAGAAGCCCATCAACGGTTCTGCCAGCCAGCACCTAACCGGGACGAATGCCCGGTACAATTTCACGTCCCACACACCCTGTTGAGACATATTTTGCAGTCCGCTCTCCGAATGGTAGGTGACTTATTGTTGGCAATGGATCAATAGCTTTGCTAATGTGATAACAAAGAATAAAGCCTATCACGGAAGCTAGGTCCTAAGAAGACTGCTTCGCATAAGCAGTGAGACAGCACCAGCTTCACGCTCCCGACATCTTCGTGCTACTTGCCGTAACCATTGCTCCTATTGTACCTCAAGCGTCAGCTAATAGGACCGAGGAACCCTGGAGAGAACATTCGGCAGCGCGTTGTGGGGTAAATTGTACACGTATAATATTGTCCAGAAAGGAAGCACATTTGCGGTTGAAGGAACGATTGGTTCAGGTGGAGCGAAGATGAAGCCGCAGTGCGGGCCATCGTCGAGCTCTTCCGCCTCGCCGGACGCGAGGCGGAGGTCCATCGCCAGATCCTCGCCTTCTCCATCTCGCATGACGACAGGTCGGTACGGATCTATGGCCACTACCCGGTAATCAATGGAAAGAATACCAAGTACTACCGCCACCCGATCCATACATTCGACTTCACAGCACTTGACGGAAAAGAGAAGTGGACAGCGTACCGGTTTACAAAGAATGTCTATGATATATGGATGCCAAATCACTTTGAGAGGATCTGCTCAGCTATCGACCAGCTACCATCGAAGCCGGACTTCGATGTCCCGGCGCTTTCCGAGTCTGCCGGCCTTTCCCAAGGTCTAGAGAGCCATCACCGGGCGTCGTCAGAGGGCGGGTCTGCATCACTACCTGTGGATGATCAGTTGAGAAAGGCTGGCCAGAAAGCAACTCCAGATTATTCGTTTTCGAGACCGGGGCCTTCCAAAAGAAGAAACCCAGTCAAGGAATCGTAGAAATTGAGTTAATATTGTCAATTTAGAGCTAGAACTAGTCAGACCTAGAATGCGAAATATGACCTTTGTTTCTGATCTTTTATAATATAATACCAAAGTTTGTTTCGCTTCTATGAATTAAATCATCTTGGTAGTAAACCAGAACTCGGACGCCATTCGCACGAAGGAAAAGAAGAAACGGACACTGCGAGAAATAGGCAAGGGCCCTGTCGACCCAAAGCCGACCCGTACAGAACGACTGACTCCAACAAGAACCCACGCACTAACGCCAGCGTCTATAGCCAGCGGCATTGCGCAGAGCTGCGTCTCGACTGTGGTGCAGACCCGGCGATGCAAGTGCAGGCAGATAAGACAGGCAACAGGGAGCCAAGACAGGCGCTGGGCAGGAAATGGAGCGTCACTGAAGGCTACAGGTAGGCTTTCTTCTTTCTTTTCTTTTGTTGGGGGAGGGGTGGTGGTGGGAAGGGGGTAGACAGTAGACAAGGGGGAGTTTGATAGTATGGAGAGATGGCAGGCAAGCAGCAGTGACCTCGCCGCGTCACAAAGAGCTCCAGAGAGACGGAGCGCAGGCACCGGCAGCACCAGAAGATCTGGCACGGATAGACAGACAGACACACACACACACACACACACACATACACACACGCATGTGGACATTTGATGGCCCGTGTTCCGCTTCTGATCCCCTCGCATGTCTTCATCTCTGACGATCCTGTTTCCGATGGCGAGGCTGGGGGTAACGAAAAGAAGCGAACCTGGCTCAGTCGGATAGAAGGGGAAGCACGTGTGCATACCAAGCGAGGTGCGGTACCTAGGAGGTTACGCGATCGTGGGTCTCGGGTCTTGTCGGTCGTGGTCAGGCGAGGCCCGAGGGTGACGGGGTCGGCGAGTGGCATATCTGGCCGGACGGGTAGGTTATTAGCGACATGTAGAGAGAGAGCGAGCGAGGAAGGGAGTCAGGGAGAGGCTGGACAGGTACTTGCACATAGCGAGGTTCCGAGGAGAAATCGAGATTGGCTATTAGCTGTGGCCGGCGTGGCAGGCGAGGGCGAGGATGACCTCGCGGCCGTCGGTAAACCGTGCAACCAGGCCGGCGCCGACACGCATCAGGGCAATGCCGACGTGCGTGCGCTGGCTGCACGCGACCACCTCCTCCACCGAAGCGACGGTTTGGGCGTCAGGACCGTGGAAGTACACCAAGGCCGCGACCGAGCCGAACGTGGTCTCACCGGAGACCACGAAGACGTGCTTGGCGCGCCGCCTGCAGCTCCTCCTAGAAGCTGAGAGGCTTGGGCTCAGGAAACGTCATCCAGGTCACTGCTCTGACGATGGAGTCGGTAACTGCCCTGACATCGGTGTCCTTGATCACGGGCTGCGTGGGATAGATGTGTAGGTCGAGGTGAATGTGCTCGTGGTTGTATGTGTCTAGTAGGCCAGCCTCGGTGTGTATGTTGGCTGCAGATCGGGTGCAGCTCCGGATGGCATCGAAGCTGAGTAGAGAGGTCATGTGCGCTAAGAATCGTGCGGCGGATGAGTTTGTCATCTTTTGAATACAAGATTAAGGCATTAGTAGGTGCAGAGCAGGCGACAAGGTGTAGGTGTTTTGTTGTCAATCGATGTATAGTAGTAGAGGGTGAGGAAGTGGGGGACCTGAATAGCTTGCTACTATAGCCACTTACTTGCTTTGCAGCCTGTAGCATGTGCTCTGCAGCACTCTGCACTGCGTCGGAGGGGGGCCTGTTCCTTAGATGTGCTGCTCAGGTCACAAGAGAAGCCATGCCTTGAAGGATGCTGGGAGCAGTGGCTCGGACGCCGAGGGGCAGTGACAGCTATTCAGCCCACTCCCTCTGCAGGAGAGCCGGTGAACAGGCATGCTGACCCATCATGCATCTGTAGATTAGGTAGGATGCTATGCTCCCAGCCTTGACAACCTGCGAGGTGCTGAGGGACATGATCAAGAGACCTGAGGTACATGCTTTTAGTTTTTCTGTTTTCTCGTGAGAACCTGTGGCGGGTTGTAGCGGCCGGACAAGAGAGAAGAGACACAATAGACAAGGAGACAAGATGAAGGGGGAAACCGCAAGAGCTCTGGGGCCAGACTGCACCTTTTCATCCGGTCACTAGGCTCAGAGACAGAAAGAAGGCCCTTGCCCCCTTGTGTTGAAGAAGACACAGGAGACTAGAGCAAAGTCTCCCGCAGGCAAAGCCTTCCGAGTTGGTGACCTTTTGGAAAACATGTGTGGCGGCTGTCGATAGATCTGATCGCGAGACTGGCTCCAGCAGCTGACTCGGCCGACCTGACAGCCTGGCTGGCCCTGGGACACGGACAAGTATCAGTGCCGGGGCTCAGGTCAATCCAGAAAACGGCCCCTTAGTCTCGAACGCAGTTTCATCTCTGCGATGGCGGGTCCAGCGTCACCGTCGCCGTCACCGCCACCGCCAGAGGGGGCTCTCCTGACGGCCCACGCTAGCCCTCACTTTGAGTCTGCACACGGGATAGCAGCAGGGTGTATCCACGCCAGCTATGGGGGGAATCACGGACGACACTCTCACGTGTTCTGTGATGGGGATGTGTGCGGCTGGGATTTCCTTTCCGAAGGTGCGGCGGCTATGAGGGTCGGTGGTGATCCCACCAGATCTGGTCCTGGTGTAGTAGTTGATGGACCGCATTACCTCCCAGAGTACAAGGACTGCAGCAAGACAGCGCCATCACTGTCTGTCGTCTGCAGACCGCGGAGGAATGAGGTGTCGAGGTTCTCAGGCGCGGACGTGTGGTCGGCGCCCAATGAATAACGCCCGACTAGACGCCAGTAGAGCTGCAGTCTACCGCAAGCCAGCAAGAGGGAATGAAAAGATACACGTATCGCCGGCAGTGACTTGCGCCAGGTCTACCCTGGTCTTGTTCGCTCTGGTGCTGGTACGCAGACCCAAAATGTTCTCGGTCGTCAGGTCGTCAGGTCTCCAGCTTAGCCTTGCTGTCTCGGACCCTAGTGGAACTGTAACAGTCGGGCGAGGCCATACCCGACAAGAAGCTTCTCCGCCGCCTCTGCATACGTCGGGCAGTCCGTCTCGGGATACTGTAGCGAAGCGCTGCTGTGCTGATCGGACCTCGTCCCAAAAAGGGGTCCCGAGCCAGCATCCTGTTCTTTCTGTTCCGATCTTTGCCAGGAGCGGGACTTTGGCCAGCTCTCCCAGCTGTCGGCCTGAAAACACTCCAGTCGACCGGCTCAAAAGCGGGGGGCAAGATAGCAACCAGCCGACACGCGGCCGCGGCATATCCCAGTGCGACATGTCTCAGTGCGAGAACACATCTTTTGTAGTCTCGTCGACAAGATCGGTGGGACAAAGGGACCGGCCGCTCTCCTGCACAACAGGCCGATATCTCTCTTATCTCGTGCTAATCGGCAGGGAGAGGCGGTGAGGTACTAGCAGTGCTCTCGCGGTCGAACGGTGGGGGAAAGGGCACGGCAGTGTGTGCCTGCTGGAGGGGATGTCGAGCAGTTGCAGGCAGGGCTGGCCAGGGTCGAAGGGGTGGTGGGATTGTTATGCGGCGATGATATGCTGTGCCTGATCTGTATGTGCTTGTTAGGAGAGAGAGGGAAAGGGGAGATCAAGGGGAGAGGGGAGTCGGAGAGGAGGCTCCAGGGCCATTACCTCGATTGCTGGGGGAAGGAAGCTCTCTGCCAGGTCCTCTGGGTCCTCGAGGTCGACAATGCTTGCACTGCTGTCATGGTGCTCTTTCAAGTACTGGTCAAGCTTGGAATTACTCAGTCTGTGCCGGTTTCTCAGAGCTGGAACAACATACAAGTAGCATGGATGGGATGGTTCGCAGTGGATGTTGGCGACGCTTTTGTTATTCTTGGGCTGACATGTGAATTAGGCCTCTTCACAGCTGTCACTATCGGGGCAGGCATCCTCGCGCAACAGCTCCAACAAAATGCCAGGCAGGCCAGCAGCAAGCTCAGACCACTCAGGGTGTGTCTTCCTACTATGTACAGTACCATACTGACAACATCCTGGGGGGATCAGTGCTTACTGCTACCCTGCCAGTGGACCAGCCGCGGAGCTGCTGATCCATCCTGTAGAGTGGCCGGGGTAGCAGCTTGAATGGATATGAGCTGTAAGTACTATAGTGGGCCGGCGCCTTGTCACAGGCCTAGCCAATACTTGTCTGCAGAGGATTAAGCTGTTTTTTAATGCTCCCATTTTCTCTTCTTTCCCGGGGCAACAAATCTTCCAACCATGGCGGAACCGCACCTCACTTCCCAGGTATATCTTTGAGAGGAATGACCATTTCCTTGTGCGCAGAATGTGGTCGAGAACAGCTCGCCCTCCATCAGCCCGAGGCCCCTCAGCGGCAGCAGCTGAAATCCTCACAGGATCGCAGCAGCCGAGAATCGACGGAGCCGCCAGAAGACGATGACGACCCCGACTCCCTGCGTTCGAAGTACGGCTCAGCGACACCTCGAGTACTTCTACATCCTCGTCCAGCATAGCGACTGTATACGAGGGCCGTGGATACCTGGTCACCTGGCGTCGTCATCTTGTGGCTGGCATACACCGAAAGACTGTTGATGAAGCAAAGGGTTGGAGAGTCAGAGCGTCCTGGTCGACATCCTACGGCGCACGCTGGTGATCTACCCAAGGGAGCAGTGGTTTGGCTGCGGACTGTTGTCATGAAGCATTGCGGCTCTTCACGTCACCTCAGGGTATGTCTCGCAACCCCCAGCGCCCGGCTTCTTTGCGCCGCACAACATTCAGCAGCATCAGAAGGACGTTGCGCGCGTTATACGCGAGGTATGCTACACAAAATGTTCCTGTCGCGCTGGGCGAGACCGCTTGCTGATTTATAGCGATATTCTTTCTCAGGCTGTCGCAGCAGCTCCCAATATTCAACGGCCCGGATCCTGCCCGACGAAATGACATAGACGATGATCTCAATATCCTTCCCCCGAGAGTCGACGATACGTGATATCCCAACGATCCAAATCCATCTTCGGCGAGACTTATGACCCAGCACTCCCCAGAAAGAATACCCTTGGAGATCCGTCGGTAGCTTTCTAGAGCCGGAGCAACACGAGGCCATCCGAGTCCCAAGCGACGGTCTATCGGGGCACGCTGGTTCGATCTGCTCGGTGGAGGTGATGGGTCTTCAGTAGCCGTGACAGGGCAGCCAAGCAGCAAGCCAAGCAGCAAGCCGAGAGGGCAACCTGCAGTCATCAGGAACACCGCAACCTTGCCCGGTCAAGAACATTGTCAGAGAGAGAAGAGGTTCGGAGCTTGAGGTCAAGGACAAGAAGCCGTTGGCGATGTGAATAAAGCAGATCCGCTAAAGGTGGAATATGGTCGAGACGGTGGAAGACGAAGAAATTGTGCAGGGCGCTGGGACTAGGAGCGAGACGCAACTTGGCTGCTGCTCTGTTAGCAATGATCCCCCACGCGCAGGCCCGACCCAGCTTCTACTATCGGCGACTGGACAACAGACTGCTCAAGAACATTCCCCTCCGCTATGGAAGAACAAGATCATCCTGCCATAACTGCCTGGGCTACTGTCAAGAAAAATACACACAAGTATACCACGCACCGCTCTCTTCGAATTCTCACGTCCAGGCTGCTGCTCGGTCCCCAAGAGAAGCGATACCGTGCTCACTCTATGAACCTGATGCTGCTATGCTGGCTCGCAGCCTGACGCGGATGGGCTTGGGAGCTAGAGAGGCGCAGCGCCGAGAGATGTCGTCTACAGGATCGAGGCCCGCGGTAGCAGGTGGCCGCGAGGTGCTTGACACACCCGTGGCTGGCGGACTGCATTCTGGTCCAGATATATCTGCCGTGCTATCGCCAATATTAATCCATTATTACAGAGTGCAATCACATGTGCTTTTACCGGCTGCTCATCTCCGTCATTTTGTCAATCAACTGCTACATTGTTTGGGTCCCAGCACTTGAACTTTGACCAGAAGGCTTAGGTTTATGGCCATGAAGCCTATATGTACATGTGTATATATATATATTATATCTCTCTCCTGTATGGGTCTCAGAGCTCGACACACAAAGGTGAATGCTGCTCTAATCAAGGCGTGAACTGTCGCCCGTGCGAAGTCCAGGGGGCGTTGAATGGCTGCTGGCTCTATAAGTGTGGCCACAAGCTATGTTGGTGCCTGAGGGCGTTTGGCGCAGTGGCCCAGATGGCTGTCATACTTCTGTTCAGTTTATCGGACTAACGAGCTGAAACAAACTCAAGAGGCTTGGGTTCGATCCTCATGGCACAGGAGTCTTTGGCTACGTTCTGGGGGATCACTTTTTTTTCTTTTCTTTTCTATGGTTACTACTACATCTAAGTCTCTTAGATGTTCATTCCGTCTCGCTAGTCTTTCTTTTTTGCTTTTTCTTTCTTCTCCCTTCTTGTCAGACCTCTTGTAAATTCACTGTCACCAGATATACGAGTGTATGAGGCGACTGGTCAGGGCTCAGACTACCCTTACGCCTCACCAGATTCGCGCAGCGCGTCGACGAATCTGAGGAAGGTATCTGGGGCGTCGCGGTGCATGTTGAGAAGCGCATCTAGCAGCTTGGTCAGGTCCGAGACCATGGAGGCTGTCATCCGCACTTGGAACGGAACTTGGGCCTCGGAACCAGAAGGCTGGTCGGCCATGGCGGCAACTACCTGCTCCAGCGTGAGAGATGAAGCGGGTTCCAAACCCGCCTTGGAAAGTTGCTCTTTGATGGTCTCGTACATCGCGTCGACCTCAGCCTGGGTCGGGCCCTTGAGACATGCAAAAACGCTCGGTGCGTATGTGCGACCGAGTATACCGCAGCCGATGCTTCCCGCGAAGCCCCCACAGCTGCACCCCAAGGACCGGCCACGAGCCCGAGCTGCGCTCCTGTCCAAAACCCTGCCCATGATGCTCCTCCGCCGGCTACATTGAGTCCCGTAGACTTCCCGAAACGTTCCAGATCACCGGTCCTCCACAGCTGAGGAACGCCAGAAACAGTGCCGACGACCACGCCCAGGAACGTAATGTTCCCGAACAGACGGTGCTTGATGCACGACGAGAGGGTTGCAACGGCATCGCTGTGAGCTCCGCTGCCAAGGACCTTGAGGAAGTATTTCTTGAACTCGCCATCCCAGAGCAACTTGCAGTCGAACGCGGCCGTCATACCTGCGCCAAAGAGAGCGCTGTTCTGGGCTGCGCGTCGGACCAATGAGATCTTTACGGCAGCATCAAACTTGGGTGGGGCTGTCGACTTGTTCGGACTCGTCTTGGAAGAGCCGCATTTTCCACCAGCAGAAAGCAAGTCCTGCAGGTATCTATTTCGCTTGTCGGGAGGCAGCAGGAACTGCCAGTCTCTTCTCGGCCCGAGGACTGCTTGGGGAACCGTCGGGATAGGTTCGGTAAACGTCGCTGTACGGGGGTTGAGGACTCGGGGGCAGCATCAGCATTGGATCGCTAGATAGCTGTTGCATGATCAACATGTGCCGAAGCTGGCGCTGCGAATCGGGCGAGGTCAGATCAGACCCTAAGGCCCCAAGGGCTCCGACGGAGATGATGGGTTTCGACGAGAATAATTCCTTAAGAGATGTGCCCACACCCTGTAAGTTGAGGATCTCCGGGGTTTGGTAGGCCGCATGGAATGCGCTCTCGATCGCGTCCTGGGATCTGCAAGCGATGAGGCGCATCGCCTCTGCCACAGCTTCTTCGGCCATTCTTGTTAGACTTTAGCCCCTGGAACGTCGTCGAGCGCACAGGGCGCTTGGGGCTAACTCCGGAGCTGGAGCTTGAAAGCTACAGCCGGATAGAACGAGGTCGGGGGTTGAGCCAAGCAAAATTGTAGTATCAGGGGGAGAGATGGGACCTGCATGGTTTGCACAGGGGAGGCCGAATTCTTTTATAGACTAAGATGTTAGCAAGAGAGAAATTGAAGCTAAGGGAGTCAAGGGAGCGAAGGATGAAGGGAGCCGAAGGAATGAAGGGAATGGAAAGACCAAGGTAAGGAACTGGATCTAGACTACACGGCGCAGCCCAAAGCTTGAAACAATTGTCTCTAGATTCCATCAACTATGTTTTAAGGTCGTTGCTGATCCGGTTTCTCGGTGGCAACCAAGTTCTCGTTCCGGTGAGGCGTGTCCTGCGACAAGGCGGTGGCCGGCTGCTACTAGAAAGGGTCAGCTAGGGAGTGGATAGAGGCGCGGGCACATAACGACGTAACCCTGCTCCAGCAATTACTTCGAGAGCAGTCTCTCGTATCGGCCTAGCAGCTGTGCCTTTTCATCGCGGAGAGTTCTTGTAGACACGACTCCACAGCGATGGCACGGCTGCCGATTGTATGCAAATGTCTGCTTTTATCAACACTAGACCATCCTGCCCCATCGCGGCTGAATGCTGGCTCCGATTCCTGTGAAGTCAAAATTAATTGGCCACGTTACCAGAGTGAGGATGAGATGGATGATTCCACTGCATTGAGGTGAGTATGGGGAAGCCAGCCTTGCCAGCGCGCTCTTCTGTGTGTCTGATGATAATCTTCATCTCGGCCGAAAGAGGTCAGGTAAATAACTCAGTAGGAGTCCTCATTTTCGCCAGAGATCCTCTAGCCGTCTGGTCTGATGGCGGTCATGCTGCGCATACCGATATTTTCACCCGCTCCCACCGTCTCAGCAGCGACATGTGATAGTATGGCGAGGCGATCATCGGGCCAGAGCCCAGAGACTCTCGGTGAGGAGGGGCTTGTGGCCGCCATCGACTGTGGTCTGGTGGGGAGGTACGGCATAGCAGGTCGACGTCGGGTCGATCTCCGCCGGTCCGTTGTTCACCGTGGGTTCTCGTCCACAGGCGAGTCGCAAGGGGCTATCGTCTCGGATGTGGCCGCACAATGGTCGTATCGGGAGCCCGCAAGGTGACGGGGGGATGGTAAGGACCTGCTGTATAAGCAACCGCGGATCTTGTGGCTGTCAGGTATGGCCGGTCCTCCAGGCTCGAAGAGGGGGTGGAGGAGGCTGCGAGTCGGAGCTTTCGGCACTATCTTTAAGAGAAAAGGCTATTGTCAGCAGAGCGGCTTGCAGGATTGCGTCTTCTGTGGAGGTGGGGAGTAAGAAGAAGCTTGAGATTCTGGTGTTGCAGAGACAGAAGAGCTAGAAACTTGTAGAGAGATCAGTTCTGTAGAATGTCCACCTGGAATACTTACCGCTATGCCAGATGGTCCTTGCCAGACGGCCCTTCTCACGGTGGCCCTGGCTGAAGAACCTCGACGCATTGCAGAGGTCACAAGATTCTATGAAACAAGCGTTGTCCTCCTCTGGACGCCAGTGATGGCCACTTCTGTCCCAAACCCAGAGCGCGAAGGGCCAGGATATCCGTACGGAGGAACGAGAAGGAAGAGAGGGGCAGGTGGAGACGATGGTGGAGAGCAGGAGCTCAGAGGAGGATCTAGGATTAGTACGGGAGACAGAGACAAGAACTGGATGAGGAACAGGTGAGGAACAGAAAGAGGTGGATGACGAACCAAATAAGAAGAACACACGATACACACACACCTGCCTCGGCGGTTCCACACTCAGCCCAGGCTTGGGACACCCGGGGATCGGCCGCTTTCTCCTCTCCTCGGTTCTGCCCAGAGGCGAGGCAGGTACCGTACAGAGGGCCAGGCCGTCAATGTCAATACATTTGGAGTCGCTGGATAGGCAGCGGCATGTGTATCTGGACAAAGCTCTCTCGCCCAGTTGGCTTTAAACAAAAAGGGGAAGGAAAAAGACATCGCGAACGAAAATGGACGGCTCGGAAGACCATGACACTGCCGATGTGGTGAGGGATGTGGTGATGGTTCACTAGATAATACTAAATGATCAGCTCAGTGGGCAGTGCATGTGGTAGGGGAGTCAAGGTGACATCGGGCCCTGGGGCGCCCCTGATTTCATCAGAGGAATAAGCCACAGGGGAGGTAGGTGCCCTGGACGTACCCTGAAGCACTTCCACTGCCTGCCTGTGTTCTAGGCTCTCTGCCCTGCCCTAGACCAGTCAGATTGCCTGCTGGAGCACCTGCTCAAGATCCCCACTGAAGACGAGCAGGAATCCATACAACAACACCGATAGATCACTATGCTCGCGACCATCTATCTAGAGATTCTTCATGCCCAGCCAAGCATGCCACAAGCTTGGCCTAAACAGGACCATTATGCGCATCATCAAAGGCAATGCAATGCAGTGCTCTGCCAGCTCACTGCCAGCTGTCCCTGGAGCAGAGACACTACCAGGGGATTGTCAGTAAGTCCTGCAGCCCAGTCTTGCCGTATATTACAAGCTGAATCAGTCAAGTCCACAGTGCAGTGACAGTGAATCGCGATAACACACAAGGCAAGAAGACAGGGCCAGACAATAAAGAAAAGAGAACAAGGCATCAGAAGGGTGAACCACACGTCCACAGCCACCCCAGCCACAACTGCCACTACCATTGCCACCACTGCCACTACCATTGCCACCACTGCCACCACTGCCACCATTGCCACCACTGCCACCATTGCCACCACTGCCACCACTGCCACCACTGCCACCACTGCCACCACTGCCACCACTGCCACCATCACTGCCACCTCCACCTCCTTAGCTGCCTCGGTCCCCACCGGCCGTCACGGCTGTTGACGCACATCCGCTTTCCCTGGCCAGCGCGCATCCCAAATTGTTGACCTCTCTGCGCCCTCTCGTGGCCCTGCTGAGCAATCTCCAAGACGTGGCCGGCGGTCGCCCTGTAATATCAGCACATTGCCCCCAAAGGGCCGACTTTGGATGCCTGGCCGCCTATCCGTCGGTACGGCGTAGCTCGGACGCCGTCTACGCCCCCTGGGCGCGAAGCCGTCCGCCCTTGTCCGAGGTTGATTGGAAACACTGCCGCGCACTTCAAGTATGGTCCGAGGATACCACTGCGTGCGCGTCGCTTCCCAGCAAGAAACTCGACATGGGTCATGACTGTCGAGCTTGTAGCCGGCTGTTCTCGACCGACAAAAATTTCTCGGAAAGGATAAGCCCCGGCGTCGGACACACATGACAGCCCGCTGACAAGTTTCGCCAATGCATCAACCGGCGTAGCAAGTCAGATACACCACCAGCACCTGTTGTGATTCAAGAAATACACACGCATAGGGCCCTATGTCAGTCCGATGCTGAAACCTGGAGGACATGCGCACTGCATATAGGCCACGAAATACCCTGGCTTCTTATAGATTCACATCTTATACTGTGCATTTTTGTACATAGTTTGCTGAGTAAGATTCAAGCCATGCATTAAGCAGTGTCTCTGTGCTACTTGTAAAAATCTCCGAACAGCCATAGTCTGGAGCAAATCCACCTGCAGGATCAGAACATGGTACTCTGTACGAAAGTAGTAGTGATCTATTGATTTATCCAGAAAAAAACGGTAAGCGTACAGGGCTAACCCCTGCGCGCGTAAAACTTGGGTAAGACCCGTCCCCCAAGCATATCCGCAGTGGAGCCGAACCCATGAGGCTATTCCGAACCCACTAGTGCCACTTTCTCGGGAACAACCCTGGCCTAAAAGCTTGAATCAGCCGCAATTTCAACCTCTGCTGCAGCACCTGAGAGGATCATAATTCAACTCGCACCTGCAACCCACGGATTAACGCCCATATGTGAGTCATTCCATCAAAAAGGCGAGGCAGAACCTTATGCAGCGGACAGGATATGAAATCCTCGTTGAGATCCTAGCAGACGACAATGGAGATGCGAAGTTGAGATCATAGGGGGAACAGACATGGTGGGAAAAGTCCTCTTTTTATTTAGTAAAACTACCTGTTTCCATTGAAATTACACCAGCCCCACCTCCAGAGACAGCGAACCCTTGATCGAGTCGGTGCCTTACCCAGAGGGGGGTAGCTTGTCATTCCAGTATTGCAGAAATAAACACGGACAACAGGACAAACAGACCATCTGCTCCGAACAAAAAGAAAAAGAAGAAAAAAAAAAACATGAGCAATAAAGAGGGTAAAAGAGAGACAAGAAGAGTAGAACGTTGACCGGATCCAAGAAAAAAGAGACAGAAATCCAAGAGACACACAGAGGGTAACAAGAAATGTGGGAGAGACAAGAAGATAAAACGATTCCGCGTCATCCTTGACAGGTGTTTCAGACGTGGGCGTTGTCCCACAACATTCCCCAAGGCCAACACCCCATCCTGTCAAAGGCCCCTTCCTACCCCAGCGCCTCGGGGTGGTTAGTGCGGAAGTGGTCCAGCATGCGCTCAAGCATATCAAGGAGGTTCTGAAGAAGATCCTTGATGGGTTGCAGATCCGCAGCCAATAGCTGAGCCAGGTGGTCCAAGGTGCGGTCCGTTTGCTCCTGAAAGTGGGCAAAGAGAGCCAGGAGGGCACGGTAGGTGCGGATGACCAACGTAGGGTTGCTATTAGTCTGATCGAACCGGCGTGCCATCTGCCTGAAGTAGTCAACATTGGCAAGGTAGCCCTGGGTCATGACGACCACCAAATGGTCCAATGAACCATCCTCCGGCTCGTTTGATGCGTCCGAATCCTGGTCATCCTCATCAGTGGAATCGTCAGAAGTGGCATCGTCGTCAGAAGTGGCATCCTGAGCAGTGCTATCCTGAGCAGTGGCTCCCTGAGCAGTGGCTCCCTGAGCCGGGGCACCCTGAGATTGGGTACCCTGAGTCTGACCGTCCTGAGCGTTGCCATCCTTGGCTTGGACCTCCTGAGCATTGCCATCCTTGGCCTGGCCCTCCTGGGCGTTGCTCTCCTGAGCCTCAGCACCCTGTGTCTGAGCGCCTCCGTTGTCCGTGGTGTTCTGCGCCTCCACCAGAGGCACCTGGGCCGACGAGGAGGAGGAAGAGGAAGAAGAGGAGACGGACGTGGTGTGGAGCTGGGCAATGACAGAGGCCCCGCCAGTGGCGGCGACAGCGGAGCCAGTCTGCTGGTTGGTGACAGACTGGCTGGTGTCAAAAGTATCGCCCGAGGACGTGAGGTCGTCGTCGTCGACAAGGGAAGGGGTGGAGTCCTCATGCCTGCGGGCGAGGGGGGAGCTCGTCTCCGACAGCAGCAGAAGGACCGCCGGCGCCTCCCTCCTGGGGGTATTTCCCATGACGTTCCAGCGCATGCAGTTCTTGATTCCCTCCTTGATAAACTCGTTCAGGCGCTTCTTCTTCTGGGACCGGACAGCGATCTTCGTGCCCACCTTTTGAAGTGGCGGTTCAGGCGACTCTTGTGCAAGTAGAAGCGGGGATACGTGACATCAGCCCGCTCGGCGCGGCGCAGGCGAGCCGTGCGAGACCGCACTCTGGACTCGTCGAAGTCGACGATGCCCTCAGACGAGCTGTCAGAAGAGCCCGAGTCGGTATCAGAGCCCACGACCGGGTCATGGGGCTCGACTGGATAGTCGGTGATGGTGATGGCGCGGACGCGTTCGTCCTGGTCAAAGCCGGCGGGCATCTGGGCTGGCTGCTGGGCCGGCTCACAGGTGCATTGTTTGTCGTCGGTGGGAATGGCAGCAGAAGCGGCAGCCATCTTGTCGTTGTCGTGCAGGTCCGACATCTGGACCTCCTTGTTGATGTCCTGAGCAACAGAAGACATGTTTGATTGGGCGATGCTCTGTGTATGTGTGTGTGTTGGAGAGAGAGAGAGAGAGAGCTAAGGAAAAAAGTAGAAGGCAGAGAGAAGAAGGTGATAGGTCTTGTGTTTTCTGGTTACTGTTGTGGTGGTGTGACCGGAGCCAAGAAGTCACAGATGAGAAGGGAGGTGGGCGAATGAGAGCAGAAATAGGCCTGAGCAACGCAGACTTCTTAGATGGTACAGAAAGAGGAGGACAGGAGGACAGGAGGAGAGGAAGAGGAAGAGGAAGAGGGAGAGGGCCAGAGGGAGAGGGAGAGGGAGAGGGAGAGGGACGGGGGACCAGAGCTCACCTCTCTGTCCTCTAAAGTGAGGGGTCGCACCGCCATGGGACTTTTTGCTCTGCCCCTTTTCTCTTGTCCTCTCTTCCCTGTTGTCCCCCCTCAGCTCTTCTGCAGGACTCCAGAGGGACTTCTGGGCCGCGTTAACCTGATAGGATAGGCCTCTTCTGTGCAACACGACCAACAACCAAAGTTCGCCCCTTCAAAATGATACTGTACTTGCTTCTGGTGCCGGGTCGGTCGGGCTGCAAGTACCCGGGACGAATTGCGCAGCTGGACAGACCAGACTTTCCGATAGCGCAGGATACTGTGTTTCACACAGACGAAGCAGATGACCAAGACGAAAATGAGGAGGGTGAAAGAAAAGAGAAAAGAAAAGAGAGAAGAAAACAAGAGGACCTGGCTTGGTATTCAGAGGATCCGTTTTTCCGAGTGAGTTGGGATGCAGACAAGATTGTCGCGGTAATTACAGGATGGTTTTCAAAGGTACGAGGAGCAGGAGCGATTGACAAGGGTAGCTCTGCCAGGTAGCTCGGGTACTAAGTAAGTACTAAGTACTTAACGGTGCTGGGAGGGGGAAGGAGGGGGTTGGTGTTGGTGTTGGGCTGTGAAGGTCAGAATACGACGCTGACTGACATGTCATCCGGCAAGGGAGGGGGAGGGAAGGTGGGAAGGCGCGCGGGTGTGTGTCTCCAGACATATGACCAAATGTGACCATCGGTGACATGGACAAGGCATTCCCCTTTTTTTTTTTATTCTTTTTGTCACTCTTCTTTTCTCTTCCAATTGATTCAGTTTCTAGAGACCGAATGCTGCTCGGATCATCGGAGTCGGAAATCTCGGTGAGTAGATGTAGCACATACGGCAGAAATCATTGCAGCTAATTCCGGCTCGCGGCATGTGTGCTTACCGCACTGATTACCTCGCGGGATCTCCCACCCGCGGCCAGCTCCTTCCATGGTGACTGATGGTTACTCTGAGGCGATTAAGCTTCTGACAGAATGCGAGGCTCTCTGGTCGGCAGTTGTCTTGGTGTTTTTTTTTTTTTTTTTTTTTCCTCGCCTTTCGGGAGAAAGGGGGGATCTCGGAATTGACTCCAGGGCTGTTCAGCTACACACCGAACCCCCTTGCCAGCTCCTGGCCATCCTGATCATTGACCTATGATTGATGCTGTGGCATGCGTCGCAAGCAGCTAAATGACAGCCCAGCAGCACCCAGAGCAGCCACTGGTCACTGGTCAGTGATGTGATCTCGCCAGCTCTTGGAAGCGCTCGAATCGCCGTTCGAGAATCGCGCTTTTTTTTTTTTTCCTCCTCAAATATTCAGGCACCTATGCTTACCCCAGTGTCTCTCATTTTTATTAATCTAGTGAGTGCTTATCCATCGCAGCTCTCTTTGGCGTTCCCCAGATCGGCCCCTCCCCGCGCGCTCCACCCGCCCAGCGTCACCATTCCTTCATTCCTTCAATCCAGCGGGCGGAATCTCACCCGAGTCATCCATCACCACCCGAAAGCCTCATTCTTGAGGATCCAGTCATTTTTGACACTGAAAATTTGTGCTGTGCTGATGACATCAAGCCAGCCAGCACCAGATGGCGAAATTTCATAGCACTAGAAGCATAATTGCTTTCAAAGTAGACAACAATCGCAACAATCTCTGCAGCATCTAGATGAAGTGCGAGAAATGGTAATTCATTTAAAAACTAACTACTTTTTTTTTCTTTTTTTTCCCGAAGAGCTAGATCACCATGATTGTGTAAAGCAAGACTAAATGAGTGACTGAAATGTCAAAGCCAGATACCAATAATATTGCATCGGAATCAACGTGCTGAGACAGACAAGTAATAGTTACCAAGGTGCAGGGCCAGGTGTCACATCCACCATCAGAGAGACAGCTGGAAGAAGAGACAAATTATCCAAGCAGAATCCACCAGCGTTATTATACCCTGGCTGGCCGGCCCATGTCTGTTCGCAAAAGAAAGTAAACGAATGATTGGCGAGAGCCTCTTAAGAGAACATGGAGTACTCCTTGGTCTCGTGCAGGCACACCCCTGTTCAATATTGTTGTCAACTATTAGTGAGGCTGAACCTTGTGTAATACGTCGATGACTTCAAGTGGGGAGACTGGAAAGGAAACAACTTACAGCCGCGGAAGACCTTGTTGCCAAGGTTCCACTCAGGGACACCACGGTCCTCCCGCTGCTTGGCCCGGTACTCGACTGTCGACACGGATGAGAAAGTTAGCCAGCGCTCAGTTTTCATGATGACCATGGGAAGCTTGTAAGTATTATTAGCACACCGTTCTCCGTTGCCTTCTGGTAGATGATCTCCCGGTCCTCCTCGCGGACAAAGTATTGGACCCAGTCGTCCCAGAAGGTGAGGACCTCCTCCGGGTAGCGGTCGGCGATGCCGGTGTCCTCGCCCTTGACGCGCGTCATCAGGAGCTCCCACCACCGGCCCCTCTTGTAGACGAACTTGAGGCCGCGCTTGTCGGCGGTCAGCACGGGGCTGCCCTCGCGGTCGTTGTCGTAGAGGCCCCTAAGGATGGGGTAGGTGGCCCCCTTGAGCATCTTACGCTTGTAGTAGAACCACTCCCAGACGACCTGGGCCCAGCAGAGCCGGCGGTCATCCCGGTGGTAGCAGAGGAACAGCTTCTCCGGGCCGATGACGTCCGTGTACCGGATGTAGTTGTCCTTCATGACCTGGGACTCGAGCTTGGTGGCCTCGTCCTCGTGATAAGGGCGGCGATCGCGCTCGGGGATCACTGGCACCGCGGCCCCGCGCAGCCTGCGTGACGCAGCAGCCCAGCCCCGGTAGACAGGAAAGGCGCTGACTTCACTGAGCAGCGGCTGGACTGAGGGGGAGCTCCGTGCGATGCCGCTCTGCAGGCACCACAGGGACGGGGGCTCCTGAGTAGTATGTGTGTGTCAGCTCTAGTTGAGAAAGTAATCTCATTGACTTGTTGCATTGGTTTTCGCACCTGGGCAATCCAACTTACGGATGATTTCGTCACAGACCCTGGTTGGAAGTCTGAGGCTTCTGTTGTTGATATCCCTCAGACCCACCCGGCTGGGTCGTCCTCCGGGTACATGTTCTCGCGGCTGCGGCAGCAGCGGACGTAGTATGCTATAGACCATCTTATCAGGACAGAAGATACTGAGGCAGCGTATAGCATGTACAACCTCATGGGATGAGGTGCGTGAGAGAGAGAGAGAGAGAAAGAAGGAGAGGAAGGGAGAAGGAGAGAGGGAGAAATGTAGGATAGATATATGCAGAACGAGACCAGTGTGGAGGCAGGCAGGCAAGACGCAGATAACCTGTTGGTTTGGGCAAGACAAGCTCTCAGACCATGACCAGAGCCGGACGATGAACTGGGAACCAGGGAGAAGAAATAGTTCTGGATGCAGGCCAGGTCCCAAGTCTTCTCTACAGCCTGCATTATGCACCAGAGTCCGATCACGGTCGATGAATGGTCATGGCGTCGCGTGGGGAGAGCCTAATTTTGCGCATGAAAGCCTGTACTACACACCATCTTCCAGCCGCCCAGTCATTACCCCGAAGTCCAGGAATGAAGGACTGCAGGAATGAAGGAATCCGGCCACAGCTCTATGGCTCGTGATGATGCCCTCTCCTCGCCACCTCTGTGCATTCTCACCATTAGTGGATGTGCAGTGTGTGTGTGGTCCTCATGAATATTAGTTCTAAAGCTGTCGTGGGACATCAACGTCCAAGTTTTGTCTGCATGATCTCCACGGTCAAGAACCCGTAATACGGCAATCGGTACCGATCGGACATGGTAGGACTGTGACAGCATGTACATTCTCATGAGTAGTTTTTCTTTTTCTTCTCCCTCCTTTTTTTTTTATTATTTTTTTTTTTCTTTTTCTTTGTTCACCTTCAGATCGACCACATTAGGAGCTCTACATCAATGCCACCAACAACTTAGCCTGAGAATAATGTTCGCATTTCAGCGTGAGTTTCTCAGCAGTGTCCTCCTTCTTCGCAGCAGCTTCATGGCGCGTAATCCGCACGTCACAGCTCAGCGGCCAACCACTTTCTAGTCTGTTCCTCTCCCCCCCCAGGTGTTTTTCTCTCATTTGTCACCTGGAGATCCACCAGCAATCGGTATGTCCCGCGGAGACAGCAGCACCCTGCAATAAGCACTGAAATAGCCGAATGGCTCCACACACTAATACTTAAATACTATCTTGTTTTTTAGTACACACTTTTGGTGAGCTGGCAGAAATGCCTCTCAGGTCTCCTCGATTAAGATGGCTGCTTTTTTATTTCATCAGGTCACACACAGCACAAAGGTCCATGGAATGTTACGTTTTGGCGAGCATTTAGTGTCATAGCAGCTGCATAGGGGGAAAAAGTCATGCTACTCGAAACCACTTTTGGGAAAGGAGAAGCTCTAAACTTTCCCAAAGTACAGTACTGATAGGAACCTATGTCCCCGCCCTCCTATTTTCCTTCTCAGTCCACGGACCATCTTAATCTTTTGGCCTCCCGTCCAGCCGTCCTCCCGTCTCCCGGCGGAATCCACTCAGACCTTAGCTGCCCCGCCGCCTTCTCCACTTGTCAAAGGCCCATGATAATCATGGCGCCAGGGGTAGTTTCCACTGCTTGTCATTTCTTGGGGGCCCACTGGAGGGGACAAGAGACCTGGTGTACTTTACTTTCTTGTGTGTTCCGCTAATACGGTTTGGGCAATAAATGGGCGATAAAATGCCATGACTAAGGATGATTTTATATGTTGCGAGAGGTTGATGTCGTATACTCCTGTCTCTGTGGAAGGCGGTTTGTTTGTGTCCAGTGAAACGGCAGAAGGGGGGGGAAGAAAAAAGGAAAAAGAAAAATCACATGCTATTAATTAAAGCATGATGTATTATTGAATCATGTCTTGGACCGGTGAAAAACCTTTTGTCACAACTAATTATGTATTTCCTTCCAGGAGCGGGATAGTCATGTTGTACAGGTTGGAAAAAGCAGGTTTTATTGGGCCAACGAGGGCGCGTGCAACCTATCTCTCCTCTCTCTCAGTCCGTCCGTCTCCCAGCGAGAGCCCACTCTCTCTCTCTCTCTCTCACACACACACACACCATCCTTCTCTCTCTCTCTCTCTCTCTCTCTCTCAGCCCGTGTGGGTACACCCCTCGCAGCAGACATGCTCACAGGGGACCAGGGTGTCTCCGAACAGCATGATGCAGCTGCACCCCCCTCTGTATTTCCGGACTTGCCACACCAGCAGCAGTTCCAGTGTCGCTTGAGCTTCTCGTACGGACAGCCGGCGACGGTGCACACTGGCTGCAGAAGCGAGGCGGCCGCGCCGTGCGGGTTGTTGTCGAGGCTGGGCGGGACCGGGTAGCGCTTGACTGTGGTCGTGAGGCCCGCGCAGGGTTCCAGCTTCAGGGTGGTCTGATACGTTGGTCATTAGAGCTTTTCTTCTTCTTCTTTGTGTGTTTGTATTTCACAGCACGTCTGAGATGTGGTCTTACCTTTGGGTCCGAGGTGGATCTCTTCTTAGAAATACCTCCGTGGGTGCCTGAAGCAGCAGCCCGGGCCGCATTCCGGTTTTTGGGCTTGTTCACGACCACGACCTTCTGTGCATTGGCACAGGTGTACACAGTCTTGGAGACATGCTCACACGGCAGCGTCCAGATGGTCTGGTAGCACATGGTTGATCGGCGTAGTCCTCCAATCCCAGGGGGTTGCAGAGGAGGGATTTGTGCGTGTCTGAGATTATGTCCCCGTGCGTATAGGGACTACAATGCTGCCCAGTGAGAGTGCGAGTGTGTGTGGTACGGTACTCTCTCACACACATACACACACACCATCAAAGTCCCGTGCAGGTCTGACTCTCTTCGCCTCCAATCGCTGGTATGAGGCTGTGATTACAAGGTCGGCTTGTTACCCTCTTGCATAAACTGGATTGGGTGGTGGTCCGGGTGGTGTTGTCCGCATGCAATGATACCGTACCAGTGCTATGTCCGGTCAGGGCCGCACGTGTAAGCCAGGATTGTGGGAGGGTAGGACCTCATGCAATGGTAACAGTAATTAGGTGAGAGCTCAAAAAGGAAAGAAGATGAAAAAAAGGTGAGGCAACACAAGATGGTCAAAGTACACCTCGGAGGATATTGTAGAGAACAATGCTCCCCATGAGGAAGACAAGAGAGAAAAGGGCTTCATGACGGGAAAATGACTGCCCTCTCCCATTCCTTTTATTCGTCACCTCTGCAGGGGGAGAAAAAATGCTAGAGGCATGGATTAGAACATTTCACATCACATCACATCATAATCAACAAGTTATTTTCCCTCTTTCTCTCTCGGCTGTCTGCTTCTTCTTTCCGTCGGTCAAGGCCTGGGAGAGGGAAAGACCCAGCACAACTAGCTAGGCCAGCCTCAATACGACAAGTGATGAGCACGATGAGGTAGAGGAGTGGGGATTGGCGCTGGCCAGTGGTGTCCAAGGTTGTTCTTTTGAGTAAGTGACGCCGATATGTTGGGCGCCGTCGTTGGCAAAGTACATTTAGTTGGTGATAGTAAGTTGCATAAAGTGGTTGGCTGCGTGCGGGCGGGCAGCTCACCCGGCTAGCTGCCGGTACGAGGCTTTCAACGTCTGGCTGGTGGCCCCCCTCCCTCTCTTCCTCTCTCTCTCTCTCTCTCTCACACACACACACACTCGCACGCTCACTCACTACATAGGTTGGGAACTAGGGAACCCGCAGCGGCCAAGGATTCTGCTGGTAGTGTGGCCTTTCTTTTTCCTCAATGGTAAGACAAGTTGGTAAATTTTCGGTGTATGACATGGTTTCACTCTGCTGCGGTGTTTAAATTGTACTGGAGGGATATTATCACCTCAGTGGTGAAGAAGAGAGCGAACAAAAAAAATGATATGTGATGGAACATGTAGAGGTCCGTTGATACTACGTATTACGCCTGTCCAGGTGATGAGCGGCAGTGAGGTTTCGGACGTGGACAGGGAGAAGGGAAGTTCTGGGAGGGAGGGTGGCGGCGAGGGCACCAACCACGACCGTGTACTAAGTATGTAGACAGGGAAGAGGAGGGGAGGAAGCAGCAAGTCAACGCAGAGAACTGTGTTGGAAAACTGGGGAAGCAGAGGAAGGGCGGCCAAGAACATGCAGGAAAGCAGAACCAACAGCCACAACCCCTCTCTCCTCTCTCCTCCCGTGACCCTCCTTTCCCTCCCCTCCCTCCTTCTTCTCCGCGGGCTGTTTCTGATAAGAAGAGGAACGGCAAGTGAAGGCGAATGAGCTGAGAGCAAGGGGGCTGGGGCGCAAGCAAGCCCACAAAACACAGCCAATATGAGTTGTGGTGGGCGGGAGAGAGCGCGGCAAGCGTAGGCAGAAGAAGGGGAGGGGAAAAAAGGGAAAGAAGAAAAAGAAGAAAAAAAGGCGAGACACTCGGCTGAGCGCATGCAGAAGACGGGAAGTGAGTTTCTGGTTGAGAGGCGCGCCACAAGGAGGCGGACAAGGGCAAAAGGACGTGTAGCGGGAGTGTGCGGCCTCGAAAAGCGGCCGTGCTTGCTGCCGTGGCGCTGGCGGGATGGGCTCAGAGGACAGAATGGACCCAGTGCACAGACTGAGGATAAATGAGCTGGATAAATGGTGAGGGAGCAGCAAAAGCAACAAGTCCTGAAGTCCTCTCGACCAGACTGAGGGGGTTCCCTGCTAGGGCTGACATCTTTCTCAGAAGAAACCACGGGCGGGAAGTCGAAGGCGGTAGAGCAGGAACTTGTAGATTGTACCTTGTGTGAAATGTGAGCGAGATCCTACAGAGAGTACGTGTGTGAATGTGCGCGAGTGAGAGTGGGAGTGGGAATGGGAGTGTGAGTGTGTGTGGGAGTGGGTGTGGGAGTGTGAGAGAGAGAGAGAGGGTGTGTGGGGGGACATGTGCACACCCACCCCGAAAACGCGTATAGTAAGAGTGTGAAGAGGGCTGGCAGCCACGTTGATTACTGTACGCTGACATGGATCTTGAGCGGGCCAAGCCCTTCGATCTGTAGGAATGGCGGGGGACTGACGGATCGATCACTGATTCACTGGCGATCAGGCAGGATTGATTTTCCCAGGTAATTAATTACTGTAGAGGTGAACTGACACCCTGGATGGCGAGAGGCTGGAAGCGAGAGCGCGAGAGGGCGACATCGCGAAAGAGTGTGACACACACAGAGAGGGTGGGGGAGACACGGACAGGGAAAGAGGGAGAGAGAGAGCGGGTCCACCCCCCCGGAAGAGAGCCCTCCTCCTGTGCTACTTGGTACTTGTACTTAGTGCTTCCCTGCAGCGCTGAGCCTGGGGGGTGGAAAAGAGGGAAGGTGCCCACAGCAACCCTCTGGAGAGCCAATCCGGTTGCGGCTCCTCACTTGGTGCGCCCTGAACAACACCACCACCTGCTGGCCGTGAACCGTTTTCTCTTTTACTCACTGTCGCTTTTTCTGCCGCGATCGGCAACCTGTGCCGCCCAGGGTAATTATAGCATCGCTGCCCAACAGCCCATGGAATAGACACGAGAAGGGGGGGAGGACTCTAGAGCTCAATGTGTCTCTTGTCTCTCAGTCTGTCAGTCTTTTTATTTTATTCCCCTGATCGGAGGAAATCAGAGACAGAGGGGATCCGCTGTTGTTGTTGCCCCTCCTCCTAGTTGTGTGTGCCCCCCGGCAGCCCCAGCCCAACCCTTGTAGCTCGTAATCACAGGCGAAAAAGCAACATTTGAAAAGAAAAAGAAAAGAAACAGCTCTCGCTCCCTCGAGTCTGGCCGAAAATTTTCCAGCTAGTCCCCCCCATTCCTATACCTCAACCCCCTCCCTCAAGTGAATCCCCGTTTTGCAAGCGACGACAGACGGATCGAATACCAGCGATTGGGCCCTTGACAGCCCTGGAAAAGGCCCCATAGATCAGACCGTCCCCCCCTGCTTCCTCCCTCTCTGCTAACCCGCAAAATCATGCAGTGCCCCCCTCTCCCCCCAGGCAAGCCTTTTCTTTTTCCTTTTCTTCTTTCTTTTTCACACCCAGATTCTTTATGGTGGCTTGCATATACGGAGCATGGAAGCAAGCCACGATGCATGGTGCGGTTTCTGGCCCACCACGTTCCAGGGCGACAGCAGCCCAGGAGCAGAAGATGAAATGAATGGGGTAGGAAGTAAGTATTCTCTGGACGAGTTTCCGGCCGGCCTAGTCAATTAGCCTCCCTCCCATGCATGGAGTACAGGTACAGCAGATGACTTGTGGACGAAGCGCAGAGCCATCCTCGGGATGAAACCTACGGATTATGGAGGGGGGGGAAGAGGGGGGAGAATGGTGGGAAGGAAGGAAGAGAGAGAGACATACATAGGAACGGCACAGAATGCGAGCGCGGGATGAGTGCATTTGGGATGGATCTTGCGTGTTCTGGATGCATCTATTAAAATTATCGCTATTGCACCGATACCAGTCTTCTTCTTCTCCCCTTCCTATCCTCTCCTCCCCTCTTCTCTCCCGTCTGCTCTTTTTTTTTTTTTTTTTTTTTCTTCTCTTCCCTCTCTCTCTTTCTCTCCATCTCTCTCAGATCTGCTGACGAGAGATAGCCACCAGTATTACATTATCTTTTCAATAATTCAGCCTCACAAGAGACGGGTATTATATACCGAAGGCTTTCGGCCGCACACTCTTCCGAAAAGAGGTTCAATCTACAAGCCACGGGCACCTCACCCACGCACAATGTGCAGTTACAACGAGGTGCGTACATGATCCCAGGCGGCATGACATGGCATGGCATGGCATGACAGCAGCTGAGCTGTGTATAATCAATCCACAGATCGACTTTGGCTGCGGCCACAGCCTCCTCCAGGCTGCCTTCTGGTGCGGGCACTATGCTCGGAAGGGCGCATGTGCCGAGAGAAAGGTTATTCACTACCAGTATGTCGCCTGGAAGGTCTGCAGTACGTATCATATCTCCTGACATCATCGTAAAAATACTGCTTCGTCTGGCAGGGGTTCCTGTTCCTGTATAGCTGACGATAAGAGGACATCACAGCCCGCTGCCGCCCTTCCAAGCAGGACGTGGCATGGGAGCACATGATCCGCCGCCCTGCCACCGGTCCTACGGCTTAGTAATAGCAGCTAGCAGCTGCATCTAGGATCACAGGGTGACCCATCGCAGGACATTTTGTGGTAATACTATAGTTGGTAGCATAATCTAGCATTGAATGCAATTGCAATGTTCATCCCCGTCACAGACTGCGCACACGTAGGACAGCTTCGACCTCCGGGGGCCTGCTGAATCGGTCATCTACGGACTCTTCCCTCCTATCTGTTGTAATACTTGAGTGGTTCTGAACAGCCGATCGAAACGCCATCCCGTATAGTCTCGAGGAATTAGAATTTGCAAAAGTACGCGAGACGTGGCCGGGGGAGGCCGCCCCTAACCCCCTACCCCAGCTGTGACCGTCAATCTCTCGCGACACATAGCGCTGTGGAATTGTGGTCCCAACTCAACTGCAAAAGAGTTGATTTCTCTAGGCTTTCTAATTTGAAATCTCTTGCACCTGCTTTCCCTATCTCGAACTTTCTGGGCTCGGGGTGGCTGCGCGGCAGACCGGGTGGGGACACCGCAATCCGCGAGCGGAGGAAACAAGCTCGAGGCAATTTTCTAGCCTCTGTGTACTCAAGTATGCACTTCGGATGATCTTAGTATCAGCTATCTCTCGAATATTACAGAAAGGCCCCCTAGACTCTTCGTGTAGCGAGGTCGTGCAACTCTGTTGGTTCTACAAACTTCCGCCGTACGCGACCACCCCGCTACGTGCTCTTTGTCTCGCTGGGACTTCTGTTGGCCCCTATCATAACGCTGGCAAAGTTTATTTATTATAATTTTGTTGGTTGATCACAATTAAATCCCTCAAGATCTGAGGGAATTTAGTTAGCCTGGAGAACTTTCCAATTGCCGGTGTTGTTGAGCAGTGAGAGGCTATCCACCTGTCAACTGGACCATCTTGTCGGCCTTCCCCAAGTAGCTTTCGTAATTCATATCACATGTCAACAGCTTTCATGTAGAGTTCCAGTCTTTAATTTCCGCGGACAAAGATGTTGTGGTCGTCTTTCTCTAGTCTCGGCACCGACGAGTTGACCTGTTCCCGATGATACGAATTATGCAGTTCTGCTCCACTACATCCAGACGTTTTCACTAATTACATGAGAAATATGTCTTATCTTGAGTCCATTCATCTCGTCAGGTCCCCGTTGACGACTAATTGTAGTCACACGGCTTCGTCCCCAAAATATACGAGACATGGAGGACATGACATAGCGCGGGGACACCCAACGCACGACATGAGCCATCTTGGAACTAACCGGCCTAGAAATTCGCACACGCTCTTTTTTTGAAATTAAATCAACACGAGATCGAGATCGAACATCGTATGTTCAAGTGTCCTGTGACAGTACACCTGATCTCCAGTCTCCCATCTGCCCGGGGTCGAGGGCTTGACCTGCTCGGCGCTCTGGAGTTGAGGACTGTCGCCTCTACGAACGCTTGATCTTTTAGGGTAGTAATTACACTTTCAATTCCATAATTCTAAGATGGATGCTAACTTCTTCAATCTAATTTTGAGATGAGATGAGTGGAGCGGAACCAAATTGTCCGGGGAGCTGGAGGGTGGTGACACACCTCACGACACACCACTGGGGACGCTGATCGCACTGGAGGGTCACCAGACAGGGACTAGTTGTCTTTACAAAGAGATACGATGTTATTATTAATTATCTAATCCTCAAGATAATGATTGGACATGTTGCCAGACCACAGAGAGACATCTTTACACGCCTCATCCGCGATGTTCGGCTCGGATACCCCACAAACAGCAGAGTATGACCAACTCCACAATGACATAGCAAGCTCTAATATTAATGGTAGAATCTTGATCTGGTATACTGATGATCTTCCCCTCGTACCAACTTAGAACGATGTCGTGGACGAATAGCGTGTCCTGGTCTCTCCCGACTCTCGCCACGTCTATGCTGTGACACTGCAGCTTGCAGGTGAGTTTTCGCTGCTTCTGATAACTTCACAAAGCTAATTAATGTCTGCTAAAACTCTTACAGAACTTCATAACGGCATGGGAATGTGGATGTTCCTATGTCACTCATGACAGTAGGCCAATGTCCAACTGGAACTCTTCCACGACCGGTGATAGCACAGAGCGGAGAACTATCATGAGAGAGACGATTGCGCCATAACCACTACACAATTTCGTGTATACATTGTATCACGCCCAATTTTCTTCTAGTGGACACCCGGTGATCTCTTTGGTGTTCCTTTGAGATAGCAGTGTTCAGTCAGTAGTTGTGTGATGCCACGAAGCTCAAGGCGAGGGGGCGTGAGAGAGCAGGATCTCTCTGCTGGGTGGCACCTCTACGAATCACGTCACCTGTGCGTGTGTAGCCTGTCAGACACAGAAATGCTCCGGTGACCGCTACCTTGTCCAACGAAAATGACCAGCATTAGCTTATAGGAGCACCGCAGGGCTCCTTGCCATCCGTTGCAAAGGAGAGTCTGACGAAGCCATGCCGTGGAATTCTCGTGTCTTTTGGGGACCGGAATCCCGATTTTCCGCCGGAGGACGGTCCAGAGACCCGGAACGTGTCGTATCACGCACTGGAATGATTTCACTGAAGGGGAAAACAAAAAAAACATTCTGGGGAATGGCATGTCACGTCAGGTGCGTCTACCGTACCACGGGACCGGAGCATTCCAGACGGCCACGTTCCGTGAATCTGTGATCCTCTTGACTCGAGTCCTTGCCGACACACACGATCCTGACGCAGGCCTCAATGTTTTGCTTACCACGCTAGAATACAGACAAATCGATATGACGTGCCAAGATCGAAGTGTCCATGCATTGTGGCAAGTATCAATCCATGCCAAAGGGCGTCCCGCGCGTGGCTCCGTGTGACCTTTGGGGAGGATTGTGCGGTCTCACCTCTCCATTCCACCTGATCCCTAAGCCGTAACGCTACACGGAACAGACCCAGCCATGTACAACGTCTGATCCGAGTCGTAGCCCAAGGGTGGTAGACCTGCCAGACGGTATTGTAGTCTTTTGTCGGTTGCGCGGTTCGAAAGGTCAAGAGGGCACCTTTCTTTAGGAAATCCATCTGGTGAAAAATTCAATGAAGCAAGGTCTGGTAAAGGGGTCAGGTGTCCTGTTGATCAAGGCACGGCCAGGTATCACCCAAGACCGGTGTTGTGGTACAGTTACTATTGAGGAACCCCTGTTGTGATGGAGTCAGACAGGCCGAGGCAATCTCGCCACAGCACAGGGTCACTGTTGTCAGAGAGAGTTAAGAATGGGTAATCTGCGTTGTAGAACAAGCTCTATCGTGTCCAGTCAATATTTTCTATCTGATTCCCCCGCAGAGTGAGTCTTGTTGTGAAGTTCTGGCGTCACCTTTTGTTTTAAAAAAAAAAAAAAAAAAAAAAACCGGTCGGGACAGTCATTACCGAGTTTTCGAGCTGGCAGCGAGGATGCTCATGAACTACCTCGCTGAGATTTGCTAACGTCATTGGGCGAGAGCAATATAGGACGGGACCAGAGTGACGCAAGAAAAGTAGTCGCCGCAGCTCTTTTTTCTTGCCTCGTTGCTGGCGGCACAAAGTGGCAGATGAGAAGCGGTAATCGCCAAGCAGGCTCTCCCTCTGTATCAGATTGCACTGTATTGTCCCAAGATGGCCCAGAAAGGGGCCGTCTGATGAAATTTTAGTTGACTTCCTAAGGATTCCGAGGGGATCTGAGTGCTGAATGTGCTCGCTGATGAGAATGGCAGGATTGGGGTTGTTGATTGGGTGGGGGAA
This sequence comes from Immersiporthe knoxdaviesiana, assembly GCA_021117315.1. NCBI lineage: Eukaryota > Fungi > Ascomycota > Sordariomycetes > Diaporthales > Cryphonectriaceae > Immersiporthe > Immersiporthe knoxdaviesiana. Next base: position 1,677,427 of record CP088214.1, read on the forward strand.
AGGCGGGGGGGTTTGCTGGTTCTGTGCCGAGAGAGTGGATCCAGACAAAACCAGTCTTCGCTGTTTCTATTTCGAAGATCTCAAGCGGGTAGAAGATTGGGCCTGGCGCCTCGCCAATCGTCTGAAAAAGGTGGGATCCCCCAAAGCATACCAGGCTCTTGGGACGTGGTGGGACTCAGAGCGCGATCAGCATTGTCACTATGAGTTCCACGAGGTAGTCACCAAGAAGCAATTGTTCGCAGGCTTTGAGTCAGCTGAAGGTGGTCAGTTAGCTGAGTAGCCTTAGCGAGGTTGGCCACTGTGAATTGGTGGGGGTTTCAGCGGGTAGAGGTACGAGACCTTGTTCAGAGGCGAGTCCGCTGAGGTCTGAGTTGGCAATGCTCTTCCACCCATGGTCCAGAAATGCAGCAGCCGGCGGTTGAGGATGGTGCGAAGCGGGTCTGAGACTCTGTGTTCGTGATTGCCGATTGAACAAGATCACCACTTGTGGTGTTGCTGGCGCAGACCATTGCAGAGCTATCGGTAGAAGGGCCCAGGAGTCAGCTGCCACGCTCCCTGCGGACCCTGACTGAGCCCAGGAGAGGAGGTGCAGTGACCACTGACCACCTACCTTGCAGGCTCAGCTGTAGACGGCAGCAGCACCCAGTAGGGGGTGCCCGGGGATACGCACGCTCCGTTATGGCCGAGACCCAGCGAGGGGCCTTTATAATACTGGTCTATGCTTTGGTCTGCAGGAGAGATGTGGCAGGAGTTATCTAGCAATAGGCTGGCAGAGTCCTGCTCGACATTGAAACAGATGAATAAATGGGCATCATGTTGCCAAAACAATGTTTGCTGTAAGTAGGGTGCAGGAGGGCAGCAGCTTCACCTGAAGTGTGGTATGAATTGTGGTGATTAGTTTTTAGGTGCCTTATCCGGTGGGCACTGCCCCACAGCTTCCAGCACCCGGAAGCTGGCCTCGGGGGTGGGCTTGGAGTACCCCACCGATGTCGTTGATGTCGAACTCGACCGCTCGACAGCTTGCCGCTGCACCTGAAAGCCTTCGCAATACACTGGCGAGCAGGTATGGCAGGCCGAGTCGCGCGCTAGATCACAACATGCACCAGTTGAGATAGAAGGAAAATGGACTCAGGATTGCTAAACAGGCGCCGCCTTGGCAGGTCCTCAGAGTGTTGTATCATCCACTCAGAGTACTTCAAGACAATAGACGACGACCGACTTCAACTGCTAATAGAGTAGCTAATTTCTCGAAGACGTTCTGGATAATTGCCAAAAGCACGGGCTTCCCCGCCTCTTTCGTCCCAGTGCTCTCCCAGCTCCTTCCTCAGGACATATGACTGCGCTCTGGCATGGTCTTGTTCATTCCTGAGCCCTCTTCTGCCACGCTTGTAGCCCTGGTGCGTGTCTGTGAGTTTTGTCGACTTGACCGGATACTGATGGTATTCGAGCTTGCTGCCATCCTCGGAGGGAGCAGCGTAGTGTGCAAAAATGTTGAGAGTGGTGCCATCTGTGGTGAATGTCGTGATCTCTGCATGACCAGGAGGGTCTGCTTTCCCGAGGTAGGCAAGAGCCTGGTTCCTAGAGTATACCAGGGTTGCTCCGTGTTGGGCGCTTTTGAGTCTTGCTTTTACCCTATGCTTAGCGCTATCATACCATTCTCCAGCGATATGCGGCAGTGATATGAAATAAGGGTTGTCCTTGCAGAGAGCGGCACCGCTGATATGCTTGTCCATTGGATACGGGCGAAACCCTCCAAGTTCAAACCCCTCGACAAAGCCAGGCTGCGGAGGAGCTAGGTTATTGTTGAAACCAACCGCTTTTGGGAAGTCTGTGAATTGTTGATCGAAAGCTCTTCTGTAAGACCTGTCCGGATACTCCTTCAACAATTTTCCGCCGACCTCAACCGCAGTGGTAGTCACGTTGACAGCTCTTTCAACTCTCTTGGCGTAGTGCTCGTACTCTGACCTGGTTGGCGAAGGCGTTCTGCGAGATCGCTGGTAGCGTTCGCAGAAGTCAAAGAGGTTCGCAGGCGGCTTAGAGGTCGAGGGGTCAAGTATACCGTTCGCAGTGAGTTGTCGGCCGAAATCAGGTGTTTCCCACGGCAGGGAGCTTCCTGTTGAACCAGGATTGTGTCTTTTAGGGTCAATCTCGGATCCGTGGGTCTTCTGTAGTGCCTTGTTGAACAAGGCTAAATTTGATCGCGTCAACCGCGCTCGCTTCAGCTGAGGCTCGTCATCCCCTGGAGGGGTGTCGCATCGGCGCTTGGGCGGAGCTCTCGGCACTTGTTGACTTGTCTGTTCAATCTTGTCTATTAGCTGGTGGCTTGCGCGAGAGAGTTGTATCTTGCCCTTGCCTACCTGCTCGGTGAAAAAGCGTCCGCCGGATTCATTTCCGAGGGTTGGCTTCGTTCGAGACCCGGGGGTAGTCAAACGGCCCTGGAGCGAGGCGGTTCATGACGCAGGATGGGTTGAAGATGTGAGAAGGAAGAATTGTGTGTACCAGCGATGAGGCTGGCCGATGAAATAATCATTTAGCCCAGAAGCAATAGATCAGCAGGGGCAGAAAGGATGTGGTTGTATACCTGCAAGAGACTGACCGGAAACGAACTTGAGTACGGGTATGCTTGCTCCTCCTAAGTACGAGGACCAGGTTCGTACTATATAAGCTGACGGTGTAGGCGGGTCAATGCACCGACCAATCATAAGCTTATCATCTGAGTGGCTGGTTATCATGCTAGAAGGTCAGCAGCTTCGCCCTACTAAGCTACAGGCGGGCATGCTGTGGAGGCCACAGGTCATTACGTTGTTAGTAGGACAAGGCGGGCGGGGACTTGTGAGTTTGGTTCCAGATCCGCCCAGAACGACTGGAGCGTGCCAGGTTCCTAGGCATTACCCACAGCAGCGGTGGGAGACCCATTGGTAAGATGGTCATGATCTTGGCCTGTAACAATTGGAACAGAGAGCCAAGGCGTCCGCAAAAATACTGCAACAAGTCTAGAGAGAAATGACAAGGCAGCCCGAGCTCACTTAGACGCCAGGACTGTGGTGGTGAGACTCTGACGGCCCTGCTACAGAGGAGATCGGGACACGGAAAGGATCGAAAAGGTACCCTACCCCGACGAGACTTAGAGGAGGGGGGCGGAGAGCAATAGCTTTCTGGAGAGCTAGACAGGAGATTCACATGGCAAGTCGATCTCACTCATCTCGTAGGCGAACGGAGCTCTTGGTGTTCGTGTGGTGAGTTGTGAATCTCGAACCTGGACTGCGCTATAGTAGAGGATTCTCTTAGAAGCCAGGAATAGCTAGGTGTAGAGTCAGCCCGCTGAAGCTCTGCCCTATTATGGACCCAGCCTGCTAAATAACAAACTACCTACAGTGGTATCGCCCTGGAATTCCCTTGCCCGCCCCGGTTGTGTTCGTGTTGCCACACCTTCATGATCCGTTTGATGAATGCGAACGGAGAAATCTGGATGCCAGTCTTGCACGTAGCCATTGGGGCCTCTCGAGGTGATTGTAGGCTAAAATCTGGCCAGTCAGTCGATCGAGGTGAAGGTACTGACCCCGTCAATAGGTGGCCGATCCCCGTGTTGCTGCTGCTCTGAACAGCAATCAACTGCCCCACACTGCAGGTTGAGCAGCCCTGGTCGCCTGAACAGAACTTGCAGGTGATGATGTGTCAGGCCCATCCGGCCCATTCCAGCCCCAGACCATTTCCCACTGAGCCGACCCGTCCGGCAGGCCTGCGGAAGCACGCCTAAGGGCGCCCTTTTTCGGAACCGCAGCACGCAGGTCAGGCACACGGCTCCGAGCTTGCATGGACACTCAGAGAATTCCTGGGACCATTACTGCGGCCTGAGAGGGGCATTCGTGATCCCTATCGACCGCAGTTTTGAGGTCCTGTCGTCATCACCGACTCTGAGCACCAGGTCGTGTCGCCCGGCACCCCCAGATCGACCACCACGTCTCTTATGCGCAGCAAGGACTCGGCCAAAATTAGTGGTCGACAAATCAGGGCGTCAGCACTCAAAGGTTCAGCAGGCACATTTGGGCGGATTTGGGAACGACTGACATTCCAAGTACCTCTTGCACAAAAGCTTCTACGAGAACCTAAGAGCTGCTCAGGACGGCCCAGGGAGGAGCACAAGACCTGGCCGAGAAAACGTGGCCATTTCCGCCGCAATGTCAGCGTACATTGCCGACGGCGAAGCTGCTCGACTGGGCCCTGGGCAACGATCACGGCACAGTCTAGAGGAGAGCGGCCTCAATGGTTCCCAAAAGACAAACATCCTCAGCGTATCTCAACGATAGATGGTTAGTTCTTGGAGCAAGCAGGAGACTCACACGCATGGCCTTGTGAGCCGCCCTTCCAGGGAAGCGTCTGGGCACACGCAGATGCCATCCGCTCAAGCTGGTCCGGCCGCGGCTGGCAAGGGCGCACTCGGACATCTCTGACAATGCTTTGCGCCGCAGAAACAGCGAAATCTTGTTCGACGTTCGAGATCCACCCCTCCTTCGGACACGAGCGCGATCGCAACGCCTGGGAGATCGAAGAGCAGGAGATGAACGACTGCATAGTAAACCTTGCTCCCACGGCAAGGTGGGCAGAGCAGCGGCGGCAGCGGCGGCGACGACAACAAGAGGAGAGGGATACAAAGAGGGGAGGGGGCGGAGGGGGCAGGATGTGGAAAGTAGCAAGAAAAAGGAAGCGTTGATCAAGAACATCCTCCAGCGGTCTCGAGAACTGAATAGACTACACGCGCCATGACGCGCATGAAAAGGATGCATTCAGTTTCACTTTCCTGCGACGGATTAAGGTTCCGGGGCTAGCTGCTCGCAGCCCGGCAAGAATCTGTACAAGCTTTTTCTGCGGGATCACCGGCATCGTCTCCCGTTGGCTCCTGTCAGTCGGCGGGCCGCACTGACTGGGAGGAAGTGTGGATGGCAGCACGGATGGAGAGGAGGCTGAGTTGTCGGTGCCAAGGTGACAGAAAGCTAATCTTGACGTCGCCGACCAAACGTCACGGGCACAGAGCAGCTGGCCATGACTAGTCCCGACGAGGGCGCTAGCAACTAATTACAATCCTCGTCGCAACAAAAAACATTCTTTTCATTCCAATCCCAGCGCTGAGTCTGCGTGTCTGTCTCTCTGCAAGGCCTGACTCGCCCTTTGATTCTCTCTCCCCAGGGACCAGCAACATTCCAGGAATGGTCTTGGGGAAAAAAAGGTCTGCAGTGGACAACAGCCGAATCACGTCCCGAGACACGCCGGGCGGGTCGAGATCAATCACCGCCTGCCATCTGCTTTTTTTTCCTTCCAAACTCCTTCTCCTTGTAAAGATATGCCTGGCCGGTGGTCTCGCAGCTGCGGGCGCTCGTCAGTGGTGATGCTCCTGACCAAGCACAGCTCCAATGTCCTGAGCGTACCGTCAAGATGTTCTCTGAGCCGCTGCGGCCTGGCCAGCTTCAACATCGGTGTGGACCTGACCAGGCCTGGATTCTTTCGCTGTGAGCGAAGGCGTTGAGCGGTGGCCTGCCGTCGAGGGCGTCAGGAATGTCCTTCGACATTTCGTTGCAGCGGGCTGCGGACTGGAGAGGGAGAGGGAGGGAGTAGAGTTCGGTACTGTAGGAGGGGTTGCCGAGTCGTTCGTAACTGGGGTCTCGAGCCACGCGCCATCGTGCCATGGGAACATCCGTCGGTAGGGCAGTGGATCATGAAGAGGGAGGGCGTGGAGCACGCTGACGTGTATTCCGTACAGTGTCGAAAATTGCAGGCGGGAATACCAGACGGATGTTTCGGCGCAACAACCGAAAGGAACCTATTGATCCCAGCAGCCGGTGTTGCTACTGTGCCCACTTCTCCTCTATAATTTAGGGGTCTCCTCCGGGACACCTACCCACTCTGCTTATGTCTTTCTCTCTGTGTCTCTGTCTCTGTCTCTGTCTCATGGGGCGGAGGTATTTCGAGGCTCGTTCAGGTCTCAGCCGGCGTGTGACGAGGGCAGCTTATGGCCTTGTGGCGGTTAAGCCGTTGCTGTCACGCTATGGGATGTAGTCGCGTGTTGCACTCGTGATACGATCCGGTAGAACTGTTGTGTGTCTTGTACATCGGCCAAGGTACCAAGCAGTATTAGTCCAAGCCCCCGAGGTCGTTGTGGATATTGCAACATACCTGCATGGGCAAAGTGGGTGTAAGTTTGCCCACCTGCCTCTTCAAGTGCATCTTCTGGGTGAAGGGAGGTCCGTGGACTGTGGAAGTCTCTGTCAAGTGGCATGCCCCTGTCTGTTGCTGTAGGTGGGGGTAACCAAAAAAATGTGGAGGGGAATGATCATGTAGAAGCTGTAGCAGTCTGTGGTGGTTGTTCCTTCTTTGCAGGCTGCCTGATTGTTCACTACCGGAACCGGGAACTTGGCGTATCAATTCAACAGCACAAATCCACGTCTCCTCTGCAGCATCACCTGATCTGAGACGCGTCAGTGGCATGTGTACTTCTGTACCTGTGTCACCAAGACGCGTGGACGAGTGGACGAGAGTTAGTGTGGCTTGTGTTAGGGCTCAGCTCTCCTACCAATCGGGAGGCACTGCAAGCATGCAAGCATGCAAGAAATCTGCTTTTGGCTGTGAGGTTGCAGAGGAGAGAGGTGGTACGGGTGAGTAGCTGCCTGAGGACAACACATCAACCCACAAAATGTTATTATCCCTTACCCCTCTTCTCTAGTTCTCCTCTGTTTTCTCCTCTCTCTGCAGAGCAGGGCACCAGCTTCTTCACTTTCAGCCTTCCCTACTCTGCTTACCCACCACCATTATCATCAAATCATTGTCATCATCTTCTTCTTCAGCGTCATCATCATCTACTTTTGTCCTAGCAGGTGAACAGCCACACCACCACAGACAGCACAGCCAACTACAACTAGTGGTCAGTAATCACCAGTAGCCAGGATCCTCCCCACCCCCACTGTGCCTTGTAGCAGATCGATCGACTGACCCTCAAGCCCACTGTCAGCCCTTATTTTAAAAAAAGAACCGCCAAGATGTCGACGCCAGACCCTCCTCAAGACCATGTCAAAGACCTACCCCGCAAGTTGCCATGCCCCACGCAGCCCATCACCATCCGCCACTCGGGCTACAGCTGTCCTGGTCCTGCCAATACCAAGGACGATATCCTCTTCACAATGCCGCGGACGGACTTTGTGGAAGAGCCGGCTGGCACTTCCCTGCTGACGGCCATGGTCATCGACGATGACGACCACGACGTTGGCGATGACGACCACGACGACGACGACGGCCCGCCACAGCCCTCGAGCGGAGATGATGCTCAGCCTCGGGTTGAGATGGTGCGGGTCTGGGGCCTCTTCCACGGCGTTATCCTGCAGGCCTGCCAGATAATCGCCAACAATGACTTCGAGGGCTACCTCGCGTACGACCGAGCCGGCGAAAAGCGCGTCCTGGGGGCCAAGAGGAGCTTCTCACCGGCGACAGCTACTACTTCATCAGCCCCAAGGACCCTCACTTCTCTGTCGTCCCGACCTTCGACATGTGGGAGTTCCCCCACGATGCCTTCCGGGCACTAGACTGGGAGCAGGCTAGCGAGTCCACGCAGAACGCGCTGAATCAAGTCCTGTCAGGAACGTCGGACGCGATCCCTGCTCTTGTTTCCGCCTCCACCCTCCCTACCAAGCCCATCCCCAGCATCATCGCCAACGCCGAGTCGACCCTGCATACGGCATGCATTATCGAGCCCTCACACACGCGCTGGTACACAGTCAACGGCATGGCAAGGTACGAAGAGACGAACCAGGGTAGTGGCAACAGCGCCAACATGCGCAATGAGGTGCGCGAGTTGTGGAACGACCTCAACATCGCCATGGTCCCCAAGAAGGGCTTCTTCAGGATGCACGTCTTCGCCTCGTCCCACATTGATTCGGATCTTGAGTTCGCTATCCAGTGGCAGGACGCCATCCTCATGGCATATGGCATAAGATCGAGCAGCGCGGCCTTCCTGTTCGCCAGGTTTGCCCAGGTGGTCTTCAAGCTGCTGAAGCCCTTCCTTGTGAATGCGCAGCAGCGCAGACGCGTGGCGAGGCACCTGCCCTCTCCCACCGAAACCGACACCGAGGAGTCTGTATATCGTGTGGTGGAGTGCTGGATGTCCCCTGAGGAGCTCCGCGCCTTGTTCGATGGTGATGATCATCATCCTCGTGAGAATGATGGTCCTGCTACTGCTGATGGTCCTGCTGCTGATGATGGTCCTGTTTCTGGTCCTTCTGATGGTCCTGCTGCTGCTGCTGGTCCTGTTTCTGATGATGGTCCTGCTGCTGGTCCTTCTGCTGGTGCTGCTGCTGCTGGTCCTGTTTCTGATGATGGTCCTGTTTCTGATGATGGTCCTCTTTCTGCTGCTGGTCCTGCTGCTGATGAGGATCATCCAATGGCTGATGGTCCTGCTGCTGATGAGGATCATTCAATGGCTGATTAATCTGGAGATCCCGCAGAGGCACGACACCTCTGATATGAAGCAAGGTTGTTTCTAGACGAAGATGAGGCCGTGATAATTTGATTTGGATTTGTTTTTTGTTTTTGGTCTCCTGTTTTGATTTTTTTATTTCTTTCCCTTCTTTTTGGATTTCATTTCCTTTCCCTTATTCTGCTTCCTCCTCTAGTGTTGATGTTGATGAGAGGGGATTGCAACAGCTTTGGTGGAGCAGGTTTGGAGGGTTCTCAGGTGAACAATGTCAGTCTTTCTTGTCTTGTTTTTGTTTCTGGTCTTTTTTTCCTTTTTTTTTGTCTTCCTCCATGCTCATCGTCTTTTGTCGGTGCTGGGGGCATGTCAATCATGTCCTAGGAGTAGGCCATGGGTTCAGGTCAGGTCAGGGACACCCCATCGGTGGAGTGCGCTCCGGGGGTCAGGTTGGCCAAACGACATCAGTCTGTTTCGCGTTATGCTTTTTTTCTTTTTTTTTCCCCATTTTCCTCTTCCTCCATTGGTGTTGATCAAATGGCCGTGGTAGTAGCTTTGGTGAAGCAGGCTTCAGGGCTCAGGTTTAGCTAGGTCAATCAGTCTGTTTTGCCTTTTATTTTTGCGTTCTGATTTCTTTCTCTCCTTCCCTCTTCTTCTCCTTCTTCTTCCTCTTCCTCCCTCCCTTGGGTCGTCAAGGAGAGGATGGAAATGGCTTTTGGTGGAGTGCTTTAGTGGGCTTCTAATCCAGGTCAGGGACATCAGTCTGTATTTCCCTACAACGCGGATCTTCCACGTCTAGTCTAGCATAATTACATTAGACATGAATACCGCAATTCAAAGTCCCCATTACTACTTCCCCTTGCCTCGTCTGACGTCCGTCTAAGAATCCTCCTTTGACAGGTAGCGTAGTCAATCACACGCAATGCCGTATAAACGAGTAGTCGCGACACGTTCTCCTCTATTTTGGTGAAGACTGATCCTGTTTCACCACCACCTCAACCGTTTCGTGTCATCCGACTCGTCCTGCTGTGCTCTTGTTACCCGACAATGTTTGAACATGCATGGTAGAGGGGACCTTGGGCGGGACGGGGGGAAAGGGGTGGCTGGGGAGTCGAATACAAGGTGGCTTGAAGCCGGGCCTGGACAAGCAGGAGGACAGTGGTGAGCCAGGAGGGTAGTAAGACTGCTTTGGTGTGAGCCTGGAATTGCAATAGACAAGTAAAAAACACTTTTTTTTTTTCCCCCGGTTCAAATCAACAGACACAAGGTAATAACCCCAAATAATAAGAATACTAGCTTTTAAAATCTCATAATAAATATCTGCATTTTAACATGCATCTTTGGTACTGGCAGACTATGTTGTAGGTCGGAACTTCGTCTCTAGAAAAGGCCTCGGCAATGTGGGAACGGCCACACCTGAGCCGTGGTCGCGGCAGACACTGGCTGCACTCAGTTCGGTGTTTACTACCGCTAGCCTCAGCCTCGGGGCTAGGCATGGCACCGAATTGTTGTTGTTGTTGTTTTCTTTGTCTTTTTTTTTTTTTTTTTTTTTTTTGCCTCACGGATTACATTAGATTTACCAGCATGTTCTCATTTTCTACAGACCCACCGCCTTGAATCGAGGCGGCTTCTTCTTGGCCAAACGCCACGGCGGAGGTGCTAGCTCCACCATCGTGGCTCCTTCACCTTTGTCTCGTCTTGTCTCTCTCGGCCGCATGTCACCAGCTCATGGTCTCGGATCGGAAGCATTTGTTGCAAGCACTAAATTGTTAAACTATTACTTAAAGCAAGAAAAGCATACAGACTATTGCGGCTCCCTCCTCTCTGCCAATGATTGACAAACCAGTTGGATGGTTTGCCTGATTACCGGAACCTGCCAGCGTTCATCCACGGACCGCAATGAAAAGGAAAAGATCAAAGCAAAGACCAAAAAAGGGAAAGAAAAAGAAGATAAAGAGAAAAGAATTGGAAAGACACGAAAAAGAAAATGAAAAAACAGACTTGACTCCTCGGCTCACCATACCAAGACCATAGATCCAACTCCTCCATCCATGTACCATTAGGTGATAGCCAATCGTGAACCGTTTCGTCCAAATTTGAAACCAAATACCAAGCAGACTCGTTCGTTTCTCCTCCTCGTCATTTTGCTCATCAGGCTCGAGAGTGATACCGACTCTCGCTTATTCCTTCATTCTTCGTTCATCATAGAGATGAGAGCCTAATAGTCTCAACACAACCACCCCTCCGGGACGTCTTCGATTCTGTCAATGTACTGAGCCGCCGAGTCATTGTCTCTCATCCTCTTCCTTACCAGGCGCACGCTCTTCTTACGCCCTGACGATCCCTCAGACTTGTCATCGGGGCCGGGGACCGGGTAGGCGGCGACCAGGTCCTCCAGGGGCAACTCGTGCTTCCACTGGGTGCCGGGGACGTCACGCCACCTCAGGTCCCAGATGCCCCTCCGGATCCATTGGTTTCTGACCATACCCTTGGCAACTGAGCCGATGTCACTTGGTGCGGGATCGCCGATGTGGTTTCTGTCGCGGAGCCGCTCATTCATAAGCTTCGCCATCTCTTTCTGCCTTTGATTCTCAAAGATATTATTGGGCCGTGTTGGCTCCTTGACGATGGCCATGCCGTCATCGGACTCCGCGTCCTGCCCCGCCGGCTGCTCGTCCTCGTCCTCCTCCTCCTCCTCCTCAGACTCATTTTCAGACTCAGCCTCCTTAGAGCTCGGAGAGCTCTCCTGGTCCTCGGCCACCACGCGTCCTCCAAAATCCTGCGCGACCGTCCCCCTGGGATCGGTCCTGGCTGGCTGAGATGGCTTTTCATGCATCCAGCGGCCGTGAGGCAGGTCGAACCAGGTGGTGTCCCAGATCTTCTGGACGACCCAGCTCTTCCTCACCTTGTCGACGGCAGAGCTGCGGACGCAGATGAGCTCGCTCATGCTGAGCTCGCCGGCGCTGATGTGCTCAGTGATGCATTTCTGCTCGGAACTGACCTCGTCCTCGAACTGCTGGGCGGGCAGGGATGCCAGGCGGTCCCTCTGCAGCTTGTCCATGTGCAGCTGCTGGGCAGTGGGCTTCGCCATGGTGTTCTGAGAGCTTGCAAGCTGAATGTGTTGGAAGCCGGAGTATGAGGGAGTGCGTCGGAAGAGGGGCTCTGGGGTGACGCTGAACCGTGACCTGGAAAGCTCGAGACGGATTGGCTCGTCGACGTAGGTTCGCAGCACATCTGTGAACTCGTCGACGACGTTATCAGCCAGGCCGTCGAGCCTGATCGCCGACATAACCAGCCAGGGGGTGTTTTTGTTCTGTCTTTCTTGTTCTTTGTGGTCAACAATGATGATTCAGATGATGATGATAGCAGTAGTGGTGGTGTGTGCAACAACGGAGAGAGAGAGAGAGAGGAGGGAGAAGAGGGAGAAGGAGAGAGGAGACCGGAATGAGGAAGAGAGAGACGGGGGAAACGAGGAGACCTTGTGGTGCAAGCTCAAGCAAAAGGAGGGGGTGTTGGGAAAAAGCAAGTCGAACCAACAGACACCGCCTGCATGCCTACCCTGCTGCCCAATAGGCAGCCAGTCCTGTCCACCACTGCTGCGGTATGTTTAATATACATGCTGTTGTGGCTGGTATGTGACCAGCCTAGCTAATTTGCCGTGCCGTGCCAGGTCAGAATCTCGACCTCATTTGTCGGTCGTAACTCCGTGGCTTCGTCCTACGTGAGCACGCACGATGCAGGAAACCCCAGAGGAAGAGAACAAACCTTCCAAACACTCCATCCGGGGTAGACCGAACAAGGAAGAGAGTTGACCTGGCGGCTCAGATGACTCAGCCAAAGGGAAGGTGTGTGTGCTTGTGTGTGGTGTGGTATATGTGTGCGGGTGTGCGTGTGCGCGGGGGCGAAAGGTAGGGTGTGTGTGTGTGTGTGTGTGTGTGTGTGTGTGTGTGTGTGTGTTATAGTATCATTGTGCTTAGCCCTCGATGTGCAGTACCAAGGACAAGAACACAAGGATGCGATGGTACTTGGTACTTGTAAATTGAAAGGCCAAGCCACTAATCTACAGGGGTCAGGTGTTGAAGAACAGGGGGCTTGGCGGTTCATACCTTCTGTTCAGGGGCTGCCCAGGCCACCATTTCTTCCATTTGACTTCCCCTACAGCACTGTACCATGGTCGCTGGTGCTGGAGCGCACACTGGACAGGGTCCGGGGATGTTGGCTGGAGGGGGGCAAGGAGAAAAGCTGAGGAAGGGGGGTCCCTGGTGCGCTGCTTACTTAATTGAGCAGAAGCCAATCAAATCACACGCTAAGTGGCAGCATCAGGCTTACATCATAGGCTAGCACATTCTAGCGGTATCGTTATCGGCCACTGGTGCGGTCCCCCAAATTTTGAGTTCCCGAGGCATCATCCATCCATCCTCTGGACCCGGCCGATCGAACCCAAGGGCCCAAGCGAGTCAAGAAGGATAATCTTCCTGGACATGCACTTGGACGAGAACCACTCTTGCCACTACTATAGTACAACGTTTTACTTGAGGCTCTGTCTCTCCCAGCTCCACCATCGTCTCCACCGTCAACGACGTCCCATCGACGACACGTTCTCTCCCTCGAGTCCCATCGCATCACTGCGCCCCCCTCCCAAGGTTCCCCCCTCTCGACAGCGTCCCAAGGATGGAGGAAGAGACAGCCACCCCGGTCGCAGTCTTCAAGAGATTCGGCAGGAAAGGCAAGGCGAACCTAAGGAAACGAGTCCCGAGCCCGCCCCCGCCGCCACCGGCGACAGCGACAGCGACTCCGACAACGACCTCTCCTCGAGCGGCGACGATGACGACCACCACAACGAACGAGGCGGCGGCAGGCGCATCAAGCGGCGCAAGGCCAATACCGGCGCTGTGACCGTGTCCTCGCGCGATCACAACCATACTGGCCCGGCCGACAAGGACGCCAGCGTCTCCGGCTCCACCGTCTTCAGCGCCGACCGCAGCGTGCCCATCACCGACAGCAACGACGCCACAAAGCACACCGACTGGTTTGAAGAGGAGGCCTCAAGAGGAGGAGGCAGCGGCGGGCTGTCCGCAAAGAGCCTGCTGGGCTCGACGCGCGCCATGCCCGCAGGAGGGGCTCCGTCGTCGTCGTCGTCATCATCTGGGGCGGTGACTGTGGCGCTGGACGGCACCTACAAGGGGGCTGGCGGGCCGGACGAGCTTCATACAAAAGAACCCCAACGCGCCCAACAGGACAGTAGGGCCGGTCAAGGCGCCGACCAACATCCGAACCGTCACCGTCATGGACTATGCGCCCGACGTCTGCAAGGACTACAAGCAGACCGGCTTCTGCGGCTTCGGTGACAACTGCAAGTTCCTGCACAGCAGAGAGGACTACAAGCAGTCGTGGTCCCTCGACAAGGAGTGGGAGGACGTCACAAAGGGCAAGAAGAACCTGGGCGGCACCGTGGTCGCCAGCGCCGACAGGAAGGGCAGGGTCGATGAAGGTGCCGACGATGATGATGCCGAGGAGGCTCTGCTCGAGAATATCCCCTTCGTCTGCCTCATCTGCCGTGGCCCGTACCGGTCGCCCGTCATCACGCGCTGTGGGCACTACTTCTGCGAGCCCTGCGCGCTGCAGAGGTACCGCAAGGACCCCAGCTGTGCACAGTGCAGCGCGGGCACCAACGGCGTCTTCAACTCGGGCAAGCGGCTACAGAAGCTGCTGGACAGGAAGAAGGAGAGGGCGGCAAAGAGACGCCAGGAGGCCCTCGAGAGGGGTGAGGAGGTCAGCGACGAGGAAGAGGGGGGAAGAAGAATAAGAATAATAATAGTAGTAGTAGAAAAAGAAAGAGAAAACAAGGCAAGAGGGCAAAAAGATTGGATGCGGCTCGTGTTGTCTCCAGCATGAACTCCATTCTCGCAACAATTTTGGGGGATGTATCATAAAAGATGTATCATACTCTCAAGGAAAAAAAAAAAAACAAGAAGAAAAAAAAAGGCAAAAGATCCTTCTTTGCCATGTTGTCAAGTAAGGTGTCGGCTACAACATGTGATCTACCGCCCACTTCAGGTGTAATTGCTTCCTCATACGGCCAATCGGCCTCGAAGTACCTGGTCTTCACAGCTGCCTGCGTTGACGGCGGTCCGTCAGTACTCCAGTCACTGCTGTCGCTATCACTAGCTGGGGAGACAAATATCATATCCTACCAAACTACCTATCTTGGACCATAATTGCCACAAGATGTGGCTACTGAATGCGTTCCAAGGGGCCCAGAGGTCAAGGTCTGGCTCACCTCCACTCTCTATCGCCTTCCCTGCCTCGTGTACTGTAGGCTTCAGGCATGCTGCAGTGGCTCACAATCCTGGCCTGGCCCGGCTCAGGCGTCGATGATTGGTCGGTTGTCCACCACGCCCTCTTCTCTCGACACCCAAAGTTCTCCCCATCAGCGAGTACTCCGCCTTCGTCGCAGCCACAAGACACGAACCCCGCGAGCTTGAAAGTTTAAGGCCTTCTGCTCAAAAATATACCATTTTTATCTTGTCGCCAGGGGACAATCCTTAAAAGGTTTCTGGCAGATGAGGATGATAACTTTGGAATGTCCCAACCCTTTTTAAGGAAAAAGCAAGGACGGGTTTTTGATCTGGCCCCAATTCTTAAACTCGGCAACCCAATCGAGTCTCTAGACTCTACGGTGAACAAAGATCGGCGTATTCGGTATCGCTCGACGGCGAAGACCTTGTCATTGGGCACGGCTTTTCGATCCTAGGGTCGGAGGGACCAGTTGGCCCGATCTCGACAGGTAAGGAGAGCGTTCTGAGTGCAGATATCCTACGAGCAGAATTGCATTCAACGAAAAACCTCTAACCATCATCTGCCATTGTCGTGCATGACGCCCTTGATCCGAACGCCATGGACAGTTGTTTTAAAGATGCCCACATACACAGGTAAGACCTTGTCTGGTGCAGGAGTGGTGTTCACGAGGGCGACGACACCCCTCCCCTCCCCCTTGCAGCAGCAGCTCTCTAACTCCCCTCCCCCTCCTTCCCCCCCAACCTTTGCCGTCAACCTACGATGGCGTGGGATGTGCCCATCGGACTGATCTCGTTGGTGGGTAAGTGAGGAGGCCCGCTCTGAGAGAGAATTTCCAACTCGTAGGCAATAACCTCTAGGCCGGTGGTGCCACAGAGCTTTTAAAAGGGCAGGCCGGTGCAGAACAGCCTCCTGACCTCTTTGGCGGGGACAGGGACAGGAATCGGACATGTGCTGCTCATGGTCACAGAATGGCACGTTGTCGTTGTAGCTGATGTCCTCCATTTTGCTGCTCAAAAGACGGATGGATGTGTTGCTGTAGGGAGGAAATTTTGGCGAGAGGAATATTTTGGGGAAGCTTTTTGGAAGGATGCTGCCATAAAAAAAAAAAAGGTTGTGGGGAAGTTGCTGCAGTTACAGCGGGCGTGTCGCTGGTCTTGTTACTGGGCCAATTACTGTAGTGTCATCTCTGGAAGGCTGGTCAAGATCTTGCAAGACCTTTTGTTCAAATGAAGGCGTCAGGCAGCAAAGAATCGTAAGTGCTGATTCTTTTTTGTCCTTTTTTTTCTTTTTTTTTTTTTTTTTTTTTTTTTCTTCCGTTGGGCATCCAGTATTACTATATTCGGCCAACTCCTTTACTGTGTGGTTGAAAGCATTTAGACGCGTGATGCGATGCCTGAGGGTGAAGAACGTGCTAGAAGGATCGCTCGCCCCGCCTCTCGCACTCTCTCCTGTCGTGATCCAGTTCCGATACTTGCAACCCAAATATCACAGGCGTTGATCGGGCCAGTGTGGACCCGTGATGCGTCTAAAGAGCTTGATGTATGACCACTCAGGGGCTCCTGGCCTAGTCGCTAGGTCTTTCGGTCCTTTTAGGCTTACCATATCGGCCGTGGAGGATGAAAACCTCTAGTAGCAGTACTGAGCAGCAAAATGAAGAAGGCGACGAGTTTGTTTTGTGATTTACGGACGAGAGCAAGTGCTTGGTACGAGTGTCCATTTTAGAGAGGTATTTAGTATGCCAACGGCGAGAATCTGGGGTGGATGCAATCGACGAATAATTATTACATGAACAGATGCCGAGTAAGAGGTCGAGTCGACTTTCCTACCTGGATTCATGGCTTCTGTTGGAATTGCGGACTGTTCTGCCGTGCGAACCACTCGAGACGACAATTCAGACCCCCAACAAGATCTTTGCGAGGAGTTGTAAGACAACAGAGAAACATGGCAGAGAATTGATGCCCCGGCTGCTTTGTGGCCGCGTCAGGTCATGTTCGTTCCGGAGGTCTTCATCCAGGAGAAATACAACAGCTAGGTAAACGTGGGGTGGGAATACCTTCACCTGGGTATAAGCCATGCTAACTTCCCGTCATAGGTGGCAGCCAGTCAGACCACTGCACCATGCACGCGTCTTGGTGACCAATGCGAACCTCTTGGTTTACGTGGGACTGAGTCACGATGTGATGCAAGACTAAGTGCTGATTGCTGACCAGCCACAAAAGTATTGTGCAAGACTAAGTTCTTGGACGATCGTTCATTGGGCGACGTTAGGGTAGAAATTTGCTATTATCAACATGTCTGTCATGACTCTTCCTCCTCCACCTCGTCCATCACGCTGCGAGTAGACCTGACAACGATATGATGCGACCAAGTCATGCCAATCCCTATTTATCATCCCAATCGTGTGTGTGTGTGTGTGCGAGCGCTAGGCTGCCCATCTCCCAGCATACCTAAGGCTTCTTCTGCTGTTTGTAGGGGTCATCCTTTCCCCAGGGATCATTCCTCACGCCCCGGACACGGTCCTGGATCTGTCGGGTCTTGCAGTCCTTACAGATGTCTTCGACCTCGACCCAGGCACGGTCGTCCTTGGGGCCACGGCACTTGTCAAAAAGCGTAGGGCAGATGATCATCTCGGTGAAGCAGCGGTGGCCGCAGGTGAAGACGTTATCAATGTGAATGCACATCTTGACGGCTCGAAGGGGGGGTTTCTTGTCGTGCTCGGGCTTGTAAGGGAGATGTTGTTAGTATGATTTCCTTTCTTCGGGCAAAGGCTGACTATCTATCAAGTGTTGTACTGATGTTCTGTCCAGCTTGCTTTGTACTTGGCAATTCGTCTCACTGCTGTGCAAGACAGAGAGGGGGTGTGAGCGGTAGGTTGAAAGGAAGTGGTCACGCTCTCGAGGGGGTGGTCTGGGACGCCGAAACAACAAGGCTGAGGGATGTGTGGTGTAGAAGAAGAGCCTCTGAGAAGACAATAGAGAAGAGATTTGTTTTGAGTGGAGCAAGTTGGCAAGAATGTGTGAGCAGAGACCAAGATTCTGTAGTCTGCAGGCGGAATCTCTGCACTTTTTGTCTTCTGCGAAGGAAACGGTGCGGGTGGTGCACGGATATATGGGCAGCACAGAGAGCGAGAGCGAGAGCGAGAGCCCAGGTCCTCTACCCTCTTGTAAGGGGATTCTGTTGGGCTCCTTTCGTTATAGCTACACCATCAGGCAGGGTGTGGGCGCGCGTGGGTGGGTGGGTGTGTGGAAAGTGGGACATGGCCTGAGAGTTCCCGTGTCTGCAGCCTCGACTAAACCCCTGGCTGCATGTTCGCACTCTCTTGCCTCCCCTCCTCTACGAAAGGGCAAAACATCATGGGCTGGCTGGATGATACTTTCTCATGGTGTGTATGAGAAGTACCTAGGGCCGATGTTGCTTTTGGTGTAAGACCAAGACTGCGCTTCCTGCAAGTTCATTGACAGCGGCTCGCCACAGGACCCGTAGGCGAGGCGCTCATTCTTTGATATTCTCGCGGAACGGGGGTGAAGATGCCAGGGGTTACATGTAGTGAATCGTCAGAATTACGTAGCTATCCCGAGCTCAGGGCGGGGGAGAGAGAGCGGGCGAGAGAGCTTGGGCTGTGGGCTGTGGGCTGTGGCCAAAGTGATCGGCCTGGATGGCGTTTTGGGTGGTCCAACGATCTGCCGAGGATGAACAACATACCGCAGAAGCAACAGGATTTTCGGATCAGTGCAGGGTACCTTCAGAAGACGAGGAGTGATGTACCTTTCTCTACTCATGGAAGAGGGAAGCCCAAGCACGGCGGCTAGAGAGCCAGTCTTCCTGCACGCCCTCTCCCGTTCACCGATAAATGAACGCGGAAAGTTACATATTGCCTCCAAATGAGACACCCAGAGCAACCCAGGCAAGGGGGAGGGGAGGGGTGAGGGGTGGGAAAATCAGTTTAAGCGAGGGCACAAGAGCTCATGCAGGTTCTTCCATCTTGTACCTAATCACCTTGATACCACGGAATAAAGATATTGAGCCGAAACTGGCCGGTCCTGTGGTGCTATTGACCCTGAGATGAAAATGTTGGGACAGGTGGCGAGGCTTTTCAGGTGCAATGAGGTTACAAGGTAGCAATATCGATTCCGACGGTGTCATTCATATACATGATTGTGCCTCCATCCGGGTCTTGCTTTCTGACCGGTGGCTGCGTAGCTAGCCTCTCCCTCCCTGCCCATTGATCTTTCCCGTACAAAGTTACGAGGGCGGTGCATGGGGGGGAAGAAGGAAAAACAAATAATTCGAATCAATGAGGTGGGTGTGGGCAGGACGTGTGATTGGGGAACCTTCGTGGCCGGTGACAAGGGGGGCTTGCTGCATGTCCATCCCTGAATGACACATCATAATCCTGGCGGCTTGCCGGCTGTCGTCAAGCGAGAAGAATGCCCTCGCCCTCCCATCCGCTGCGCCCGCCCGTGTGTGTGCGTGTGTGTGTGTGTGTGTGTGTCTTGATATCCTTGATGGGAGCAGTTACAGCAATCGTGAGTACATTGCCCACAAAGGACATCACTGGGCTAACACGTAGAAACTAATCGCTCCGTGGGTAGACCACAACTTAATCGTCCCTTGTTTTCTGACAGCTCTGAAATTACAGGGGTTGGCCCCGCTGCGCTATAGGGAGATCCCCCGGATTTGGCTGCCGACAGGTGCTGGGGGTCTGCTTTTCCAGCAGGCCCATGGCCTACAGGCTATAGATTCAGGGCCTACAGGCTACAGATCCAGGGCCTACAAGTTACAGGTCAGGGCCTGAACAGGGACACACAGAGCAGGCGGCCACCAGCTCCAGTGTGCCACAGTACTGGTACCGGTACCAACACCGCCGTCACCAGGCGCCAAGACCAACTAGACAGGCAGCTTTGCACAGCACCCTTGCACTGATACATCGAGAGTGTGTACGGAGTACAGACTGTACAGTATATCTCAGGACGCCTCAACAGAGACAACACACACACTTCAGACCATACTATCGCCGGTTTCGTTCCGCGGCGGTGAGGATGCAATGCGCTGCTGTACGGAAACACTGCGCGGTCTGCACTTCTCCAGACCTACCTCACATGTTCTCATTGGTCGGGAAATTCGTACGCGAGGGCCTCAGATGATCTTTTGCCCCCAAACAAGTCTCACAAAAAAAAAAAAAAAAAAAAAAAAAAACAGTTCGCCTGACATTTCTCGGCAGAGCGGAAACAGACCGCTCCGCTGGTTTCTCGTGTGCCCAGATGACCGTTGCCGTCCAGCATTCTCGATGACAGAGGCCGTCCAGAGCCAGGGATGTGAGCTGTTATGTCATGGCGGGAGGACAGGCGGCGGCTGAGTGGTTCCGAAAGGTGCCTCGTCGGACGACATTCCCCAGCCACGCTGTTAGTCCAGTACGTCCGTACTTACATACTGTGTAGGATCAAGCACCAGTGTCTCTTGATTTTGCCTAGGTTTTGTCCGTTTCGCCTGTTAACCTAATATCTGCCAGGGAAAAAGCTTTACCCTGCGGCGCAAAATGGCCATCTTAGAAAGGGGGAGGCTTTCGCAGATCACGGCCGGAGAAGCTGTTCCGCTTCGTCCTCTGGTGGTCCTGTGGACACCCAGTGATGAACGAAAAGGACGATCGTAACAAAGGGTAAATAAGAAAATCTTGAGATACGAGAAGCCCATAAAGTGTCCAATCAAACCATTTCATAAATCGTGCCATGTTTTGATTGACATTGCTCAAAAAGCTTAAATTATGCAAACTTGTGTGCTGTCCGTTACAAGCCCGGGCTCCGGTAGTGATTTTGCTTTGCACAGACCACCTACTGATCCGCGACAAGCGAGAACCTCTATTTGAGCAAGCTGGAGCCTAGGATTGCAGCGAATGTCAACTCCCATTTGTTAATAAATCCAATTGAAGGTAGTATCAAATAATGCGTCTGATCGCAAGTATTCTAATGATATAGAATCTGCGTGATTTACTAGATCTTTTGGTGCTGGCAGACTCAATTGTATGTAAAACAATCTGAATATGCGGAAGGTCCGTGCCAAAGCAGATTGCACAAGCTGATTCGGAGCCCGGGCTTGCAACGGGACAGTGTGGACCGGCAGCTGACTAAGCTCTCGCTTCTTCCACGAGCCTCGGCAGCAAGTCTTGTACGTCCGTACCGTACATCCCTGTTGACGAAATGCGCGTCGCCTGCGAGTCGCGTATACTGTGCTGCCCTCATCCACAGCCTTCGAGGCTGCAGCACCCCACAGTCTCGTCACTCCCTCCACGGCACGAAACAAAACAGCTACAACCGCAGCTTACGAAAATGTCGCCGAGCGAGGGCTTGGGCGCGTCACCACAGCAGCAGTGCCCGAGGGCGCACAGCACATGCAGTACATGACCGCCGCCGCCAACTACCAAGCTAAAGTACATGCGCATTTCGGCGTATTCGATCTGCCCTTCTGGTTGTGCTTGACACAACACCGCGAGTCCTGCACCTTGGATATGCAGAAGCTCATGGCCGCTCCGTCGCTTCATTGCGAAAAGGCTGCTTGGGTGGGTGGAAACCTGGGCGTTGTGCCCCATCTGGTCGCAAGAACCAAGTCTGCGTTGCGGGCTGCTTTTTCTTTCTCTCTCTTTTTGTTCAAGGACACTTCGCAGTATAATCTATATAAGCACATCTCCCCTTTCACGTTCCTTGCATACTACTCGATGACACCCTCTCAAATTACATTGACATGTCTGCTAATGTCAAGCTCTTGCTGATCAGGGTCCGCGACCACCAAAGACGATCCTGTACCCGCGATCTCGCTCTCTCCTCTCGACCTTCCCCAACCGTCATGGACGAGCCATTGTCCGGCATTTCTCGACCTCACAACTCTCCCAAGCCATGGTTCACATGGTCTGACATCGTTGGCCAGCCCACCCACACGCTCCCGACCGAGATCAAGGACCCCGATCCTTCCCTACAATAGTGTCCGTCAGGCATTCGAGTATATAGGGGCTTCCAGATCTTGCGTTCTAGCAGGACCTCTCAAGTTTATGCTACGCAGGCAGGAAAACAGAGGCGACGATAAGAAAAGTAAAATCTCGTTGTGGATATCCAGACTGCCGGACGCGGATGCACAGGTCAACGCTTCTAGTGCGCAAGTGTGTGCGCGGAGGTCGGGTCCTCGATCTGTCTGTCGGGGGTGTGTGTTGGACGGCCATGCAGGCATGGCCGTGGCCTTCTGGCATACTGCTGGGATCACGAAGGGAGACCCCAACGTGGACAGTCAGTTCTCCGTCTTTCTAGGGCACGAAGAACTTGGCCCAACACCGTCGCTACAAGAGCCTTCCACTGGTTTCCTTGATCCGGCGACGGGTGCGCAATCCACAGTCGAGGCGGAAGACATCCTGTCGCTTTATACGGGTCGGGGCGGTAGCATTCCTGGATGGGGCCGAACTGTCTTCTGGTGGGTCACTGCCCTGCATCCTCGTCATCGCCGCCATCGCTGCCGCTGTCCTACATGGTTTCCAATGGAGGCTCGCTGATGGACCATTGTGAGTGAAAAGACAAGGTAAGGAGGCTGATACTTAGGTCACTTCGAGATGATCCCGCATCCTGCACCCCCTCTCTGTCCCAGACCTATTCGTTGGGGTAAAGTTATCCCAGCAACCCGCGATGCTATTGGTCTCTGACCGGAGGTTTTCCAGTCCGCCTCAAAGGCAGCAAGCCCGTGATGTCGACGAGCATCAGGCAAATTGCAGCAGGTAGCGAACAACTGTTGACGCTAGTCTTCCGAGTGGAAGATTGCAAAGTTCTCAAGGAAACCCGTCAGGGCTGAGATGCAGATTGTGTAGATAGCCATCACGGCCGAACACCATAATCAGGATGCGGGTATCAGATACTGTCTTGACGGACGTCTAGACTAGCTAGTATGCGGCCTCAGGAACACAGAGAGGGGGAATGGGCATATGATTGACCCCGTTGACACGCAAGTGGAGTATGCCCTCCTCGACCACGAGGTCGGAACCGAGAAAGAGGAGGCTGTCGTGCAGGCTCGCGACGGAACATTCTGATGACGGTACCGGTAGAGCAAGCCAATAGTAGATTATCAAGAAAATAATTTCAAGTTAGCCTCGCTTGACACATTAGTATACACCAAAAAGAAGAGAGGAAACTAATCAGGGCGCTCGCCCTCCAAGCAATGTGGCATCACTGTGTGAGGAGACTCGGGTTGTAGTTGAGGGCCCGTAGCAGTTAGCAGGGTCAGGGGTGTGAGGTGCTTTGATGTTGGGCATCACTCCGCAATCTGATGCTCTTGAAAGGCTATAGAAGACAACAGTATACTGGACTACTTAGTAAACTATAGCTGATATCAGGTACAAGCTTAAAAGATCTAATATGCCAAGTGCGCTATGCTTGCAACGTTGTGGTGACTAATAGTGTTGTTGGGTGGTGCAGCCTGCCTAGCATGATGGTGTCTAAGTGCCGAGGCGCCCTAAAATGCAGTACTACGTATCCGTACATATTTGTAAAACAGCAGACCCTGAGCCGTTCCTTACGACGAGAAGGGCGCAACAAGGAACAAAAGGAAGAAGGGAAAACAAAAAGAGGTTGTTTTCTTATCTGTCAGAGGAAGGGCACAATCCACCCTTGATCCGTCCTCCCCCCACATGTTCTTTCGCCCTGGTTCTTGTTGTTCCACGTCACAAAAGACAGCCCTGTCCCAAGGCTGAAGAAGGGATAGAAGGAAACAGGCGACAGGGCCCCTTGGCGGGTTCCCCCTGTATTGTCCCCATTGGCTCTGTGGAGTACCTCTGCTGGCCTTGCTGGCCCTTGTAGCGGACAAGAAGAAAACGAGCTTGTTCATTGGGAAAATATCCACTTCACGGCCGCGCCAGTCTTTGATCCTGACGATCCTGGGATTGTCAGATTGCGCTGTTGGGTTTCCCTTCTCGCTGTCTCCGGGGCCACCCACGCCATTTCTGGGGCTTCCAAGTTGCCCTCGTCCCCTGACGCGAGCCCAACCAATTCTCCTCACAGTTCTCATCCGTCTCGTTCCTCTCTCTCTCTGCCTCAACCAGTCTACTACCTTTCTTAGACACCCCCCTCCCCCTCTTTCTGCTTCTCTTCCTTCTCCCCTCCCCCTTTTTTTCTTGCTCCCCCCCCTCTCCCGTGTCTGTGTCCCTTTCGGCCGTCGTCCTTCTCTGCTCGTCGCCGCCCTGTCTCTTCCCTCATCGAGACAAGTCGAGTCGAGTCAAGTCGATCCGGCCTGGACCGACCCGACCCCATCGTTTTTGCTGCAACGCCAGCGCCGCCCTGCCCTACGCAATTTTTCTCTTCCCTCCTTTTTTTTTTTCTCTTTTCTTTTTGCTTTGGCTGCTGTACCTGTACAACACCTTTTTTCCCTTCTCGACGTGGTCACCCCGCCAGCGTACATACATTGACGGGGTTTTGGATCCAGCATATTCTTGTTTCGCGACGTTCATTCGTTCTCTTTCAGCAGTACAGTACCTTTACAGTACCTTTGCGACTGGCTGTGTGCTGTACTTGCATGCTTGCATGTTTTCTGTGTGACACATCTTGTGCATACTACAACACGCATTTACCACAGTCGTCTTCATCGACAGCACTGTGGATTTATTCTTCTCTTCTTCTCTTCTTCTTTTTTGGTTTAATTTAATATACACAACATACACAGTCTCTTACTTCTTTCTTTTTCCCCTTCTTTTCTATTTTTATTTTCTCTCAGTGTCTTTTGGCGTAAAACGCGCAAAACATATCTTTTCTTTTGCCGACCAGAACCAGCGACAAAGACAAGGCGACCGACCTTCTGTTCTCAGGGCGGACCTAATCTGGCAGCGCACCCCTGGCTCATCTCACCCCCTTCTCGGTCTTGATTGGACTGGCCACGCCCACGCCCACGTCCACGCCCACGTCACGACATCAACAACAACAACAACAACAACAATAACAACGATCCTGGTGGATTGGACAAAGAAGGGCACCACTCTTTTCCTGCGCTGCACTCTTGGGCCAATTTTAGAGAAAGAGAGAGCTGTGTGTGCTTGTGTGTATGTGTGTTGCAGGGACGCGGCCCCCTTCAGCAGGTTCGCCCGCCCTCCGCCACCCGACACCCTAAACTACCGCCCCCGCGCAGCCCTGCCAGGCCCTGTCGTTCCCTGGGTTAGTTGTTGCCACAACAACTGATAACATCCCACGACCGCGTTCCGTTGTGCTGCCACCATTCCAGCCAAGTTCAAGAGCAACCCCCTCCTCGAACAATTCCCACGACTCTGCCAACCGGGCCTCCTCAATTTCCTGTCGCTACAACTGTCCTCCTCGACCGTCGCACCTCTTCCACACACCACGTACACTCTCGATCCTGCGGGGTGGTGGGAAAGCCCTGCTCTGCATCCTGTCGCATCGCATTGCAATCTGCTTCTTATCGCATCGCATCGCATCGCATCGCATCGCATCATACAAGGGCCAGGTCGGCAAGGAGGTTTCTCTGGCACAGAGGCAGAGAGACACAGAGAGAGACTCTTCTCTCTTCTACCCCTTTCGCACCCAATACCTCGCATCCTCGAGCCGCTGCCCCATGGTCTAATCACTGCTCGGCATTCCGAAGAAGTCGTGTGTGCTTTCTCTTGTGTCCTTCCTGGACACAACAGCGGTCACCTCCTGAGTGATGGCTTCCCAGAAGCCGTCCCTGGTGATCGGCCAGGAGAACACCGTCGACCCTTTTATCACCACCGGCCCCACCGGCCCCACCACCACCGGTCCCAGCACCCTTCGCTTCTCGGGTTTCGATGGCGACTCCTTTGCCCTCGGCCCGGGCGCCTCGCCCACCTCGGCGAAGCGCGCATTGGAGGCTCACCTGGCCGACACGGAGCGCCGCATGGAGGAGGCCGGAAAGCTGGGCACCGCGCTCGTCCAGCAGCGCAAGGAGCTCACCGACCGCCTGAAGGAGGTCGAGCAGCTCGAGGCCGAGGACGAGCTGTCGCCGGACCTCAAGCAGAAGCTCACCGCCATCGAGAAGGACTTCAACGAGGTCGCCAGGGAGAGCGCCCGCGCCTTCCTCCCCAAGCATCGCGTCCCCAGCGGCGGCGAGGCGAACCCGGGCACGCCCTTCACTCCCAGTAAGGATGTGGTGAGGGTAAGCTTCTTCCTGATTTCCATACATTCCGTTCCCGGTGAGGGGCGCACACACAGCTGACATGTGATATTTACAACCTGCAGAGGTCTATGAGCCCTTCAAAGTTCGACAGCCACAAGTTCGAGAGCCTGGCCACCGGGTCCCCCAGCAAGTTCAGCGTTCCCAACCGCAAGGCGCGCAACCAGCCTGCCAACCGCATTCACGACATCGAGTTCGCCGCCGAGATCAGCACCTCCCTCATCACACAGGTCCGGAACCTGCAGGCCCTCCTGCAGGAGAGGGAGGAGGAGGTCAAGGATCTCAAGTCTGAAAAGGCAGGCCTCGAGGGCGAGGTGCAGTCGTTCCAGCAGCGCATGAGGAGCCTAGACGAGAGCGAGAGCCGCTACAAGGACGAGAACTGGACCCTCGAGACCCAAATCCAGGAGTTCATCGCCGGGCAGAAGGAGGCCGCCGACCGCGAGAAGAAGCTGAGCCACTCCCTCAATGCCCTCCAGGCCGACAAGAACGCGACCCAGCGCGAGCTCGACGAGATCAGGGCCGCACACTCCAAGCTGGCCGAGGACCACACCGCCGCTGTCAAGCACCATGACATCGAGCTCGGCACCGCCAAGCGCAACGCCATCATGGCCGAGGGCGAGCGCGCAGCCCTGCAGCGCAAGATCGACGAGCTGACCAGCCAGAACCAGGAGCTCGCCAAGGCCATCTCGTCCGAGAGGGGGAGGACCAGCCAGCGCGGCTCTCCATCCGGGAGCAGCGAGGATGACCTGGAGAACGCCAGCGGCAACCTGACCCCCGAGCACTCGCCGCCCCCTCGCCCATCAAGCCCACGCCCAGGCACTCCATGCTCGAGACCGAGACCCTCAAGACCTCCCTGCAGCACGCGCAGCGCACCATCCAGAGCCTGCGCACCAACGTCCACAGGGAGAAGACGGAGAAGCTCGAGCTGAAGCGCATGCTGCAGGAGGCCAGGGACGAGATCGAGAAGCTGCGCAGCGACCCCGTCGAGCGGCCCCACCAGCGCCGCGCCCGCGAGGCCAAATCCCGCGAGTTTAAGAAGCCCGCCAAGCTGGACAAGCTGGGCACCGCCCGCGCCATCAAGGCCGAGATCTTTGAGGACCCAGAGTGGGAGGACGCCTCCGTCAGGGGCCCTCCCCTGATGCTGGCCCGCATGACCGGCCAGGCTGACGTCCCCATCCCCTCCACCGAGACAGACGACTTTGAGACGGCCAACGAGGGCCAAGAGTCCACGGACGCCTTCGAGACTGCCCACGAGCGCGGCGGCACCGAGACCGAGGACGCCTTCCAGACTGGTGCTGAGGACTTTGACTCGGAGGACACCGAGATCGAGAGCCCGTCCCGGAGGGCTGGCGCGGCCAGGGGCGCTGCTGCTGGTGGGCTAAAGAAGGCACCCATCTTTGCAGCATCACCTGGCCCGGCGGCGTACACGTACGAAAGCACGGCCTCGACATCTGCTAGTGAGGACGAGGACTACGTGGACCCTACAAGGACGCCCAGCTCGCAGCCAAGACGGGTGCGGATGCGTGCCGGCCACGGCGGTGGTGGTCCCTCCTCCTCGTCGCGCCGCTTCTCCAGGCAGCTGAGCGAGGAGCCTGGCTTCCAGGGCAGCCCTGCCAGCATGATCAGCCAGACCAACCGCAGCTTCTCGAGCGCGCAGGGCCTGCCCCGACAGAGCTTGTTCGCCGAGCTCGGCGAGCTGGAGGGCAGCGATGAGGACTCGACGGTCGGTACGCCTGGCCAAAGGAGCCTCCGCTCCGTCACCCCAGCTTCAACGGCAAGAGGCATGACTGCCTCGCCGCGATCTGT
Source organism: Immersiporthe knoxdaviesiana (assembly GCA_021117315.1). Taxonomy (NCBI): domain Eukaryota; kingdom Fungi; phylum Ascomycota; class Sordariomycetes; order Diaporthales; family Cryphonectriaceae; genus Immersiporthe; species Immersiporthe knoxdaviesiana. Next base: position 1,705,145 of record CP088214.1, read on the forward strand.
CGTGCCGCCTGTGCCGGCGATGCCAAAGGTGATCATGGTCGACAGCGGCATGATGACCGAGCCCATTGACTTGCAACAACTCCCCGTCGCAGCAGCCACCACCACCACCAACGTGTCTGAGCGGCCAATGTCTATGGACTCGGTGATCCTCACTTCTGTGCGTGACGGCTCTCTGCCGGCCAGCACTCCCTACCACGACTCTGGCGCCCAGCATGATTCTGAGACGGACGAGGACGGGCTGGCTCAGCTCTCCTCGCAGTCCAAGTCGCCTACTGTGGTCGGTGGCATGCCCACGCCGATCCTCGCTCCGCCACAACCACAACAACAACAGCAGCTCACAGTATCTGACGTCCATGCGGAAGAGGTGGAGCCCAGAGCAGAACCCGAGCCCGAGCCCCCTCTGCCTCCCAGGCTGGGTCTCTCTGGTGTCTTCTCCGAGCATGTCGAGCCCGTCGCCGAGCCAGAGGCGCCGCCTCCTGCCCTCACCATGTCACACGTCGTAGCTGAAGGCATCGACCCCGTGGCCGAGCCCGAGGGACCGCCACCGACATTGTCGGTCTCGTCACTTGTCGCGGAGCACGTCGAGCCCGTGGCAGGACCCCTGCCGGTCCCACCAACACTGGCTTTCTCTCAGGTCTCCTCGACAGAGACGGAGCCGGTGGCCGAGCCAGAGCCAGAGCCGAGAGTCGTTACTGTTGTCGAGTACAGGGACGCGCCTAAGCCGCCGCCTGCAGAGCTAGCTTTCTCTCCGATAGCCTCTGCTGAGACGGAGCCGGTAGCCGAGCCAGAGCCAGAGCCGAGAGTCGTCACTGTTGTCGAGTACAGGGAGGCGCCTCTGCCGCCGCCTGCGGTTCTCAACTTCTCTCAGATCTCTTCTGCTGAGACGGAGCCGGTGGCCGAGCCAGAGCCAGAGCCGAGAGTCGTCACTGTTGTCGAGTACAGAGACGCACCCAAGCCACCACCTGCAGAGCTGTCCTTGGCCACGATCTCGTCGGCAGAGGTCGAGCCAGTGGAAGCGCCTCAGCCACCACCTGCAGAGCTGTCCTTCTCTGCAGTCGCTTCCACAGACGTAGAGCCAGTCGCCCAGCCTGAGCCTGAGCCCCGCGTCGTCCGTGTCGTGGAGTATGTGGAGGCACCTCCACCTGCGCCTGCACAGCTGTCGTACTCTGGTCTCGTCAGCGAGGGGATTGAGCCGCAGGCAGAGCCAGAGGTACCGCAGCCAGCACTGTCTGTCTCGAATATCGTCTCCGAGCATGTCGAGCCCAGGTCGGAACCTGCACGGCCCGTACTGTCCCTGTCTGTCTCCCAGGTCCTGTCGGAACAGGTCGAGCCCGTCAGCCCTGTGACACCTGTCTCGGAGAGGCAGGCACCCTCGCCTCTCGGTTTCTCCGCCATCCAGTCCCTCGAGACACGTCCTGAGGAGCCAGAGTCGCCCTTCTTCAGCAAGCCGCTGCTCTCTGTGCTCGGCTTGTCCGCCGTCGATTCGCTGGCCGCGGAGAAGGCCACTCCCTCGCCCACGAGTCCAAAGCGAAACGCCTTCATCATTCCACGAGACGAGGAGCCACAGCAGCAGCGACCAGTCACGCCGACAAAGCGGAGCACTTATTCGTCGACCTCGCCCCGAAAGGCCAAGGACAAGGACTCTGACGGCGTCGTCATCATTGCCGAGGACGAGACAAGACAATCCCTCAACGCCTCGCCTTCATCAGAGACGCCTGAGTCGCTGCAGCCGTTCAGGGAGATCTCAGCCAACGCCAATGCCAAGCCTCCCCGCAAGGTACCTGTCCAGACTTCTGACTCAGGCGCACAGACTTCTCTCACAGCCGAGGCGATCGACGAGATGCTCCAGGTCAAGAGCAGCCAGCCGCAGTCTCCTGTGCTGTACAGGTCAGACTCGGTGGCCAGCGGCGACGGCATGAGTACTTCAGCAGGCACCGTCCGTGTCGGCCGGTCGCACGAGAGCATGAATGGCGGCCACCGCTTCAAGGGTAAGATGGTTGACATGAGCGTGGAGACGGCTGCAGAGGCTGCGCTGCGCCGACCTGGCAGCGCCGCGAGTGCTCGCTCTCCAACCAAGAACCTGCCACCGCTGCCTCCGAACCACAGGGAGGCCATCGAGGCCGCAAGGACCGGCACAGCCAACAGCGGCCACGGAACTATCGGCAGCATGGGCCCGCCCCTCTTCCCTGCTTCTGCATATAAGAATGCCATGAACAGGCCCAGGACGCCCATGTCGACCAGCTCCAGGCACGGCGATTCGGCGGCGGCTGCTGCTGCTCGCCCTGGCGGCCCCGAGAGGCTCGGCACCGTAGATGTCCACTCTCCTACCAGGCTGACCGCCAAGAGCCGCAAGTCCTCCGTGTCGTCCTTCGCCTCAGAGGTCGACCACAGGTTCAACATGGCCGGCGGCATGATGGGTATGCAAGGATCTGGCTTCGGGCCCAACACCGACCCGCGCATGATCCAGGCCATCACGCAGACCATGATCGGCGAGTACCTGTGGAAGTACACGCGCAAGACAGGCCGTGGCGAGATGTCGGAGAACAGGCATCGCCGTTACTTCTGGGTCCACCCTTACACGCGCACCCTGTACTGGAGTGATCGCGATCCGGCAAATGCGGGCCGCGCCGAGCTTCGAGCCAAGAGCGTGCCCATCGAGGCCGTCCGCGTCGTTACGGACGACAACCCTATGCCTCCTGGGCTGCACCGCAAGAGTCTTGTCATCATCGCACCTGGCCGAAGCGTCAAGCTCACCTGTACGACGGGTCAGCGCCACGAGACCTGGTTCAACGCTCTCTCCTACCTGCTGCTCCGGACCGACGGCGAGGGCCATGCAGACACGGAGGAGATGGTCAACGGCATTACCAGGGAGGACGTCGAGGAGTTTAACCCAGCCCTCGGCCGCCGCAACACGGCTGGGACTGGGGCTGGGGCCCGTGCTGGTGGCGGTGGTGGAGGGGCTCCCTCCATCTCATCGTACAACTCCCGTGGGACCCGCCAGGAGGTCGCCTCTGTCAACCTCGACGTGCCGACCCTGACGCCGAACCACAAGAAGGCCGTCTCGACGAGCAGCGTGCGACCAAGCCTTGCCGGTCGGCTCAGCGGATACTGGAGGTCTACGCAGGACAGCCTGACCCTGCGCGGCCGCAGCGGCTACAAGGACCAGCACAGCTTGTACTCGAACAATGAGGTGCACGATAGCGCCGAGGACCTCAGGGAGATGTACGAGAAACAGGACAGGGAGTCGGATCGCTTGGAGAACGTCAGGGCATGCTGCGATGGTAAAGCCCCAAAGGCCACACACACCTTACTACTCAAACATTGCTAACAGCTCTCTCACAGGTAAACACGACGTAGGCACCCTGACGGCAAAGAAGCGAGGTCAGGGCGCCCACAGCCCCAGCCAGACACATCTCCATGCGCACCCAAGCCGTGCCAGCACCCCGGCTACCGTCAGATCCGGGATATGATCTTAACACACACTTTCACAGCCACTCACGCACCGAGTACATTTCCTTTTTTGTCTTATATCAACAATCAAATGCGGCAAACTGGGTGAATAACCTTCAAACATTCCACAGAGCTTTGCCCGCGCCAGTCATTCATTTACTGTCAATAACCTCATGTCGGAGGAGGAAACACAAAGAAGGCCCCTGAGCCACAAGCCTGTTTTCTTTACATCTCTCACGAAGTGGACGATCGCCTCCTACATACATTTCCAGTATCATCTATATATATATAGGTTGAGGTTGGTTCTCTGCATCAACTCTCAGTCTTTGTCCTGTTGACTGATGCAAGATCACCTTGCCTCACACACACACACACACACACACCTTTACATCAGTCTTCAAGGCTTCCTTCCTGTCTTCTTCTTCTGTCTACCTGTACCAACATTCTCCTTTTGAACCTTTTCACTTGTTCGCAGCAACGGGCTCTCTCTCCCGTCATTGCAATACTCAGGCGAAGGAATCGAGGGACACATATGTGCAGGAGTTGAGGAGGGACCGGGGGTGCGAGTTTGCTCTAACTGGGAGGCGTCACAACTCTTTTATTACTTTCCTATGAACTTATTCTTGGCTACTGCTACAACTACTATCCTCTCCCTGCATCTCTTCTTTTTTTTTTTCCCCTTCTCCTATCTGCTCGGCTTATCTGCATTTTGTTCCGCTCTCCTAATCTGTTTTGTTGGTGTGAGTATGATTGGTCGTTACTACGGAACACATTTCTTCCGTCCGCTCGACGTCTTGTCACAAGGCACCAGATTGATATCGCCATTTGCAATCTGCAGCAGCAGCAGCATCAGAAGCAGGGCGAGGAAGAACGTGGCGAGGAGGAGATACCATAAGATTGTCTTGTTTGTTGTGTCAAAGGAGTAGTACTAGTAGAAGACTTGGCTCTGATGACTGAATGATCAAACCTATACATATATATTGTACAATCACGCCGTGTTCCGTTACCGTTCCACCCTGCTATTTGTTCATATGCGCGTTATACAAGAAGTCCATGCAGAACCCCGTCATTGCGTTTCCAAGGTGTCAGTCAGTCATGGTGATGTATTAACCCGTTTCCAACTCCAATCCCTCCATATTTTGCAAGGGTAAAGCACCATCATCTTATCAGCGTCATACTCCAGTAGCATTGGGCAGGAGCCCCTCTATCGCTCTTTAAGGAGAGGAAGAGGGAATAACAACAAAGAAGGGAAGGAATGATGGGGACCCCGTTCCGCTAAGAGCCACGACAGATGCGTCAGCACTCCGGTACGTCACCAGTCCAAATCACCGGGCCCGATGCCCAGCCTCGCTAGCTTCTGTATGACGGGTTCGAGCAGCGCTTTCTCGCCGCGCATGCGCGCACCTTCCTTCATCCTCGAGTAGAACACGGGACAGTCCTTGCTGTCGCAGTGGACCTCGTCGAGCGGCGACAGCCCCGCGCAGCTCTGGCACATCCTGACCACGTCTGCATACCGCCTCTCCTCGTTGTTGAGCTTGCCCTGCAGCCTGATCAGCGAGGCGGGTGCGTTGCGCCTGCACCTGCGGCACATGGGTGACGTGTCGTCGTTGTTACTTTTCTTTTTCTTTTTCTTAGGTACGACGGCACCGCGGCGGCCACGGCTTTGGCGCTTTTTACGACCGTCAGTAGAGGAAGACGACGTGGCAAATCGAATCTTGACGTTGCACGCGATACAGTTCGCCGGGCGGAGGTAGCTCTCGAGGGTGACCCTCTTCTTGGCCGGCCCGCCGGGCAGGATGCGCCGGACCCGCCGCACCTTGGGCATCTCGTCATACCACTGGCGCGCGCTGGCGCCGACCAGATTGAGGATGCGCTCCAGGGGCGGGATCAGGTTCTTTGTGATGTAGTAGTCGGCGTCGAGCGTGAGATGGTCGTTGTCGAGCAGGTCCTCGGGCGCGATGCAGCGGTCGATCAGGCGCGCACCAGGGGCGCCGCTGACCACGACGTACGGCACGCGCTCGCCGTACTGTGGCTCGGCGCGGGCGTCTGCGAGCATCTTCTTCGTGGCGATGAGGGCGCCCGGCGGCGGCGGGCCCTTGTCCGAGTACGTGCCGAGCCTGACCTCCCTGGCGAAGCAAAAGTCCTGCACCGACACCTGGCCCCGCATGACCTTGGCGCACTGGGCCTGGAAGTAGCTCTTGATCTGGCTCAGGTCCGCCGTCTCGAAGAGGAGCCTCAGGACCTTCTCCTCGATCATCTGCTCGGCCGGCGTGCCGTCCCGGCGGACGGTCTCGATGCCCTTGGCGTCAAACTCAGGCTGGACCTGGTCGCGGCTCTCGTACTTGTAGCCGACGTAGCGCTTCTTGGCGAGGAGCACGCAAGGGTGGTAGACCTTTTCGAACTTGAGCTTCACGGGCCGCGGGTTCATGTCGGTGATGGCCTTTGCGATCTCGCTGCCAATGTCAAAGGCTTGCTCGCGCGTGCGGCCCTTCAGGTGGATGAAGAGGCTGTCCGTGTCGCCGTACACGACCTCGGCGCCCCACCTGTCGACGGAGTGGATGTAGGCGATGGCGCGCTCGAGGGTCTCGCGGCCCGTCTGGACGATGCTGTCTGCGATCTCGGAGCATGGCATGCGGCCCGAGAACGAGGCCGACGTGTAGCCGTAAGTGACGTTGGCGAGGAGCTTGAGGGCGAGCTGTCTGTTGTTCAGGAGCTGCTGCAGCGTCTTGTCGTCTTTGTCCTGCTTCATGCCGCTCTTGACCATGACCCTGGTCTCGAGGATCTCCGTGAGCATCTTGGCCAGCAGGGACTTCCGCACCTCGACCTTGGCGTACATCATCCCGTTGGGTGTGATGTTGATGTAGTCCTTGAGGAGCTCCAGCAGCCTCTCCTGACGCCTGTACTCGGTGAAGCCCATCTTGTTGGTGCCCCGCCAGTTGACGATCCTCCCTAGGAAAGTCGAGTAGCAGAGGTTATAGGCGATCATGACGCTGGGATACAGGCTCTGGAAGTCGAGCACCACCACAGGGCTGTTGTGAAAGGCGCTCTGGGGCTCCATGACCAGCGGCAGACACTCGAGCGCGTTTTGGCCGCCGACCTGTTTTCTGCTGGGCGATACCAGAACAAAGTTCTCGGGCTTGGCGATGCGGAACATGATGGACTCGACCTTGAACTGGGAGCCTCTGGAGAATACCGAGAAGAAGTCCACGCCTAGCAGGCGCGCCTGTTCGCTCGTGCGAGGGATGAGCTCGTTCTCCTCAAGAATCTCAATATCCAACCTAGTCCTCGTGATGTAGTACTGGAGCACCTTTGCCAGGTCTGCGTGCCGCCCGCTGGTGTACCAGTCTGACAGCGTGCGGTGGTTGTAATGTGGGATTCGCCGGTGCAGGAGATGCCAGGCGACGTTCTCCATGGTGTACTGGAGCAGGTTCAGCTCACCTCGCATCGCTCTCCAGATGTTGATCATGTGGCGGCCCGTGACGCGGATGGTCGACGTCGTGTTGAACCCCCACCGGTCAGAGTCCTTGCCGAATCTGCCGTGGGACTGCGTCTTGACCCGAGAAAACTCATCGCACAGATTATAGTCATATTTGTGCCTGGCCCGCTCGACCAGGTAGCCCCAGGAGCTACCATGAACCTCGTATCCGGCGAGGACGTCCGGATCATGGCTGCGGACAATCTCTACCATCCGCACCATGGCGTCGAGCTCGGTAAGTTCTTCCAGGACTTCGACCTTGGTGTGCCTGCGCAGTCGTTCTGCCAGAAAGCCATCCTCTGAAACCACGATAATGCCAGAGAGAGTGCTCTCGGGCTGGCTGCCGCTATTCTGGAACTCTTCATCGGACTTGGTGGCCCAGAAGATGCACTGGACTGCATCCTCTTCGGGGTTGGGAGCAAGCTTGCCTCTCGTGTTGACATGGACCTCCAGGCTCATCGTGCTCATGTACTGCGCCTCGTGCTGGACGCTGGTCGATTTCTTCTTTTGTGAATACTTGAACCCATGCTTGTTCTTGGGCGTCGCTCCCACAATCTGCGACAGAAATGGCCTCTGCGTTGGTTGTCCTGGCGCGGCCCTGCTGCTGGCGCTTCCTCCTCCCGCCGCGAGCTTGCTCTTCTGCTGCTTGGCCTCCCACCACTCGCTGACCTCCTCGAACGTCGGTGGTGGTTCTGCGATCTCCCAGCTGCGCAGGGAGCACTGCTGGCTTTTCCTCTCATACTCCAGCTCGTCTTGCTTCTTCTTGTCTGTGTTGGGTGCGGCAACACGCCGGCCGAATGCAGCGGGCGACTGACCTGTTGCGTCGAAATCTGGGAGGAACGGTAGAGTGTTGCCGGTAAGACGGAACTCCTTGCCGGCGTACTCCTTCATGCGAGAGGGCACATCTTTTTCCACGCTGTAGAAGGGGTCTTGATAGATGACATCGGGCAGTCCATAGTCTTGCATGGTTGCGCAGACCTCGTCAGCTGTTGGTGGCGCGTGGTCGAGCACACTGACGATCAGGCCAGCACCAACATCATCGGACAAGGACATCTGTGGTTCGTTGGAACTCGAGAATTGTGGTGGTGTGCCAGATGGGATTGACGGCGACGAGCTGGTATCAGGCGATTCCACCGGCCTCTGCGTACTGGGAGGAGGCACTTGTTCCGAGGTGGAAGACTTGTCAACGCTGACATCCATCCTTGGTGATCCGTTGTCGTCGCTCTTTTGAGAGCTGCTTTGTTGGCTCAGACGCAATCTCGTATTTGGGTCATGAGGATCCTTGACAATACCAAAGGACAGTTTTCGTTCATCTTGCTGCTTGAAGGTAAGACCGTTCACCGTCAACCTCATTGGTGCTGCTGACTCGGACCTAACTTGGCGGTGCAACTCGGCCGTGGTCAATGGGCCCACTGGGTCTTTGGCATCAACATTATCATCCGCAGCGAGTGTTTCTGCCGATGGGATACGCACACTGGCTCCTTCGATCTTTGGCCGTTTGGGTTCGGACACGAGAGAAGCTGGACTCAGGGCTCTCTTCAGCGGCACATCACCAGGGTTGGACGGCGGCGGCGGCCTTGCAGTGACCTCGACGGCCAGACGTTCCGTGCTGGCGGCTTCTATCAACTCTTCCGAGACAGGAAGGGCAGGATAGTGCCCAGTCATTTCTCTACTCAAGCCGAGGCCCTTATAGCGTTTGACAGGCTTAGACTTCACCTGACCAGTCGGCGGTGCAGATGCTGCTGCTAGAGCGGCGGACCGCTTCACTGATGCCGCCAGGTTGTTCACTGTGGTCTGTGGCTGGACTCGATCTTGTTGTTGTTGTGACTTCTCGCCCTTGGTAGTAGCCAGTCGCTGGGCAACCTTCCTCCGCCGGGCGAGCTTTGCCTTTTGAATTCGCTCCTCGTCAGAGTCCTGGGGGTACGGGCTGTCTTCCTCTTCGGCTGCGGGAACGGCCTCGTCTGTTGACAAGCCCAGGGCGGGCATGAGATTGTGAGGAAACAGGTCTTCAACAGACTGTAGCATTGTGTTGACAGCATTTCCGAGGCGCTCCTGTTTGACAAAGTCATCAAAGGAGACATCTGAGTGCCCGTTGGCTGCCGCTTCGTCCGCGATGAGCTCTCTAATCTGTTCCATGTACTCGTCCTCGTGGATCCATCCCTGAGGCTGAGAGTCTCGCGGGTCCGCCGACATGGACACGAGCACCTCTGGAGGGAAGGGGGTACTTCCAGGCTTGTTGGTCAGGCCCATCCGCCGTTTTCGCCGCCTCGTCTCGTCCTTCCACAGCCCGGCCATGCTGTGGACCAGCTTCAGGCTGGCCGGCACAGGATGATTCTTCTCGATGAAGTCGTGATGTAATCGCCTCTCCTTGACAGCTTTTCGGTTCAGGATGTCCTGGACGCAGATGTCCACCTCAATCGAGCAGTGGCTCACACGAGGGAGCGCATAGTCCTCTGTAATGCGGTCGCGAGGGATCGACGAGCTGTGCCAGGCGTGCCTAGACGAAGAAACGCCTCCCTCCTCTTCCCTCTCTTGACCACCAAACTCGGGCACCGGCCATCGGAAAACAGTCTTGCCGCCCTCGAGGTAGTCGCAACCGTAGAGATTGTAGTCGCACATGAACTGTAGCAGGTATTGCAGGTGGGCCTCGTACGGCTGGAACTTCCTCTTCATGATGACGCCCTGCTGGAGCAGGTCGGCCAGCCTTGTCATGACCATCGGGTTGAACATGTAGATCTTGAGGAAGAACCGGTACCCCACGTGGTAGCCGTAGAACGGCACACCCTTGACGAGTGTGATCCTGGCAACATATCTGTTCTTGTTGTTGTAGGCATTCTGGCGGAAGCTCACGGCCAGGGCGTGATCGATGGAGAGATGCAACCGATAGATGTAGGCACCAACTAACGCAAGAGTCGCAGGAGTCGTCAGAAACTTTTGTTCATGGAAAGGGTGGCATATACACAGAGGACTCAGCGTGTGTGGACTTGGACTTACCGTCCTCTGGGTCCAGGCTGCCCGTGTATTCAATGTACAGATACGGGAAGGCCCCATGGATGTGTGCGCAGACTTTCTGCCCAGTCTGGGTGGACCCGAACACCCTGATGACAGGGACTTTGGGCTCCTGGGACAGGTTTTCGGGCCGGACGTCGTTGCGAAGCTGAGGGTCATACTTGGTCGGGGTCGCTTGGTAGAAGTCGATGCAGTTCAGTCGGATTTTGAAGACATCCATGACGACAGCCGTTGCGCCCTCAGCAGATATGGGGGGTGTGTGCGACGCTGGCACATTGTCCCAGGACTCTGGAGATAGTAGGGGTGGTTCAAATAATATTTATGACCTCTAAGGGAATCATGATCTCTGGGGATTGCCTCTGTCTCGAGAGCAAACATGTACATAGTATTGATTGTCCATGTGAAGAAGACGCGGTACTGACCTAATTGTAATAGTAGAGCGCGTGTTAGTGAGATCGGTACGTACCTCGCAGCCTGGAACGGCCTGGCTGTTACTTACATAAGCGCTTCTCGCCCCCTGTGAATGACGGCGCCTTTGCGACTGATGGAGGAGCAACAACTTCGTCGTCTTCGAAATCCCACACTGACGACAAGTCTCTTACAACGACTAGAATACATAGTCCCCTCCGTACGATTCTTTCTCACCCCCAAAGTACTGCACATAAATTTCAGCATGCCTCCGAGACCGAGACCGAGACCGCCCCCTCGAGAGCGCCACCGCCGAGACCCTCGTCGGATCGCCCCGCGGTCGGGCCAGTGCGAGAAGAAAACGCCTACATCCCCCAATTTATCTCGAAGCGTCCCTTCTACGCTGGCGAGGGCGAAGACGCCGACTATCTCGAACATCAACGTCTGCGCAAGAAGCACGAGGACACAGCATGGTACGACCGCAGCAAGAAGGGGGTCGCTGCGACAAAGTATCGCAAGGGCGCATGCGAGAATTGCGGCGCCATGGGCCACAAGGCCAAGGACTGCCTGGAGCGACCGCGCAAGAAGGGAGCCAAGTGGACCGGACAGGACATAAGGGGCGATGACGTGGTGCAGGACGTGCAGATGAGCTGGGACGCCAAGCGAGACCGCTGGAACGGGTACGACGCCGCGGATCACCGGCAGGTGGTCGAGGAGTTTGAGGAGATGGCGGCGCTGAAGAAGCAGCTCCAGAAGGAGAACAAGAAGAGCGGAGGGGGGTGGCGAGCGAGGATGAGGACGAGCTTGAGGGCGAGAATAAATTCGACGAGGACGACAAGTACGCCGACAATGTCGACCTGAGCCAGCTGAAGAACACGACGGCGCGGCAGCTGCGATTACGAGAAGACACCGCCAAGTACCTCCTGAACCTGGACCTCGAGTCGGCCAAGTACGATCCCAAGCAGCGAAGACTGATAGACGGCGGCGCGCTGGCGGACAATACTGCCGAGGTCTTCAAGGAGGACGGCTTTGTGCGGGCCTCGGGCGATGCGGCCGAGTTCGAAAAGGCAACGCGGTATGCATGGGAGGCGCTGGACAAGACGGGCGACAACACCCAGCACATGCAGGCCAACCCGACAGCAGGTGAGTTCTACCGCAAGAAGGAGAAGGAGGAGGCAGAGAAGAAGCGCCTGGAGAGGGAGAAGGCACTCCGCGAAAAGTACGGCGAGGGGTCATCCACCATGCCTGCTGCGCTCCAGAAGATGGTGGTCACCGAGAACGAGCACTTTGTCGAATATGACGAGTACGGCCTGGTCAAGGGGCACCGGGCCTCCGCCAAATCAAAGTATCCCGAGGACGTCTACCCCAACAACCACACATCCGTCTGGGGCAGCTGGTGGTCCAATTTCCAGTGGGGATACCAGTGCTGCCACTCTACGTTGAAGAACAGCTACTGCACTGGAGAGGATGGCAAGAGGGCCTTTGAGGCATCCGAGCGACAGCGCACCGGCGCAGGTCTGGCCCAGGGAGGAGAAGATGTCACGGAGGAAGAGGAGCCACCCGCAGAACAGAACAACGGACAGCAAGCTGCTGGCACCAAGACGAAGCAGCTCTCACGAGAAGAAATGGCAAGCGGCATCACAGAGGAGGAAATGGACGAATACCGGCGGCAACGTACTGTTGCGGATGACCCCATGGCAAAGTTCCTGGGCAAGGACGAACTCGTACATTAATCAGGAGAGAGATCTTGAGAGAGTTAGAATTTGGGGGAGTACACTGCAAATGCATGATCATCAGCAGCAGTAGCGAGACCCACAATCAAGCGTTGAATGATTGATTGTCGAATAGGCATCACTTTCGCAACTTGGCCCTACATGTGCTGAAGGTGGCATTTGTCCTACCCACAGGGTGGTAGTTGGTGGGTGGCACAAAAGCCCGTTGGGATGGATCCGAAGCCAAGGCACCAGGCTAGTAGGGTTTTTTGGTTTGGTTTTTTTTTTTCTGCGATAGGGGTCGCGAGATGGTCACAGATCCAATGCCATCACCAGTTCACATGTCACGATTCGCAATCATAACCTTTGGGAAGAAACGTAGCTTTGTCATTGATTTTGATTCCATTGACCTATGGCTTCACAACGATGAAAGCCTGCCGCCGTGAAAGATGACACAAACTCCGTATACCCTGACGAGCAAAGAAAAGCTGCCAATTCCTTTTTTTTTTTAACGTCCTTTTGTCTAGTAATTCCTTTGTTCGGCCAGAGGAGACGCCAATTGTAATGACATTATGCACGATGCATCTACTCCTCATCCTCGTCCTCACCACCCTCACCGCCCTCAGCAGCCTTGGCCTTCTTTCTGCGGACACGGCCGGGGCGGCCGCCACCAAAGGGCGAGGTCAGGGCGAAGTCGATGTGCTTCTGGGAGTCAAGGCGGACCATGAAGGAGGGCACGTTGACGATCTGCTTGCCGACGCGGATGTGGCGCTGGCGGATCAGGACACGGGCGTGGTGGATGGACTTGGCAAGACCGAGCTTGTAGACACAGGTCTGGAGACGGCGCTCGAGGAAATCCTCGACCTTGAGGGCAAGGACGTAATCGAGCTTCATGCGGCTCTCGTCGAGGACACCGACACGCACGAGACGGCGAATCAGGGCGTTACCTTCGAAGAGGCGCTTGGGGTCCTTCTCGTCGAGGGTGAGCAGCTGACTGTAAGAATTTGTTAGACCTCAACGGCTCGCATTACCTGTCGCAGTATGTACGGAGGGATAAAAGTTTGCAAATTATTGTTTTCAAGAGTACCTACCGGGCAGCACGACGAATCTTGGACAGAGTAAGCTGGACACGCCAGACCTCACGCTTGTTGCGCAGACCATACTCTCCGACGAGCTTCAGCTCAGAGTCCCTATGTGTTTGATTAATGTCAGTGGGGTTGCACGAACGACGTAAGCAGAGACAAGCTGCTGCTCAGTGGCCGGTTCTATACTGACAGACGAGCGGCTTCGAAGGGTCTGTAATAAAAATGTCAAAGTTAGCGACCTGTCGCATGCAGAAACCCGAGCGGGTTGTTTAAACGAGGGGGAGGGGATGTATACACACCTTCGCGGCACCTTGGCCGTCTTCGAGTAGGAGAGCGGCGCCATTGTTGGTGGTTGATGATTGGAGGTTGGCGAACTTTGTCGGGTGAAGTTGCTACAGACAGAGGAAAGAGGGACTCGAGGGTGTAAAAGTTCGCGATGGACTTTGGGGTGGATTAGGTACAAGGCAAGGGTAGACCACGTGATCAGGGCGCAACTTCAACTCCTGTTGGTGGGATTGGGTGGTCCGAGCGTCCTTAGCGCGGAATGGGGGACCACCACCGAAAAAGTCCACCCACGCCTTTGCTTCTGTCTTGCCTTTGCGATCTTGGAAGCCGACCCAACGATTTCGACAACGACCACAATTCCCCAAACCAACAGCCCACCAAATCAATCAAGATGGGTCACGCCGCTGGTCTTCGTGCGGGCACTCGCGTACGTATCACACCACCGATCAAGACGAACGACTCCGGGGAAGCGAAGGGGCGACGGGAGGCGGGGATGCTCTTGGAGGGCGTTGTTGTTGAAGTTTTGCTGACGATTCTGTTGTGCGAAATAGTATGCCTTCTCGCGGGATTTCCGCAAGAAGGGCATGATCGCCCTGTCCACCTACCTCCGACACTACCGGTATGTTCGAACCCGACAGCAAAACCTTTTGTCGAGCAATGGAGATGGGCCCGCGCGTGCGTGTGTGTGTGTGATCTGACTGGAGTGTCTATAGGGTTGGCGATATCGTTGACATCAAGGCGAACGGTGCTGTTCAGAAGGGGTAAGTGAAGAACCGCAAACACCGAGCACGAGAATATACGATCGAGCTATCTACAAACCCACACCCTCTTTCTATCTTTCCCCCTTGGCGAGGTGATCAAGAAAGTCCTGACAAGGTGTGCTTGCGAAACACAGTATGCCCCACAAGGTCTACCACGGCAAGACTGGTGTTGTCTACAACGTTACCAAGTCGGCCGTCGGCGTCATCATCTACAAGAAGGTGAAGCACCGATACATCGAGAAGCGCATCAACCTCCGCACCGAGCACATCCAGCCCTCGCGGTCCCGAGAGGGTTTCCTGCGCAGAGTCAAGGAGAATGCCGCCCTGAAGGCCAAGGCCAAGGCCGACGGCACGACCGTCCAGGTCAAGAGACAGGCCGCCCTCCCCCGCGATGCACGACAGATCTCCTTCAAGGAGAACCGCCCCGAGACCCTGGCGCCCGTCGCCTACGAGACCACCATCTAGACGGACAAGGCTCGGAAGCGGTGTGTGTTTGAGAGAGACAGGGAAGGATGGTTTCTTCTGGTTGTGTTCACGAATTGGCTTGCTTTGGTCTTTGCATTGGGGTTCACGTACGGCAAAACGGAAAGATTTTCTTAGCATGGTCCGGAATGGCATGCGGCAATGCTTTTAAAGGGAAAAAAATAAAATGAACCAATGGCATACCCAACACGTTTTCCCGTCCACACGTGGTGATTGAAGGTGACCAGGCGTGGGGATGCTCAACTTTGGGGACCGTTGGATGGGGACCGTTGGATGGGGACCGTTGGACGGGGACCGTTGGACGTGGAACGTGCTCGACAAGGCGAGGTGGAATCTTGAGGGAGCATGAGATAGAGCTCATCCTCAGGATGGCAATCGAAACACTTTCCGCCAGATTTCGGCAAGAATTCATGGAATTTGTTCCGTCTGCAGGAGAACCGGGACTGGGCTTTCGGAGGACATGATCCTCACGATGGGGGGTACATGCTCTGCGTATCGGTAGCCTCCCACTGACCTGGACTCTCGCTCTCCCTGCTGCCTACCTACGTGCACCTAAATACCTTACCCTCTACCATTCCCAAGCTGCAGCAACAGATCACACGTAGGGCGCCGGGCGCATCCGATCTGCTGTTGTCAATCCAGGTCGTCTCTTGCAGGCAGCAAGATGTTCATATGAAGGCAAACAACCCCCTGTAGAGAGTCATGGACGCACTCAGTGTCTGTGCGGACAAGCAAGGACACGGTTGTTGTCTTCTCTCGCACAACAAGGAGTGCAAGCCGGTGCAAGTCTGAGAGCAAATTCGCGACATCTTCCACTACAAGACCAGCTAGCCGCCTGTTCAGACCAAAGGCAGATGAGCAATTTTCTGATAGAGCAGCCCCATATTCATCCTGTCACGCTATTTTTTGTTTTCCTCCGCTCTCGCGGTCCAAACCAAGCTCATCTACTTGGCGCATCGTGTCCATACATTGGATATTTTCCTCGGGACGTGCTATTGGTGGGCGGGATAAGCGAGAAATGACACGCAGAGTTTAGACCAGACTTTCGGGGTAAAAAGGGTTCATAACACGGTGAGCAGTTAATGGGTTCATATACCTGGTGGCGCCCCTTGAATCTCGGCAGACTCGGCCTGGATTGGGTCAAGCAACTGAGGACATTGTCTGAGGAGTGGAGAGAGAGCAAATGTACGGACGTGCATAGTAAGTTGATGTTGTAGGTACCAGGTATGCTATGTGCGATGCCACAGTACATACATTTTTGCAGGACAGGCTGGGCCAGACAAGGTGTTAGGGGCTTTCAGGGACCTCTGATGGGCACCGGACAGGCACCGCACAGGCACCGTGCAGGGGGTTTGCGCTCGCATTCGCAGGTTCTCCCCCAGCGGGTTCCCACCCAGCCCTGCCCTGACACGCCGCCTGGTTGCGTCACTGCCGTGTCGGCTATGCGACGCCGCAACGTACCATAACAGCATTGTCCTCGACGCCCTGCAGCAGCACATACCTGCAGCAGCGTATAGGACTCGACTCGACGCCTCGACTCGACCGACGCCTGGACTCGAGCTAGGAGCTGACATGTGCCGGAAGCCAAGTACGGATTACTGTAGCAGCCAAGTAGCTCAGCTCTATAATCTCCGCTCTCTCTTTCAGATCGCCAGGTTCTTATTTACTTTGTGGTAAATTGATCTTGGGCGTCAGAGATAATTCGTCCCTTCTCGCTCTCCGCTCTCTTTGTCCACCACTGCCTTTTTTTCCACACCCCATCCCAGAGGCGATGCCATGATTGTTTGGAACCTGCCGCCCTGGACCTGCTCCCCCGCCTCTGGCCTGGCCGGCACTGCGTGTTCAAGCAAGGAAGAGCATCGCACCCTCGACCGCCGCATCCACCCGCGCTCTCGAGCCTCCCCGTCTCGTCTGGCGAGCCGCAGAGATGGGGAGCTGGACGGGCTTCCTCTTTGCCTACCTCCTCGGGGGTGTCACCTTCGTACCTTTCATAGTCCTCGTCGTGCTGGCCCACGCCCACCTGACGTTTCCGTACCGACAAGATGCCGATCCCCCTCCTCCAAGAACACCACCGACGGCGACGACAGCCTCGTGCAACCCGGTGACGACCTCGCGCCGCTCAGGGCCGCCCAGGGCGAGTCGAAAGGCCATACGAAACGAGTGAGCCGCTCCGACACCGAGACCGCCGCCGGGTACTTTGCAGTGTGTCGTGAATACACGCCCATGGGCATCAATGCCAAGCCGATCGAGCGGTCCACACCTGTGGGCAGCACAACCGTTGCGGCTCCGAGCCAGAGCGTCTATCAGGCCATGTACCGGAGCATCTTTGACAGGAAACAGCAGCCTGGGCCTCTGGACAACGGCAAGAGTGTCAGCCAGCGGCCCAAGAAGGCAGGGAATGTGTTCTTTGTGGTGTTGAGGTAAGCTTCTTTTTTTTTCCTCACCCGCCGGCCGATGGGCGTTGTACTAGGCTGACCATTCTTCTTTTTGTTCTTCTCTCCAGGCATGGCCATCTGATGCTGTTTGACGACGACGAGCAGCTCGAAGTACGACACGTTATATCTCTGGCGCACCACGATGTCAGCATCTACTCGGGCGGCGACGTCACACCGGAGGGAGAGCTGTTTATCAAGAGGAATGCCATCTGCCTCTCGCGGCGGCCGGCGGGCCCGGAGCTGACGCCGGACAACCAGCTGTCCAAGCCCTTCTATCTCTTCTCGGAGAACTGCTCGGCAAAGGAGGATTTCTACTTTGCGCTGCTGCGCAATCAAGAGCAGGCATACGCGACAGAGGCACGAGCGCCGGCGCCGCTATCTTTTGATGTCAAGCACATCATCAGGCTCGTGCAGAGGCTCCACTCGTCCGAGGACCATATACAGAGCAGGTGGCTGAACGCCATGGTTGGCAGGATCTTTCTCGGCCTGTACAGGACGGCCGACACGGAGGCCTTCATCCGGGAGAAGCTCAACAAGAAGATGTCGCGCGTCAAGCGTCCTGCCTTTCTGCCGCATATCGAGATCCGCAATATCGACACTGGAGACTCAGCGCCGTACTTCACCAGCCTCCGCCACCGGGACCTGACCGTGGAGGGAGAGTGCAGCATGGAGGCCGACGTGCGCTATACAGGCAACTTCCGGATCGAGGTGGCGGCGGTGGCAAGAATCGACCTGGGCGGCCGGCTCAAGGCCCGCGAAGTCAACCTGATCCTGTCGGTCGCGCTGCGCAAGCTCGAGGGCCACATCCTGTTCAAGATCAAGGCGCCCCCGAGCAACCGGATCTGGACCTCGTTCTCGCAGATGCCCAAGATGGAGATGACCATCGAGCCCATCGTCAGCTCCAGGCAGATCACGTACACGGTGATCCTGCGACAGATCGAGGCACGGATCAAGGAGGTCGTGGCCGAGACCCTCGTCCTGCCCTTCTGGGACGACACGCCCTTCTTCAAGACTGAACACAAGAAGTGGCGCGGTGGTATCTTTGCCGGGGACGATGCCGTCGACCCTGCGATGAAGTCGAGACGTGCTGCTACAGCAGATCTAGGAGAGGTCGACGACATGGAGGCCGTAGAGGCCGGCGCACCTTCCAGCTCCGACCTGCCGCCGATGGAGAAGAGCCAGAGCATGCCGCCGATCGTGGAGCCCACGCCGTCGACCAGTCTCTTCGGTCTAAAGCTCGGCGGCAGAGGCAAACAGACTCCGCCGACGAACCCATCATCTCCCACTCTAGACTCGCATGCATTCAGCAAGGATGCCAAAGCAGATGCAGCCGTATCGACCGGCATTGATATTATCAGGGACTCGCCATCCAGGCAGCCCTCTGAGCGCTCAGCGCCCCTGATCATCGAGTCGGCTCCCATCACCGGGACAGAGCCTGTGAATGCTGATATCTTCAAGCCGTCGTCCCCACCAGGCGAGAGCCCAGCAGCTGCTGCCATAGCCAAGCTCTCTGCCAGGACCAAGACGGCACCCCCGACTGGCTCAAGCCCAAGCTCACCTCTCGCGATGCCGGAGAGAGCCTCGACCGTGTCCGTCCAGTCTACCCACTCATCGACAGAGAACACGGACAAGGAAGCCAGCAATGACGAGCTGCCTAAGCTTCCTCGCCGGGGCACGACGTCTTCAACGGGCAGCCTGAGGGGCGAAGCGATCATCACGAAGGCCTCGCCGACTCCCTCTATCAACGGATCCACCAAGTCGCAGGGCGAGGGTGGCGGCGGCGGCGGCGGCTCCTTCGGTCGGGCCCTGTTCACGAAGAAGGAGGGTGGCAGCACGCCAGACACAATGTCTCTGGCATCAACAGGCAGCGGCAGTACGGACGGGCCCAACAAGAAGATGTCCTTAGCTGCCGTGACCAGTGCAGCAGGAGCAGCCAAGCGGTGGGGCTGGAATGCTCTTCACCGCAACGAGGGCGGAGGAAAGAACGGCCAGGGCCAGGAGGCCGGCTCCCCGAGATCGACCTGAGCAAGCCCATGGGCGGCGGCAGACCACTTCCTCCTCCAGGCATGCCTCTTCCCATGCCGGAAAAGAAGAAGGCGACAGCAATCCCGGTACCGAAGAGGAAGCCGATCCCGCCTCCGACCCTACCCGAGAAGCCATCCACAGCAAAGGACCCACAGGGATCTAAAGAGCTCAAGCGACGGGCTGTCCCCCCCCCCCGCTGCCTAGGCGGCGGCGACAGACGGACGAGAAGGATGTACAGACTGGGCAGGAGGGACAAGACATGCTTGTGGTCGCCGCGCCCGATGTCGAATCCGAGCCGACCACCCCGATCCCAGCAGACGAGGGCCAAGAGGGAGCAGCAGCCTACAGGCGCCCATTTGTGGTGGAGGAGGAGGAGGACGGCGGCGATGATGACGGACCGGACCCTCAGCAGCAGTATCAAGCAGCAGAAGAAGAAGCCGCCTCTAGGGATGGCAGGCGCGATACCCCGCCTGCACTGCCCTCCAGGGCCAAGACGGATGTTTTCGGTATCTCGCAAGCACAAGGCGAGAACAGTGGCGAGGATGATGAATTTTCAGCCTGGATGGACAACACGGGAGAAGACGAGCCCCGTCAGGACTTTGCCTCGAGTGAGGTGGTGGCACATTCAGATATCGCCGCCTCCGATCCCAGCTCGTGATAGGACAGGCTCTGAAAAGTGTCCCAAGCATACAAGTGCCTTTTTATTCATACATATATACATCTTCATACATAGCAACAGTTCAGTGGCAAGGCGTTCAAGGGACGGAGGTTGGTTTGGGTATAGTCTTGTCAAAGGAGAGGGGGCTGGGGACTACCCATCATCATCATCATCATCATCAAGCATTTGCGAGATTTAGGCATGCATACCCCACGGCACAAGATTGATATAGAGCAGAGGCCACCACAATCATGGCCTCTACAGTCAAAATACATGTCATTCATTGAATACAGTTGTAGAAATCGGGTTCTCCCCATGTCTTGCGCTTCAACTAGTGTATTCCATCGTCTCTTTCTCATCCTCCGTCCGGCGAGCAACCGGCCGAGAGATGCTTCTTCTTTTCTGATCACCCGAGGCTGTCCCGCCTCGAGACTCCGAGGAGAGGAGGAGGACACACGAGAGTACAATAAACGCTAAGGTGAAGTGTCTTTTGAGAAAGGCCGACTTGGTGCCAAGTGCTTGTGCCCTGATATCACCAGCTCCCTCTGTAGCCCTTCAACATACACAGGCTTAGTCGTTGCCCCTCCTCCCCCCTTTTTGGTCATCGCCTCAGCTGCACCCACCGAAGCCGCCCTCGTCGCTGCCTCAACTGCACTCATCGGAGCCGCCATCATAAAGTCCGCCTTCAACTCAGCCATCATCGTGCTTGCCTCCCTAATTTTCGCCGCAACCCCCTCCGCCGCCGCAGCCAGGTCTCGTGCCACCGCAGCCGGTACGTGTACCGTCTCAGTATGCTCTACTTTGAGCGCTTCCGCGTTTTGTAGCCTCGCTGCCCGCGTCACTGCGCCGTAGCCCATGTCGCGGTCGTTGCTATCATCACCACGAGAGATGCCGTCGCCGCTGCCGATCTCGCAATACAATTGAGGGCCGCTTGACCCTCTCTGCTGTCGTGGGTGAACGAACGAGTCCTCTGATGGGAATATGGCAAGGGTGCAGCGTCAGAAGAGCGGCTAGGAGACGTTCTTCGCGGTTGGCAAGGTAAGGAGAAAGAAAGTCCCGGCATGAAATTTGAGATAGTATTATTGTCGCTGGTGAGACATCCGCCTTGTCTATCACGTATGATCTATAATATGCAAAGACGTGAAGGGGAAGAGAAAAAAGAAAAAGAAAAACAAAGTCAGTATCTACCAGCCAAGACGGTTACAGACTTACAGTTGATCCAGACGACAACAAACTGACATGATCAAAGTGCTTAGCTATAGCAACAGTACCGCGCTGCTCATCGTCAATGGCTCGCCAGATTGCCAACCGTATCTTGCCGCCAGGAGTAGGAGTATTCATGTAGGGCTGCCAGATGACTATGACCATACGGCCAAGGCCTTCTATATCACGGTCTCATAGACCACGCAGGTAGTCCTCTGCCTCTTGGGGTGCTTCTGCCCATGTTTGTGTCCTTGTACACAGGAGGAAAATTGCAGGAGCCTTTCTGGCAGCAGCGCCTTCGGCGTTGGGTGTGTTCGGAGCCACTTGCAGCGAGGCCAATCGGGGAGGAGAGGTTCAGGTCCACAGAAGGCCCTGATGCGTGAATTCCCACCCGCCCCCCTCTCCTCGCGGTGTCACACACTCGTAGAAAGCCCGATACTGAGACAATACAGGTTGTACGGTACCCCTCCCGTATACAGACGTACATGGGGAAGCTCTGTGCCAGTCCTTAGGCCCCCAGCAATTCCCACCACTGGGGACGGAGATATTTGCTCGATTCGTGGAGCAGTGCAGCTTTGTGGCCACATAGTAACGCCGTGGATTTCAACTGCAGCCCAATCGTCATGCTTGCTGGGCATGTGCACGCGCGCGCGCGTGTGTGTGTTCGTGTGTGCCGTGGATGGTTGGTTCTGCTGTAGTAGAGCGGGTTTTGAAGCAAGGGGTGATAGGATTCCGGCCAGAATCGCTCTGGAACCAATGAATTAGCCCGAGAATTATCTTTCACCCGAGCCGCCACAGCAGCAGATGTCACCTCTCGTTCGTGTCCGATACACCCCGTAGCTGATATGAATAGTGCATACAAAAGACAGAGAGGTATGTGCAGGGTAGGACCAGCGCTGTCGTCGTGTCTTAGCCCCGGTGATGCCAGGCGAGCCGGGTCAGCCACCCACCAGTAGTAGTAGTATGTACTCTCAAGCAGACCACCGATGGGCCCCAGAGCAAGCCACGGCAGCTTCCGGTGTAGGTTGTGAAGGCTGACTGGTCCGTACCCGCCGTGCCCTGCCCAGTCCCCTCCCTACCTCTGCGTGCGTGTGTCCTTCTCTCGCTCCCCCAGCCTAGAAAACGAGCAAGCCTCTTGTGCAGCACGGTGGTGCACTTCCTCTGGACGCACAGAATAAGCCAGGGCAGAGGGTAGGCTCTCCTGTTGAGCCAATGACCGGGGAGCTAGTGGACGCAGAAGGAAGAAGATGGGTGCTGTCCGTCTCGGTTGTCAGCCGTCGATCATAATGACCCATGCAACAACCGTTATGGTCAGGCCCAAAAAGTCACCGGCCGTGGCACACAGCATTTGTGTGGGGAAGAGGACTACTATAGTAGAGGCGCTGTAGGCGAACCAGTGCGGGAAGAAACATGGCTGCAGCAGCATCACAGCCCATCCCGTCTTTTCTTTTGTTTCTTTTCTCAGTAAACCTACTGTAACTCAACTGCCGTCACGATATCCGCGACCTGTCAAGAAAGCTCCACCACTCCACAGGCAGAAGCATCCTTATCATCAGGTATACTTGGGACGGATGGATGCCGACCAAAAAAAAAAAAAAAAAGAAAGAAAGAAAGAAAGAAAAGAAAAGGGACAGACACAACGTGGTCGTGGGGGGCAGGGGGAGGGGCCTCTTAAGACCACTGGCGCCAGGTGTTATTGTTGTCGTTGGCAGTACCCCGCCAGTTACCCTTTTTTTTCCCCCTTCTTTCTTCTTCTTCGTTGTCCTTCTGGAACAAAGCGGAGACGTAAGACGAACGTGATATCAGATCTCTTACTCCGCGCCAGGCCAAGGAGGAACCATACGTTTCTCTCTCTCTCGGCCAGCCTAGCTAGTGACAGCCGAGCAAAATAAAAAAAAAAAGAGAAAAGAGAAAAGAGAGAGAACCCCCCAGGCAAGAGATGGGGAATGGAAAGAAGAAGCCCCATGACCACTCGATCAGCTCACGCGACCCCATATTCTGCACTGCCAGCTGTTGTGTGTTACCCCCACGCCAATATGCATGCCAGAGGATGAAACCTACACACTACCTCGTCTGCGGGAAGATGGAGAGGGAAAACCTCGGCGTCTCATTCGGCAATGGCGGCACACGGCGTTGTCTTCAATGTCTTGGAATCGACCTCTCTC
This sequence comes from Immersiporthe knoxdaviesiana, assembly GCA_021117315.1. Classification (NCBI taxonomy): domain Eukaryota; kingdom Fungi; phylum Ascomycota; class Sordariomycetes; order Diaporthales; family Cryphonectriaceae; genus Immersiporthe; species Immersiporthe knoxdaviesiana. The sequence goes on from CP088214.1 coordinate 1,728,299, forward strand.
TCGCTCTCTCTCGCTCTCTCTTCCCCTCTTTTGCACACGTAAAGACAGAGACGGCCATCCACCCACACCACACACACCCAATCTTCCCTCCATTCATCCTATTGGCCAACCCCGGCCAGTTCATGCCGTGTCGCCATCGCACGCGGAAGCAGCCAAGGTTACTTGGCGATCTCCCCGAGATTGGAAATGGAAAGTTTGGAACACCAAAGAGAAGGAGGGGGGAGGAGAGGGGAGGGGAAAGAAAGGTACTTTTCCCACCCGTCAAAATACCCAGCCCTGTAGTACTCTCAGTCAATCGCGCCAACAACAGCCAGCAAAGAGCACCACCAACAAATTCGACCGTCCAAAAACCTTGTCATTGATTTTTCTTTTCGACCGGGGCGCCTGCTGCTGCACATGCCAGGTCAATTTGTTTTCTGTCACCCCACGCGCGCCGCCAGTATTCCATTTCCGTTCCAGAGAGCTGAAAAGAAGAATAAAAATAAAAAAAGGTCCAGGCCTGTAACAAAACTTTAATTCGCATCAGGAACCACCCTGCAGCAGCGCCAGCGCCGTCGCAGAACTCAGCTCTCTCTCTCTCTCTCTCTCTCTCTCTCTCCATGCATGTCAGTGGGTGAGTGTAAGTGTGTCTGTTCTAGTCCCCCACGGACCGCGCGGTCCGTCTCACACCGGCTCTCTTTTAATCAACCCTGGGAGCTGCCACATGTCTGGGTCAGCCCGCGATCTCTTTCCTTAGTCTGCCTTTCAGTCCAGAGACGAAACTCAGCCAGCTAAAAGCTGATGGGTAGAAAGGACACATTCCAGCTAAAGCGGTCAGTAGTGCTGAAAGTTACAGACCGCTTGATCATTAAAAACAAAATGCCGCATGTGAGGGGTTGGATGACGATGTATTACATACCATGGTACTCGCTCGGCCTTTTGATTTTCACTAGAAGCAGACCCCACGTTCTCTTTAGCTACTTGCTTGTACACCGTCCCTCATGCGCTTCGACTCTCCCACCCCCCTCTTCCCCCTTCTCACCCCCTTTCTCTTCTTCACTTCCCTCCTTCTCCCCCCGCACCTCCTGTTCCGTTGTAGAGGGGGAGGGAGTGGGGGTTGCCTTTGACCCGTTTTTGTTTGTTTCGCCTATGGAGAGAAAAAAAGAAGTGAGACATCCTTCATGGCCTAACAGCTGCTCAGGAACACCGACTTGCCCGACCGGCAGGTAGGTAGTAATGCATACATGACAACATCGTACAAAGCACATATACATGTGTAAGTAGACAACACATCAGTCGGAGGTAGCCCATTGAGCGTAGTGGGTGATCGATCCCCTTTGGAAAACCACATGCAAAGGACGAGGCATTTTCCTGATCTTGTTTCTTTTAAACCAAAAGCAATCTGTCTAGTCTGGTAAGTATCAACACGAAAACGTCGAGGGGAGGGCTTGTCCATAGTACGTACCACGCTGCGACATGGGTGGCTGGTTGTCACCTTTGCCGAACTGACCAGCGGTGAGTAGTGAACCGCCAGTGGTGTTGGTGTCGGTGACGACGAGGCTTTCGGTGTCAGAATAGGTACTTACTACACAGAAATGTGACGAGGCTATGTAGGCGAGGAGAACCGTTCACAAGCGAGATCCGAGAAGGGGAGATGAGACCATTGCTTATAGAAATGCATCATATTGCTCTCCATGTGTGCGAGGCAGAGAGCTCGTTTTCTGTATGTGAGCGACTGGAAGTTCATCCCACGTGTTCCTCCAGTCTGCCAGGCTATGTACTGCAGCTTGCCCTGCATCGTAAAAAAAAAGGAGAAAAGCACCGCCGCCCGCCGGTTTGCTCCTTCTGTTCAACATCGTCCGAGAGCCCTTCATGATTGCAGCTCTCTTCTCTCTGAGATTTCTTCATGAATTAGAAGGACAGGAGACGGCAAGAAAAAGAAAAGAGAGAAGAAGAAAAAAAAAAAGAAGGTGACCAGCGCGAAAGTAGTGGTCCAAAAAGACACCGATCGCCATGTTGTCTTGTCGTAGTAGTAGTAGCAGTAGGAGCAGTTGCACAATGCAGCCCTTTCCCCACCCCAGGATGACTGCTCAGCCTCCCCCAAATGAAAATGTGCCGCCCAATGTTGTTTCGTGATATGACCGGCCGTGATTGCGAAAAGATGCCCAGTTGTTGTGAAACCTGAACCGGGACCAGACCGCCCAACCCCCAACAGAGACAAACGAGGGAGTTAGTTTTTAAGAAATGACCGTGAAACGCCCGCCGATTTGTCCGTGAAATGCGTTTTGCCGCAGTCTAGACCTCCCTGTGCGTAGTAGTAACAGAACAGGAAACAAAACAGAAACAGAAAAGTGAAGAAAAACAAGAAAACAAAAAAAGCATCGCAAATCGCGTCTTATGTCCATAGGCGGAGATGCGCAGAGGAAAGGTAACTAGGACGTAGTAGTGAACAGTCGAGATGAAGAAGGGGAAAAGAATTAAAGACTTTGTGCATGTGAGGGAGAATAAGATCAGACCCTTCAAGAGAGTTCAGTTCCAGTTGGGAGGATTCAACCGAGGGAAAGAATTCGATCCCAAGAGGAGACGAACTCAATTTTGAGGGGTGGTGGGAATGAGTATTCCTTTGGAATGAGGAAACACATGGGTTAGTGTGTGTGTGTGTGTGTGTGTGTGTGTGTGTGTGTGTGTGTGTGTGTGTGTGTGTGTGTGTGTAGGGTTGCGAGGATATGAATTGGTTTGAATCGGTCATTGAAATAAAATTTAATAACCGGACTGGCCTGGCATCTTTCCCAGAGAGTGGGTATTGTGAGCCTGAGGCGGGAGGTGGTTGTGACAAAAGATCTTCTTGTTGCCCTTGGCGTTGAGGGTGGCACTCTTTGTGGCGTCGATGACCAGTGCGGGGTCGTCGTAGCTCTCGAGCTGGCAGCACTCGATGTTCTTGACCCAGCGGTGGTTGAGGATCTGGGTGATGGAGGCGCGGCCGTCAGGGTTGGGGTTGAGCATCATCAGCATGATGCGGCGCAGGGCGGGCGGGTTGACAAAGGTGTCGAAAATGTAATAGGCTGGATAGTCGGACTCGGTGATGGTGGGGAGTGGCTGCTGCTGCTGCTGCTGCGGCTGCTGGGGAGAGGAGGAAGAAGAAGAAGAAGAAGAAGAAGCAGAAGGAGCGGCACCCTCCGCCTCCATCTTGTTGTCCTTGTCCTGGTCGCCACGGCCGGTAACGGCTCTGCTGCTGCTGGTGCTACGGTCCTTGGCGTTCCACTTGTCAAAAGACTTGACCAGAGCATTGTAGTGCTCCGAGTTGGGGGCGTCGACCTTGGCCTTCTCCCACAGGGTGGAGCCGCAGATGAGGACGATGAGGACGATGCCGGCGCCCCACACGTCGAGGGCGCGGGGGTCGTACTTCCTGTCCTTGGCAAGAACCTCTGGGGCGATGTAGGGCTCGCTGCCGCAGACGCCCGGGTTGCACAGGCGCACGTCTCGCATCTGCCTGCCACATTCCCCGCCCGACTCCCTAGCGCCGGGGTGTATGCCAGAAAAGACCTCGGAGACGCCAAAGTCTGTGATCTTGAGCTTGCTGTCCTTGGTCAGCAGCAGGTTCTCGAGCTTAATGTCGCGGTGGGCGATGCCGTTGGAGTGCAGGTAGCTGAGGCCCTGGACCAGCTGCTTGAACAGGCACAGGCGGTCGGCCAGGCGGTCGGGCTTGTTGAGGTAGCGCTTCTTGACGAGCGCGAACAGGTCGCCCTCGGAGCAGTACTCCATCACGTGGTTCCAGCGGCCGTGGTCGATGCACAGGCGGACGGTCTCGATGACGTTGGGGTGGTGCAGGCTCTTTGCGATGCTGTACTCGGACTTGACCTTCTTCTCGTACTCCTCCTTGGTCTCGGACGAGGTCTTGCCGCGGAACTCCTTGACGGCGTACAGCTCGCCCGGGAAGCCCCTGCGGGCCATGATCTTGACCTGGGCGGTGGCGCCCTTGCCGAGGTTGTCGCGGTGGCGGCCAAAGAACTTGTGCTGGTACTCGAACTCCTTGGTCAGGTCTCCGACGTCGATCAGGATGTCGTCCGGGAGGCTCAGGCTCAGCCGTCGGGCCTTGACTCCGACACCGGCCTCGGCCACGGCATAGAAGACCTGCCGCGCATGCAGGGGCTGGCCCGGCGCCTCGTCCTTTTGTTTCAGGTGGTCAGGCCGCTTGCCGTCAAAACTGGACGCGCGCTGGCGACCAATACCACCACTACCACCAATCTTGTTGTTGCCACGGCCGCTGCCCAGAGAAAAGTTGACGCGGTTGCGCAGGGACAGGCCCGTCGAGGACCGGTTCTTCTTGGACAGGCCCTCCTTGGTGGCGTCGAAAGGTGCGTTTGCGGCGGCCGGCGGGGCTAGGAAGCTCTTGCTGTCGTCGGTCGGCGAGGTGGGGGACGGCGGCATGGTGGACAGCGGGGTGGCGCCCGAGGAGCGGGCCATGGACCACCGGCGCAGTGCTTCTGCGCCGTTGTTCTGCTGCTGGGCGGCGACCACCATGACGTTTTGTTGTTGTTGTTGCTGCTGTTGCTGCTGCTGCTGCTGCTGCTGCTGCTGCTGACTATCAGTAGGCTTGCGGCTGCTGGAGAACAGGTTGGACATGGTGCGCTTGAAGCCGGCCGAGGTAGAGCCGCGCGTACTACGCCGACGGTCGTGGCTGGCGGTTGTGGTGGTGGTGGTAAGAGTAGAGGAGGACTCCTGCTGCTGCTGCTGCTGCTGCTCGTCTGTCGAGGTCCGGGCGGTGGTCGGAGGGGGAGACGACAGATGCCGAGGTGCTCTGCCGGCGCTGCGAGGAGAATGGGGGTTTCAGGGTAGTGTCCTGGGCCTGCTGTTGTTCCTCGTCTTCGGTGGTGTCGGAAGGGAACTGGAAGGTGTGGTTGGCAAAGGGGGACTGGCGCAGGGCCAAGTTGGCCTTTGGGGTTTCGGATGGGATCGAGGGGAAAGGGGCCACCAGGTTGTTGCCGTCGTGACCGTCGCGGTTCTGCTGGATCGCCGGGAACTCGGAGGACTGCCTGCCGCTAACAGGAGTGACTGGCTCGCTGTGGGACACAATCTCCGACTCCTCATCACTCTCCTCAGGTATGGAACCTGGCAGCTCGGTGGGTTGCTGCTGGGGGGACGACGAGACACTGTAGGCGTCGGTGCTAGTGTATGTGGTGGGGGAGGTACCTAAGAAAAAAGAGAGACACAGAGGTGAAACAAGGTAAGTAAGTCATCGCTTCACATCATATTCACCTTGCATTTTTCATGTCTTGCAGTGTGAATTATACACGGGGAGTTGTTTTTCTTTTTCACTTTTTTATTTCATGCCTTTCAAGAACATAAAGAAAAAGATCAAAAAAGAAGGGAAAGAGGGAATTAGGGCAAGGGAAAGAATCAAGTTTTTGGGATCGCAGACTTGGAACTTACCTTGCCTTGCAGGTGTGCCTGATGAGGCAGTGTTGCTGCTGGAAGCAGGTGATGGTTGTGGTTGATGGTGAGAGACTCCGGTGGTGGTGGAAGGAGTAGGTGCAGAAGGAGCAGCAGCCTTTGGGGGTGCTGACACGGCGGCCATGGTGAGCAGCCGCACATACACACACCGGTGGTAGTGTGTATGGGTCTAAAGAAAGAAAAGGAAAATAAAAAACAAGGAAGGGACTCGATGGAATGGGGAAAGGAAGGAGAAAAAAAAAAGGATCGGGTCAGGTCAGACTTCCAAGGCTGGGTTGGTCCTTTCTCGGAAGTCCAGAGAGTCTGGCGACGTCCTTTTGAATTTCCCCGGGGGAGGAGGAAAGCGTGGTGGTGTGGTGGGATACGGCCCGGTAAAAAGAAGACAACGACGAAGGGGGGAAAAAGGCCCTTATCGTCTTCTTTCTTGTCTCTTGCGGTGCTCGGTCTCGCGCTCTCTCTCTCTAGAGTGGAAGCGGTCTTTTTGGCCTGTTTGCGCGGGCCCCTCCTTTGCCTATTGTGCTCTGGTGGGATTTTCTTTACTCCCTCGCCTCTCGATCTCTCACTCCTTCTCTCTCGTCTCTGTCCCTCTCTTTCTCTGTGTCAACGTGGGTGGCACTACCGTAGTTCGAAAGGCGGGCACTAAGACGTCAGGTCCAAGGAAGGATCAGGAGTGAGGCGCCTAGACAGGTGAGGAAATCGGACCGGCGGGGCCACCAGGAGGACACAGAGAGACCGGTTAGGGTTCTTTGCTCTGACAGATGCTTTCTTGGTTGGGGATACCGAGGTTTCTTGTTTGGATTCTTCGATGCGCGTATGCAGGTGATGGATGTTTGTGTGCGTTTGTGTGTCCCCCTTCGCTAACTTTGATGTGTTGGATCTCTCTCTCTCACACGAAAAGGCGCAAGAGGCACTCGGGCTGGAGGTGACGAAAAGACCTCTCGAACTCGAACTCGAACTCGAATCGAATCGCGACTCGCCTGGCTACTGACAAAACGGGCAGTGGTTAGATAGAAGTACCGTGGGCACAGGAGATAGATAGTATCGTGGTGACCCCTGCTGGTTCTGTAGTGGGCGCAAAACCCCCTTCCAAAGCGCACCGGGGGTACAAGCACGTAAAGACACCACCCTCCAATACCTTTAGGCTGGATGTAGCTCGGTACGTACCTCGGCGTGCTTAGGGAGGCGCGCAGAGAGAGAGAGAGAGCAGGACGGGTACGGAGGGATGGGAATGCGTGGGGCTTCAGGGGTCTGGTTTGGTTGAAAAAGGAGAGAGAAAAAAGGGTCAGAAAAAAAAAAGGGTGTCGGACGGGTGAAAATCCTCCCCCTGCTGCAAGACCCCCTAGTCGCATTCGTACGCGGACGGGAGGCAGAGAGAGTGAAGATGCAGGTTGGATTGCTTATGCTGATTGATGGTGTTCTGGTGGCGACTGATTGATGATGAATGCAGAAAAGTTTGGGGAGAGGGTATCTGTGGTATTTGTAATTGGTTGGGTAACGCGTCGAAGAAAGAGAAAACACACACACTGAAGGCACTGCTGGGGGGGCGATTGGAGAAAAAGGGCAGGAGAGGGAGAACCTTATAATTGACTTGCTGCAGGTCTTATATGAGGTGAGAGATGGAGGAGAGGAGAGAAAGACAGAGTCAGAGTTGGATCTTGTTGCTTACCTTTGAGAAGGACCTTCTGAATGAGGGTGGCACGGTCAGAAATTTGGTGCTTGGCTGCCAAGGCTCAGGCGTAGCAGTTGATTGTGACAAGCAGCAGGTCCGTCCGCGCAGGAGGGGCACTGTGTGTCTTGTGTGCCTCAGAGGACGGGACAGGACAAGACAGGACAGCAGGACAGGACGGTGAGGGTGCGATTGGTGGTCAAAGGTGCTGGGCCTGGATGTCTCGAGGTTGTCGCAGCTGAAACTTGTGCGCCAAGAATGGTACCTTGGTGTCTGTGTGTGCGTGTGCTTGCTTTTGTGTGTGTGGTATGCAAAAGGATATAGGGGAAGGAGGTGCCCTGGTATGAGGACAAAAGAGGATTTTGCTGTTGAAGATGCAACAACCAGGAGAAAGAAAGGGCATTCAGAGGCCACTGACAGGATTGTGTGTCTCTATTCATTCAAGAAGGAGACCAGAGATCTTGATGAGATAGACAGATGCAGATTGACCACAGGCTGCATGCAAATGCACGCTCAAGGTTTAGGGTGCTGCTGCTTGCTGCTGCTTGCTGCTGCTGCTGCTACTGAAGAAGGAGGGTAGTGGTGGTGTTGGTGTTGAGGGTGGCGCGGTGGTACCACAGTAGTTGGTGGTGCTGGGGAAGGTACAAAGGTACATGGCCTCACAGGGGTTGTGATTGGAGGAGAAGAAGGAAGGAGGGGGGCAGGGCGCATTCCAGTTCCAACCAGCACTGCCCTCAAGTACACCTGATGCAGTCAGTGGTGATGATGATGATGATGATGATGCTGTTGCCTTCTCCTCTCACCCACCCTTTGATGGCTGCGCCTGGCTGCTGTCAATTGGCCACTGACTATCATCGGGTGTTGGTTGACCTGTCAACTTGTCAGGTTGAAGGCCAGTCCTCTCTGGTTGGATTCAATGGGCTATGGGGGAAAATCCAGATTGTTACATTCTGCGTTTGGGGCCGGGGAGTTTTTGTGGTGGCCCAGGGAACCCTGTCTGCACGCGAACGACCGCCCTATTTCCCACACCAAGAGGTGTTACTAAGTACCCTTGCCGCAGCGGTGGTATGCAGAGCTACTTGGTACATTCTTGGGCAAAGGGGATTTTCGAGTCGCACAGCATATCCAGTAGGTACAACCTGACCAGGCCCTTGAAGGAGAGCAATGCAAGGCAATTCCATCACATGCTGTCTTCTTCACAGGCTTGCTGGATAATAATAATAATATTGTGTCTGCTAACTAAAAGCAGGACAGGCCAGAGCAGATCGGTTGGAGAAGAGCTGAGCTCTGGCGCGAAGGGCCCATGACCACCGACCCCCAACACATACCAGCTGGACAGCGGTGTCGCAAACGGAGAACCATTCAATCCGGCCTCTGCCCAGGATGTGTTAATGATGATGTGTTCTCCGCCCGGGGTGTGCTATGGGTATACGCGGGTGCGCGCCTCTGCGAGTGGGTGAGCTTGTTCCTAATAAAGCTGGGGCGCGTACACGTGTGTACTTAGTATTCCACACTCTCTTCTGCTCTCTATCTCTCCCTCTGTGTGTGTGTGTGTGTGTGTGTGTGTGTCTGGGGAGGAGGGGGGTCTGGGGTGGGTGAGAATCCGGGGGGGCGGTTACACACGGGTCCTGCAAGAAGCTGTTCCGTCCGTCCGCATCTCGATTACTTATTACACCTGGTCGCAATAGGCTGCCAATGACACCTGGTTTACGAGGGGCGGGACGGCAGTTGAGATAACTCATCCAGAGTGAAAAAAAGAAGAGAAGAGAAACGTGCAACTCCAGCCTTGTGTGTCTCATGGTAACACAGCAAGTAATTAATCAAACAAGAATACAAATACTCTTACTCTCTGCTCGACCACTTTCCAAAGTCAGCCTCGTCAGGTGAGCGAGCACATGCTGTGGCAGCCGTGTCGCTAACCGCCTACCCGTGCTCTCTCGAACCCCCGCTAACAAGACAAGGAGGTACAAAGTGACATGAGCGATTTTCCTGCGCAAACCTTGTTCGAGTCCAAGTCCAGTCCAGTCCAGTCGATGCGCCAGAGGGAGAGAGAGATGAAAGAAAGTGGGCGGTCCTTTTACGGGGTCCCCAGGTGTCTAGGTTTATCTGGCTCCGTCCACCGTCGACAGCACACACACGAGACCTTCTCTCGCAGGGTCTGTCCCCACGTTATTCCCGAGCATTACTGCGCACGCCCTCTCTTTCTCTCTTTCTGTTTCTCCTTCTTGTTCTGCTCTGTTCTCACCACCCACTCTGCTACCAAAAAATTGACGCTTGCTGGCTCCGCTCGGCCCTTCGTCCTATTCCCTGCCTCGGCCCTCCGCCTCCGATTCCGCCAACCATGAGAGAGAAAGAGGGTGGGAGGGTTGAGTGGGTGGGACCACCGGCTAAATCGGGGCCGATGGGTGTCACTTAGTACGGTTCATGCTCTCTGGGTTGGCGGTGGGTTGTGGTTGTTGTTGTTCTGGAAATGGAAGCCCGAAGCGTAGCGTCCTTCTCTCTCTCTCTCTCTCTCTCTCTCTGTCTATCTCTCTCTCTCTGTCTATCTCTCTCTCCTCCCATGCACGCACCCAGAGGATAGACCGCACGCAGATCCCGCGCGCCCCCCGACAGGCTGCAGGCCACAGGCTACGGTACCACAGTAATTCGTACAGGAATGTTGTCAAAGTAAGGTCATAGTGTGTTTTTGTTGTTCCTTTGGCGGGAAAAATAATGTTGAGGTCGCACCGACGAGGGGGTGTGGTGAGGAGGGTTGCGCCAATGACAGAAAACGGCTTGAAAGAGGGGACAAGAAAGAATAAGAAACGCCCCCGTGCATGTGTTTGAAACACCTCCTGTCAAAGTACACACAACCCACCCCCCGGTCTCCTTTTTCTTTTCTTCCCTCGTCTATCTCATCTCATCTTGGTGCACATTGTCATCGTCGCGGCCAAGACCCGTATACTTTGTGCCTGATACTATTTTTCTCTTTCCCTTTTGTCTTTCTTTCTCGGCAGCAACCATCGCCTTTGTCAGGGTCTGCCGAGATTCGGCTCATCATTTGAAAGAATACTGCGAGAGTTTCGATGCTGCTACTGATGCTACCTCGCATCCAGTACCTTCTTACTATTATTATCGCCACTATCACCGGCTCCGGCCCTCGAGGTGGGCGGATCGAGACTTGGCTGTCTTGCCTTACTCCATAGATAATGCCACACACACACACACACAGAGAGAGAGAGATCGTGATAATGCACATTGAAATTTTCTTTAGTACAAACCCTCCTCTCATTAGCTAAAGTCCCAAGTCTCCATACCCTCCTTCTGAACTAGAGAAGGAGGCGTGATCCAAGAGACGAGACCCCCAAGGTGGTCCCTCCCCCTACCCCGGCATAGATCCACCGCCACAACCCCCTTCTGTGTTTGTACCCTTGGGTCTTATTTTCACAGAGCCTCCAAGTCATCCAAGTTTTGAAGTATTAGCTTTGACCCCCTCGCGTGGGAGAGACCGAGACGGAGCACACCCACCCACCCTCACACCCAGACTAAGAGGGGGAAGGGGGGAGAGACAAGAGAGAGAAAAGGGAAACCCCTGGTTTGTGGAGAGGGGCACCGAGCGAGTGAGAGTAAGAGAAAAGACAGACAGAAATGACTGCAGGAAGCGGAACCTAGAACGTCAGGGGACAACCACACAACCTATCCCCCACTAAGGAGGAAAAGGGTCGTCAGCAGGGGGTAACCCAGACAGACTCAATGTGTCGTCATCTTCTGTCCCCTGCAAGCCACCGTGCCACTTTGGACGATCCGGAGAGGAGAGATTTGAATTTTGTGGAGAGAGAAGAAGAAGAAGAAGAAGGGCGGTTACGCAGACGGAGAGAGCGAGAACGAGAAGTGAGTGAGAGTTCGAGCTACTTTGTCCTGTCCCTGTCTGTGTCTGTGGCACGAGAACAGGGTCCTCCAGTGATTTGTGGGTGAGGGCACCGGGATTGATGGGGGAATGACCACGACCATGGACGCAGGACGCAGGAGGGGGACCCTCCATTACCAATCGCGAATACGTACAAGCAACGACGGAGAATGGCCGGCCTCCCTTTACTTAGTGAGGAAAGAAACAAGATAGAATGCAACGGCTAGAGAATATGGTTGCCTTTGCATCATCTGCACAATCTCTGTCCCTCGGCACATGTCCGGACCCGTGATTCGGATGAGTCCGTGTGCATGTGTGTATGCGTGTCGCTGTCGCATCCTGAGAGTATCCAATTCTGTTTTTTTTTTTTTTTTTTTTTTTTTTTCTTGTGCATAATTTCCCCGAGAATTGTCCTCCCTCTCTGCCTCACACACACACAACCTTGCTGCATCACATGGTCGTCGACAGGCTGCGGGTCATCAAGAGACTAAGCAATAGTACCGTATACTCCCAGTACTTCCTCTCTCTCTCTCTCTTTCTCTCTCTCTCTCTCTCTTCTCTCTCACCGCTGCAACACACACGCAAGATCTGATCTAATGGCCGTTCCTCGGCAGCTCCTCCATTCATCAACATCCTTACTCCTCAGCCAGCCAGCCAGCCAGTCCATTGTCATGGCTGATCATGTGGACATCAAAAAGTCCTTCATTCCTTTAATCCCGCGATTCGCGCAGCGCTTGTGCCATCTTTCATCCTCAGCCCGTCGTCCCAGCCCACCAGACCAACCCCAGTGACCCGTTTACCCGCCCATCGTCATCGTCATTGTCAAATCGGCCCGCCCTGATTGACTTTTGACTTGCTTGGCTGACAAACCCTTTCCCACCCAGCGCGCTGGTATACTACAGTAAGTAGGTCGACCCTGGCTTGACTCATGCAAGAAGGTGAGTGAAAGAGTGAGGCAATCAGTGAATGGGTCTTGGGGGGAGGGGGTGCTGTGTTTGTGATCCACAGAACCTGCCAGTCCCAGACAATGCATTCTGCTGCGGTGTCTCTCTAGTAGCCCGTGGGCTTTTCCTTCTGGATCCATCCATCTATCTGGTGTGCTATGACGAAACGTCCAGAGGGGGTCGGCGATACGGCACAATGGCTGGATTGCCTACACACACACACACAACCGCATACTAGTCACTCGGAAAGTCACTTCACCATCTTTGAACAGGGGGACACAACAGATGCGCAACAGTGCAAACTGGTTAAATTCAAAAATCGTAAACTCATCAATGGTTTGATTCTTCACTCAATTGCCTCGCATACGCATGACGAGCGAGATCAAACCAGGAAACGAAGAGAACAAACAAGGAGAAGACGAAGCGAAAAAGAAGGGTGAAAGAATTGAAAAAAAAAAAAAAAAAAGGGCAAATCAAAAAACGTCAGCAAATGCTCCACCCATTGAAACACACAAGCAGATGCCTTGCTGATCCCCCCTCCTCCCACCCCCAAAACCATATCGCAAGAGTTCAGCCACAGTCCAGTGTGTCTGAGAGAAGAGTGAACCCAATTGACAATGTGCGATTCACCAGTTCCAACCCCGCCCGGAAGCAATACCAGCCGACAAACCATCAGGCCCCACGCAATGGACCAAAGCGGCAACCCGAAGAGAGAAAGGGAGGGATACAATGTCTCTTCGCCCACCCCAAGGCCCCCACGACTGGTCCTTGGATCCGAAAACGAACCCCAAGGTTTTCCAGTGGGTGGTGGTAATTGGAGGGGGAAGAAGAACGATGGTAGGGTAACAAGGTAGGATTGGGCAAGGGTCGACTTTGACCTTCACCCCTCCCTTCTCGATATTCCAGTCCCAATCCATTCCATCTCATCATCACTGGCTCGCTTTCCGAGGGGGTAAACATAAGAGGGGGGGAGTATGAGGACCACAAGACACACCACATGCGAAACGAGGACGGATCCCTTGAGGGTGGTGGTCGGGAGAAAAAAAAAAAAACAGATTGAAGAGTTGTCGGGATTGCCCCGTCCTCGAGACGACATGCTTTTTTTTTTTTTACATTTCTTCAAACTCCTTTCAGGTCATGCAATCTTCCGTATGACGCCGACTCATTCCTTCTCAATTCCAATTGGCCCGGTCCTGTTGTGTGTGTTGTGTGTCTGTGTCAGTGCCAGAGCCATGCCATTATCAACACACATGCATAGAGAAGACCGAGACAGTAGGGTGAGCAGAGACAGAGGCAGACACACACAGACAGGAGGAGCTGCCAGAAATGAGAGCGACAGAGAGTCGCATAGGAGAGATAAACACGACGGACAACAGAAGGTGATAGAAGAAGGAATTTGGATGATGGACGACTCACGCTGCCCGGGGCCAAGGGACGCTCAAAGGTCCTGAACAGGCCGCTTCGCGAGGAACCTCCTCCCACCGCAGTCGACGGGTGGACCACCAGGTCGCCGTTGATGTACACGCCCTCTGGGGTGCGGGTGACCCCGACCCTGCCGGCGTCCTTGAGACACTGCATCTTGCCCATGCGACGGGGTACCTTGTGGTGACCTGGCGCCGGCGCCCTGGTGGTGGTGGTGGTGGTGGTTGTCGTGTGGCTGGTGTTAATGGTGCTGGAGTTGGTATGGGTGCGCTCTGCGCTGCCGCTCCCGTTGCGGAGCCAGTCCCCTGGGGGCGGCTCGCTGTCTCGACGTGGCATCTACGAATGTCAATGTCAGTATGTGTGTATAAGTATACATACACGGGAGACGACAAGGGACACGGATGGTGTTATATTACCTCCTCGGGCGATGCTCTCTGCTTGCCAGCGCTCTTGGCACTCCTCCTGCGGTGGCACCCAGGACCACACCAGGGAATCCAGGCTGCGAGGTCGCGGAGCAACCCAGACGGCTTCCAGAAACGACCACCATGATTCCTGTTGTTGTTGTTTTTATTGCTGCTGCTGCAGCCGCGCTGCATGGTGCGGCCCCTCGGCCGGTCATCTTCTTCGTGGTCGAACTGGCTGACGGTAGGCGGCGCGGAGGAGTGGCCGAGGTCGGGGGCCGCCAGAAGAAGAAGAGGAGGAGGAGGTGGGGGTGGTGATGATGGTGGTGGTGGTGGCAGCCGCGGCCGTCTTGTTGGACGACGACGACCATCGGCTCCACAGACCAGGGCAGCCTCCACCAGGTTTCTTGTTGCGGTGGCTGTGGGGGGGGCGGCGGCGGCGGCGGCGGCGGCGGCGGCGGCGGTGGTGGTCTTGCGGACCTTCTTCTTGTTGTCGCCGGAGCGGAAGAGGGTGGACAGCCGATGCATGATGATGAGTGGCAGGTCGGCAGGGAAAGGGAGGGTGATTGGCCAAGAGCTCCTTGGGGGAGGAGTGTGTGTTGTCTTGTCTCGGGCCCGCGGTGATGTTCAGGATGGTCTTGGATTGGTCTTTTGCCCTCGTGTATGTGGGAAATTGAATATATTCTAGCAGAGAGAACGAGAGTGTTAGCAGAGGACAGTGGTTGAGGAAGAAAGAGAGAAAGAGAAAGGAAGGGAGGAAGAGAGGGAGCGAGAGGGGAGAAGAGGAGAGAGAGAGGGGGGGGAGAGACAACACTACCTGAGGGGCTTGGGGCTTGGTGATTTCACCAATATAATATATAAGACAAGAAAGTACTGGAAATGGAAATAGAAGGAAACGAATAAAAGAAAGAAAAAAAAGACTATGTACAGAACAGGACCATGTACAGTAGCGGGTCTGCCGCGGGCGAATATGTACATGCTCACCAGGGTTTGCCAGCAAAAAGAAGAGACATAGACAGGAAAAAAAGGAAAAAAAGATACAACAGACGATGAGGCAGGGGTAAGTGGGTGTTAGAACGGCAGAGGGGGAGCCAACATGCGAGACACAAGGAAGCCTCCCCGAGAGAAGCCAAGTAGGAGGGGAAGCTATGGACATGATGGGCAAGGGGGGAATGCAAAAAGCAACAACCAACAGACAAGGCTAAGGAAAGAAGAGAAAAAGAAGAGAGGAGAAGACAAGAAGGAGGGTGAGGGGGGGCGGAAGCCCTGAGGCGGCGCGTGGGAGGAAGCGCGGTCTCAAGGTAGAGAGGGGGGCAAGGAAAAAAAAAAAAAGAAAGGAAAAGAAAAAAGACAGAGAAATAAAGGGAATAAAGAGAGAAGAGAGTAGGATGAGCGTGAAGGGGGAGAGAGAGAGAGAGGTCAATCTCTGGCCAGCTGGTACGGCGATTGCATGGCAGACCTGTCTTGTCTTATACACGGACTGCTGCGTCCCAACAGGCGGGGATTTTTCTTGTCGGAGAAGGGGAAAGAGGAGGGTGGCAGTGGCAGGGAGGTGGAAAAATAAGAAGCACAAGGCGCGTCTTGCGCCGACCGGTGACCGGGCTGAGTGAGAGTGAGGGAGCACCAGCAGCTTGTTTCCTCGTAAGGCGATGTGTGTTGTGTGTGTGTAAGATTGGGCGAGAATAGGATTGGGCAGGTGTGCATATCATGAGAGAGGGGGGAAAGGAGGGGGAACACAGAGGCGGGGTGTGCAGCATTCATCCGATCAGCCGCGAAAAGGAGGACTGGCTGGGAGGCAACGACACGTCTGTGTATGGCACGGAAACCGGTTCTCGTGACGCACACGGCCTCATTTTGGCACAACTTGGCAAGTTGCACAGGCTGCACATCACGCACATCATCGTCGCATCCAACAGCAGAACACCACGTAGACACCCTACACGTACACGTACACACGTACACACACACACACACAACAGCGATAACAGGCGTCTGCTATAGCCCCGATGGGTGTGTGGTGACCAGCTGTGCCAACCAGCCGCAGAGTCCATTTTCTCGGTGCAAATGATGCATGGGCGGCGCCTCGAGGATGATCTGATGTGCTGATCCAAGGAATGGGCAATAGACAACAGTTTCCTTGTTGGGTTTCCTGTTCTGGACTGACGGTCGATTCCGTCTCGTAAACAGGGCGGCTTCTTCCGTCCTCCGGGGCGGGAAAGGGAAGAATGAGGCGTGCTATGGCGTAACTAGGTGGTACATGGCAAAGTAGCAATACCACCTTGTGCTTTTTTTTTCTCTCTTTCTTCTGCTCTCGGTGGTGCTTACATGCAGTGGCCAAGAATTAGTCTGTACGTGTCTCTCCGTGTTGGTTTGGTGGTTGGCCCAATGCAGTGCTGCAGCACCAGCAATAAGCGTTGGCCTTCCCCCCGTCTTGTCCGGCCGACACCAGCCGTATTATTCGCGTGAATATTCGCCCCAATGTCCTACCACAACGGAGGGGAGAAGAGAAGGGGAAAAAAAACAAGTAAAAAAACAGAACAAGCCACATCGTACGTTGATCGGCCCTTTAGAGATGGGAATTTGATTTTGATTGGATTTGCTAAAAACACACGGGCGAAGGCGGCAGCTTTTGCATGGAACCGGAGGTCTCAGGTTTTGATTTTGGCGTGTCTTTTCTTTTCTGGCCCTAACAGCCCGCGCCCGCGCCCGCGCCCGTCCGCCCTGCTTTTCTCCCCCGTCCCTCCTCGCCTCTCGTGTCCTGTCGTGTCGATGTTCTTCCTTCCTTGGGCCGGACTTGCTCGCTAGGACTTCTTCCTGCAATCGGGTGACTAGCTGAATGCTGAGAGCCAGAGCAAATGCAGTGCTGCTGTTGTGTTCCCCGAGAGAGTCGCTCTGGCCGGATGATCAGGTGCACTGTTGCATGTGAGAATGATGCGTTTGTTCTGTGTGAGTGTGAGTGTGAATGAGAGTGACGCTCCCCGGGTCCCTTGTCGAGCTCGAGTCCTCCGGGGTCTTGGCAAAAGGGCGGGCGGGATCTGCACGGCGCAGATAGACAGATGGGGGCCACTTTTTCAGGTTCAGCTATCTGTGCTTGCTGGGTGCTGTATTGGTCCGGGAGCAAGCCACGTCTCTCGCATGTCTTGGACTTGACTCACCTTGGGGGTTTTTTGGGGTTTTTTTCCCCCCTCTTCTTCTGTTTGTCCCGCGCCGCTCTTGACGTACATGGTACACGAGGGAGAAGGACGAAGACGAGGACGAGACACAACAGGCAGGACAGCAGGCAGGACAGCAGACAGGCAGCAGGCAGGACACCACGGAGGACGGCCGGTCTCCGGCTGCAAGAACAACCAACAACAACTTCGTGTGTGTTGCAATGTGCAGATGAGAAGTGACAAGGCCTCTCCGAGGATATGCAATGCAAGCTATGAATCACACGCGGGATTTCGTGGCTTGCGAGCTGGGCACACCACCAACACGAGTGGAAATGGATGGCCCGTCCTGCAGACCATGTAGTGTACTATGTATGCACTGCATGCTACTTGGTATGCTGTAATATGGTGCTGCAAGAGAGAGAGAGAGAGAGAGGCAAGAGGGACGCAAGAAGGAGGCCGCTTCTCCCATCGTCCTCGCTGTTCAGTGGGGCCCGGGTCCCGTTTTTTCTTTTTCTTGGGTGTCGCGTGTACATGGGTGCCACTGTACGGAATACATGGTACAGGTACATAGTACACACCCTGCGCGTGCAATGGGCGCCGCTGTGCTGTGTGTTGTGTGTATTGTCGCCGCCGTCGCCATCATCCCCGTTCCCAAGTTTCCTTTTTTTTTTTTTTTTTTTCCCCCTGCTTCCTTGACCCAAAGGCTAGTCTCCATCCTCTGCGTTGTACGTCAGGACTATCTTCAGGCTTCAAGAGCATGACCCCGCCGGAGGGATGCAAGAAGAGGTCACCGGACGGACGGACGTCGTCTAGAACACGCCCCCTTTTCCTCCGGCCACACCGCTTCGGCCCTGCGTGTCCCGTCCGCTCTTTGTCTTCCCCAAATCGGAGGGATTAAAAGAGCGACACATACTCTCAACTAGAGAATGTGACGACAAGAGGAGTCTGCCTTGTGCCTATCGTTCTGCAACGTGCAGCAGCAGCGGCGCTGGTGTGTGTGTGTGTGTGTGTGTGTGTGTGTGTTGTACAACAGGCGACGATATCACCCACCAAGAAAAAGAAGAAAAGAAAAAACAAGAAACCGGGCATCAATGCGTCCGGCGTGCAGCCCGGCGATGGAGCCCTTCCCCGCCCCCAAACACAAGAGAGACCATCGGACCATGGCCACGTCGAACATGTTGCACAGCAGGAACCACAATTTTGATTCACCTCTGTAACAATTTCCAGTCCGGTGCTGCAGCGCCAGCAGTCAGCAGCCCAGAAGCGGGCCAATGCAAGCCTCGCCCAGTCTAGCCCACAACACCAACGCATTGCGCAGGCGACAAGGCGTATGTCCTCATGATACGTGCGATGGGTCCTTCCTGGTTTCTCTGTGCGTCTTGTGTCGTCTGTGTTTGTGTCTGTGTTTCCTCTTTTTTTTTTTTTTTTTTGCCCTTGCCCGACTGATCGTCGTCGAGCTCGTTGCAAGCGTGCATCGGGGGAGGCGAAGAGGCGGCAGAGGCTGCGGCGGTCTGGTTGGTGCGCTGTAAGGTTGCCAGCAGAAGTCCATTCCTTCTGAGAAAATGTCTCTCATGCAGCCGATCGAGATCCTTCTCCTCGAGCTCTGTCCCTCTCTCTCCCTTGCCCGAGCTGAAAGAGCTAATCGGCCGAGAGAGAGACTACTCGGCCACTTTCTCGTCGGGCGAGAGAGAGAGAGAGAGAGAGTACGAGGTCTCTGTACCACGCCCGTGCAGCAGACGGCGTGTGGCAGGTTTTGGGACCTCCCGACCCAGACAAAATGGTCTCTCCCGCCCGTGTGTGTGTGTGTGTGTGTCCAGTCCAACTCAGAGCTCGTGTGGCCAGCCCCAGGACTCTGCTCTCTGCCTCTCTTTCTCGGGCGGCCGGAGAGAGCGGCACACACGTTGCATGTTGCATGCAATGCAATGCAAGGACAACAAAGTGCCTCCTCTCCTGCTCTCTCTCTCTCTCTCTCTCTCTCTCCCACACCTTATCTCTCGGCCATTTGTTTCGTTGTTACGAATGAGAGACATGCAGCCTCGCCTCGGCCTGCATGCTTCTCCTCCAGTTGGCGCACTGATCCGGAAATCTTGCCGATTTCCTAAAGAGGGCGAAAGTGCAGCAGACCCGACGACGATCCCTCTTGTTGGGCATGCATGGGCAGCGCACCCACGCACTCACGCATTCTCTTCCCCTCTCACCGGGCGGTGGGCATGCCAGGGAGAGCGGGCACAGCGGCAGGGGGTGGTGGTGGTGGGTGGTGGGTGGGAGGAAGAGGGAGGATCCACCCGGGGAAACCGCCCCAGTTTCCTTTTCCTCTTTTTCCTTCTTCTTTTCTTCTACTTGTTTTCCTTGCCGCCCTCATCACCCTGCAGCAGGGCCCGGTCAAAATGTAACTTCGTACTGCCCTGGTACCAGTACCTCTCTCATGTAGTCAAGTACTATTGCATCCCATGCCGTCCCGTCCCAAGCCATGCCCTCTCACTTTTAAACTGCAGTTTAGCGAGGCAAGGAGCGGGAGGCGGGAAGCTGTGGCTGCCCTGCTGCAACTGTGATGAGCAGTGTGATTTGCGGGGGGGTGTCAGTAGTAGATGATCTTCCACACCCACCACCACCTCAACGGCCGGCCTTGTTTCCCGCCTTCTACCCTTCATTCCCATATGTCTACCGTGGTTAAGCAAAAGGGGGGTGAGACATCGTCAGTTTGAGAAAGGTTCCCGCTCGGGCTCTTCATCCAAGAGGGAAAGAGGAAGAGACAAAGGGAGTACTCGAGACAGACACGAGAAATTCGGGCCTCCTACCATGTCTGCACGTTCGACCCTTGATCCACATTTTCTCTCGTCTTTTTCCTCGTCTTTTCCCCCTCTCTTCAAAACCGCCCCAGGAGTAAGTATATGGGCAGAAAAGAAACATGGTGTGCAGCCCTGAAATGGAGCGGGCCAGAAATGTGTGTGTTGTTCCAATGCCCTTCCTTGGTGGGCTTTTTGCCCAACAATGCCGCCCAACACCGGCGGTGTGAGCGCCATCCGGCATCAATCCGTGTCCAGAGACCTGTCGTCCTGTGCATGATTGGTAGGTGCTCACACTCGGTCTGATATTCGTTGTTCGCATCTTGTTCGTCGAGTTCCTTAGCCTGTTGCAACGTCCAAGACAATCAAATTGTGGCTCCTCCAGGTCGCAGGCAGCGTATTGCAGCTGCCAGCGTGTAAGTGTGCCCCAGTGTCGGGCGGGACGTGGAGGAGGAGCAACAAAAGAAGAGGGGGAGAAGGGGGAGAGGGAGAGAGAGGAGGGGGGCCCTGGAGCAAGGAACGCAGGATGAGGATCCCTTCCCACACCCACTTCTCTTCCCTCTCTCTCTCTCTCTCCCCCCATAATTTCCCTCTGCTAGGCTCAACGTTGCTGTGGCAGAGGGCACGCTGGGAAACAGTCGCTGGGGGCGGACTGGTGCCATGTCACGGCAGGACGGAGCGTGCATACATCACCACGTATGTGCGGAGGGGGGCACGGAGGGGAATGCAGGCTACGTGGTATTCCTCGTACACCAATGTACTCTGTACGAATGTGATTGTACTTGATCCATGTGCCATTGTGTGGCGTCGTCGTCGTCCATGGTCTTGATGCTTGCCCATTGCACTGCTGCCACAAAGCGGATTCCCCTTTTCTGTTCGTCTTCCTCCTCTGAACAACTCACCCGGAATCCATCCACGGCCAGCTGTCATCCCCCCTTTGGTCCTTTCTCACCTCCATCCCCTTCTTATATCTACAGCCTTCTCTGCAACAGTTTGGGCAGAGAAAAAGAGACAAACGATCTTCTTTTTCCAAACCACCACTCCTCCTCTCTGGTGTTCTCTCCCCCATATACACACTCCCCTCCTCTCACGTTTATTACCTCGTCTACTAAGGATCTATAACAGCCGCCACCTTAGCTCAGCATCGGCTTCTCCTCCAACCCTCAGCTAATGCTACTCTTACCCTGAGCACCATACTCTTCCTCCTCTTTTTTTCTTCTTCTTTTTTTCGTCCTTCTTCTTCATTCTCCTGCCTCTTCATTCTCATCTTCATCTGCTTATCTATACATTGCTCATTTCTTTATTTTAACAGCCTTCTCAGCAACACAACGGCTCCACTCTATACAAAGCCCCCTGCTGACGAAGTCAATATCCCCCATAATAGCCGCAATCTATTTCTCAGCCTTCCCAGCCTTCTCAGTAACGTATGCTTTTCACCCCTCTCACCAGCCTTTCTCAGTCACAAACTAAGAATACCTTTCTCAGTTACAAACTAAATCTTACAACTCAAGCCTTACTTCAAGGCCAATCGCTTCTTCTTCTTCTTCTTCTCTCTCTGTGCTCTTTTCCCCACCAATAACAGCCCTGCCACGGTTTGAGTCTGCTCCCCACCACCACAACCAACGTAGATCCTCGGGTTTTCCCCCCTCCTCATCTAGATCTCCATTCTGGATCCATCCAGATCTAACTTTACGTCAACTTCGCCTCCAACATCAAACAGTCATGGCCGAGCAGTTGATGGTCGAGCTCATCAACGAGTGTCCTCTAGACGACCACTTAATCGAGGTGCGCTTGGCCGCCGGGACCTGGTGCAAAATCCGCCAGGTCCCCGCCACCCCAGACACTTTGTCTAAGATCCCACGATCCAGTATGTTTTTGTACCTTTCTCTCTCTTGCCCCCAAAAATTATCCAAAGCTGACTATAATCCAGTGTTCAGGAGTATCGTCCAGTCGCTCTTCTACTCGCTGTATGACGCGCTCAACCGTTCTGATCTGCAATACACCAACATTGTGGCCGAGTATCTCCTCGACGACATGGCCGAGGTCCTGAACCAGATCAAGACGGCCCCAGTGGGCGCATTCCCCTCCTGGAAGTTCAGGCCCCTGGTGGAGGTGGTCGTCGCCCCTCACGTCGACAGCGACCTCATCTGGCGGTATGTCGTATATGTGGTCGCCGGCGCGGGCTCCCCTCTCGAGCCCAACCTCACAACGCTCCCGCGCCGCCACAACGAGGGCGGCCTCGCCACGCTGTACACGTCCGAGAGGCCCAAGGCAGACGCCCACGGCTACTTCGACGGCGAGCTCCCCCTCCACTACATCTCGCCGCCCCTCTTCTTCAAGACCTACTTCCGCAGCCTGCCCCACCTCCAGCCCACCGCCGAGGCTTTCTTCAAGCTGTGTCAGGAAGGATCTTCTGACAACGGCGCCGCCCCGCTCCATGTCGACGGCCGCTGGGTCGGCTGGGACCTCGTCGAGGACGACCACGAGGAGGCGCTCAAGTGGATCGTGGACCTCTCCAAGAAGCTGGCCGACTTCCTCAAGGGGGGTACAGGCCGCCCGGGGTGTCGAGGGCCACCGCCGTGCGTACGTCCTGGGAGGTCCAGGATAGCTTCGACGTCACCCGGAGGGTCCAGACCCACCACAAGATCGAGGTGTTCCACAACAGCGACCCCACCGCGCCGCTGAGGATCTACTCGTCCGCTGTGCTGCCGCTGGTGCTCCCGCCAGACGCGCCGCCGACAGCAGAGTACGACGACGACGACGACGACGACGACGACGACGAAGACGACGACGAAGACGAGGAGGAGCAGGCCGAGGAGGTCGACCCGCTCACGCTCTTGCTCCAGGGGGCTCCGGCAGCTCCGGCAGCTCCGGCAGCTCCGTCCAACAGGGGCCCCGAGGCGTGGTTCCAGCCGTCCTTTGGCCACGCCAGGCGCACGCTCGTCAAAGACCACCGCCGCCGTTTCGTCATGGGCTTCACCATCAGCGGGACCCTGGTGCGGGCCTGGTCCTTTGACCGGTCGGGCTGCGTGGCCACCGAGGTCATGGACATCCACAAGCACGGGGTCTGGTTCGTCTCGACCCTGCTGGGTTTCCTCTGCTCCGACGAGAAGTCGCTGGGCCTCGACACCTCCATCACCCGCGACGCCTCCATCACCCGCACGGGCGTGGACACCATCTTCATCAACCTGCAGCGCGAGAACGGCCGGTTCGAGCGCCTCAGCATGGACGAGCAGGTGTCGCACTCCAGGTACCTGGTCGGGCGCGGCACAAAGGTGTTCAAGGCCGTGCTCCCGTGGGACCCGCATGAGCCCTGCACCGTCAAGGACTCGTGGCAGGTCGTCGGCACCCAGGAGGAGGGCGACCTCCTGCGCAGGGCGACCGAGGCCAACGTCGTCAACGTGGCCCGCTACTACCACCACGAGACCGTCAGGGTCGGCGGCTTAGAGGACGACATCGACAACAACGTGCGCAAGGGGCTCCACGGCACAGACGCCAGCCCCCTCAGCGACGACCCCAGGCAGCCGCCGAGCTCCTATGACACCTGCCTCCCCAGGACCACCACCACCTTCGACGCCGCCCTCGGCCGCGTCGTCACCGCCCCCCGCAAGCGGTCCGCGGCGGACCTGCCGAGGGGCGTAGCCAAGCGGTTCCGCTACACGCCGCCCGCGCAGCCCAACCGCGTGCACCGGCGGCTGGTGATGCGCGACTTTGGCGAGCCGCTGTCGTGGGCGGCGTCCCCGGCAGACCTGCTCCGCAAGATGGCGCAGTGCATCGAGGGCCACCAGTCCCTGTACCAGAAGGGCCGCATCCTGCACAGGAACATCACCGTCGACAACCTCCTGATCAACAACGACCCGGCCAATAAGTCCTGGCCCGCCTTCCTGGTGGACCTGGAGGTCGCCACCGAGATGGACAAGCCGCGCCGCCTGAACGTGTGGGAGACGGACGCCATCGGCACGCGGCCCTTTATGGCCATCGGCGTGCACATCGGCAAGCAGAGCCACAGCTTTATGCACGACCTCGAGTCCTTCTTCTGGGTGCTCTTCTGGGTGTGCACCCACCTGGAGATGCGCGGCAGTATGGGCTTCTCGTACAAGTTCGACGCCTGGAACTGGGGCTGCGAGCTCAACGACATCATCCACGAGAAGCAGTACGTCATCAGCAACACCGGCTTTGAGAGGACCGCCAACCACTACTTTACCTGGTATGCCTATCCCCTGAAGGCCTGCCTCAACGAGCTTCGCCTCGCCCTCTTCCCCCTACGGCAGGCCCTGGGCCGAAGCAGACCTCGGCATGTATGACACCATGAAGGAGATCCTTTACCGCTACAGCGAGGACGAGAAGGTGCTGAAGGCCAAGGTCTGGTGATCTCTTGTCATTTTCTTTTGTCTTGTTTCCTTCTTCCTTGCTAGACTTGTCCCACTCACGTCTCTTTTCGTCTGTCGTCTGTTCTTTTGGGAGGATTTGGGCATAGCGAGGTATCATAGCGTACGAGAAAAGAGTCGTGCGTCGTTGGAATTGGGGGATTTTTTTTTTTTTAGGTCTCATGATCACGTTGGTCAGTCTTGTACGGTGCTTCGGGCGTAGGATTTGTTACAGAGCGATGGGCTCATCTTGTTGACGTGGACATGGTCGTTGCTTGGATTCTGGTCACCGTCATTGACGACCTTGTCCCGATGACCTTGAATCTGGTAAAAGACTGACAGAGCAATTCGTTGGTCTCTGTGGTCAGTTTTCCTCAGTCTGTTTTCCTCAGTCTGTTTGGAGGAATATCAGGCATCACCTGAATAATTCGGTTTCATTCTGTCGGTCATCTTGGGTATCTGGTCAGCCTTTACTTTGGCACTGGGCATTCTTTTAATCAGTTTGCCTTCTTGACCTTCTCTCTTGCCTTCACCTTTTATTTCCTTTTTTGATTTTTCCCTTTTATTTCCTTTTTGATTTTCTCTACTTCCTTTGTCAGTGGTCAGTCTTGCGGGAACGTTCTCTTGGGAGAAAACGTGGTTCGCACGGATGCGTGGGCTTACCGAGATCTGGTCATCTCGTCAGCTCCCTCGTGCAGACTTCGGGTCGTCCAGACAATATGGTACTCACCGTCATTTCTTTGGTCTCAGGTCTCAGGATAGGATTTAAATGGTCGTATTTCTTAGCGAATAGCTGGGACTCACCTGGGCTCACCTGGGCCATCCTGCTCGGGCACGCTCGTCTTTGGGAGGATGCTCAGCTGGCTGGGGAGTTGACAAGGTCTAGTCTGCAAATACCGAGGTTTTCTCTCTTCATTTGCAATGTCTCGTGATTCCCATACCGGCATCGCCCCTGAATAGAAATGTGCTGTGAGCGAGAGAACACACAGCCTTGTCCGTATGCGAGCTTGTCGTTCGTCGAGTCGTACGTACCTGAGCGAATCCCACAATCTGAGGCTATGATCCCGATCGAAAGATGACATGGGGCCTTTGGATGTTCTGGGGCCCTGCGCGGCTGTCGAGATTGTCGCTCACCACAAAACTTTTTGGCAGCGCCACGTAGACGTTCCTCACGGATGTCAAGCGACTCTCAACCACGTCTCTGATCGCCGCGCCACGCCTAACATTACGCCAGGTCCTAGGGCTAGCCACTGGGGAAAGGGGTAGAGTACGGGCAGTACGGGCAGTAGGGGGGGGGGGAGTCGACGTCCTTACAACGTCGAGAACATGCCAGATCCCGTCGTCTCTGCGTCAAAGTACCACCGAGGAGTACGTCTTGCACAGTATCCGGGGCTTTCCCATGGCTGGGTCTCCAAGCACGCACAAGGTCTCTGCGTGGTGTGACATGGCGGTCGAGAGATCTGCAGTCTTCCTGTCCTTGGGCTTCCCAGATGCCGGGATTGTTCTGCGTCCCGACTACCACTGACACTCGACACGCTGCAGCAAGAGGCATCAGGCTCCTCCAGCGGGAGTTCAGATGGCCTTGATCATGTCTTCAGCCTTGAGATACCTACCATGTAGAGACCAGAGTGAAACAACGCCGCCGGAGATGACGGACAACGGGTACCTGCTGCATTCGGACGATGGAGCCTTTGTGAGCCTTATAGCGGACTTGTAGCGGGCTCACCTCGCCAAATCGAGTCGCAGCGACCTTGTCTTACCTGCAGCGACCCGTCCCAGAAGGGCCAGGGTCCGCGACGAAACTGCGATGAAATCAGATCCTAGGCCAAGGGGACAGGGGGGAGAGAGAGAGAGAGAGAGAGAGAGAGAGAGAGAGAGAGAGAGAGAGAGAGAGAGAGAGAGAGAGAGAGAGAGACAGCAGATGCAGGAGAAATCGTTCATGAGGGTCTATGCAAGAATTGCCTGGGTTGTGTCCTGGGTTGTATCCTGGGTTGTATCGCCAGGTTCGTTCCCTTTGGCTTAGCCTTCTGTAGTGGTCCCTGGGGCGGACACACAAGTTCGGAATGGTGTTGAGTTCGGTCCCGATCATACGCAGCACTCTTTTCTCGTCTCCCGAAAGTTGACCTTGTGGAATGCTGCACCGAATGGTCCGATCAAGCTTCGGTACATGCCGCGAGCTGCTTCATGGAACCAGCGAATGCAAGAGCGCGGAGACACATGGCGGAACCCTCAGCAGACCGGGATTGTTGAGGGTCCTGGAAGGGTTACTAGAAGAACGAGAGGAAGAGGTCGTAGTAACTCATGGCGCCGAGAACTGAACCTGCCATTCTTTAATGTCTGAGACCACGAGCAAAACAACTCACAAGGCCAATTGATCCCAACACGTCGACAACAGTGGTGTTGACATGACAGTCTTGCCCATCTGCCTCTGGGACATCTTCTCGAGTGTTGACTCGGCTGCTGGGGACAATAGCTCGGGGGGAAAGGTAGCCTGGCTCGGCACGAGCCAGCAGTGAGTTCCCTCGGGAACAACCCTTGCAGAGTGGACTTGCTGCTGCAGGCTGTATACCACAGCAAGCATGATTATCCCGAAAGATGTTCTGGAGAGACGATGCAGGAGAGGTAGCACTTGTCACGCGTTGACTCTTGCTTGTCCCCCGTGAGCGTCGTTGGTCCTGGCTGTCCTCGCTTCAGGTGAAGAACATGGCTGCGGTCTGGAACTGGGTTGATTGTTTAGCAGAGGCGCCCTGGAACTGGATTGTGTTTAGCAGGCCCCCCTGGTCTCCGTCCCTCACTGAGACCACTCAGCCTGTGTGCGGGCGGTGTGCGGCGTTTCTTTGAGTGCTGACAAGGTCTTTCTGCCGCGGGACATTGGGGGCTTGGCAACGCCCACACCTCTGGGCAAGGCCTGGACGGGTCGAACGCTGTGGCAGACGATGCCATGGTCGATGGTCTCGGTAGCGGCTTCGTACGAGTGCTCGTTGGAGAATAAGTGATAGAAGAAGGAGAACGAGGGGATCTGGCTTTGTCAGACACTGATGAGTACTCTGACATGGTCTTCTTTATACCAGGAGGAGGCTTTAGGGATGCATTTCAGGGACTTACAGCCTGGTGTCTTTTGCTTGCTGCATTGTGGTGATAGCAGCATCAGCAGACTGGTTGCGGGTGAGACAGGCACCTCGTCCTGGCAAACCTAGTACTGACGGAGTGAGACCTGATCTGGCTTGTGGCCCTCCCAAGGTTGTCAGTCAGGTTGGGGGGTCGGTCTCCAGCAGTGCTGAGGGGGTCTGCTTCTGCTGGTTGGAGGTCCACCTAACCGAGACAGACCTGCTGTTATGTCATCAAAGAAGGGGTCTGGAATTGTTGATTGCCAAGGTGGCAACTCAGGGTTGTGGTTTTTTGGGGCCCCTCCCTCTTAAGTTCTGGTGCTGTGGTCTGTGCACTCGCCAGCTGGCCATGCCTTGTACAGCCCTGTTGGTGCCACCTGGCAAGGGGAGGCCCCAGCACAATCACCAACTACCACCATTCATCTCTTCAGGCACAGCCACCAGGCAGTCAGTAGACTCAGGCCTGGAGACATGTGTACATACTGCATTATACTCTCGCGAGAATCATGCTGTCTTGGGGGTGGCCTACTAGTAAGGAGGTTGTATTACTAACTCCTTTTTCTACAATCTTTGGCCATCTTATTCAAGTTACTGTCATCCTTCCAGTGATACTGTATGTACTTCACAATGCACTGCACCAGCTTTCAGGGAGGCCTCTTTGGTCTTGTCAAGGACAAAGTATTTACTGGTTCAAGTCACCCACTCAATCTTTCTGCCTCTTGCATGTGAATCCCCTCCTCCATCTACTGCCACCACCTCGCCGTGCGCCTCCTCTTGGTCACCCACCCCCGATGCTCGATATCGCCCGGCTCTAGCATAGACATATCGAAAGCTCGGCTAGACTTTATGACTGGGGGCTCTGTCCAGGTGGTCTCACATGTCTGGTGCTGAGGCTTGTCTTCCTTGTTCTCCTTGTCCTCATCATCACCCTCAATCTCATCCTCACCCTCACCACCCTCATCATCACCATCTTCACCCTTCTCCTCTCCCTTACCCTCCTCCTCCTCCTTCTCCTCCTCCCCCTCCCTCCTCCTTGTCCTCGCTCTCATCCATATCCTCATCCTCATCATCGGTCTTCTTCTTCTTCTCCTCCTCCTCGTCACCACTCTCCTCCTCATTATCACTCTTCTTCTCCTCATTACCACTCTCCTCATTATCATCGCTCTTCTTCTTCTTCTTCTTCTTCTCCTCCTCCTCCTCTTCATTGTCGCTCTTCTTCTCCTCAGCTGCATGCATGGATTCCAGGACGATCATGTCAGGTGGCGCAGATGTCAGGGGCTCGAAGCAGGGGTCGGGCGTGAGCGTGAACTCTGCTCTGGGAATGAAGACGGGAACGGACTCTGTTGTAACACATTGCACAGATCAGCACACCTGCTCCTGTTGGCTGCTACCACTAAAAAGGAAGGGGAAGAATAAAACAAAGAAATCACTCACCTTCATCCGGATCTGGGATGAGGGCGACGGTGAACCATTTCTTATCCATGTCTGCCATCCCCGAGGCCTTCCTGATGACCGTCGGCGTGCGACCGGGGGCGTACTCGTCGGCGGCGCTGCCATAGGTGCGCTTGCGCCAGTTCTGCCAGGTGCATAGCTCCTGCAGCCTTTTCCTGAGATCGTGGGGGTCGACTGAGTCTCCTGTCAAGAAGACCCAGGGGCTGGGCGGGTGAGAGGGGAGGTTGCGACCAGCCGTGTCGAGGATCACTTCGTTGTTGAACTTATCCAGTTCCTTTTTTTTTTTTCAGCACTGCTGTCAGTCGATATACTATACATGTGTGTATGGAGACTCCCTCAAGTCAAATGTGGCAGGTGGTGGTTGTGGTGGTGGAGGACGAGGACGAGGAGTTCTACGCGGGCACGATGTGTGAGAACAACAAGCTTACCGCGAAAAGTCTCATGGAGAGGATCGACAATGCTCGTAATGCAAAATCCTCTGGCTCTTCCTTGTCTGGAGAAGAAGTCGCCATGTTGATTCGTTGCTCTGCTTCAGAGTTGTTCGCTGCTGAGTTCGTTTTCTCTCAGCGTGCAGAGCAGGAGGAGGAGAATGGGGAGAGAGAGGAAAGGAGGGAGGGAGGGAGTGTGTTTTATAGACTCCGTGTGCTTCAAGTAATTACTGAGTATGCTTTCAACGAACAGTACATGTATCGTTACTTTACCTCTCCCTCTTGATATTGTTTTTTTTTCCTCCCCCCCTTTCCATTTTTTCTTCTTCTTTTTTTAAAACAAGAGGGAGACTTAGTTCTGGTAACCCAGCCTCTCTTGCTCTTTCTGCCATCCCTTCCCATAGGCCTGGCCTGGCGGTGGACAGGAATGGCTCATTGGCTGCATGTCTGCAACGCTACGGGGGTCCTGGCCGCTCGCCTCGCCCAGCGTGCATGTATGCATGCATGCATATTTTCCCCCTGCCCCCGGTTGACTGTTAATTACCATGTACTGTACGGTGTACATACCATGCACTGTTTTTGCTTTTGCGAGAAAAGTCCGAACGAGACGATGGTGTGAATCTACCCAAGGGAAAGGAGCAAGACTAAAAAGCCAGCTAAGGAAAAAAAGAAGAAGAAGAAGAAGAAGAAGAAGAAGTAAAAGAAAGCTGTATACTGCTTAGTATCAATTCAAAACAAATCCCCTTCCCTCCCTCCCGGGAATTATGGCACCCACCCATGAACTCGACCTCGCCGACTATCCGTTATTTCCACCTTGCCGACCAATACGATCCCTCTCTCTCAACCATAAAGCGGAGACATGTTTCTCAGTCAACCTGTGTGCAAGGGGCCAGACCAGAGGCCAGGGGCGCCACCTTGCTGCGGCAAAAGGAGGGCCAGCTGTGTTGGCTGGGGGTTGGTGCTGGTTGGCGGCGGCACAGGTGGTGAGAGACTTGGGCCAGATCAGATCAGACGCATGTAACGAACCAGTTTTCGAGGCCATCATTGCCTTTCCCCCCTTCTTTTTCTTCTTCTTCCGTTCCCTTCAGACCGCCAAAAAGCAGATCACCGCCTTGCAGCGCACTAATTACCACAACCTAGGGGGCGTATGTAGTAGACCTGCCTGGGCTGTTGGAGGGAACATCACATTGTATACCTGGTGCAGCCGGCAGAAGCAATGCCCCTGGGAGGTGTGGTTGCACAGGCAGCAATCGGTACAAGCCCCCAGCCCTCGAGGTCCCAGCCCCCAGCGCAGCCCGTGTCCATCTCCGTGCCATTGTTGCACCTAGGAATGATGATCAGATCTGAGTGTGTAGGCTTGGGGTCACTGCGTGTGCTCACAGGGGAATTGTGGCATATTTTCTACATTCCACATATTTTCCACATATTTCTCCCACGGAATTCAACCGTCACGATCTTGAATACAACTGAGTATGCTTGCGTGGAGACGGGAAAAGGACCATCATGAGCTGGAAGCGGTAGAGCAGCCTCCCGCCTGTTCGTGTCCGTCCTGCCTTGATGCCCAACACAATCCCGTGTTGACAGGGACACACTTTAGCTGGACATTACCATTTTCTTTTTCTGTTGGTTTCATTTCTATCCTTGTTTCTTGTTTAACCCCCCACCCCTCTTTGACACATACACACAACCTAGAGCATTCCTGGCACCGTCGTTCCTAGCTGCTGCCACAAATCCTACCCCGTCGGCCTGTCGAAGCAGCCCATCAGAAGTATGTTGCTGTAGGTAGTCCTGCCCGCCCGCCCCTTCTCTCTGTCTACTATCTGATGGTCTCATATCAACACCATACATGCACGCACCAGGGGCTCCCATTGCTCCACATGGCTTGAGGATTTGCAGATATAGTATGTAAATTTAGTATGTGGCGTGCAGAAGGTGGCTGTCGCCTAATAGCACAGATCCAGTGATCATCCTCAATCGTTGTTAGACCACCATGCCGCGTTTTCCTTGGTGTCTTGGACTGAGAATCGAGGAGTGGGTGTGATGGTCTCGTACCTTTGCTTCACTCTACGACGACGGAAAGCAAGACAGAATGCAACCTCACGAGGGAAGCGCCTTGAGTCATGGCCAGGGAGGAGGGAAGGAGGGTAGAGGATGGAGTGAGGGGCATCAAAAGTGCGTCTGCTAGTTTGTTGTTGCTTTTTCTGGATCGACACTGTGAAAACCTGCCCGCGCTGTACAGGGCACGTCATCTGCCCGTCACTGACCACGGCATGCCTCATTCCGAGGAAAAAGGAAAAGAAGAGACAGGCAGAAACTAGGGATGCAGTCCAAGGTGGAGTGGACTTCCTTACAGGTCAAAAAAATACGAGGTCGGAAAGTGCTGTGTATGTAGTGTCAGTGCAGTGCGGTGCATGTTGTGCTCAACGCTAGGATGAAGCAGAGAATGAGGACACGGAAGCAGGTATCACGCGGTATGAATTCTCTCTGCTAATAATAACAACAAAAATACACAATGCACACAGACAGACACCTTACACAATGTGATACGTGCTTCATACCTGATGGAAGCGCAAGGAATTTTCTCCCAAGAGAAGGAGGGCAAGAGAACGACCAATTGCTCGACGCGCTGTGTGGTCTTGCTGTTGCCGCCTCTCCATCATTCTCTCTCGTTCCTCTCGTCCTTCTCTCGCCCTCGCTGCCTCCCCTCCTCGCTTGCTCGAGTCCCGTCATAGACCCGTCATTGCGCCGGTGAGATGGGTCTACTATGTAGATCCCTTCTCTTTCCCGCCCTCTAGATGAGTGCATGTCTGAGAAAGTTGACAAAAGTACCGGAGATACACATAGTCTCCTGGTATCTATGCCCTCGTTCACGCATGCAGTTCAGCTGTAATGGTTGCCTTATGTCGAGGCTAGACAAGCGCAACTCGAGGGGATCCGCCCACCACGGCCCGAGGCTGATTTTCTTTCCCGGAAACCCGTCCAACGGCAGACCAGGGGGGATCGGTGGATCCCTCTCCTCTCTCTCTCTCTCTCTCTCTGTGTCCCCTTCTCTCGATCGAGGCCAGACACAACGCAAGAGAGCGAGCGCGTGTGCAAGTGCAACAAATCGTACTAAGTGTACTTACCCGGCCACACGCCAGCCAGTTGTCGTCCAACCAGTGACCACACAAGTGACCAAGCTTCGACCGGGGAAGGGACGCGGGAAGCAAGGAGGTAAAGGGGGGGAGAGGGGGAGAGGTGTGGCCATAACAATGGGCCGCGTCTACTATGGTACAAGGTTGCTGAACTGTGCGGCGACTTTGCAAGTACAGGTACAAAAAGCTATCAGAGCTGGCGAAAAACCTGGAAGAGAAAGTGAGACATTGGTCTCCCTTGCCCCCATCCGGCACAAGCGGACGCCCAAGAGATCCCGCGTGCGCAGGCCCTAAAGCTGTGATCGAACCACCGGTGTCTGTGTGTGTTGCAGTGGACAGCTGAGTGAACGGGGGCCCAGGAGCCATCTTCCGCGGAGGGAGACAGAGGAGAGGAGGTGTGTGTGCGCTGGAAGAGGAGAGAAGCATGATATAGAAAGGTGGAGTGCGGGCACGGGAAGAGAAGCAGGAGGAGGAGGAGAGGAGGAGGGAAAGCAACTGACTGGTGTTTTGTTTTCTTCTTCTTTGGAACCACAAGAGCGGGAACAAGAGAGTTCACTACGTGACTAGACCTCGAGAGGAGGAAGAAAAAAGGAAAAAGAGGAGGAATGGGGACCAGCTGTCCATCGGGCATCGGTGGAATGGAGGGACGGGACGGACTCTCACATGAACGAAGCATACACGTTCATGTCTCACACACGCTGTTGCTTTTCCCACACACCCTTTCTGCTGCTGCCCCAAGTAAGGGATCAACCAGCCTGCCCATTGTGCACACCCACACCCACACCCACCCACCAACAACACCAACAACACCAACAGTCCCCAAGTTCCCAAGTTCCCAAGTGCCAGTTTAACTTGCTGCCTGCCATAGACACCAACAAGAATCTCAAGAATATTTCAACCACCATCACTCCCCGCCTTGAGATGAAGTCCTGAGTTCCCTTCTTCTTCTGGACCTTCAGCAACACTATCATCAGCTTCTTCAATCTTCTTCACAGCTCTGTTCAACGATACAAACCAATAATAACCACCACCACCATCATGGCTCCCATCGTCAGTAAGCTGCAGATGCAGAGCAGCTGCGTCTCCCGCCGCTGCAGCTTGTGCAAGTTCGTGATTGTTGACGGGGAGAGAATTCTCGCAGGCATGTTGCATTGGCCAACCCAAGTCCCCCTCCCCCCTGTCCTTGTCCTTCTCATCATTCTCTGCTCGGATTCTCGCTGACATGGCTGGAGCAGCCCGGGTGGATGGCACGTTCTCCCAGCCGTTCCAGTGCAGCCGCAACCACGAGTTCGTGGACCTGCCCAACGGGCCCATGTACTCGACGTGCGTGGCCGACTGCACGCACCCTGACGGCGTGGCCGTGTGCTGCCACAGGTCCTGTCTCCGCGTGATCAGGGCGTCCGCGGCGCGGCTGCTCCGGCGGGCGGGCATCACCTGGGAGCTGTCGGCGCAGGAGGACAGGGACCGCTTCCGATGGCTGCTAAACAGCCTGATGGCCAACTGGGCCGACGTGGACCTGCAGAGCATGGACCAGGCCGTGCCGGCGCTGGGCATCCTCTCGCCCCAGATGCAGCGCGAGGTGGTCGCGCACCTGGTGCCCGAGTTCGCCGCGGCCAGGCTCAAAGCCGTGCAGAACATGATCGACGGCACCAGCTTCATGGCCTTCGCCCCGGCCGGCGACATCTGGGCCGGCAAGCTCGACTACGAGGGCGTCACCTACATCTCGTCGCTGGGCAACAAACAGGTCAGCGACGACGACGAGCGCATCTACCGCCCCGTGCCGGGCCAGAAGATCGACACGGCGTACTCGCGCCTGAACCACTTTGGTGTCGTGCAGGTCATCTTTGGCCAGGCCGACCAGCCGCCCACCGCCCCGGTCCGCCCTGGCTACTGGTGGAGGTCTCAGCGGATTCCCCTACCGTGCCCAGTGCCGCCGATACCTCGGCGACCAACACCAGGGTGAGTCTTCTGTGTGTGTGTGTGTGTGTGTGTGTGTGCAGGCTCTTTTCTCTTGCTGACAAGTGATTTGAAGCGCCGCCAGAGGAGACGGGCTCTGGTGTGCGCAGAGAGCACGTTTGTGGCCGAGGGCGAGCCTGACAACCTGTGGCCCACGCCTCGCTCGCCGAGCAAGCTGCCCCGCCTCACCGACCTGGCGACCGGGTTCGGCGCCACGCCTCCGCCCAGTGGCCCCAGGCGCATGGTGCCCGTCGAGCTCAACGAGCCCGAGACCACGGCCTACTCCATCTGCTGGAACCGGCGCATCCTGGCCATCAAGGCCCACAAGCCCGGCGAGAGCCTGTCCTTCTACGAGGACATCATGGGCGACCGCAAGCGAGGCATGTGGTTCTATGTGACCCGGAGGGGGCGAGGTCATCACCAGCATCTGGAGGCGCTTCGGCCAGTTCGACCGCCACACCGCCCTCGTCTTCACGACCGACAGGGGCCGCGTCCTCCTGTTCGGCGTCCAGCTCAAGGAGCCCCACTTTGACCGCTGCACCACCTGGCAGGAGCTCGACCGCCCCGATCGTACTGCGCCCTCCACCCTCTACTACGACAAGCACCTGCAGGGCATCGACAAGCTGGCCTTTGACTCGCCCGTCCCGGACCCCGACGGCACGACCCCGCCCAGGCTGCCGCCGCCCCTCTCGGACCACCCTAACGCCACCTCGCTGCAGCACTACTTCTACACGAGCGCCCGCCTCGACGAGGTCGTCCAGGTGAGGGTGTGCCGCTTCTCGCGCACCGACAGGCGCGTCAGCGGCCTGCTGTTCAAAATCGCGGACGGCTCCGAGGGGTGCCTGGGCGAGGTGCGCCTCGACTGCCTCGACCAGCCCTTCGACCTCTCCCTCACCTTTGACGACGAGCCCCACATGTGGCTGGGCCTCGCCTCCGTCAACGGAGCCATCTCTGTGCACACCGTCGAGTTCTCGGAGCCCGAGCTGCGCGCCGACCTCACGGCCAACTGGTTCAGGGTCGACTTTTATGGGATCCTGGAGTGGTGGTTCTCCATCGACCAGTGCCAGGTCCTCCAGGGTGGCCGCTCGAGCCCTATGCCCAGCACCATGGTCTAAGTCTTGTGTCTCGGTGGATTTCGTAACGATTTTTATGAAGGTATTGATTATGTCTCTGCTTGCTTGCTTGCTTGTTTGTTTCTCTTTTTTTTTTTTTTTTTTTCTCTCCCATTGCTGAGGTAGAAGAAGGTCAGTCTTTTTGGTCCAATATGCGGGGTCTTGATGCATACCTTTCTCTCTCCCTCTCTTGTGCTCTCCCTTCCTTTTTGTTTTTTGTCCTGCTTTCTCTGCTATGTTTCTCTTCTGAGCTATCAAAAACCATTATCCTGTACTTTAGTGGCTCTGTTATTTAGGAGGTTCAATCTGTTAGTTACCCTGTAACCTGTCTGTCCTCTTCAGCCCTCAGGTTACTAAGAAGCCCAGGTTGAGGGTAGGCCAGGGCACTGTAGGACACTGCATGGTGTTGTAGCATAGGCTGTAGCATAGGCTGTAGTGTAGTGTGTCTTTGTCATCATAGCTGGGGATGTCATCTAAGCAGGACATGGGAAAAGTTGTGTAGATGGGGTCTCAGAGGAGAGGATCATCAAGAGCTGTGGTTGATGTCAAGATGCTGTTCTGGTTGCAATCAGTGCTTGGCAGTGCTTGGCTGCCATTGCCCCTCCACTCACTGCCGCTATGGCCCTGAACCCACTATAGCCATAGCAGTCCTTAGTTGATGAACAGTGGCACAGTGGGTACCTTTGCTGGTGGGGCTGCTGCCCCACCTTACCTGCCCGGCCTTGTGAACCAGGCCAGGACAGAGACCACAGGAAGAAGCTCACCAAGCTTGATCAATCAAAACCTCTCTACGGAACTGTTTTCTCCTCCGTCATCCCTCCCTCCCTTTCTCTGTTCGCCTCCACCAGCAGCCCTCCACAATCGAATATTACACACATACCTGGCCAGACACAATCAAGTCAAACAGACCGAGGACCGGCCGACCTACCAAACCTAAACACATTCTCATACGCGCCGCGTCCATCGTATACGAAGCGAAAGAAAGAAAAGAGACTGACGCTCCAACGAGGACGCACACACACGCTATGGCCGACAACACCGAGAGTGGTACCAATACCCCTAGCAACCGCGTATATCGTGGCGGCAGGGCCGCAGGCAACTTTCGAGGCCGAGGGGGCGGCGGCGGCGGTGGCAACGGCGGCGGTCACCACCACTACCAACAACAACATCGCGGAGGCCGAGGAGGAGGAGGAGGAGGAGGAGGAGGCGGACAGCACCACGGAAATCAGGGCCAGGGCGAGGGTGGCAGCAGCGGCGGCACTTCGAGGAACGACCGGGGCGCATCTTACAAGAAGGAGAATATCCTGGACCTGAACAAGTACCTGGACAAGGAGATCCGGGTCAAGTTTACCGGTGGACGAGAAGGTAAGTCATTGTTGTTCGACGTCTCCCTCATCTTCGTCTTGCTGACCATTGGCGCACAACAAACAGCCGCCGGAATCCTCAAAGGCTTCGACCAGCTCATGAACCTCGTCCTCGATGAAGTCCAGGAGACCATGCGCGACGACAACGGCAACGTGACTACCCGCCCGCTGGGCCTGGCCGTCTTCCGGGGCACCGTCATTGCCCTAATCCACCCCATGGACGGATGCGAGGAGATAAAAAACCCTTTCGTGGCCGAGGAGGGGGAGGCTGTCTGAGGCAGCGGCCGGTGGCAGGAAGAGCAAAGGGACCAAGAGACGTTGTCGCGTGGCTACACACATTGTGCTATATACGATGCTGGAATTAAAGAGAGAAAGAGGAGAAGAATAAGAGCGCGTCGGTCGAGGATCTGAGGAATTGGTTTGGGCACCACCTCTACCGTGTTTCTCGCTCGTCAGGCCCCAACCGGATCTCAGAACCAGGGCCAAGTCAGGCATGGGATCTTTCAAAGATTTTTGGTGAAGACAGCAAGTAGTGTTGCTGCTTGGGCGCTGGTTTGTGTGGGGTGGGAGAAAGACGGTTGGGCTGGGCTGGGCATTATGCAGATCGATACCCTCCAAATAAGATAAAAGAATCGCCCATCAAGAGAGGCCCATCGCCAACATTACCACCACGGAGGGCATTCATCCTGTTGCCCAGCAAGGGAGGCCTTTACCAAGTCTCCTGTGGGCAAAGTGACCTCATGTAATCATGTGGTTCAGAAGAGCTGACCGCCTTCTCTCCCCAGTGCTGCAGGGGGGAGAAACACGCACAAGACACAAGGCCTCTCTCCAGTCTAGATGTACTTCACTTCAGTGCAAAAATGGCCCACACTCTCTCGTATGAAGAACATAAACTGTGGTATGAATTCTGGGTGCCTCATTACCTTTTTCCCCCTCATCCAGTTCCATACCCCTGAGTCCTTGGTATCGTACAACACCCTTGGCCTAAAACACCACAGTTCAACACCCTACTGGTGGGAAACAAGAAGAAGATCAAGAACAAGAAACAACCCAGATCAGCCCGGAATGTGTTGAATGGGAGAGAGACTATGAGCGGCTGCTTGCCTCCTTCTTCTCGCTGGCAGGCTTGGGCTGCTTGGCCCGGGCCTCATGATCGCCCTCGACGCTCTCCTTGGCAGGCGGGATAGACTCGTCGCGCTCGCCGCGCTCCTTGATGGTCTTGGAGTCGACGCCCTCGACATCAGGGTGCGGGGGCGCCACGCCGGCTTTGTCCTCACCACCACCACCACCTGCGGCGGGGACCTCCATCTCGTTGCCGTCGGCGTCGAGCACCCGAGTGCGGGTCTCGTAGCGCGTCTTGAACTCGACTTTTCCCTCGAGCGACTTGATCTGCTCCTCGTCGAGGATGTTGCCATCCTGGTCACGGTACTCGATGCGCTCCTCGCGCTTGACGAGGCGCTGTCCAGGCGGTATGGGGGCGCCGCTGATGCCTGCGTTCTTGAAGAACTCGTCGTGGTCGTGGAGGGGCTTCTGTGCGTCGCCGCCGTCGCCGGCCTGGAGACCTTCACCCTCTGGAGCATCCGACTTGATTGCTGCGCTGGTGGACGCTGCAGACGCCCGAGGCACGCCGCTGTACTGGTTATACTGCGAGATTTGTTAGCCAGCCAGCCTCTATTATGGCCATCCTAGATAGGATAATAAAAAAGCAAGAAACAGGACGTTGAGGAAGGATTCCCGACGCTGAAAAGACTTTTTGCGTCTGAGAGTCTGGCTCTGGACCCTTACATGTCGATTTGCCCCCTTGCCGTCTATAGGACTTCCAGGTTCGCAGAAAAG
This sequence comes from Immersiporthe knoxdaviesiana, assembly GCA_021117315.1. Classification (NCBI taxonomy): domain Eukaryota; kingdom Fungi; phylum Ascomycota; class Sordariomycetes; order Diaporthales; family Cryphonectriaceae; genus Immersiporthe; species Immersiporthe knoxdaviesiana. The sequence continues at coordinate 1,766,742 of CP088214.1, forward strand.
CACGCATTTTCAATACAGCGGTGGCGGTGGAGTGGGGGTGGCGGTTGTGACTCCGCGAGCACTCGCTCTGGATCACCTTCCACACATACACACTTCCTTATGACCTACTCGCGCTGCCTCTGGGGCAGCTTTCTCGAGGGGATCAGCTCTGGGGCAAAGCTACTTACGCTATTGAAGAAGGTGTTACAGTCAAAGTCCCAGGTGTCAAACAGCTTGACGCGCTGGCACTCGTTCTTGGTCCACATGTTGCCGTAGGCGAGGGGCGCGTACAGCATGAACGCGGCAGCCGACACCACCAGGAAGCTGACGGTGGCGGTCCTGTTGATGATGGGGTTCTCGCGGATGAGCGAGACGGGAGCGCGGGCGGTCACAAAGTCGAAGAACTGGCACAGCGCGATGATGGCAAAGACTAGGGCGGGGAAGTAGTGGTGCAGGAAGAGCTGGCGCTGCATCAGGTAGAAGGGGAAGTAGTGCAGGGCCCAGCCTAGGACGGAGGTGCCGATCTCGTAGTCGAAGCGCTTGAAGGTGGTGTTGGCGTAGTCGCCGCAGCTCCTCTGCCACCGGAGTACGGCGACGGCCTTGATGAGGAGGTAGGCAGCGACGGCGAGGGTCGAGGTCCACCAGACGATGGGGTTGCCGATGAGGTAGACCTGGCGGTGGTTCTTGCCCCAGAAGTTGATGCCGCGGCGCAGGATGGGCCACGAGCCCGGGCGCGAGTCCCAGGCGTGGGACTCGACGAGGCCGGCGTTGGTCTTCCACATGACCAGCTGCAGCTCGAGGAACTTGCCAAAGAAACCCGGGTTCTCGTAGTTGACCTTCTCCGAGTCCGGGCCCAGCATCGGGTGCTCGTTGGACTCGACGTACCACAGGCTGTTGGGGAGCGTGCCGCCGCGGGCGCAGGTGACCTCCTGCTGCTCCGAGGCCCACTCGGGCAGCTTCACCTTGTGCGAGAACAGGACGCAGCCCGTCATGATGTGCACCAGCTTGAACTTGGTCTCGATGGTGCGCAGCCGCTCCCGCGCGGGGCCCGGCTTAGACTGCTTCTCGACGATCTCGACGCGGAAGTAGTCGTTGGCGTCGCCCTCGAACCCTTCGTACCCGTAGGCCGAGACCTCGTTCTGCCAGTCGGCCTCGGTGACGGGGGGGCGGACGTCGTGCGAGTGGACGCGGCGGTGGGTGGCTATGTGGTAGATGCGGACGACGTCGCCGTCCTTGATGTAGGCAGGCTCGGGCAGGTTGTCCCAGGCGTCGGTGCCGTTGATGGGGTCGTTGTGGAGGTCTAGCGGCTGCGTCTGGTTCTCGAGGAGCCACAGGTTGTTGTCGTCCTTGTGCGGGTACAGCGTGATCTGCTGCTGCTTGCTGCCCGTCGGGTACATGAGGGGGTGCGAGTGCAGATAGCCGCCCTGGGTGTTGACGTGGCGGATCGAGACTCTGCTGCCCATGAGCACGTCCACGGGGACGTCCTGCATGCCCTTGGAGTTGAGGGTCGACTGGAACTCGGAGCTCATGAACCCGTCGCCCTCGCCAGGGTTGACGAGGCAGGCAAAGTGGATGGCAAACATGGCCAGGTAGAAGGTAGCCGGGATCACGATCAGGCAGAAGACGCGCGCCATGAAGTGTTTGGCAAACACGCGCTGGTTGGGCAATTGTTAGTTGGTCCGTTTTTTCTTCTCCCCCCAAAAAAAACGACAACGCAGGAGACAAGTATAACTTACAATGGTGACGGTCTTGGTGTCGCCGAGGAGCACCCAGAGCTGGACCAGGGTCAGAGATCCGACCCAGGCAATCGTAAACAGACCGACCCATTTGATACTAAAAGTGATGCCCAGGCCGAGACCGGTCATGACAAGCCAGAACCACCAGCTCGCCTGGAAGGCCTTGGTAGGTCCCAGCTCGTGCTGGTTCGTAAACGAGACAAAAGACATGGCGGTAAAGGCCGTGGCCAGGACGAGGGGCGAGTCGAGGAGGATCAGGCGTGCCTGGGTCAGCAGGCCGTTCTCAAAGATGACCAGGCCGGCGCCCATGGCGGCTGTGAAGGTGCGGCACCCGGCAGCCTTGAGGGTGAGGAACATGGTGGGCACGAGCAGGATGCCGCAGATGGCGGGGAAGGCCCTCATGGCGACATAAGGGACGTTGGGCTCCACGTAGTCCATGCCGATCTCCTTGAAGTCGAAGTCGCCGTCAAAGCCCGCGAGCCAGCCGAAGAGGGTGATGAGGAGTTTGGCCAGGGGGTGGACGTCCATAAAGAACTTGCCCTTGATGTATTTCGAGGCGAAACCGCCGAAACTAGAGAGAAGGGCGTGTCAGCTAAGGGAGGGGGGGAGAGAGAGAGTGTGTGTGTGTGCGCGCGTGCGTATGTGAACAACACGTACTGGACCTCATCAAAAACGACACTGTCAGGCTGGTAGATGCGAAAGAGCCTGACAATGGCTCCCAGGATGGTCACGCCAATCATGACCTGGTAGTCGGAGACGGGGAGGAGGAAGACGTCGTTGTCCTCGACGCCCTCCGATGTGTAGTCCTCCTGCTGCTGCTGCCTCGCCTTGCCGTTGGGGGCAACAGCAGAGGCGGGCGCCTTTGCGTCAGCTGGGCGAGCCATGCTGACGAACCGAGGAGAGCTTCTTTCTGATGTGGTCCTGGTCGGCGGCGCGTTCGTACAGGGCGGGTTGGTACAGGGCGGGTTGTACGGGTTGTCGGAGGATGTTCGGGGCGGGGGAGTGCGGTTTCGCGTTCGCTTTCGAGGAGAAGAGGAAGAGGAGAGGAGGCTGCCAAAGGGTGAAAAGAAGTTTATGAACGAGTGTCGAGAAGAGAGAAGTGGGTCGCCTATAAGGTAGTCGTCATCAGGTGATGGTCCACGACGGGTAAGAGGAGTGAAGGGCTTCGAGGCGGCGCAGACAAAAAGTCAAGAACTGTATTGGACAGCCCACGACAGAGACAGAGGACCTTGAGGTGGTCTGTTCGATCCTGCTGTCACTGAAGCCAAGAATACAGCAACAGTCCTGCAAAGAGGAAGAAGAAGAAGAGAGAGAAGAAAAGGGTTGAAGCAAGGGAAGTATAAGAGGAGGGAAAGGGGGGCGGAAATATTTCCCAGGTGTTCAGGATTGAGGATGAAGGGTTCAAGCTCCAAAAGAGGCCACTTTACGAATTGGGCCTGCCCTCATCTGAATGTTGTAGCTCTGCTGGCAAGGGATAGCTGGTCACTGCTGGGGCTGAAAATGCGGCAACACACACAAGGGGGCCCCTGTGGACAGGCATGACAGGGTGGGGGGTTACGGGTGGTGTTCAGGGGGGCAGGGGGGCTAAAGGGTCCCCAGAGTTGTTCCCTTGACATGACAACTACTGAGGCAAAGTCATCACCACTACAGTACTGGGTTCAGAGACTTGCAGACACCATAGATTTCCCTACATATAAAGAGAGATTAGTATAACAAACAGCAGATTGATCAACAGCATGCACTTAGAGTATGAAACCTTTTGTTGGGCTTTATGTTGTGACCCCTCTCCACATTGCTCAAGAATGGCCACTGCTGTTCAGGTGGACACACTAACAGGTCCACGCCAGATTCTAGACCCTCCACTGCCATGTCAGATTGCTAACCAGATCCTGTGTTCATACTAATGTTTTTCTTGAAAACCTCAGCCCCAGCTAGGCAATAAAACTTTTGGAGTCAACAGGACCAGCAGAGCCACCCTCTTGCAATGGCATCAGAGGCAGCTCTGTCATCTGGGCTGATGCAGGGGCCATGGCAAATGTTTTCTTTAGTGTTGGCCCAGACCCGCGATACCGGGACCCACGTTGACGTTGTCTGCGATGGCATCGGACGCAGGGCCACGCAAGGAGGTTACATGAAGAAGAGCGCGCGCAGGGCCTTTGGGTAGCCTGACTTGGGAACCATCACTCTCCATCTCATCTGGGAGCTTGTTCGGTTCGAGAAGAGAGGCGCTTGATGGTCAACCTTGGAACATGCTTTGATGAAGCTGAAGTCGATCCCTGGCAAGGCGCCTTCGACAAGCTCTCCGAAAAGCAGAGGCAGAGCCTTCCGAGTCTGGCCCGCAAAGGCAAACCCGCCGAGCAGCTGCCACGCGCGACGACGGCGTCCATCATTCCCGACTTGATCTTGAAAGTACCCAAGAAAGAAAAAAAAAAAAAAAAAGAAAGGAAAAAAAAGGCATCATCCATTGATTCTCCTCTTTGCTGATGGCCGGGGCGTTGTAACGACTGGTCAAGCCTGGATGGGCATATTTGTTGCTAGCTCCTTGCCGTCAATAGGATACATGACAGTACGTTGATGCATTTTGCTGATCTTGTCCTTCAATTTGTTGCCAGAGCCCAGGTGGCGCTAGGGCCAGTTGGCAGTTGGACTGAACTACACAAGGGCTGCAGCGGGGCCCTAATTGACTGGCCGTACAGAGTGACTCACACAATGTACGCTAGGTCAGTGGCAATTGCGGTGTGTATGGATGCGAGGTCTGCGCAATGCTGGCCTGTAACTTCAGCAACAAGGAAAGCATGACTACCTTATAGAAACTGAGTGGGTGGCTCGTCTGGGTCGAGCTCACCGGCCCTGGCAACCTGGAGCAGATAGGGTCGCGTCTCGGTCTCATGTATGCCCAGGTGATGATACATGACAGTGATGTGTGTACTGCGTTCTACGGTCGATGTGTCTTGTGTGTACACGCCGTCTGCAGAGAAGCAAAGGTGCTGTAAAACTAGAGTCAGCTGATTATTACAACGAGACTGTGGGCATGACGGACAGCCTGCAAGCCATCCAGCTTGGCCGGATGGGAAACGGAGTGGCAATGAAGTGCCACTGTGGAAGCATCCGAGGCCGTCATTGACCGCCGTACAGAAAAGACCGGAACAGATGGACGGTTTTGCACTTGGAGGCACCTTGATGGCACTGGGCCGTATTGTTCATCGCAGAGGACCAGAGATTTTCTTTTTCCATGAATCTTGGCTGTGTTGCCACTGCTCTATTTGATGACTGCCTGTGGGTGCTGTATTTAGGCGACAATCTCCTCCTTGCAGGCAATTCCGTACTTCTAAGAGAGGTATATGGATTAGCTTGTTGAAAACCCGTACTTTCTTGTTTCTTGTTTCTCTGTAGCTTTGACTCACCTCCTTCAGCTCCTTAATCAGGGGATCGTTGATCTTGCTGTTCATGGGAGCGAGGACGCCCTTCTCGGAGAGAGTTCCGTCCAGGACCTGCTTGACGGCAACCGCGCATGGGACACCGACTGGAATTCCAGTTAGCTCGACACGCAACCTCATTCACTCATCGAGGGCAATTAATACTCACCGAGCTTGGCCATTGCCGAGTAACCACCGGCCTCGGTGCTGCCGTACTCGCAGAGGGTGGAGAGCCTGGTCTGCCTGCTGCCGTCCTTCAACTCAACCTCGAACTTGTGCTGAAGACTGCGCTGTGTGTCAGCATTCTTGCCTCTTCCCGGTAATTCTGCCCTGTGGACAGTCCACTTACATGACAAGATCCCGTTCTCCCTCGCCAAACTGCATCTTCTGCTCGAGGGTGGCGCAGATGGTATCCAATGGGTTTCCTCGCGGGGTGGTCTTGACTCAAGTGTTAGTAACATCTGCCTATGCCAAACCTGCCGTGTGTGTCGAGTGTATGCCTGCACCGCGCTGACATGGACTCGAGAGGAACGGGACCGCAAAGACGTGGGATCACCGCCTTACCTGTTGTGACGAGAACATGCCCAGCCATCTCATGCCGGCCAGGATATGACCCTTCTGCTCGTCGTCCTGGAAAGTGCTCTTGGCGGAGATGGCCTTGACCAGCTCCGCCTCATCCGACGATGGAGCCCCAAGGACCTCCTGTGTGACCTCCTTCCAGGGCTTGGGTTCCTTGCAGGAGGCCCGCTCGGTATCGTCGAGGAAGCCGATATCGACGAGGACCTTGACGAACTCTGGGAAGCCGGCGTAGCGAAGAGTGCCCCTAAGACTATAGTCAGTAACCTGTTTGAATCACCAAGCACCTGACCAGCTGATGAGCAATAATACCTGATAATGGTCTGTGCCTCGGGGATGTTGTAACGCTCCTTGTACGGGGTCGAATCTCTGTTGGGATACGCGACAAGGTTGTATCCTGCGACGTTAAGATGTCAGTGTCACAGCAAAAGAAGAAGGGGATGGGATTGCTGACCTGGGTAGATGCGGTATGGCTTGGCAGTAGCCATCAGATCTTTGGAGAATACATGTTAGCTCGTGGGAGGGATCTCCAGAGAACGTCGGCCCGCGCTCAGAGGATAGGGCCCAAGAATGTGGACTGTCAGGTGCGTAGTTCTCTTACCAGGGCCTGCCACGTTGACGACCTTGCCATCTCGGTAGAAGCTAGCAGCGTTTCGCAGGGCGAGAAGAACACCGCGAGGTGACCTGAAGAGAGCATGCCGTGTCAGATAGAATAGTCTCAAAGGCGTCGAAAAAACTTGCGCTGATCACAAGTATGCCAGGCTTCTGGTGTTTCTTACCAGGAGAATTTGTATCCCAGTGGGTTTCCAGAGTTCTCTGGGGATGGGAGACCTCCACAGTACGACAGGAAGGAGGTGATCTTTCCGCCCTCCTTGTGGACCTCCTCGATAGTCTTGACAGCGTCTGGGGAGAATTAACGTCATGTACTCGAGCTATGATTTTTCTTTAGGAGGCCTGCTTACACAGATGGTCGATACCCGGGTCTATAGAAGAGAGTGAGTTAGTTGTTGATTCGTCACATGCACCTTTTGGAGAGACATAATGCGAACCTACCCAGGCCAATCTCGTTCATGACGGTGATGCCGGCATCCTTGCACTGCTGGTCGAGCTCGAGCATGGCGGGCGAGACATAGCTCGTGGTGACGACGTGCTTCTTCTGGCGGATGGCAGACTTGATGACGGTGGCGTGGAAAGTGTAGGGGATCAGGCTGATGACGAGGTCGTGCTTGGCCAGCTCGGCGTCCAGGGCCTGGTCGTTGGTAACGTCGAGGGAGATGGGGGTGGCGTTCTTGACACCAGCCGAGAGCGACTTGGCGGACTCGAGGGTCCTGCAGGCTATGCAGGGTGTCAATTGGTCGATCAGAGAGGGCATAAAGGGAGAGAGGGAGCCATACCGACGGTAACAGGAATGCCAGACTCGGAGAGGATATCGAGGGTTGGTCTGGTGACGAAACCAGCGCCGAGCATCAACACCCTTTGCAGGTTGAAACGAGTACACAAGGTCAGCGAGTGAGTCTCTCAACACAGGACGTATGATTGACCATTGATTGATCCATTGTATGTATGTCTTACTTGTGGGACGCCATGATGAGTACTTTTTGATGGCGAATCTGGGCGTAATGCTTCTCCGGGACGAAAAATTGATGCAGCGTTCTTTCTGGATCGAAGCTGTCCCGCCCTGGGCTTGAAAGTTTTACTGTTATGACTGGGTGAATGTTTTGGTAGCTGTGTTTCGTAGCCGATGTCGGCCAGTAGAGAGCTCGTCACCAAGTTCGGGCATGTATTCTTCCAGGCCCGCTGTGACGAGTCAGCGTCACATCGCCATCTACGTATGTACCTGATGCTGTGTTACACACACCGTTCCCTGCGTGGCTGTGGCTTGACGTGTGGCAGCCGTTGGGTTTTACCTCTCAAGAAAGATAAAGTTCACTCGCAGGTCGTCTTTCTCTCTCGGGAAGTGGAGGACAGTGCAGTGTGTACTATGTACACGCCAGCCCTGCTGTACCTGCTCGACACATCCCTAAGATTTGTCACTGCTTTCTCCCAAGTTGTGTACGTCCGTATGCAGTGACAGGTGCAATTCATTGGTACCCACCTAAAAGGCAGGGGCCAATTGAGGAGGAACCACAGTGCTTTCAGGCCTGAAACAGTGTGCTGCGCGACTGCTAGGCCTTACACTTGCGCTGCCTGCCGCTAACCGATTCCCCTAGCACTACCGAAAAACACGTCTAGGCGTAACTTTTTGTGTCGCGAAGCCTTAGACGCAGGCGATCCCCCTGCTACAGTAACAGCGCAGCTCTCCTCGCTCTCCCTCAATGTGTCCACTCGCTCCAGCGTCACACTTTCCTGTCCTCCTCGTCATCTGATCCGCTACCGTATAGCACGCTTCCAGGCATGGCGACCTCAAATGGGATACCAAACGGCGATGCTGGGTCGCCGGCAGTGGAGGTGGTAGCCGTGAACGGCGGCGAGCTCGAGAAGTTCAAGCCGCCCCCAGGCCTTGTCATCCCTCCGCCTGGTGAGATCCGCGAGGCCATCGAGAAGACGGCCAGCTTCATAAGCCGCCGTGGGCTGAACTTTGAGCAGCGGATCCGCGAGAGCCAGGCCTCCAACCCCAGGTTCAGCTTCATGCTGGGCGAGTCCGAGCCGTACTATGCCTACTACCTCTGGCGCAGACAAGAATACCTCGACGGGCACGTCGCCACCACCTCAGCCGCCCAGCAGCCCGGGGAGGGCCGGGTCTTGGCTGCAGAGGAGGAGGAGCCCAAGGGTCCGCCGCAGCCGCCCGACTTCCACTTTTCGGCGCGCATGCCGCGTATTAACCAAAAGGACCTCGAGGTTCTGCGGCTCACGGCGCTGTTTGTCGCGCGAAACGGCCGGCCGTTCATGACGGCATTGGCACAGAGGGAGACGGGCAACCCACAGTTCCAGTTCCTCATCCAGAACCACACCTTCCACAACTACTTCCAGCACATGGTCGACCAATACTCTATACTGCTGCGGGAGGCCGGGCTGGTGGGGGAGGGCACACAGGCCCAGCAGGAGCGCATACAGTCCCTGCAGAGGGACGCGGATGACAGGTACAATGTGCTCGCGCGCGCCAAGCAGAGGGCAGAGTGGGCGCGGTACCAGGAGGCGGAGAAGATCCGCATGCAGGAGGAAGAGGAGGAGGAGAAGCTCGAGTTTGCGCGCATCGACTGGAACGACTTCGTGGTGGTCGAGACCATCCTGTTCACCGAGTTCGACGACCAGGCCGAGCTGCCGCCGCCGACGACGCTCAACGACCTGCAGTACGCCTCGCTCGAGGACAAGAACAGGGTCGCCATCAGCTCCAACCTCCGCCTCGAGGAAACCATGCCCTACGACGACGGCCCGCTGCCCGCCGCGCAGCAGCAGACCCTTCCCGTCCACCCCGCCCCGATACCACCACCACCAGCCGAAGCACCGCCGCCCGAGCATACGCCTCCGCCTCCGCCTCCGCCGCCGCCTTCTTCTGGGCGGAGAGTACTGCCGCAGAGGACGAAGAAGCACAGGCGATTGCGGAGCGGGAACAGGCTCGGGCGCGCATGAAGCAGGCACAGGCCGAGGCCAGAGGGGGCGTCGGGACCGTCAAGATCAGGGATGCGCCGGTGCCGAGATCATCCGCGCGGAACAAGCCAGGAGGGCAGCAGATGGCCATCTGCCCTAACTGCAACCAGCAGGTCCCCATCACCGAGCTCCAGGACCACATGCGCATCGAGCTGCTGGACCCCAGGTGGAAGGAACAAAAGGCCAAGTCGGAGTCGCGGTATGCCACGACGAACCTGACGACGTCAGATGTGGCAAACAACCTCAAGCGCCTTGCCAGCCAGCGCGGCGACGTGTTTGACGATGCCGGGCTGCCCGTGGCCGAGGAAGATGCCGGCCGCCGCAAGAAGATTGCCATCAGCGCCCTCGACGGCACGCACGACGGCAACGGCCCCATCCCCGGGATCCAGCTGCAGACTGTGACCGTCGAGGAGCAGATCAAGGCTATTCACAAGAGGTTTGCGGCTGAGAAGAAATGAGCTTCGACTTGGGGCCACAATGTACCATGTACGCATGATTTACTGGACAGACAAGGGCCGAGAGAACGCCTTCTAGTAGGCTGGCCCTGGGAAGGGACAGAACATTCTGGCCAGGAGAGACAGAGAGAGAGAGAGAGAGGGAAAAAGAAAAAGTATGGGTGGCCGATGGCCGCTGTCTTAAGGCGTAAGTAAGGAGTTAATTGATTTTATTATCTTTTCTCGACGAGTCAAGGCTTATATACCAACCAAAAATGATAGATTGCCGTCACTATTGTTTACGTCGCGATATGAAGATTGAGGTGCTCCCGGGGAATGCACTTACCCAAGTAATGTGTGGTAAGAGATTGAAGACATCGTATAGTATATCTCATCTTGCTTCCTGCTGTGTATTATTATCCTACCCACTCACCTCAGGAGTGGTTACGCCGAGGCTCTGTCACTAGCGAAGTTTGTATTATTTTACATGAAAATAAAGGTCCCAAACGAGATCAATTTAGATAGAAGAAGAGGAAACCTCTCAAGTAATAGAAATCGATATTGCGAGGCCCAGTGGCAAGACCAAGTACACGCCAGGGCAGCACTGTATGGTACATGCTGTAGCACTTAGTACAGTGGATGGATGCCCTCCCAACTACGCCCACTGCGCCCCCAACTCCCCTCCCGCTCGCCCTAAAACCCCACGTCAGCGCCCACTGCAGCACTGAACCACTGTACTGTAGTAGCCTCTCCCGCCTCTATCCAAGGCACACTAGCATATCTCCACCTCTTCTAATTTATTATTCTGCCTACGGCCTGACATAACATCCATCACCAACCTCTACCCCCTCCCCTCCCCCTCTATCATTAATCCCCCCTTTCCCTCCTAATAGCAAGAACAACAGTAATCACATACAAGGCACGGATATCTTGACATCTTCTCCTATCCTCTCATCCCTCATCCCACCTCGCAAGGCCAACAACATCTCTGGGTCCTCCCCGCGCCGGACGGACCCCGCCTCTGAGCTTCGCAATCAGCCGATCGACTCTGCACTTCTCCCCCTCAACACCGCCAAAACGGCTTCCAACACAGAGAACGGCGGCGCCCAGGGCGCAGGGGCTGGGCTGCCTCCCAAATCCCCATTGCCGTCGGCGGGCCTGAGCAGCGGCAGCGGCAGCGCGGCGTCGTCGCCAGCCTCGTCGAGGTTTCCCAGGCCCGTGATGCAGTCCATGTCGAGTCTGCCCGACACGCGACAGCAGTCGTTTGACGAGATCTACGGGCCGCCCGAGAACTTTCTGGAGATTGAGGTACGCTATCTCTCTGCACCTGGGTCTCTCTGCTCTTCAGAGAAAGGTGGAGAGGAGATGAGCTGACAAGATGGCACGTGTGCGACGCGCACTACACTTTGCACAACAGGTTCGTAACCCGCGCACGCACGGCATCGGCCGCCATATGTACACCGACTACGAGATCGTCTGCCGCACCAACATTCCCGCCTTCAAGCTGCGGCAGTCGACGGTCCGCCGCCGGTACTCTGACTTTGAATACTTCCGCGACATCCTCGAGCGCGAGAGCGCGCGCGTCAACATCCCCCGCTGCCCGGCAAGGTGTTTACGAACCGCTTCAGCGACGACGTCATCGAGGGCAGGAGGCAGGGGCTGGAGAAGTTCCTCAAGATTGTCGTCGGACACCCGCTGCTGCAGACGGGAAGCAAGGTCCTGGCAGCTTTTGTACAAGGTGAGTGTTGAACCTAGGATGCGAGATCCAAGGCCTCTCTCAGTGTATACATAGATTGACAAGTGCATTGGAAAGATCCAAACTGGGACCGCAACGCGTGGTGACCCTCACGGACATTCGTTCGTTTGTTCGCAGGGTCCCTTTCCAGTTCGTCCTCCTTTTCTGCAGCCCGACATAACCACCACCACCACAATCACCACCAGCGCACCCAGCTCCAGCGTCGAAAGCTGCGCAAGCGACCGCCACAGGCATGGGCGGAGACCGCAGCCCTGAACAAGCTTGCGAATGTTGAGGGCCAAGATCCACAGGACCCACGTACATGATGAGGAGGGAAGTTTGGAACATTCCTGCGTTGGTACGATAGCGGACATCTGAATTGAAGGGCAGGGGGAGGAAACAATTGTATGTGGTTGTGTGTGGTCGTCCAGATGGCCCTCTGGCAGGAGAACAAAGAACCAAAAAAAATGGGTGGTACAAGATTGGATCCACATCATGACTGTTTGCTTTTTCTCTTTTCCCTTTTTATTTTCTTTTCTTTTGGTGTATATTCAATCTCCTACTGCGAATACCACACTGGTGCCGTGCTGGCAGATTTTTATTTCGAGGTAAGGGCGACGAGGGTATTTATCATGGAGGATATCTATTCCCACACCTTTTCTTTTACATATAAGTTTGCATAGCTCCAATTACATATCAAAGCATACAAGATGAAGAGAGCACACATTCATGAACCATAGTGACTATTGTAGGTGTGCATACAACTTACAGCTTGAGGCTTTTGCTATGTCCTCAGCTCTTGGCCTTGTCTCCCTCCTGATACCCTTGAGACATTGCTGCAACAGCTTAACACCACATTACAAACTCCTTTCTGAGCCCACATCTGCTAAGAAATTCATTGCCCATGGAATCCTAACTTGTGTGGTGGCCATATGACAAGATGGGTCCCCCTCGGATCTCCACAATAATATTTAACTATATGAAAGACAAAATGAAACCTTACTTTCATCAAGTTGTGACAGCGCAAATGGTTTAGTGGTAAAATCCATCGTTGCCATCGATGGGCCCCCGGTTCGATTCCGGGTTTGCGCAGTTTCTTTTGCAAATCATTTGACTTTGCCTTTTGTGTTTTTCTTCTCTTTATCTTTTTGTCATTAGATGCAGTCAGTGTTTCCTCGTCGCGAGTAAGAAAATGGTGGCTGTTAGTGGTGGATCTCCAATTGACGTGTTTTTCTTCCTGCCTACTTACCACAAACAGTGGGAGAATCGACTGAAGATCGCGTTGTGTGTGTATGTGTGTGTGCGTGTGCAGTGAGTGGATACGCAAAACTCCACTGAGAAGAAGAGGCCACCACCAGCCTACTATGTACATATCCTATTGATACAGCGAAGCAGACCGACTCGATTGGTTGCCTTCCGAATGCTCGATCTTGTACCTACATTTTGAATTTTCCTGTCTCTTTTGAACGCCTCGCAAGTCTCCATTTTTCTTTCCTGGATGAAGAATGTGGAAACTCTCCTAACCGACAAGAGATGTCCCAATCTATGGCATGGTCTCTATCTTACATGTACAACATGGCGCCGTTCCCAAGATGTGCCCAAGAGTGAAGAGGTTCCGTTTTTGGGGAGGAAAAGCAAAACGCCGCCATAGAGCAGATTATGACGATGACATGCCCAACGTACAACCATGGCCTGTCATTTTATAGCCACCAGGAGCCCGAGCCCTGAGACGGTATCGTCACGGCCGTCTCATCGCCTTAAGTAGCTGTGCTGTCGCGCTCTGTAGTGGTGTCTGATCTACCTCACGACGGGGTGTCAAAGAGTCGAAGTATGACCTCGTACATGCCAAACATGATGGCAGCACTGGGCACCGTCCGCAGCAGGTGAGGTGTCAGTCCGCCGTACAGGCCGACGAGGCCCTCCTCCTTCCACACGAGCTTGAAACACTGGGCCAGGCCTGTGTATTTTAGCCGCCCATCGGCCAGGGGTGCCTGTCGTAGCCTTGTCCTTGCGACCTGAGATAAATCCATATAAAAGCCGTCAGCTGCAAAAGAACGTCATGAGCTCTGAGAGACAGAGAGACAGAGAGACAGAGAGAGAAAGAAAGACAAACGTACCTCATGTGGGTAGGCCAGGATGGCGGCGATCAGCTTTGCGCCGCCGGCCGCGCCGGCCTTGCCCGTATGGTCGACAGTGGTGTCCCACCACGTCTTGTCGCGGCCGCTGGCGGCTATGCGCTCCTCCCTGTGACGCAGCGACTTCTTCATCTGCTCGTACAGCACCCACTGCAGGGTGGACTCGGAGGCGCCGAGGTAGCTAGCACTCATGCCCTTGAAGAAGCCGCGGAAGCCCTCGTCCCGAAAGACCTGCCGTATGCAGTCGAGGCTGTTCTTGTATTGCCTGGCGGCGGCGGCGCCTGCTTGGCCCGCACGTTCGGCGACGTTCTTGTCGAGCTGAAGCCGGGTCTTGACGAGCCAGATGGGGTTGGTGGCCGTGCTCGTGGCGATGCCCGCCGCCATGCCCGCGCTCAGGTGTACCCAGGCTGCCTCGCGGCCCCCGTTGAGGTAGTCTGAGATCCAGAGCTTGCCGTTGCCGTAGACGTAGAAGTTGATGGACCGCGCAGGGATGACGCCGACCAGGTTGGGGCCCAGGCCCTTGAACAGCGCCCGCCAGCCCTCCTGCTTCTGGACGGCGCCGAGGATCTGCAGGGTCTCGGTGAGGTGGAAGATGGACGCCCGCAGCGGGTTCATGTGGGCGTGGGCGTGGGCGGCGCGCGAGGCTCGCAGCTGTGCCTGGTAAAAGTCGGACTGGAGGCGGGTCTTGAGGACGTCGAGAGGCGCAGTAAGGGTCGCGGCTGTCATCCCGCCGACACTAGATAGACACCAGAAAAGAGGTTAGAAAAAGATCAGAATCGATGACTTGTGCAGCAAAGTCGAAAGAGGGGGCTGTGTGCGGTGTGGCGGGGTGGGTGGGTGTGTGCCTTACGCTCCTGCAACCAGATGGTGCCATGATCTTGCAAACGATGGTGCTACTATTGGCTTCTCTTGCACATCTTGTTGTCGCGGCTCTGCTATCGACTCCCCCAGCTCTCTGGACTGTGTCAAGGACGAGAGCCGCTCCGTGCTGGTCTGGCCGTGTCTCGCGTCCGGCTTGTCCGAAGGCGACATCTTGTAAGTCGCTGGCGCCGCGGCGTTCTGCGCCATAGCTGCTCCGAAGGGTTCCTGCAAGATTAGATCTGCTGCAGGATCAGGCGAGCTATTGTGCCCTCAGTATCATGTCGCGCAGTTTTCAGGGTATCCGTTCTCCCAGGATTCGTCGTGGTTGTCAATTTTTTTGAAGGTCGCGCGCAGTCACAAGAAAAGTCGACCTGATGACGGCTAGAAAGTTGAAATTCCTCTGATAAGAAGTCTTATCGGGGCCGAAATCTCCATTGAGACTTGATCGCGCCTTCCATGGCGCGCATGGTCAACCCACGAAATGCTAACTACCGGTTCCGGTTGCGCCGTCGACAAAACAGAGGTGATCCAGTACCATAGTAACATCGCGACGAGCTCTTTAACCAGCACCACAACGCTATTATGAGTTTCAAAGCCCACAAAGTCTCTCTGGAGTTTCTATATGACGTATATGTGACAATGTCATTTCGAAAAGTCATTTGAGTCCTAAGCACCAAAGCCACAGGCTCGAGTAGTGACTCCACCTGTTAAGAAACCAACATCTACAGGACAAGACGGAGTTGCACCGTTTTGCTGCGCCGTATTCGTCAACCGTTTTTATTCCCCCGATAATATCATTACCCTGTGTTCTGGGCCTACTATTCGTGATGTCTGCGTTGAAAACTAGATTGCTTGGGTCTTTATGTGGATGGGAAGAAATAGTAACCAAAAAAAAAAAAACTGTCACCGAGTTTCGGCCTTCTCTTCATATGACGCGGACGAGGCTGTCATCAGAGACCGGGAGAGATTCGTTCGATTATCGCGTGCTTGAGTACTGGGTAATTATGCAGGTCAACATTGGTTCATGTGTCAAGAAAATATGTGTCCAGTATGCAAGCCTTTCAACCACGAGACAAGAGAGAGAAAGAGAGGGAGAGAGATCGAGATCACCACCACCACCAGGTTGTAGGCGGCCCGTCCGGCACGCCGAACGTGCGAAGTTGGGCCGAGAATGAATGGATATTATCCCCTCTTCTTCATCTTTGCAGGGCGGGGATGTTACTCCTCCCACATTTGCACCCACCTTTTATTGTCTTGCATCCACTGGTAAGCTGCCCCGTCACACCGCTCGGTACCAACAGTTGCATTTGTAGTCTGACCACCACTCTCTGGCCCCCTCAAGAAGATGTCTCGTTGAGGAAGCTGAAGTATTTCCGTCACAACCCCCGATGCAAGGCGTGAAAGCGATCACAACCAAGTCGGAACGTCTGCTCTAGGTCTCGAGAGTCTCTCTCCCTCTCTCTTCTCCCCCTTCTCTCTCTCTCTCTCGCGCTCTCACACTTCTCTTTGCATCCACTCATCCCTCCCTTGTCTATGGAGACGCGAGAAGAAAAGACAGCAGCTGGTGGGGTCAGCCAAGGCCCTGGAGTGGCTGGAATTGGTTACCTTGGGGGAGGTGGACGGAAGAGTGATGAACGTTTGCAACGCGGCATCAGGACAACTGATCCTCCTCGCTAAAGGGCGAGACAAGCAGTGGGGGTAAAAAGGATTGAAAATCTTCTAACAAACTTGCTCGAGTGCTTTGCATATGCAACGCCTTGCCTGAAGAGGGCTAGATAATCAATATCATCGTGCCGTACATGCGTACGCGAATACGTACAGGAGTGGGGGGGACATGAAAGAGAAGAACCACACAGAAGGAAAGGATTAGTACAGTAGGTGTGAGCACTCGAGGAACAAAGCTCCCCGTACCAACCCTTACCAGAACAGTACATGCATGATGGAGTGTAGGTTGCAAGTAGATGTTGGTCGACAACTGCAGACCATGGTTTTTGGTTGGTTTTCTTTGGGGATGCCCACACACACGGTGTTTCCGCCCACCCAGTTCTCGTCGTTGGCTTTGGGAGGAGATGGGCCTTTGCTTCAGGATATTAAAGCCCCGCCCTCCCTTAAGTCGACCAGTTGAACCTCTGATTCCTTCTTTCTCCTTTTCTTCTTCTTCTCTTCTTCACAGTCAAGATCATCGTCAACCTCAGACAAAGCACAAAGTTCATTTGCAACCCACCCTCATCAGAGTCATCACAAAAGACAAACTCCTCATGGCTAATGGTATTGGCATCGAGGGCATCGGATTCAGCAGCGTCCGGGTCCTGAGATATATCCCGGGGCTCTCGGAGCTGCCTGAGCGGCCCTCCATCCGCGGCGCGCTGGTGTCGAAGCCCACCGTGATGAACCCTGGCCGGGAGAATCCGTATCCTCTTATCATCAGTGTCCCCAAGGATGAGCATAAAAAGTTTCCGTTCAATCTCGAACACGGAGTCCTGCTGTCGTCCCTCGTCGCTCTGCACTATTATGATGGTGGCGAGCCGGGGAAACATGTCCCGGGCTCCGAGCTCCGGTGTGCCAGGAGTGCCGTAACCGACGACACGATCTACTTCAACTTTGGCAGCCTCACCGTTCCCCACGGCATCCCGGTCGGCAACTATTTCTTCAACATCATCATCAGGTTTGCCCAGCGCGTGCAGCAGGTGGTGCCAGGCCATCCTCCTACTGGCGATGCGGGACTGTCGGGCGAATTCCAATCACTCGTCCGCATTACAAACAAGGGATTCGCGAGGGGCGTCATCAGTAAGTCTCTCTCTCTCTCTCTCTCTCTGTGTGTGTGTGTGTGTGTGTATCTTTTCACAGAGATTTATCAATGATATACATCCTCGAATGGCCTGCTGACTAGACACATCACAATATATAGACTGCGGCCCGGACGTTCTGCAGCTCTTCGATCAGCCTCGTGATGATGAGAACCAGGAGAACAGGGAGAACGAGCAGTATCAGCAGAAGTAGGTCTTCCCTACCTGCAAAAGGACGCTGGCGAAGTCGGGACGATACGTTTTGTTTGGGAATGGAAATTTGCTCCTGGGGTTCTTGCTGTAATTGTTTTGCATCATTGATTGATTAGCCTTCATCAGGACTTGGGCGGTCCGGGCGAAAGGGAGGAATACCCGGACAGGATTCATGGCGGGCAATTTGTTCTTACTGTACTTTGAGAAAAGAGACTCCTCTCTCGGTCCCGACCAGAGAAAGCTACTGTCTCGTCTCTCACACACACACTCTCTTTTATTGCTCAAAGTATTTGTTGTTGAGGCATCGCCTCCTTTCCTGAATACAATCGGTGCTTCTTATGATGACGCGCGTCTTGGCCTGACCTGCACACACATCGCTGCTTGCTTGTATATGTAATCGTATTCGTGTCTTCATCATGACCTGCAGGTTACTGAAAGATTGGGAGCACCATCATTGCTTGGGATTCTTCTGCGCACGGTTGGTTACCTTTGGAATGTAGACTTGGCTACTTACCCCGCTTTCCGACTCACTTGCGCCAGTACACCCACTGATAGTCTGTCCACCACTCGTGCGCGCGTAAGCTGTAGTACAAATAAATGGTGCTGGAATACAGACCTCGGGAGGAAGGGGAACTGCTGTGGCGTTGACCATGAGGCTCCCAGTAGTGACTGACCATCGCGAGGCTGTGATCTCACGTTTTGCTTGAATTGAGGCTTTCGCACCAAAAAACGGGCAGCCTACTTACTCTAGCTTCGTGTCAAGCTCCGGGCTATCCACCCCTGCCACTCCGGACCGAGGGCCGTTTGCGCTAACCATATTAGGCAGGAAGCTTCCTTCCCAACCAGATTCTGCTGCCACGGCTCCCTCGCCTCGATGTAGGGGAAAATAGTCACTGTGAGCAGCTAGGGAGAGATCTCTTGGAAAGAGAAGCAAAAGAATCTGGGAGGACTCGCAGTTATACGATGTATCTCGATGCGTGTGGGTGCTTGAATGTGTACTATGTACAGCAGGTGGAGCCCCGCAACCTCGGCTAGAGGGGCTGATACCGAGCAGATTACCTAAGCTCGTGGCTCACTGCGCAACGACAGATCCTACGGACACCTTCCATCACCACCGACATACTCATGCACTCGAGATGTATGTTCGCATATCTGGTTGCTTGTTTCAACCACCAGCACATTGTCAACAAAATTTTGAAATCTCCCAATTTGATTGTGTCATACGTAGCGCAGTAGAGCGCAGATCGGACCAGCCTTCCGAATCTTGTCATTTCATATCGAGCCCGAGGCAGACAACGAGAAGAGGGGGGGGAAGAGAGAATGCCTCGTGAGTGAGCATGCATCATGACTTGTGCGCATGCCTTCATCTCAGAAGTATGCATCGTGAACGAGAATGCCTCATGGCCGAGTGCATCTCATGATCTGAGACCAGCCTGGCTGGCTTCCTCCTTCCTTCTATGTATCGTCCTCCTCCGGCTAAAGCAGTCCATTCGAGATCGAAGAAAAACAGACCATCCTGTGCAGACCAGTAGAAGACGAAAAAGAAATAAAACCATCAACAATCAAGAGCGACTTCTGTCAGACCGACGAGACAAAGTATCTCTCTCTCTCCCCTCTAAGCCCATCGGACCTCTCGACATGGCGACCGAGACGAGATGATGGCACACGGCCTCCTCTGCAGGAAAGTCTTGTTGTTGGGGCCTCAAAGCGGGCAGCCGCAAATATCAAAACAAACGCGTATTGGGTGAGTGGTGAAAGAAAGAAAAAAAAAAGAGTCGGCCAAACTGTCCATCCTGATTAGGGGTGGTTTTGGCAGCAAGAGACTTGAGGACGAGTTTCTGGGTGCCCTCCACTAATCCAAGGCACGGCGGAGGACGTTGGAAATGGCGGTAAACTCGCGGTGAGTCATCTCGGCCAGGGTCATGTTGTCAAAGGCAGGGCCGTATGGATTAGACAGCTCCTTCCACAGGTAGCCCCAGTAGGAGCTGGTCTGCTTGGCCTGGCGCTGGAGCTCCGACTGGACGTTGGGCAGGGACTGAGACACAGTGCGGTTGGTCTCCTCGCGAATGATGGCAACATACCACTGTGCAGAGGAAAAAAAAAAAAAAGCAAGGTCAGTAAGGATTCATCATCATCACAGCGGAGTAGGGATGCAAAAGCCTTAGAAAAGAGAGAACTGACCTCGATTACATCCAGAGGGGCGCCTGGCTTGGGCACGAGGGTGTAGAGGTGCACCCACTCGCTGGCGAAGCGGGGCATGTTGAACTCGCGCATGGCTTCCTCCTTCAGGCCGACCATGTAGCTGATACTATCCTTCATGCTGACAGTAAAGCCGCGGCAGATCATGGCAGAGGTCCACAGGCGCCGGTACAGCTGGGGGGTGAGAACATTCTCGTGGCTCTTCTTGTCCATGGCGTCCTGGAGGAGACGCAGCAGGTCCGTGCAGGCCGTATACACCGAGTGGCGCTGCTTGATCGTGATACAGTTGGTCATGAACCAGGGGAACTTGCGCAGGGTGCTGATCATGCACTCAAAGGGACGCTGCGGGCACTCTCGAGAGAAGGGGGACTAGGAAGAAATGCAGTGTCAGCAAGGAAGTTTTCTTTCTTTCCTTCTTTCTCTCTTCTCCCCTATCACTTACACGCTGGGGCACCTCGACGTGCTTGACGAGCATGGTCATCTCCTCGGGGGTGATGAATCCCTTAAAGGACAGCCAGGGCTGGTTCGGTTCGGCGGGCTGGACGTGGGGCGTGGCGCCGTCCCAGCGGACGCTTCTGGCGTTGGGGAACAGGTCCGCCATGAGGGCGCCCTGGCTGGATAGCTCCATAGAGACGGGACGGTCACCGAGACGGTGAGGACGGCCCTGGGCGATAGCTCGCAGGTGTTTCTCGACGGCCTGGGCGGCGGCGTACATGGTCATGAACTCTACGTAGGCATCACCCGTCCGGTTGCTAATGCGTTCCATGATGATGTGCACGGGCTCGTGGCGGTCGTTGAGGATCTTGGAGTTGCGTCCCAGCATGGCAATAATCTCTGAGCGGTTGGTACCAAAGGGGATCTGTATGAGATAAGGTATTCATTGTCAGTATTAATTCACCGTTGACAACCCCCCTTTCTTTTTTTTTCTTCTTCTTCTTCTTCTTCTCTCAATACGTCACGACGAGGTTTATGACTTACATTCTTGATCTTGACGACACCATGAGTGGGAGGGGTATAATCGTGACGAGCACCTTCGACGAAGGGAAAATTCTCGACGCGGAGAGCGACGTCGGCGGTAGGACGCTGATCGGGGCCACTGGTCAGGTTGTTCAGCTGTCGAGAACGCTGGTTGCGGACGTAGTTGGGGATGGGAGTCGTGTGCGGGACAACCGCAGTCGAGAGGCCCGTTTTCGCATTCGCAGCAGGAATAGCTGGAGCCTCGATCGCCTGAGGGTCTCCGGACAGACCATCAAAGGAACCGAAAGAGCGGTTGGCTCCTCGGTTCAGAGACTGGTTTCCACGAAGGCGGTTCTGGCCGCCCTGGTTGTGAGCTTGGCCCTGCTGCTGCTGCTGACCAGCGGGCTGGACGACAGGCTGGATGCCGTTGTAGTGGTTGTATTGAGGCTGGATGGAAGCCTGGTCTCCCATGTTCTGACGGGGCATGAAGCCCTGGTGGCCAGCGTATTGAGGAGGCACGAAGCCTTGGTTGCCAGGGTGCTGAGCAGGAGGAGGGTGGAATCCCTGATAGCCGCCACCGTTCTGAGACGGGATGAAGCCCTGCTGACCGACATTCTGTGGCTGGAAGCCCTGATGACCATTGGTCTGGGGAGTCTGACCTCGCATGGGGACGGGCATGGGAGCATGCATGGCGGCGCCCTGCTGCAGATCAAAACGGGGAGGGGGCTGGATGCCAGTGGCAGAGCCCTGCGTGCGAGGAGCGAAGCTGCGCGGCTCAGTGCGGACAGGGTAGCCGCCGTGGCCAGAGTCTGAGGTCACGGGCGAGTGGCTTTGGAAAGGGTCGTCAAGATTGTTGCTGCTGTGACTGCTGCTGCTACGACCAGGAGTCTTGGTGTTCATCATCATCGTGCTGCCATACTTGTGCTGGCTCTGCAGCTGCTGGTGCTGGTGCTGCTGCGATAGCATCTCCTGACGCTGCGAATCGTAGGCAGCAGGGCGGAGATCAGGGCCGCCAAACAGCTGAGCAAGCTCGCCTCCAGCCTCAAACTTCTGAGCCTCACGAGGGTCCAGGGTCCGATCCATGCGAGACAGCTGTGCTCGTAGGACCACCATAGCCCGCTCATCAGTCATGTCACGGGCCGCGTTGGAGGGCAAGGCCAAGGCCTGGCCGTGAGCCTGGTTCTGGCTCTGATGACCGCCATCGCGATCATTAACGCGACTGGACGGCTGCTGCGCGTCCATGGTGTAACTCACAGGGTATCTGATGATGTTTTTGTTTCTGCCAGGCTGCTGGTAAGCAGAGTTGCTATTGAACGTGTTGTTGACCTGCGGGTTGCAAACGCGAGGGTGGCGATTGGACGTGCTGGCCACGTTGGGGGTGTTGAGGACGCGGTTGCGGTAGATACGCGGTACAGCCAGTGTTGGCTGCTCCTGCAGGCTGGTCGTCTCGTAGATGGGCCCGTTGAGAAAGGTCTGGAAGTCGATTCCCAGGCTCTCGAAATTGTTGTGGTTAATGTCGAGATTGGCCTGAATGGGGCTGCGGTTAGGGACCATGTCTGGAGGAGGGACCGTGTCTGGAGTACGGTATCCGTTTTGCAGGCTATTATTGGACAGGTGCTTCACTAGAACTGTGTGCTGGAAGCTTCCACGATTGGGCAGTCTGCCAGGTGCACTTTTGATAGTGCCGGCTGGAGAAACCAGCTGAGTTGATCCAGTCGTCTCAGTTCCCTCGCTTTTGGTCTCGACTCGAGTGTTCGGGTTTGGGAGCCCATTATGGGGAACAGGGACACCACTGCCATGAGGCAGTCGAATGGGCCTGTGATCACCAGGCCTGGTATTGTTCGAGCTCTCCATGTTGGGTTCAGTCACTGTATTGTTGTGCATCACTGCTCTCCCTTCAGTCTGGACACCTGGACGGACGAAGATGTTAGTTACTCTGAGTCTAGGAACAGGATAAGAGGGAGCACGACGAGAACACATGGGAGTTTGGAAAATGCAAGAACTGGGTAGAAAAGGGAGGACTTAGGTGGAAAGGGTTTGCAGGGAATCATGGCTCAGCTGCACCTACAGCTGCTGCTATGGCACCGATATCCTGTCTCTTTTCTGAAAGCTCAGGAAGACTCTGGTAGAAGTGGTATGCAGATGAGGATTGTGATTATGCCAGCGCAGAAGACAAGATTGAAAGCCAGAAGAAAGTAAAACAAACATAGAACTGTGCATTGTAGTAGAAATGAACATGGTGTTGGAAAGAAACACAAACAAGAAGGGAAGGGGCATGCGCATTTCCAGCGAATAGGACTGAGGAATACATGAAAACAAGTCTGAGGGGAAACATGATGTGAGAAGCAACCCAGTGTGGTCTGATGGCAGCAGAGTACAAGGCGATGAGGAGGTTCACCTTGGATACCTTGGAAGTGATAAATCTATTTCTTTGGTGTGGGTGGCACCTTCCTCACAAACCACCCAAAATTTGGTGGTGGCAGATTTGGTGTTTTGAACAGGGTAGAGTAACCTGGTGCTGGCGCAGCGCGTCGAAGATTGTTGAAGCGATGGACGCGTCGAGAATAGCAGTGGTGATAATGAGGATGATAATGGTAATGGAGTACAGCCAAGTACAAGGAAGTGACTGAGATGCAAGAAGGTAGAGGGTCTTTGCAAACAAGAGAAAGATGCAAATGGTGGTGGTGGTGGTGGAGGAGGAGAAGGAGGAGGAAAGCTTTTAGGAAGAGGAGGGGGGAAAAGGGTTCAGGAGAGGTAGAAGGGGGAGAAGATCCAGGAAGGTCTGCGAGGTAGGGAGGAGGGGAATGTCCATATTGGAAGAATCAGGTACAGGTGACTGTTGGCCTGAGCAGCTGACAGCTGGCAGTGATGCACAATCAGTAGGAGTCAGGTCTAGCTCCAGGACCGGCTAGAATACAAATAGAAGCTCTGAGCTTTGACTGATGAACCATAGGTTGAGGCTATTGTATACTGAGGCTGCTGGGGAAGTCTTCCCCCCGGACACCTACAGAGTGTCTGGGCCAGGCGAGAGGGGGTTCCTCAACTGGCCCTCTGGAGAAGGGAGTTCACGGCTTGGTGAGTAATATCCAGTGTGGGATAAGTCTTGAATTCCTTCTCTTGTTCGATATTGAAATGTTTATATCAGCCTTGAACCCTACCATCATCAACTACAGATTGTACAATTTACAGGTGTTGCACCATAACTCAAAGTTCTTTGGTGTTTGTAGCCTGACTTGATCCCCAAAAAGAATTCAGAGCAGCAGCAGGCCTTGGGGAGATGCCCTACACATCCACTCCAGCACCAAGTTTACAATGATGTCGATCTGTTGAGGAGTGTTGGGATGGCCAAGATAAACAATCACACAAGATGGTGACTGTACTGTGTGGCCAAGGCATGCGATTTGAACAGATACAAGTATGTGGAAGCTTGCGGCAATAATGCAAGGTATCTTTGTTTTATTTTCCATGAGCCGATCTGACAGGCACACTCCAATCCATTGTCTTTCAAGTCTCGTCCGCTCTTCTAACTCCCGCAACGCCGAGTTTGATAGTTGTATATCGAGGGGCAGAGGGAGCAAGCCCAGTGTCTGGACGCACGCCCTACAAAGTTCTGAATCCTCCTCCTACTTTTCGCTTGTGGATAACCTCAGGATTCCTCCAGCCTGGCGCATAGATGGGTTGAATGGCTTAGTCGAAAGGGGTCAAGAATGATTCTGCCACAAAACGTGCCCTTGCGTTCAACTGCAGGGTGATGTTAGTCCCATGACTCAGGTGGTGGGAGGATATCTCGATGTCACCTACAAAGAGCTTCATCTCCGAGATCTCCTTGTCCACCTCTTCCATGAACTGGATGATGAAGTCTACCAGCTTGTGCTTCAACATCTCCTCGGTGTGGAAATTCGTAATCAAGAATGAGATGTCATATCCCTAAGGGGCGAACTCCCGTCAGCATGGTTAGTCTCCTGACCGGCAAGGGGCGAGCGTGCACAACTGAACTGCACCATCCGTGGGTGTGGAAACGCACCTTGATAGGTTTCCTCCTCAGGATGAAGAAGGACTCGGCCCTCTGCTCCAGGAAACGCGTGAACTTGTGCACCAGGATATTCTCAATCTCGTCCGCCTGTTTGATCTTGATGCTGATGCGCACCGAGTTGACAGACGGCTCGATCAGCACGCGCTCGTTCTCGTTTCGCGCGACGGTCAGCGGCGTGAGCAGGACCTCTGGAGAGGTGCGTGCCTCGACCTCGGGAACGTTGTGTCTCTCTGCGGTCTGCGAGGCGAAGTTGGACAGGCACAGGGCGGCGGTCAGGCTGCTGCGGACGGCCTGGAGGTATGGTCGGAGGGATTGAGACTGAGGCAGCAGAGACGAAGTTAGCTCTGAACACCGAGGGTCGAAGACGGTCTGTTGGGGATGGGACGGGACATCAGCCTACGTACCATCTTGAGGGGGGCTGTAGGCTCAAGAGAGAGGGAGAGCACTGTCAAGATGCAGGTTTGTCGTTGGAAGAGCTGGCACGTTGAGCTGTACGGGTTCGACGATCCAAGGAGGGACGTCAGGGGCGCGGGTCTAATGTGGGGCGCAGCCGAATCGCTGGAACTACCACTCACTGTAGAAGGGAAGGGAGGGGGGGCGGGGGTCCGCTGGGGGTGTGGTGCTAGCAGTGCTGGTGGGGGTTTCGAAGACAGCATAGCAGGTACGTACCGTTGGGTGCTGTGGCGCATCCCTGCTGCCTGCAGTGCCTGAAGGTTACACAACATTCTACTTTTCGTTTCTGCTACCTTAACCTCTATAAACCCTTTCTACTCATTTTCGTGTGTGTGTGGCAAACCTCGACGTTTCACCTCCAGAGAGCTTCCTCTTCTCATCTCTACTACCCTTAGCAAAGTGCTTGTCATCGACCACCAGGAGACTGCACATCAAGGAGACCGCCGCCAAGATGGCTCTGAACAGTACGTGAACAAAAGACACCTTCCTCTCCCCCTCCGCCGCGTCGACCGTGACAGCTGGGCACGACGGAGGGCAGACGGCCCTCTGACACAGCTCTCGTCTGACACACAGCTCGAGGATACCCCGCCTTCACACCCCGGCCCTCCCCTCTCCCACCTTCACTCCTTCAAACAGAAGGGCCGTTTTGCTAACTTGACTTTGTCCTGCTCTCCAGTCATCATCAAGCATCAGGGCAACAAATACGATGTCGAGGTTGACCCTACTTCGACCGGCGGCGAGTTCAAGGAGATCCTCTACAGCCTGACCGGCGTGGAGCCTGCCCGACAAAAATCCTGATCAAGGGCGGCCAGCTCAAGGACGACGCCGACATGGGCAAGCTACCGCTGAAGCCCAACCAGACCATCCTGATGATGGGCACATCATCAGCCGACGTAGGCGTCATGAAGCGCCCCGCGGAGGGCACCAAGTTCGCCGAGGACATGACCGACGCCGAGGCTGCCCAGCAGGCGGGCGCCATCCCCGGGGGCCTGACCAACCTGGGTAACACCTGCTACCTCAACTCTGCCCTGCAGACGCTCCGCTCCATTCCGGAGCTCCAGGACTCGCTCGTCAAGTACGAGTACAAGGACCGGCCCGCCCTGGACTCTATAATGTCGGGCCCGCAGTACGACGTCACCAACCAGCTCAAGGGCACCCTCAAGGCCATGAACAACACCACGGATGAGTACGGCCCCTTTGGCTTCCTCCAGGCCATTCGTGAGGGCTTCCCCAGTTTGCCCAGAGGAACCGGTCCGGCGAGGGCTTTTCCCAGCAGGACGCCGAGGAGGCCTGGTCCACCATCCTCGCCCAGATCCGCCACAGCCTCAAGGTCTCTGGCAAGGACGGCAAGGACGAGGTCTCGTGGGTCGACAAGTACATGGCCCTGAAGATGGTCGAGAGCCTCGAGTGCGACGACCCCGAGGCTAAGGAGGGGGGAGACGCCGGTCGTGAGCACCGAGACCTATCTCAAGCTCAACTGCCACATCGACGGCCAGACGAACCACCTGCGCGACGGGATCGTCAGCGGCCTCAAGGACGAGATCGAGAAGAAGTCCACCGTGCTGAACCGCGATGCCAATTACACCAAGACCTCCAAGATCGCCCGCCTGCCTCAGTGGCTCACCGTCCACTTTGTCCGCTTCTTCTGGCGCCGCGACACCCAGAAGAAGGCCAAGATCCTGCGCAAGGTCACGTTCCCCAAGGAGCTCGACATCCTCGAGTTCTGCACCGACGACCTGAGGAGCAAGCTGATCCCCGTGCGCGACCGCCTCCGGGAGGTTATCAAGGACGAGGAGGACATTGAGCGCGCCCGCAAGCGCAGGAAGGTCAGGGCCTCCGAGGGCGAGATCCTGCAGCTGGGCGCCCCCACCAAGCCCCCCAGCAAGGACGACAAGAAGAAGAAGTCATCGTCGTCGGCGGCGGGGGGACCGTCCACCGATGCTGATGGCGACACGGCGATGGAGACGTACAAGACGGACGCCGAGTGGGAGGCCGACAAGGCCACAGCGCTCCGCAAGGCCAAGAAGGAGCTGCTGGCCCTGGTCGACCAGGACCTCGCCAGGGACGAGGGCGCCAACCAGTCGGGCATCTACGAGCTCCGGGGCGTCATCACCCACCAGGGCTCCAGCGCCGACAGCGGCCACTACACCGCCTACGTCAAGAAGACCGGCCACAAGAACCCCAAGACAGGCAGGGTCGGCGAGGAGGACGGCAACTGGTGGTGGTTCAACGACGAGAAGGTCTCAGAGGTTCCTGCAGACAAGATCGACACCCTCGCTGGTGGAGGAGAGACCCACTCTGCCCTCCTCCTGCTCTACAGAGCTGTCCCCCTGCCCTCCTCTGAGGATGTCAAGGAGTGAAAAAAAGTGTGTATCTGGCGGTCAGCCCCCACCCAAGCTGCCTGACAATGCTGGGTCATTTTTACGACGAGCGATGATTTTACTTCTTTTCTTTTCGGGATCTTTGAGTCCACAATTGAGGATCAAAAAGGGTTTGACCATGGAGGAGGGAGCAAGTCATGACGACACAGGACAGCAGGTGTTTGTGGGCATATTAATTTATAGGCTCTGCAGACACTGGTGCTGGATACCTTCCTCCCATCCTTTTTCATGTCGAAATGGAATCTGTGTGTTGTTCCTTTCGAATATGAATAAATAATTTCTTTACTGCTCACTGCTGATTGACACGACAAAGTATTGGTGGCATCTGCAGACCAAAGTGCTGTGGAGATCCACCACTCAAAAGCACTCAACATCACTACTACAATAATTTTGACTTTATGCCAAGGTGATGTTGCAGATGTATTCTTAGCTGGTTGGCTGGTGGCAACCGCATTCATGATAACATACGTAGTATTCGGAGGGTCGCGATCACAAGATCCGCTCGAGATTACGTGGAATGTCCTCTGCAGATGTAGATTCTGCCGCCACCCACAGAGTCGGTACAGTAAGAAGCGAACTAGGACGATTGCCAAGGTCCAAGGCTCATCCAAAAGGCACAGTAGTAGTATAAGATGGGACCAAACCATTCTTCCCGCAAGGAGCTACGACCCAAAAGACACAAATCTCAAACTCCAAACCCTGGCGTTACCCATCCTGTTGAAAGCAGTGCCGTCCTCTGTGTGTGTGTGGGTGAGGTAGTTTTGCCATGCCTCACCATTTCAGCCGCTAATCATTTAGTGGTCTTGGGCCCTGGCATAGCCTCGCCAACCTTCTGGGATCCCACTCTTTGCCTTCTGTACGAACTACTATCAGTACAATTACCGCGTTATAGTGGGCTCGCACAGCGCCTGCCTAATAAGTACATACTATAATTTGACTCTACGCGACTCGACCCACTACAGTGCTTCCCCCTACGCGTGCTGCAGCGTCAGTACAGTTCAGTACTAAGTATCACCACCCCTCAGCGCACGCGACCGCACCTACTCGGCTGAGACCTCGCCGTCTTCACTGCACTGCGCCACGCTGGAATTGGCGACTTTCTCCTAACCACCCACTTCTCCCCATTCCCAATTCTCTTCTCCATTCTTTTCTGTTTCTTTTTGGGGGTCTTCCTTTTTTTTTTCTTTCTCTTCCTGTCTTCTCTCTAACCTTTGGCCTCCTTCTATTTCCTGTTATTGTTCTTGATACCCTTCATTTCCCTTCGCCCATCTTGTTTTATCTTGCCCTTGCAAGCACTGCGCCGTCTTACGCCGCTTCCTTTACCTGTCAGGGGGCAAAAAGCTTCTGCCTTTATTTTTCTCTTCTTCTTCCTTCTTTTCTTCCCTTATTCTTGGAACACGTCGCCGCTCTATCTTTCTCCACGCACTCCTCATACCTATTGCCATTTCCGAATCTTCCTTACGCGAAAACGAACCTCGGTACTCTCAAGCGACAACACACGACGTTCCTTGCCCGTTGCGATCCACCTCCGACAAGATGCCCTCGCTCAAGTCAATAGGCAGCAAGATGCTCGGCGGCATCAAGAAGAGAGGGGCAGAACCTGAGACAGGCAACGAGAGCGGAGGCAGCGAGTCGGCTGTCGACCTCCAGGGTGGCTCTCCCGAGGTTGTCGCCTCCAACAACGTGGTATGTCAGCACATCAACTAGGCGCCTACGAGGACAAGGAAGCTAGAGAGGAAGTATAGAGACAGAAAGAGAGAGAAGGAAAGACGAGGGCTGACGACGACCATTTGCGTCTACACGAAACACAGAAAGCATTCTGCGAATCGGGCGGTCCGGGCCGACAAAATGTACGTCACATAATTCCCATATCTGCATCTTGTATCTGTCGCTGCATGTGGCACCTGTGGCTTCCCAGGCTGGTGCTGTGCTACCAACAAGACACGCACACACGGTCTTGCGTATCCTCAATGCCGCGTCTCGTGTCTGCCCTTGCCAGCAAGTGAGAAGGGGAAAGCCAGGGGAAAAAAAAAAAAAAAGAGACACATACTGACGAGGTGTCGCGGCCGATTTGATAGGGCAACGAAGTCACCTTCCTACCACCGATCGTCGAGTCTGCCGAGTCATCTCCGGCGGCGGCGGCTGCATGCGCGCGGTTGATACGCAAATTTCTAAAGAAAGAATACTGGTCCAACTCGTCGTACCAGTACAATGCCCTGATGCTCACGCGCATCCTCTCGGACAACCCTGGCCCTACCTTCACCCGCAACCTGGACGACAAGTTTGTCGATGCGCTGCGGGACCTGCTGCGCAACGGGCGCGACCTCTCTGTCCGGCAGATGCTCATGGAGACCCTCGACTCGTTTGAGCACCAGAAGGGCTGGGACGACGGCCTGGCAGGCTGCATCGAGATGTGGCGCAAGGAGAAGGACAAGGCCTACAAGGCCTACGGTGTACGTTTGCCCGAGATACCCTTATATATATATATGTCTATACACAGACTACGCAGAGACGATGGGATGGGATGGATCTTGTGTGTGTGTGTGTGCTGACTATCTCTAGGGACGTGCACCGCCTCCACAGATGCCCATGATGGGCGGCGCCGGCGGTGGGGCAGTCAACCAGCATCGCCAGAACTACTTCCCCTCGGCGCACCACCGAATGCGCCTGCCCGACCCCGTCGAGCTCGCCTCTCGCCTCGAGGAGGCTAGGACGTCAGCCAAGCTACTGACGCAGGTGGTCGCCAACACGCCCTCGACGGAGGTCATCGACAACGACCTGGTCAAGGAGTTTGCGGACCGTTGCCTGAGCGCGTCGCGCAGCATACAGGGTTACATGGCGGCAGACAACCCGGGTCCCGACAACGAGACCATGGAGAGCCTCATCGACGTCAACGAGGAGCTGCAGCGGGCCCTCAACAACCAGAAGCGCGCCGTCTTGAGCGCCCGAAAGGAGCTCGGGATCGACGGCCGATCGCAGGACCCAAGCCCGCCGCTGCCTGAATCGAACGGCTCCAACCCCCACCACCGTCCCTCCCCGGCTCCTCGAGCGCGTTTGCGGGCGCGCCGCCGCCGCCTAGCAGAAGAGACAACGGCAAAGGAAAGGCAAGACAGTCACAAGTCTCGGCAGAGTTCGTCCCACCGCCGTCAGGCCCCCGCCGGGCCGCCGCCCAGAACCTGTATCATCCCTTACAGGCGTCGTCTCACCCGTGTCGGATGACGAGGACGGGGACGTCAATCCGTTCCGCGACCCGGAGCCGCCAGCAGCCGGCGCATCCTCGTCTTCAGCAGCAGCAGCGGCGGCAGGAAAGAAGGCGGCAGGGACAGCAACACCAGAGGCAGCAGGTGGAGCAGGTGGATCAGGAGCTGGACGATCGCAGCCGCCGTACATGGAGCAGCCGAGCCTCGACTACGAGCCCTTCCACCCTGGCTTCAGTCAGCCGACGCAGAGCTATCTGGGCCGCCAGGACAGCGCCATGGACAAGGTCCAGATGTCTGGTGCCGGCTCAGGCTCGCTAGAGCGCAGCAGAGACGAGCAGCGCGGGGGAGCAACGAACAATTACAACAGCTACAGGCACAACAACAACGGCAGTATCGCTGGTGCTGGTCCTGCTGGTGGTGCTCCTCAGCAGCTGCAGCGAAGGTACGACTACGAGGAGGACGAGGGAGACCACGAGGAGCTTTACAACGGATCAGCGGGTGCTGCTGCTTCCTCGTCGGGTAAACAGCCCGTCAATCGCTACTAGGAGACCAACTGGCGGTCTATGAAAGCGTCACACCACGAACCCTAGTACGGGGATGGAGCGAAGAAGATGTATGACGTGGATAATGAAGGAGACGAGAACCTCTATATCAGCAGCGAGCGGTCCTTTTCCCCAAGAGGCGAGGACGGAGAGCACAGACACATGCTCAAGAAGACGTGGCGCACGATGCAGGTTTACCACCCAGCCCCCTGCAGAGGTGAAGCATAGAAGGAAGGCGTTGAGACAGTGAGCCATCAAGATGATGACTGGATTTTCTTTCTCTTCTTTTTGTCGAGCAAGCAAGCGTTTGGCAGAGGCTGGGCTCAGTTTTGAGGAGGAAGAAGATGATGAGGCAACTCTTCTTGGGAGGTTGATGGAAGTGTCTTGAGTACGCGTGCAGCATAGCATTATTGTGAGCACCTTGGAACTTATCTATACCCTTTTCTTTTCCACCTTTGTTTCTTGTCTTGTCTTTCTTCTTTCTCTCACTACTAAAGCTTATGATAGGTGTGGTTATCCAGGATAGCTGGAGCATATCCTTCCTGATTCTCTGCCTACCAAGTGTCTTGTCACTTTTGGGTCCTACATGTGTGTGCATATCTGGGTCACCCTCTGGCCCATCTCTCTCTGTCTCCTCTCTCCCCCCTCCTCTGTCTTCCCCCTCCCTCCCCTCTCTTCTGTCTCTGTCACCCTCCTGCAGAGAGAGAGAGAGAGAGAGAGGTCCCATAGGGCCTGGGCAAGGCATGTGCCACCCCACATTCGGGTGCTTGCTGCTGGGGCTAGCTGTTCTCACTCAAACTAGGCAAGCCCCGCTCCCCCCTCTCAGGTGGTAAACGCCCGCATGGGCCTGGAATCAGGCCATCCCATCCAAGCACAACACAGCCCTTCTTCTGATGATCAAGGCAATTACTCAAGGACGAAAATGAAATGTTGCATTGCTTTTGCCAGTGTGGTTGTACAGATCCATTGCCTTCCACCAGTCAGCACTGCAGCTGTATAGATCGTCGTCATCACCTGGCCACTCTCGGAATGAGCTGGTCCTACCAACCCTCTCCTCAGCAGCCCACTACATCATAGCCATGTCTATTATCGTGGGCATGCCAGGGTATCAAGGAGAAGAGTGTCCTATTTGGGAGAAATTGGGTAGTATTATTGCTGCTGCAGTGCAGTAGTTGAGCTTCAGATTGATTTGGGCTTGCTCAGCTGCTATGGACACTTGTGTTTCCCCCGACTGATCATGGCAGGATTTGGAATTCACCCCCTCCACCAGGAGAGAAGCCCAACACGAGTGACATGGTTCTCTCTCTCTCTCTTTTTGTTGGGTCACATCACACAGGGTTTCAGATAGGAAAAATTGAATTGGTTGGGGAGGGGATGGGTGGGTTCTTGTGCTACTGAAAGGAGAGGCACGCACCCACAGGCAGCTCTGGCCATCTTCCCTCTCTGTGCCCAGCCAGTATCAGTATTGCCTACCTGCCAACACAGTGTAGCCATCTGCCTACTACTGCTACCTCTCTCTACCTCTACCTCCCCCCCTCCATCTCCCTCTGCCAAAGCCCCCAGCATCAATGCCCTGATACTCTCTCACACACACAACACACTACATCATACACACCACCCACAAACCCACACAACCCGACGTGCCATTCATGGTGGGCTGAAGCATCCACCTGAACCACCCCTGACCTCCAGTAACTCTGAGGCAAGCCCCCTTTTCCTGCCTTTTTCTGTCTTGTCTGCTCTTGTCTGTTGTCTTCCCAAGATGGACGAGCAAACACCTGCAGTCAGCTCACCCACGAGTTCTCACGCGGCATCACCAGCAGCCGCCAAACCCTGCCAAGCAGACTGGACCGAACACCCCAGCCTCCCCCTCTCGTTTGCTGCCCTGGAGGAGCTCAACAAGAGGAACCGTGAGGCGGCTAAGCAGAAGAAGGGCCGTCGCTGCTCAGGCCAAGCCACACGCCCTGGCCGATCCAGAGGCAGTTCTTCCAGAAGCAGTGCTTCCAAAGCCAGTTCTCTGGCTGCCACCCAGCTATACGACTGCTTCACGCCGTCGTCTCGCTCACAGATCAAGGGCTTGGCCAGCAGTGGTGGGCTGAACCTGACAGACTTGAGAGGGGTAAGTATAAGGTTATGTCTTTCCTGTCTCGTGGCTCATGCCTCCTTGAACCCCATTGACTCCTCATTCATGCTTAGCCACATGCCCTCTCTCTCCCCCCACTTCCCTTCTCTCTTGCAAACATAAGCTGACCATGATCCTTGGTTGACCCTCCTCTCCTCCTGTGGTGCAGTACCGGGTAGAAAAGAAAAAGGTCGCGGCCAGGCCCGCCCGCCCAAACATGCAGGTGGCCGACGACGGGTCGGTCGCGTCCAGGACCACCGGGCAGTACAACCGCCAGTTTGAAAGGCACATGATCAGTTACAACATCTTCCCCGATGCTTTCGAAACCGAAGACGGCGGAGTCCCACCGGGGCCAGCCAACATGCAAACACTGAGACAGGGGCTGGCCCAGTCGTGTGTAGATGTGCCGGACTTGCACTCTGCTGCGCTCCAAGAGGCATTCGAAAAGTTCCGCCGCGACTCAATGTCCAGCCTCACACAGGCCGAGGTGTTTGACAAGATCATGCCCATCCTCGAGGGCCCCGTCTCATCCTCCTCAGACATCCAGGGTGGAGGCAAATACCTTACAAACCTCAAATACCTCACTGATGGCAGCGTCGAGCCTGCCTGTCCAGACCTCTATGTGGGCGAGCGCAAGGCCGTGCTCGACCACCGGATCCGTGACACACTCTCTGACTACATCGTCCCCTGCACCCCCAGCCCGGCCGATGAGCCCATCCTCCCCAACTTCTTGCTCCAGATCGTGGGCCATGAAGGATCTGACAGTGTTGCGGCCCGCCAGGCCTTGTACCACGGCGCACTGGCAGCCAGGGGCATGCTCCACTTCCAGGCCTTCATCGAGGGCGCGAACCCCCACGACCTGGAGATGCTCGACAACATGGCATACGTCCTCACGTGCACATACCACCTCGGCACGCTCAAGATCTATACCTCCCACCCCATCGAGTCCATCGAGCCGGGAGTCAGCGTCGGCTACAACACCTCCCTGGTCCGGTCCTTTGTCCTGAACGATAACACGTGGGCCTTTCACGCCGGCCTCACTGCGTACCACAACGCGTTGTCCTGGGCAAAGAAACAGCGGGGTGACTTCATCCGCCGGCTCAACGCCAAGGTGACTGGCCTGGGGGTCAGGTCCATGATCCGGGGCAAGGCCAACGTTACTGCTGTGCGCCATGCATCCGACCAGGCCGACGATGCTGCTGATGCTGCTGCGGCTGAGTTTCCGCTACCCGTCTGGGAGCACACTCGCCCCCCGCTGCCAACTGCCGCCTCAGCAACGCCTTCAAACACATCCGATGCCGAGGATGATACTGATACATACGCCCAGTTAGTAGTGGTGGAAGATGACTACTAGCTGTGATGGAGAACAAGTGCCCAGTGAGTCCTCCCTCTTCATGCAAAATACATTTGCTACAGCAGTAGTGAGGAATGAGTAGCTGATGTGGAAGGGGAAAAAAAAAAGATCATCCTCCAAAACGCCTCAGTTTCCCCTTTGTGTGGCTGTTGCTTCGACAGCCCATATCAGACAATGAAACCAGCCATTCAACTGAGAAACCCTTGCAGATCTTCGCATGCCCTGTCAACATCAGACACATGATGGCTGCTTCCTTCAGCCACAGCCCTAAGAAGAGGCCACAAGATCAATGACAGGTTCTCATACCGGAGGTTCGGAACGGAATCCCAAAATTGAAGGGTCTCCCCCAAAAAGGGGGGAGGAGAGTGAGAGATCCTTGACGTGCCACATCCTTATTTGTTGTTGTTTTTTCTTGTCGTTTCCTTCTTGGTTTTTGTTTCTTTGTTTCCTTTTGCAAGGCTGTCATGTCTGAAGCCAATGTCGGGGGAATGATCATGCAGCAGGAATGTAATGTCAACGGTGAATGGTGAATAATGTTGTCAGAGGACAATATGGGATGGAAGCTGGTCAGTGTTGTCTGTCTTGTCTTTATGTTTTCCTGCTTGGGTCTTGATGTGTGTTTGTATGTGCTGTCGATCCCCTCTGAGGAGTGGTGACCCCCTCTGAAGCTCCTTTGAAGATAGGTGATCACACACAGGGAACATTAATGTGGTCACAGAGTACAGATTGGACGAGTTGATGTTTTCCTTGTTTCCTTTCCCCCTTTTCCTTGACACACGCGAAGGAATTGGCTTGTTTGTGGGTACACATATCATAGTGGCAATTCAATACCTTGCACCAACAAGCAGCAGCAGTTGATGATGTCTACCATATGTATATGATGGTCTGTTGCCAGCACAGTACCATTGACCTGTCATGCCAAAGGTGGTTGTTTGTTGAGGTTCAGAAGGACATTGCAGTGCCAAGAAAACATCTTAGGCTGGAGGATCTGATACTAGAGCAATGGTGTAGTAAGGTCAGGTTAGAGTTATAGTGGCCGCCGCAGTGGACGCTGTTAGTGGATCCAGGGCAGTGGATGACCCAAACAGGCACTATCTCTGTGGAGAGCCAGACGTTAAACTACAGCCGACAGGCACTGTTCTGCTGATGTTATAGTGGGAGACCCCCTGAAGCTTACCAGTGCCAGCTTTGCTTACTACTACAGGCTGACAGGGCAGTGACCCCTCCTTGTCTCTAGGCACCATCAACCTTATCGGTTATCTGCTGGGATGGCAAAGGCAGCTGCCCCTCAGCATGTGATCCCCACCTTGCCTTTCTGGGGGCCTCCTGCTGCATCATAGGACTGACTCTCTTTCGGGTCCAACCTTGAGCTTTGGACAACCTCTCCCCTCCCCTTTTCCCCCTCTCTATTGTCATACCCTCTCATCTTCTTTGCTGTCTCTCTCCTCTCTCTCTCTCTCTCTCTCTCTCTCTCTCTCCCCCACCATCACCAGCTCCAGATTCCATCAACCTAGAAGAGCAGTGACCATCTATACCACTAGAATCTATTGCCTTTGGCCCAGCATGAATCTCCTCTACTCGACCGTCAACACCCTCCGGGACAAGTACACACCCGTCACGACCACCTCGACCTTCCGGAAGACGGGCCAGATCACCCCCGAAGAGTTCCTCGCCGCCGGCGACTACCTTGTCTTCAAGTTTCCGACCTGGTCCTGGGCCGACGCCGACCCGTCGTCGCGGCGCGTCAGCTATCTGCCCGCGGGCAAGCAGTTCCTCGTGACCCGCAACGTGCCCTGCCACCGCCGCCTCGATGCCGACTTTGCGGGCGCCGCCGGCCGCGAGGAGACCCTCGTGCGAGATGGCGAGGACTTTGGGGCTGGCGCTGCGGGCGGCGACGAGGAGGGCTGGCTGCAGACGGGCGGGCCGTCGTCGAGCGGCCAGCCGGCCACGCTGCGCGAGATACACACCGTCGACGACGCAGGCAACGTCGGTGACGGCGAGGCTGTCGAGGACGATGACGACGACATCCCAGACATGGAGGACGATGATGATGACGAGGCCATTATCCCCGACGCCCACGGTGATGCTGTCAACAGGTAGGTGTGTGTGTGTGTGTGTGTGTGTGTGTCTTTTGGCTTGCTCGGGTGATGGTAGAGAATCTCCCCAAAACACATCTTTTTCTAACCAAGCTCTCCCTCTCTTATAGCGGCCGACGAACGTACACGCTCTACATCATGTACTCGCCCTACTACCGGACGCCCCGGCTCTACATGTCCGGCTACGCACCCGACGGTCAACCCCTGCTGCCACAGCTGATGATGGAGGACATTGTTGGCGACTACAAGGACAAGACCGTGACGCTGGAGGATTTCCCCTTCTTTGCCAACAACATCAAGATGGCCTCGGTGCACCCCTGCAAGCATGCATCCGTTATGAAGACGCTGTTGGACCGGGCCGACGCTGCCCTCAAGCTCCGCCGCGAGAAGCTCAGGGCAGGCCAGAAGGTCGGCACGGACCGGGGCATGGAGGGCCTCGTGGACGATATCAGCAAGCTCGACATCTCCTCGTCGGCTGCCGCGGACAAGGGCAGCGGGGACGAGTGGGAGGACGTCAGCCACGACGTGGACGACAACGAGGTCGCCATCCGGGTGGACCAGTACCTGGTGGTGTTCCTAAAGGTATGCATGGACTGGCTTGCCCCCTTGCCGCGCCAGAAGCCAAATGTATTGGTGTTGTACGTGGTTTGACTGACATCTTCATGTCTGGAACAGTTTATCGCGAGCGTGACGCCAGGTATTGAGCATGACTTCACCATGGGCGTGTGAGCATTAAATGAATGACGACGCAGATGATGATGATGTTCCTTTCCCCCTCGCTATTGTTTTCTCTCTCTCTCTCTCTTCTCTTGTCTCTCTCTCTTTTGTTCCTCTTTGAATTGCGTGATGGAGTTTCCAAGACGTGGGAATCTGGGAGTACCTGTCGGATCACCTGGTGTTCTTCTTTTCTTGTCTGTTTCATTGTCCAGGTTGGACGAGGCTCTCCTCTCCGTGCTTGAGGGCGGTACAGGGGGAGGGCGCGGTTGGGGCGGGATCGACACCGTAAGATTGTATTTGAAATAACACGGTGTGTATGCAATTCATTACCAGACAGGCTTATCTCACGCAGGAAACAGAACAACAGAACAGCGGGCCAGCAGCACCCATGGAAATTGATTGATACCTACCTACATCTTCGCTGCTAAAGTGCCATGTACCTGATACAAAGGCCCCTTGGCAGACTCGAGTGAGTGCGATCGGGTCCCTCTACGAGGATCGCAGCTGGGTTGGAAGCAAAGATCGATATGCAAGTTTTCCCGAGGCGCCGCCCTTGACTTGGCCTACCAGGAATGTGACGGTACGCCTCGTTCCCCCCCTTCTCCTTTCTAGCAGAGAAATCAGCCTCCGAGCAGGTTATGCACGGGAGCCTGGGGTGGGCCCCTCCCTCCTCTGGTGTGGGTGAAGGTATCTGTCTGTACCTCGATGCAGCTCTGAGCGGGCGGCTGGTAGTCTTAAGACCTCGCAGCACAGTGTTGCACCATTGCTCGCTCGCCACTTTCGTTTTTCGTGAGGAGTTGGTGAGGGTGTGTGCGCGATATGGACTGTTTAATTGCCCGTTCTGGGAGGCTGGAGTCTAGTTTCTGCCATGTCTACAGCTGCGGGGGCGAGCGAAGGTGGCCAGTCTCGCTCGTGTCTCCTTTCCCCTCCTTTTCGGTCCCCTCCATACGAGCTCAGAGTTTCAAGGGAAGAAGAGGAACAAGAAGAACAAGTCGACAACTAAGTGCGGCCTCCTCGCATTGACACTGAGGGCTTGCACGCAGTCACTCTCAGGTCATTTCTCCTCTCTTTCTGCTTCTTCGTCCTCTGGATCTCTCTTCTCTCCTCTGCTTCCTTCTGATGAAAACGACTGTCATCGCCCACGCAACTAGACACACAAAATCACCCCCCTCAAAAAAAAAAAGAAGAGTCTTCTCCTGCCTACTGATACACACACACACTTTCTTGCTCTGACTCGTCAAACGAAGAGAAAGATAGAGAGGCTCGGGTGGCTGTAAGGGTCCAAAACACGTACGTACCGATACTGGCGATGCTTTGGTCTCACTCATCTCCATCGTGACTAACCACAACTATCAACATACATACACACACATACACATACATATACAGATACGGGTCACGGCTGTGAAAGAGTTTCGAGGGAGAAAAAGATGCCAGGCAGTCAAGATCGCTAGAGTACCCACGCACTGCCCTAGCCTTATACCAGTCACCTGCAGCAAACGTGACGGCAGTGGTTCTGGGGCGCGCCCCCTTACGTCAACCGCATGATGAACATGCCTCCGCCACTCCAAGCTCACCTCCAGGTCCAGGACGCCCAGGTCCAGAACGTTCAGGTCGAGGACGACAACACCGAGGACGGGCATCAACCTGCCGACGACGACTGTGGCACCGTCGCTTCCGTCGACCTCGTGGTTCCTGACATCAACAACAATACCAAGACCACCACCAACAACAGCCTTCTCATCGTGTCTACCTGGGACTCTGGCTACCGCAGGGTTAACTTGGCGGCCAACGACGTCTTCCTGAGGTGTTCACGGTGGATGCTGCCCGACTGGGTGGAGAAGGTCATCGCACGGGTGCGCTACAGAGATTACACACTAGACCCCTCGAGCATGTAGCTCAGCAAAGAGAGCACCATGGAGGAGCTGGAGATGGGAGCTCCGAAGGCGTGCATCGCCGCCTTCTTCGACAAGAACATCTTCTCGCAGATGCCGGCCAGCTGGACGGTGAGAAAGGGCTACCGGGCGCCCATCTATGACCACAACATGCCCAACACGCACGAGTCCATCAAGATGGCGACCCCGAGGCCCGCCTGATGGTGAAGTGGTGTGAGGATGGCGAGTACACCACGCGCAAGGTGAAAAGAGCTTCCTGCTGCAGGATCCCGCCGCGTTCATCACCCTCCGCGACATCATCCATGGCATCGTCGCCTAGTCCCTCAACTACCGCATTAATCTGGTAAAGCAGATCATGGCTATTGCTGCCGACCTCAACGAGGACGCCCTCTCCCTGCCCAGCCTGAGGAAGTTGTGCCACCCCATCCCGGACAAGGGCGAGCTTTCGACAGCACCGTCCCGAATCTGGCCCACCAGTACACACGAGCGTGTCTGGGTCTGGTTCTTGGTCTTGTTGACTACACAGGTCTCTGTCCTGATGGTGATCCTCGGTGGTGGTTGGTCTTCAACGAACGGGGTCTTTTATGGTACACTCACGAGGTGCTGGATCGGTCTCTACTACTTGCAGTGTGCGATTCATTCTCTTTCTTGCCAGGACAGGAGGTGTCGACTCAGTCGGGTGCGAGAGAGGTTGAATTGCATCTTCTGATTCTCAGTTATTCAGTCAGTCATTACCGTTTTATTGTTGTTAAATAAGCCAATAAATTGGTTTACTTGCAATAAAATTACCATGACACCTTGCGAGATCTCTCACACGAAGAGGAGTCCTCGGGGCTGAGCGTAGCAGTAGCTGTCTCTGTCCTCCTCTCACTCCTTATTTTTGTTCTTGCTGTTGTTTGGGACTTGCTGTAGAGTGAGCAATAAATTATACACGACAAAGATCACTGGCAGGGGTAAAAACTGCCGGAGGAGACGGTCGAGGACAAGTTTTGCCAGCACCTACGCAGGGAAACTTGAATCACTCACAGAATCACTCACACCACTAAAACGCATCCAAACTCTGTAAATAGAGTATCCATTATTCACATAGAGTCCCTTTTCAAATCTCATCTCAAAGATCCCAGGAGAATCCCAGGAAGTTGACTGTAGAGGTGCAAATCTGGCGCAGGGCGGCCATGACTGGACATGCTTGGAGGGTCTACATCGGCATCAGCACTGTCCGGGACAAGTTCAGGGCGTGTAAACAGATTAACAGACGGAATCAGTCGCATTTGAGCATATTTATAGCATCCAAGTACATCCCTAGACATGGTTTTCCTATGCCAAAGTCTACCGAACCGAAGACTACATTTGATGGCAGACACTGGCCTTCAGAACGCCAACAACTCCACGGCAGTCCCGGGGGATGAGGCGTTACAGCGTGCCCTCTGTCGACTCGATAGCAAGCATAAACGAACAGACCAGGGCGTGTCTGGGCGCTGTACTGTAACGTTGAAGACGTGGAATGCATTTTCTACTTTGTTCAAGTACATAAACTTTGTGCAGGTTTTGCTTCTCACCTCGTGGTCTGTCTTCCTTTCTTCTTTGCTGCTGGGGAAGCA
This sequence comes from Immersiporthe knoxdaviesiana, assembly GCA_021117315.1. NCBI lineage: Eukaryota > Fungi > Ascomycota > Sordariomycetes > Diaporthales > Cryphonectriaceae > Immersiporthe > Immersiporthe knoxdaviesiana. The sequence continues at coordinate 1,807,751 of CP088214.1, forward strand.
CGTGAGTGGAAGCTCTGTACATGGCTCACCGTTATCTGTCCATCCGCAGATTTTTGAAGGAGTGATTTCTAAATATCGACATTGTGAATTTTGGGGGAAATTCCAAGGTGACCGGAACTGATCCCCGGGGAGTGCCAGGAGGAAGAGGCCGTCGTGAAGTTTACATTGCGGATATTTTCATGACATGTGGGCACAGAACAACAGGGAAAACCGACATTTTCCAAATAATTAGTAAATAATATTATCAAAACTCTTCATCTCCTTATGGCTCCGCGATCTCTCTTCTCTCTTTTTGAGGACACTTCAGCACGCGCTGCTGTCTACTAGAGGCGACGGAAATGTTATGAAGCTGGCTGTGGACTTGTAGCATATAAAAACGGACACGGAAAACGATGCAGCCTGGTTAATTTATGTGACTAGCTTAAGGTCCCCGTAAAGCTGCCCTGACTCTTCTGTGGCCCTGGGGTCGTTCCTACAAGATGAGGAGGCGCGGCCCGGATATTCACTGTGCTGTCTGTGGTATTTAATTGTAACTCTGTCGTTGTTAAACGAGACAGAAGAGAGGAAATAGACCCCTTGCTTACCCACGCCCGGATTTGTTCAGAAATCCCCGGAGCAGACTGTGATCAGGGCCAGAGGGACGAGGCTGAGCTGCTGTGTAGACCGGGGAACGGGACAAAACGTCCGGGGACGGCGATGGGACGGGACGGATCTGGATGCAACCTCAGTTTTGGAGAGAAAAAAAAATTAAAAGAATCACATCTAGATTCATCTATTTGTCTTTTGGACAATCTCTTATGATGACCAGTGTATTGTTGAGTCCTTGAGAGGAGAAAAGGGAAGAAGAGGGGCAGGAGGCAGTAGTGGGTTGAAGATATGGTGGGTGTAGTCCAGGGTGGGCACAGAGGATGTTAGTGCTGGTTTCAGCCGGTCATGCACTGAACTCACAGGCCCATAGTGGGCTGTACTGCACCTGAAGACTCATTCTTGAGGGGTAGTGCAGTGCTGGGGATGTGAAACCAGCAGAAACTGGCTGAAGTCAGCACAGAGGATAGGGCTGAGATTGTAGGCACTCTGGCACTGTCTTCAGAGCCCTGATGTGCTGTACCACCCCTGGAACTGTCCTCTGGCAGGGCCAGTGCGCTGTAAGGCTCTGGGGGCATCAGAAGTGGGCACAGAGGATGCTGGGGCTGATAATAGGCACTTACACCCTGGAGATGACAGGGCCCTGTGTTACCCCTGACACTCCACCCTGACGCGTCTCTACTGTACCACTTTGACGCGTCCATGGCCTACTGCTGTAGAGGAGGCATTCATTGTTGAGGGCATCACTCAGCAATCCAAAAGAAGGCCTGCCTACCTGGTTGACTACCTGACAAACAAACCTCAAAAGCCCTGCTACATTGGTACCAAACAATCTTTTCTGGTGTTCCTGACCATGGACAGAGAGTTCAGGACACACAAGGAGCACAAGCAGAGGTGAGTTTACACTGGAGACAAAGCAGGGCCACTCACAGAAACACACACAAGACAGGAACACATTATTGTCTACATCAAGATCCAAGAAAATCTATTGTGCATCCCAATGTACCTTTTTTCGCCAGACCAAACTATATAAATATGACAACAGAAAGAAGGAGGATCAGAGAAGAGAAGTAGAAAAAGAAAAGTAGAAGAAAGAAAAGAGGACATTCTGAAGAGGTCTTGGAAAGAAAAAGACAGACTGATGATGTTTCTGAAAGACAGATTCAAAGAGACAAGACAAGAGGAAACCCTCACACGACACATTGCACATCAACATCATGATAGCTCGACGGCCTCCTCCTCCTCCTCCTCCACAGATCCTATACAAGCAGATTGACACTCTCGACACTGGACATTTCCTAAAGAGGTAGTTCTACTATTCAACCTACTCCTGTCCGTTAAGATATGGCAGAGCCTCTCCGATGCAACGGTGCAGTTCGGCAACCTAAAAGGAGATGGTCAGCTTTGATATACTGGGACAAGATGAGGAGGGACAATACAAGAGGGAAGGAAAGGGGAAGAGGAGCAGTAAGACGGAAGAGGACAGAGGAGAGAGATACTCACATCTGGAGGCACTGGCATGGACAGATGGTCTGCCTCGGCAACGAGAATCTTGATCCTCTCGCCGACAAACTTGTCCCAGCCGTTGGGGCCCAGGTCGCCCTCCTTCTTGCTGGGGACGGCCCAGGCGACAGGGCCCAGGCTGGGGTCCATCATAAAGTTCTCGCCCGACTCGGTGCGCACGTTGAGCATGGCCATCATGCCCAGGACCTTCTGGTCCGACTTGGCCCTCTCGACCAGGCCGCGGCGGCCCCAGATGATGCACACGTTCTCGGGCCGGTCCTCCTCGGCCATGGGCTCCGGGTCGTAGTGGCACACGGCGCGCACGATCTGGCGCTGGTGCTGCTGGGCAAACTGCGACGCCATGCTGCTGGTCCAGAAGGACCGCTTGTCGGGCGGGGACAGCCTCATCAGCACCGCCAGGCCCTGCTCGGGCACGCTGTCGATGGTGTCGATCATGGACCGCGGGCAGCACATGTCGATGAGCAGCAGGCCCTTGAGCTTGCGGCCCGTCTTGGCCAGCTGGCGCGCCACCTCGTAGCTGATGGTGGCGCCGCCGCTGTACCCGCCGATCAGGTACGGGCCCTGCGGCCTGACCTTGATGATGGCCTCGACCACGAGCCCGGCGAGGCCCGGGATGCCCGTCTTGCGCGAGAGCTTGCCGGGGCAGCGCAGGAAGGGGGACTCGATGGCGTACACGGGCAGGCCAGAGCTGAACTGGGGCAGGTGGATGTACGTGGCAGCCGTGCCGGAGCCGTCGGGGATCAGGAACAGAGGCGTCTCCTTGGACGTCGGCTTGCCCTGCATCAGCACAATCTTGGCCTTGGGGATGGTGGCATAGTCGATGGTGTCGGGGTCCTCCTCTTCAAACTTGAAGACAGACATGTCCTTGACCAGGGACGCTGGGTCCATGGGTGGCTTGGCCGCCACAGAGACAGGAGCCTTCTTCTTGGCTGCTGGGGCCTTCTTGGCCACAACAGGGGGCTGGTGCAGGAGCAGGAGCAGGAGCCTTCTTGACCACCGGAGCGGGAGCAGCAGGCTTGGGGGCGACGGCCTTCTTCTTCTCAACCACAGGAGCAGGAACAGGAGCAGCGGCGACAACAGGCTCCTCAGCGTCCGTGACGTCGGTGTCATCCTGCACAGGAGACGAACGGCCAGAGGAAGACCCATCAGAGGAAGAGGGCCCTGCCACAGCCTCGACATTGGCAAACTCCTCGCGGAGGGCACCAATGGTTGGGAACTCAAACACAAACGTGGGAGGGATCTCGACACCCGTCTCGTTCTTGAGGGTGGCACAGATCTGGATGGCCATGATGGAGTCGACGCCCAGCTCGGTCAGCACTGCGTCGTCGGACAGCTCGTCCATCGAGGTGCCGGTCTCGTTGGCGATGGCCTGCAGGAAGGTCTCGAGGACATTGGCAGAGCCTCCTCCAGAAGAAGCCTTGGGACCGGCAGCCACAACACCATCATCGTCGAGGGACTCAATGTCCTGCTCGACAGGGTCATCAAACTCTTCGTCGGATGCCACGACGTCGTAGTCTTCCTCCTCCTCCTCCTCCTCTGCCTCCTCGTCACCGTCGTTCTCGCCAGGCTCGCCATAGACGTCCTTGAACTCCTCACGGAGGGCACCAATCGTCGGGAACTCGAGACCCCAGGTGGCAGAGATGTCATAGCCAGTGGCGCCCTTGACCGCAGCCGAGATCTGGATGGCCATGATGGAGTCGATACCGATCTCGCCCAGGACGGCGTCGTCGGTCAGCTCGGCCATGTCTGTGCCCGTCTCGGCAGAGATGGCTCCCAGGAGTGTGTCGAGAACGCTGACCTGTCCACCAGCAGCCTTCTTCGGGGCAGCCTTCTTGGGCTTCTTGACTGCCTTGGGAGCGGCAGCCTTGGGAGCAGCAGCCTTGGGAGCGGCAGCCTTGGGAGTAGCCTTGGCAGCCTTGGCAGCAGCAGCAGTAGGTCCTGCAGCAGCACCAGCAGCAGCAGCACCAGCACCAGCAACAGGCTTCTTGCCCAGGGCCCTCTCGAGGGTGGCGTATTCGACCTGGTGGAAGTGCAGGTTGGAGCACTGCATGACGAGCCTGTTTCCAGCCTTGATATCAAAGACAAAGACGTCACAGATGAAGCTCTCGCCCTCGTTCTTGGTCACGCGCACATACGAAAAGTACTTGTTGCCCGCGGCCAGGGGAGCCGTCTGCTCGCTCTTGTCGAAGCCGCCCATCATGAACATCTTGCCCTCGGGCCGCTCAGGGTTGACGTTGGCCACAAAGCCGGCCAGGTGCACGAGGCTGTCGGACCAGTAGGGGCTGGACTTGGTGCTGGGGTCCGTGGGGTCCTGCTGGAGGACGACCTCGGCAGCAGCCTCCTTGAAGTCGGGCGAGATGTAGGCCTCCTTGAGTCCCATATAAGGACCGGCATACTTGACCGTGTTGCTGAAGAGGCTGTAGAAGATGGACGGCTTGAAGCGGTGGCCGTCGCCCTCCTTGGCAGCGCGCACGATGTCGTTCATGCGCGCCTGCACAAAGTACGACGTCTTGTCCCAGTCGCCCTGCAGCTTCTTGTTGTCCACCACCTGGAACTTGCAGCTGCCCAGGTCAAAGGACATGGGGCCGTTGGACACCTTGAAGGTGGCCGTCAGCGTCTTGTCCGTGGGCATGGTGATGGTCGTGAGGATGTCGGCCGTCGACTCGCCCGTCGGCATGCTGAAGGGGCGGTTGAAGGACGGCGTGAGCAGCGCCAGGTCGACCTTCTTCTTGCCGAGGGCCTCGAGCGTGTACTGGGCTCCCTCCATGCCCATCTCGCAGAAGACGCCGCCGGGGCAGACGGGAACATCGCGCAGCCTGTGGCCCAGGATGGCAGCCTTGAGCGCCGGGTCCGCAGCACTGCTCCTGAAGGTCACCTCGACCTTGGGAGACAGCGTCTTCTTGACGACGTAGTGGAGCACTGCAGACATGGGCCTCTCGACGACGGCGGGAGCAGCAGCAGCCGGAGCAGCAGCAGCAGCGGCAGGGGCGGCGACAGGCTGGAGCTCTCTGGGCTCTGTCCACTTGATCCAGTAGTCCTTGAGGTCCCAGTTGTAGGAGGGGAGGGTGGAGATGTGCTTGACCTGGTTGCGGGTGACAGAAGGCTCGTGGACAGCAACCCAGTCAATGTCGACGCCGGCCTTGTACAGGGTGGCCAGGGACCGGGACACGCCCGTCCACGCCGTCTCCTTGGCGCTCTCGAGGGTCGAGGCGATGCGCTCGAGGGGTACGCTGAGGGTGGCCTGGGCAAAGGAGCCCAGCACGCGGCTGGGGCCGACCTCGAGGTACACTGGGTTCTTGAGCTTCTCGGCCGCAGCCGCTAGCGCGCCCGCGTAGTTGACCTTCTCGCGCGTCTGCCGCATCAGGTACATCTCGGCAATCATGCCGGGCTTGTCGACAATCTCGGCAGCCAGCGTCGACACCAGGGGGATCTTGGGCGCAGAGTACACGACGCCGCGGGCCAGGGCGGCAAAGTCGTCGAGCACAGGGTCCACCTGGACCGAGTGGAAGCCGTAGGGGACAGACAGCTCCTTGGAGCGGATGGGCCCGCCCTCGGCCTTCTCCAGGCCCGCCTTGAGCATGGCGATCTCGTCGGCCGTGCCCGAGACCACAGTGGCCTTGGGGCTGTTGACGCAGGCCACCTCGCAGCTCGACAGCTTGTTGACGTACTCCTCGACCTTGTCCAGGGGCGCAAACACGCTGAGCATGGAGCAGGCGCCCGGCACGCACCGCTCCAGGACCAGCTGGGCCCGCTTGCCGACCAGGAACAGCACGTCCGTCAGCGACAGCACGCCGGCCACGTGCAGGGCGGCGTACTCGCCCAGGGAGTGGCCCATGACGGCGGCAGGCTCGACGCCCGCAGCGCGCCAGAACGCGGCCAGGGCAATCTCGAGGGCCACCACGGCCAGCTGCGTCTGCGCCGTGTCCCTGGTGGCCATGTCGACCTCTGGGTCGGTGATGATGTCCAGGAACTCGGGGAAGTGGTTCTGCCGGCAGATGGAGACGGACAGGTCCATAATGTTGCGGAACACAGGCGACGTCTGGTACAGCTCGGCGCCCATGCCGGCATAGTGCGAGCCCTGGCCGGTGAACATGAAGACCACAGGAGGAGGCGTCGTCTTGTCGGCCTTGGCCTCGGCCTTGATGTCGGCATCCAGCTTGCTGACGACCTCCTTGATGGAGGTGGCTGTGAAGGCGGTGCGCAGCGGGTAGTGGATCCTGCGCGCCGTGAGGGCATAGGCAAGATCCTCAATGCGGTAGTCATCCATGCTGGCCCGCAGGAAGTTGAGGAGGCGCTTCTTGTTCTCGAGGTGCGACAGCGCGCTCTTGGCCGACAGCGCGATGGTGTGGCAGCTGCGCACGTCGGCATCCTTGTCGGCCGGCCGGGGGAAGTCCTCGATGAGCAGGCAAGAGTTGCCGCCAGAGGCGTCAAAGTTGTTGAGGATGATGCGGCGGCGCTTGTCGGCCGAGTACTTGAACTCGGCCCTCTGGCTGGGGATCTCGATCTTGAGGGCCTTGAGGTCGGGGAACTTGGGGTTGAGCTTGTGCGGCATGTTGGCCACGGGGGGAGGAACTCCTCCTGGAGGGACAGCACACACTTGAGCAGGGAGGCGATGCCTGCTGCGGCCTCGGTGTGGCCCACGTTGGCCTTGACCGCGCCGACGCGGAGGGGCTCCTTGTCGTTCTTGGCCCGCTTGAACGTGTTGGTCACGGCGGTCATCTCGGCCAGGTCGCCCACCTGCGTGCCGGTGCCGTGCATCTCGACGTAGTTGACCTCCTCGGGGGTCACCTGCGCCTTGCGCAGCACCTGGCGGAACAGCCGCTCCTGCGCCCCGGCGTCCGAGGTCGTGATGGAGGGCGCGTTGCCGGCGTGGTTGCGCCCAGAGGCGGCAATGACGGCCAGCACGTTGTCGTTGGCGGCCACGGCATCCTCGAGGCGCTTGAGGACCACACAGCCAGAGAAGTCACCACGGCAGTACCCGTCGGCGTCGTCGCGGTACGTCTTGCAGTTGCCGGTGGTGCTCAGCACACCCGCGCGCGACAGGGCCGAGAAGGTGTGGGGGAGCTCATGACGGTGCTGCCGCCGGCGACGGCCATGTCGCACTCGCGGGCCAGCAGCTGGTGGCAGGCCATGGTGATGGCAGAGGCCGACGAGGCACAGGCGCTGTCGACCTGGTACGTGGGGCCCTCCCACTTGAAGTGGAAGTTGACGCGCCCAGGGCCAAAGGCCTTCTGCATGCCCTGCATGTTGTAGGCGTCGCAGCCCAGCTGGTGGCTGTTTGCGCGCCAGTCGTCCACGCTCTGGCCGAAGAAGGCGCCGATGCGGTTGGGGTCCGTCACCCTGGTGCGGCCTGCGCTGTAGCCAGACATCTCGAGGGCCTCGTAGACGCACATGAGCCACAGGCGGTGGCAGGGCTCCATGAGGAGGGCCTCGCGCTGCGAGATGTTGAAGAAGCGCGCGTCAAAGGCGCCCGGCCGGTCGATGAAGCACCCGTGGCGGGCATTGGTCGTGCACTTGCCCTTGTGCGTCGGGCTGAAGAACTCGTTGATGTCCCACCTGTCGGCGGGGATCTCCTTGTGCACGTCCTGGCCCGTGATGATGATGCGCCAAAAGTCAGAGAGGTCCTCTGCGCTGGGCGACCGCCCGGCAAGGCCCACGATGGCCACCTTGCCCGACTCGACCGAGGGGGACACGGGCACCGTCAGGGGCACGCTGTGCTCGTAGCGGACGGTGACGTCCTTGCCCGCGGCCTTGAGCTGGTCCGCCACGAACTTATCGTGGGGGCTGACGCCGATCACGTTCAGGTCCACAGACGAGGACTTGATCAGGGCCGCGCGGCTCTTGACCTCGTCCACAATGTTGAAGGGCTTGCACAGGATCGAGTCGCAGGCCGCCCGCACCACAGAGCGCCATGTGCCGCCGCTGCTGCCCACTGGAAGATCCAGGAGGGGCGAGTCGCCCACGACGCTGTCCAGCTCGGCGTCCGTCAGGTTGAGCGAGTGGTGCAGCGCGTGCACGGCCATCTCCTGCTTGGTGAGGTTCTTGACGGCCGGGCACTGCTTGAGCACCTTCTCCAGGACAGAGGGGGGCCGATGATTGTGCTCCAGCCCTGTCCGATGACGGCCACGCGGACTTTCTTGACCTCTGGTATGCCCTGTTGTGTGTATGTGTGTCAATGAAGCCGAATTTGCCATTACACAGGACACAAAAGAACTCACCATGCTCCGCTGAAAGTTGTCGAGGGCAGTCTTGAGCTTGTCGGCAGTAATACCGACCAGGGTCCATCCCCAGTTGGCCGTCGAGATCTCGGTGGCCCTCGACCGGTAGTAGGAAAACACCTCCATGCGGCAGAGCACCCTGGTCATCTCCAGACTGGCCTCGTACAGGGAGTCAAAATCCTGTGCCACCTCGAGAGCGGCCGTGTTGAGAAGACCGCCGCAGATTGGTACCGTGTCGGCATCGTGCACCAGACTCGGCTCCCTCTTGACGCATCTACACTTTTTGTCAGAAGAGTGTGTGCAGGCAGACATTAGATGCTGATGATTGTGACAAAACAACTTACTGCAAAAGAAGGGCCTGTCTCATGATAAACACCAGCATGCCGTGTGACATGCCCACCGGGTCAGGCTTGGTCCGGTACTTGTCTGCAAGCTCCTGGAAGGTGTGGAAGACACCCATGGTGTCCCGGAGCGTCGACTCCCAGTGGGTCATCTGCTCCTTGAGGATCGCCACATTGTCTGCAAGAAAGGACGCAAGCCACGGCTGCGTCTCCGCCTGCTTGTACAGGTAGTCGATCCCCTGCACAAACGGATCGTTCTGGTCTCCCACCAGGAGAACAGTCTTGGTTGTGGACCCCATTGTAATGGGATTTCACGATTCTGTACTGACTGGAAGTGAAGGTGGTGGTGGTGGTGGTGGTGATGAGAAGGGAGAAAAAGAGAGAAAGGGAGGAGAGGATTTGGTCTAGGGGTATCCAAAGGTCATTGGGAGAATAGGAAAGGGGGAGGGAGAGAATATGTGTGAGTGTGTGTATAAGAGAGAGAAAGTGTGTGTGTGATGAACCAAAAGGAACCACTGACAAGACGCAGAGAGACAGAGACAGAGACAGACAGAGAGAGAGAGAGAGAGAGAAAGAGCAAGAGGATGGTGAGAGAAGGACTCCCAGGGCAGATGTCTTTAAGGATGATTTTCAGACTCTCGGGGGACAAGGCTCGAGATTGTTTCTCAGTCTTCCCAAGTCCCAGAAAAGGTGGCCAACACCGGGGTTGACCAAAATCTACACACACAGGAAGAAAAGCCCTCTCTTACAAGCACACACACATACACAGACACATTCAACACGCGCCGTGCAAGGGGCATGAGGCAGGGGTGGCGTGCCTGTGGTCCAGTCCCAAGTCCCTAGCCGGGCCGTGCCCCCTCCCTCGGGCTTCTTGAAGGAGGAACCTCTGACTTTGTTACCCGGGCTATCATCACTATCAGACAGACCTCTCTCTCTTCTCAGGTTTGTACGAGAAAAACATCGTCAACAGCCCGAAACGGCTGACGGATGTCGGCCGGCTGATGGAAAGGGTAGCATGAATTAGGAAGTTGAGGACCCTTCTCAGGCTGGGGCTCCTCCCCTCGGGACATTCGCTTGTCGGGAGGCTAGCCCACTCATCTCGTCAAGGAGGGGGAGGACTGGAAGAGAGAGGAGAGGACCCGTGCAGAGAGGGTAGGTCTGCAGGAATCCAGAGATGCAAGAAGTCCCGAATGGCCCGTATCAAACTACCGCTCGGGGATTCTGGACGTATCATGCACAAGGTAAGAGAGAGCAAAGAGGGAGGGAGGCAAAGAATGAAACATCCGAGCAAGTAGGTGGACATGGAAATGGGCCCAGAGGTCAGACCCCCTGCCAGCTTCCTTTAACGGTTATGCAGACAAGCTTATCGACCCGTAAGAGAGGGAGACAGAGACAGAGACACACAGACCTCCAACCCACTTTTTTTTTTTTTTTTTTTTGGTCTCTTATAGTATGCGAGCAATCGCGATACCACACACTGCAGACAAGACATGTGGCAGCCGCCTGAGGGGGTGGCTCCTGGCTCCATGGCAACCAACCCACGAGGACCCCGTCGCTGTAGCAAACATGGTGGAGTTGTGCTTGGCTTGTGGGTCCCCCGACGGGCGCCTCACCTGGAGGCTGGATGCATCCAAGGGTCCAGCCACTTCGTACATTAACCAGTATTGTGTGTGTGTGTGAGAGAGAGAGAGAGGGAGGAGAGGAGAGGATGGGACTGACCAGTAATACTACTCCACACAGCTAGTACATTGTACCCATTGCTATGCAGTAGTGGCACCAAAATTGGGTTCGGGAGCTGAAAGAGATCACTTACTGGCCACGAGATGGAAAGGAATGCGGAGAGAGAGAGAGAGAGAGAGAGAGAGAGATAGGCCACAGCAACACCAAAAAGAGACCCACCTGGCCTGTCACCACCACAAGTCAATTGGGCCGCCTCTCAGCTCACTCTTGAGAAGCCGGTGCTGATCTCCGGTCCCAAGTGCTGCCACATGCTTCTTCTGGAAACCGTGGAGGCAACTCTCATGTCATCCGCGGGACCCCTATCCGGCAGCTGGAGGGGGTCGAGAAACAGCCAACACACACACACACACACACACACACACCGGGGATGGAGCAACACGAGGGAGGAAACAGGGGTGTGGGCGCGACGAGGCGAGGCGCATCCAGAAGGAAAGAGCTTCGAGAAGGGGTTCCTAGGACTTCTCTTGCATGTTTAGGATGTGGGATCACAGCTGCATATTCTGCTGAACCCCAACAAAAAGTGAGTGGTGGTTTAGCCCCCGAATCCAAGTCCCGAAGGTGCATGGGTCGAGTCTAAGGTGTTGAAGGCAGGATCTTGAGGAGAAATCGAGACAGCAGACTGATACTTTCGTTCATTCAATTTCTTCAGGGCAGAAAGGCCAGAGGGAGTATTGGCTGATGATTGTTGAGGCTATCGCATGCGTCACCATTGCTGTGTGTCGATAGGAAACAATGGTGGTGATGTGGTCAAATGGCAACCTTGAAGTGTCGAGTAGCCAAGATTACCCGGCGCCGTCACAATCTGACCCAAAACCCACCCACGATTTATGTTCCCATAACCCGACACCCCTGCTCTGATATTGGCAGGGTCGGGAAACACGATTCACCCCGTGGTGTGAGTTTCCAAAATGAATAATCGACACCCCCCAACACCGCACCCCTCCTCCTCCTCCTCCTCCTCCTCCCCTGGTCAAAAGCCTCCGATCTACCGAGCTCGCTCCTGTGGATTTATTTTCCAGAGCCAAGAAAGAGGGTCTGCACCAACGAAAAACCCGCGAAACTATACCCACCCAAAAAAAAAAAAAAGAGACCCCCAGATGGGAAGTCCACCAGCGGGACAAGGTACCGGAACATTGGGCTGATTTCGGGCTTCGAAGCTCGGGACATCTGGGCTTGAAGGATATCCACGGGGCGATAAACGCTGATAGACCGTTTTAGGAAATATGCACCACGACACAACAGCAGCAGAGGGCGTTCTGGATGTCATTGCGGTTGGAGAGGGGGGAAAGGGTAACATGGCCATAGTAAAAGGTGTTGTGCTATGGGAATGGCAAGAAGTGCCCCAGTTAAGGCCACAGCCCACATACCACCAAGTTCCGAGACGAGGAAATATTGAAATAGATTCAACATTCCCTCTTCAGACCGTGGTGTGTGTGTGTTGTGTTGTTGAATCTCCAATGTTCTTGTGAAGCATTCCCTCACAGCAACCTCTTCCTTCTCTCTCTCTCTCTCTCTTCTCCTTGGTACAATCCTCGATTTTCATACTCACACCAACAACACCAACGACAACAAACGCCCTTCTCACGTTTCACTTTGGTAGCGCAAAGCACGTTTGAGAAGACAGCGACCCGTCCCAAGTTTTTGTGTGTGTTGTGTTGTGCCAAGAGAACAAAAGAGAATCGCCTTCTCCTCCCTCCCGAATCGTCACCACAAGACATTCCACCACAATCGTTCATTCTTTTCGGTCGTCGACGACTTGTATACACCTCCTTTTACGGTTCCGAGTCTACAGCACCCGAGTTTTTCAATAAACCATCGCCGTCAAGATGTCGACCACTCCCAACGTTCCCCTGGCCATTGTCGGTCTTGCCTGCCGACTGGGTGGAGATGCCACCAACCCTTCCAAGTTCTGGGACATGCTCAAGAATGGCCGAGGTGAGTTAATAGTGTGAAGGGGTGTGGGAAGAGTTAGAATAAGAAACGAGAGGAAAAAAAGAGGAGGAAAAGAAGAGAAGAACAAGAGCACATAATAAAAGAGGGAGCAAAAGAAAATTGATTGGGAGAGGTTGCAGGATTGTCCTTATCAACCCTATCCCTCACCACTTTTCATGATACGCTCGCTCTCCAACTCCACAACCTCGCATCTCGAGCTCATGCTAACGACAACCCACCACCGCAGATGCTCACTCTCCTACCTCGGACCGGTGGAACCCTGATGCCTTCTACCACCCCAACAAGAGCACCCTGGGCACCGTCCCGACCCCTGGCGGCCACTTTGTCAAGGAGGATGTCTACGCCTTCGACGCCGCCTTCTTCAACCTCCCCGCGTCCGAGGCCGTCGCCATGGACCCCCGGCAGCGCATGGCCCTCGAGGTCGCCTACGAGCTGTTTGAGGCGGCCGGCATGCCCTACGAGAAGGTCAAGGGCTCCCAGACGGCCGTCTACGTCGGTGCTGGTCTGTCCGACTACGAGGCCTCGATCCAGCGGGACCCCGAGTACGCCCCCAAGTACGCCCTGACCGGCGTCTCCCACGAGATCCTCGCCAACAGGATCAGCCACTTCTTCGACATGCACGGCCCCTCCATGACCGTCGAGACCGCCTGCTCCTCCTCGCTGGTCGCCATCCACCTGGCCTGCCAGAGCGTCCGCAACGGCGAGGCCGACATGGCCGTCGCCGGCGGTGTCAACCTGATCCTGAACCCCGAGATGACCATCCAGCTCAGCAACCTGGGCTTCCTGTCGCCCTTTGGCCACTGCCGCTCCTTTGACAACGACGGCGACGGCTACGGCCGTGGTGAAGGCTGCGGTCTCATCCTGATCAAGAGGCTGGCCGATGCCGAGCGCGACGGCGACCCCATCCGCGCCGTCATCCGCGGCTCCGGCATCAACTCGGACGGCTGGACCCAGGGCATCACCCTGCCAAGCGTCGACGCCCAGGCCGCCCTCATCCGCGACGTCTACAAGAACTTTGGCCTCGACATGGAGAGCACCCAGTTCGTCGAGTGCCACGGCACGGGTACCAAGGCCGGCGACCCCGTCGAGGTCCGCGCCATCCACGAGACCCTCGGCCTCAAGGCCAGCGCCTCGCGCAAGCTCATCGTCGGCTCCGTCAAGCCCAACATTGGTCATCTCGAGGCCGGCGCCGCCGTCGCTGGTGTCATCAAGGGCATCCTCGCCATGGAGAACGGCATGATCCCGCCCCAGGTCTACCTGAACAAGCTCAACGAGGGCATCCCCTTTGACGAGTGGAACATCCACGTGCCCCAGAAGCTCACCCCTGGCCCGTCACCGACGTCAAGCGCATGTCCGTCTCCTCCTTCGCCATGGGCGGCACCAACGCCCACGTCATCCTCGAGGGCGTCGACAAGCGCAAGGGCCACCCCATGCTCACCAACGGCTCCGCCGGCGCCGGCGCCTCCATGTTCGCCACCAAGGAGCCCGTCCTCGACAAGAAGCGCCTCTTCACCTTCAGCGCCTCCGACCAGGCCGGTCTCGAGCGTGTCGCCCAGACCCTCGCCGACCACCTCGACAGCCTCGGCCCCACCGCCACCAACCCAGAGTACATCGCCAACCTGGCCTACACCCTGGGCGAGGGCCGCTCCAAGCTGAGCTGGAAGACCACCTGCGTCGCCGAGAACGGCTTCGAGCTGCGCGAGAAGCTCGAGTCCCTCAAGGGCGCCAACGCCGTCCGCTCCTCGGGCGAGCCCCGCATCGGCTTCGTCTTCACCGGCCAGGGTGCCCAGTGGGCCGGTATGGGTGCCGAGCTGCTCGAGCGCAAGGCCTTTGGCGAGTCCTTCCGCAAGAGCGCAGAGTACCTGAGGGAGTGCGGCTGCGAGTGGGACGCCGTCGAGGAGCTGTGCCGCCCCGCGGCCGAGTCCCGCGTCTCCGAGCCAGAGGTCTCACAGCCCATGTGCAACATCCTGCAGGTCGCCCTCGTCGACGAGCTGCGCGCCTGGGGCGTCAGCCCCTCCAAGGTCGTCGGCCACTCGTCCGGTGAGGTCGCCGCCGCCTACGCCATCGGCGCCCTGAGCCACAAGGACGCCGTCACCGCCGCCTACTTCCGCGGCCAGGCCTCGGGTCTCATCAAGACCAAGGCCAGCCACCTCAAGGGCGGCATGATGGCCGTCGGCCTCGGCCGCAAGGAGGCCGAGAAGTGGATCGAGAAGGTCGACGCCGGCACCGTCATCGTCGCCTGCGTCAACTCCCCCGAGAGCGTCACCCTCTCTGGCGACATGGCCGGCCTCGACCAGCTGCTGCCCATGCTCGACGCCGAGAAGATCTTTGCCCGCAAGCTCAAGGTCGACGTCGCCTACCACTCCCACCACATGAGGGAGGTCATGTCCGACCTGCTCGGCTTCATCAACCACATCGAGGGCCAGCGCCCCTCCAAGGAGCACGCCGCCAGGATGATCTCCTCCGTCACCGGCAGCGAGATCGACCCCGAGGAGCTCGGCGGCCTGTACTGGGTCAAGAACCTCGTCTCCCCCGTCCTCTTCTCCGACGCCCTCCTCGAGCTCGTCACCCCCGCCGACCCCGTCAACAACTCTGTCTCTGACAACACCGTCGACATGCTCATCGAGGTCGGCCCCCACTCGGCCCTCGGCGGCCCCGTCCAGCAGATCCTTAATGGTGGCGGCATCAAGAACGTCGCCTACGGCTCCGTCCTCAAGCGCGGCAAGGACGGCATGGACACCGCCTTCGACCTCGCCGCCGACCTCTTCTGCAAGGGCGCCGACCTCAGCTACAAGGGCGTCAACGAGGACGCCGACTGCAAGAAGCTGTGCGACCTGCCCCCTTACCCCTGGAACCACACAAAGACCTTCCACGCCGAGAGCCGCATCGACATCGCCGCCCACATGCGCAAGGTGCCCCGCCGCTCGCTGATCGGCGCGCCCCTGCCGGCCATGGACGAGAACGAGCGCGTCTGGCGCGGCTTCCTGTCCCTCGAGGAGGAGCCCTGGATCCGCGAGCACAAGGTCCTGTCCATGATCCTGTTCCCCGGCGCCGGTATGGTCTCCATGATCCTCGAGGCCGCCTCGCAGATGGCCGACCCGGGCAAGACGGTCCAGTCCTACAAGCTGCGCGACGTCGCCTTCTTCAGCGCCATGCCCATGAGCGAGGACACCCCGACCGAGACCGTCGTCCACGTCCGCCCCCACATCGTCTCCACCGCCGCCTCCAACCCGCACACCTGGTGGGAGTGGACCATCTCTTCGTGCACCGGCCGCGACCAGGCCCTGCGCGACAACGCCCGCGGCCTCATGACCATCGAGTACGTCACCGAGAGCGAGCAGATGAAGGCCGAGCAGGTCCACCTGCGCGACGCCAAGGTCGCAGAGTACAAGCAGGTCCTCGACTCGTGCCCGGACACCTTTGAGAAGAAGAAGTTCTACGAGACCACCACCAACGTCTCGTGGTTCTACGGCCCCCTCTTCCAGACCCTCGACAACATGCACCCCGGCAAGGAGAAGTGCACCTACGACGTCTTCCTCAAGGACTGCGGCCCCACCTACAGCGAGAAGCTCGTCGAGCGGCCCTTCCTCATCCACCCGGCCATGCTCGACGCCGTCTTCCAGTCCTTTGTCGGCGGCACCTACACCGAGGACAAGCAGCTCAACATCCACAAGGCCACCGTCCCCACCGCCGTCGGCGAGTTCGAGATCTCGGCCAACTTCCCCGGCGACGTCGGCACCTGCCTCAAGGCCTACTGCACCACCAAGCGCCACAGCTTCAGGGACACCGCCGCCGACGTCTACTGGCTCGACGACAAGCTCGACAACCTCTACCTCCAGGTCCGCGACTACCGCTCCACCGAGCTGTCCTCCTCCTCCGAGGAGCCCGTCGAGGTCGGCAAGAAGACGGAGACCAGCGACCTGTGCACCGCCATCAGCTGGAACCACACCCTCGAGCTGATCAAGGCCGACGAGCTCAGCAAGGTCACCGAGGGCCTGTCGCCCCTCGACGCCACCTCCCTCGTCGCCCGCATGTTCCTCCACGTCAACCCCTCCGCCTCCGTCATCGAGCTGCTGCCCTCCGCCGACACCGCCAAGGGCGCCGTCGCCTCCGTCGCTGACGCCACCACCCTGTCCGGCCAGATCCGCTACGCTGTCGCCACCCCGCAGGGCGACAACGTCGCCGACGTCTTCTACCTGGGCGACGCCGACACCCCTGCCCCCTCGGACGTCTCCTCGGCCGACCTGATCGTCGTCTCCCCCGCCTGCGAGGGCATGGCCGGCTTCGACAAGTACTTCAGCAAGGTCCTGTCCCTGGCCAAGAACAGCGCCAGCGTCATCTGCACCGCCGGCGCCGACGCCGCCGGCCCCATGATCCTGGCCGACAAGAAGTTCACCTCCCCCTGGGCGCCGGCCTGTACTCGCACCCCGTCGAGGCCAAGGTCAACGGCGCCGGCGAGGCTAAGCCCGAGGTCGTCATCATCGAGTCGCCCACCGCCGGCGAGACCGCAAAGTCCTTTGCCGGCAAGCTCACCGAGACCCTGTCTGCCCTCGAGTACGCCGTCAAGAGC
Source organism: Immersiporthe knoxdaviesiana (assembly GCA_021117315.1). Taxonomy (NCBI): domain Eukaryota; kingdom Fungi; phylum Ascomycota; class Sordariomycetes; order Diaporthales; family Cryphonectriaceae; genus Immersiporthe; species Immersiporthe knoxdaviesiana. The sequence goes on from CP088214.1 coordinate 1,824,682, forward strand.
GTCACCTGGGACAGCAAGGACATCGTCGCCGCCACCGAGGGCAAGGCCGCCATCTCCCTGCTCGAGATGGAGAAGGTCATCCTCGACGAGATCTCGGAGCCCGACTTCTTTGCCCTGCGCGAGGTCATCCTCAAGGCCGAGCGCCTGCTGTGGCTCACCCACGGCGACGAGCCCGACTTCAACATGGTCGACGGCCTGGCCCGTGTCGTGCGCGGCGAGATCGTCGGCACCCGCTTCGACGTGCTGCACCTGTCCGAGGCCACCGGCCTGGCCACCGGTGCCGACCTCGCCGGCCGCGTCCTGAGCGCAAACTCCAAGGACAACGAGTTCCGCGAGAAGAACGGCGCCCTCATGGTCTCGCGCATCAGCAAGGACAAGACCGAGAACGCCGACGTCAACCACCACCTCAAGGACTGGACGGGCGTGATGCCCCTCAAGGAGCACGACGGGCCCCTGCGCCTGACCGTCGGCCAGCCCGGTATCCTCGACACCCTGCAGTTCATCCCCGACGACAGGTGGGTCGGCAAGCCCCTGGGCGACCGCGAGGTCGAGATCGAGGTCAAGGCCTCTGGCGTCAACTTCCGCGACGTCATGTCCTCCATGGGCATCCTCAACGACTCGTGGCTCGGTCTCGAGGCCGCTGGTGTCATCACCGCCGTCGGGCCCAAGGTCACCCGCGTCAAGGTCGGCGACCGCGTCGCTGGCTGCGGCACCGGCGCCCACACCACCAACCTGCGCACCTCCGAGGTTGCCTGCGCCAAGATCCCCGACACCATGACCTACGAGGAGGCCGCCGCCATGAGCGTCGTCCACACCACCGCCTACCACGCCCTGGTCAACCTGGCCAAGCTGCGCAAGGGCCAGTCCGTCCTCATCCACGCCGCCGCCGGCGGTGTCGGCCAGGCCGCCATCCAGCTGGCCAACCACCTGGGCCTGACCGTCTACGCCACCGTCGGCTCCCCCGAGAAGAGGAAGCTCATCATCGAGAAGTACGGCGTCAACCCGGACCACATCTTCAACTCGCGCGACGCCTCGTTTGTGCACGGCGTCAAGCGCATGACCAACGGCAAGGGCGTCAACTGCATCCTCAACTCCCTGTCCGGCGAGCTCCTGCGCCAGTCCTGGTACTGCCTGGCCACCTTTGGCACCTTTGTCGAGATCGGCCTGCGCGACATCACCGGCAACACCCGCCTCGACATGAAGCCCTTCATGCAGAACACCACCTTCACCTTCTTCAACCTGCTGCTGGTCATGGAGCACCTGCCCGACGAGATGGCCGAGATCGTCACCAACGTCTACGACCTCGTCCACCAGGGCGTCCTCTACGCCCCCACCGTCCTGACCACCTACCCCCTGGGCTCCATGGAGGAGGCCTTCCGCCTCATGCAGAGCGGCCGCCACCTCGGCAAGCTCGTCCTCACCATGGGCGCCGAGCCCCAGGCCCCTGTCCTGCACAAGGCCTCCAACTCCCTCAAGCTCGACCCCAACGCCACCTACCTCCTGGTCGGCGGCCTGGGCGGCCTGGGCCGCTCCCTGGCCGGCATGTTCATCGACAGCGGCGCCCGCAACATCGCCTTCGTCTCGCGTTCTGGTGACGCCAGCGCCGAGGCCAAGAAGACCATGGACGCCCTCGCCGCCCGCCCGGGCGTCAACGTCAAGGCCTACAAGGCCGACATGGCCGACCTGTCCTCCTTCGAGGCCGCCATGGCCCAGTGCGGCGCCGAGCTGCCCCCGTCAAGGGTGTCGTGCAGATGGCCATGGTCCTCCGCGACGCGCTGTTCGAGAAGATGACCCACGACGAGTGGGTCACCTCCATCAAGCCCAAGGTCCACGGCACCCGCAACCTGCACAAGTTCTTTGACGAGTCGCGGCCCCTCGACTTCATGATGTTCTTCTCCTCGTGCGCAGGTGTCTTTGGCAACAGCGGCCAGGCCAACTACGCCGCCGGCAACACCTACCAGGACGAGCTGGCCTACTACCGCCGCGCCAAGGGCCTGGCCGGTGTGTCTGTCGACCTGGGTATCATGCGCGACGTCGGTGTCGTCGCCGAGACCGGCGCCAAGGGCTTCCTCGCCGTCTGGGAGGAGGCCATCGGCATCCGCGAGAACGTCTTCCACGCCATGATGCGCAGCATCATCAACGGCCAGACCGACCCCAAGACCCGCGACACCTTCCCCGCCCAGGTCAGCACCGGCCTGGCCACCGCAGACGTCATGACCGAGTTTGGTCTGCCCCGCCCTGACTACTTTGACGACCCCCGCATGGCCCGCCTCGCCATCGCCACCCACGCCGCCGGCGCTAACGCTGCCAAGGGCGGTGCCGCCACCATCGAGTCCCGCCTCATGGACGCCGAGGGGCTCGAGGACGCCACTGATATTATTACTGAGGCCCTTGTCCAGAAGACGGCCGACATCCTGCAGATGCCCGCCAGCGAGGTCGACCCCAACCGGCCCATGTACGTCTACGGTGTCGACTCCCTCGTCGCCATGGAGGTCCGCAACTGGATCTCCCGCGAGATGAAGGCCAACATGGCCCTGCCCGAGATCCTGGCTGCCATGCCCATGTACAAGTTTGCCGGCAAGATTGCCGAGCGCAGCAAGCTCGTGACCGTCAAGGCCGAGTAAGCTGTTGTTGTCTTAATCGGAGACAAGAAGAGGAGGAGGAGGAGGAGGAGTGGGAGGAGATGAAGAGGATGGAGAGGATGGAGAGACCTGCGCTCTCCTCCCATCGTCAGAGGTTGATGTCCCTGGGGGGTTTGAGCGCTACCAAATCCTTCTTCCAGGGATCAATGAAGATGGGTGGGAGGAGGGATTGCAGAGGAAGAGGAGGTTAAGAGTTGGTTTCCTAAAATGATGTAACGATATTCATCCAGCTCATGGCGCTGTGTTGAGGCATCCTGGTGGCTGCTGTTAGATTTTCTTTTTTTTTTTTTTTTCCCCTCCCACAACGTTTTTAGAACAGGATGTTTCGGGTTTCCTATATGTCAAATGTTCCTATTCAGTCGTCTTTTGGGTAGATTTAAGATATTGTCTTGGACTCGTGTCTTTGTCTCTGGCCCCGAGTGATGTCGATGTCGCCTTTCTGCATCTTGCCATGTGTACGCTGCCCTGTCCGTTCCACAATCATTAGAACCTCTGGTCATGTAAACAGTCCGACAGTTTAGTCTGTATTTAGAGAGTCACAAGTTCAGCCATCAGGTCTCTCCACTGTAGTGACCATGTGTGAGCTCGCGGCAGCCACTGAAGAACGCGTCGGATCCCCACGAGTCACCATCTTTCTGCTTAGATACTGTCATTTAAATCATATCTGTACCTGTCTTCTCTATGCCAGTGATTGTGAACCTAAAGTCTACTGTCTTGTCGAGGTGTCACTTTTGACATCTCGCAATAAGTGGGATTTCCGAACACTTCCCCGTTGCACCAACCTGCCCGGAATATCCGGACAAGTCAGTCGAGGGGCGCCAGTCTACTCAGGCCCGTCGATTCAGGCCTGAGATGAATAAAACAGACAAGAGATTATGACTACAATCTACAAACTAATTTGTTACATTTCTGTTGCATCTCTCTCCCTTTTGAACCAACAAACTCATTCACCGCCATCATGGCTGAAGATACTGGGACTGCTGCTCCCACCACGCTGCAGATCGGCGGCTACACGGTCCCCCGGCTGTGCTTCGGGCTGGGCTCGCTTATGAAGTGGGCCCCAGGCCACACCCATCCAATACCCACCGACTCATATGTTGAGGTCAAGGCCGCCCTCGCAGCGGGGTTCCGACACTTTGACTGCGGCGACCTCTACACGAACCTGCCCAGCGCGGCAAAGGCCATCCGGGAGGCCGGCATCCCGCGTGGCGACCTCTTCATCAGCCTCAAGCTCAACACGTACTGTGCCCTGAAGCCGGCGGCGCGGCAGGATCTGCTCGACAGCTCCAAGAGGATCATGGACGAGTTCGCGCTCGAGGGCTACATTGACGCCGTGCTGCTGCACTTCCCGCCCAGGGGGCAAGGGCGACAACCTCAGCAACAGAGAAGCATGGGCCGTCTTGGAGGAGCTCAAGGACCAGGGCGTGGCGAGAATCATTGGCGTGTCGAACTGGTGAGTAATTACTTTTTGTAATAATGCGAGACATGGAAAGTGTGACGAGAAGGCCTCTTATGTTTTCTGCCTTTTTTTTTTCTTTTTCCCAGGACCATAGATGATTACGAGGACCAGTTTGCCGGCGGAGACATCAAACACAAGCCACAGATCAACGAGTACGAGTGCAATCCACATCTGCTGTTCAGTCCCAAGCACGAGGAGAGGCGAGCCTTTGAACTCGAGCACGGCATCGTTCCCAAGTGTGAGTGTCAAGGAGGGAGGGAGTTTACCTAGTAGAGAATTCTCAGGGCGTTACTCTGACTGATTGCTGACTTTGGTTCTTGACAGACTATGGCATATTAACCCCAGTGACTGACCGTCTGTCAAAACGATCCGAGTCTCCCAAGTTGACGTCCACGCTGGACCAGCTCGCGCTGGAGACGGGCCTGAGCCCACACGAAATGTTGCTCAAATGGGGATGGGACCACCTCGGCGGGATCTTGACGACGTCTACATCTAAACCTGAGCGAGCAAGAGCGCTCACGGAGGCCTTGTCGCACGGGAAGCCCAAGCTGGCCACGAGTATCTACAACCGCCTCGAGACGGCAGCCAAGGAGGATGGCTTCGGGGGCAAGCAGTTTTACTTGCATCCACACTTGGAGAAGTGAGTGGCTGGAATGTTGGGCTTGAGGTCAGGTCAAGGAGACAGTATTGGGGACACAGGCCTGATCAGCATTGGGACCCTCTGATGGCTCTGAAAGAGAAGGCAGCTTGGATGTTGTTATTCTGGTGATTGTAGTGCCACAGACATGGCTGCTGTAGAGGTGGCAGCAGTGGTGTTGCATGGGTTGACTTGGTATTCATTCTTTGGACATCTTGATGGCATGTGTGCAAGGGCAGTGGCTTTGCTACAGGCGGAGATCAGGGCAGTGGATGTAGTAAATATCGACCTGTTGATGATTGATAAAGACACTGTGTCAGTCTAGCTATTCTTTGCACATGAAGAAATTACACGGTAGGATTACAATCTGAGTTTATCTGATTTTGGGATCTTGCTGGCTTAGGACAAAGTACATACCTGATCCACTCCGAGCTTGCGTAGGCTCTCCTTTCCCTCGGCAATGACGGCGTCTTTAGTCGATGGGACAGGGCTGTTGCTGTTCATGCCCTTTGCTTTGGTGTGGATGGTGAACTGGTACGGCGCCTTGGCCTGGCCCAGAAACTCCTCGGACTCGCCGTACGCGCTGGCGGTGTCAATCTCTTTGAACAGATCTCCATACTCTGCCAGTGTCTCTAGCATCGGTCTAATCTCCTCAGCCGTGTTGTAGCCGGCCGTCTTCCTCAGATGACCGGCTCCAAAGACCAATTTGGGTGCAGCCATGATTGTGGGCCAGGGTAGACAGGCAGTCGATAGTTAAGAAAATGTGTTGGGCAGGTTGAGAAATATTGTAACGATGAGTTCCTTCCAGACCTTGGCTCAATGTTTGGACTGGAGAGACTGCTGCTATATATAAGAATTCAACGGGCACCAGACCTCAGTGGTAGGACGGACAAGAAGCGGCTTGCTATGGAAACGTCACCTTCCTCCAGTGTTAATCCATGATAATACTAGGTATTCTGTTCTCACAAGCTTACAAATTTGTCAGAGTCCATCTCCACGGAACGGACATCTGGAGGTATGTAGTTGACACAGTGGGTTGTATCTCCGATGTGGCAGAGCTGATTGCCCAAAGCAGAAATGTTCAAGTCCGGCCGCCGTGCGGACCAACATGTGCTTTGGTCAAAGGTTCCTCCGTCTCCGATTCGAAACCCACATGTTGCGTCCATGACAAGTTGGACTTATTCTTTCTCCTTTTGATTCCATTTCGCTCAAATGACTCTAATAAATGCGGCATTACCCAAATATCAGTCATCGAAAGGCCCTCTTTTTGATTGGGACGGGCGGGGCAGGGCATTGTCAGGTTCCACTGAGAGGCTTTACTGTTAGGCTTCACGTTTAGGCATTACTGTCAGGCATTACTATCAGGCTTCACGGTCAGGCTTCACGGCCACTGGTCAGTGCTGATCAACTTGGGCTTGAGAGCAAGTGGACTGACAACTTCCAAATTACCCGATACTCGTGGCTCCGACACTCGTGGCTCAGAGTGAACACATCTTGCTGTGGTCATCATCAAGCTCACTATGAGGGCGAAAGGAGAAAGCGATCGTGATTGTGAAGTCTCCTCTGTAGCATCTTGTAACTACCCTAAAGTCACATCCCCAGTCCAGTTCATTCATTCTTCTCTCAACTCATGACTGATGGTATATGCCCTGCGAACCTTTCGAAAGCCACCGTCCGTCTCTGGTGGCGGCCAGAGGTGGCCAGGGAGGTGGCTCCCTTGACTTGAGCCTAGGTGCCTCTGCGGGTTCCTGAGGCGGTGCTGGATCCTCTGAAGCGGAATGCTCGGTATCTCGGGTCTGGTCCACGGTCTCGTTGACCTTGGTGCTCGTTCCTTGAGCACCCTCGGAGTTCTCATCCTCATCGTCGACAACCATGACCTTGCACCGAGCCCTTTGAGCCGGTCTCCCCATAGAGCATGCCCAAGTGGAATTAAGACTAAGTACCTCGCCGAACAGCGCATGGAGTGTGCGCTCCTGCTCCCCAGTGGGCACCATGGCCCTCCCATAGTGGCTCGCTGGTGGGCCGAGTACTTGTGACAGTGGCCGATGTCTTGCCAAGGGATGGAGACGACTAGCTAGCGACGGAACAGCACCTGCAGCCGGTGAACGAACAGCAGCCTGCTTAACCAGACCTCGGGCACCGTCGCACGAAAGAACGAACGAACGAACGAATGTCGCGAGCAATGGGCAAGGGCCCCGTCGACCCAAGCGTGCCTGGTCAGAAAGAACGACGGCATATCAAGGCCAACGAGGCACAAGATCAGGGTGAAAAAACCTGCCTTGGAGCTGCCCAAATGGCTCAAAAGAATGTAAAAAGAAGAGAACGTGTCATTATTGTCTGTCTACCGAACAGAAATTAAAGTCGTGGCGTGGTCTTCTTATATGTGTGCCACTAGGGCCCACCTGCACTCTGAGTCCCGAGGCATACCACACTGGCCACCACAACACTGCCTCCCTCTGGCGCTTCTCTCTCTCCCGTATCCTCTTTCCCAGGATATCTGTCAGGTTCTGGTCGGTACGGCGGGTTAGTTCCTGTACCGAGACAATCACACTTCCACGGTAGAGGCGGAACTCGTCGCCCTCGTCCAGAACCTCAGCACGAGGCCAGCGCATGTAGCCGACGAAATTGCCTCGTTCATCATGGACGACGATCCTTTTATTGAAGGCATGGTATGTAAGGCGGCCATCTTGCCACCGCTCCTGCTTCCGGCGCAGATCGTGCGTGTACAGGCAGGTGAATTCCAACACTGCAGGTGGGCTGGGTGCGAGCAGCCGGTGAAGGAACAGCAGCTGTGTGCCGCACATTGTCACGGCATCACCATGCTTTAGTTGTATCTTTAGCACGACCTTGGTGCCTTTGGCACCACCCTCCTTCATCATGTAGCTTCTGATCATCATAATGATCGATGTTGATGGTGCGGCCTGTGAGGGCGAATCGCCGGACACCACTGGGGTGACCTCTTGCTATTACTTTTGTCAGGATCTCCTCTCAAACTCAAACTCAAACTCAAAAAAAAAAAAAAAAACAAGGCCAAGGTAATGAATGCACTTACCTCAGAGAGAGCCTGCAGCTGCGTTCCACACATGGTCACGGCATCGCCGTGCTTCAGTTAATTTTAAGCACGACTTTGGCGCCCTTGGCACCACCCCCTCCGAGCGGAGCCGAAGGCTCATCTCCGACGGAGAGCCCCATGATGGCTTGGGCCTGGGTGCCACCATGTGCGGCAGCATCTCCAACTGAAGCTGGGTGCCACAGAATAATATGGTGGCTCCATACTTCAGCCGGGCTGCCGCACATGGTGACAGCATCTCCAGGCCGCAGCCGCCTCATCGTCGTCAGACTTGTGTCGCTGCTCGGTCTTCTTGTCCCCGTCAACCGCCCTCCCATATAACGAGGACCTGCTCGCCAGATATCGACACGAACCTCGAGGGGATTAACCCGCACGAGGCCCGTGTCGACGAACAGGTCCTGCCCCGGCCGCCATGGGTCATCCAAGAGAGCGATCGGCCTCACCAGCATAAGCTGGCTTGCCTCTCGATGATAGTCTCTTGTCGCCGATAGATGGCTTGGGGAAGGGAGGGGATCGGGGGACATCGAGGGGGTGTTGGAAGGGGGTGGGCCGGCGCCCCGGGGGGGCGCGGGGCGCGGGGTGATGGCTGTTGTCTTGGATCGGGGCCACGCGCTTCTTCCTCTTAGCATTAGTATATCAAGCAATATGTTGCTTGCAGGATGTGTGTAGGTAAAGCTGCAGACGAAATACTTACTTGACCCGGTACTGAGGCATCTTAAAAGACTTGGTTCGAGTATCTGAAGATACAGGCTCTTGCTGAAACATTCCTTCTTCTGTAGCGCAGGCTTTCGTTAGTGTTTTTCACCGCAGGAGGGCGTGGATCAGGTTGGGTTTGTTGTGCTGACTTACGGCGTTGGCGGTTGAGGAAGGTATACATATACGTATACATATATAAAAAGATGAATATATGAAGATAAAAGATGAGGAACAAAAGAAACATATAGTAAGGAGGCTGCCCTGATGATGATGACTGGTTGATGGTAGGGCAGGGGAGGGAAGCTTGATGGGAGGAGGGTGGAGGAGAAAGAAAGGAAAGAGGGAAGGGGGAAAGGGGGAAAAAATGGAAATGGCAGGTGGTTTATATATTATTTGGTGCACTATCGGCGAGGCTGTGGGGCCTTTTCATGTCGACAGCCTTGCACTAGAGCCCTGCCCCATCCTATTGTTGGCTAGTCACCTGCCACACATTGTTGTGAAGGGTCCGCATGTTTCTATTTGTGGACTAAAGCGACATGAGGGTTTGCAAGATCATGAGTGCACCCCTCCTTTCCTGATTAATCATCCTGCTGCTGGCTGGATCCCCACGGAAGCATCTCCAAGCCCACCACCTCTGGGCTCCCTGCATCAGGTACAATGAACCCATCCCCTCTCTCCATTGCCACAAGCTGCTTGATAAAGGTGTTGTCTGGTTTGAGTGCTGCATACATGTTCGAGGCCATGAGGATAGGTACGTTCTCCTCCTGTTGCTGCTGCTGCTGCTGCTGCTGCTGAGGCTGCGACCAGGACACTGCGCCGTCAGATCTTACGGCAAGAGCCTTGATGGTCTGCAGCTGCCGACCTGCCATCTGCCAGACGAATCGGCGCCGGTGGTGATACTTGAACGCAAAGCTGGCCTTGAGCAGCTCCCACCGGCTCAGCTCCGGCACCGTTGGCCCTGCCTCGAGCAGAAACTTTCGAACCACCTCGGCAGACTCGCTCAGGCGCCATCCCTCGACCTCAAACCGGGGCTGGATCTCTCGCCACTTGGCGTAAACGTGCTTGACATTGTCGCGATAGTCTTGGAGACCGTTGATGCTCATCAGATGCCCCCACTCAGCCACACATGCCTCCACGTCAGATCTCAGCCCATCACGAAGCGTTGGGAACCAGGTGTTGTGGGGTTTCCACCCCTTGCCGAGTCTCACACCCCAAAGTTCATCTCGAACTGGTTCCAGTAGGCAGTGACGTCTAGATCCATCGTGGCTGAGCCGCAAGAGGAGGTCAAGAACTTGTGAAGATCGGCCAGAGCGCTGTCAACGACCATCCTCGCTTCGTACACGAGGTAGTCAATAATATGGGTTGGCTTGGCACCATTCATGGGGGACAGCTGCGGGGTCGTCTTGTAAGCCGGCGCTGGATACTGGCGTCTCGTTCCCACGACGTCGTCTCGGGAAGCGGTTCCAGCCGTCCTGCCCAAAGAGGATGCCTTGTTTCGGCTGGTCAGCAAGCTCGCTGAGCAGCCAGCTGAGCTTGATGGCGTCCTCGTCGCTAACCCGATAGCGGTGATAACACAGCTTTTCCTTGTACGATGTACAAGCGCCTGAAAAGCAACGGACAGGTCAGTCAGACTCATCGAACGATCTTGATGGTGCGAGATTACGATACGAGGATATATCACTTGTGCACGTACCGAGGAGCTTCTGTCCGAGGTTGAAGCGAAACGCCTTCTCGAGCATCACATTGACATACTCTCTTCCGTGCGAGTCTCGGAGATCTTTCAGTGTGGCCCGGTCCTTCTCTAGATACGGCGAGAAGTCTGGTTTGGGCGGGAGAGGATGGTTCTGAAAGTTGCTGACAATCTCGTCGTCCCAGCAGATCCAGACCTTGTCTCCGTCGTAGTCACCACCCGAGAGCAGAGAGGCCAGGGGCACGTCGCCCTTGGTAGAAAAGATGACGACGTCGCGGAGGTGGCGGAGCTCGGGATGATACGTCGCCCTCACCTTTTGGACATCGCTGGGGAGATGGGCTGGGGACCGAGAGACGAGGACGTCGAGGCCGTCCAGATCAGACAGCTCGTCAGCGCCGTCGTTGAACTTTGACGAGAAGCACAGGTGGACCTCGCCGGGCTCGACGACCCCCCAGAAGTCCGGCAGGATGTATGCATACGTGGACTTGGCGATCTTGATCTTGAGGTCCTGCTTGGTTGAGTCGCCCTTTTGTTTCATCTTTTGGAAGATGAGATCGTGCATGAACTTGAGCTGCGTGGGCTGAAAGCCGCCGTCGGCGAGGAAGCTCATGATATCCTCGGTGCCCTGTGGAAGACCCCCAGGAAGGGTACACCGCTGCTGCTGCCCAGGCGGTACGAGTTCTGAGGAGACTGTTCGCGGACCCATTTTCTGAAGGATACCGGGTGCTGCATGGCTGTCTTGAGGGCCTCGGCCTGTTGCTCCGACTCCGTGGTCATGCTCTGGACGAATTTGGCCCTCATGGCCTCGGGGTCGACCGCTCTATCCTCCAGGATCGGCAGAAACTGGATATTCAGGCTTGCTGAGGTGAGCTGAGCAGACCAGGACCGCACCTCAAGAGTCCTGTGTGCCGGCTCAGCCATGTCACAGTCCCATTTCCTCTGGAGAGGCCAGGTCTCGATCCAGTCCTCGCCGTCGACGTCCTTGATGTCGACCACCCACATGCCCTTTGCGCTGCCCAGCCGGCCCTGTATAGCGCTGGGGATCGACTCAAGGCCGAGCTCATCGCGGACCTTCCTCATCAGGCTCGGCGAGATCCTCCCGGCGCCGTCGTTCATGGCCTCGCCCGTCTCTGACTCAATGTCTCGGATTTGTTGGCGAATCTGCGTCTGCTGCAGAACAATCACGGGACTCGTCTTGCTCAGCCCTGTGTGTGTGTGTGTGTGGAAGAGTCAGTGATCAGCACCACAACGGTGATTATCTGTGGGAAGGAGGAACCACCTACCAAGAGCGACTCGGTGGAAAAGTTTCAGGTAAGACTGCCGCCCATTGGCTTCCCAGTCCAGAAGCCAGTCCAACATGGAGTTCCTGTCCAGGGCTGTTCTGGGGTGGCTTGTAGCACCGGTGTTATCAGGTGCGCTCGACCGAACTTTTCTGGCGACTGGAAGATCCCGTCCCCTCTCAGCAAAAAACAGAACCCTGTCATAAAACACCGTCTTGCCAGAGGCATTCTGAGGGCCCTGCTGGGGTCGTCGAGCTTGAGTGGCCGGTCACGAATATAGAACGCGGACCACACGCGGCCTATAAAGTAATGAGGCTCACTGGCAAGCCAGCGAGCGACAACAGCTTCCAGATCTTGCTCGCCAGAAGCCTGCCACGATTCGATCGCCGGGACCCGAACCTCGAGGAATCGGTCCCACCCGAAGCGACGGAACAGACGGGAGCTCTGCTCCAGCTTCAAGGGGTGGAGCTTCAGCCGCATCGGCGAGCTGATATCGGACTTGGTGGGATGCATAGAGGCCGTCAGAACCACAGCCTGTCCGCTGGATGTAGAGCCCTCCCCGAGGCTTAGCTGCCAGGCTTGCGGGTCTGACTTGACCGGCAGCGTCTTCCCCTGGAGAGCCGCGTTCTCCTTGAGGCTAGTCCAGAACACATTGAGGTCCTTCCACTCGTCGCGCCACTGCATACGAATATCAGATGGATTGACCTGACAGTGCTCGGCAACTCGGGACACCTCCCAGACGGCGCTGAATGGAGGATTTCCGAAGAGGAATGGTGCATGTGCTGTTTATTTTGAGGTCAGATCACCGATGCAAAGTAACAGTCAAGACGAGCAGCAGTTCAACAAACGAACATTGGGACTCACGCCACATCAGACGTAGACGTCCGTCTACGGAAGCGGGGATGTACAGCTCATCCTCGTCAAGTGCCCTGGAGCGAGATGAAGAGGAGCTCGAGTAAAAGGCCAGAGGCTTTTCCTCGTTGTCTGCCTCTGCGTCGCCCTCGAGCTGTGTGGCAGAGGCGGCTTCGTCAAGGGATGGAAGTTGGGGGTACAGAGCGTCATCTCCGGCAGGGGTCGTCGGCTGGACGTCATACTCGCAGAAGGATTTCTCCAGAGCGTCGAGGTCGGATGCTGTTGGCGAGACTGAGGTCTGTTCTGATCTGGACGAGGAAGATATCTGCGAAGGCAGGCCAGAGAGCGATGGAGACTGGCTCAAGGACGTTGAGAAGGAGCCAGACGGTCCCTCGGCCGAATGGGCATTGTGCTCCCGAGCTCTCGACGAGAGCGGGGAAGCTGCTGAGCCAGCCCCAGTTTTATTCCGGATAGGAATCACAGACTGGGGAAGCTTGCGAGTTTGACCCTGGATCCTAGACTGCAGGGAAGATGAATTCCGAGGAGGCATGTTGAGATTACATGAATCGATCGGGTCTTAAAGCCCTGGAAATGCGATGTTGTTGTGGCCAGTCTTGCTTGTGGTGCTCGATTGATTGTTGTTGTGTTTAAGATTGCTCCAAGGCGGCCTGAAATGGTGGAGGTGTTGCTGCAGCTACTTACTAACAATTTCTAGGTGCAACAGCGTTGCACCATGAGATGTGTCAGCGCTGCAGCGTTTCGCTGTTCAGAAACAGTCCAACTGGGCTCATCGTTTCGAAACGCAAAACGTACTATAGTACGGACGTACATCGGTGTGTTTTTGGGATGACGATGTTCCTCAAAGCCCAATCGGGAATAAGCTATAAGTATAGAAAATCACACAAGACAATCAACCTCACACACAAGAGGTATTCAATACTGCATGTGAGCAAGTGATTCTACATAGTACATGCAGGAATTTAAGAGGAGTGAAGGTAAACTGCCCGGTCGCTAGGTTTTGGGGAGTGCATACCTCAGGAAGTAGGCACTCGGAGCCGAAACGGAGAACCTGGCGGGCGTAGTACTATGAGCGGCAGAAACAGTGCCCAGAGTGGATCTAACGGAACCAGTAAAAAAAAAAAAAAAAAAAAAAAAAGGAATAAAAAGGATCTTCTACATGGCCATGTAAGCAAAAGGTGCAAGGCGATTGTGGTTGAGAAATAGACAAGTGAGGGGGATGGGACAAAGATCTCCCCAGCATCTCAAACGGCGTGTGGCTAACCCAAACAAGGATTCGGGTCAAGATAACCCACTTGTCCGTCCTGACGTCAGCGGCCCCTCATCTCCGCGCTCTCTCTCCTGACTTGTTTGCCATCCACTGGTTCTTCATCGTTTTCTTTTTCTTCCCAGTGATTACCTGCATCTCAGAAGAATGTATAGTGGTGACAAGTAAAAGACCCAACTCTAGGTTGATAGAATGCAGCATCTAATTTGCTGTACTCTAGCAATGTGTGTATACTGCGGGCAGGAAGGAGCAACTGCCAGGGTCTACAGTGGGTACGAGCCTCTCAGGGGAGGAACTTGCCAGGGCCAGCTCGACTATAGGACTTCTCCCTCCACATCATCATCACCAACATTACTCCATTCTTTCTGCTGGCTGGAGGCAGTGGCTGTTCATATCTCTGTCTTGCTATATTCTCAGTAATTGACGCATCTTCTTCTACCTTCCCTTCTAGGTCACCTCAAAAGCCTGCCCATTTGTACTCCAGTTAGAACCCCCACTGGCTGCACCAGTGCTTCATCATGTCGGCCGTGACAGCCACGGTCTCCCTCGCAACAGGACATCTCTCCACCGTCTCCTTCATGTCATAGATCACAGGCCCAGCAGACTCCGAGGCCATTCCCCTGTACGAGTCGATGAGCTTCACGCCAGGGTTGCGGGCCACGCTGGCCTCGCCGTCGGCCTGCGTCTTCTCCAGGCGGTCGATCCACTCGCCGAACGGGACCAGCTCTGTGATGCGCTCCTGGCCGTAAAACTCCTGCACGGCCGCCGCCAGGTCCGCCCACCTGGTCTCGTGCGGGTTTACGCCGTGGTAGTACCCGTTGATATCGTCCGCCCTCGCCACCACCCGCGACACGCCGGCCGCCTCCAGCACGAGCTCGGCAATGCGCTCGGCGGGCGTCCAGTCGATCCTGTTCATGGAGCCCAGGTCCGCCGGCAGGGCCCCAGGTACAGGCTGCTGGCCATGATGCTGGGCAGCCACTCCTGGCGGTTCCACATGCCCTTCTGCGCCTCGGGCCCAGCAACCTGCCCGACGCGCACGACAGCAAAGGGAAAGTCGCCCGCTTCCTTGGCCGCCGCGTCCTCGATGATGAGACTGCCCACCATCTTGCTGCGGCCATACCCTCCAGCCGACAGGCTCATGTCCTCCAGCCGCCCCTCGGGAACCTTGTCTGCGCCGTCCCGCGCCGGGTTCCAGCGCTCAGCCACGGCGATGGACGAGATGAATGTGACCGCGACGCGCCTGGTGGCCGTGGCCGCGAGGTCGCCAATGTGCCGCACGCCGGCGAGGAACGGCTCAAAGGACTCGATGGGGATGTTAAAGTTGACGGGCCACGCGTTGTGGATCACACGGTCTACCTCGGCCCGCAGCCGCGCGTACGCCTCCTCGCCTAGGCCCAGGTCTGGCTTGGACAGGTCAGCATGAAGGAACTCGGCCTTGGTGTCGAGGATGCCGACGTCCAGCCCGCGGTCTGCAAGCGCCTTGACCTGCTGCGCGCGCCCTCCATCCGCCGCACGGTTGAGACAGACAATCTTGGCCACACGAGGGTTGCGTCCCAGCAGGCCTAGGAGGTACGAGCCCAGCATGCCTGTCGAGCCGGTCAGGACGACGACCTGGCCCTCGTTGCGCGGGTCTGGGCGGCTAGGCCTGGCGACAGTCAGTCTGCTGGTGTACTTTTTGTGGATGGCCCGCATCGCCTCCTGCTGCTGCTCGTCCTCGCTCTGGGTGCCGCCCGTCTGGTGGCTGTGCACAATGGTCTTGAGGATGTACGCTGCCAGGCGGCGAGGGGTCGAGTTCGTGTAGATAACCCTAGGGGCCAGAGTCTTTGCGTCGGTCTCGTGTCCAGCGGCCTGGAGACCAGCCCGGAGCAGCTTGGCGGCGTTCATGACACCCAGCGAGTCGACCCCAGCGGCAAAGAAGTCGACGTCAGCCTCCAGGTTGTCGGCACCAAGGGAATTTCGGAATATGTCGACAATCGACGCCGCCAGGGTGTCTTCTGATGCGACGTCGAGTTCGGGTCCTCCACCCTCGTGCGAGGTCTGGTGGTCTTTCTCTGCATATAGCCTCTCGATCTCCTCCTTGTAGAGCTTCACCGTCGCCGCCCGCTGGATGGTGCCCTTGCCGGCGCGATGGAAAGGCTTGTCGGGGCTCGAGAGGATCACCAAGTCGCGGGCTATGCGGCCGTGATGGACGGTCTCCTCGTTGGCCTGCTCCACCAGAGGCCAGATCTCGTCCAAAGGGCCTCTCTCTCCTCCTCGGACTGGGGGTGGACCTGAGGCTCGATGATGAGACCGGCCTGGAACTGCTGTGCACCGACGACCATGGCGGCCTTGGCGCGCGGGTGGTCGCTGATGACCTCCTCCATGGTCACAGGGTTGAGCTTCTCGCCGTTGCTGAAGACGATGATGTTGTCTGCGCGCCCGTGGTAGATCCAGTGGTCGGCCAGCGTTGGGTGGGGACGGTACAGATCCTTGGTGCTCCACTCGTTCAGGTCGGGGAACGTGTAGAAGATGCCCTGGAGGCCCGGATGGCCCTTGTTCTCCTTCTTCCTCACAATCACGAGCTCGTGCACATCGTCATTCTCGCCCTGTCCGTACCTGCGGAACTCGCAGCCCATAACCTCCTGGTTGTAGTGAAAGTACTGCCAGAGCATCGGGTCGGACTTGGTGTAGGTCGGGAAGGGGGCGGACTCGGTGGCTCCGATCACGTTGCGCAGCATGGCACCGTTCTTGACGAGGCGGTTCCCCGACTCTCGTGCTAGGTTGCCTCCTCCAAAGACCACCGAGTCCAGCTTGGCGATGGCCCTCATGCCCTCTTCCGTCTGGCTCAGGTCCTCGAGGATCGCAGGGGCGAGGAAGGCCGAGTTGGCGTTGGCGTGGGCTAGACACTCGATCACGAGGTCGGCGCTTGTAGGCCGGTCACTGATGCCCAAGGCTAAGGGCTTCGTGTTGTAGAAGCCCACAATCACCGTGGAGAGGATGCCGGCCATGTGGAACAAGGGCATGGGCGTGAACATCCTCTTGCTCTCCTGGGCCCAGGCCAGGATCTCGGGCTTTTGGCCTTTCCACACGGGAAGGGTCGGCAGCGCGTCGCCAAAGGCCAGCATGCCCTGCGTCACGATGATGGGCTTGGGCAGGCCGGTGCTGCCGCTGGTATGGAGGACGACCAGCGGGTCCCACTCGGCCTGGCTGAACCCCTTGTTGTAGGGGAAGTGCGGCACCGTCTGCTCGGGAAACCAGGCCTCCAGGGGGCTGACCTCGACAGCCTGCATCTCCCGCTCCTGGATCAGGGGCTCAACGAGCTCTCTAGAGGAGCCGTCAAACGCAATCTTGTTGCAGTCGGTGCTCTCGAAGAGGTTGAGCTGGCCCTCCTTTGTGTTTCTGGGCGAGATGAACAGTGCCTAGATAGTGGGTTCAGTCTCTCTTTCTCTTTTTTTGCCCAAAGCTATGGTCTAATGCGCATCGAGTGCTGTATGTGTGTGTGTGTGTGTGTGTGTGAAGACAAGTCCTCACCTTGTATCCCGCCTTGACACAGGCAATCATCGTGACAAGGTAGCGCACGTCGTTGGGACCAATGTAAGCGATGGCCGGGGAAGCTGTCGTCCTCGGGCCTGCCAAAGAGCTCGATGACCTTGTGGGCGCAGCGGTTGACCGCGTTGGCCATGGACTTCCAGTCGACTACCTTCCAGCCATCCGAGGGTTCAGAAGACCGAGGGATCGAGAGGCATTCTCGGGTAGGGTCTTGTGTCGCGATCTGATCGACGAGAGTAGGCAGCAGGCGTCTGCCATAGGGGGTATCGTCCCAGTTGCCGACGGATCCCATGTTTTCTTCTTTTCGGTGGGTTTGTCGTTTCTGGTGCTTGATGTTCAGATTACTGTTTATTTTCTTTGCCTTCACTCTTGATACTTGGCGGTGCCGCAATCTTTGTGTGTGGTGATGGATCAGGAAATTATGCTGGTGTTTGTCTTGTCTTGTTTCGAAGTCTGATTAGAAGTCGATCAACCATTCCGAGCCCCTGGGGTCATCCCCTTATTATATCTGAGAGAATTCCTGCCTTCTCGTCCATATCGGAATCGCGATCAAATGTCTACTGCCCTCCTCCTCCTCCTCCTCCTCCAGCGATGACCCGATTTCCGGATGCGAAATCCTAATCATGACAACGATGATCCCACTGCGGTGGGCACTACAATACCATGTGTAGAGCAGTACTGTACTGTACGTTCTGCCTCGGAAAGTCCATTTTTCTTTTCCGATTACAACTTTTGTATGCACAAAGCTGTATGTAGCGCCCCCTTTCAACCTCCACCTTTTTTCTTTCTCAGGTATGTGCACGTTGCTGGCACATCATGCAGCCTAGTGTTCGCGCCTCGGCTCGGCGTTGTATGAGCATCCGGGAGGCGGGCGGGTCAGCCATAAATGCTGGCGGGTAGTCCTGTGGATGATGTGCGCACACTTCGCGTGTTGACAGACGGCGCCGAAGAGGCAGGATAGAGAGAGGGGGGAAAAAAAAAGGGGGAAATTCGTCGAAAGAGAGGTACTCGCTCAAAGTTTCAGGTCATGCCCTGGAAGGAAAAGCTGCCGGATAGCGGAGGAGGCTCCACGATGGAACGGCGTACGCTTCGGCCCTTGGGGATAAAGATCTAGAAGAGAGAGTTTGTTGGTCCTCCACTGATGTCATTATGCAACGTTGGCAGCAGATTTTTCTCCTACTATGTACTATTATGGTATTACTGATCCTATTATACGGATTACTATGTAGTACTTGGTCTCGGTTCATGTCTCTCTTTATCTTGTTTTGTTTTTGTCAGCTTCTTCGTATGTCGTGTTTGTACTCTCCAAAGTCTGCTTTGCTAGTTGTGGGAACTGTACCCTTCACTATCGCCTCACCTCGCCGGTGTGGCGGGATTCCCGGTGCATGCATTCCGCCTTGTGGACTTCTCAAACAGAGGACAGTGCCCAGGGATGGGTGGACCATCACTCACATGCCGCGATACGATAGTGGAGAACACGTATTCCACGACTGGGCTCGCATGGTTCATGGGTGTTTGTGAATGCCGCGCCCAGCCCGCAACGCCACACCTTGTAGTCCGTCGTCATAGTACCTCAGCTGGTGGTATTCTTGGTGTCTTGGCTGCGGCTCCACAGTCTCAGCATGAAGGAAATACTGGGGAAACGGACTATCCCATGGGAATAAGCCGAGAATATTCTTATGGTGATCCACACGTGCTGCGTAGGTGGGAAAGCTTCCTCGTCTCTAGGAAAAAGAAAGAAAAAAAATAGACGAAGACGCGAAGACGCGAGAGCACGTCCACTCAGGCTTGTCGGAAACACCATCGTATGCATGCCTATTAAGCCCTGGCTTTTACTTAGGACGACCCAACAGTCCCACTCCTCGGATGAGCCATAAAGAAAAGGTAGTCCATCGCCTCCAATTTGTCAGGCGAGGCGTCAACAAGAGTCGGCTAAGGGCCCGATCCGATAAGCATGAAAATCTTATAATGCTTTGCATGCACGAGGAATCAACTGAACCAAGTCTGCGAATGGTCAAAAGAAGGATAAACTCTCCGTCTTGGTAGTTGGCTGGAGCTTTCATTAAGCCGTTAGGCACTATTTCCTGCTATGCCGAAATACTCCGAGCATGGTACTGAGCGGACTAATGCACATCTCTTATTAGAGGCAAGTATTTAATCTCAGAGCATCCAGGTTTGCGACGTGCATCTGGAAAAAGGGAGGTATAGGTAGCTGCTCAATCCCAAAGAAGTCGTTCCAGGGGAGCAAGATCAAGGGCAGTCTTTTATCTTACAAATCATTTTCTGAGCCGACTGGCTGTTTTCTCACATTGAGATTTCTCAAGCGCAGAGTTGGAAATCTTGAGCCATTCCGTAGATCTGAGCCCGAAGCACGTGGCGAGTGCCTCCTTTCCCCGAAAATTGCGCTTTCCGAGCTACCAAAAGGAAGAAAGAAAATAAAAACTATAGTCGGGTCCGTAGTAGTATCCGTCACTATAACTACATGACCCTTTATAGCTGGGAAAGCTAAACAAGAAGAAAAAATGTGAGCTCTCTGAAGATGCTCAAGGTCTAATTCTCCCGCTTCGGCACCTGGGTAATATATTAAGTATTCACAGAGGAATTTACTCGCCTTAATCACTATTTAACTGACATCTTCATCGCGATGATACTCATTATATTGTATTTCAGGATTCAATCACGAAATCGGCATTTTCTTGTTGAGTAGGTCTGATTCCAGGGGTGGCATTTTCTACTTATCGTAATTATCTGCGTACTGCCTTAAATACTTGAGGAGTGAAGTGTGAGGATTATACCCCGAGAGTTATACAGAAGGAACCCATTACTATCTGTACACTATAATCAGACCAGAGTACAATTGACAGCAATCAGCTCCCCTGTAGAGTTGTCAAGTGGGTGTTGAGTTGTTGCACATGAACCTTATCCTCAGGTATTAGACAGCAACAATAGACAAATCCCCTTCTTATTCAGATTTGAAGCCCAGGGCAGGCCTGTCTGAGGCAGGTTTTTCCTCCTGATCCTGTGCAATGTTAACCTTTGCTTGCCATCGCTCTTCTGACTTGGGCATGCTCCAGTCATCGTGACTGTTGTCCCCTGCCCTGAGGCTCATTCCTTCATGCGACAGTGCCCGGATTCGGGTTGACTATCTTTCCTACAACTGGCAGAGGACCTAAATAAAGAAATACAAATGTTGAAAATAATATCATGGCTATCGAATCATACAAGAGCTAGAAATTCAAATAAGTTCTTGTCCAACACAACACAATAATCATCAGTGACGCTACTATGGCTGTGAGTAGGAGGAATTGTAGCATGCTGACCAACCAGAGGGGAATTTGTTGTGCACACTGCCATATCGAGAGCCCAATCACTCCTTATCCAGGCTCATACAAGACCATGCCTTGTGTTATCCTAGCACAGCACAACCGGTTCCCTGGTAAAACCTTGGAACATCACTTGGCTTGGCCAGCTGTACTAGCTAGGGCAGGAGTAAGTTTCTTCCTCAAATCTGCAGATCTGAGGGGCTTGAATAACACTCTATCTTGCATTGTTATAAGACATGAGAGCTTATATGACTTTAGAAGTCTGCTCTTTCTTTATATGTTTTATCTGAACTTGTTGCTTTCTACTATTTTCTAGGTGCTTTCACTGCCACAAAACAAATGACTTATTAATATCGGAATCCTATCAAGCTTGAGCAATAGACACTGCATTCATTCAATCTTTCATTGTATAAGAAAGGCTCCTATGGATGTGGCTACACCAGATAAGGAAAGGAGAAGCTTATTGGAAATTCTAGAGGATGAAATTAAACAAGTCTAGCTAGGTGCCTAAGGTATTTCCTGGCTAGTCACTCGCGCAAAGGCCTAGGCCAGTGAGTTAGTAACCCATTTGTTGTTAAAAGTGAATGACAAAGGAGTCTTGTTGTTAAGTAACGACATTAGGCAGCTGAAAAGTCAATGCATGCTTGTAAGTATTCAACAAGTAAATGGAATGACCACTGTACAACGGCTTGTCATATTAACAACGCGCTTATCTTTGGGCTGCTCCTGTCCAAGTACTCGAGTATATAATTCTGATCACTGTCTCGCTCCCTCATCTCAGCAATTCTCCTTTATCCAACCCACAAACGAAAGCACAACACCGCTTTCTACTGATTCCTCACTCACCCACCACCTACGCACATTTTTTCTCATCTAGCCCCTCCCCAACCTACTTGCCCAAGTTGCTCGACCAAAGTTTGCACCATGTTCACCCTCTTCCCTCGGCTTCCCCCGAGCTGCGGAGCAAAATCTGGGAGGAGGCCATGCCCGGCCATGGGATCTACCCCGTGTCATGCAGGCTGTACGTGAACAATGAGAAGCAGCTCGAGTTTTCTCTGGAACCCCTGCCCTGCGCGTCTCGGAGCCCTGCGCTTGAAAAACGCATCTGCACCACCAAAGCGCTTCTGGCAGCCTGCCAGGAGTCTCGCGGTGTAGTGAAATCGTTCTACCCTCACGCCTTGCCTACTCCTGCTGGAGAGATGCGAATCCACGCCGCCAAAGATCTCATCTCCATCCGCTGGGGCCCCTGGATCAGCTACCAATTCTCCTTCACAGACGTGAGCTTCGACAGGGTTGTATTTGTTGGTGACTGGAACCTGCATTTGCAGAAAGTCGCCCTGCAGATCACCTTGTGTCAGGCTCGGTTCCTTCGAGCCTGGACGCGGGCCGGCGCGGGAGGAAGCCAGATACCCCAGAGGCTGAGAAACATGACAGCACTCGTCAGGAGCTTCCCTGATCTGAAGAAATTCGTCCTCATTGAGGACCTTCCCCAGAACATGAGGCCCATGAACAGGGTCCACGACGGGGCTCTCAAGGACCGCCTGAAGCAAGTTTTGTCCACGTGCTACCACAGCGGTACACCGCCAGATCTCGGCATGACCGAGTACAGCTGGTTTTTCTTTCTCGATCAAGGTGGCCATCCCTTGCTCAAGTACGCCAATTGCCTGGACAGACGCCTTCGCCTAGCTGCTGCTAAGGAGGCCGCCGGCAAGAAGGAGAAAGAGGAAGCGCAGGAGACCTCACCCAGCCAGGATACTGCTGTCAGCAACCACGCGCCCCAGGAAATCGAGGTCCAGGTCATGTGGAACGTCAACCCAGAATGGGAGCATCTCTTCAAGCTTATGAGCTTTTGATAAGGAGAGCCATGGAGCCTAGAGAGAGCAGGAAGCAGGACACCAGAATGGAGCTGAAATGGAGCATATTTACGCCAAGAAACCAAGCAAGGGAAAAAAGAAAAGAAAAGAAAAGCGACCCCCCAAAAGAAAAAAAAGAAGGCGATAAAGGAGGGGATTCTGAAAACTTTGTACGAGAGAGAAGAAGAATATGAACTTTTTTGATCAACCCATGCAAAGTACTTAATGCATGTGAATCTTGCTTTGAACACTATTCTCCCTTTATATTTATACCGACACCTACATGACGTACATTCTGATAATCGAAAAACAAAAATCAAAAATAACAATGAGACGAAAAACGCGTTGCTTTCTTGATAACAGGCATGGAAAAGATTACTGACGATTTCGAGCTTCCTTCTACATAATCCTAATACTAGTTCTACATATCTCTCTTTCTAGTATTATTATCATCGCAGATAAGAGAAATGAAACTAGAACCCATCGTGAGCGAACAATATAGCTTGCTTCACTACTGTCACCTGGTACATCCAGCTATTGGTCGCCGATCCGGGCAGGCAGCGTACCTAAACTTGCTAGGGTTTCTCATCACCTGGAGTCTCATGCTGTCTTTTTTTTTTTTTTTTTTTGGGTGGGGGGTTGCTATGCTCCGTACCGCGGTTGCTCGGGCCTCTTGTTCCCTTTGTGGTGTGTGGTGACGACAACCGGCTCCTATGCAATGCTTACAGAAAGCCTGATTTCCCTCATGACTGTTAGTATATCCCTTCAGACGCCTTTCTACTGTTAAGCAAGCCTGCCCACTTGATAACCGTCCTGTCGAGCGGGCCAGGCCAATCAGCTCCCGGACCACACGCGCGGTATCCTAGAGAGCTCCTGCGCGAGCTGCAAGTATGGTCGTTAGTAAGATCTCGGCATCTTGCTGATGTGCCTCATCAGGTGGGGTGGAAGCTGAGGTGAGAGGGAGCCATGTTCTTGGTAATCATTGAGGGAGAGCGTTGCATATTGTGCATTAGTGCTTTGAGAAAGGGATGATAGAGGAACAAGCCTCTTAGAACGAAGTCGAGACTGAGCAGTACTGGATAATACATATATACACACATATACAGGCCAAAGGTAGCGAGAACAAGATTCCAGTTTGCCTGCTTCAAGGGCAGCCTGTGTTTAACATGACGACTTACCGTGAGTGAATCACCATGCCGGACTCACCTGCTCCCATAGCGCACGCACGCACGCACGAGCAACCAGCACGAGCAACCAGCACGAGCACCTCGGGCCCAGGTTTGGCCGCAAGTTAGAAAGAGCAGGTCACCACCAGCTGCACCCGACGCTTCAGGATAACCGGCACACGAGCCTCACGGGGGTTGCCTGCATGTTAATTCCTTGTTTGCAATAGAGGAGTGCTGGAGCGTCACTGACTGCACCCGGCCCTGCCAGGATAACCAGCATACGCGGACACGCCTTTGCATTTTGTGCCCCGAGGCAAAAGAAGGGGAGGGGTCCTCAACAAGGGGGCATGTGTTCCCAGCTGCACCTCCACCTCTCCGAGGCGGAAACAGTGCAACTCTCCTCCAGACAACCGCCGGCGGTGTGCCAGGGTAATCCGAGACGATGTCGGCCTGGACAAAGGGCCGGCACTTCCTTTCAGGGTCTCACCTTATCATAAGCATGCGCCGTCTGTGTCGAATAACCAACCTTGACACGGGGTTGGGGTTGCTGTGGACTGCTGCGGCCAGTACTCTTCGTGTAGCGATCCGAAGGCCTCTCGATGACGCCAGTTTGTGGGTTTTGTCCTGACTGCAGTTGGCCTTCTCCTCTTCCTACCTGCTGGTTCCTCTCTCGGACCTGAGTACTCTGTGCCTGAGCCCAGCCACTCCTCCTCCTTGTGCTGCCCGATCTCGTGTTCGCTGGTGTCGCGCCTGCTGAAGGCGAAATATGTGCTTGTCACGTCTATCCTTCTCCTTTTGTTCTCTGAGCGTCTCTGGCTGTT
The DNA here is from genome assembly GCA_021117315.1 of Immersiporthe knoxdaviesiana. Lineage (NCBI taxonomy): Eukaryota > Fungi > Ascomycota > Sordariomycetes > Diaporthales > Cryphonectriaceae > Immersiporthe > Immersiporthe knoxdaviesiana. Next base: position 1,848,984 of record CP088214.1, read on the forward strand.
GGCAACCCTTGGTTGTTGAAAGCCGCAGTATTCCTCCCCCTCTTCCTCCTGCCGGACCGGTTTTTCTCTTGCGTCCTAGTATTATTGCTGCCGTTGCCGCTGCCGCCGCCTGTGACCGTGTTCCTGTTTGCTCTCCCCTGTGTGTCTGGCGATTGTCGGAGCCGACGACTGCTGCTTCTCGGACTCTTTCCCTGAGGTCTTTTTGGACCCTGCTGGAGGACCTTGTACACAGCCGCGCTGGGAACCCTTCGTCGCACGCCGGCCTGAGTTGCTCCTCCTCGGTATATCTTGCGCGGTCCCATGAAGCTCGGGAGGCTGTGTTGGTGCTGGACTGGTCGGTGTGCTGGGCGAAGGGGACGAGAGGGCGGTGACAAAGGACGACGTCGCCGACTCGGCTCGTAACATCGGGGGTGCGCGAGGAGGTGATGCAGGGGGCGAGGGTGTTCGCGGCCGAGTCTGGCGATCCTTGGGCAGCTAATTGGCAAAGAAGCGAGCTATGGCGTCAAAAGAACAGTAGCGACCGATATGCATTGCGCCGGCCCGGTGGTTGTCCTCTACCGCGCTGGGGGTAAAGAGCATATCGCTCACTCCTCTTGAGAACAGCTCCTTGAGCTCCTCATGCCTCAGATCTCGTCGTTTCTGGAGCTAGCCTAACAAGCTCGTCACGATCCCGCGCAATAGTGCTGAGATAGGCCACGTCGCGACAAAAGGCGTCGCGATTGAGCAAGGGCAGAGTGGTAGGAATGAACCGTAGCGCGAGGACTGTGAATACATCTTGCTCGTCCATTCCGAATTTCCAGGCAGGCCAGTCGTGCTCGGGGAAGTCCATGAAGTAGGTTGTATGATGGGCGCTGAAGTGCTCTGACTAATCCATGGTTGGCGATGACCGGGCGGCCAGAGCAGGCCGGAGGTGGATGCTACCCTATCGACCCCTCCCCGCCACCAAGGCTAAGCAAATACGCCGATGGAGGACCTGGAACCAGCTGTTAGGGAGTGTTTCAGGGGACGCGATAGGGGATACAGCCTGTAGTTCTCACCCCTCTTATGCTCTTGTATTCAATTTTCGACAAGTGTACAGTAGAACTTTTTATCTGTTTTGCGAGACATAAATAATCTTTGATTTGCACATTCTCCTTGAACTTGACAGCAGTGATCCACTTGGTACAAATCGACTTATTGCTTGCAGCTTGGGTGGTTCAGTATCTAGCTCTCTGCAGATGGTGCAGGACATGGCTGACAGCATAGTACGGACGTACAGTGTGACAGCTTCACATCAGCCTGAAGAGAACCTGCTGCTGTGTAGAATTTCAAGTTGGAGTCCATGCTATTGTCCACGCCATTACAGAAGCTCATGTGCTGATATTATATGGTTGTGAACTCCAGATGCTATCTAGAGTTGACTGCTGGCATACAGCTCTTAGGGGTTAATTCACTTTCACATTTCACCACAGTCTGATGTCCTGCTTAGCTGCAAGTCTCACTTAATACTTACAGAAAGCCTGATCTCCCCCTTACTTGTTGTTGGTACACAAAGGACAGGGCCACTACCAACAAGACGCGCGAAAACGGAGGTCCATGCACTCCTGTCCACTCTCGATATCAGCTCTTGCTCGGAACTCCCAGCTTCATCTGCAGGATGCTCGATTCTATTCACTGCGCTGGCGGTTGATATGCCAAATCTATGGGTAACGTATTGGCAAGAAAGGTACAATCCTAGGGACAGACCCTTCCAACTGCCCTCCTCTAGGCTCCGCCGCTGCACCCAGCCCTGCCAGGATAACGACCATGCCTAGGAACTTGTTGGGCACAATGCCACGAAATACCTTCCCAGCCTACGCCGCTGCCTCTGACCCTGTCAGGTTGACGACCATGGCTGGGGAAGAATTTGTGCTTTGGGAAGGAGCCATGCCTATTAGAGTGCCCATGAGGTTGTACATATCACCGAGCTGGGACTGCCCGCTGCCCCCGGCCCTGCCAGGTTGACGGGTATGTCCAGCCCGGCTGACGCACCTCTGCTATATGGTTCTCTGCCCATTGTGAAACCACGTTGCCTTTACCCCTAACGCTTGAATCGAGGCGTCCTGCTCGTGCCTTGCCATGTTGTCTAGATGAGCAGATCCTCGGGCTCTGCGCGGCGATGATGTTGTCTGGTGGGTAGCCTGTTGGCTGACGTGTAGAAGCGTTGGCCCGAGAAGCTCCGGGTCTTGCTGTGCTCTACCAGCCGACGGACATCTTCCGCCTGAGATATGTGTTTGGCCGTAGCAGGGTCTGCCTTGGCCGTCGCCGTAGCCTGGGCCCCCTGGCCTTGTCAGACTTTGCTGGAGGTGAAGAGGTCTGTCGGGAGCCGAATTGATCTCGCTCGGGACGGGCGGTCGTCGAACGGGGATGGTTGTGGAATGCCGATCATTATCGAAAAAAAAACAAAAGGATCGCTGGGAATGCTCCCTCGGCAGGCAGTCCTGCGCCAGACTTGGCATCGGATCGCAGGTATGGGTTGTAGGCTTAGCCACTCGAGTGGCAGCCGCGTCGACGTCTCTTCAGTGTTCACCCGACTTTTGATATGGCACGACGCCGGCCACCTCCTCTTGTACCCTGCTTCCTTGTCTTCGTCGTCGCAGCAAGTCTCGAATCTTGGTCTTGCGCCCCTGTGGGTGATATAGGCGCTGGTGCCTGTGCCATCCTTCGGCGCGAGCTTCGGGGTGGGGTTTTGGCGGCGGCGGCGGCGGCAGATTGGGCCGAAGCGGTCTGTAGTGCCTCTCGACGGGCTGAAATCCGAGCACTGCGACGAAGCGGTTGGCTGGTAGTGCGAGACTGAGGTGCAGTTCTTGTGCGCTTTGTTTGTAGCAGATGATCGCTGGAGGGCTTGCTCCTCTTCGAGTTTGGTCTTCCTGTAGCCCTCACTGCATCTTCTTGGCCATCTGGTCTTGCAGCCTCGACGGTTCCGGGGCCCTGAGGGTCCCAAGCTGAGCTTGTATCAGCACCGCCGGGCATCTCCCTATGAGAGCCCAGATTATCGTCGTCGCCGCCGCCGCATCTCAGTCGCTTAGAAGGCGGTCTGTCGTCGGGAGCATCATCGCGGCTGCGTTTTGGTCTCGTTCCTTGGTGGCCGGGACCGTCCCTGCGGCTTTGAACGGGGCTAGGCTCACCAGTATCCCACCTCAGCCTCTTGGTCGCCCTATTGTGCGTAGCCTCGTCGTCGTGTCCGAGTCTTCTCTTCGCGCCACGAACAGCGTGCGGACCAATCTGACTCACACGGGATTCGCTCAGCTCGGCCTCGATGAGCGGGACTTGCTCCACGGCCCACTGCACCCGCATGAGATCGCACTTTGCGTCTTTCTCTGTCACTTCGTGATTCGTTACCGCCCTCTGGAAAACTGTAAAGAGGTTATTTCGCTGATAGATCGACTCGTATGCTTCTTCTGCTGCTTCGAGCCTCGCCTTGGTCGCCCCTATCATGTGCTCACGCGCTGCCTGGGAATAACGAGAACCCTCCGGGTAGCTGTCATCGCTGTGTATTAATTTCAGTGCAGCACCACAAGCCGACCTGGCCTCGGCGACAGCCTGGCGGGCGTCATCTTCTTCATCCTTGTAGTCGATCTCAGTCCAGAAGACACCGCATATAAAATCTCGGGTCTCGAACGGCTTCAACGCGACCGCGCCCGTGAGCTTCTTCCATGCTGCATCGCACTCGGCCTGCGCCTGCTTGACGAACTTGGCGCGTCGGTACTGCACCCAGCACAGGTAGCCGAGATACTCGATCCAGGTCGTCAGCTTGTCTTGCTGTGCCGGGTCGTGGTGGAACTCGAGCGGCCGGGTGAAGTTGTACTCAGCGAGGAGCTTCTGTACTGCTTCCGTATAGGTTGCGGATTTGCGTAGGAAGATCAGGCTGAAGCGATTACATGTTGGTATCATGCTTTCCCAATAGTTCTCCTCAAGGGGCGAGCTAGGGGAGTGCCCTCTGTTCAGTCTTTGCCAGCAGCGGAACGACCGCCAACTGTCCAACTGCCGCTGAAAAATATCGCGGTGAACGTCGGAAGCGCGAAGCAGATGGGGTGCCATGTCAAGTACATAGACTGGATACTCCGCCCAAGACCGCAACATATCCAAATGCGAGATGGGATCTTCTATGACCTTATCGATAAGGTCAATGGAGAACACAGGTCGGCCGCCCTCCTCGACAAGGTCCATGTGACATTGTTTCTCATACTCGCCGGGAGGCGGGGGCGGCAGCGTCTTGTTAGAGCTCCCGCCATCGGATGGCCGAGGAGATGAAGGTCGCGGTAATGGATTCCTGTCGGGGACAAGCTCGAACGGCCGAGGAGATGAAGGTCGCGACAATGAATCCCTGTTGGAGAGAAGCTCGAATGGGCGCGGCTGGCCTGTGATGGTCGAACACTGTGCCCGGTCTCTATCTTGGGTTGTCAGTGGACAGAGGACAGGGGACAATGGGCGAGGCGCGGGCAGACGGTGGAGGGCCATTTCCATTACCTCAGTCGCTGAAGGAAACTCTCTGACAGGTTCTCTGGGTCCTCGACATCGACCAGCACTGCCCCGCCCCCCGCCCGAGGCAGTGTTTCTCCAGATACTGGTCAAGCTCTGCATCATTGTAAGCAGTGATGTCGCGTGCCAGTCGCCTCGGTGATGTGCTTTCGGAGGAGGCCATTCTGTCGTTGTGTAGAGCCGAATCAACAAGTATGATGGTTTGGCGATGTTTGCGATTGACGCACCTCTCATGTGAGAGGAGTGGTTTGGGACCCGCCTGTGGCCCAGGCAAGAGGCCGAGTCAGCAGCCATCCGAGGCTAGCGACATTGAATTTCGGGAAACAGCCGGAAATGCCTTGCCAGCAGTGCCAAGCACATAAGAGTACAGAGGTACACCAACTTACTATATGATTTCAGGCATACATAGAGTACCTGCTGTGAATCTTTGTCAAAAAGCCACTGTGCTCGGGGTAGTGACTTGATTGGATATGCGTTGGCCGTACTTCTGAGGAGTACTCGACGAAACAGATTGGTTGGTTCGCAGGAAGACAAAGCTGGGCCGCGACGGTTCCTCTTTACAGCATGTAAACGCAGGCTATAAATACTTGAGTACGCAATTTGTCTGTCTGTCTGCCTGTCTGCCTGCCTTCCTTCTCTGCTTCTATTCTCTCCTCTTGAACAGAGAGACGGCCTTCAACCATGGCGGATTCGAATCTGATTGCCCAGTTGTATCCTTACCAGGATTCTACATTTCGTCATGCGCAGAATGCGATTGAGCACAGTTCGCGATGTATGCCTCCGAAATTCCCTCGGCCGCCGCCGCCGAGTCGCGGCAGCCGAGAATCGACAGAGCCGCCAGGAGGCGAAGACGACCCCGACACCTTACCCTATCTCGAAGTGCAGTTCAGCAGCGCCCCACGAACTTCCTCAGGCCTAGTGTTTGGGACAGATGATATGTGCGATGTTGTTCTGCCCAGAGTGACAGGTATCAGCAGGCGGCAGTTCGCACTGACATACAAGAACAACTTTGATGATGGATGTCCCCGCCTTATTCTGCGAGATCTCGGCTCTATGTGTGGAACTATAGTCACGTACAATGGTGAAGGAGATGAGACGCGCAGCAGGTTCGACTGGATTCTCGATGGTTTCGAATTGCCTGATAAAGCCAGAAACATTATTATATGCCTGGGTGAAAGCTTCAAATTCCAGATTCTTGTTGCTCGCCACGATATAACATTACCTGCATATGCCAACAACGTCGAGCGGTTCTGCCAAGGCGCAGCGAGCCCCCAAGACCTTCTGCAAGGACTTGGCCTCCAGAGCGGCCTAGAGACGGAGCGCTATAGTGGCGCACAGTCTCCTGTCAAGGACCACATCATCCTCCACATGGGGCTGATTGGCTACGGCGGATTCGGGGTGGTGAGCCGGCGGTGGAACGTCAGCACTGGGGAGGAGTATGCCTGCAAAGAGCCGATAATGGCCAAGTATAAGAGGGAAGATTGGAGGAACGAAATCGATATCATGAAGAGAATCTCGAACGTAAGCAAAGATACCGTCTTCCTTCAAGATCTCACACTCACATCTCGCCAGCGCTATATTGTCCGGGTCTGCTTCTGCGAGACCATGCCGCTGCCTAGCTTGTACCTGGAATACATGCCGCTCGGGAACCTCGAGGATCAGCACCGAAAGCACCGTTTTTCGTATGAGGAGTGTATAATAATTCTCTACCAGAGCATATCGGCTGTCAACTACCTCCATGGACGGCCTGAGCCGGTCGCACACCGGGACATCAAGCCGGCAAACATACTCGTTGTAATGAGCACTGCAGTAATCCGAAGATTCCAAAGTACACAAAGGGTTTATGCTAACAAGAGCGGTGCCAAGACTATCCTTGAATACAGAACAGTAACTGAAGTTCTGAATGCAAGTATTCACTGCCTGGTATAGGCTACTGGATCAGAGTATAATCTAATACTTAGATTGATAACTAAAGAGCTATATACTAAATCTATCTACTAGTAATAACTATATTCTTATATATCTAGCTTTTTAGTTCTGCTTAGAATATTTATATTCTGATTATTACTAGATAAATTTCTAAATTATTTGCTTAGTAATTAATTTTTTATAGATAATAGATTCTATATTCTAATTCTTATTTATATAATTTTATATTTTTTTCTATATTAGAGTATTAGATTTTTAGCTTTTAAAGATCTATTCTAAATAATCTAAATATTATACTATTTTTCTATTATAATCTATATATTAGATAGATTATAATATTATTTTTTTTATAGATTATTATCTCTAATAATCTTTTATAAGTTTTCTGCTTATTTTCTATTTTCTCTATTATTCTTTTCTAATTAAGATATTTTATAAAGTTAAGAGTTTTTATATTTAAAAATCTATTATTATTTCTAAGAGTATTATTAAGTATAATTCTTTAGTTGCTTATATTTTAGAGAATTTTATTAAGATATCTATTTATTTTTTTATAAGAATTATAATTTCTTCTCTTATTAGATATTATCTAATAATTCTACTTATTATACTAAATATATTTATTAAGATTATTTAAAATATAATATTTTTAATTCTTTTTTATAAAGCTTTATAATATTGCTATTTAATATTAGAAGCTAGAAAATAAGATTAAAAATTTAGAGATTAAGTTATTATAATTTTATTAATAGAAATAATTATAATCTAATAAAATAAAATATATTCTATATTATAATATTTTTAAATAGAGAAATTAGATTATATAAAAGCTAAAGAAACTAAAGCAGAATATTTAGCTATTAAAAAAGCTAATTATAATATTAAAGTATTAGTTTTTAAGAAGCTATTTTCTAAGAGCTTTTTTAGTTCTATTATAAATAAGATTAATTAGTTTATTATAGATTTAAATATTTTTAGAATAGATATTTTTTTATAAAAGTTTTAGATTCTAATTCTAAGCTAGATTAGAATTTTTAGAATCTATATCTTAATTCTAATTTCTTTAATATATATTTTATTATTAATTGCTTTAGCTATTAGAGATATCTTTCTAATTATTTTTTAAATATTTTTCTATAATTATAGAGATTTTTCTTAATTTCTATATATTTTTATTATAAAGATAATCTTTTTATTTAATAAGAAAAAGATTTCTATTATTTTATTTCTAGAGAATTTTTTCTATTTTATATTCTAGCTTTTTAATTTTAATTTTAATAATATTATCTATTAGTATTTCTAATAATATAAATTTGAGAAATAAGATATAAAAGATTAGATATATTTTTATTTTATAAAATAGTTCAAATTTATAATTAATTAGAAAAATTTATTATATAATTTTAAAAAATTTTTTTTTTTATAATTAAGCTTATTTAATAGTCTTATTATTTTAATATTATATTAGATAAAATAGATTTTTTTTTTTATAGAATTAATTTTTTAATTCTTTTTAAATTAGTATATTTAGTTATTTATTTTTAGATAAATCTAAATTCTAACTAAATTTTTTTTATATATTTTTAATTTTTTATATTTACTATTTTACTAATTCTATATTTGCTTTAGATAATATTTTATAATAAGCTATTAGATAATATTTATAAAATATATAAAATAATAATTTTTTATTATATTTATATTTATATTATTATATATAAATTATATAAATAATAATAATTTAATTTAATTATTTTATTATTTATTAATATAATAATATAAATATTATTTTATTATTTAATTAATTTATTTTATCTATTTATCTATTTATAAATAAAATATTATTAATATTTTATAATATATTTTAAGCTATTTTATAAATAATATCTAAAAATATAATATAAATTTTCTATTTTTATCTAAAATAATTTCTTATAATATTTTATAATTATTTATAATTATTCTAAAAAATATATATATAAAATTTTTAGCTATATTATTTTTTTATAAAAGAGAAAATAAATATATTTGCTTAATTTATAAATTATTATTAAAATATTATTATATTATATTTTAATTAAAATTTTTATAAAATAAATAGCTTAATAATAAAATTTAAGCTAATAGATAATTAAATAATATTAGATATTAATAAAAATTATAATAATTTATAGAATTTATATTATTTTATTTTATTTTATTTATAATTATTATATATTCTGATAATATTTTTAATTTTTTTTCTAAAATTTAGAAAATTTTAATATTATCTAATTTATTTATAAATTATCTTAATTCTTTAGTAATTATATATTAATATATTATATATATTTTAAATATATTTATTTTATTTTGCTAGTATTATTTTTTTTAGTTTCTTATTTTAGTTTTTAATTCTAAAAATAATATTTAATTTTCTTGCTTTATTTATAAAATTTTTATTTTTATTTTATTAAAAGATATTTTAGAATTCTGTTAGCTTTTTATTTTAATAATTTATTTATTTGCTAAGAATATCTATTTTGCTATTTTCTATTTTTTTATAATAGATAATCTTAAGATTAAACTATAAGAGAAATTTTGCTTATTAAATTTATTATTTATTTAAAATCTTAATTATTATAAATATTATTAAATTTTTATAATTTAAGTATATAATAATTAGATATTTAGTATTTATTAGATAATATTATTATTTTTTAAATATTTTAATAATAGCTATAAGCTTTTTATCTAAAATTCTATAATTAATTTCTAATTTATTTAGCTTTTTTAAAAAATTATTAATAATCTAGAAATATTTCTAATTATTTTATTATTTAAGTTATTTACTAAATATAAAATCTAATATATTAGTTTTAATTTTAAAAGATTTTTATAGATCTATTTTATAGAAAATAGATTTTAATATAATTTATTTTTTAATATTAAGAAAAGCTTTATATATTTCTAGTATTTATTTAAAAAATTATTTATTTTTTATAAAATTTATAAATAGTTTTATAATTTTGCTATAGTTTTTAATAAATTATTTATAAAAATTAATATATTTAAAAAATAATTTAATATTTTTAATATTTTATAAATTAGGCTAATTTTTAATTATTTTAATTTTATTTTTTTATATATTAATATATTCTAATTTAATTATATATTTAAAATAATTAATTTTCTAAATATAAAAGTAATTTTTATAAATTTAATTAATAATTTAATATTTTAGAATATTTATAATATCTGCTATATATATTATTAATATTTTTTAAAATTCTTAGAATAGATAAGAATATTATTTAAATAAATAATATAAAAAATATTAAAATATTTATATAAAATATAATTAATTATTTTCTAAAAAAATATAGATATATTAATTAATCTAAAAAATATAATTAAATATTTATAATATCTATAATAAATTCTAAAAGCTATTTTTTTTTTTTTTTAATATAGATATAATAATATTTTTTTTTAAAATCAAATATTATAAATTACTATATTTCTTATAATTAATTTTATAGCTTTTTAATAAATAATAAAAAATACTAATTTTTAATAATAATATTATTAAATTATTTATAATTAATATATAGCTTAAATTTGCTATTTTTCTTAAATATAAATATAATTAGATATTTTGCTAATAATTATAAGAGTTTAATATAATCTCTTTTTAGATTTTTATTAAAATATTTTTTAAATATTTTAAATTATATTTTATTAAGTCTATAAATAAGAAAAAATTTAAGCTAAGTTTCTTTTTTAAATAGAATTTTATAGTTATAGAATCTATATTTTAGAAATTTATTTTCAAATTTTCTTAAAAATAGATTAGTAAATTTCTAGTATTTTTATAAGATTTTAGTAAATATAGATTCTAATTCTTTTTCTATTTTTATTATTTAAAAAAATAGAAAATATTATTAAATATTTTTATTATTATTTTTTAATTTTTTATTAATATTATATTCTAGTATTATTTATCTTTATTTATTAAATTAGATTAAATTATAATATATTTTTTTTAAAATTTATTATTATTTTTTTAGGCTAGATTAATTTATAATAGCTTATTTTATAATTCTATAATTTTTTACTATTTTATATTATTATTTTATATTAAACTAGATTTCTTATAATTTTTATTTATTTATTATTCTAATTTATTTCTATTTTATATCTAAAAATTTATATTTTATATAATTTTTTTTATAAGCTATTAATTTTTACTAATTTAAAAATATTTATAGATTTATTTAAATATTTTTTTATTAGCTATTTTTAATAACTAAATTCTGCTTTTTATTTTTAATTATAATTATTTCTATAAATATAGCTTATTTTTAGAAAATTTAGCTAATAATCTAATTAATTTAAAAATTATATTTTTAAGCTATAAAAATTCTAATATTATTTTATTATATATTATATTTATAATATTAAATTAATCTATTATTTTATATTTATTAATTATTATAAATAAATAATTAATTTCTTTATTAATTAATTTTTAATTATATATAACTAATTTTTCTTTAATTATAAATAATTAGATAAATTCTTTTTTTATTTTTATAATATTTTATTTCTATTAATTATTAATAATAAAATATAATTTTTTTATATATTGCTATTAATAATAATATTATATTATTTTCTATAAATTTTTATATAAAATTCTAGATATATATAATAATTTATTATTATTATATAAAGAGATTATATAGTTCTAATTAGCTATTATCTCTTTATAAGCAATCTTTCTTTTTGAAAAACTTTAAGCTGTCTGCTATAAGAGATTTTTAGCTTGCTATTTTCTATAATTGCAAATTCTATACTTTTTCTTATTTTAATACTATTGCTATATTTTCTAATAAATATAAATTATATAGCTTAGAATAATATATTGCTATTATTATATTTATTTATTAATATATATTTATAGATAATTTTTAAATAGCTTAATATATATATTATAATATTTTTTATTAAAAATCTTTTTATATCTAATAGCTAGTTTTTTAATTATTTAGAGAATCTAGCTATATTTTCTAATAGAGAACTATTTATGCCTAATCTTCTTATAAAAATAGACTCTATAGCTATAATATATTATTATAATCTATCTAATATGCAGATTACAGATTACTCTATAAAAGAAAATAAACAAGTATTAGATCTAATACTAAATACTAAGAAATACTTATATAAGCAAAAATTAGAATTATAAAATATAACTAATTAGATAGAATTAGTAGAGAACAGCTACTAATCTATACTAATCTGGATTACCAGAATCAGCTAGCTAATCTAACTAATCCAACTAAAGAGCCAGATATATAAGAATAGAATATCTATAAATAGAATAATTTCTTATAGCTCTTTAGTTATTAATCTAAATATTAGATTATATTCTAATCTAATAGCTTATACTAAATAATAAATACTTATATTTAGAACTTTAATTACTATTTTATATTTAAGAATAATTTTAGTACTGCTCTTATTAGTATAAACTCTTTATATATTTTAAAATCTTCAGATTACTATAATACTTATTATATTTTAATAATTTTTATTTAAAAAGATTTAGTATATTTTTTTTAAATAATATAAAATATAATATCTCTCTAGATCTCTATCTTATCTACTATTTCTTGCTATAAGATTTGCAATAAGCTTAAGCTTAAAATTAAAGCTCTATAGGCTTATATTAAAGAACTCTCTCAGAAAGAAAAAACTTAAATTAAGAATTATAAAATAGAATAACTAGCTATCTATAAAGAAGAAAAAAGAAATCTTTTAGACCTTTATTACTTAATATAAAGCTTATTTTTAATATTATAAAATCTAGTTTATAAAGAAATATAAGAAGATTATTTTTATAAAAATCTGCTTTACTAGCAATACTCTTGCTTAGTTTAAATTCTTATTCTATAATTATTTTAATAATTATAAATACTCTAATAATTATAATAAAGAGATAAAAGCTATTTTTAACTTCTTCTAAAAATTTAAAAACTTTATTAAAAAACTATTTAGTAATCTAGATAAGAAATAAATAGCAAAATAAGCTCTTATAGCTTTATAATAGCAAAAATTAGTATTAGAGTATATTTTTAGATTTTATTAGCTTAATAGAAAAATTAATTAGAATAATAAAGTACTAATATCTAAATTTTATAAAAAGCTTAAGAATTTAGTAAAGAATAAATTCTATAAGCTAAATTAATCTAATAATCTAGCTAAATATATTATTATAGCTATATATATTAATAATAGAAATTTTAAATAAAAATAGAAAAAATAATAGAGAAGAATAGCTTAGCTATAGAGCTTTTAGATAAGATCTAATATTAGCAAGAAATACTAATAATTCTATATTTAATTAATCTATCTTTGCTAATAATATTCTAATATAATATAAAATAGCAATATATATATTAGCTTTATAGAATTTAATATAGCTAGATAATAATATATTTAGAAAAGAAATAAGAACTGCTTTAATTATAGCAAATCTAAATATTTTGCTAGAGATTATTACTAATTAGAAAAATAAAACTAGCAATTTATTCTAGAAAAATAATAAATAAATATTATATAATAATAGAAATCTAATTAGCTAAGCAAAAATATCTAGTCTAAATAAATAGCAAATTCTATTAATTATAAACTTCTTAACTAGATATTCTGCTATAAAAATAATTATTTACTATATTTTTAAGCAAAAGAAAACTTAGAATAGTTTCTAAAAATACTAAGAAAAAATAGATAGCTAATAATAAGCAGATATAGCTTGCTCTATAATATAGTTATAGATTCTAGCAATTTAGACTATTTAAGCAATTCTTTTAATAGCTCTAGAAAATAAAATAAAAAATATTATCTTTTTTAATACTAGTATAAATATTAGATAATACTAGCAATAGAAGATAAGCTTAATATAATTAGCAAATAGAGCATTTTAGAAATATCTAAATAAGAAATATTTTAGAATTAGTAACTAGATAATCTATTAGAACTTATTACTCTTAATATAGAAAATAAAAAAATATAATATTAAAAATTTTTAAAAAGAGAGATAGATACTAAAATTAAATATATTATATATAGATTTAATTTATAGAAATTCTTTATATATATTCTATTATAAAATATTAAAATAATATAATATAAAAATTTGCAAATTAGTTTTTATTATATTAATTATTATAATATTATATAGATCTTCTATATATACTATAGCTATAGAGTCTATTTTTATAAAAAAGTTAAATATAAATAATTTTCTATTAGAAAATATAATTAGATTTTCTAAGTAATTAAAAAACTAGCTATTAAATATAGAAAAATTCTTAATAAAAAATATTATAATATATATATTAAGCTATTAAAAAATTGCTTATAAATATATATTAATAAATAAATATAGTAATAATAATATATTATTTTAAATTATATAATTTATATCTATTAAAAAATATAGCAGTAATATCAGAATAAGAAAAAGCGCAGAATTTGCAATTATAGAAGATAATAAGCTAAGAATCTCTTATAGCAAGCAGCTTAGAATTTCCTAAAAAGAAAAAATTGCTTATAAAAAAATAATAGCTAATTAGAACTATATAATCTCTTTATATAATAATAATAAATTATTATATATATCTAGAATTTTATATAAAAATCTATAGAAAATAATATAATATTATTATTAATAATAATATATAAAAAAATTATATTTTATTATTAGTAATTAATAAAGATAAGATATTATAGAAATAAAAAAAAAATTTATCTAATTATTTATAATTAAAAAAAAACTAATTATATATAATTAAGAATTAATTAATAGAAAAACTAATTATTTATTTATAATAATTAATAAATATAAAATAATAGATTAATTTAATATTATAAATATAATATATAATAAAATAATATTAGAATTTTTATAGCTTAAAAAATATAATTTTTAAATTAATTAGATTATTAGCTAAATTTTCTAAAAATAAGCTATATTTATAGAAATAATTATAATTAAAAATAAAAAGCAGAATTTAGTTATTAAAAATAGCTAATAAAAAAAATATTTAAATAAATCTATAAATATTTTTAAATTAGTAAAAATTAATAGCTTATAAAAAAAAATTATATAAAATATAAATTTTTAGATATAAAATAGAAATAAATTAGAATAATAAATAAATAAAAATTATAAGAAATCTAGTTTAATATAAAATAATAATATAAAATAGTAAAAAATTATAGAATTATAAAATAAGCTATTATAAATTAATCTAGCCTAAAAAAATAATAATAAATTTTAAAAAAAATATATTATAATTTAATCTAATTTAATAAATAAAGATAAATAATACTAGAATATAATATTAATAAAAAATTAAAAAATAATAATAAAAATATTTAATAATATTTTCTATTTTTTAAATAATAAAAATAGAAAAAGAATTAGAATCTATATTTACTAAAATCTTATAAAAATACTAGAAATTTACTAATCTATTTTTAAGAAAATTTGAAAATAAATTTCTAAAATATAGATTCTATAACTATAAAATTCTATTTAAAAAAGAAACTTAGCTTAAATTTTTTCTTATTTATATAGACTTAATAAAATATAATTTAAAATACTCAGAAAATATCTTAATAAAAATCTAAAAAAAGCTATATCAGACTCTTATAATTACTAGCAGAATATCTAATTATATTTATATTAAAAAAATAATAAATTTAAATTATATATTAATTATAAATAATTTAATAATATTATTATTAAAAATTAATATTTTTTATTATTTATTAAAAAGCTATAAAATTAATTATAAAAAATATAATAATTTATAATATTTAATCTTAAAAAAGATATTATTATATTTATATTAAAAAAAAAAAATAGAAAATAGCTTTTAAAACTTATTATAAATATTATAAATATTTAATTATATTTTTTAAACTAATTAATATATTTATATTTTTCTAAAAAATAATTAATTATATTTTATATAAATATTTTAATATTTTCTATATTATCTATTTAGATAATATTTTTATCTATTTTAAAAATTTTAAAATATATTAATAATATATATAAAAAATATTATAAATATTCTAAAATACTAAATTATTAATTAAATCTATAAAAAATTATTTCTATATTTAGAAAATTAATTATTTTAAATATATAATTAAATTAAAATATATTAATATATAAAAAAATAAAATTAAAATAATTAGAAACTAGCTTAATTTATAAAATATTAAAAATATTAGATTATTTTTTAAATATATTAATTTTTATAAATAATTTATTAAAAATTATAGCAAAATTATAAAATTACTAATAAATCTTATAAAAAATAAATAATTTTTTAAATAGATACTAAAAATATATAAAACTTTTCTTAATATTAAAAAATAAATTATATTAGAATCTATTTTCTATAAAATAGATCTATAAAAAATTTTAAAATTAAAACTAATATATTAAATTTTATATTTAGTAAATAATTTAAATAATAAAATAATTAAAAATATCTCTAGATTATTAATAATTTTTTAAAAAAGCTAAATAAATTAGAAATTAATTATAAAATTTTAGATAAAAAGCTTATAGCTATTATTAAAATATTTAAAAAATAGCAATATTATCTAATAAATACTAAATATTTAATTATTATATATTTAAATTATAAAAATTTAATAATATTTATAATAATTAAGATTTTAAATAAATAATAAATCTAATAAATAAAATTTTTTTATAATTTAATCTTAAAATTATTTATTATAAAAAAATAAAAAATAATAAAATAAATACTCTTAGTAAATAAGCAAATTACTAGAATAAAAAGCTAGCAGAATTCTAAAATATCTTCTAATAGAATAAAAATAAAAATTTTATAAATAAAGCAAAAGAATTAAATATTATTTTTAAAATTAAAAACTAAAATAAAAAACTAAAAAAATAATACTAATAAAATAAAATAAATATATTTAAAATATATATAATATATTAATATATAGCTATTAAAAAATTAAAATAATTTATAAATAAATTAAATAATATTAGAATTTTCTAAATTTTAGAAAGAAAATTAAAAATATTATTAGAATATATAATAATTATAAATAAAATAAAATAGAATAATATAAATTCTATAAATTATTATAATTTTTATTAATATCTAATATTATTTAATTATCTATTAGCTTAGATTTTATTATTAAGCTATTTATTTTATAAAAATCTTTAATTAAAATATAATATAATAATATTCTAATAATAATTTATAGATTAAGCAAATATATTTATTTTCTTTTTATAAGAAAAGCAATATAGCTAAAAATCTTATATATATATTTTTTAAAATAATTATAAATAATTATAGAATATTATAAGAAATTATCTTAAATAAAAATAAGAAATTTATATTATATTTTTAGATATTATTTATAAAATAGCTTAAAATATATTATAAAATATTAATAATATTCTATTTATAAATAAATAAATAAATAAAATAAATTAATTAGATAATAAAATAATATTTATATTATTATATTAATAAATAGCAAAATAATTAGATTAAATTATTATTATTTATATAATTTATATATAATAATATAAATATAAATATAATAAAAAAATTATTATTTTATATATTTTATAAATATTACTTAATAGCTTATTATAAAATATTATTTAAAATAAATATAAAATTAGCAGAATAATAAATACAGAAAATTAAAAATATAAAAAAAAATCTAATCAGAACTTAAATTTATCTAGAAATAAATAACCAAATATACTAATTTAAAAAAATTAAAAAATTAATTCTATAAAAAAGAGATAAAATCTATCTTATCTAATATAATATCAAAATAATAAGATTATTAAATAAGCTTAACTATAAAAAGATAAAACTCTTTAAAATTATATAATAAATTTCTCTAGTTAATTATAAACTCAAACTATCTTATAAAATAAGAATATATTTAGTCTTTTATATCTTATTTCTTAAATCTATATTACCAAAAATACTAATAGATAATATTATCAAAATCAAAATCAAAAAACTAGAATACAAAATAAAAGAAATTCTCTAAAAATAAAATAATAAAAACTTCCTTCTTATCAAATAAAAGAATTATCCCTATAGCAAGAATATATAGAAACTAAAAAAAATCTCTATAATTATAAAAAAATACTTAGAGAATAATTAGAAAAATATCTCTAGTAACTAAAATAATTAATAATAGAATATATATTAAAAAAACTAGAATTAGAGCATAAATTCTAGAAAGCCTGCTCTAGCTTTAAATAAAAACCTAAAGCTTTTATAATAAAAATATCTATATTTTTCAAAAAACTAGACTAATTATTATAATCTATCTAATATACAGATTATAAAATAGATTAGAAATAAGAACTAGAGAAAAAAACAACTTTTAAGTTATAATATCTAGAAAATAAGACTTATATAACCAGAGAATTAGAATTATAAAATTAACTAATTAGATTAGATATATTAAATTAGTAATATATCTAATCAACCCAGATATATTAGATTAGCAATATATCTAACTAAGCTAATTAAAAAACTAAATATATAAGAATAGAATATCTATAAATAGAATAGTTTCTTATAGCTCTTTAGTTATTAATCTAAATATTAGATTATATTCTAATCTAATAGCTTATATCAGATAGTAAATACTTATATTTAGAACTTTAGTTACTATTCTATATTTAAAAATAATCTTAATATTACTTTTATTAATATAAATCTTTTATATACTTTAGTATTTTCAGATTATTATAGTATTTATTATATTTTAATAATTCTTATTTAAAAAAATTTAGTATATTTCTCTTAAGTAATATAGAATATAATATCTCTCTAGATTTCTATTTTATCTACTATCTTTTGCTATAAGACTTGCAATAAGCTCAAGCTTAAGATTAAAGCTCTATAGGCCTATATCGAAAAACTCTCTTAGAAAAGAAAAACTTAAATTAAAAGTTATAAAATAGAATAACTAGCTATTTATAAAAAAAAGAAAAGATCTTTTAGGCTTTTATTATTTAATATAAAGTCTATTTCTAATATTATAAAATCTAATTTATAAAGAAATATAAGAAGATTATTTTTATAGAGATCTGCTTTACTAGCAATACTCTTGCTTAGTTTAAATTTTTGCTCTATAATTATCTTAATAATTATAAATATTCTGATAATTATAATAAGAAGATAAAAACTATTTTTAACTCTTTTTAAGAATTTAAGAACTCTATTAAAAAAGTATTTAGTAATCCAAATAAGAAATAAATAGCAGAATAAGCTCTTATAGCTCTATAATAGCAAAAATTAATATTAGAATATATTTTTAAATTTTACTAGCTTAATAAAAAAATTAATTAGAATAATAAAATATTAATATCTAAATTCTATAAAAAAATTTAAGAATTTAATAAAGAATAAATTTTATAAGCTAGATTAATCTAATAATCTAGCTAAATATATTGCTATAGCTATATATATTAATAATAGAAATTTTAAATAAAAATAGAAAAAATAATAGAAAAAGATAGCTTAGCTATAAAACTTCTAGATAAGATCTAATATTAGCAAAAAATACTAATAATTCTATATTTAATTAATCTATCTTTACTAATAATATTCTAATATAATATAAAATAGCAATATATATACTAGCTTTATAGAATTTAATATAGCTAGATAATAATATATTTAGAAAAAAAGCAAAAACTGCTTTAATTATAGCAAATCTAGATATTTTGCTAGAGATTATTACTAATTAGAAAGATAAAACTAGTAATCTATTCTAAAAAAATAATAAATAAATATTATATAATAATAGAAATCTAATTAGCTAAGTAAAAATATTTAGTCTAAATAAATAATAGACTTTATTAATTATAAACTTCTTAACTAGATATTCTGCTATAAAAATAATTACTTATTATATTTTTAGATAAAAAAAAAGCTCAGAATAGTTTCTAAAAATACTAAAAAAAGTAAACAATTAGCAATAGATAGATATAGCCTACTCTATAATATAGTTATAAACTCTAGCAATTCAGACTACTTAAATAACTTTTTTAGCAGCTCTAGAAAATAAGATAAGAAATACTATCTTTTTAATATTAATATAAATACTAGATATTATTAGCAATAGAGAATAAACTTAATATAATTAGCAAATAAAGCATTTTAGAAATACTAAAATAAAAATAATTTTCTAAAAGAAATACTTTAAGATCAATAGCTAGATAATCTACTAGAACTTATTACTCTTAATATAAAAGATAAAGAAATATAATACTAGAAATTTTTAAAAAAAGAAATAAATATCAAAATTAAATATATTATATATAGACTTAATTTATAGAAATTTTTTATATATATTTTACTATAAAATATTAAAATAATATAATATAAGAATTTATAAATTAGCTTTTATTATACTAATTATTATAATATTATATAAATCTTTTATATATATTATAGCTATAGAATCTATTTTAGCAAGAAAATTAGATATAAATAATTTCTTATTAGAAAATATAATCAGATCTTCTAAATAATTAAAGAACTAGCTATTAAGTATAGAAAAATTCTTAATAAAAAAATATTATAATATATATATTAAGCTATTAGAAGATTATTTATAAATATATATTAATAAATAAATATAATAATAATAATATATTATCTTAAGCTATATAATTTATATTTATTAAAAAATATAATAGTAATATCAAAATAAGAAAAAGCGCAGAATTTGCAATTATAGAAAATAGCAAGCTAAGAACTTCTTATAATAAGCAGCTCAGAATTCCCTAAAAGAGAAAGATTGCCTATAAAAAAGATAATAGCTAATCAGAACTATATAATCTCTTTATATAATAATAACAAATTACTATATATATCTAGAATTTTATATAGAAATTTATAGAAAATAATATAATATTATTATTAATAGTAGTATATAAAAAAACTATATTTTATTATTAGTAATTAATAGAAATAAAATATTATAAAAATAAAAAGAAAAATTTATTTAATTATTTATAATTAAAAAAAACTAGTTATATATAACTAAAAATTAATTAATAGAAAAACTAATTATTTATTTATAATAATTAATAAATATAAAATAATAAATTAATTTAATATTATAGATATAATATATAATAAGATAATATTAGAATTTTTATAGCTTAAAAAATATAATTTTTAAATTAATTAAACTATTAGCTAGATTTTCTAGAAATAAGCTATATCTATAGAAATAATTATAATTAAAAATAAAAAGCAGAATCTAATTACTAAAAATAGCTAATAAAAAAAGTATTTAAATAAATCTATAAATATTTTTAAATTAGCAAAAACTAATAACTTATAAAAAAAATTATATAAAATATAAACTTTTAGATATAAAATAAAAATAAGTTAGAATAATAAATATATAAAAATTATAAAAAATCTAATTTAATATAAAATAATAATATAAAATAATAAAAATTATAAAATTATAAAATAAGCTATTATAAATTAATCTAATTTAAAAAAATAATAATAGATTTTAAAAAAAATATATTATAATTTAATCTAATTTAGCAAATAAAAATAAATAATATTAAAATATAATACTAGCAAAAGACTAAAAAATAATAATAAAAATACTTAATAATATCTCTTATTTTTTTAAATAATAAAAATAGAAAAAGAACTAGAATCTATATTTGCTAAAATCTTATAAAAATATCAGAAATTTACTAACTTATTCTTAGAGAAGTTTAAAAACAGACTTCTAAAATATAAGCTCTATAATTATAAAATTTTACTTAAAAAAGAAATTTAGCCTAAATTCTTTCTTATTTATAAATTTAATAAAGTATAACTTAAAATATTTAGAGAATATCTTAATAAAAATCTAAAAAAAGCTATATCAGATTCTTATAATTACTAGCAAAATATCTAATTATATTTATATCTAAAAAAAATAGCAAATTTAGATTATATATTAATTATAAATAATTTAATAATATTATTATTAAAAATTAGTATTTTTTATTATTTATTAAAAAGCTATAAAATTAATTATAAAAAATATAATAATTTATAGTATTTAATTTTAAGAAAAAATATTATTATATCTATATTAAAAAAAAAAATAGAAAATAGCTTTTAGAACTTATTATAAATATTATAAATATTTAATTATATTTTTTAAACTAATTAATATATCTATATTTTTTTAAAAAATAATTAATTATATTTTATATAAATATTTTAATATTTTTATATTATTTATCTAAATAATATTTTTATTTATTTTAAAAATTTTAAAATATATTAATAATATATATAATAAATATTATAAATATTCTAAAATACTAAATTATTAATTAAATTAATAAAAAATTATTTTTATATTTAAAAAATTAATTATTTTAAATATATAATTAAATTAGAATATATTAGTATATAAAAAAATAAAATTAAAATAATTAAAAATTAGCTTAAATTCTAAAATATTAAAAATATTAGAATATTTTTTAGATATACTAATTTTTATAAATAATTTATTAAAAGCTATAGCAAAATTATAAAATTATTTATAAATTTTATAAAAAATAAATAATTTTTTAAATAAATATTAGAAATATATAAAGCCTTTCTTAATATTAAAAAATAAATTATATTAGAATTTATTTTCTATAAAATAGATCTATAAAAATTCTTTAAAATTAAAACTAATATATTAGATTTTATATTTAATAAATAACTTAGATAATAAAATAATTAGAAATATTTCTAAATTATTAATAATTTTTAAAAAAACTAAATAAACTAAAAATTAATTATAAAATTCTAAATAAAAAGCTTATAGCTATTATTAAAATATTTAAAAAATAGCAATATTATCTAATAGATATTAAATATCTAATTATTATATATTTAGATTATAAAAATTTAATAATATTTATAATAATTAAAATTTTAAATAAATAATAAATCTAATAAGCAGAATTTCTCTTATAATTTAATCTCAAAATTATTTATTATAAAAAAATAAAAAATAGCAAAATAAATATTCTTAGCAAATAAGCAAATTACTATAATAAAAGCTAGCAAAATTCTAAAATATCTTTTAATAAAATAAGAATAGAAATTTTATAAGCAAAATAAAAAAATTAAATATTATTTTTAAAATTAATAATTAAAATAAAAAATTAAAAAAAATAATACTAGCAGAATAAAATAAATATATTTAAAATATATATAATATACTAATATATAGTTATTAAAAAATTAAAATAATCTATAAATAAATTAAATAATATTAGAATCTTCTAGATCTTAAAAAAAAATCAAAAATATTATTAAAATATATAATAATTATAAATAAAATAAAATAAAATAGCATAAATTCTATAAATTATTATAATTTTTATTAATATCTAATACCATTTAGTTATCTATTAATTTAGATTTTATTATTAAATTATTTATTTTATAAAAATTCTTAATTAAAATATAATATAATAATATTTTAATAGTAATTTATAAACTAAGCAAATATATTTATTTTCTCTTTTATAAAAAAAGTAATATAGCTAAAAATCTTATATATATATTTTTAAAATAATTATAAGCAATTATAGAATATTATAAGAAATTATTTTAGATAAAAATAGAAAATTTATATTATATTTTTAAATATTACTTATAAAATAGCTTAAAATATATTATAAAATATTAATAATATTCTATTTATAAATAAATAAATAAATAGAATAAATTAATTAGATAATAAAATAATATTTATATTATTATATTAATAAATAATAAAATAATTAAATTAAATTATTATTATTTATATAATTTATATATAATAATATAAATATAAATATAATAAGAAAATTATTATTTTATATATTTTATAAATATTATTTAATAGCTTATTATAAAATATTATCTAAAATAAATACAGAATTAGCAAAATAGCAAATATAGAAAATTAAAAATATATAAAAAAAAATCTAATTAGAACTCAAATTTATCTAAAAATAAATAATTAAATATACTAACTTAAAAAGAATTAAAAAACTAATTTTATAAAAAAGAAATAAAATCTATCTTACTTAATATAATATTAAAATAATAAAATTATTAAATAAGCTTAATTATAAGAAAATAAAATTTTTTAAAATTTTATAATAAATTTCTCTAATTAACTATAAATTTAAACTATTTTATAAAATAAAAATATATCCAGTCTTCTATATCTTATTTCTTAAATCTATATTATTAGAAATACTAATAGATAATACTATTAAAATCGAAATTAAAAAACTAGAATACAAAATAAAAAAATCTTCTAAAAATAAAATAACAAAAACCTCTTTCTTATTAAATAAAAAAATTATCCCTATAGCAAAAATATATAGAAACTAAAGAAAAATCTCTATAATTATAGAAAAATACTTAAAAAATAATTAAAAAAATATCTCTAATAGCTAAAGCAATTAATAATAAAAAATATACTAAAGAAATTAGAACTAAAATATAGATTCTAAAAAGCTTATCTTAGCTTAAAACAAGAATCTAGAGCTTTTATAAAAAAGCACCTATTCTAAAAATATTTAGATCTATAATAGACTAATTAATTTTATCTATAGCAGAATTAGAAAGATTTTTAGAAAATAGCCTCTTAGAAACTAGTATTTTGATATTATAATTAGCCTCCTTAGCAGCAAAGTGCTCTATCTTAGCCTCTTTAGCCTCTATATACTCTAACTCCTCTATAAAGTCTAATCTATAATAAATAGCGCAGAATATCTTCTCCTGCCAGAGTTTCTTTTAGCAATAGATCCAGTTAATCTTTAAATTAAAAATATAATAGACCTTCTCAAATTTCTCTATCTTATTCTCCAGCTTCTAATACTAATAAGAGATTAAGCAGAGATTAGAAGAAGAAGATTCTAATATATTGCAATATAACTAGCCTAGGCAAATATATTTAGAATACTAATTAGAAAATTAGATAAAAATCTAGCAGAAAATTAGGCTATATATCTTATAATTTAAGCAAGAAAATATACTAATATAGAACTCAAAAATAGATTATAATAGAAGATTGCAATTGCAAATCTTAATAGAAAGCACAGAAGAATAAGATTTATTAACTCTATTCAATATCTTAATTAGAAAAATATAACCAGAACAAAAAATAAATAAGAAAAGTATATACAAAAGATTATTAGAAATAATAATCTATAAAAAGAAGATAATATTATAATCTATCCAATATATAAATTACAAAACAGATCAGAAATAAAAACCAGAGAAAAAAACAACTCTCGGATTATAATACCCAAAAAACAAAGCTTATATAACCAGAGAATTAGAATCACAGAATCAACTAATCAGATTAGATATATTAGATCAGTAATATATCCAATCAACCCAAATATATTAAATTAGCAATATATCTAACTAAGCTAATTAAAGAGCCAGATATATAAGAATAGAATATCTACAGATAGAATAGTTTCTTATAGCTCTTTAGTTATTAATCTAAATATTAGATTATACTCTAATCTAATAGCCTATACTAGGCAGTAAATACTTATATTTAGAACTTTAGTTACTATTCTGTATTCAAAAATAGTCTTAGCACTGCTCTTATTAATATAAACCCTTTATATACTTTGGTATCTCCGGATTACTACAGTGCTTATTATACTAATCCGCTATAGAATCCTCTATAACTATAAAACTCTAATCAATTATATCTAGATAACCTTAAGCTATAAAATAAATCTTCTTTTTACAAAAACTACAATCTTCCTCATCAATAAAACTCTCAATAGAATTAAAACTCTAATAAATTATTTCAGCAGCCCTCTTCTCCAAAAAGCAATACTATTTCCTAGCATAATTAAAGCAAGCCTAAAAAGCAAGCAAAGCTTATAAAGCAGCAATATTAGAAAATTTAGCAGCAGCTTTCTTTTCTAGAATTCTACACTTCTTATATATAAAGCAACTAGCTATTACAGATTAATAATACTCAAAAAAAAAAAAAAAAAAAAGAGAAAAAGAAAAACCTACTAGCAAAAGCAGAAAAAGCACCCATATCACAATTCTGACCCAAATAAACATACTCCCTATAATAAGAAGAATTCTCAGCAAAACAATATATTATCCCCTTCTTACAATAATAAGTACAGGCTAGCATTTCAATACCAAAAACCTCAATTAACTCTAAAAGATACTAATACTCTTAGAATTTAAAGAACTTCAGAAAATTACAAAATTTAAAAACCCTATTCAATATCTTAATTAGAAAAATACAATAATAAAAAAGAGATATACAGAAAACTTACAAAAGATTATTAGAGATAATAATCTATAGAAAAGAAATAATATTATAATCTATCTAATATATAGATTATAGATTACCCTATAAAAAAAATAAACAAATATCAGATCTAATACTAGATACTAAGAAATACTTATATAAGCAAAAATTAGAATTATAAGATATAACTAATTAGATAAGATTAGTAGAAAACAGCTACTAATCTATATTAATCCAAATTACTAGAATTAGCTAGCTAATCTAACTAATCTAACTAAAGAGCTAGATATATAAAAATAGAATATCTATAAATAGAATAGTTTCTTATAGCTCTTTAGTTATTAATCTAAATATTAGATTATATTCTAATCTAGTAGCCTATACTAGGCAGTAAATACTTATATTCAGAATTTCAGTTGCTATTCTGTATTTAAGAATAGTCTTAGCACTGCTCTTATTAGTATAAACTTTTTATATATTTTAGAATCTTTAGATTACTGCAGTGCTTATTATATATATATAGAAGATCTATATAATATCGCAATAATTAATATAATAAAAACTAATTTATAGATCTTTATATTATACTATTTTAGTATTTTATAATAAAATATATATAAAGAATTTCTGTAAATTAAGTCTATATATAATATATTCAATTTTAATATCTATCTCTCTTTTTAAGAATTTCTAATATTATATTTCTTTATTTTCTATATTAAGAGTAATAAGTTCTAATAGATTATCTAATTATTAATTCTAAAATATTTTTTTCTTTAAGATTTATTCTTATTTAGGCATTTTTAAAATACTCTATTTGCTAATTATATTAAGCTTATTTTCTATTGCTAGTATTATCTAGTATTTATACTAATATTAAAAAAATAATACTTTTTATTTTATTTTTTAGAGCTATTAAAAGAGTTATTTAAGTAATTTAAATTACTAGAATTTATAACTATATTATAGAGCAGGCTATATCTGCTTATTACTAGCTATTTATTTTTTTTAGTATTTTTGAGAATTATTTTAAGCTTTTTTTATCTAAAAATATAGTAAATAATTATCTTTATAGCAGAATATTTAGTTAAGAAATTTATAATTAATAAAATCTGCTATTTGCTTAAGCTAAATATTTTTACTTAGCTAATTAGATTTCTATTATTATATAATATTTATTTATTTTTTTTTTAGAATAGATTATTAATTTTATTTTTTTAGTTAGTAATAATTTCTAGTAAAATATCTAAATTTATTATAATTAAAGCAGTTTTTGCTTTTTTCTAAATATATTATTATCTAGCTATATTAAATTTTATAAAGCTAGTATATATATTATTATTTTATATTATATTAGAATATTATTAGCAAAGATAATTTAGCTAAATATAGAATTATTAGTATTTTTTGCTAATATTAGATTTTATCTAAAATTTTTATAATTAGGCTATTTCTCTCTATTATTTTTTCTATTTTTATTCAAAATTTCTATTATTAATATATATAGCTATAATAATATATTTAGCTAAATTATTAGATTAATCTAGCTTATAGAATTTATTCTTTATTAAGTTCTTAAGCTTTTTATAAAATTTAGATATTAGTATTTTATTATTTTAATTAATTTTTCTATTAAGCTAATAAAATCTAGAAATATATTCTAATATTAATTTTTGCTATTATAGAGCTATAAGAGCTTATTTTGCTATTTATTTCTTATTTAGATTGCTAAATACTTTTTAATAGAATTTTCAAATTTTTAAAAGAAATTAAAAATAGCTTTTATCTCTTTATTATAATTATTAGAGCACTTATAATTATTAAAATAATTATAGAATAAGAATTTAAATTAAGCAAAAATATTGCTAGTAAAATAGATTTCTATAAAGATAATCTTCTTATATTTCTTTATAAACTAGATTTTATAATATTAAAAATAGATTTTATATTAAATAATAAAAATTTAAAAAATCTCTTTTTCTTTTTATAAATAGCTAGTTATTCTATTTTATAATTCTTAATTTAAGTTTTTTCTTTCTAAAAAAGTTCTTTAATATAAATCTATAAAGCTTTAATCTTAAGCTTAAGCTTATTATAAATCTTATAGCAAAAAATAATAAATAAGATAAAAATCTAAAGAGATATTATATTCTATATTATTTAAAAGAAATATATTAAATTTTTTTAAATAAAAATTATTAAAATATAATAAATACTATAATAATCTAAAAATTCTAAAATATATAAAAAGTTTATATTAATAAAAGCAATATTAAGATTATTCTTAAATATAGAATAATAACTAAAATTCTAAATATAAATATTTACTATTTAATATAAACTACTAGATTAGAATATAATCTAATATTTAAATTAATAATTAAAAAACTATATACTAAATCTATTTACTAGTAATAATTATATTTTTATATATCTAGCTCTTTAGTCTTATCTAAGATACTTATATTCTGATTATTACTAGATAAGTCCCTAAATTATTCGCCTAGCAATCGATTTCTTATAGGCGGTGGGTCCTGTACCCTAACTCTTACTTATGTAATCCTGTGTTCCCTTTTTCTGCACTAGAGTGTTGGACTCTCGGCTCCTGAAGGTCCGTTCCGGGTAGCCTGGGTGCTGTGCCATTTCCCTGTCGTGACCTGCATGTTGGATGGGTCATAACACTCGTCCAGCGCCGCAGCCCGGACGCCCTCCGCATCAAGCTGTCCGACTTTGGCCTCGCCAAGATCGGCAACAGCCTCAAGACGGGCTGCCACTCGGAGACGTACTGCCCCCCGAGATACACCACGATAGCGCGCGGCGCAGGTATACAAGGGCCGTAGACATCTGGTCCCTCGGCGTTGTCATCCTGCGGTTCGCATACAGTCTCCCGAACCCTGGGTACGGGATCGGGATGAGATGGTGCAAGAAGATCGTCAAGGAGGCAAACGACTGGGAGTCAGAGGGCCTGGTCAATATCCTGCAGTGCATGCTGGTCATCGACGCAGAGGCGCGGTATTCGGCCGCCGACTGTTTGCGCGAGGCTTCGCTGCTCATCGACCCGGCTAAGGGCCGCGCTGCAACCCCGACGCCAGCTTCTTGTGACACGGGCCTCGGAGCAACAGCAGCTCGTCTCCATCCTGCAGGACATGGAAGGGGTGAGCAGGAAAGGTTACGTCTCCTGCCGTATAAGGTATGTTTTCCAAAGTTACCTGCTCCGTCGATTGAGACAGCTGCTGATCTGACCGGGGCCCTCAGCAGTCCCTCTCTCAGGCTGACATCGGAGCCCCCAGTGCTCTCGATTGGCCTAGTCCCTCAATGAATGAGAGCCTGGACAGTGCTCTAGATATCGCTCCCGAAGGCTCGAGATACAACCGATCTAACGGTCCGCCGCCAAGCTCGGCGAGACGGTCATCCAGCACCAACAGGAAGACATCTTCGAGATCCAGTGGTAGAAGCACCGAGCGAGCGCCGTCGACCAGCGGACATCCGGAGTCAGATTCTGATGTGGCGTTCTACCAGGACTGCTGGCTGGACCCGCTCCATCCGCTCGGAGGCGGGTCTTCTCTGGCTGCAGCAGGCTGGCCAAGCAGCAAGACGAGAGGGCAGCCGCCATGCCTAGAAATTCCCATAACACGCAACCCGTGCGGGCCGGCTGATGATACAGACGGAGAGCTGGAGCCTTGGGACTGGGAGGACGCGACAGGAGGCCAGATGCCTGGGGATAAAGCGGATGCTCATCGACAAGCTGCCGCGGGTGGAGATGATATCCCACGATGCCAGGGAGATGAGGGGCCTGCGCAATACGTCTGGGCCGAAGGTGAGCGATATATGGCTGGGACTCGGCCCGGCATCACCCGCACGCGTGAGCCCGACCCCGGCCACTCTACTGGTGACAATAGCCGTATAGGAACCCCTTCTCTATTCAAGAAGAGCATGCAGGATCCGATCTCCTAGCAGAAGAGGAACCGTCCGGTTCTGTTTTGCCAAACAAACAAGGGAAGGCACCAGCTCGACCCAGGAGGAAGATCAGGTATGTGTGGTTTCTGGTGCTGTCTTTGATTGCGCGTGTTCTAATATATTACGTAGCCCCCAGGACAAGGCTGTTCTTGAGGCTGCT
Organism: Immersiporthe knoxdaviesiana; assembly: GCA_021117315.1. NCBI lineage: Eukaryota > Fungi > Ascomycota > Sordariomycetes > Diaporthales > Cryphonectriaceae > Immersiporthe > Immersiporthe knoxdaviesiana. The sequence continues at coordinate 1,878,949 of CP088214.1, forward strand.
TATCTACGAGACCCAAGGCCTGGCAAACGCGTACGGTTCAATATTGTACAGTGTGTCTCGATGAACGACCAGCAAGTCCAGGTACAGTGCCTTCGATCATTTCTCTTGTTCCAGAGCCTTTTATACTCATATCAGTCTCCGCTCCCCTAGATCTGGTTTCAAAACCGCCGGCAGGCAGACCGACGACAGAGAAGGTGATTTGGAACATGAGAACGGCCCGGGGTGACCCCACCGGCCACGCCGCACGGCTTGGGCGTAGACATCCATCTTGGTGACTCAATTAAAAAAAAAATGCATCTTTGTGCTGTCAACTGATGCCACTTGTTGACATGATGGCGGAGGGTTAGGCACAGACCTCCGCCCAAGCCCTTGCCTCTTCAGCCTGGCTATCTGTGTATGGCTATTTCTCTGTTATGGCTGCATCCTCTCCTTGTGTCTAGCATCCTCGCGTCCCCCCCACGTTGGTCGGGTTTATGCGGTTTATAGAATCTCTCAGACCCCCTACTACTTTCTTGGGTCGATTGCAATACAGTTGCACGGATCGTATTATATGAGTCGATTACATCTGGTTTTGCTAATATTTGAAGCATCAGCCTCGATCTATCTCATCCTGAGATATTGCCACGCTGATCCTACCTACATTTTGAAACGATTGTCATCGAAAAACCGATCGTGTTTGGTTACTTTGGTACTTAAGTACTCAACTTCATCAGTTAAACACTACAGATTATTGAGTGGGGAGTTACATGGCTCTTGAATCTGTAGGCCGAATATCTCGAGGGGAAAATTGATATGAGACGACTTCTCCCCAGAGAACTTTAGCATTCAAGAAGTGCCTGCGGATGAGGAGCTTGTTGATAATCTTACGTGCTGCTCAACGGAAACCAAGCAAGTGCCTTGAGAAGAACAATATTAATACACGCTATTGCCGAAGCATACTCCAAGTACGAGTGAGCATAAGTAGAAAAAGGAATCATGCGGCCGTTCTCGCCAACTAGTACATGATTCAGAAAATGGAATTTGATTCTTACAGGCTCGAAGTATACTAGAATGCACATTACTGCGTGATAATATGCACATGAAAACACATTGAAGCTAGTTTCTGGGGTGATCATGAACACATGCATGCTGTCAAAGGCCACCCAGTGTTGATGTAGAGAATATTATGAGCCTCTATGGTTTGGGTACCAGGTGCTTGGCCTGTAAAAGTGAGAAGCCTAGTGCTATTGACTGGCTCTACTAGTGACTGGGACTTTCTCTTTGATTTAGCTTTCTCTTGATTCTTACTATTTGATGAAACTGATTATAAAAGTGCATTGCTCACTGGTTGCATTTCTTCTGGAGTGACCAGCTTCGCTGACACTGCAAAAGCGGACCGCTATCTGGGAAGTTGTGCTGAAATCGAAGAACCGCACAATGAAGTAGCTCGTTGGGGAGATATAAGGCCTTCAGAATCTGCTAAAGGTAAGCTCGAGTCTCACTACACTGGTTTCGTCAATTTCATAACACCAGTCACGTATTTGAGTATAGTACGCAAGCAGCAGACGTGTCGAAATTCTGAGTGAAAGAACAAGATACTGGTCAAGTCGTACATGTTGTGAGTTAGGTCAACAGCAAGACACACACAGAGAGAGAGGGGGGGGGGGGAAGAGAGGGGGGAGATTACGGATAGGCAAGAACTGGCCTATTTAGACATGTAACTCACTGAATTATATCTCAGGTGTTGGGACTACTATTACGGATAAGCCATTCCTTTTTGGGGCCGAAGGTGGCTGTAGGAGCTGGGAAGGGGGGCAGATGTCTAGAAGCAAGCCTCTCATAGTTGAGACTCTAAATGTTTGTGGTTTGAGTGTCTGGGTTTAAGAATCTCTTCATATTCAGCAGGATACCGCGCTCATGACTATGGATCCCATCTGTCTTCCAAACCCACAAGTCCTCGCCTAGATCGCTCCAGACCCAGAGATTTGAGGAGGCATACACCACGACGTTGATCCTCTGTTGTTCAGAGACGACTGGCCGCGTAGGGTCTGGAGGGTCTGTCACCTTCAACCATCCACCGGCTGGCTGCAGGCTCCAGACAGCCGCTGCCAGAGCCAAAGAAGGACAAGGGCGACCAGTCAGGGACCGAACAAGAAGATGACGGAGCCAGGAAGCTCCTGGTGGTCGTCATCGACAGCACCAGTAGCCTCCTCGGCAGGCTGGGCCTCGATGGCTCGAGATTCGACCGTGGCTTGAGATTTGACCCAATCGAGGGAGCCGATGAAGGAGGCCTCGCTGGTGTCCCATTTCGGAGGCCGTTGCTGTCCCACAGAGGTTGCTTTGTCGCCACACTTCTCGTCTTCTTCGCCTGGCAGTCCCAGCATGCTTCTGAGGATGGCCTGTCCTCCTTCGTAACACGAGTGCGCCAGGGTGCGTCCGAGATCTCGATGAAGTTGAGGATGTGCTTCGCACGGCGGTGCGATCTGGGGGTTCGGGTGGACATGGTTGAGACGGCCTCGGTTCTTGAAGGGGAAAAAAAGGCGGATAGCTGTCAGGAGCTGATGAGCTGCAAGTTAGTATCGGCAGCCTTGAGAGGAGAGGAGGGAGGATGGCCACATTAGTTACCTGCAAGAGCTATCCTGATGGTGCTTTGGTGGTGAGGGCGTAATGTTCTGCTTGGTCAAAAGGGTACGATGTTCATTTTGAAATTATATATAGAGGTAGAGCTGACTATTATATATTTACAATGCATCAGTACCAAGACAGATGATGTTCAGAGTTGGTGAAGTAGCAGCCCTTAGGGTGTCTGTACATGGCCTAATATTCACTGACAAGACCCACAGTACTTCACTTTCTACCTAGGTATCCACTATATCTTCATAGTGTTTACCACTACCAAAGTTCTTGGTAAATCTCTGGGTGAAATGCTTGGTGAATTCACCATATATTCACTGTCTCTTATAATAAACTGTACGAGTCCGACCGCTATATAGGCCACCACCTCTTCCAGTCAGCTGGGAGTGGTCACTCCTTTTAGCTCGCATATAAACTGCTGCTGACAGGGCATTGTAGCAAGTACACGTCACAAGTGTTCATGCTAACAAGAATGTTTTCAAAGTGAAGTACCAAAGCCCAATTACTCAATTAAAGTTCTACAAGTACCCACTAGTCCTGTCAGCTATCACATGAAGCAATAATACTCTTATTGATAGGCTGAAAAGCTATGTACAAGCTCTATTATTACGAGGTGTGGGCTATTATGTGGCCCCTGCTCTATTATGTGTATTCTATAAGCAAGTATTTCTTTGTTTCTTTCTTTTTTTTTTTTTTTAAAAAAATTGAGCTTCTTGGGATATCTATCTATCTGAACAATTAATACTGGCAGATATCTTTATGAAAGCCATTATGTCAGCAGCCTTTATCTGGAATTTCTTTTTTGATTTCGAAGTGCTCTGGATCCCTGTTGTTCGTGGTCTGCTTCGCGAGCTGCAGGCCGAGTGGTTTACAACACTTGGGAGTAACTTATATCTTCTCACCGTATCTGTATGTGTGCATAGATCGAATACAGGACCGACCGGTCGTTGATAATATGTCTCAGTATCGGCTTCATATAATTAGCACGCATACTTGTTGAAAAAGAAAAAGAGGAGGAGAGAGGGAACCCTCACTGACTAAGTATCGCCTCGGGGTCAAAATATAAGCTCACACAGGCTCGTCTTCCAATCTATTTCCATACATCCAGGTGCCCTAACACGCTGACAGTCACGATACGATTTTGAAACGAGATGGTCTTGTCATGCTCTTGGAATCCGTTTCCGTCCAGCATATCCTGGAGCAGGCATTATAGCCAATGTCGGCTTCCATTTTCAAATCATGTCTGAACGGTATAATGTCACTAAGGACGCTTTCGAGAACAACCCGAATTGCCTAGGTAGACTGCACAGACGGGCCACACAGACGGCTAGGTTCGAGGTCTGGTCAAAGTCACCGTAGCCCACATCAAAGGGCATCTTTGTCCACCATGATTTGAATGTATTAGGATCGGGCGATGTGATGCTGGAACCACGATGACGGTATTAATGGATGGTCTGATGGTGACCACTGGAACAAGGTCTTCTCGAACATCATGTCTAGTGTTTCTCCGCAACGAACTGCGAGAGACCTGATGTGATACGAACCTGTCCTACGACTATTAGAAGACGCTGTGGGAAGCACGTCGGTCAGTGCAGATGCAGCCACGCCAACAACCCAGATCTGATCTGCACTTGGGGCGGCATACAGTACGGCGAGGACCTATGCGCCTCTACCTACTAAGTACTTTAAAGAATAAAGTCTCTGGGAGCACCATGCTACAGGTTCACAGCCATCATGGGCTGGGCAAGTAGCGCGCAGCTTCAATTAATTAGAGTTTAGCGCAACACCAGCGAGAAAGTCGACACTGGGACCTTTGATGTGTTCAAGGCTGAGCTGCACCGAAACGGGGGTCCAATGCGGGTTGCAGCCTATTAGTTAGTGACAGTCGTCTTGCGCAGAAGAGGACGCCTGTGATCCTGTCATGGTTTGGACAGACTCCAGAGGGCGAATTCGTTTCATACGTATATGAGCCAGCGCTCATGCTACAATGAAACTTCGTGCCAGAGATAGGTGAGCTAGGCCCTGTGCTCCTCGGTCAGATGCTTCAGGGTGCGCCAGTGCCCCCAGGGTTTCGTTGCCTCAAAGAGTAGGATAAACATCTCCTTCAAGTGGATGGTATAAGATAATCCGCGTTTGAGTGAGAACTGCTGAAGGCCGTTGATCCGCAACCTGATGTCGAATACCAATGTATAACCTGGATTGAGATGATGCTAAGTACTCATAGGTTATTTTATTCACTTGGGAATGACACTTTAAACCTATAATAACCTAGTCAATTTGTAATATACCATCTTCATTCTTCTACAGCAAGGACATAATCATTGACGAATACACACACACACACAAATTGTGTTTCGAATCCTATGCGAGCACGCGTGTGACCGATGCCAGGACCTTCCCATGCTTCCGGAGCTCAAGAGCCTCTTGAATGATACCCCTGACGGTCCATTCCTGGTAGTCGACCCCCGGCGGACCGTTGGTATTCTTGAAAGACGTCCCGTTGCGAATCGCGTCAGCTACTTTGTCGAAATTGGCCTGGCAGTATTTGTAAACATCATAGGAGGTGATCCATTCCGGACTGCCACCATGGTTCATCAGTGTTACTGCCACACACATTGTAATTAAAAGTGAGAGGCCATTGATGAAAGAAAGCTTACGTTACGACTCGTATAGTATCAGGATTCTCCTTGAAGGCCTCCCAATCCGGCTGATGGTAGATCTCGCGGTTCTCGATGCCAAGTCTCTGAGCCTGGGATACGCGCTCGAATCTGCAGGAATCAAAATCAGTCAGATACATTCGTCTTTTAATCTGTCGTATCCTCCAGGGGAGTGTGGTCAAGCGCACCTCATCTTGGTATGAGCCCTCAGGGCGAGAGGGACATTGTCTTTACCCGCCATTGCTAGGCAGGCTGCGAGGGAGTAGCAATCCTCGATTGCCATGACGGCACCGCTTGCAGATGTCGGCACAAAAGGGTGAGCGGCGTCCCCAATCAGCTGGATGCGTCCTTTGGCGGATGTCCAGTGCGGATGAGGACTGCGCATCACGAGCTTCCAGTTGATGCACTGATCGTTAGGTGTGGCGCGCACGAGGGCTGAGACGGCAGGGTGCCAGCCTTCCTCCACGGTCACGAAGGGGAGGCCGTTGCTGGCCTTGCACTTGGCCGACCAGGCCTCCTCAGCCGTAGCATCTGTATCCCTGTGGGTCAACAGATATGAGACCTAATTTCAATCAGAGTATAACAAAGAACCAGGTAGTTAGCACCAGTATGATATTCCACTAGATCGATCCAGCAGGAAACAGGTAATAGTACTCACAGAGTTCCTCGCAGCGCACTTCGTGGTGACTATGTGCCTATCTGCTGCAATCCAGAGCTGCGTTCCATCTTCCATGTCGCCCCAGAACGACTTGACGGTAGGATCTCGCATGGCGGCATCTGTCCAAAGATATCATCAGCTCTCAGCTTCAAGTCGAGCCTGACAAGAAGCGTGGGTGCAGCTCATAGGAAGGGGAACCTATTGTAGTTACTTACCTAGTGGAAACCTTGCCCGATAAATGGCATAGCCGCTCGGCGCTGGTGCCTCTGGTATGGTAGGCTGATAACAGTGGCTGTCAGCATATGTCTGTAGACAAACGCCTGCATTCACCCAATTCTTTTTTTCTTCTTCTTCTTTGGGCAGGGGGGCGCCTCACCAGCACGCTCAGGGCTTTGCTGCCGATACCATCAGCCGCCACGACAACATCTGCCGAGTAGGTTTGTCCATCCTGCGTCTCGACGTAGCCATGCCTCTCGTCTTCGAAGTACCGCACAACCCTTTTGTCGAACTCCACCTTGACACCCACATCGGTGGCATACGCGTACAGCTCCTCATATAACCCGGCCCGCCATGTGAGCAGCACCTTGAGGCCGTCGTCGCTCAGGTCGTCGCTCAGTCTTGCGAGCTTAGTGCCGTCGTACTTGTAAAAATCAAACATCCGTCCGGCCGAGCAACGGGCTCTGGCGATCTCCAGAAAGCCTGGCCAGTTGAGCCAGCAGCGCTGCGCGCTCTCCGAGACGGCCATCAAATCACCGATCTGATCAAAGCGAGGGCTGCGCTCGAGCAACGGCAGCACCGTGTGCCCCTGGCGGACGGCCTCGATGGCCAGCGTGAGGCCAGCTATGCCGCCGCCGACAATCAGGACGGAGATTCCTGTCGGCGAAGCTCGGACAAAGTCTGCGGAGGACATTTCTGTTTTTGTTGTTGTGATGAGTGTCGATTGGCGTAATAATCAGTACGTGATACACAGGTTGGGAGACCGGAGTGTGCGTTCTAATTGAGCAGGAATTTGATGTTACGAGCCAACTGTGACGGATTTACTTCAGTAGTTTCTCAAAGACTTGCAGGATATAAATATGACCTTTGTCTACTATTTATGCAGCAATAGATCAGGGCTCAAGTGAAGAAATGAACGTGTCTGTGAGTATGAGACCACGCTGCGGACTTCATCATTCGTATTACCTATAACCCTAACCTAAGTGCCGAGACATCCACAGGCGGAAAGCATAATTGGCATATTCAGGGGGACCATACGGAGGCGACTCAACGGTATTTGCCTATTATGAAGGCTTGTATAAGCCGCATACGTGAAAAGGAGAGTTGATGATCCGCACGCCGGGAAAGCTTGCTGCGTTCCGATCCGCACAGGCACTAAAACTCATGTACATACATTATTAGAAAATCTTCGGGGCTGCGGAATACAACAGTAAAAAGGGAGGTACACAGTACTATGGGACACCAGCAGAAGAGGGGCAGCTTGTCTAATCCATCCGGAAAGATCGAGGAGCCCGACGGAGGGTCGCACATGAATTGTTTCCTATCTCTCTGATCATCACTTGTCTAAGCGAGTGATCTTGTGAGGTTAGGTGGCAATTCATGGCGCAGAATCGTGCACTGGGGTGCCTGAGTAATGAAGAACTTTGCTAGGTACAGTACTTGATGATAAATAATGCCATGCATAGATATCTGCACAAATTTTCGGGCCCGATTTAGTATCCGCTGACTAAAGTAAGCAGCTTTGCAGCGTCGCCGTTTTGACCTATCCAACAAGCACATACCGGAATAAACAGACGTGACCACCACGATGGGCAATCAGACAAGTGATGGATCAGTGACCAGTCTATTCGGAGTGCGTACGTGGTGAAAGGAATGAAGAAAAAGGGAGAGAGAGAGGGACAGGCTAGCCCTGGCTATGAAGGAAAAGGAGGTCTCTTGTTTCCCTGGGACCATGTTTCTGTAATGGCTGACGGGCCACGCAGAACAATGAGCCAGATGTCGGATCCAACAGGCATAATCAGAGCTTACAGAAGCCTTCATTACATAACTCAGGGGTAGGCTGAACTATCACGACCCGACCGTGCATCTGTTGGTGTAACCTCAACTCGCAAAACTGAGTACTTCGTATTGTTGCACCTCCTGTGAGCCAGATCTTCCCAGGTGAGGAGTGAGGCAGCTAGCCTCACCTTCATTGCCATTAGAACAATCATTTGTATATCGCCCCTCAGTCCTCATTCTCAGTTCCATATGCATGTACTCGGAAGCCTTACTGCTCGGTACCTATTGAAGGGTCTTCGGATTACTGCAGTGCTGATGACAGTCACGTCAAGATCATAATATTATAGCATCAGCACTTCTTGTTCCTTTTTAATTGCCATGACTTTAGTCAATATGCAAAAAAGTTCGAGACCGAATTATTGTATACTCTGCTTATTTACATTGGGAGCAGAATTCTCCCTATCCGAAAGACACTCGACTAGTAGGTAAGTACTTAAGATCACTACCTACAGAAATCCCCTAGCTACTTGGACCAAGGACGACCGCACAAAAGGGGCCCCCTCAACAATCGTGCCACTAGGCAGAGGCCAGAATCAACACCCATTACGTACAATACGGTCAAGTTGGATGGGCAGCTGGGGCCCGGTGCTCTTAAGTGAAAAGGCCCCGCGTCTCATCGTTCGAGTCAAGAAACATTCGCCGCACTTGTGAGCTTTTTCCTTCTTCTCCATTTTTTTGGGGCTTTCTTTTCTCCCCCCGCTCCCCTCCCGATGGAGGACCCGAAAAGAACCCGAGATAGTGGCATTGTCGGATCAAGTTCACCGGGCAGTGTGGTGCTAATGCGGCATCTGCGAAAAACCCTGGGGCCACAAGCCACGCACCTCTAAGCTACATGCTGGATCTGCGTGAGGATGCCGATTTCTGTCCTCGGTCCCTCGCACCACTACTCCAATGCGAGAGGATCTATCAAAGCATATTCGATCCTAGTGCCGAATATTTTTACAACCAGGGTCACTAATTGCCGAGCCCCTCGACCGAGCTTCCTATTGTTGAGCAGGACTGCATCACTGCAGGGGATATGCACCCCATCAGGCTCCGGGCCCTCCGCTGTCGAACACGCTCCAAGGAGGAGTCTGCAGCCCACTAGGTGCTGCGGTTGCATGTTATGCTTAGGAATCCGGACGTGAATTGCGCCGAATGAGAGGTCCTCTACGTTGATCATGGCTCCCCGGAGGAACTGGGGGTTATTGTGTCCCTGTATAATTGGGGATGTTTAAAGAAACTCATAAAGTGTATGTATAGGAGTATAATAGTTCCGCGTAACATTGAATACGTAAATTAGTAATTGCTAAAGATGCAGGTGAACTTGAGCTGCTTCTAGCTTCCTTTACCGTTATGTTTCACCCCAATGTCGCCTTTCTTCCCTCAGCGCTGCAGGTCTCATAGAATGAATTCGTCTTGATTGTCAGAAGTGAAAGTATATCGCCATAAGGCGAGATTATCTAAGCCATTCCCTCTTGGACACGATGATATCAGCGCCCGGGCTGGTTGGAAAACCATCCCGACATGGTTCTTTTCCCATTCATCGAGTTAAAGCCACAATCCAGTGGCTGTAGTCGTTGTTGGAGACTCTCCTCACTTCTCTAGGCTCCCAACCGTACTTTGTAGCTATTGTCGTTCTCGTTGCCGTCGTCTTGGCCAGGAGGTTGCAGACTTTAATGTCTGTCGCCTGAGAGGGATGCCGACTGTAGCCCTCCATTCCTGCGGTCCCACGAATCGCGAATCACTCTGGGCGATTCAATTCGTGTCCAATGCATCATAAAAACCAAGTTTATCGCTGTACGAATAAAGGGACGGGCCAAGCTTGGATCTATCACAGTGTATGCACTTCCCTTATTGGAAGTGTGGAATCATTGGATGCTTCGGTGCTAAGTCTTGAGCCATTTCACTAAGTCAAGGAATTAGGCACATAATACTGCATTGTTAGTAATTACGTCTGCTCAGGGCAACAAGTTGCGTGGGGAGGGAGGCATCGCAGGAAGGTTAGCACTCCGCCCGCGCACGAAACCGATCCTGTCAGCTTTCAGAAGTGAGCCCAGAACCAATAGAAGCTATAATACCCACTTAAGTAAGCACTTAGACCTATATGATCGAGAAAGAAAGAATAGTAATTCATTCAATTTGATAAGCTTCCCAATTTCCCAGTGTCATTGAATGTAGCAGAGCATATTTTAAGAGAGCCTTGAAAAGTCCTGCGATATCAGGTTTTTACAGCAAGCTTAACAATGCTCCACTATCCTTCACTATACAGTCAATGTAGGTCTTAGGTACTGCAAACACTACAAGGGAATTCACCAATAATCCACTGAACAGGCCACATCGAAACTACTTCTAAAAATAATAAATTTGTTATATGAAGTTTAGCTTCAGCTTTGCTTTTGCATGTTGATATCGGGTAGAATTAAAAATTGTACTGAACATTATGAAAGTAAAAAGTAAACAAACAAACATGAATTAAAATCCAGTTTTCATTCATCAAAAGCAGGCATTTGTTCATTGCCAGATAAAGAAGTTCAGGTCAAGTCCTTCCAGTAGCAGCTGCAACTTATTGAATGGTAATTCGATTCAGAATGCAAATCTCCTGCTTTCTATTGCCTATATAAATAAACCATTTCTCCTATTTCAGACTCCTAAATTTCAGGTTCGGAACGTCCTGTCTCATCAGAACGCCCTGGTTCCTCACAGTGACAATCAATGGACGACAAAAGCGACGAGATCGAGCTTGAGATTACGAGACTGAAGCCAGCTATCGCCAAAGACCGAGCTCTACGCAAGAAAGCAGATGAACAGCCCAAAAAAAAAAAAAAAAAAAAAAAGAAGCGGACAGCGTGATGGAGGAACAAGATCCGCCCAAGAAAGCAGAGGATTGTGCGAACGAGGAGCGACGCCGACGTGAAAAAGCAGAAGAGATGGCGAGACCACAGAAGCTTATGCCTTTCCTTGAGGCTTGCCACTCTCTCAGTCTTGCTATTAAGATAGCCCCTGATCTTTATTTGCCAACGCAAGAGGATCCGACTAGCCCTACCAGCCGACTCTACCCCAAACGAATGATCCCGTGGGACGACTTCCCAGCAAGGCAAGAGAAGATATGGAACCAACTTGCGGAGCCATCTTTTGCTTCCAGGCTCCGGTTCCCAAACCAGCATCAGTTGGACTGCGCGCACGCCATGATCCGTCCCATCAGCAACGATTCTCAACTCTGTCAGTTCGAGCTTGTCACAGTCGAATACCCGGTGGGGAACCTGATTGAAGCATTGAACAATAACCCGCTGCTGCGAGACTGCTTTGATCTGCAGGGGCCCGTCACGTACGAGTACCGGACCAACCTTGGCAGTGACGAAATCACCGGAGCTGCTCAAGGCTGTGTCTTCACAACATCGGACGGCGCAAACATTCCAAAGACAGCTGTCCTGTATGAGGTACCGTATAAACTGCCCCGGGATGTGATCACCACCGGCCTGGCATCCGAGATCCGGCCGAAGCGCGATGTGATCAACAAGGATGGGGAGGATTTCACATTTACGTCGAGAACGCTCGCTGCTGCTGTTGTCACCCAGCTCTTCTCGTTCATGCTTGGCAAGGGCATCCAGTACGGATATATCAGTACTGGGGAGACATTTGTTTTCCTGTACATTCCAGACGACGATCCCAGGATAGTTTACCACTATATAAGCGTGCCGAACATGGACGTTCTCGATGACGACGAGACCAGGCTCCACCGCACAGCCGTTGCACAAGTTCTTGCCTTTGTGCTCCAGTCTCTTCGTGTGGAGCCGCGTCCACAGTCGTGGCACGACAAAGCAGCAGCAAAGCTCGATGTCTGGGCTGTGGAGCACGATGCTATGCTAAGCAGAATACCCGAGAGTGTTCACCAGGGTAGGGAGCCTCTCGCTTCCCCTTACAAGCCTCAGCGGTGGAGTGGTTTCGAACGCTCGCCCATTCTGGCCCATCCAAACTGCCAGCAACTCGACACTCAGCCTAGCTTCAGAGAGGATAACGACGGTAACAAGTCCACCTCTCCTACACTGACTACGGTTCAGTCGACTTATTCTGCACTGGAGGCAGCTACTTCAGGTTCAGTTTCCGGTAACGACCAGAAACAATGTGGGAACAGGCCAGAGCAGCAGCAGCAGGGCGGGGCAGTGAAAATAAGAATACAGGATCGGCCGTACTGCAGTCATGAGTGTCTCCTTGGCCTGGCATATGGTGAACCGATCGACAAGAGCTGCCCTAATGCTGACGACCACGGACCAAAACACATTGCCCGAGCTGAGTTTCTGCATTTAGTCCGAGATCAAATGGCGCGAGACCGCGGCCCTGACGCGGACTCTATTCCGCTCTTTCTGTCTGGCTCGGTCGGAGCGCTCTTCAAGGTCCGTCTTTCGGCTTATGGGTACACTCTCGTTGCCAAGGGCGTGCAGCGGCCAGACCTCGAGCGTCTCCAGCACGAGAATAAGGTTTACGACCAGCTTCGCCCTATCCAGGGAAAGCATGTTCCAGTGTGCCTCGGTCTGACAGATCTGGTTCTGCCATACTACTTCGATAGTGGTGTCTTTGAGCATCTCCTCCTCCTGAGCTGGGCTGGGCATCCCTAGCCAGACGCGTTGACCGCCACACCAGCAAGGGGCCTGTCATCGCTGCAGTTACTAGGGCTTTTGCGAGTCTACATAAACTTCAGGTCATCCACGGCGATGCGGCAGCACGAAACATCATGTACGATAAAGATGTTATGATTGTGGACTTCGAAAGGGCCAAGTTGTGCGGTCCTGGACGCCTTGGCTGTGTTAGCCAGATCAGCCAGGCCGGGGACAGTGAGTCCGGCAGGTCGCAGAACCAACGACATGACCATTTTGCCAGAGAGATAAAGTCAGTCATGGAGAGCGTCTCGGGGTGCTTGGAGCGTTAGCTGTCATGCTAGGGAGCCCATCCTCCTCTGCAAGCAATCCGAGTACGTGAAGAATCGTTGGAGAATTACCAAGGTACGGGCTGGTTTGCAAGGAGGAGGCACGACAGGGCTTAGGAAAGCGGGTGCCGCCTTTGTACAAGGGTACGTGAAAAATATAATATAGATTAGGTAGCATCCTGGTATGCATAGATACTCTGATAGATGGATTCTCTGTGATCATTTATCCAGACTCAAGATCCGCCAAGTAAGCAGCTTTGCAGTAATGAACACATCAATGTCGGGCTATCTCGTAGTATCAGGTGCATACCGGATCACCGGTTGGCCATGCCGAGATCAAGACGTTGGTAATAAGCTCGGCAGACTTTCAATTAAGGCTGAGTTTGGGCTATGAGCGCTCGAAAAGGCAGTGAGTGCCAAGAAAATAAGCCTGATCTTTCAATAAATGTAGTCCCATTCAGCATCAAGTCATAATTATGCTTTGGGAGTTTGTCGGTTTCAGCGTTGTTTCAGGACTGAACACTACAGACTGTTCCATCTATTCGCCAATACTTTCCAACCTCAATCTGCGCATTGTTCTTTTCTGGTTTACATCAACAGTAATTCTCTCACAACAGCAGAATGTTCACTGACAGGATTTACGCCGGCTTGCCAAAGGAAGACCAAGAGGAGTTGCTGGCCAGCTCTGATGCCGACGCCTCAGGAAGAGACTGGCCGCCAGTTCCACCAGGACCCAGGTCCCGCGATGGACCTCTCTCAATCTTGAGAGACCACTGGTGGATCATAACCACCGTCATGCTCAGCGTGATCATTCTTCTACAGCTCGTCATATGGGATACGACCGCAGGCCGTCACAAGAGCAGCTGCATTCAAGTCGGGGGAGACTACGCGCAGAAAGGCCCAATCTGTTCGTCACCAGTCGGGGAAGTGACACAATCCATAGACAGCGTTGATTAACATTTCATAGTCGCAACCGAGGTGCTGAAGTGGAATGCCGATCCCGAGTTCACGCCTCTGAACGCGTCCGAGTTTCTGGAGCCAAGAGTCCAAGCAAAGTGGGAGACGCTCTATCCAGGTCAGCTCGTTATTCTGGATTGATATTCTCCATCTGGCACAATGCACTGGAGTATAATTCCAAGACTAAACCAGAGCAGCTGGAGCAGGTTTCGTCGGCCCAGACGCATCCGTCTATAATTCGACTTCTGTCACGCATCAGCTGCACTGTGTGGTGAGCCTCATCCTGTTTCCTGGCAGCCGTGTTCTACAAATACTTCTAGATACAAGAGCCTTAACTTTCTCGCCAGTACATTATGGGAAAAATTTTCTCCGCGGTGTTGACCGGTTCGCCCAATCTTCCTGAGCCTAATGACTTTGAGGCGCATTTTCTTCACTGTGTCGATTACATGCGCCAAGCTGCAATGTGTGCAGGTGATCTGGCCATCGAGCCGCGTGGAGAGAATGGACAGCCTGGCCAGGTCAACCTTGAAAATGCCTTCAACGGCCTGCATGGTAGGGTTGAGCGCCCATACGCATTTTGCCTAATGGAAATCTGACAGGCTCGCAGTCTGTAAAAACTACGACCAAGTCAAGGGCTACCTCCAGGGTAAGCAGTCTCACGACATCCTGAGGTAGAACACGTACTGACATCCTCGCAGAGCAAGTCAAGGAGGGGGCACGAAACATTCTGCCACTGGATGATTAGTCCGAGAACCTCCAGAATTAGTGTCATTTGAAGAGATGCGTGTGTCGATCTTTAGTCGGTAGTGACATTCAAAATGTTCTTTTTCCCCTTTTCCCTCGTGTTACTGAGGTACTTTTCAACATGCACAAGGTCCAGACCAAGTCGTCATCTACTTTGCCAAAGTTCACTCGAGACAAGATTCCGCCTATCCGAGAGACACTAGACCTGGGCTGTGCAGTCTGAATATCCGATGTCATCTAACCAATGTACTCTCTGAGACGTTCTCCGCTGTCGTGCACTGATATCGACTTGAATATAAGACATTCAGGGAAAAGGACGAAGGAATCGGCCGGCCATCTCAGGTTTTACATGTCACACAAGCATGTCTGATGTTGGTATTACAGAAGCCATGCAGCACCTCAGGCGGAGATCCCAATTCGCCTTGTCAGATGCGAATGCGGAGCGAGTCTTCTCTTGGTCAATGGACGTGGGTTCCAACAGATGGCCCAGATGCCAGGTTGGTGGGCCGTGTCGCCTGCCATCTCACCTCGATGTCTCGCGTCGAAACAGGAGCAGTCAGTACACGACACGCACAGGCTGGGCTAGCCTTGCTCCCTGAAGTCATTGATGTCTCAATCCACCTTCGCTCAAGTTAGACACGTTTCCTATATTGGTGCAGATTATCGAGGGTATCCTACACATATGCACACGTGTGAAGCTCGTTGAGGAGCACAATCCTCGGAGACTTCAACTGTTGTGTTCTCCTAAAAAGCTGTGGACGATGGAGGAGATTTTTGGCGAAATGGGTCGACTGAAGGCCTTCCTTGATGGTAAATCCAGCAATCACTTCTTGTGTGCGCGGATACAGACTCGTCATGTGACGGCCGAGAACCAATATCGACAACCTCGTGCCGGACTAATGGTCAGACGTCGAGTGTTGGCCGTATCTGGTTGCACGGTGCCAAGGGAATCGCGTGGAATCTGCTATAATAGACTTGGCGAGAGCGCCTTGCGACGAGCCAATAATCCTGATTCAGCCGCCCGTAAGACGCGACGCCTCGCAATGATAAGCCTGCTTTCGGGGTCGAAAGCCCTGCCCGCCACATGATCTTAGGCCATCTTGGCCAGCCGAGCGATGGTGGGATGAGCAATGCTAATCACAATGGCACGGAATACATCTACACTCGCCAACACGGGGTTTTCAACTTTACTGAGCGCTTTTCGAAAAGTACGTTGACACAGCTCTTGGTGACCGTCTCCTAAGGTAATGAAGAACGACTCAACCGCTTCTTGATTCGCCTCCTTGATACTTCTCCATCGAGCTTTTGCACCTCATGCCCGCCGACTTCGTGGATCTCCTTCTCCGCCTGGAAGACCATGACATAATTCCATCTTGCCTGAGCGCTGAGCGCCACAAGCCGAGAGACTTTCTCCTCCATTATCTAGGCTGCGAGCAGTTTTTCCAGCGCGAAGAGTACCTAGCTTCGCTCAGCGTCAACCAGGCGAGACAGGTTCATGCGAAGCTCCAGCGGATCCAGTACCTCCGCAACGCGCTGTTCAACGACATTGGAGAGGGCCGCACTTTGGTGCAGAATCTGACCGGCAGCCTGGAGAGATGGAGGGACACAAAGGACTTCCAGGAGGGCATCGATCGTGTCCGAGAGCTCCGGACTCTACATTTCGCCACCAACGGCAAGGCGCAGAAGGATGTGCACATTTCCGCCCGTGGGGGCGAGTATAACCCGGACCTCGATACCAACGCCTACTTTGTTCGCTTCAAGAATGGACGTCCGGTTCACGAGACCTTGGATTCGAGGTTTCAGGAACAGTTTCCATGCTACAGGATTTCCGTCCAGGACCTCATCTACGGCACAGAGGACGAGAGCCCACTGAACGCGCCTGAAAACAGTGTTAACTATTTCCATTTTCCTGCCAATAACATGCTTGTGAGTGATTTGACCCGCGGTTCAAGACAAAAAGGGCGGAAGACAGCAAAGTTTGGTAATTAACAAGAGACTTTGTTTCTCGCTACTAGTGGGCTGAAGTATGCACACCCAGATTTCCTCTCACTTGGAATTCTAACGTCTTGGATCTGCAAGTTCAGAAGGCTGACTGTTAATATGTGTCGAGAATTTGCAGCGTGCGATCGCTCGATATATAAGAAACAAGCCAGTCTCTCTTGTTCCTCCGCAGAGCAAAGGTGTGAGCCTCCCGCCTGGAAACATACCGAACAACCGTTCTATCTTGGAACAGAAGCATTGGAAGAGCCAACAGCAGGCATCCACGGTGACTGGTAAATACCTACGACCAATGTGCGAAGCTGTTTCTACGTCTGCAGGTAAGAAAATCAAATTTATGTATATATCAAGCGAGCAAAGACAGGAGGGAACTTCATGACACTGACAGACAGAATGCGCCTCTTCAGAAGGACACGATGGCATTGCCTTGTTTGTAAGATCGATCGAATCGACTCCAATATCGAGAAAGAGGCCCTAGAATGGATCCATCTACTGACCAAGAACCCCTTCAAGATGCCCTACTTGCATTGGGACACGGCTCGTCACCAAACCAAGATCTCGGAAGCGGTGTACAAGGAGACAGAGAGGCAGAGGAAAGAGAAACTACAGCAGGAACGCCAGCTGGCAGGAATGAGGAGGGTGAGGCACCGAGGCCTTCAGCTGCTCAACGCGCAGAGCCGACAGCCCAACACAGCGTGGCGTTTAGAGAATAGAACAGTCTATGGTATTCCAGACACCAAACTCACGGCGACCCGGCGGTCCTCGACACCACCGAGAAGGACAGCCACAGGGGTTTTTGCGAATATCATGAAGCGCCACGGACGGTTCAGAAAGGTGCCTCTCTGGTCCATATTTACCACAGACGACCGCAACCGTGTGATTGCGGGCACAGAGCTCGGCCAGGCGCTCTTCGACGCAGCCATGCTGTACGAGGCCATGTCCACCTACCGCGAGAAGGCCCTGATCCAGAAGTATCTGCACGAGGATCCTCCGCTCCACCCACGCCGCACTTTGGAGCAGACCAACGAGTGGACGCTGAGCCTGTCGTGGCATGCCAGCGCTCGAGATCAGGTGATTCACCGTGCAACCCGCCCAAAGCAACTGGACTTTCATTCGGTGGACCCCTTCACCAAGGAGTGGCGGGACAGGGTCCGCAAGATCCCTCGCGTTATGATGATCGACCAGCTCTGGATGTGGATTCTGGACGACCAGACCATCATCACATGTTTTCCTGACCAGGGAGACGTGACTGGGCCCAATAATGGACCGGGCCTACATAAGAATATTCGGGACGCTTTTACAAAGATTGGAAAAGGCCACAACAGGGGTGCGTTCGACGTAGCCTTGAATATTTTGGGAGAAGCACTGATATCACGCGCATCTTTATATGCAGTCAAGGTGAGTAGAATCCAGGTCTCTTTTCTGTCTATAATGTACCTCTCAGTCCCTGGTCACAGCTCTCTATTCTGTGGCGAGTATAGGTTTGAGACGATGCATTTACATGAGTAGAAGTATATTAACCTGGCTCATCTTCAGCCACAAGATGGACAGGTCGGAGTTTTGCAGATATTCAGGGAAGCTATTCGAGATGTGGTAAGTGGCAAGCAAATCATGTGCTCATAGGACAACAGGAAAGGCAGCGAGGAGTAAAAGACTGACAGACATTGTGACTACAGGCAAGCAAGCACTCTTTTGGCGCCGAGCAGTACTGGGAATGGGCGAGGATATTCTCGAGGCTCGCCCATACCGAGGTCGACAACGGTCTGAGCGACCTCATCGTGCCATTCCTCGATATCGGCAAGGAAGGCGAGCTGCAGGGGCAGATCAAGAGCATCGTCCGAGACCTGGAGATCATGCTGCGGATATCCATCGAGCAGAAGGAAGTAGTCGAGAAGTTTGAGAAGACGATGCTGCAGCTCGCCAAGGGCAGGCCTACCCCAGACGTGGACCCCTTGCTCATGGAGATACACAGCAACGTTGAAGATCTGGAGGACATGCGCAGGTCGGCCAATGACATCTCCGCCAGTGTACATTCTCCCATTCAAAGAAAGAAAATCCTGGCTACGAAGGATCATTTTCTGAAGGCACTTGTTAACCAGAGACCCACAGCTGGACTATCTGATCTCGCTGAAACAACAGCAGGTAACTGTCGTGCAGGCGTGGCAATCGATGAAGCAGGGCGAGGATACCCAGCGACAAAACGTCACTCTGCTTGTGTTCACTGTGGTGACCGTGGTCTTTGTACGTCGAACAGGCTCTTCCCTTCCTATTGCGTTGAATAACGACGGTGATACTAACAATAATAACAATCGGATGTCATAGTTACCAATGTCATTCATATCAAGCGTGTTTGGAATGAACAATAAGGAGATTGCAGGCCCAGAAGCTCCAATGACACTGAGTGAACAATTCAAGTGGATGAGTGAGGACATCTTTTTTTTTTTTTTTTTTTTTTTTTTTTTTTTAAACCGACCCTCTGTCTTACCATTTTTATTAACAAAAGGTTGTGATAGTCCCCATGTCGTTTGGTATAGTGGCCATCACTTACTACACCGCCTTTGGGAGTCCTGGGAGGATGTCTCGCGACTTGTTCAGATGGGTCTACATCAAATGTGGCATGTACAGACTCTTTGCACCGGGCGACTTGACGATCAGAGGTCTCAGGGATCGGTACATGGACCAGTCGAGGATGAAAGAAAAGGAGCAGGAGTGGGTGCGACGGCGCTCGGAGCAGATGGCCAGGGACGCGCACGAGAGGCGACAGGCGACCAGACGAGCAGCTGTCATCGACGACACATCCATCTCACCAGACACCCCGAGCGTGACGCCGGCGCTGCCGACTCCTCATTCTCATCAGCAGACCGGAATGCTTGCTGTATATCAGGACCTGAACAACAACAGTAGCAGCAGCAACAACAACAACAACACGACGGGCCCTAGGCGCATACGTATTGCGGATATAGTGTAAGGGAGCTGTCTATTCAGTAAGCTAGGATGATTACCGACCATCAAATTCAGGCTCTCTCTCTCGGTGTGTGTGTGTGTGTGTGTATCTCTGTCCCCCTCACCCAGTTTTTTTTTTTTTTTTTGGTGATTTTCTTTGCCCCTCTACCTCTTGCTGGTCCTTCCAATTGTATTAAACGATCGGATAAAAGAAAAAGAAAAAGAAATCATCAAGTCGTCTCTGCATTCTTTCCATCGCCCTCACAGCTTATCGTGTCTGATTATTTGTCCCAGAGGGTGCAGCCTCGGCCAGCGGCGGCGCGGGCACCACCTCTAGCTCGCCGCATACATGTTTGCAGGCCAGTAGCGCATGACCTCTCCTCGAAATGCGCAGTAGTTCATGTCCTCCTGGACAACTCTTTGCACGTCCAGCATCTGACAGTCACTGCAGAAGATAGTCCCGTTAGGCGCTCTGCTTTGTTGCAGACCGATATTCACCCAGGCTACCAGCAGCCGTCGTGGGACCGCCTCGGCGGCTTTCCGTGCCGTCTCATACCTCCGTTGTCTTCTGTCCTGCAGACAGTCATCCCTCGCCATGGCCGCAAGCTCAACAATGCGCTCCTCTTCCAGTGCTTTCCTGGCCTTGTACAGCTCTCCCAACCCGTTGCTCGAGAGACCTCCCCACGCCGCCGTTGCATACCTGCCCTTGATCGTCCGGAGGTTCTCGAGGTCCTCGGCGCGGGAGTCATGCTCTCTCCTGGCTCTGCCCTGGCCATCTACCCAACGTCGTAGAGGATGACATATTATGTCTTGGTAGGCTTGAAGGGTGTATTCCAGACGGTGACGTCGATCAGCCGGCAAGCTGTCGTCCCTCAGTTGTTCTCGAACCACGGAGCGTTGCATCAGGACAATGGTGAAGTTTATTTCGTCGAGCATGGCTACATACAGCTTGTTAAAGACTGTCTGGGCCCTGGCCATCTCGTTCAACGTGGGCGGCAAGACACGGTCCGGGATGGCGGTCGTGGGATCGACTTGCTTCAGCATGTTTTCGAAGCGGAGGGGATTGAAGTGATCAGGCCAGCCAGCTTGTCTGTACATGGTCTTGAATCTTCCATAGAGTTCAGGTCTGTCCTGTGGTGAATACAGCCCACCAGGCATCCACTCGAGGTTCCTGAAGCGCGTGATGATGTCCGTCAGGAAATCGACGGCGGGACGGCTGGGGTATCGCCTCAGGTCATGTCTGTTCGTATACTGGGGGTGCGGCCCGACGCGGAGTCCGTTCGTGTCGTTGAAATAGGGGTCTATCGACCTGTTGCGGCGGGCGTCGACCATCCACATATCCCACGTCTTGGTGTTGAGCACCATCACGCCGCCAGCCGCCCCTTTGTCGCTGAGCGGGCAGTACCAGGGCTTCATGTAGGGCCCGAGCTCATGGTCCCACCCCCTCTCCTCGTGGTGGTCCTCATGGACGTCGTACTCCTCGTACTCCTCCTCCTCCTTCCTGGTCTTGGGAGCGGGGCAGCGGAACAGGTCCGCGATGACACCGAACGGGTCTGCCCAGGAGGCCGACCAGACCTCATCCATCTTGTAGCTCCCGCGGAGGTCTGGCAGCATCTGGCCGCCGAGGACAAACTCGCGCCGGTCGGTGCCGAAGCTCCACCTGACGTCGAATTTGGTGTTCCTCTGCGGGATCATCTGCAGGAGGCTGACGACGTTCTTGTTGATTCCGAGCCGGGCGGGATAGAAGCGGTCCAGGGGAGTGTAGTTATGAGGCGCGAACGCGACAGATGAGGTGGGCAGGTAGTGCATATCAATCAAGAGCTGGATCAGTTCCGTAAACAGGCTGGCGATACGAATGACCATTGTGGCGGCTTTGCTGTGTTGGTTGTCCTCGTTGCGAGGGAAGAAGGGGTAGAGGGGAAAGTAGGTGTCCAGGTCAGCCTCTCCCATGTATACGCTGGGGACGCATGCGAGGCCCTCGTCGTTTCCGTCGGGCATCGTGAAGGTGTGCTTGTGCGTGCTGTGTGTGTGTGTGTGTGTGTGTGTGCTCGTCTGTGTGTTCTCGTGTTGTTTGTGTGTACGAGAGTGCTCAAGGTTGAAGCGTGGGGAGCAGAGAGGGAGGGACCGCTTCACGCCATGAGTGGCTGGAATGCCAGAAACCCCTCTTCTCTCCCGGTACTTTGGAGGGGGCCGGGGGGGCGGCCTGCGATTTGCTGGCTGCGCCTGACAGGCTGCTAAGTACTGTAAGGATGTACTGTGTACAAGCAGTGACAAAGACAAGGTCTTCTGGTTGTTTGCTAATTAGAGCTGGCGCTGATCTGGGCTGGATTTTGTTAGTCCAGTCATACTTTTGATTCTTGATACTATCACAAGGTAGCGTGTGTGGATACGAGCTGGCGACCGGTCAGAACCGAGCCAAGGCGCAATATCAAAAGCAATATTCACGCTATTATCGTGGGACTTGCTTATTTTTTCTTCTTCCTTTCTTTTTCTTCCTGCATCACCGGCCACCATGTTCCCACCACTTGAGGCCAATTAGCACGTAGCTACAAGATTGTTTTTTTCTTCTTCTTCTTTTTTTTCTTTCTTCTTTTGAGACGGCAGGAAATTAATCGCTGAGCTGTTGACACGTCATCAACCACCCGTCTGTGACCAGTGAAGTGCGGTTCCGACAGTTACACAGCATGAAAGAGTTTTCACCCTCAGACATCTTCTTAATCTATTTCATTGCCGCCCAACCTGTCTGGCCAGTAGGAAGTTCCGCGCTCCACCACCATTGCCTATACTGGAGGCCTAGCCCGATGCATGTTGCTCAATAGTTCCATCATCAGGCGGCCAGCAGCAGGATCGGCAGCAGAAGTCCGCCCTGGACAGACAGCGGGGATGGAGGGAGGGAGGAGGGGTTGGGTAGGGGCAGTCAGTGTCTCAGAACCTGCCCTCCATTTTTCCTTTGTACTGATCTCATATGTACATGACCTGAAGTTTGTCGTCCATAGTACTATTTTTTCGAAATACCGGCCATCCCCCCCCCTCCTCTCCTCTCCTCGCCCGTCCTCCCCTTGCCTCTCATCTCTCTCCAGGTACTTCTCTTCCCTCTTCTGCCTGACCCTCCATCAACTCTACTCTATCTTGTGCTGCATTCCAGCTACTTTTCGCAGCTCTCTGCACCTACATCTCTCTCTAAGTTACAGTACACGCGCGCACAACCTACGTTGTTCTTCTACTTTACACGCTTCCTCGCCAAGATGGCTGAAGACACCTCTGCGTTCGAGCCTCGGATCCATGAGCAACTCAGCCGGAACACAGAGCGGCATGTCCGTGGTCAGATGTCGTCCCGCACCCGGGGCTGGTACGGGAAACCTATATATCAGACCCGGCTCAACTTGTATAAATGCCTGTTTTTCAAAAAGCTTCCAACGGACATTAGGTATATGATCTATAAACTTGTACTGGCTCCTGAGATTGTCAACTGCCCCGTCCCCTTCGACATCTCTGATGGACTCATGGACCACGACTTCGACGTCCTGCCCCACCACGAGCTGCCTGATGAGGAACCAGACGAAGATGCACCGAACAACGACCCGAACGGTGGACCGGCCGGTGGTGCCAACGGTCCACCCAACGGTCCACCCAACGGTCAGCCAAACATTCAACCCAACATTCAACCCAACATCCAACCCAACATCCAGCCCAACATCCAACCCAACGGTCAGCCAAACGGTCAGCCAAATATTCAACCCAACGGTCAACCTAACGGCGGAACGAACGGTGGACCGGCCAATGGTGGTGGTCAAACCTCGACTCCGTTGACTCAGCTGGCTGCAGTTCTACCTCAGCCACCAGAGAGGTGGTCCATCGACGCCTTCGACTGGTACCGCCCAGAAACCGCCACAAGGAAAATCTACCATGGGAAGAACCTGCTCCTGACCTGCCGGCTCGCTCACTTCGAAGCGCAGAGGATCCTGGACAAAAATAAGGAGACTATTCTCTGGCATCAGAACGTACCTACGGTCGGCCAAAGTTACCACGACTTCGCCCGGAAACTGCAAAATGCCAGAGGACGGTCACACATTGGCCAGATTCGCTCCTTGCGACTGTATTCGCCTATTGCTATCCTCGTAAGTGTTGGCCCCTCCTATTTTCTCTCTTCTTCTCCTTGTTCCCTCTTCCCCCCTTTCCCCCTTTACAATGTACCACAAATTATACAATATACTGACCCCAGTATGATTACTATACCAGCCCTGCGTGACCATGATATCCTGTTGGAAGCAACAGGCCTACCAGCTGGATGATGGTACCATGATGGGCGCTGCGTGCTACAGCCACCTACGGGACCTTCTGTCCACTGGCCAAGGCCCTGTAGATCCTCTTTGGAGGATGTACCACGACCTCGAGGAATTCCATCTTACCCTGCGGCGTACCGACTGGTATGGCTGGTTTTCGACTGGCTTCAAGCAAGGCATCGACATCTTCACTTCCATTTTAGAGGACGACCCCGAAGACAACCAAGACTCCATCTCCAAACAGATGGAGAATGCCCGCCTGGGCCTGCCGCAGCACCCTATCGACGACTATTCCATCGCCAGTGGGTTCCGCATCATGACCAACCTCAAGAAGCTGACCATCACCTTCGAGACGTCCGAGGACAGGAGGGACCAGATGGAGAGGATGGTGGAGTGGGCCCGGACGTGGCGCTTCGACATCATGGGCTGGCGCCACTGGGTCGTCAGGAACAACATGGATGTGGCGGCCCACCTCGTCTGCCACGAGGAGCCTGAGAAGATGAGCTGGCGCGGCCACAAGTATCACTGGTCCAACGACTGCGTCAAGTGTAGGCATCAGATCAAGGAGCCTAACCCCAACTGCGCATCCTGTAAGAAGAGGGCGGCTATGATCAAGGAGAGTTTGGGCCCCAGGCTGCTGGTGTGGAAGCTGACCTGGACACGCGAGCCGGTCGATCCATCTATGTGACCGCCCACTGCCGCAGCCTAGCGATGATTTAACTGTGGCGCCTGATGTGTTCTGGTTTCTTGTCTTTGTTGTCTTTTTTGTTTTCCTTCTTCTTCTTTTCCTTCTTCTTCTTTTTCTCTTTCTCATTCTTCGTCTTGATTAGGAGTTACTGTTTGTTAGTCCTTGAATTTGTACTCAAGAGGGTAAGGCTTAGTGCTAGGGAAAGGGGGTCAGTGGTGGCATAGCTTAGGGGTCTCTTATCAATCATATCATGGTCATTATTCTAAAGCATCATTCCACTCCTGCATTTGTAAATGATGAGAAGAGTCATGAACCATCAAACATTGTTTATTATCCCTTTGGGCCTCCTGCAAAAGTATCCCAAGGCAGCTCAGGGGTCAGCATCTGCCATATCCTGCTTATACCTCTGCATGCACCTGTCTCTGCTTTCCTTGAAGTCCACATGTGGAGGCGGATAGCCCAACTTCTCAAATTCTTTCCTCTCCATCCTGTTATAGGGGTCGAATACTGCCTTGCCCTCGACATCCTTCAGCTCTGGGACCCACTTCCGGATGTATTCGCCGTGGGGTCACACTTCTCGGCCTGGGCGACGGGGTTGAAGACTGTATAACTCGGCTCCCAGCCCTGTGTGTTATTGCTCAGGTCCCAGTCCACGAGGTTCTCCGCAAAGAACCGCTCCCCCTTCCTGTAGTCGATCAACAGGTTCGTCCGGAGGTAACTGCTGGTGTTCATCCGCAGCCGGTTGTGCATGTACGCCTCGTGGCGCAGCTGTCTCATGCCGGCGTCGACAAATGGCATGCCAGTCTTGCCCTCGCACCACTTCCTCCAGCCCTCTTCGTCGTCCTCCCACTGCACAAAATCAAATTTTAGATTGTGCGGCAGGTTCATGGCGTCGTGCGGCGTGTGTACCAGCGTCTGCCTGTAAAACTCTCGGAAGACAACCTCGCGCACCCAACTCGCGATCCCAGCGTCGCCGGAACCGAAATCACCACCAGCAGCACCGTTGGCGTCCGCTGCGGCCTTGAGGGTCTCCCTGACCGAGATCACCCCGGCTGCAAAGTAAGGCGACAGCCGGCTGGAGTTGTCTGTGGCCGGGGTTGATCTGTTCGTCTTGTAGGTCTTGACCTTTTTGTCGAGGAAGTCATGCAGCCGCTCTAGGCCGGCCTTGTGACCTGCTGGCCACAGTTTGCGAGTGCGTGTCCTATCCTTGTCGGATGCGAACCTGCTCGAGTCCGGCAAGGGCGGGATCTTGGTGCCAAAGAGGTCCTTGAGCTCATCCTGGGCCTTCTTGCTGTTGGCCGCTGGCGGGTCGACCAGGTCGAGGAGCTCGGGCTCGCTGGCCACCTTGGCGACCCAGGCCTTATGATATGGCGTGAAGACCTTCATAGGCCCGCCCGAGCCAGACTTGAGGGCGCCTGGCTCCACTACAGTCTGGTCGTGGAGGAGCTGAAAAACCGTCGTCTCGGACTTGTCTTCCTTCTTCAGCTTTTCAAACACGTCGATATCCCTTCGCAATTCATCCACCTCGTACTCAATATTCGCAAAGATGTGGCTGATGTCATGCTTCTTGACGAGGTCGAGCACCTTTTGGCCCTTTTCCTCACGGCCTTGGGCGGTCAATACGACGAGAGGAATATTCAGGCCGTGCAGCTGCTCCTGGAGCAGGCGTAGAGATTCCAACATGAAATCCGTCCTTGCAGGACTGGTCCCATGCCAGGCAATATCCTCGGGAGACCATAGAAAGCAGGTGACCAGCAAGCCTGATGATCCCTCTCTGGCCTTTGCGGAGGCAGCTGACAGTGCGCGGTTGTCCTCTACTCTGAGGTCCTTGCTGCGGAACCAGTGGAGCACCTTGCGAGGCGCTAGGCTGCTGCCGTTCTTTTGTTGCTCGTCCATATGTTTGAGCAAGGCCCCTAGCGGCGGATGAGCATCAATCTCCTTGGCCCGCTTCGTCGAGGGATGCTTCAGGACCTCCTCCTGAGATGCAGACCGCTCTCGTCGTTTCGACATGTTTTCAATTGTCCTCGTGGTTGAAAAGCTCCGTATACGGACACAGTTCCTCTGTCTCAGATAAAGAATCGTCGGTGGAGCGGGTCTGGAAACTGGCTGCCCAGGGCTAAGTAGACCGAGGAGAGAAGAGTCATTCCCGTTGCTGCTGCTGCAGGGGCCACAATGAGACCGTGGAATTTTCCAACGCAGAGGAGACATGGACGCTGCGGTTAGTTGAATAAATTATCTTGTGGTGAGTTGAACAAGAGAACTTGTAGTAGATATAAAATGAGGTCTATGACACGACGTTCACATATAATGGGACTGCCTATGTCTATGACGCAGATGATGCTGCTGGAGTCAATCCGTTTCCCTGCCGCCTTCTCCGTTCACGGTTGTAGGCTAGCCGTCGTTAGTTTAAGGTGTGCCCAGCTTTTTGTTGTGGATTCCTGCTGAGAGGAACTCAGTTTTCTCACCACCCAAACTAAGTGGTCATGAACAACACTTTGTGAACCTCGAGGGTCACGGGCCAAAGAAGCTTCCCCGCCCTCTCCTAGTCGCTCGCTTTAGTAGTAGGCAATGAACTGTCGTTCTGCCGCTTCAAAGCAATCAATTCTTGGGTAGCCTCAGCATTGAGAAGATGCATCATGCCCTCTATTGTATGAGATTTTCAAAAGGTCCCAAGGCCAGGATGATTACTAAGTAGGTAGGTTTTGGTTCTCCCGATGAACACTTATACAATCATAGAACATGTTTAACTGGGAAAATTCCAAACTTCTCCGATACGGCGCTTTGGAAATTGAGATTCTAATTAAATGACTTGTATGAACAGGAGTATTCAAGTATCTCAGAAATGACTGACAAGAGACTAAACAGCAAAGCACAGTATCAATTAATTAGCAGGCTGAAGGTCTCGCCGACAAAACTTATTCCCGCGAGCCGGAACCGAAGACCCCCTCCCGCCTGCAACCTCGCTCCTTTGACCGACTCCAAATCTCATCGTTACTTGAAAACCCTCAGCGAGGTGACTGTTCCTGTCGAGTTGAAGACCTGGATCACGTTTGTCACAACGCAGCCGGACGGCGGAAGGCCTTGTGAGGAGAACACGCCCCAGCTGAGGAAGTAGCCCTGCGTTCCGTTCACAGAGTCTTGACACGCGAACCAGTTTTGCGAACCGGCAGTGAGTTCATGAAACACCGAGCCTGTAACGACAGGAATGTCAGAAGATATGAAGAAAGAAAAATGAAAAGAAAATAAAATATGACAGAAACTAGGAAAAATATTCACCCACCGTCGTCAATAGCATAGTCAAACTCTTGATAGTCCATCACGCCATACACGTAGTGTGCCACGCCGTACAGCTCACCCAGGTCGGCGACGGCCATGCCGTACACTCCTGGGGTACAGTCTGCACTGTCGGAGAGGTCAAAGACCAGCGAGGTGGTGTATCCATTTGCATCCGGGGTGGAGGTGTTGGTGTATGCTGCAATGCCAGCTGGCGTTAGCCCGAACTCATCTACACCCTATCAATTCCCCCATGCGCCGCCCACCACCCGCATCCTAGATCTAGGGGACATGCGTAATAATACATTGGTTGCAACATACCGAGGGTACCAGAGCTCGCGCTCGTCTCCTGAGCCTGCAAGACCAAGTCTGCCGTGCCGTTGCTTATAGCAGTGAGAGGGACATAAGTGTTGTTTAACTCGATGGCAAGGATAAACTCTTGGCTGGCAGGCGGTGGGGTGGTCCCCTGTGTGCGACGATGTCTAGGCTGGGGTAGAGCCGTCACCACTGTGAGTAAGCCCACCAAGGCCGGTATCAGACTGCAAAGCATTTTCTTTTTCTCGCCTTTTTTTTTCTTTCTTTTTTTGCAATTTGATGAAACGAATTGAGATTAGATAGGACGATAGGGCAAGAATAGAGATTTTGGTGGACGGCAGTTGATTAAGTAAGGGATTTGAAGGTCAAGAGAAACCTCTGGTGAGGAGGGGGATATGACGTTTTAAATAGATGAATAATAGGGCTTCTTCTCCCATGTCCAGCCGCCAAGTCCCGTTAGATTCCTCTCTCTCTCTCTCTCTCTCTCTCTCTCTCTCTTGCAATGTAACAATCAAACCTTGTCATCCTGGCGGGCACCACAGAGACGTGTCGACAATCAGCGATGATCCTATCCGTCCGGGAGTGCGCTGATCGCGCCGACTTGATTTGTCCTGCAGGTGCCCCAGGTCTGGTGATGGGTGCCAATGGTGCACACCGAATGCTGGAGGGACCCGTTTCTTGGTGACTAGCCTGCCACACCTCACCAATGAAGGCGTGGCACTGCCAATGCAGCCCTGGAATACGAGGTTCCTTTGCATTTACGGGGGATCATCGAAAAGTTTTCGTCTTTTTTGAGACAACGTTGAGGTTGAGGTGGTGTGTTGTGCGCGCGCCGACGACGAAGGCCCCCAATTCGCAGAAAGGTCTCATGCCTTTTTTATCTTTTTCTTTTCGGTGGCGTGTCATCTTTCGTGATCAAGTGTCGACGTGGCCATACTTAGTACACATCCACACGGTAGAGTAGAAGAATCCTTCGGTCTTGAGAGGAACCACCCCCGCCTCCCCGTCTCATGCTGGTTGCACCCACCGCGTACCAACAACCTTGATCCGTCGGCTATAGCGACAATTACATAGTACAACGCAAACTCGGGTGCCAGCAAAATCAATCACTTGTAGCGGAGACGGCCTCCTTGGCATTTGTAGTCCTACAGCACTGCAGGAATGTTTGCTGAACCTCTCCTAACCGCACTGCATGCCCGCCCCATGTAACCAACTCTTCCCTCCCGTTGTTTTGTATCCCGTGTGGACGCACAGAGAAGAATGCGTATTTTCGGCGCCTAAACTCTGCTATTACAGAAGCAAGGAGCCTGAAACAATGATGGCCTCCGCCAGCGACACACAGGTACAGTAACATTTTAGCCGGATTCTGCTTGGTACTGCTTTCGCACCTAGAACGTGTTACGAAAGCCCTGATTGATTCTGCCAGTAGTCAACATGGATTCCGAGTCTAAAGTCTAGTCCTAATCTGCGGCGGTCGTCTTTTTTCTCTCTCTCTCTTTTCTTTTTAGCGAAGTGATTTTATTTTTACCAAAAAATCGGCCTGCATTGCTTTCTTTTGCCTAGCCGTCTAATTCGAAGCACCTAGACAAGCCTGCACTGCTGTTCAAGCAGGATATTCGGGTTCCGATTTGATGGTACAGCCAGAGCAATACGGAAACTGCCCAGGTGGTGAAGAGGCTCGCTGTGTCTCTCTGGAGAGGAGCACGGGGGCCTGTCAGTTTACAAGGCGGTACAAGTAGCGTGCCACATTGATGACACATCTCAGTGGAAGGGTCCTGGTTCTCAGCGCAACAGTTTCTTATTTTTATTTTTTTGGTTCTTTTTCTTTTTGCCTAACCCTGCCCCCGTCAGATACCAACACAACGCAAAGCAACGCTGCGCACATCTCATCGGCCCCCGCCTGCCTCCTTAGTTGAACGTTGAAACCTCTTAGCACACCTAATCATCATGTCGTCCGATGCGTATGGATGCATAGCGTTTGTCTTGCCCCACCATCTGTGTTGGTTCGAACAGAACGAGGTGAGATTAATTCCTCGCCATCCAGTGAAGACCTAGTGATGCAGCATAGCAGGGAAGACGACTGCTTCAGAGTCGATTAAAAGTGCTTACAAGATGGTGCCGACACATGCCTGTTTTCGCTCGTCAAAACATCACCTCTATAAGGTGCTAAGGTGCTCTCTAGATTTTCCTAGACAATAGTTCTCGCTTGCTTATACCGCATTTAGCCATTCACCACATAATCCTCTCCGTCTCATCTTGGAGAGCAAGCTCAGTGCTAAGCTCAGCATATTGCTCTTTAATGAATATAGGAGGGTGGGCTTTTTCAGTAAATAGACCGCCATCTGCAGCAATGATGCCCACAATACAATATCGTCGAGCGACAGACCGTCACCACCTTGGACTATAGTATTTGGTACCAATGTTTATGATCAGCACGAGATAGTATTCGACTCCACCCATTTTTTGATGCAGTCTCGCAGATATGTGAGGTAATTATATGACTCCGAAATGGTGTAGTGTTGCCCGACATGTATAGAGCGAAGAGCCACGGACTAGCAAGAAATTGATTTGCCTGGATTATGCTAAAAATCCATTTACGTCCCAAGACGGGGCCAAAAAAAAAAAAAAAAAAAAGTCGGTCACTATGAAGTGGAAAGACATGGCTTTACGATTGGGGTCGATCATGAGCATTTTAGGAGTCAACAACGATTTGTCGTTGGAAGTGGTTGATGTTGAGAAACGTGTGGCCATGACGAACAACTGTCAGTGTCTGCAAATCAGATAAGGGACATGGTGTCTGCGAGTTTGCCCTGATATTATGAGGACGCAAGGCTGGTTGCATGCGAGATTCAGGCTACCTAGGAAGCAGCTGGTAAAGATTAAAGGTCAAAGGCAGGGTTTGAGACCGATCAAGGGACGACATCACCAAAAAGATCGTCGTATGCCAGCAACACAGTGATTTGTGCCTTCGGCTCCTTCAACAGAGGAGGATGACGGCATCGCGCACGAAGAATAGGAGAGGTCTATTCGATGAACAAGTCGTTTTGACTCCTATCTCCCGTGCTCTCTTTCTCTTCCGCCTATTGAGAAGACAATTATACTAGACTCCTTCTGTCTATATGAGTCACGTTGAATCAGTTCATGGCCATATCTCGCCAAGGTACAAGATGGTTCTTCCCGTCTGACAAGAAGGAGGAAGATGTCACATGATGCTAGATTACTTCAGAACCGTGTGGAAATTGCAGAGACGGTGCCACTCTTATTCACAGCAACCAATCATAGGCCATCAGAGACCTGTCTGATATACATAGGGAGGAGAGGATGCGGGGATTCGACCACAGAGTCTGAGAAGCCAGGAACCTTGATCGTCGCCCGTGATGTCTGACGAATCTGCCGACTCTTACTGCCGGGTAACGTAAAGCTGGTGTTGAATCTCGACACGGCGCCTGACGGCGCCCGACGTTGTCAGAGAAGGATAGGGACAAGGAAAGAAAAGAAATAAGAGTGAAGCGACTTGTGCAGAAAGTGATCGAGGCCATCTCGTCCATTAATCAGTACACATTGCCGTGGCGTGAGCCACCTTGGACTGCGTGCCGCTGGCTCTGACTGGCGGACGATGTGCCCCCCCGCGCCTCCTTCCCCTGCCAGCTGGGCGCGACCCTCCATGGCCTTGTCGACACACTCCTCATACTTACCTATCTGACTAAAAGGTCGTGCTGGTTGCCTGTTAGGGAAACATACGATTCTCTCGATTGCGTATAGATATAGTATAAAAACCTCTCTGTTGTCTCGAGGGCGTGGTCTTCGTTGGAAACCATGGATCGTAGGTTGAAACGGGACAAATCTCCAACTTCCTTCACAGATCTTAATAATACCCTGAGGCGACTGCTCGAGCAAGATGAATCCTGTCTACTTCCACGAGAGGCCACTAGGCCACAGTCACGTCCAGGCTCGAGGGTCTGACGCAGGATTCTTTGGCCCTCCTGTCCCTGGACAAGGCCGTCACCACAACCCTCTTCGCCCTCCACACGCTCAACCGATTCCGGTCCAGCAGGGTGGCCATCTCGACCACAGGCAATGCGCACGGGTTTTCCTGTACACACAGCAGCTGCCGTCCATCTGGGCCACCGCACGTCAGGCACTCGCGGGCTGTCTTCGCCGCGGCCATTTTGATCTGGACCTCCCTCTTCAGCGGTGGGCGCTGCTGGTTGGAGACGACGACTACGAGGCCGTGACGGAGGGGCTGGGTATCACGTATCGATACTACCGCTACGACGAGCGCCACAGGCATGGCTGGGATGGCAAGCACAGAAAGGTCTTGTTGGGGTGCACAGAACTTTTGCCAGGGGAGGTTGACCGTCGAGGTAGGCAAGAGAGAAGAAGACCGAAAAAAAAAAAAAAAAAAAAAAAAAAAAAAAAAAAAAGAAAACAAACAAAAGCAAAGAAAGGGAGGGAAAAAAAAAAAAAAAAACCTCGATTTCCAACTTCTGCGGAAAAACAATCTGAGATTTGGCTGACTGACCTTGGGGGCCACTACAGCCCATTACGTGCGCAGAGGCTTGCATCACGATGCTTCCAACAACTGCCAGGAATTTGTCAGAAGGCTGTTTGACGAGCTCAAGCCTGATATGCACCATCTGCGGGAGATCCCTTGTCTTCCTTGGGCGAACGTGAGGAATGTGATGGAGCTGATTGAGTTTATACGCCACTGAAATGTGGGAGTCGAGAAGAAAAAGAAGAAAAAAAAACTTGGATCTCGGGCGAGGGGTGCTTCTCGTTGAGTCTTGGGGCGTGGGCAATCGCTGTCACTCTAGGGGTGCACAGTACAGTACTGGTCCAGCGGGTTGGTGACCCAAACACAACCACCCTGCAATTGAGCGCCAGGGCACCGATGCTGGTACGAGGAGAACTGACGAATGGGATGAATAATGAACCACATGACCTCCATGACTTTTTTTTTTTTTTTTTTTTTTTTCCTACTTATCGTTGGGAAATTGTTTTGAACCCGGGCAAGACGGGCCGGTTGCTTACCCAGCTGCCACACCACTGCCACGTGGTGGTCGATTCCTGGGCGGGTTGATGCTGGATCAACAGCCGATCCCCTACCAGTCATCCTTCTGCAGGCCCCCAAGTACGAGTCCAAAGTCGCAGTTGCTGTGGTAACTTGCCCCGATGAGGATGGGTGTACTCTTCGTGGGCCGTTTTGACAGACTACCATGTACAGACTGGCCATGATAGCGCCATGTCACTCTGCTCGGGCGGTGGACGTTCCTCAGCCCTCCCCGGCGCGTATGTCTTGTGTGTTGTATGGCCAAGGAAATATGAGACCTTTCGAAAAAGGGGAGGGGCCGAAACCCACCATCCAATTAACTGACTAATTAAACCGCTTTCTTTCTTCTTGTTTTTTTTTTAAAAAAAAATTCGCATCCCAGTGGGGAGCCTTAGGAGGACCATAGTAAGCTACTTGAGGGCACCCGGCCCTGTACAAGTGAAATGTAGAAACCACCAGATGACAGACCGTACGCTGTCATGTGAGACGTTTGACCAGCCGTCTACAACACCTTGTTCGGATCTGTAAGACTCGCATCTTCTGCGCCCTATTAGGACGTCTCCTCCGCGTCCTTGTCCCCCTCGTCCTCCTCGTCGACATCAGGGACCTTTGGAAGGTGCGTGGCCTCGGCGGTGTCTACCTTCCAGTAGACACAAGTGCTGGAGAAGGTGAGGTCCGCATCGTCGGGGAAAGGGTACTTCTGATAGATAATCTTGGTATCCAGCTCATGGATCCGAATAAGATCGTCGTAGTAGTCTTCCACCCAGCAACTATAGTCACACATATACGCAAACCTCTGTTAGTCCATGAACACCATCATGTCGACGCACCAAAGGTGCAGGTTGAAAGGAGGGAGTGGGGCGGTGGGGGGTGGCAGCAAGCCTATCTCTCTCTCTCTCTCTCTCATATATACTTACGAGTCCCATACGTCCCAGTCGGTCGTGACGCACATTGCAGGCAGACACTTTTCGAGTGCCTCCTTCCAGACGTCGCGATAGAGGTGGATGCCGTAGACCAGAGTTTCCTCGTCGATCAGAGCATACGACTTGGGAGACTCGAGAACTGTGCCTCCGATGCTCTCGATGAATTGCTTGTCTGACCTGGCGAACCGAGGTTCCTGGTAGAAGCACTCAATCTTGCCCGCGCCGCCGGGCTGTTGTTCCTCTGGGTGCCCGGGCCAGCGAGTTAGCAAGGACCTCTCTTCCTACACACTCAAGCACATAGTAGTGGGGTGTACGTTAAAAACAAAAAAAAAAAAAGAGGTGAAGGTCGGGTTCCCATACCGAGGATCTGCACGATTTTCAGAAAGGCAGCCAATTGGATGTGCGTTCTCTTCTGGACCAGCACGCTGCCGTCCTCAGCGTCGAACGTGCCGATGCCAAGACAGATGGCCCGCTTGATGACCGCATGGTCTGAGGCGTGGCTCCTGACCAGACTGGAGAGTTGGTCGTGGACAGCCGAGTTGAGCCACTCCGCAGAGATGCTCTCGTAGTCACTGCGGATCTCCTCTGCCGAGAGGTTTTGCGTATTGTTAGGTCGAGACTTGCCGACGGGGCCGCCGGCAGGTGGGGCACTGAGTTTCTTCTTGCCTTTACCCTTCTTCTTCACGACCTGAGTCCACGTTCCCGCGTCCTCCTCAGCATCATTATTGTGGACGGGTGTCATGGCTTTGAGGCTTCGGGGGTCGTGCGTGTGCGTACCCGGCTTGACCAAGACGGGAGAGAAAAAAAAAAAACAAGAGAGAGAGAGAAACGGTTTGGTGGGGAGACAGAGACAGAGAGGGGAAAACCTGAGTAGCTGGACAGCGCTAAGAGCCTGCTATAAAAGCTGGGTGCTGTCCTTACTTAGTCATCAATAGTTTTGTGTAACCATCTCCAAGTCCTGTTTTTCACGTAGCACAAGTTATCTCTGAATGCATTGAGATGCGACGTCAGGGCCTCGTGTTGTAAGTGCTGCTGGGCTTTTGTTAGGGGTCCTCGCCAGCCACCAGGAGAGCAGGGCTGTACGCGACCGCCACGGCGCCTAGGAAGATGAAGTCCGTCTGTACATCAACACTTGATATTTCCGCCCTGAAATTTGATACAGCCACAGCGCCTAGCAGGATGAAGAATGCTACCACACAGATCGGACCGGGCGAAGTTTTTCCACCAAAGTATAACAGACGGAACAAACGTGATAACTTAATGGAGGCACATCAATCAGGGCCGTGATCGTCCGGCTGGGCATGTTTTTTGTAGACAGCCATCGAGGCGACAAGACGGATGAACACCATACCAATATAACACTGGCCTGGTCAAAAGCCGTAACGGCCGTAGTGTACCTGTGGCGAACCTGTTCGGCCTGGCCTGCCTTGGCTCTGGCCGGCCACGCTACCTTGTGTGTGATGATCCGAGCCCATTTACCCCGAGCACCAGCCGCGCGACCTCGTCATATTTTTTTTCTCTCTCTTTCTTTCCAGCCCCCTTCCTCCCCCTAAAGCGGACTCGCCCTGTTCGGGGTTGTCTGTAGCACCAGGGCTGGTTCTGTAAGTAGGCGACAGGAGCGATCTCTCGTATCATGACCGTGTCATAAGCGTGTCGGCAGTCGTACAAGGAGATGATAAGCACCTCCCGCACTGTCGAGGAACGAGCCCTCGTCGTGAGGGTAGATGGTCAATCAGTGATGATGGTTATGATCAGCTTTCTTTCTGTCTCGTGCGTTCACATCGGAAACAGATCATCCCAATCCGCCCTCTCACTCTCCCCGCGCCGTCAACGACCCCTTTCCCTCCTCTTCTTCCTTCCTCTTTTTAGCAGCCATGCGCCCCCGCAAGTCCGCCAACTTCTTCTCCAGGGGTATCCTCATGGCTACAAGCCCTGCACGCCGGCTCTCCAGTATGCTGATGCGCTCCACCAGGTCCAGCTCCTGCACCTGGCGACGCTCCGCAACGACGTCCTTGTCCATCTTGAGTCGGGCACCCGTGACGGCGCCGACAATGGTGATGAGGGCGATCGAGCCGGTCAGAACGATGCGGCGGAGGGTCTGGGCGCTAGCTGGAGGGTCGGGGGCGCCCTTGGAGGTCGCTGAGGGCTTGCTAGAGGATGAGCGAGGGGGGGGGGGGGGAGGAGGGGAGGAGGTCTGCGCGCTGTCGATGCAAGGCGGCGGGTGGTGGTGGTGGTGGTGGTGGTAATGCACGAGCCCACAAGGGCTAAAGAGCGTGGTAGTAATCGTAGTGCCATGTTGAACAGCGCATATATCCTCGCTTTCTCTCTGGGGTTTTCGAAATGTCGTCACGAGAACCAGGCTAGAAGAGAGCTCTTCTCTGGAACCCCCTTACCCTCTATCATATCCAGAATCCCTTCCACGCCGCTGCCGCCTCGAGCTCGCGATTCGTTTTTGGCGGGTCGGAGGTCGAGAGGGTCGAGAGCGACGAGGCGTCGGATAGGATGCTGTTGGACCTGCTGTGGTATCTTCTGGCCGCGTGATCTGCTGCTACCGCTCCTCCACCAACACCTCCTCCTACTTCTTCTGCTCTTCGTCCTCCGGCGATGGCCTGCACTGGCCAAGGTAGTTTAGGCAACCAGGA
This sequence comes from Immersiporthe knoxdaviesiana, assembly GCA_021117315.1. Lineage (NCBI taxonomy): Eukaryota > Fungi > Ascomycota > Sordariomycetes > Diaporthales > Cryphonectriaceae > Immersiporthe > Immersiporthe knoxdaviesiana. The sequence goes on from CP088214.1 coordinate 1,915,651, forward strand.
TTCTTCAGTCGTCGGTGTTGTCGTCGTGGTCAGTGGGGGCGCTTTGGTAGATTGTCCTGGCAGTCGTCTTCGTTCCAGCAGGCCGGGCTCTCCTCGCTGTTGGTGCTGGTGGTGCTGTTGTGGGCATGGGAGCAGATCCAGTTCAATGTCTTCTCCTCCTACTCGTACAGGCGCTGCGCAAGTGGGCGATGTGAAGATCGCAGCGCTGGTGTGCAGTGGTATCGATAAGGCTCTTAGTAAGCGCCCTGCAGGGATTCTGGGACTGGTGGTTCTGGACGTTGACATTGCTATCCGATGGGTGGCGGTGGTTGTGCTGCCAAGGAGAGAAATATTTCTGGTAAAGAGGAGGGTTGAAATAGAAAACAAGTCCCTCTTTATTTAGTTGTTTCTTCTCGGTTCAGTTTCCAAAACCCAACCTTTGCGACAGGACAGGAGGGGACAATCCAAGATTATACTTATCAGACAACCTCTTCGGGGGTGAAATGCGTCTCGTGTCAGGTGCGGAAAGGCACCTGGCAGCAGTCTCACGATGCTGAAAATGGCCTCCTGAAACGAGAGAGCATCTCAACTCGACGGGACGAGGGGACCGCCATGGATTTTACAGCACTTCAAGCTCATGAATCAGCCCCTAATTTCTTTCCTAGCCGTTTCGTTTCTTCTTCGGTTTCCGTTGTATTATATCATGGACCATCTCGAAGCTTGTGATCCTTTCTTGTTAGATAGCATAGCTGGATGTTTTAGTCCCTGGCAGATCTGGCGGATCGCAACGGATTCGGCTTGGCCTCACCAACCACCCCGTTGCTACTGTTGGTGGTAACAACAGGACAGCTTGAAGTGGCTACAGTCTGCATTCTGGCCATAATAACCCAAACCCAGCATGGTAACTTCTCACGTGCAAGAAACGATGAAAGCTCGTTGCAGTCTCGCGCATACTGACGGGACATTTCTACAGTACGGATGTACCTGGGGGCAAGCAGTGTCTGACTCGCAGAATCCAGCGTTCCTGCAGATGGTTACAATTCCATGATGACGAGACGATGGGATTTTCGAAACCGTCCTGTACATGACTTGAAGAACTCAGTCTCACTTTGTGTTCCCGTCATAAAATATTAAATTTTGGCATGTACCAGGGATAAGTCGGCCATGACCTTCCAGAAGCTGACAAGCCTAACTGTTAGGCAGTTCAGCTGCGAGGAGCTGGCGGTTTGGTTAGCCCGGAGCGGGCGGGAGCTACTGCAGCGCGTGTCGTGACTGCTGCTGTCACAACTCTCTCAAACCGGGATCAACTGCTTCACCTCTTTCGCCATCAACAACCCAGATCCAAGACTGGGTAGTTGGAGGTTCTCAGACACACACGCACCCACCCACACACACACACACACATACTTGCGATGTCGACACCTCGGGTCTTCATCCTCCGCCATGGTGAGACAGAGTGGTCGCTGAGTGGGAAGCACACCGGCGTCAGCGACATACCGCTCACTGCCAACGGTGAACAAAGGGTCAAGGCCACGGGGAGAGCACTGGTCGGAAACGACCGGCTGATCGTCCCCAAGAGGCTCACGCACATGTCTGTACTCCCGTCCTCGCCTGGCAAGAGCACCACCAAAAAATGATCCTTGCTCACACAAAAGCCACCACCTCCCTGCCGCTAGATTCGTCTCCCCCGCAGGCGGGCCCAGCGCACTTTCGAGCTGCTCAACCTGGGCTTCCAGGACCTGCCGTGGGAGGCTCACGGCCCAGCAGCCCTGGCGGCTCCGACCGAGGCTTGCAGCGCCCGCATCCAGGTCACCGAGGACATCCGCGAGTGGGACTATGGCAACTACGAGGGCATCACCAGCGCTGAGATCCGCAGACTGCGTGCTGAGCAGGGCCTGGACAAGCACTGGGACATCTGGAGAGATGGCTGTCCCGGTGGAGAGTAAGATCAACCTATCATACCTCCTATGTAGTGCAGGTCTACTAACACTTGGCAACGAAAACAAGATCGCCCGAGGAGGTGACGGCCCGTGTGGACCGCCTGATCGCCGAGATTCGCTCCAAGTACCAGGAGCCATACATGCCCTCGTCCTCATCTGCTGCTGCGGCAGTGGACAGGCCTCACGACGGCACCGGTGATGTCCTAGTCGTCGGCCACGGCCACATCCTCCGCGCCTTCGCCATGCGCTGGGTTGGCAAGACGCTCCAGGAGGGCCCGACCTTCTTGATGGAGGCTGGCGGCGTCGGCACCCTCAGCTACGAGCACAAGAGCATCCATGAGCCGGCCATCCTTCTCGGCGGCGCATTCCAGGTCGAGGACCCGGAGGCAACCATTGCAGAGGCCAAGAAGGACTAGGTCTATGCACGGAATAATCGTTACCTGCTGGAGTAATCAGCCACGTCATTGAGGTCAGCGGACTTTGTTGGTAGAACTGAAGAGCAATCTATGTGGAGATGTCCTTCTTGGCTCAAGGTTCGCGATAGATAATTAGACTAGCATCTCGGAGCACATGTGGTTTACCAGAGAGCATAGATGGATGAATAAAGAGTAGAGTGGATGATCACAAGCTCGATAGAATTTTTTCCTTTCTGTCTTATGTTTTCAAGGCCCTCACTCCCGCGTGCGTGGTCAAAGACCGGTTCTACAAATGAACGGTCCTATCTGAAAGATGTGTCTGGATTCTCTACAGCAAAAAAGGCCGCAGCCAACATAGCAAGGGCAGTAACGACAGTCCCTGTGAAGCCGGCGCTGAACCTTGAGCTCTGGTTTGTCTGACTGCCACTGCCGCTACCACTGACCGTCTAATTGACCGTGTTATTCGACCCAACGATGACTGCAAACTCGGCGACCGACGCGCCCACGCCATCATCCCCCGAGGCCTGGTTGCCCCAGATGGACAGCGTGGCGTAGCGACCAGCATACACCGGTGCATCCAGTGTGACATTTGTGGTGTTGCTCGCATACGGCTGTATCAGATTCGCAGTCGCAGCATCGTACGGGCTGCTGACATCGACACTATCGCTGCTGGTAGCGTTGACGACGCCGCTCTGCCCCTGTGCGGCCCCTGTGGTTGCAGCGGTGCTGTTGGAGAAGGCAACACTGTACCCGCGTGGCGGCGCCTGTGCCCAGTCAAACCGGAAGCCGGCAACGAGCTGGCCCTGTGCCCCGGATCCCAGGTCTACGGTGACGCTGCTCGTGGTGTTGGCCTGTGTCGGCTGCCACTTGGTGGACACGGCCCCGTCGTTGGCGGCGAAGGGGAACTGGCCCGGCTCGAAGTCGTCCTCGCTGGCCGCGGGGAGACACTGCGCAATGTTCCCAGCCCAGGTCTTGACGGAAGCCACGTCGCGGTTGGGGATGACGATGGCCTCGCCGGACGCAGCGAGCTGGTAGGCCACCAAGGTCGAGTTGCTCCCGATGGTCACGGGGATGGAGGCGTTGAGGTAGGCCGCGTTGGCGTTGGCGAGGACCCGGTTAGGGATGCGCTGGATGGTGGTGTGCGTGGCGTTTGAGGTCGCGTTGATGGCGTGGCCCTGCCAGTAGAAGGTGCGGTAGTCAAGGCGCGAGATCTGCGGGGGCAGAGACGGGTCGACGTTGACCGCGTCGAGGCGGAGGCGGAGGCCGAGATAGCCAAAGATGGCGACGCGGTTGGCGCCGCCCATGCCTGTCAGGAACGGATACGCAGGATGTGTTCCGCCGTTCAGGGTGTAGTCGTCGATCAGCTGCTCCGAGTACTGGAACCAGGGGGCACGGATATATGGGTATGAAGAATAGATGTCGTAGGTGTACGCAGAGCAGCCCGAGGGGGAGTACGCGTCTGCGACGATGCTGAACACGCCGTATGTCATGCCAGGCCCGTCGTCAGACTGTTTGCCAGCATAATAATTCAGGTCTGAGAGCGAGTACTCGTTTGGGTAGTTGAGGAAGTCATCGATGAGGACGACATCGGCTTGCTTGACAGCTGTATCAGAAGGTTTTTAGAGAGGGATACAACAGTCATTGCTTCGTGTCCAGACCAGAGGAGTAGATAGGTAGGGAAGAAAAGGAGGACAGAAAGGAAGGAAGAGGGCCTCATACAAATAGAACCATTCATTGTCGTATACTCGAGGATGAGCTCCGCTGCCTCGTTCACAGGTATGTCGATATTGATGGACCTTTTGGCTGCGAGGCTGTTCTCCTGCAGCCCAAAGAGCTCGCGGAACGTGTTAGTGGTCTCTAGGTGCGTCTTCATCAGCGCCATTGTATAGCCGGGATTGTCCACGTTGTTTGCGTATTCGTCCTAGTTACAACTCGTCAGCTGGCCACACACACACACACACACACACACACACAATTTTCTTTTCTTGTCAACAGGCAGGAGAGCATAGGAGTAGTACCGGATCAGTTGCATTGGTGAGGCCATATGATCCGGTGGATTCGTTCAGGGTGACAAGCTCCGAGTAAAAGGTGGCGATGGCATCGTATACGGGAAAATAATCCTCTTGGAAGGTTTCAGCGTCTCCACTGACGACGTAGTAATTATATAAATCGAGCCCAATATCGCCATTAATATGGTACTCGTAGTCCTAGAGTATTCAAGTTAGTGTCAGAACACGTATAATAAGAAGAGGGCGAGGGGGAAGAAAAGAGAGAAAAAGGACTCCCTACAAAACACGGTCCTGTGCCAGTGCAGTTTCCAAAACGCCCAGATGTCCATGGGAACACTGCTCCGGCACCCGAGAACTTGCCAGACTCGTTCTGGGAAGACGAGAAGGCCATGTCGACATTCTGCTGCGCTTGAGGGAACAGACGGATTCGGTAGTTGGTGGTTGCGGTGGCAGCCTGAGGGAATGCGACGACAAGCCCTGAAGACATCCAAATGTCTGCGTCCCAGAAGACAAGGCCGGCATCTAATAGTAATGAGACGTGAGGATGCTGTCCCGAAGAATGTGCCCTTATACTCAAAAGCTGGTTCTCCACTCCCTCCTTAGGAGTCTGAGAATGAGAGAGAGAGAGCGCGGCACCAGAGAAGAAGGGCGAGGGGTTAAGGGTCACTTACAGCTATCAGAACCTAGGCCCCCTACAGAGATACTGTTGACGTTGAGCATGGAATTGTTGCCTGCTGCGGCTATCGCATTACTACCGACGGTGTTCTGGAGCATCTGGTAGGGGTTGGTGACGGCTGTGATCTGCAGCTCGACGAGGTATGGGTCACTCGAAAGAGAGCCATTCTCGAAAGAGTAGTCGTCGACCGAGTCCTCCGTCATGATGCTTGCCCATTCAGCGCTGTGACTCTGCAGAAGGCTGTTGAACCCTGCGGCTGCAGCTGAGGCTGAAGCGTCTCGGGCCACAGATTGGGGGTCTGCAAAGGCATCTGTCGATGCTCCTCCGATGTATTTTGTCACGGTCGTGGTGCTGCCGGCGTCCAGGCTGATCTGCACAGACTGCGCGATGGAGGACTGGTTGGCGCCCGCGAGCGAGCTGTCATCGACGAGCTGCGCTGTCGAGATGCTGTCCCCCGACAGGGTCGAGTAGATATACGCCGTCACGTTTGCGATGCCGTTGGGACGTACAGCCGACCAGATGGTTGCGTTGCCGGCGTCGGATCCCTTGTCCACAAAATCCGTCCGAACGGCGCAGTCTCCGTCCAACACGTCCGTCACCGTGACGTCGGTGCTGGCGGAGGCCGTCAGGCTCAGCTGCACTGCGGCCTGGTTGACGGCGAGTTTGGACACAAACATTGTGTACGAGACTGCCAGGGAGGTGCTGTCGCCGCCATCAACACCAGCAGGGGTCCAGGTATAGTTCCACGACAGCACGCCGGACCTGAAGTTCATTGCTGAGCTGAAGTTGGAAATCTGGGAGGCGTCGACTGAGGCATTCAGGATCTGGCCATTGGCTGCCTCTACCGTCAGCCCAGCCCAGTGGGGACCCCAGATACTGTCAATTGTATGATGTCGTCAGCCCAAAGATTTCTGTTCTTTCACATGTTCTAGAGTTGGGCTCCTGCAGGATAAAACGTACTGACACTCTCCCCGCCATACTGATACAGCCACGGGAAGTTGCTCCCATTCGTAGTGGGCTGGGAATCCCAGAACCCGCTGATGGTGGCAAAGGTCTGTCTGCGGCTGAAGAGGGGCCAGCCTGAGATCAGGTCGCCGGCAACTGGCGTATCGACCTCGAAAAAGGGCCCCACTGCTGCCAGGTTAATCCCGAGGTAGCCATTAGCAAGGGACATGCGCGACTGGTAATGGCCCTGGTCGAGGTTTGTGGTCTCGAGGATCCACTTCTCATTGTCCCAAGTGACACCGTCGAAGTGGGTGTCATAAACCTGTTGTCCCAGTACGGAGGAAACAATGGTGGTGAGAGGGAAGAAAAGGAGGAGAAAGGTCCTCGGTGAAGATGGTCGGTCCATCACCGCCGCTGTGGAGAAGGTGAGAGACTGGGGACGTATTTGATTGCTAGAGGGTGAGAGAGACAAAAGATAGAGGGAGAGGCGGGCGAATCAGGTGGGCAGCTGCATGAACGAAGTTTGGTAATGAATAGGGCCTGCTGCACTGCAGTGCTGCTAATCATTGCCCTTTCTTGTTACAGTACTCACTTGTCGGCTTGTCGAACCACGGTACAGTACCGTACCAGCTTGCGAGAACATAAGGAGGGGTGGCCTTGTTATTTCATATCTGCGCTACACATTATGTAGTACATGCCATACTTAAAAATACGTAAGTAAAGTTCACAGCACGGGAGAGGGGAAATTCATCGAAAGGCCAACTCGCTCCACCTCTCTGCCCACCCAAGTACATGGTATATGCACTGCAGGGGGAGAGGGGCCAGCTGGGAAACTCAGAAATACGGACGTACATACCTTGAGGAATGATGGAATCCCTCGAACCGAAACTCTCGTGACCGCTCCGGCTATACCGCATCCAGGGGGAAATCCAGCCACGTCCACGTCATACCTCGACTAAAATACTTGGCCCGAAATCCCGGCCGTTGAGTACTGGACCAGGGCGCCGGGACGCCGGAGCACAGCTGCAGCAGTAGCAGCAGTAGCAGCAGCAGCAGTAGCAGCAGCAGCAGTAGCAGCAGCAGCAGCAGAAGCAACGCAGCTGAACCGGGAACAGGCCCAAACGTGCCGAACCTCCTTTCTTTGCTTGGTAAAAAAAGGGAAAAAGAAAAAGGGATGAGTGAGTGAATCCGGGGTAGAGAATGTGGGGAATAGTCCGTACGCTATCAGGGAACACACGACTAAAGTCATAGCATAAGTACCGGCACTGTCAGCACTTGCACAGGCCTCCCCTGTCCGGATCTGACGGGCTAACCACCACTAACCAGCACCGAGTTCCTTCCTCCACAGTAAGCCCATAAGAATGCCATGTTGTACGTTAGGTCATTAAGTACTTCTGCATTTATTTATTTCTCGGATCTTGGTTCACAATTTGTATGATGGAAATGACTCGGTAATAATGATCCAAAGATGTTGAGATCGTGCCTGTCCATTGTCGAATTAAGGTTGAGGAATGCACACAGCAGTAGTACGTCCGTACCTGCAACAAAACATGTTTTCTTGTCTGTCTGTTGCAATCCTGGGCTGCGGTGGTGATTTTGCTTGGCACAGTACTGGTCTGTGCTAAGCGAAAGCCACCGCCTAGGCAAACTTTGAGCCTGAGATTGCGACAGGGAAAAAGAAAATGGATATCTCAAATAATTCAATTGAAAAAATAGTATTGAAGGCTGCATTTGATTACAAGAGAATCATATTTGTATGGTTATACATACTTTTTGTGCTAGCAGACGCGATTTTACGGCAAAAATATGTCTTTGCAAAAAATGTCTGTGCTGAGCAGATTTTGGCGGGTTCTGAGCCTAAGATTGCGACAGGCGCTTTCTGGCGGAAATTGCCGCTCAAGCAAATCCGCAGCCCGAGATTGCATCGGACAGCACGCAACAACCTTGGCCCCGACCTCTGCCTCCCAGCATCGGAACCGCGTCTTCGTTTCAACGTCGTCGCTGTTGATGAACAATATCTTTCCAACCAGAGCCATATGGCAGCAACGCTGTCCGAGCCTCCGTTGCTCAGTCATCCGATACAAACGACAATGACGTACACGAAGCTGGTTGAGCAGGCCTACCAGGCCTCTGGACCAGCTTCCGCCGACTGCCAGCCCAAGAGAACCCCAACTTCTGCCTCGAGAGCCTACGATCCTACAAAACGGTGTACCAACATCTCGAGGAGCACAAAGAGGCTTCTAGCGGCCCCTGCAAACAATTGGGGCGATGAGAAATTCAAGACTTGTCCCCGGGCTCGACAACCGTTCCGAGGGCTCCGACAACGAAGCTGGTGGGTCGCACTGTACGAACAAGAATCCAGATAGATGAAATATGCCTTTACCCATGGTCTCTGGGCAGCCTGATGATGGGCTGACCTCGCTCTCAAGATCAATGGCGTGATGGCGACGGACCTGGCGGATCCAATCTCTCAAGTTTATGCAAAACCCAAGGTTGCTACAAGTATTTACGAATATACTGAACTTGATGGCATCTCTGCAGAACGCAGCGGCTCATTGACGGCCATACTACCACTCATCTCTGCAGGACTTCACCCCCATAGATGGTCTGGCCGACCTCAGGCACAGGCACGATACCCGCAGCCACCAGGTCCTGCGCCAGCCTCACGATCAGCCCGTCACACTTCTTGGCCACGAGGACATCCACCGTGACGGGGAAGAACTCGTCGTGCTGCGTGATGTTGCTGAACCCGCTCGCCTGCCCCACGGGGAACACGCTGTCCGGGCACTCGCTGAAGACGCTGATGCGCCCCGTCGAGAAGCCAAACGGCACGGACGGTGCCGACCTGTACTCGTTGCGGGGCGTCTGCGAGGCGTCCGACCCCGGGTACAGCAGGATCGCAGAGCTGCACTGGGAGGCGTCGTCCACGGGGGCGAGGATCTCGGAGCCGAACCAGTCCATGAACAACGTCTTGTTGCTGATGGCCAGGTCGAGGGCGTCTTCGGGCTGGCTGTCTGCAAAGGCCCAGCGGATCAGGGGAGCCGGGTCGACAAATGGCAACCTGCCGTCGTGAAGTGCTTTTTTTTGCATAGGAAAAGTCCTCGTTAGCATTGACCTAGAGTAATATTGATAGTCTTCTCATATTGCAGATCGACAACATACCTGCATAGTCGGCGTAGAACGGGTCTCTAACCAACTCTGTCTGTTGCTTTCCGATCAAGGTCGGGTAGGTCAGGTTTAGGAGTTCGTCCAGGGCCACGCCCCCGGCCCCGGTCACGTTTGCATCAGCCCACGCCTCCGAGAGGTCCAGCGCCGTGGCGTTTCCACCGACAAAGGCGGCCAGCTTGTTTGCGAAGTCGATGAGCATCGCATCCGCGTCACCCCCACCGGCGTCGGTGGGGAAGTCGACCGTGTACACCGTTGTCGGGTAGTTGGGCGCCTGGGTGCTGCTGACGAACGAGGTGTAGTTGTCCCCATACAAGACCTGCTGGGCTGCGTCCCACAGGTAAGGGTCTCGCGTCAGGAAGCCTGCCGTGTCCAAGACCGGGCTGAGCGGCATCACGTTGTCCAGAGAGACCAGCCCGTGGGACGGACGGTTGCCGAACAGGCCCTGGACATCGGAGGGCCCGCGGATGCTGCCGCCCGTGTCGCTCCCGACAGCCATGTTGAGCCACTCGTAGCTGGCGATGCTCGCCCCCGCGCCCGACGAGCTCGAGGACGGATCCTGGTAGCCGTCGCCGCGGGGGTTGAAGGGCGAGTGGTAGTCCACCCAGTCCGCCGTGGCAGTCTCGCCGTTGGCAAACTGGCTGGGCTTCTGGAGGCCGACGATCTGCGCCCCTGCGTCGATGAGCCGCTGCATGGCTGGTCCTGTCACGTTGTTCTCTGGGTACAGATTGTACCAGGCCCGGTTTCCATTGGACGACTTGACCCCAGCCAACTGGTAGATATCCTGTTGAATGTGGTCACAAAGGTCAGAATTTATATATTTCTGTTCGTTCCCTTTTTTTTTCCCCTTTCTCTCCTGACACGACATACCTTGACGCCGATGCGAACTCCGGCCAGAGGTTTGTCGGCGGTCTTGGTGAAATAGAGACGGGACGGCACGCCGATGGTCAGAGTTGCTGACGAGGCAACCTGGGCCGAGAGGGGCTGGAAGGACCCCTCTGGAGTCTGGAGGAGGGCTGTTGCAAAAGAGCCAGAAAAGTCGTCATAGAGGCGGTAGACCTGGTGCAGGGCCCCGGTGCTTGTGTCAAGAAAATAGGGCCCAGAGGGTATTGTTGTTGAATTCAGAGCATACGTTGTCGTGTTCGTCATGACTGATCCTCCTGCGCTCATAAACACTGCTCCGGTGAAGCCGTCCTGGAAGACATCGTCGCTTGCCGTCCAGTTGCTGAACAGCTCAACGATCTGTGACTGGGCGATCGTCGTCTCCTGCACGACGGTGACGGGGGCAAAGCCGAAGATACTCCCGACAGAGGACAGCGACTGAGGCTGGACACCGACATGACCTGCGATGAAAGGTGAGATGAAGTAGTCGACATCGTTCAGCACGACGGACAAGCCACTTCCCGTAAGCTGAGAGGAGGAGGAGGAGACGGGCGGGGCGGCGCCGAGGACCAACAGGACGGCCTGGACGAGCCCAAGCCCGCGTGAACGGGTCCACGAGTTGGAGCAGCAGCCGAGCATCGTGAAAAGGAGATCAGTGTGAAGGTTTGCACAAGAGGTGGTCTAGCTGGACTTTCCCAGCACAATGCGTGGACCAATTACGCTTTTTATACTCCTACACAGGTCGACTCTGATGTTTACGGCAATGCAACCTACCATTGTATATGTTATTAGGCAACGCTTACCATGCAAGATCTTATCTCCCCCTCCCCCCTCCTTTTCCTCGGCGGTGTAACGAAATCGGCGAGGAGCCGGGTCATTGTATCAATCTTTTAAATTGCTAGCTTATCTTTATTGCCGGGCCCGGCGATGGTTCGTCCGTGATTCGGACCGGAAATGGAGACCTGTTCACCCCGGGCAAGAACTTGAAAACTATGTAGTCCACAAGGTTTGTGCTTTTATCGCACTGAAATGAAACTGTTGTCGAATCGAATATGGCTTGATCAATACCTACAATCAAGGAGCCGACATGTAACTCCTCGAGATGTCAGAAGGGCTAAGATGCGACGGGACACCAAGATTGTAGGCAGGGCTGACAGAATCTAGGCTCCACCAGGCCTTACAACCCTGCTGAGCTACCTAGATACCTGTTGTAGAATATGCTGCTGTCAGAACTTTACAGACTGAATTCCTGTGGCGATTAGTGGCACCTGCGTATTTGAACATGTTGCCGTAATATTTCACATTCAATTCTTGTGGCGTCTGGTAGCACCTGAACACTGGATGGATGGACAGGGATAGATCATAAGTCCTGTACATAAGTACTGTACTTAGTACGCAACGCACACCCCGGATCGGTTATACCATGTGCGAGACAACTCCTCGGAGAACATCTCCCTTCGACCGTTCTTTGTCACCCTTCTTTCCACTTCAATTGCAGCGGGGGCCCCATTACCATTCCTGTGGCGTGACATTGAGGAAATGAGGACACGAGAAGAAGGAGAAGAAAAAAGACAGCCTCAAAATGAATACAGAGACACCAAGAGAAGCTCCTCAAAACAGCACGGATGCCACCCCCACCATCAGCCCTGGGACCCCGGAAAATGTCGACCCAACCCAGCATGAGCCCAAAGAATCAGGATCCTCCTCCCAAAAGTAGTGGTTCGCATGGCTGCAGGTCATGGGTGCTTGTGCGCTCCATCTGAACACATGATAAGAATGCTTACTCTTTTTTTTTTTTTCCCTCCCAGTGGTTATTTTGAAGCAATTATAGGCCACTCGCGTCGAAAAATATTTAGGAGCTTGATGAATGCGTACGGGGGTCTTTCAAACATTCTACCAGCTGGACTTTCTTAGCGCCGAGTTGTCGTCCCGTATCGCCTGGAATGGCTCCACGCAGGCCTTTCTATTATTCCTCGTTTCTGTCATCACTAATTCCATATTTGACGCAGCCACCTTCGCTCCCTGCTGTGCACTGGCCTCGTCCTAGTCGTTGGGGGCGTGATGCTCGCCAGCATCACCAATCAGCACTGGCAGACATTCCTGACCCAGGCCGTCCTAGTGGGCCTCGGTTTTGGCTGTCTATATCTGCCAGCGCCTGCAGTCGTCTCTCAGTGTTTCCACAGACGTATAGCGCTGGCTATGGGTGTCTCTTCTCCAGGCGCTGCTCTCGGTCTGTGGACCCGTTTCCACAGTTCTTCGAGAGGACTGCGGAGGAACGTGGCTGAGATTCCATGGATCTTGTACGAGTCGTCATATATGCAATCGTTTTTCGCCAGCTTCAGCCTCGCATCGGCGTTCATTGGACTACTCATGCCCTCGGCCTCATCGTTCTAGGAACCACGGTCGCCCCAACCATCCTTTCGAGGTCCATGGCGCCACCAGCAGAAGCAGCAGCAGCATGGAGCATCATCGACCGCACCGCATTCACAGATGGCCCGTATCTCTTGTTCAACCTAGGCCTTGTCTTCGTCTTCATGGGTCTCTACATCGAATTGTACTGCATCCAACTCTTCTCTCGTGACTATACCGATGTCTCTCCTAGGCTCTTCGACTGCCTAGCTGTGATCATCAATGGCTGTCCACTGCTCCGCCGCACAATCTTCGACTACTATGCGGACAGGACAGATTTCATCGACGTGCGGACCGTGGCCGCTCTGATCGGGGCCATCCTGACGTTCTACCTCCTGGCAATTCGTTCAACTACAGCTCTTGTCGTTTACTGCGTGCTGATTGGCATCTGCGCCGACACGTTCATGGGCCTGCCCGCTGCTGGCGTTGTTAGCCTCTCCGCAGACAAGAGAAAGATCGGGACGAGGCCGGGAATGACGCTTGCCACGGTAGGATTCTGCGCGATGGTCATCAATCCGATTGCCGGGGCTATTGTCGGAGGGGATTGAAATTGGGTGGGACTAGTTGTCTAGTGTGGTGCCTTGTTGATCGCCTCGACTGCCTCACTGGTGGCAAGCAAGATCCTCAAAGTCGGCCCTGGTCTGACCAAGGTACTCTGAGACGGTAGTACACGACCTCGCTCAAAATCTTAAGAGGCTAGCTCTGATCGCCTAAACCAGAGCTTCGAAGGAGGGCCATATCCATGGATAGATCTGGAGTCATTCAGACTTGCTAAAGGGCTCAGTAAAGATCACCATTTAATTTATCATGCCTGCATATAGATGTTCTCAACTGGCCCTACAATCATATTTTTTTCTCTTTCTCCTATTCATCTAATGTCCGGTGCCCGAGAGTTCAGTACGAGACCCCCAAAGGCCCAACATTTGTTCTAGATGAGAGGTTCCTGACTCCTCGTATCCATTGTCACATTGTGATTGGACGGCCCTCATGAGACCTCGAGAACTCAGTTCATCTCGTAAGAGGTCTACCGGCGAGCACACAGCCATAAAATGCGATCAGGTGGGGTAAGCTTTGAAGAAACAACCATTTTGACCATTGCATCCTTAGAAGAAGCCCGTAAATTGGTGAATTTGAACGTCATAACAGGTCCCATCAATGATATGGTTCCAGAGGCGTTGTATTGGTTGTCATTGAGATATGCTGATGACGAAGGTCCCAAGGTCGTCCACAAACTATGTAGCGATAATATCAGTCCAAAGAAATCTCCGACGCACTTAATAAAAATGCTGAGGAGCAGATGGCATACGGGATCAGACCGAATCACGGGCACATATTCGAGAAATTTCACACAAGTAAAACCCATTTGATCAAGTCCATCTGATATAAGGCATCTGTCGCAGGAAAATAAAACCTACTAGATCTCTCAGAACTAGCGGGATCTATATATTTTCCTATACTCCCCCTTAGTTTCCGAAGGATAATTCGGTAAATAAACTATATAATTATTTTACCTTATACTCTTTTCCAAACAGTTGATTCTACATCCCAGTATCAAAAGATCAATTCGCTTATATGATTTTCACGAGTTTTTTTTTTTTTAAGCTGGTTATATGTATCTCGATTAATAGCCAAATTCAGTTAGAGTGGCTCATTAATATAGGTTTGTATAGGGAGGGGGTGTGCTGCTGAGCTAATCGGGCTTTATAACTGTTAGGGGAAAATAACGACCGCCAGATCTCTTAGAACTGGGTGCGCCTACACAATCCCCCACAGCATCGAAATTCTCCAAATGCTGTCCAAGCCCAACGAGACGGCAATGGAGATAAAGATGCTATCCTCAAGCGTTAAGACCTGCCATGCACCGAAACGTATCAATCCCAAGCTAGGCAGAGAAGGATGATAACGACAGGGCGGGATGATACTTCACCAGGGTGAAGAGAATGATCCAGTCATCGAGCAAGAAGAGCCTTTGGATGATATCCCTGCGGACGTAAAAACGTGGTGTGACAATAACAATGGGGGTGAAGCTGAAGACCGAGGCGCCACAGCGACAAGCTCTGGTCCAAAGACGCATCAGTAGCCACAATAATATGCGGCTCCAGCACACAGGGCACGTGATAGTAAAGAAGAATGAAATAGTATGCGAGCTAAAAGGAGTGACCACTCCCAGTTAACTGGAAACGGTAGTGGCCTATATTATAGCTGTCGGACTCGCACACCCCCCTTCTACTCTAGAGGTGATCAATCTCTAAGAGTAGTCGATCAGGGAGGCCGAACTGAAATGTGGGTAGAGAGACACTCTAATCATAGAAGTAGTCTCTGAAATGTGGGTCGAGGCGTACTCTTTGCCTCTGAAATGTGGGTTACAGAGCTGGGCTACTAAATCTGCCCAAATTATTGGATAGTAATCCCTAGATGACCTCTCTCTGTGGGTCTCTAGTGCTGCTGTGATGTGTGTAAGTGGGTGTTTTTAGTGACTCCCCAGGCCCTTATTGATCGACAGTAGTTTGAACAGAAGGTTCTCCTAAGTGGGGCTTTTCTCTTGTTATCTACTGAAGTAGAGCGGACTTATAACCTATGTGAGCTAAAGGGAGTGGAACCGGTGGTGGCCTATATAGCGGTCGGACTCGCACAAATAGTGGACTTCGGGACCGTTGACACAAAGTCATCGGGAAGGGGGAGAAGGCAGAAGCAAAAGAACCCACCTAGCGAGGCCATTGGCCCCCATTTCGTTTCCAAGCATGTACCTAGGCACTAACATGGTCCGTGATCTTCTGATCTTTCTCGGTCCCGCAAGTCGATATTCCCACGGCTCGATGCCACGATCTCGGCAATGATTTGCTGAAGAGGGGTGTCATGCGATATATATATATGGGGTATATGGGGTATGCACTGGTTATCGCTAGTGCGTGACAAGCGATAAAATCATTTGCTGCAAGACAATCGACCTAAAGCTGGAGCCATTTCAGATACGACACGCAAGGATTCCACGACGTTGCACTGCAGTCTGCAGTGCATGAAGTCAGGTCATGGTGTTCCAATCGTTGCGCTGGGTCGAGCCAAATCTCTGGACTTGTAAAAGTTCCATGCATATTTGACATCTGAGGGAAAAGTTTAACCGAGGATTGACAAGCCCGTGTACATGAACCATGGCACCCTTCGTCCAACGCAGAACCGCAGATGGGGTTATCTAGAGCAAAAAAAACGGGTATATCTGGCCTTGTTCTTGGGATATTATTGTCACCTAGGCATCGCACAGTCCTCCTTGATTATCTCGCCACCAGTGTACGCAGGCACCATTTGCAATGGCCGCCCAAACAGCTTCCCTTATTGAACAGCTGCATTCTCTGAGTGCGAAGCTGTCTTCGAGTGAGAGCGACCAAAACGTACGGAATGAGGCACTCGGTTTGAGCCGAAGAATTACTGCCAGCCTCGAACAGCCACAAAACGTTGCAGTTGACCTGGCATTTTCTGTGCGTCTACTTTCTCTGTTGCTAAACGCCCCTTTTCTCCTCCACCCCCGTGCAACCCTGATACAGGCATCAGCAGCAGCGCATATTGATTCCGTGCACAGCCCCTCATGGCTACGGCCGCAAGAATAGCCGAAAGCCTAGGCCTCTTCAAGCACATCGCAAGCAGCAATGGGCCGATCAACTCGAAGAAGCTGGCATCACTTTCGAATGGTGAAGAGCTGCTGATTAGTAGGACACCCCGCCTTCATACAAGGAAACCTACTTTGGTTAACACCAGCACACAGTCCGCGTTCTAAGACCCCTCGCAGCCATTGGCTTCGTCCATGAGGTAGAGCAGCAGACATGGGAGGCTACACCTATCACAAAGGCCATGGCCACGGAGGAGATCGCCTCGGGGCATCGAGTGGTGTAAGTCATCTTGCCGACTTTGGCGCACGGGACTCAGAATCTAGATGATTTGGTTGCTTACACTGGACTTAAAAAAAGGGGTGAGATGGTTGTAGGTGCCGGGCAGAAAGCACCGGATTATCTGCGCGAAGCCGGTTATCGCTGCCCGATACATCCTCGTGATGGCTTCATGCAGTATGCCTTCCAGACGAAATTGACGACTTTTGAGCTCTTCAGCTCGATCCCCAGAGTCTTCAAAGACTTCAACACCTTCATGGGAAACGCGATGGGGGCGAGAGGCACCTGGGTTGACTGGTTCCCAGTTCAGGAGCGTCTAATCGATGGAGCCAATGACAGCTCGGCTCTGGTCGTGGATGTAGGAGGTGGCAAAGGCCATGATATGCTCGCATTCCATGCCAAGTATCCAGGTCGAGGGCGTCTGGTTCTCCAGGACCAACAACCCGTGACTGACAGCCTTGTGGCTCTTGACCCAGCCATCGAGGTCGTGGCCCATGACTTCTTCACTGAGCAGCCTGTCAAGGGTATTCAAGACCTTTTCTTTTCTCTTGGGGTTCCATGCGAATTTTTCCATATCAAAGATTGCCTACTGATCCAAAATTAGGTGCCCGAGCGTACCTTTACCACCACATCCTGCACGACTGGTCGGATCCTTATTGTTTGGACATCCTAGAGCAGGTCAAGAAGGCCATGACGCCAGGATATTCCAAGCTTTTCATCCACGAGCTGATCGTCCCGGAGCAGGGAGCCGACAAGTTCACTGCCATATATGACCTGCTCATGATGGCTTTCAATGCTGGGATGGAGAGGACTGAGACTCAGTGGAGAGAGCTGCTCGACAAGGCCGGCTTCGAAGTGATCAAGGTATGGCCGCCCCCACCGACGGGCGCAGCAGGCATTATCGAAGCAGTGCTTAAGGATTAAGAGATTGTTGTATGGGTTGCTTTCATCAACGTTTGTCCTTGCCGAATTGATTACATGGAGGTGATTTCGATAGGGTCTAGTCTCTGAAGCAGTTACACGTCAAATAATTCAATTGAATGTTCTCTCTGAAGCCTATGAATCCAGAGCCTCCCAATTTGCACAGGCATGCATATCAACATCGACATTGGTTGGGTAGAACCCAGACTTGTCATCTTGGTGTTGTGATACTTGATGTAGGTAAGATGGACTCCTCAAGTTGTTATTGGTTCTTATGAGATGAATATCTTTCCATTTGTCTTCACCAGCTCACTATGGACATGTGTGACACGACGTCTATGGGCGTAGTGCACCGCTCAACCAGTCAGCATCCGTGGCCCGACCCCTTCCCAGAGACGAGTAGGTCCTGTATTCCATGTGCCGTAGGTTAAGAGGCCGTCAAGAAGACTAATGGTCCTCTGTTGAGCACGCAGCACATTAAGAATATGCCGCATCCGGATGTTAGTCCCAGGCAGCATAGCATATGCCGTCACCTGTAGTGGGAAGTTGAGACCGCTCATCCCGACAACAAAGCGCCCAGACGCGCGCCTATCCGCCATAAGCCCGAATATGAAGTCTCCGAGGCCGCCGTCCGCTACTGCTCTCGTGTATGCCGCGACGCTCTCGAAGCGGATGAGCGAGTCCACCTCCTCGATCCAGACTGTGAAGGAGGGTTGTTCGCTTCTGCGTCGGTGTCTCGGGCACCTGTAATGCCTGAGTCTTCTGTACATGGCGTATTCTGTAATGCCTTGGCTGAAATACTCCAGTGGAGCATTCGGCTGATGATCCAAAGAGTTGCTGTAATTATGTTAAATTGCTAAGGAGACTGGGGAAAAAGTAGAGGTCTCTGGAACTTTTATATACAAGGTCCGGTACTCGCTTTGTGTATTAGAGACAAACACTTGTCGAGCCCTAGTCGGGCTATAAAGACTGTCACTCTGACTCGCTTGTCTGTGGCTCTCAGTAAGTAAGTCGAGTTCCAGGAATCAGTCTTGGATAAACATGCAGCGATACGTCTTGGTCAGGAATTTCTATTTTTCACCAAAGGAAAGTGCCTCTGAGAATCATAGATTTATTGTATAGTAGATAATGATGTAGACGATTAAATATAGTCGCTACTGACTCGCTATCAAGTAAGTACTCTACTGTGGCTCACCATAATTGCCGTGTTAAGAGCTGACCGTCCGCTACGGAGTAGCTACTTGCTCTTTCTGGAACTGTCCTGACTGTGCCGTACAGTAACAAACTCTCTCTACCCACAGCCTGTAACGCACGTTTCAAAGATGGTCCCTGCCATCTGGTTCGTTTGGGGTTTCCCTGTCACAAAAAAAGCATATGAAATAAACAAACACACTCGTTGTCTTTTCCAAAACAGAAAACACGGAGAGGAAAGGTTCCACTGGGGGGCGCTTCTCCACCTTTTCAACCGAATCTCGAAGGACCCCAGGCGAGACAGCTTCAGCTCCGTTTCAACTGACCGCACCGCTTATCAATAAATCCATGATGGCATGACTATTCATATCAAAAAACCTCTCCTACAACATTTGCACATTTGAACTCGTTACCCTCAACAAACCTACAAACACTCCCTCCAGATTATGTCGAGAGCATGTCCACTACGATGGAAGCGATGGCAGGGCTCAACCTCGGCGTCGGAGTCGGCACTTTCCCGTCCTTGTCGTCCTTGACCATCGTGGCCTCATCATTGGTTCTCTTGTTGATATCATTCCTGTTGTTATTATATATTGTTCGGCTCAACCGCTTCCTCAGCACGACATCGCCAGCTTTTGCAGCCCTCACCCCGCAGCGGTGGACGCGGTCAGAGGTCAAGGACACCTATGACCGCCTCTCCAGGGACCCCATCACCACCGCCGCGTATGCATCCCAGCTGCCGCCAAAGCTGCACCGCCGATACATCATCACGGGCGGGTCGGGCCTCGTGGGAGGGTACATTGTGCTGCAGCTGCTCGAGAGGGGCCAGCCTCCCAACAGCATCCGCATCGTCGACTTCCAGGCGCCGCACCGGACCGACATGCTCAGCGGGCCGGCCGCCGAGGTCGATTTCCAGAAGACGGACATCTCGTCGGCCCAGTCTACAGAGGCCGCCTTCGCAGCACCCTGGGACAACTCCGTCGCCAGCCTGCCGCTGACCGTCTTCCACACGGCTGCCGTGATCATACCCTCGGCGCGCTCTGAGCTCGTCAACGCCTTTTGCGAGTCCGTCAACGTCCTAGGGACAGAGCATGTAGTGGCCGCGGCGCGGAGGGCCGGCGCTGACGTCCTGATCGCCACGTCCAGCGCCTCCATCTCCATCCGGCCCATTGAGTTCTGGGCCAGCCCCTTTGGAAGTGGCGAGACTTTCCCAGGAACCTGTCGCAGGTCCTGGACGAGTCAGACTTTTTTCGTCCGCTGCGTCCTCATGGTGACTTCTTTGGAAACTACCCTGCCTCCAAGGCAAAGGCTGAGAGGATTGTGTGTGGTGCCAACGGAGTGCAGCTCAGGACTGGCTGCATCCGGCCTGCGAACGGGGTGTATGGTCATCCTACCGATAACCTCATCGGTACGCCACTCAATATGCAGACGTATCCCCAGTGAGTACACTCTTTATCTGTTCCAATTTTTTAATTTTTTTTTGTTTCTGGCTGAAAATGATCAAATCGTCAGGTGGGTGACGCACATCGTCCAGAGCTTCGTGCACGGCATCAACTGCGCCGTGGCCCACCTGCAGTTCGAGGCCATCCTCGCGGGCTCCAGCTCCTCTGCCTCGTCCCCCCAGGCCGGCCGCCCGTTCTGCGTGACGGATCCCAACCCGCCCATCTACTATGGCGACCTCTACAATGTCATCTCCACCCTGGCCTGCACGCCCTTCCGTCTGCTCCACATCCCGCCCGCCCCCATGCTGCTACTCTCCTACGCCATCGAGTTCTACAACCTACTCCCCGCGCGGCTCCCCTGGCTGCGCAGGTTCCTGCCGACACTCCCGGGCGATGTCGTCTACCTGGAGCCGGGCCTGTTCTCCATCTGCACGCACCTCGTCGGGGACATGAACGCAGCCTGCAGGCCCGTCGACCAGGGCGGTCTCGGGTACCGCGGTGTGCTGACGACACTCGATGGCATGTGCCAGGAGGTCCTCGACTGGAATCGCGAGCAGGAGCAGCACGCAGAGGAGGCAGCAAGGAGGGCGGGGACGTTGGGAACCAGCAACAGCAGGCGCAGAGGCAGTAGCAAAGGCAAGGTCGGAATGGGTAGCAACCTGGTCGTGGCCAAGTACTACCGCAACAGCGTCTCACTAGCCGAGGAGATCCGCAAGCTGGGCGCAGTGGGCGTGACGGTCAAGGCGTGACTGAGTGAAATCTGGCCTCCTCATTAAGCGACATTCCTAAGAAGAAGAAGAAGAAAAAATGTATTGAATGCCACTCTTGTTCTTCCTAGCCACAGCACACGCTCGGCTCCTGAATTCCCCCGACAGCCATGTTCCCTTCCTCGTCATCAACACCGCTCCCGATCTTGATGCCTTGGCTCTGCAGAATGACTGGCCTTGTCATCCAGTCACAAAAGAACTTGCCGAGCCCGCCGCCAATGATGACGCATATGATCACATAGCCATTGTAGCTCATGACCAGCAGCATCACAAGGTAAGCAAGGCCCAGGGACACAGCGTGGATGGTGGCTCTGATGGCCTGCTGCAGCGGCGACGCACGGAACATGACCGCTCGACCGGCCTGCATCTGGTGGCCCGCTGCGGTGACTGTGGTCTTGTTTCTGCTGCCGTCCTTGGTCGACACGTCGATTTGTTGTTGGTGGTGGTGTTGTTGCTGTTGTTGTACGCTGGCGGCGGCGGCTGCTGCTCCAGCCTGAAAGCTCCGCAGGACCCAGTCATCGAATTCCCTGCCAAGGCGTCTCAGTGCCTCCATTACCATCACCAGGAGGACGGTGCCAATGCATGTAGCCGCGAAGGCGCCATTACTACTGACGTGCCATGATTCTGCAATGAAACCTAATGATACGCAGAGACCGACGAGGAGGAGGGAGGAGGAGGGCAAATTAGTGTCGGAAACTCTAAAGATCGCCCTTTTGTAGCATGCTCCTAGACAGCTCACGAGTTGTCTAGCTCTGCTGAGAAGGACTAGAGAAATTGCAGGAAATTGACAACGAGACTATGCTTACACGAATCAATGGTGTACCAGTTCCACAACATCTATCGGGTTCTCTCATGTCAGTCCACGGTACACGGTTCTGAGCTGACTTTTCCTCTGCTTACCGACTGGTTACACGCCGTCGAACTCGTGTCCATGTCCATCTTGGCCAAGGATTCTAATTGTTGCGCTGGAATAATGGATGCGAGGCAGGTTTGGGCGTAGGCGAGGTTCTGAAGGCAATGAAGAGACTGTGACCTTTGAGCAGACGAGTTGAGAAATGAGAGGCGTTTGGAAATGAAGACCCTACTGAAATTCGAGCGGGCTCGCTGTTGACTTCCTCTCCTCCGTCACGGAACTACAAGGTTGGCAGCCTAGTCACCGGCACGGGCACCGGTCAAAGATAACGTTTTCAACAACTCAAGAAGGGAAAGGGAAAACAACGGACAGCATTCGTGTTGGGTAAGTATTAAGCCAAGACATAAAATGTGCTCAAGTCCGCCGTTCCACCTTTGCCTAGAGACGTGGATCTTGCGCTCCGCCAAGCATTGGCAACGTGGAGGGACCTCACCCAGGACAAAAGAAAGAGAACACGGAGCGGAGCAGGTGTGAACAATACCATGATTGTGCCTTTCTTGGCCTGGCATCCTCACGTATAATACGAGGTGCCCGGCAAGGAGACTTCAGGATCAGAGAGAAAACTTGCTCAGCCTAGCCCCGAGGCTGGTTTCCTGAACACGTATTACGACCCCATTCTGTTCTCTTGTTTACCCTGTGTGAGGAAGAGAATATTTAATTACCTAGCGTGGGTGGAACAATTTTAGGGCGAGAGAACGTCCCGGACCCGGTGCTGCGGGTGTGGGGACGAGCAAGTTTTCCGGAGCGGGCTTGTGCACGACTCGGTATCAAGGGAAGAGACAAACAGAGAGAGATAGAAGAAGAGAGAGAAATTTGAGTGGGATGAAACGAAACAAACGGGCCCAGCCCTTTCGGGGTCAAAGTGTTCTCCTGGTGGGGCTTAGTCTCGGAATCATCGTGATGCTGGTTGGCGAGGACAGAAAACATGCTCATCATGGCGCCTGGGCAGACGACAAAAGTTGCTCGGGCAGCAAGCATCCAGACCGGTCCTTGAGTGGTTGAGATTTTGTAAAATACGGCCTCATTCTTCTTTTGTTTCTCCCTCTTTTTCCTTTTGAGGGCGTTAAGACCAAATGACCGCATGTCTGACAACTTCTTCTTTTCCTCCTCCTCCTTCTCCTCGTCGTCGTCATCGTCCAACCTCTCCTTTTTCATCATCCAATACCTCACGCACCGGGCTGAATAGCTAGATAGCCGATGCCCTGTACATAAATTTGTACATAGTACATCCGCCGTCATCATCATGGCCTGGGGAAGCTGGGTGACTGCGCGGGCGCACATCCAAAACTTCACCGATGCGGACTCGAGTAACACGCAGCACCACTGGGGCTATTACGACCGCATGGTTCCATGCACAAGTGACGCGGTCACGTGTGAGTACCTTGACGTCGTCTATCACGCGCACGACCTCGGGATGCTGTACACGGGTATCTTTTGGTCGTCTATACTTGGCACCTTGCTGCTATGGGGCGTCGCCCGACGGATCCTCGCAGCTCGACGGGGGAGGTGACAAGATGGCAGCAGAATCAACAAAACCTACAGCAGAAATAACAACGACGACAACCACAAAAACAAACACGGAGGCACAACGATACGGACCTTGTCTTGGTGGCACTGAGAGGCTGTACCAGAGCACATCGTCCCTGCTCAGGAGGTATCTCCTCCCGGACTTTGCACCGCGGATCCTAGGCCACGTTACTCGGCTCCAGGTCGTGGTACTGCTGATCCTGGCTGCATACCTGGTCATCTTGAGCTTCGCCGGCATGGTCTACAAGAAATGGTTCACACCCGTCAAGGGGTATCCGGGCCTCTACAGCACCCGCACGTCACTAGGGCCCTTTGCAGACCGCGTGGGCGTGCTCGCGTACGCACTCACCCCGCTGTCGGTGCTGCTCGCCAGCCGCGAGTCCCTGCTGAGCCTCGTCACGGGCATCCCATACCAGAGCTTCTTGTTCCTGCACCGCTGGGTCGGGTACATCATCCTGATCCAGTCCGGCGTGCACACCCTTGGGTGGGTGATCATCGAGACCCGCCTCTACCAGCCGCAGCCAGCGCATTGGAACGACCTCACCGCCGAGCTGTACATCAAGTGGGGGTTTGTGGCTCTGGGGCTGCTGGTCCTGCTCTGGGTGCTGGCCACGCCGCTGGGGATCCGGCTGACCGGGTACGAGTTCTTCCGAAAGGCGCACTACGTGTTAGCCATGGTGTATATCGGGGCCATCATCGGCCACTGGCAGAAGCTGCAGTGCTTCCTCATCCCCGGGATCCTCCTGTGGTTCTTTGACCGGCTGGGCAGGATGGTGCGCACGGCGCTGCTGCACTACCAGTGGATCCCGTCCAGGGGCACATGGGGATTCGAGTCGGCCCAGGCACGACTGACGCACTGGGCGGATGAGGACGCAGGTGATGTCGTCAGGCTGGACTTTGAACATGTGCAGCAGCCCTGGCAGGTGGGCCAGCACTTTTTTCTGTGTTTCCCCGAGAGCAGCATCTGGCAGAGCCACCCCATGACACCCCTCTCCCTCCCGATTGCCGACAGTGCAGGCCGCGTGAGGCATTCGTACGTGATCAGGGCGAGGGCGGGCGAGACCAAAAAGCTTGCACAGGTTGCCTCGACGAAGCTTGCGGCGGCGGCGGCGGCGGCGGAGGCAGATGAGAAGACGGCGCAGGCAGGCGACATCACCACACCTGTAGTCATGACTGGTCCGTATGGTATGGATATGGTCAGCGACCTGCCTTCTGACTCGAATGTGCTGTGCATCGCCGGTGGCACCGGCATCACCTTTGTGCTGCCCGCCCTGCTGAAGCTTGTGAGAGAAAAGCCGAGGAGGGAGAGGAAGGTCGAGCTGGTGTGGGCGGTGAGGAAGGATGTGGATGTGAGGTGGGTGGAGGACGAGCTCGAGGAGATCAAGGGTGCCAGGTGCTCACACGGGGTCCACGTCGACGTGTACATCACGAGAGAGAAGGCTCACTCATCCTCGTCCTTGTCGTCCTCTCCGAAAGCGGATGTGGATGCGGGTGCAGGTAGCTCGGGCTGTGACTGCGACGACATCTCTCACCATCACCCGGACGACATCCAGGTTCCCGAGGCGAGGAGACCCATGCTGCGTGATATCGTCGAGGCATTCACTGGTTCCGTCACACAGGGCTCGACGACGCTATACGCAAGTGGTCCTGGCGGGATGATAGGGGATCTGAGAATGGTGGTGGCAGCTTGCAACGAGGCCAACAAGGTGTGGGGTGGTGACAGCACGGGCGCTGTGAGACTTGTATGTGATGACCGGCTGGAGTGACGCTGGTGGCCTGTTACCATTGAGGAATTCATCGTCATGACAATTTGAAACTCGCTCTCCCCAAAACATACCAAGTACGTCCGTACTCGTCGATGCCACTACGTAATCAGTTACGGGACGGCAGGAGGGGATCACGTCATCAGCTGGCAGCCAGCTGGCAGTGCCTGGCAGGAGGAAAGAGCCGCTGACTAATGTTACACACCCTTGTCGTCTCATTTGCCTTTGTCCTTCGTACCTGCTCTAGATGCCGTCTCCTCTGCTTGCTACAGTCCTTAAACTCACTAAAGCTATTATCCCTGCACTGCCACCTTGGCTGTGCTTCACCTCGCGCGCCCTGCAATGCCGTCCGTCCGCGCGACACACACGACCAGAGCACAACATGGCCATTCTCTCCTCTCCTGGCACAACACCACGCTTGGTCGTCTTCATTTCCGACGGCTTGTGTGATTGATCAGTTCGTATACGCAGGCTAGCCATCGTGTTTGTCCCTCTGACGACTTCTTTTTCCGTAATATCAGCCAGGGAGAACACACACCGTTTGCTTGTTGTGCTGCGGGCCCAGGACGCTCGAAACAACCAAAGCTTTCTTGGCTTTCTTGTAGGGGTATAAAACATCGCTCCTTATACGATAACCAGCCGGGTGGCCAGTTCTTTTGGTCTCGGCTCAGATAATAGCGGCGTCCAAGGCGTGGTGAATCACAGCTTCATCATCCAACAGCCCCAGAGCCATCCCCAGGTCGGGTCCAGGCTCTCCCCTGCTGCACCCATCCTCCGGTCTCTCTGTCTCCCTCTCTCTCTCTCTCTCTCTCTTGGCGGCCATGGCGAACCAAGACATGAAGTACAATTCCAGGTGGGACCGACCGGCCAAGGTCGGCCACCGAAAGTCGAGAAATGGCTGTATGAAGTGTAAGATTCGGCGGGTCAAGTGCGATGAGGTCCAGCCGCGGTGTGCAAACTGCACCCGTCTCCGTCTTGAGTGCGTGTGGCCAGAACAGAACGCCCGACACTCGCTGCCAGCACAGGCTGCAGCAGCACTGGCAGCATCACGCCCACAGCAACAGCAGGCGGCGGCGCGCTCGCCCGGTGATGCTCCTCCTCAGCAGATCTCGCCGCCCGCCACCTCGGGCAGCGCCTCGCTTCCCTCCTCCTCCCACAACACGCCGCCCGAGCAGGCATCGGCGTCGTCCATGATGGCCCACTGGCCCAGGTGGCCCCTCGAGGACAACCCGTTTACCCAGCTCGACGACGACCAGGGTATCAGCCTGCCCGAGTCCAAACCCCGCCGCATGATGGAGCACCGGCTCATGCAGAACTGGTTCCAGAACTTCAGCAGGCAGTTCCCCATGCACCCCGACGAGAACTGGCGAGACCTGTGGACCGCCCAGATCCCCCGCCTCGGCCTCCATCACGACAACGTCCTTCACGCCATCCTCGCCACCTCTGCGACCAACCTGCTCAGGTCGCAGCCCGCCGACAAGGACCTGTTCAACGCCAGGCAGAGCTATGTCATCTCGGCCCTGTCCGCCCAGCGCCGCCAGGTCCAGGCCCTCTCGGCCGAGAACGCCGAGCCCGCGTGCCTCGGCGCCCTGCTCATCACCATCACCTCCTTCGCCATGCTCAGGGAGCGCAGCCTCGACCGCTACCAGCCGCCTATGGAGTGGCTCCAGCTCGGCCGCGGCGCCGGCGCCGTCATCTGGCAGAGCGTCGAGGCTATCATCCAGGCGGGCAAGGAGCACGAGTACCCGGCCCTGATGACCATCGCCACGGCCTATCCCCACTTTGGCAAGGACCAGAGCTATTTCGCCCCCGAGATGCGCCAGAACTTCGGCAACGTCCTCACGCAGTGCATCCGCTCGGGCGACAACTGGAACGACGAGGAGACCAGGGAGGCATACGAGAAGACGATAAGCTACATCGGCAGCATCCAGAAGGGCATCGACGACGGCGAGCCCATCTACGCGCTCACTAGGCGGATCCAGACCTTTGCCCTGCTCATACCCCCCGCGCTTCATCGGCCTCCTCAGCATGCAGAGGCCCAGGGCGCTGGTCGTCCTGGCCCATTTCTGGGCGACCGTCTCGCAGGTGCACAATGTCTGGTGGCTCGGCGAGTCGCCTGATCCCAACGAAGACTCCACGGCAAAGCGCGAGATCCGCGCTATCAAGGAGGTCCTCCCTAAAGAATGGCTGGGAGCCATGGTCTGGCCTCTCGATCAGGTCAACCTGAGGGACAACACTCTCGTCTGATCTTCTCACACCAATGAACATCGATTAGAGCAACTTTATGAGGGAAAGCGGACCAGAAAGCAATTTCGCCGTCGTCTGGTTTTGTTTGTTTTTGTTGTTCTGCTTCTTTTCTTCGCGATAGCGGAACGACAGCGAATTTACTTGACAACCAATCAACGCCACCGACTACCGACACACAGATCAGTCCTCCTCCCTCTCGGCCTTCATCTTCATGTCTTCTTCTTCTGTCTTGGGAACTTTGACGAATGTCGGGACGGTCACCGCATTCAGCTTTCGGAAGGCCTGTGGCATCTCGTCAGCATCTGCAGGCACGGCCAAACCAAGTGTTGGTCTCCTCCTAGGCGAGGCAGCCTCCTAGCAGGAAGGGTAACCACCAGCTAAAGGTACGAAAGGCCCGCCACGCAGCACCAGCGCCTGTCCTCAGAGTCCAACACGCTAGCACATACGGGCTTGGGATCCAGCCGCCTTCGGTACCTTACTGGCCCGAAAAGGAAGAACTTACATCGCTAATTGCGCCGTCTGGCAGCTTTCCGTTCCACCGGTCCTCAACCCTATCGATCTTGCCGTCGCTGCCGACATGGATACGCACGACCGAGTCCATGATCTGCTCCTTCTTGATCCCCTTGACGACGTACTTGTTGCTCATCTCCATCTCGATCGGGTTCCCGGCGCTGGTCACCTGGTGGCGCTGGAGCTCGATGGGCTTGAAGAGCGCGGGCAGGCCGTAGAATTGGGCGGTATACTTGGGGTATCCGGTGGCTACGGTGATGGGATCGGCAAATGTAGCATCCTGGGACCAGAGACTGAAGTGTTTGAGCGTCGGGTTGCCTTCGAAGAGCTGCAGAACGGTCTCTCATCAGCATGGGTAGGCCGGGAGGGAACACAAAGAGAGAGGGCGGTGTCACTGTCTGGTGGGGGCAAAGAGCGTACATCCAGGACGGAACCAACCAGGACCTTGTGCTGCTCCGTCAGCTCAACGCCCGGGGCGGTGTTGATATTTGTGTTCTTGATGCCCAGGGAAGAGAAGAACGAGGGACTACCTCCTCCGGCACCACCACTTGTTACGCCCTGGCCACCAACAGGTGGTGTCTGTGTCGCCATCTTTCTATACTTCAGGGGTAAATTTTTATTGGCGAATGTTAACCCAGGTGCGAATGCCCTGGTGCACGTGGTTCGTGTTGATGCCGTGAGCAGCGGTGATAATGATGATAATGACGATGTTCTGAGAGGCATCGCCCGCGTGTCAGTGATGGACGAGGGGAAGGAAAAGGCTGTTGAGATGGCAAAAGGCGTAGTTCTGGGAGTCTGTTCCTTTCTCTACTAGCATTTACACACAAGGATGACAAAAAATGGTGTCGTCACGGGCTGAATAGACTCAAATGTGTGTAGCTGAACGCTGTATCACTTTTTGACGTCATGACTTGGTCGAGGGCGCGGGACGGCGCGGGCCTACCTCAAGATTAAAGCACGACTCTCTCGAAATGGTTATTCTATTTTTATTTATTTTTTAACCTGGATCATTCATATTCTTTCCAGCCAATATTGAAAGGTAGTTGCAAGAGGTGCTTACTCTGTCAGCGGCACTCGATGGCGAGAAAACGAAGATATTGGTATTGTGCGAGGGCCAGTGAGTCACTGGCCCTAGGCCGTGCACGGGCCTGCCAGCCAGCAGCCA
The DNA here is from genome assembly GCA_021117315.1 of Immersiporthe knoxdaviesiana. Taxonomy (NCBI): domain Eukaryota; kingdom Fungi; phylum Ascomycota; class Sordariomycetes; order Diaporthales; family Cryphonectriaceae; genus Immersiporthe; species Immersiporthe knoxdaviesiana. The sequence goes on from CP088214.1 coordinate 1,944,396, forward strand.
CCTTCGAGATAGCCTCAGCCAGATTAGCTGGTAGTCTCTCTCTTTCCTTCTTTCTCTTCTGTAGCGCATTCCATTTCTTTCCCTCCAGAGTTCACACAGGTATGCTTACCACAGCACAAAGAGACACTGGTGATGGGATGTTCGGGCCGGCTATGTACAGTCAAGCATGCCGGGACGGATTCGATTACACATGTTTGTGATTTCTCCATTGAATTTCTTCTATATGGCATGGATCGCCAAAGTCATCCATGGTGTCTCAGCTCTCTTCGAGGAAAGCATTCTCAAAAGCTTGCCTTCAGCTATCTTCTTGGTTTTTGGCCCGCTGAGGATTGCCCGTTTACGTGCGAGCAAGAAGATTGTCGCTACAACATGGATCTACGTGGTCAAGCTAAGCACTGCTGCCTGCTTGATTGTCTGGAACGCAGTGCTGCTTGGTCTGATGCTCTCGGATACTACCACCAGAGCGCTGTCGGCGAGGCAGTCCACAATCGCAGCGGTAGCCCTCGACCTTACAGCCGCGCTCATGGCCTGCGTTCTCTGCCACTTCAGACACACCCAGTCACCTCATCCCTGGTTCCTGGTCCGTACTTGGCTTGTGGCTACAATTTTGTGACTTGTCTGACTCGGCGAGAACTCGGACGGCCTGGCTGGCCTACCCTGACAGGTCTATCCCAGGCCTGATGCTGTCGAACGTGCTGACCAAGTATTTTGGCTGAGCAGGTGGTCCTCAAGCACCAGCGCATCAAATTTATGATACTGACTTGGTACATTGGCCAGCTTCATGGTACTGGCATGCATTGGCCTCATTGGCGGTGTGGTCTGGGCTTATTCGTCCATCGTTCCGACGAGGCTCAGAGACCTCACGTCTTGCTCCTCTATCTACAGCGGTGGCTGCTCCTGGTCTTGAAGCTCCCAGTTGCCGGGCTCGGGATCCTCATCATGGATCTTGCCGTCAAGCTCAAGTCAACCGTCGAACCGGGCCTGCTGGGTGTCGCACTGTTGATGATGATGAACATGGGAGCCAGTCTTTTCGACTTCATCGACCACTAGACCCTGCACGAGATATCTCTGGGAGCCCTCACTCGGATCCGCACCTTTGCCACAGAGACACCCAGCCCAGTGAGACAAACTCCAAGACCGACGTCGATCCCGTCCCGTCGTGGCCCTCTCAGGGCGCTATTGAGTACGAGGACGTTTCGGTGAGATACAGCAGTGCGTCAGATCCTGTGCTGCGAGGTATTTCCATGTCCATCAAGCCAGGGCAAAATATCGGGCTTTGTGGGCGCACAGGAAGGATTGTCTCCTTCTCTTAGCCACACACCCACGGAGACGTGAAAAAGATCTGTGCTGCTCATTGGCAAGAGCTCATTCGCCATGTCTCTCCCGAGCCTTGCGAATGTGTGCGGCGGACACATCCTTATCGACTCCAGTCGGTGGACCTAGCTACCGTCCCTCCGGTGCTTCTCAGACAGCGCCCCAGCTGTAGCCTGTTTGACACAGGAGCCTTTCACTTTCACGTCCTCCATCAGACTCAATGACAATCCTTGGAGACAACACACAGATGCGGAGATAAAAAGCATTGGATCAAATTGGTCTGTGGCGGGTTACACCGAACAAAGTCAGTGCCAGCAACCCCGAGACATCAGGCATGAACCCTCTCGACGCCACGCTGGACGGAAACTTCCTGTCTCATGGCCAGCGCCAGGCCTTCTGCCTCGCCAGGGCAATGCTGAAGAAGAGCAGCGTGCTTATCCTGGACAAGCCCACGAGCAGCGTTGATCGACAGCTAGATACAGAGATGCAGACCATTATCCGCTCCGAGTTCAGGGCCGCCCCGGGAGCTGCTGGTGGGAGACGGATACTTCTCAAATCTATAGAGTGGGCATTGACGATTGCCATACGTCTGAGTTGATATGAATTATCCAGGAGGGGGTAGTCTCGGTAGAGGAGACAGCATAAGCAGTAGAATGAATGTACATATCGAAATGATTGCAGGCCAACTCGGTATAAAGAATATAGATGTAACATAAGTATCTTCAGCCTTTTGATATAGTGTCCAGATGCTTACTGATCAAGCCACCACAGCATAGCTGTATTTCCTATGAATAGCTTCAGGCAATGATTGCAACGAGTAGGGCGAATGAAAAGAGAGCCGCAACACTCCACCCCCAGACATTAGTTGATCCTTTGTTAGTAAGGCATAGCTGGACACGTCTCACCTCCAATATCCAGCACTGACAAGGCTAAGATGATCCTTGGGGACTAGCTGGCTACCATCCTAGCTCACCAAAGACAAGGCAAGGCTCTGTCTGGATCAACGGTTCGTTCTAGCCACACGGTCAGAATAAGCAACCCCCTTATTTCCCCCAACAAAAAGTAACGTATCGCCTCCTCCTCCAAAAAGAGAGAGAGAAAGAAGTTGTAGACTGAGGGCTTGGAGAATACCAGAGATTTGATCTGGTCGGGGCCCGAATACTAATATTAATAACACCCTCTACCGGGCTCGAAGCAGCACGGCTTCCGTTTGTGGACGAAGACCTCGTAGATCGACCTTAATCCGAGCGGAAGAGTCGGTGGGGGAACGGACGACTCGCTCGTCCGGGCCACCTGGGCAGGACGAGCACCCAGACCCGCCGCTCACGAGTTACCATGTGAACGGCCGGGTCAAACTTCAGCTGGCAGGGTCAAGATGAGGGTTGCACCCGGGGCCGGGCGTGAGCAGCGAGGCAAGCATTTTGGAGCTGGGACCCTCCCTCCTCCTCCTCTCAGGTGGGTGAGTGGTGGTGGTGGTGGTGGTGGCGGCGGAGGCGGCTGGGGGGAGGAGGAGGCAACATGCAGGGCCATCCGCCGCCCTCCCTCCCTCCTTTCTTTACCAACTGCCTAGAGTGGAGATGATGGGAATGTCTGAGACCCAGGACATCACGTGTGGGAGGAGGATAGTCAGCGAATGAGGACGTCTGCTCTCTCATTTTCTCACTGATCTGGGTGGATCCAAGCAAGCAAACAAGCAACAGGCCTAGCCTTCCCAGCCTTTGCTCCCTGTCACCCTATGCATGATTGATCGACCGCCCCTTGCATTCCTCCCCCCCCCTCCCAACGTAAACAAGTCCCCGAGGGGCGGGTTCAATGTGTGCGAAGAGGGTGGGGAGCCTAGAAGGTTTGGAAGTAGAGAGGCTGAGAATGGAGGTAAGGTTGGTTGGTGTGTTGAGGTTCGGGTAACAAAGTAGCGATACATGGGGACATGGGGACATGTTTGGCAGGGGTGGGTTGGTCCGGGGGTTGTTGTTGTCCAGGGGAAGGGGGGTCTGAATGAAAGAAAAGCCGAATGTTGCGATTGTTCCGGGTGTCGGTGCTTTCGTTTTTTATGGGATAGCCATCTCTCTCTCTTCCTCTTGTCTGCCGGCGTCCCCACGTTAAGCTGGGGGAGGTGGTGGGCGTCCCGCCGTTGTGTGTCCTGTCTTGTGTGAGAACTTGCACGAAAGAAGCAGGTCGACGGCGAGTGGTGAGATAAGAGCAACAAAAGGAGGATCCACCATACCCTGGTTTGCGCTCTTGAGTGGCCAAGAGCCGCAGACGTTGCCTACAGTTTTTAAAAACACAGACGGCGTCAGTGTAGTAAAGTGTTGATAGAATGACACTGAGGGAGTATGTCTAGACCTGCAGCAACTCTTTGAATGTGAGCCAGGTTCCACTCGGAGATTGACAATGCATTGGCGATCTTCAGACAGGCCCTTTCTTTAGCTAGCTCGCTGCAGGGCGACCAAAAAGATGAACAGAAGAAGAAGAAGAAAAAGAAAAAAAAAAAAAAAAAAAAAAAGGACACAGTCTCTTCAGTAATGACGATGATGCTGTAGAATTTCACCATGTCATCACTCGAAGGTGGGAAGAAGAGGTCATATGCTTGTATGTCGTCATGTCATGTCTTTCTTGTTTTTACGGTTGATTTTTCAAGGCTGCTTGCTGCTCTCTGTTGCCCGGGCCAAGCGACCGTACAGTCATCAGCGCCTTGCCTCTTCCTCAAAACCCCATCTACCATCTCTGGCGCTTATGATTAATTACATAATATCTACTCACCTCATAAGAACTGTGCACAGATACAAGAGATGAATCCTCGTTATCATAAATGGAAGGTGATGATGGGTGAAAGGGACGATGGCCTGCTTGAGAACAGGTGGTGGGTGGTCGGGCTTTGTCTTCTAGGCGCAAAAGTGGTCTCGGGTATGTATTGATTACCCCGGGAACTCACTGGCGAGAGAGAGGAGGGGAGAACAGCCCAAAGGGCAAAAAACCCCTGCAACGGCCGAATGTGGATCGGCACCTCGGGCATGCGCTTCGCCCGACCTCATTGCAGGCCTTATGGACAATAATAGTTGACAGATACAACTTTTCTCGCCGGGCTGTGATTATTTGTTGTCTTCAAATTTTGTTTGCTTGGGCCAAAGTAATTAGTCTTGAGTTTTCTCTCTTCTTCTCTGCTTACCTTAAGCTTTACAACCTTGTCTACCAGACCTGTGGAAAACAAACCAAGCCCTTGATCTCTTCTCCCCGTGATCAACCCAAGATGGCCGAAGTCAAGAGCGTCGACCGACACGCCATCGTGGGCGGCTCTGTCGACAGGAGCACCATCGTGGGTGAGGCCACGAAGCTGATGTTTGAGTCGGATACGCTGGAGGATCCCAGGACGAGGACGAGGACCGTGCCTTTCGAGGTGATCTGCCCCGGAATGCCCAGAACGGGCACATCTTGTAAGTTTTTAGTCTTTCTTGACAAGGGGGAAGAGGAGGAGGAGGAGAAAGACAGAAAGGGGAAAGGAGAAGGAGGAGAAGAAGAAAAGTGAGAGATGGTGGCGATGCAGTTCAGATTTGGCTAACAAAATATACAGCCATCAAGGCAGCCCTCGAGATTCTGGGCTGCGGTCCTGTTGCGCACATGTCCACCGCCGTGTCCAGGACGCGCGACCTCTCCATGTGGGCGGACGCGGCCGAGGCCAAGTTCACCCCCGAGAAGAGGCCTGACCTCAGCCGTTTGGGCGCGCCGAGTGGGACAACCTGCTGGGCGAGTTCGCGGCGACAACCGACAGCCCCGGCTGCTTCTTCTCGGTCGAGCTCATGGAGGCGTACCCGGAGGCCAAGGTGGTGCTGGTGGAGCGCGACCTGGACAAGTGGTTCAAGTCCTTCAACACCACCATCATGGCCGTGCAGTGGCCCAGCTTCGGCCTGCGCTGCGTGCTGAGCCTGCTGCACTACAAGTACGGCCGCCTGATGGACCCCTACCTGCGCCTCTCGCGCGCCTGCTGGCTTGCCGGCTCCAAGGAGGAGCAGGCCGCCACCGCCAAGGAGATCTACAAGGCCCACTACGCCGAGGTCCGCGCAAAGGCCAAGCCGGGCCAGCTGCTCGAGTACAAGCTGGGCGACGGCTGGGAGCCCCTGTGCGAGTTCCTGGGCAAGCCCGTCCCCGACGTTCCCTTCCCCAACGTCAACGACTCGGCCATGTTCCACGATATCGGCAGCACCGCCATCAAGAGGGGCCTGTGGAGCCTCTTCAGCAACCTGGCCGTCTTTGGTGGCAGCGTCGCCGCCGTCACCGCTGTCGCCATCAACTACGGCGCCAAGGAGTGGTTGACCACCCACCTGTCAAGAGTCGTCTGATTTATTGATGGGCAGATGTCTGTGGGAGAAAGAGCGAGAGGGAGAGAGTGAAAAGGGGAATCTGGGAAGGGATTTTGTTTGTTATTTTCTCTCTCTTGCCTTTTGTGGGCGAGGGTGGATTGTAGGGTATACAGAGAGGGCCGTTATGTTTTCTGTTTTGTTTTTTTCTTTTCTTCTGTTTTTCCCCCTGTGGTTTTATTCTTACCTGTGTATAGTTACTCACTCTGCAATTAGCTAGATATATCCCTAAAAAAACTAGATCATGAACATTACGAGACATGTATCAAATGTCCAGCAAAAGCCATGATGTTGATTTCAGGGCGGGCAAGCAGGGAGTCATACCACAGTCGCACTCCAACATTCCAAGGCATGATCGCGGGTCTGCTCGTGGTAGTGGGCAAGCCATGTGTGGGTCTGGTTCTAAACGTGGCCAGGTGGGACAGCTTGTTGACGGGTGACCTCTTCCTTGGCAGCATTGACCCTGTCGAGACGTGAGTGGGCGGAAGCCAGCTAGTGCGAGTGCTGATGATGGTGAACAAGACGTACTGGCACTGCATGCCATCATTTGGCGGCCTCAAGAGATCCACGAGCAGCATGGAACTCCTCTGTGGACAGACGATAGCCCAGGAGACTGCGAGGAACGGCGAGACCCTGCTCCCGTGGATGGAGAAACGTGGCCGTGAAGACGCGGTTGACATCCTGAACATGGTCCTCTTTGACTGTGGCCACTGACCAGGTGGGAGAGGATGGAGGCTGCGAAGTTCCACCAACGTTGACATCGGCAGGGGAGTTGACAGGAAGAGAAGCCATTGCATGTCCGAGCAAAAGGGGGAAAAGGGAGGGCTGCTTCAAAGAACTCGAACTTGTCATGTGGGATCGGAGAGGGAAATAGCAAGGTGGTAAACTTATTGGTGTCCCTGAAAAAAAAGCAGGTCAAAGGGTTGTGCAAAAGATCCAAGCAAGAAACAACACTTGAGCTCTACATATATCTTCTGGTACCACCAAGAGCGCTCCTCCCCATGCATGGTAGCCTTGTTTGTTTTCTTCTCTCTTTCTTTCGGTGGGTTTTACTTTGGGTCTGTGCTCATATTCCTTGACCAGACCCACCATGGCTCATACTCGAGCATCCAGGCAAGTACAGACAAAACAATGACACTTCACCATACCAGCGGCCTTCCTGAAGATGCTAACAGGCTGTATCACTCCCATACATCCGGCTGACAGAGACCCAACACACGCAGAACCGGCACCGCCCATCCCGCCACCGCAGGATCCAACCAGCATCGGCTTTCCCCGAGAGAAGACTGGATCCATTTCCACGATGCCGAAACCCACGCGGAAGATGTCTTTGACGAGGTATTTCAGAGACACTCGAACACGAGAGCCTTGGCCCATGGAAACGAGAAACACAACGTGGAGCACGCCGAGCGCCCTGGCAAGAGAGACAAGCAGTCGCCCTGAGCGGTGTCGCAGGTCCAGACTCGTCATGTCCTCGCTCGCCTTGACCATCTTGAACGCGCGGCCGTACATCTCCTCGTCGAACCGGTGCACCACCTCTTGCCATCGAGCGTCGTCGTCTTTGTCACCTCCCAGTCCCTCAACCGTCAACCGGGCAAGGCCAGCAGCGTCAAGCATAGTCTGGTTGGCGCCCATCCCTCGGCCCGGCGTCATGGGGTGGATGGCATCGCCCAGGAGGATCACACGCGACAGGGAGGCGTCTGCTCCGCGCCAGTCGACGGCGGGCTTCGTGGAGCTCGTCACCCGCCTTGTGAACCGCACATCGCCCACGACGGCCCCGGTCCGCACCACAGCAGGAAACCCAGCCGGGTCGCAGCCCATGTCGACCAGGTGCCGGGCCAACTGCTCCCTGACGGCTCCGTGGTCGTCACCTGCCCTGGTCGGACCAGCCCCTGTGCCTCGTCCTCGGGTAGCGACGCCGCCCAGAACAGCTGTGCCGCCGATCCTCCCGCGGCGGTAGTCAGGCCCCTGCCCGTCCTCGTCGACCGTGTCGTAGTGGTCGTACAGGCTGACAAACCCCGAGATGGAGGCCCCTCCCGCAATCAGAAGCGTGCCCTCATCGCGCAGGACCGCCGGCAGCTCGGCTCTGGTCTCGGCACTTATCTCGGCTCGGGCCTGCAGGAAGGACAGGCCTTCCATCTTGACCTTGTTCCGCAGGCCGACCTGAGCGTTGATGCGGCTCCTGCTGCCGTCTGCGGCCACGAGGAGGTCGACCTCGGCAGGCGGGTGCTCGCCTGGCTGCTCGAAGTGGACAATGGCCTTGTGCCTCCTCGTCCTCGTCCTCGTTCTCCCCTGGCCATCATCATCATCATCATCATCACTATCACTGGTGTCCTCGACAATCTCAAATCTGCAGAAGGTGTGCCTGAAGCGGACGCGGCCCTGCTCCAGCGGCCTCTTGATCAGGAGGCTCCGCAGGCCGGTGCGCGCGACAGGCAGGCTCTGCGGGTACAGGGCGGCATCCGAGAGCCGCCAGACGACGCGAAAGGACTCTGGGTCGACCAGGGCGGGGGCGTGAGGGGTGACCTCCTTCCAGGCGTGCTGGAGCTGCTGCCAGACCTCTCTGTCCGTCACCGACTTGAGGGCGTGGAAGCCGTTGTTGGCAATGCGGAGCACGTAGCCGCCGCGCTCCAGGGAGAAGGCCACGACGTCGCGCTCGTAGACGGTCACGTCGTATCGCTGCTGAGGGTCGTTGAGGAGCCCGTTGGCCAGGGTCAGACCTCCTATGCCGGCGCCGATGATGCCCACGCGGATCTTTCTCCCAGAAGATGGTGGTCTGGCCGTTGACATCGTGAGGTGATGATTGTGATGTTCCTAGCAACTATATACAGGTGGTGAACAACACGACATGCAGACGTGTGTCGACGACAGCAGGTGAAGTGCTGCTGTAGTGAATAGTGCATCCAAGCCCCTGTCAGATCCGTCTTATTAGAACAATCACGGCTTCTCGATAGAGTCCGTGTGCCCGATGGCTACGAGTTGCCAGTGTAAGGAAGAAGAAAAGAACAAAAGAAGAGTGCAGGTGCAGGTGATGTGCAACGCCATGCCGGCGCGGGAAACCCGTGCAGACGAGTCCATGCACATGACTTGCACGTCAAAACAGGACCGCGTGCACTGCAGAACAATCATTGTTCCAAGCTCTAGCCAACAAAGGAAAAAAAAAGAAAAAGGTCAACGAAGCATAACAGATGATGTTACCAGCTAGCATGTTAGCCTAAGCTTATAGTTTCAAGACGGCAGAGTGAAATGCGTTTCGGATGTTCGCCTCGGGCCATGCTCCGGGAATTCCGGGCTCCCCTGATGTACTGTGGATCGAGAACAAGTCAGACAGCTCCAAGGTGTCCAAAGAAAACAATCTACCTATTCTATATCATTATTATTATTATAATGCTGTGTTTGTGACCAGGGTGAAGAAGAAGGAGTTAGGTACAGACCGACGGAAATCGCGTTCCTACACCGTCACACCTCCTTCATGGCGAGGTCTTCGTTGTATTTGGCGCCCATCAGCCGCCACAGCCTTGGTACCTCTCCATCCTCTTGGCCCTTGTTAGCGCTCAGCAGGCTGTCCCTTCCCTTGTCGTTCATAGAGTATATCACAGCAGCGGTCTAAAGAGATCACAGACAGTACATCGTTAGTGCCTCGTCCTTCCTCCACACACACGGACACAAGGAAGGGGGGAATAAGCAGGTGGGAGGTGGAGGGGCGAGAGGGGGAACAGGGCGAATGAGGGGTGAAAGGGACCAACTGACCATGCCCAGTGTTAGACGGATGGCACCCTCGACTTCCGGCCATGGCTCATAGGCCTGACAGGGCCTCGAGCCCCTGATCATGGCCATGATGTTGCTGGCGACAACCTGTGCCTGGTTTACGGCAGCCCGGCCCATCTTGGGTCCCATGGTATCTGCCACATCGCCCAGAGCAAACCAGCCGTCACTGCTGTTACCGGTGCGAGAGTCGATCTGCAGGGTAGGACGAACGCGGATCCTGCCAGAGGCTGAGTCGATGGCGTCTGGCAGGACATCTTTCAAGAGCCCAGAATTCGGTATTTGGCCTGTGCAAGGTATCTGACGGAGCATGTGAGCCAGGATATTATATAATGGCATGACGAGATTCTCTCTCTTTCTCTCTCTCTCTCTCTCTCCCTCTCTCTCTCTCTCTCTCTCTGTCTGTTTGTCTGTCTGTCTCCTCTGGTCACTTACCACCAGATCAAAGTTCTCGACTGAACCGTCAGGGAGCTGCAGCGCCTGCATCTTCTCCCTCGTCGTCCCGTCGTCGACATCCGTCTCCACGGCCATGGGCTTCGGGCGAACCCCAAGGCGGGTCTCGATCTTCAGGTCCCTCATGCCCTCCATGAGTCGCTCGTGAAGCCTCTCGCCGTACCCACCCATCAGCCTGTCCCTTGAGTGGAACAGGGTCACCCTCTTGCCGGGGTAGAAGCTGGCAATGTCCGTGGCCAGCTCGACCCCCACCGCGCCGCCGCCCACGACCGCGATCGACCTGGCCTCGCTGATGCTGCGCTGTGTGGCCCTCAGCTCCTCGCAGGCCCCGTGTTTGTCCGCCGCCGCGACCTTGGACGGCCGAGGGGATGACGTTCCCGTTGCCAGGACCAGGAACTCACAGGGTGGCAGTACCTCGCCCGACGCGAGCCTGACCGAGCCGTTCTCTGTGATCTCGACAGCCGCGTCCGCCCTCCTCTCAAAGATGCCGCGGGGGACGCCGCCGCGGCCGGCACACAGGATCTCGTCGTAAGGGATGAACGCCTTGGGCTCGTGGCCCGGCACCACGCAGTACCGAGGGAAGACAAACAGGGAGTGGAAATGGCTGTTTTTCTCCACCAGCACAACCTTGTAGTCGCCTGGGAGGGTCTCGCAGAGCCGCCGGGCCAGCAGGATGCCGGCGTAGGATCCGCCGATGATGACGATGGTCTTTTGCGCCTTGGCAGCCTTGTAGGTCAGGCGGTGCACAAAGGCCGCGGGCAGCTGGACCATCCGCTTGCCAGCGACAGAGATGAGATATGGGATGGCGAAGCGGATGAGCGTGATGATGTCTGTCAAGGCCATGGTGGTCTATGCCCGTCAAGGGGAAAAAGAAAAAAGCATGTATGTAATTTCTATGTCTCGGGAAGTTGTGCTTGTGCTTCGTAGAGGGAAAGGGAACCAAAGATTGGGGGGGTGGGGAGGATGAATGAAGAAAACAAAGGTCAAATTCCAAGCTAATTCTGGTTGGCGATGATACCTACCTTTTATTTCAGCTCTTAAAAAGTCTATTGAAGACACACATAGACGCAGACAACGTTCTCATCTCTGATCCTCGACTCATCCCCGTTCTCGGCAGGGCAAGGTCCGATCTTTTTCACAACGCCGGACATCCGAAACGGCCTTTTGAAGAACGACTCGGGGACGGGTTCTTCCACTCAGCCGCGCAGTGGCAGCATCCACCGTGTTGACGAGGTCGTAAGCAAAAGGGAGGAGGGCCTAAGACGGAGGGACAATTTGAGCCAGACCCACACGAATCATGACACCACGACGAATGAAAGACGAATTCACCATCTTATCAGATCCTTAGCGTCGGGCCCTAAGCAGGTCGGCACTCCCGCAGCCGACGAATATGCCGATCAACAGGTCCGAGTTGTGATCCTCCTTGGGCCCCGATCTTTGGACAATCCGTTCCACGAGGGCTATCTATGCATGCGGCATCTGATGGATGGAACGCGGTGCAATGTCATTGTTTGCTTACATCCGAGGTCCTTCTTCTCGTGATATTAAATGGCCACATGGTCGGGCAAGGTCTTCACTTCGCAAAAGGCGAGTGCATAGAAGCAGAGGTAACCCGAGACAGGTCGTGAACGTAGGCGCCCCCCCCCCACAATACACACACCAATACAGCGCGCATGGGAATTTTGAAAGATGAAACCCAAAGATTAGACGCATAAATAGGCGGGAAAATCTAGGGAAAATCTGCAACATGTGTGGATTAGACTGGATCAAAGGCGGATTGGCTGCCTGACTACCCCCTTGCTGCACCGATGAACTTGCCTGCGTGCAGCTAAAGGTTGGAGCACGAGTTATCGTATTGTAAAGATGCAACATGAAATCAATAATCTCTATTCAGGTTTAGAAACGAGACACTGTCGGAAAAATGCTGGATAAAAATCGAGAACATACATACTTACTACTACGTAGCTGAAATATCGTGTATAAGCAGGCTTTCAGAAACCAACTGTAGCAGTTCTCGCGAGGCCACCATGGCTGCTAATGACCTCGGGTCAGCCTGTGATGAGCCCAAGGAATTCCCCGTGCAGCAGGGTTCGCAGCAGCCTGGGGGCCCTGTACGTGCAGTCACCCAAGCGCTGAGGCCTTGTTGGGGAGGGGGGCGCAAGGATCGGTCCAATGTGGCGCCGTCCACCGAAGCATCTATCGTCATCGTCGTCACCCTTCCTTCTTCACCTTAATTCTTCATCATCACCGCCATCAGTTTTTTCCACGTCCCCTCAGGAGGCCAGATGGGCCAGTTTCCGCCTCCGCGCAACATATGGTGACGCTTGGCTTGAGACCTGCACTGGATATTCCAAAAACACCGCCGTCTACCTAGCTGCGACGATGCTTGCCGACGTTCAAGGACCTCAGCACGTTGCCGCGCGGAAATTTGTCCAGAGACGAAGGTATAGTATTTCCAATGCCTTTTGTGCTATCCCCAGCAAGTCGCCATCTTCCGATCATCTGTTAATCCATGAACAATGTTCTCACTTTCCAGATTCAGCCGCGGCACATCATAACATTCTCGAATACAAGTTTCGACGCGCATCTCGTGCCTACGCGGAAACGGTCAAGGACCTACCCTACGGACTTCGATCCTCACACGACCGATTTTCTATATGTTACAAGAGCCGATAATCGTGATAACAGCCTGGGCTACACAAGGCAATGGAACACGAAAGAGGAAATAAGTCACGAAGTGACGCTCTGCAGCGGCAGAAGTGCAGCACGGAGATCGCAGGCCATTCCTCGACTGCGTTCAAACCCGACCCGTCGTAGTTCTCAGCTCGCGGCCAATCAAGCATTCTTCAAAAAGGAAAAGAAAGAAATAGAAGAAAAAAAATATACAGTCTCTGTCCCGACTCTGTATTGATTGCTCGTCAACGCAGGCCGCCAGTTCTACCGTGAAAGGCAGGGGAGGGTGAAGGAGGGGAAAAAAAGGGAGGAGGGGACAACTGCCTTGGTGCTTGCCTGTTCCGATTGTTTCCAGGCACTGCGATGCAGACAAAAAGTCAACTCCTATTTGCTGTTGCTCTTTTTCCAATGCCGCTGCTCCGGCTTCTTCTGTTTTCCCTGCCCGAGCCTTTCTTGCCGCAGGCTGAACCTGCATGCATTCCAGGCCCTCCTCGGGAATCGCCTGCTTGCGCATATACAATTTCTTGGCCATCTTGGCTCTCTTTTTCCCGATTCTGCTGTCCGAGCTTCTGCTATCGCCAACTGAGCTTGCATACTTCTCCAAGCTTGTTTCGAGAAACTGCGCATTCCTGTATTGCCTGTGGTTGCAAGGTCCGAGCTCTATAAAATTGCCGATTTTGCACTACTGGGTTCTTCTCGCTCAGTCTACAAATGATCAGATCATGCTTGACATTCGATAAAGCCTTGTCGAGTATTGATTCATTTTTTTTCTTCCCCAGGTTGACAGGATACGGGAATCGCTGCCTGCGTCTCGAGGTCGCGCTGCTGAAGGAAAGACGCAATTAGTCTTGTTTACGGTCTGCGAATCCCGCGGCACCAGGTCGTCTTCATCCATTGTTAACATAGACCATCAAAATCAGTGCTGTGATTTGCGCCCATTAGGTTCTTGTATCCTGATAACTTGTGTGTGTGAAAGGCGCTCGTGAAGTGGTCGGTGGTCTAGGATGAAGTGGATGAATACCTAAGTATATTAGACGGGCAGACCTAGGTGAGGAAGCACATGCTTGAATTACTCTTGGATGATTCCAGTCTTTTCCGGTTCGAGGATTAAAGCTTGGGCTAGGCATCTTGGCGACGTCTGAGCTTCGGCTCACATATCACATGCAATCCCACTAGGACACGGCCAGCACTTGGACTTGTAGGCTTCCACAAGTATTGAAGTTAGAAGACCGGTCCATTAGATCATATCAAAACATAAAAAGCAAAGCTCATGAAGCCAAAATATGAATAAGAGAAATGACTGGGAACTGTCAGGCGGGCGAGGGTTCGAAAATGTGGCTGCCCGGACCCGGAATGACATAGAACATCGGAATCTTGTCGCATTCCGGCTAACCTTGTTAATTTACGCAGGCACCTCCGTAGTCCTCCGGATTTCCGTATTTTCAATGACAGGTGGTCGCTCACTGGTATCCTTCAGTGTCTGCAAAGTAAATGGGATCGGACTGAGGCACCCTTAATCAGGTGTGGTCGCGTTTAATACCCTCTCTTCGTGGTTGATCCCAACGATATCCAATGTCATCATGCTGTGTACATTTAGACAGAGCTTGAGAGCCTCTCGGTTTACGCCCTCCCCTCCCCCCATCCCGGGCTCCTCCTCTTTCTCCCAAAGAAAAAAAAAAAAGAAAAGAAAGCAGAGGGAGTAATAACTTTTTTTTTTTAAAAAAAAGGATGAACAAAATAAAAGAGAGGGTGAAAAAAGCAAAGGAACTTCTCAACAACCCAACATCTTCTACCTCACTGCTTAGAGCCAGAAGAACAGTCGATAGCTGAGGTTGGCAAGGTAGCAACTACAGCACGCGAGGAAAACTCTTCAGCATCTGTGTAGGCTAATCATGTATAAAATTGAATCGCACTCAACAGACTATAAAACCCTACTATCCAAATGAAACACTACTATTCATTGACATGAGAAATCATCATGGCCGTCGTTATCATCATCGTTATCGCCATCGCCGTCACTATCATCGCCATACTTCTGAACCTCAAAAAAAAAAAAAAAAAGAAAGAAAGAAAGAGGGAACGAAAAGAAGAGAAGAGAAGAGAGAAAGAAGGGAAAGAATAGAAGAGAAAAGAAAAGATAAAGAGACAGAGAAAAAAAGATCAACAATTGCATACTTTCCGGACCTGTCGAATGGCTTACCACCCTGTGTACTCTCAATCGTAAACACTATGTAACCCGCCCTAAGCCTCAACCTGAAGGCGCTTGGCCGGCCTGGCATCTTGCACTGGCGCAACCTGACGCTTGGGAGGGGCCGTCAGAGAGCCTGCCGCCTCAGTTGTATCATCGCCATCATCATTCTTCTTGTTCTCCTCCTCACGTGAAGCCTCCTCACGTGCAGCCTCCTCGTCGGCAAGCTCGAGCTCCTTGATCCACCTAGGCACCTCGACCGTGGACACGTCGTCGTTGAACCGGACGTGCTTGCAGTCCTCGCGGCGGGGCTTCGGCTCGTCAAACACCTCGTCGACGTGGGGCGGGATGAAGACCTTGCGCTCGGCGGCGACGCGGGGGACCTGGTCCATGGCCCAGCGGGAGACGCGCTCGCACTGACGCATATTCTGCTCGGCGGCGATCTCCTCGGCGGCCTGCTGGAGGCGGTCGTAGAGCTCATCGGGCTCGGGAGGCTTCTCGCCCCTGCGGGTGTGGTCGTCGCGGACGGCCTGCACCCACTGGCGCTGCCACTGGTGCCTGCGGCGCACCATGGCGACGTTCCTCTTGGCGCGGGCGAGACACCAGGTCTCAAAGTTGACGTACTCGATCCAGGTGCTCAGGGGGTCCTGCTTATCGTGCTGGGACTTCAGATGGAGGCCCGTCCAGACGAAGCCCTCCTTGGCGAGGCGGTGGACGACGGCGTTGACGTAGCCGTCGAAACCCTCGCCGAGGAGCTTCTCGCGGCGGTTCCAGACCTGCCTGGGCCTCTCGAACCCGTCCACCACCTCGGTCCACATCTCGGCATCGACGTCGCCCTGTCGGTTTTCCCACTGCCACATGCGGAAATTACGCCAGCGGTCGAACTGGCGCACGAAGACGTTTGCCCAGACAGGGAGCGCAGGGTCCTGCTCCTGGAAGGGTTCCATCTCCTTGCGGTAGTGGTCAGGGTCGTAGATGATGGTCTCGAGGAGGTCATTGATGTTATAGACGGGACGGCCGCCAGCTTCCAGCAGGAGGTGGTAGAACTCCATCTCGACCTGCTCAGGGGCGAACATAGAAATGTCCTCACAGAAGAAATCGTAGCCGCTATCTTCGTCTTCCTCTACCGCGTCCTGCTCGAGCTCTGGCTCGAGCTCTGGCTTGAGGTCTAGCTTGACCTCTTGCTGTTGCTCTGGCTGTTGCTCTGGCTGTTGCTCTGATTGCTGCTCTGATTGCTGCTCTGACTGTTGCTCTGACTGCTGCTCTTGCTGTTGCTCTGGCTTGGCCTCTTGTTGCTCTGGCTTGGCCTCTTGTTGTGGCTGTTGCTCTGACTGTTGCTCTGACTGTTGCTCTGACTGTTGCTCTGACTGCAGCTCTGGCTCTGATTCCAGAGGCTTGCCCAGAGTAGGCTCTGGCTCTGTCACGTTGAGCCTGGAAGCCATTGTTTTTTTCTTTTTTCTTTTTCTATTGATGATGATGATGTTGTTGTTGTTGTTGTTGCGAGGAAGACACGAACGAACAAGTACAATGATGGTGAAGTTGAATTTGATAATGCAAATACACAACACACAAATTGTATGATTGCTTGTGGGTCGTTTGCCTTCTTTGCTGTGGGTATTATCGCTTTGGTGTCTTGGGCCAAGCTAAGGAATAAGGTTATGTTTGGTTTAAAGCGGGTGTTTGAATCAGGCACCACGAACTATAGATGGTTGACAGGACCACACAGACAGCGCAGGGGTGAGAGTCAGAAAAGAAAGAGGAAGGAGGGAAACAGACGGAAAGGAGGGCGGGCGGAAGGGGGGCGGGAAGGAAGAGGGAAGGGTGATCCTCCCGCTGGGCTTGTTACCTACTGCAAAGGAAAAGAACAGCAGCGACCACCGTTAGGCACGACTCCTTTTTTTTTTTTATCTCTCATGCTTACAATATCCGACTCCAGCATCCGGGTCACCCACACACTGCAACTATGCACAGACCAGCCAGAAGGCAGAGGGCCATCGACTCGACCTCGTTCGTCCTTGGGTTCAATTCTCGTTCTCGCCTCGCCCTTCTTCTCCTCTCGTGTGCGACTACACCGCGCCGTTTCTTTCGGGGTTATGGGCCATCGAGACTCCTAACTTAGGCTGGCTCCATAGCATCGGGCTGTCTTGTCCGCTCTGGGTGCTTTCGGCCGGGCTCTCCATGGCAGCCACTGGTCAGAAACGCAAGATGCTCACCGGTGTGTTGTGACAATGGCAAACCAAACTGCAGTTTTCCGGTGCCACAGCAGCATGAAAAGAACTTTTTGCTGCATATACATGGCATGTACACGATGAGGATCTGCACGTACTACTACATAAGCATGTAGCATGTATTCCACAAGAATGATAGCGCTATCCTTGTCGGTGGGAGAGAGAAAAGAACCAAGACGGAAACGATGGTAAAGGTGGTGTGCTGGTCTGCTAGCGTGCTGATGTGCTGGTGTGGATCGACAACCACTGCCACCCCATGTTCCATTTCTTCCTCCGTTGGCCCCCCCCCTCTCTCTCTCGGCCTCTCTCATCCTCCCCACGCCCCAAAACTCCCTCCACCCTTGCCGGTATCCGCCCTGCCGTAAGCCTAACTCATTGCTCCTCGTCTCTGCTCTTTCGTGCGCGTGCTCTTGCAACCAGTTCGGAAAACCCCTTGATTACTTTAGTAGAGCCCTAGAATCTCGATCAGTCAAGACAACGCTTCTTTGGACCTCCCGCATCACACACCATCTTGATTTCTTGTGTATGAGCGAGATACACGCACACAAATAAGAGAGAGAGAGAGAGAGAGAGAGAGAGAGAGACAGACACACACAGAGAGAGGCTGCTGACGGGGATCGATCGGTGGCAATAATTTGACTGACTGACTCCACCGGTGCCCACCAGCCCACAGACCTGCCACGCCTGCTTTTGCGAACACGCCCTAGACTTAAGAGATGAGTTGGCGGCGGGGTGTGCCGTCTTGCATTAGCTCGTACAATAGCCTCGTTCTCTACCGCCATATCACGACACCCCTGCCTGCCTTCTCCCACATGCCATTCACGCATCGTTTGTTCACGGGCGAACATGTTGGGATATATTCTCGTCCAATCGAGGACGTATGCGCAGGATATCACTGACGATGCTTGGTATCGCTGGATTTGCACTCTCATGCGCTTTGCATAGAGACCAAACTCGAAGGCATGCAATTGCACGGGCGAAGGACGGGAAAGGACGGAAAGGGAGGGCTGTGACAAAGGGGAGAGAGAAAATGGAGGGGGAGAAAAAGAAAGAAGAAGAAGCACAAATCGATCTCCAGAGGCGTTGCGCGCGTGCCTTCGTATATGTCGTGTCACCTGTAATTATCAAGGACCCAGGCTTATCCTCTGGAGAGAGGGCCGAAACACCGAAACTATCCAAGGGTGCCCAGTCTCTGATCCAGACCAATGTGAAGTTGCTGCTGCTGCTGCTGCTGCTTCTGGTGGTGGTCATACGACGCCGCCCTTCTCTTTGTCCTACGAACGCCTTCTCCAGTCTGGAAGGTCTGAAGGCTGACCAACCCTGCTCGGTACGCCTCGATGCGATGGGTTGAGGACCAGCGATCGAGAATTTCCAAGCAGATCGGGGGCGGCTTACCTGCTGATCGAGACCTGGTCTGAGGATGCCGCGCTGCCTTGGGCCGCTCCAGAACCAAACGACACTGATTGCTCGGGGCCCCGCGACGCGCTGGCGGTCGGGGCCGGCCTCGAGCTGCCCTTTCGCCTTCGCCGAGTTCCCATTCTGGCTACTCCGGCGCGTTCCTCTCCTGCAAGAGTAGTCAATAGTCCTGCAAGGCGGGCTCCAGGATGCTCGCCTGGCGCCTGCGTTGGGCAGCAAATGCCCAGGCGTTGAGAGAGAGAGAGAGAGAGAGAGAGAGAGAGAGAGCCCTGTACAGCCCAAATGTAACCTCTCATCTCTCCGGCGGCCGCCGCGACACAGTGAGAGGGCAAAGTGACCTTTTTTTCCCGATGTTTGCTAGCGCCTGCGCCGACAAGGACGGCGTGCCTTGATACGTAAAGTGTCTCACAACGCGCCCGAACGGAGTGAAGGCAGTGGCCGTGCAGGGCTGCCTGATGCCAGTCGACAACTCAACCTGATGGCGGGTGTACAATCCCTACGGCATAGCCTTGCAATTGCTACCATCCTGCTCTCCCTCTCACAGCTCACCACACTGATCCGCACTAGCCCTGACATGTGTGATTTCTGTATGGAGGCGCGCCAGTCCATACTGTGGTGGCAGCTGAACGCTTGCGAGTTGGGCTAGTGAGTTTGTGGACTCTTAGCAGCAGCAGGGGCGGCAGGGGCGGCGGCGGTCGGGGCGGCGGCGGTCGTGGCGGCCTTTGATCTTCTCCATGTGAGACAAGAAGGCGTAGATGGTATTCTCGTCCTTGACTCCATGAATGGCAGCCAGGATTTCGACGGTCATGTGTAGGGGAGGTCGACTGGTCGCCTCGTTGCCTCGTTGCCTGCTCTAGACCCTCGGCGCCCGCCCCGTCCGCCTCGGTGTGGTTCGCCCCAGATAAACCTCGTGTCTTCTTATCTGCAATTCTCATTATCATCCGCATCACCTCACTTGCTTCGTCAGAAAGTCTCCTGCTCATAGGTGTCGTAGACTCGGGCGGGATAATCAAGTGGGCTGGAAGGAAAGGGAGGGCAGGGACGCCATTGGACCTCGATTGACGAGAAGTCGAACTTGAGGGAATCGCGTATAGATACGAGGCAGCGTGGCTGCTATTGCTGCTGCTGAAGAAAAGCAGATGTGCCGGTCTGACAGAGGGGCTGAAGAGACTCCGTGTGTTCGCCCAACCCTTCTGACGCCGCCGTGCAGCCTTGTCGAACTGGTCGCGCACCATCAGACGTGATTGCCTACCGCTTGTGTCGAGAGGCCAAGTACTGGGCGTCATTGATGTCAAAAAGTGCAGTTCGAGCCATATCATGGAGAGGGTTGAGAGCAATAGAGATCCAAGTCATGCGAGGAGAGACAAGAGACGTCAGATCGCAGAGGGTTGGTAGTGCTAGATGAGGGGAAAGTGACGATAGTGACGATGTCGCGAGGGCAAGGGACTATCACGACAGGGAAGGATGCCAGGGCGACCACTAACAGTAGCCAGCTCGAGCAGAATCGGAAGAAGGTAAAATCGTGCCCGTTGCATACTTCATCTTCATCAACATCAATTTATCCCCCGAAAAACGACGCAATCCTTGTGGCGATTGAACCATGACAGAACCCCAACTCAACAACAACAAACTACTTTTTTTCCAAATAGAGGCTTGAGAATGTGAAAATATTCTGATAAAACTCCCCTCTAGACAGAGGTGTGCTTGACCAAACTCATGCAAGGCGACATGTTGATGCCGAGTAGCCCTGGCAGTGCAACCTGTCGTCAAGCACAAGACCACTCCTCCGGGACCCTTGCTGCCGAGGATGCGAACTGCTGCCACGGAAAAAGTGGAGCGATATCAACCAACGAAAGAAAAAAGGCGCACCACTGCAAACCAGGGTTGATGGTGGCTGCCTGCCAACAGCGGTGACGAAGGCGACGACGACGACGACGACGACGACGACGACGACAACCAAAAAGCCCTGAGCAATCTCAGAGGCATGCCCAGGATCCACGAAGCGCAGCCACAACAGGAGGATGCCCTGTCACGGCTGTCGGTGTGGATGAGTGTTGAAAGACGATGAAGAAAGCAGGAGCAGAGGAAGACAAGCGTGAGATGTACCCCAGCAGGTAGTGGACTACTGGCCGAGCTGTTGATCCGACGCCTTGCCTGCCTCGTCGAAAGGCAGTTGGGCGAATGCGGCAGAGGTGTCGTGCATGTACCCATCACCAGAGGCTTCGTGGGTGAGCTGCGGATCGATGAGCTGCGGGTCGATGAGCTGCGCATTCGCGTCGGTGGGCTGAGGACCCATGGGCGGCTGAAGGCCCGGCTGTTGGAACCCTGATTGCTGGAAACCCGACTGCTGCTGGAAGCCCGGCTGCTGGATGAGCTGCTGGCCATACCCTCCCATAGGTTCATCAAATGAGTCCTGACCAAATTGAAACATTGGCTGATTAAAGGTCGTCTGACCAAACTGAAACGTGGTCTGCTGCATAGGCTGCTGTAGGAGCTGCTGGGACTCGAGAGAGGCTTGCTGGTCGGGCTGCTGAGCAGACTGCTGCGTGGTCTGCTGAGACTCGAGAGAGACTTGCTGGTCGAATTGCTGCACAAGCTGCCCAAAGGACACTTGGCTGGGCTCTCGAGCTGGCTGTTTCTCGCTCTGGCGGGCACTCAGCTGCTGAGCCGGCTGTTTCCCCTTCTGGCGGGCCCTTCGCCGTCGAGGCTGCTGAGCCTGAGCGGCGGGCTGCCGCTGCTGGCCGATTTGCTGCATATTAGGCCGCCCAAAGTTCACCTGGCTGGGGTGCGTAAAGTCCACCTCGCCGGGCTCGGCGGCTGGCAGATTGTCTCTCTGGCGGGCACTCATCTGCTCCCAAGACATTTCGTGTGGGGCGGCACTGCTGCTGCTGCCTCCAGCCTGTCCCCTGCCGCTGCGCGTTGGCTTCCTCCTCCTCACGCGCTCTGCGCTGGCGGGCCCTCCTGATCTCGCTGCGGGTCTTGATCCGCGGATCAACAGTACCGATCGTGCTGGCGTCCACCATGACCACCTCCTCGGCGGGCTGCTCGGCGGGCGGCGGGGCGAAGGGCTTCATAAGAAACTTGCGGACAAACTCGCGGGGGAACTCTGGGTTCTCCAGCTCGTGGCACATCTCGACGACCCTGAGACAGGCCAGGCGCAGTTCTTCGGCGGCCTCCAGCTTCCAGCGCTCTTCGGCGTTTTCCTGATTCCTGGCCTCATACTCGGCAGAGTCCTTCTCGCGGCGCGAGAGCCTCTGGATGACGTCCTTGACGCGCTGGGGCGGGAGGTCGGGGTCGGGGTCGGATGGCCTGCCGGTCAGGATGGGTACGGCCAGGGGGTTCCCACCGAGCTGGATGAGCGAGAGGCCGACGACCTCGGCGAAGTAGTCGACGCCGGTGCTCATGCCTGTGATGGACTGCTCCCAGCAGGCCATGATCGTCTTGACGAGGTACATGAGGGCGATGGCGTCGCTGCTCGCGTCAAGGTTGACGTGGTCGTACCAGGGCACGAACTTGTGCGTCAGGCCGGCCAGGACCATGTCCCGCTCCTTAGTGACGCCAGCCTCGATCTCTAACGCGGGGCACGGGTCGCCGACCTTCCACGCGGGAATGTTGATGCCCCAGCCCCTCATGCCCTTGATCAGGCGGATGTGGTCGTCCAGCAGGCCGTTGAAGGCGACGAGGACGACGTCGCGCTCCTCGCCGTGGCCCCTGGTCTTGGCCGCGAGCCTGCCGCGGACCCAGGTGATGAACTGTGCGAAGCCGATGTGAGGGCTCACCACCTTCTTGGCGTACGCCTCATATGACAGTCTGCTCGTGATGGGGCTTCTGTTGTGGCGTATGGTCGTCTCGAAGGTAATGTCGATCCGGTCTCCCATGTCGGTGACGGCCCCCAGCTGGTCCAGCTGGTAGTCCATGTTGACGTGGAGCTTGTAGAAGACAAAGAGCGTGTTCTGTTTCAGCTCCGTGCAGGTCTTGTACTGGGCGCGGGCAACGATCAGGCCCCTGTCCAGATGCTTCAAGCAGTGAAAGTAGCCGCATCGAAGAGGCGTAGTCCTCCGCTCGAGGATCGTAGATCTCTCTATGCACTGGTAGTGGGTGCATTGCATGCCATACACCGACACCGAATTGTTTGCAGACGGCATTGTCGTTGAAATTCTGACTCTCTCAAAACAGAAGATGTATTGTGTGTGTATGTGTGAAAGAGAGAGAGAGAAGGAGGGGGGTATGATGGTGTTCCACACCCTGCTATGCAAAGAGTTAGCGGACCGAAGGCTTTTCATGATAGAAGTCCATGGAGCGGATGGGATCTAGCTGTAATTACCTAATTGGTTGGAAGAGAAGATTTCCCTTTTTTTTCCTTTCTTTTTATAGAGGGCTGTGGGGCTGGAAGACAGTGTAGAGTACTCAAGTACCTTGTGTGTTCTGGATTTCATGTGTTAGCCAATCAGGGTTTCTCAGAACATACAGGAGTCGAGAGGGAGGTCCATTACACATACACAAGAGGAGCTGGACATGCGTTCTCTGTCCTGGTATGTCCACAGTCAGGCTAAGAGAGGGGGGGACACAAATACTGGAGGAAGTGACTGGATGATCCAAATTGTAGCAAGAGTTCTAAGACTCTAAGCGAGAACGTGATTTAAACAAAAGTTCTCAAATGGGATTGAAGTGGATTTCTCTAAACGGTGTGATGGTGAGGAAACGGAAAGAGTCTATCGAGGAGTTGGATTTGGATCTTTTGCATGCCGGATTTATGTACTTCTTTCTTTTCATCCCCTCCTCGTTCTCTTTCTCGCTCTCTCGTTCTGTGGTTCTCTGGTCCTCCCCTCCTGTTCCCACAACCCCCTCCCCTCTCCTTCCCCATGCTTTCTTCTCCTTGTCTCACCACTTATAGGCCTTGGACACACAGGCCAGAAGGTGTACATGTTGTTCTGCTTGATGAGCCTCGCCAAAGTCGGCTAGGAGCACGCGAATGCAAGTGGTCGGTAAGACCTGTAGAGGAAGAACTTTCTCCTCCCTCAAAGTGCTGGCAAAGTTTAGACAGCGCGTATCCCTCCAAAGAAGAAGAAAAAGAAGACGATGGTTGCCCGAGTTTGATTAACCATGCGCGTATATCACCAATATGACTGGAGAAGCCGTGCTCTCGGGCTCACTGGACACATTCCATTGGCTGCCCCTTGGCTCGTCTATAACGCCTTGTCTACGTGGCTCGCCTCCTGAGGCCACGCTGAGACTTGCCGAAGGTTGCACTAGGAGAAGAAAAAGAAACACTGGAGGGAGGGGTGGGTTCCATGCCCGCTTTGCAAGCAGCGGTGTGGCAACATGTGTCGAGGGAAGGGGGGAGAAAGCGCGTACTGCGCATGCGACCTTGCAAGCGAGCCCAAGGACCAGGACCAAGTACTCTCCCCTCTCCGCGAGTTGGTGTGTGTTTTGTTGCATTGTATCGTAATTTGACCGTCATTATGGAGTCAGAAACGGCTGCTAATTTGTGCCCAATGGCTCTAGACACATGGCATCAAGCCTCTTTGGGGCCCCCTTGCAACTGATCGCTCGATCGGCCCAGAGACTATGGCGAATCAGATGGTTCAAAGTGCTTATCAGCTTTATTTTTCAGGTGGGCTGGGGGGAGGAAGAAAAAAAAAGCATCTTTCAGCAGTATCAGGAGAAGTAGGAGAAATCCTGGAAGAAGACGAGGGAGGAGGAGGGGGGAATTAGTCGGGTGAGAGGTTCCATCCCTTGCCGTGCATACGCTGTGCAACACCTCGCTTGCAGGTCTGAGAGCGTCATCTCGCGAGAAGATCACCATCACCAGGCTCCCGACGGCAAGCTGAGCTGGTCTCCCCCCTCCAACCTCTCATTTCCTCTCTGCCTCCTGGCTCTTGCCCACCCTGATCATGATGATGGAGGTTGTTGGTGAGGGTGGATCAGATGGCATTCAGAGTACGTACAGTATTTTGAATGCACAATAGCTTGTCACACTTAGCCGTCCTTAAAAGAAATAGAGAGGGAAAAAAAGAGGGGACAGCCTCTTTGGTGTTTCTGCTTCAGGATGGTGGGTGTGAAAAGGCCCAGGCCGTTGTTTAGTGTGTAGTCTCGGCCGAGCCATTCCCAAAATGCAGGCCACTCACCCGAGATGGGGCGGAGTCGTGGAGTTGTGGAGTCGCGGAGAAAGAGAGGGATGTACTTAGAAAGAAGCATCTACTATGTACACGGTATGCGACGACAGTGTGCTGGGCTAGCAAGGCTCTCAGGCCTCCCCGTACTCCGTAGCCTCCCGCGCTTGGGTACAGGCATCATCACCATACGAGATCAGCAGAGGACGGCGTCTTCTGGGTTGTGTCTAGATGAAACCCTCGAACCGCTCGGTGGCGGCTCGTTATCGACGCGCCTTTGCGTGTGTGTGTGTGTGTGTGTGTGTGTGTGTGTTTTTCTGGTAGGTGGCTGGGGAGACCAAGCCAAGAGCCAGTCTGCCAGTCGAGCTATTGTTGTTTTTCCTGTGGCGTCCCCCTTCCTTTGACGCCCTCCTCTCGAGGTACTATGGTAGGTGCTTTTTGTCGAATGATTCTTGCCTCTCTCCCCACCTCCCTGGACGTGTTCACCAACCAGCGCAGAGTATCATATTGTGGCTAAGAAGCCGGGCGAAATTGGTGGCTTGTTATTGTCTCAGAGAGAAGGTCCGAGAGCCGGGTGGTGTGGGAGCCTGACGGAGGGAGAATGGCAAACACCTCCTCTTTCGGGGGCCGAAATAGAAACAGTGTGACATCAATGTTTCTTGTTGGAAAAACAGAAAAGAAAAGGAAAAGAAAATAGGAAAAATTCCTGCTTATCTTGAGAGCGGCAGCGGCATGCACGAGGGCATCCGCGGAGGGCACCACCATTCCCAGGGGAGAGAGCGGTGTGTGTGTGATTGATGAGCTGGCTTCACACACACACACACACACACACACACACACACACACACACACACACACACACCTCCCTCCCCTCTCCTCATTTTAATTAATAATGCCGTATGTACCATGCTGCCGAATGTAGCTATACGAGTGGTGCTAGCGGCCAGCTTCTCTTGCTTCCGATGGGCCTAGACCTCCTGCGAGGTGAGCGCTTTTGATGCTGTGTAACAGACGGGATCTCTACTGTATGGTCTGGCTTACGTGTCGAGCGGCACGCCCTTCACCAGAAAGAAAGGGAGCAAAGGGAGGGGAAGGGATAAAAGGGGGGTTGGCCCGGGGCGGGAGAGGATGCAGCTGGCGGAACGCCCTTGTCCAGGTTTGGGCAGCTCTGCATTTGATCTCGAGGTAGAGGAGGTTGGGCTTCAGGATCGACCGAATGAGAGTGCCTAGATCATCGCCGACCTGATTCTGAAATGTCTCTCCTCGAAATCAAATGATGAAAAGCAAGGGAAAAAAGGCGGTGGGTGACATTCCACACCACACTTCTACGCAAGACGCGGGTCGAGAAGGGGAACAACAGAGAAAGAGACCTGTGTGCGGGGTGATTTTATCGGAAAGGGGACCCTTTAGCGTGTACCAGGCGTAAAACAAGGGTACGGTACGCCATCAAAGCCTGCGATCTTTGCTGCTGTGATTCACAATGGCCGTGGTGCCTCATAGTGTTGAACGGTGGTGGGAGAATCATTTCTATGGGTGTGTGGTGTGAGGGTAAGTGTTCATGTCATTTTGAGTGAGTGAGTGTGTGTGTGTGTGTGTATCCTCTTGAGTAATATCTTTAAAAGAAGAGGGGGGGGTGTGCGTGTGCATCATTTCTCAGGTCAGCAGAGGGGCCCGTAAGCGAGATAAGGTTCCCCTCCTCCACTCCCCCAAGATCTCGCAGCATTTAATTATGGATCCCAGGGATGGTGGTATGCTGCAGCGTGCCAAAGCTCACCGAAAATGAGAGACACAATTGCAGCCGAAAAAATGAAAAAGAAGAAGAAACACCACGCGCACACACACAGAGAGGGGGGGAGAGAGAGATCCCACTCCTCGAGGGTCGCGACTCGAGAGTCGAGGGGTCGAGGGACGGCCTGATCTGACAGGTCGCATATTCGGCCTTCACTTGGTAATGTACCGGTACATGCACTTCATGGATTAGGTACCTCGTGCATCACCCGAAAATGCAACATCTTCGTTGTCCTTGTCCACGTCCCTCTACCTCTTTCTCGCACCCCGCCCCCTTTCCTTCTCTCTCTCCCCGCCTGCTTTTGCTTGTTCCTCGAGCCGCCGTGTTCCTTGTCAATGAGAAGGAGATGGAGGGGCAATATCACCCATCATCCCGATGGCGGTTTTGAGGGGGTTACCAGAGACACCCCCATGCCGTAGTCGTCTCGTCCATACGACCCAGTCTATCCCGTAAACAGCACGGCCTGCATTGGCCTGCCTGCCCTCGATATGAGGCGACGAAGGAGGCAGGGGAGAGGGAGAAAGAGAGGTGCGCGGAGAATACTTGTAAGGTTGCGTAGACAAGGCTCCTTCTCCATTTTCCTATCCCCGCTCCTCATCCTGCTTGAGGATCTACCCAGGCCGTGCTCTCTCGAAACTTCTGATGGTGATCAATGCTTCCAGACTGGCGTCTCTACGAATTACCAGCTTTGTGTACCCCCTCATTCTTCAATCCTCTTTCTTTCCCTGAGTTTTTCCACTGAGTGTCCATCAACAGCTCGTTTCGGCTCTCTCTTTCGCTTGGTGCGTGTGTGTAAGGTCCAGCCAGTACGCTTTGATAACCCGTGGTCGGTTCCCCTTTTTTTTTTTTCTGCTTTCTCGCGATCTCCTCTCGATCCTTCTCCCATGTTGTCAATCACTGACTTGTCACATCCTACCTATAGGGTTACCTCGTCAGAACTTCTTGTGCACTCCTCTCTTGCTCTGATCGCCCTGTGCAAGGTACGTCTGTTGCACATAGTCATGTCCTCCTTGTCCTCGAGTGATTACTGACTGTCACTTGCCCACCTGTAAGAGACATAGCGAATTGCTGTGCCTGCTCTCTGGTTCCTGAAGGCCCATAAAGCCATCCCGCCCGTGCATAGAGGTATGTGCTCTCTCTCTCTGTCTCTGCACTCCCCTCCCTCCTTTCAATCTTTCTGGGTTGACACCCATCTTTCCCCCCCGCCCTCGGCAGCACGCCCGATGCCGCGTGTATGCTCAGCTCTTAGAGGCAGTAACATACCAACCCCCCTTTCCCCCAATATCCTTCACGGCGTGGTTACGCCAAGAAAGAAGAAAGAAAGAAAGAGGCCGAGAGGGCTTAAATCCAGACCAGTGCCCGTCACACCCTCTCTCAGACCCCATCGTCAACTGACCTGCTTGGTAGCGATCCCGGATCTCGCAGCAGTTGTCCCGAGTTTGCTCTCGAGACCCTCCTTCCCCTGCGTGGTCTGGGAGACAACCCTCATGACCCTTTCCGGCCTCGGCCGGACCAGACGGCTATGTCTGACTATATTCAGCCAGCAGACCCTGGCCCCAACACGGGGCCGGGGCATGTCAAAAACAAGGGCAAGGGCAAGGCACCCAACGAGCCAAGACTAGATCCCTTGTCGGAACATTCATACAATCTCAAGCATTACTTTTGGGGAGATAATGTATGGCGGAGAAGTAAGTAGGGAGTTCTCCCACCCCGCCCCCGGCCCCCTCTTCGACGACGACGACGATGACGACGATGCTGATGACGATGAATGCTGCCGAGCCCTCTTTCTGATGACCAAGGACAATTGCTGACATGCCTCCCCCCAACCCCACAGTGCTGAGTGCACCCCCAAGTTTTTTCGGATCAAGAGGCCTGGCGACACGGGCCTGCTTCCATGTCCACAATATCGTGCTGGGATCAAACAGGTGTTTGCGATCATGAAGCAGTACGAGCGCATCCTCACTCATCACGGGAGCCTCGCGGCCCATCTGGGGATCCGGCTGTCAGAAGTGGACCTCGAGCACAAGGTAAACGGATTCTTCGAGGGCACGCTCAAGACTAGCTTATGTGACGATGACAACTTTGGCCTGGACTCTGTGAGCTGGCTGGACATTGTCCTGTTCTTCAAGTGCAACCCGCAGGAAGGGGAACTGGTGACCGAGATGGATGGCACGAAGTACTGCAGGTTCAAACTCAAGAACGTGTACGTGACCATCAGGGAGGACGACTACCGCACTGCCAAGTCCGACATCTTTGAGCGGAGCGGCCTGTCCCTGAACCTGCCGTTCGAGGAGGACGACATCAAAGAGCTCATCGCCCTCGCCTTTCTAAGAAGAATGCTGCTGATGGTGCAGAGCCCACCGGACGAGGACCCAGACAAGACAGCCGAGCACTTTGCCGAGCACCTCCAGCATTTCGTCTCGACACTACAGCGTATGATCCTCTTCCGGCTCGGTTATCTGCGCTGCCGCCAGCGCTCTGCCAACCAGATCGACTGTCTCGACGTACACAAGGAGGTACAGGTGATCCTGGCGGAGATCGTAGCCAACCGGCCGCTCTGCGAGAAGCTTGCGAATGAGGTGGTGGCCAACACGAATCGAAAGCCTGCACTCGTCAAGGTGCCCCCGAGAGGTGGCCGCTCTATCCGATGGGGCCGATGAGGCCGGCCCCTACGCCTTCAAGCTCTCCATGCCGAGAACCCACCGGCGACTGCCTATTGGATGGCGGCGGCGCGATGCAGCAGCAGCTGCTGCAGCAGCAACTTTCACAGCCGTTCCAGCATCAGCCCGATCATGATCCTCCCCAGATGCCAACCTGCCTCAATGCGCACAATGAGCAGGTGGACCTCTTTGACCCGCAGTGCTTGGCCCCGAATCTCTGTTACCCACAACGCTGCTTGGAAGTAGAGCCCGCGGTGGACGAGCTGGCGGACCTGCGGGACGAGCTCATGAGGAAGGAACTCATGAGAGAGGAACTCATGAGACAAAAGCCCTTGAGCGAGGTGGCCAAGAAGAAGCGCCTTTTAAAGCGCCCTTGGCCGCAGGAGAACATCGAACCAACCTCCTACTCGGCGGCCTTGCCGGTTTTGGAGCAGGAGGTCTTCCTGCTGGATATTCCGAACCCTTTCCACCTTACGCCGCGTAAGCTCAATACAGGTTGGGCGAAGTGTGACCTGCCGTGGCCTATTTGGACGGCACTCATACCGCCACCTTGGAGGGACGTGCAGGATTCTCTAAGTCCGCCTCCCGAGCACGAGGACGTGCCCGTCTTGCCACCACTCGAGCAGCTGCATCCTTCACAGATGCACCAGCAGCAGCCGCAGGTTCTGCTAGGCCTTCCGGAGCTGAAGCTCTTGCCAAAAATGTTCAAAAGTGAAGCCCGGCCAGCCCCACCAACCCCGCCGATTCCCCGCGAGAATAGACCGAAGCCGCGGTACCTATGGGAGTCAAAGTTGATCCGACCTCCGCCACCGTCACCGCCGCCCGAGCAGCAGCAGCAACAACAGCCACGTCTGGCGCTGCTACAGCACATACTGCACCGGGACCCAGAGCTACCGCAGCAGCTCTTCGAGCCACGGGCGCCGCACCCGCAGCAGCTGCAGCAGCAGCAGAAAAAGACAAAGAAGCAGGTGCGGATCGTACTTCCAGGCGAGCAACAGAATAACCAGGAGGAGGTTCGATACCACCTTCCTCAGTCACCGCCGCCTCCAGAGCAGCAAAAGAAGAACAAGTTGAAGAGGAAGAGGAAGACGACGAAGGAGAAGGCGCGGATCGAAGTTCCAAGCGAGCAGCAGGAGCAGCAGCCACGCCCGTCGCCGCCACAGCAGCAGTTCTTCCGGCCACGATCGCCGCCGCAGCTGCAACAGCACCAGCAGCAGGAGCAGGAGCAGCCACCTGTGTCGCCGCCACAGCAGATGCTGAGCCCAGTGGCGCCACCACAACAGCAGTTCTTCCAACCACAGTCGCCGCCGCAGGCATAACACTACCAGCTCCAGTACCAGCCCCAGTACCAGCCCCAGTACCAGCATCAGCAGCACCAGCAGCACCAGCAGCCTGCACTAGGCCCGCAACAACCTCCTACACTTCCTCGACAGCAGCTCCCTATACTTGCTCCTCAGCAGCACTTCCTTGCACCTCCTCAGCAACAGCAGTGGCAACAGCAGTGGCAACCGCAGCAGAGTAACCGGAAAGACATGTACCTGGAGCAAATCCCACTCGGTTCACTTCCTCAGTCAGAGCGACCGCAGCAGCCGCCACAGCAGCAGCTCTTCCAGTCATGGCCGCCGCCGCCGCAGCACCAGCAGCACCAGCACCAGCAGGAGGAGCAGCAGCAAATACTGAACCCAGTATCGCTGCCGCCGCCGCCCCCGCCGCCACAGCAGCAGCAGCAGCAGCAGCAGCAGCAGCAGCAGTCGCTGCCACAAAGGCCCCAGGACGTGCCCCGTATGGCCCCAAGGAGGCTGGCGCCTGCCCCCAACGAGGGTCCCGGGCGGCCGGGGTGCTCTGCTCGCTCACAACGCTCACGGCGGGGCGATCCAGGCCAAGAAGGGCGCGGGCGCCAAGGAAGGGGTGGTTGCCTGACTGCGAACTGTGCTTCTTGCTCGGACCCCGCTGCAATTTACACGGCGAGGCGAGTAACGACGTCGCTGAGGCGGCAGAGGTCGACCGTCTGCAGTCTGCGGGGCCAAGCACAGCTGCTGGCCCTCACGCTCCGCAGACTACCCCTTACGCGAGGGGAGACAACAACCATAACTACAACGCCGACCGTTATGGTGATCAAGGCGGCGGCCACGTCGGTGCGCCCCAGGCCCAAGTGTCCCCCGTTGGCCCTAATATGAGTTCCCAACACGGTACTCCTGCCCGGCGCACTCCCTCTCCTGAGGCGGCTGCGGGCCACGACGGTGCTCCCCAAGGCCCAGGTTTCCCTTTCGCCCCTCGTATGAGTCCCCAATATGGTACTCCTGCTCCGCGCACTCCCTCTCCTGAGACGGCTGCGGGCTATGTCGGTGCACCCCAGGCCCAAGTGTCCCCCGTCGCCCCTCATATGAGTCCCCAATACGGTACTCCTTCCCGGAGCACTCCCTCTCCTGAGACAGCCACGAGCCTGAGCCTACTGGCGCTCGCAGGGCTGAACCACATCATGACCAATTTGAATGCGCCCCCTTCTCCCAGGACATAGGGCTGTGGCGGGGGCTCTTGGTGCTGCAAGAGCGGTGGCATGTCTTCCCTCTGGAGGGCAGAGAACATGATCAATACATGTTTTTGTTGTTGGCGTTGATGGAGTTGTTGGAATTGTTGATCGAGTTGCTCATGGAGTCGTTGATGGTCAGGGTGGTGATGATTATCGTGGGTGGTGATGATTGGTGTGGTTGACGATGGTTGGTGTGGTTGACGATGGCTGGTCATGGTTGTCTGGGTGGTGATGGTTCCCGCTGGTATGGTTGACGACTGTTTGGTATGGTTGGCAATGGTTGGTTTGGTGATGAGTATAATGGTGATGATGGGTTGTCGTTGAGGTTTGTGATGGTGGTTGAGTAGTTGGAAGGAGCGAGGTGAGGTGGGGACAGGAAGGGCTAAATTAGTGAGTGGGGTCACAAAGAACGCGACAAGGATAACCCTTCAATGCTAACAGGTTTGACAGGGCACAGAACGAGAACGCCAAGAAAACTGGTGAGGTCAAGCTAACAGAAGGCCATGGAAACACGTCTGGAGAATATTTTCTTTTTTCTTTTTTCCTCCTCTTTTTTTTTTTCTTCGAGTTTCCTGGCCACAGGAGGAAGGTTTAATAATGGGAAAGGATGGAAGGGAAGGGTTCACAAGAAATGGCGGGTTCAAGTCAAGGTAGTAGGGAGCAAGAGGATCAGAGCCCATCGCTCGGATCCGGAGTCTACGGAAAAGGTCGTGGCCGGGATATATTTTGGATTGATTTCTTTATTTTCTTTTTAGAGTAAGGAGGTGATGCCAGAAGGGGTCGTTATGCTGGTACGTGGTCTGAAAGGAACAAAAAAAAAAAGGTCATGGAAGGCGTGTTGCCTTCCAATCTTCAGCAGGCCTAGAGGTGAAGCAAGGCTTCAGCCTTCTCTGATCATATTATCATCAGATATCGAGGTGAGGTTGTCAGTATTGTTTTGATTTGTTTTGAGAATATATGACTCAATATCTATATCATATTCATCATGTGCGACTAAAACGGTAAAAGTTCCCCTATTTGTCCAGCAGAGACAACCAAGAGTCGATACCTTCTCAGCTTCCTTTTCGATCCCTGGAGAGAGAACTAGAGATTTTCGCCAGGTCCGCGTACCTACGAACATGCAATAATTTTAGGTAATCAGGACCAGGTCTAACATAGATTCCTTTCAGCGGAATCTGACGTTGTGAACTGAATTATGCGCAGTAGTTATCAAAATCGATTGATTGGCTTGTTTTGAAGTGACTGAGGGCCCGCGCTCGGAACAAGTAAAACATCATTTGTGAACGATGTGTCTCACGAAAAATTGTAGAGTCGCTCGTAAGAAAATTGTTAATACATCATTCTATGAATTTTGGCCGTCTTTATTTTCTTCTTGACGGCGAGACAAGAGCCGCTGGATCCCAGCGGTGGTCATGAAGTTGACTTGGGTCATCACACGTTCTATAGTGGCCATTGCCTAGCCAGTAGGCCTCTTGACCAACCTGAGGTAGTAGAAAAGAGATAGAGACAAATCCCTCCATCATTGGCCTCTACCTTTCGAGTCATGGACTCGGATGCATCTGTCCGTCATCTTGTCGTTATGATGACTTTGCTGAGATGGTTTGGCCGTATAATGATCCCTCATATTCACGCCAGCGCCTGATCGTCTGTCTCGAAGCGAGCACCGCGCTTATTTCCTATTGGAAGAAATAATGTGAAATTCCAAAAGAAATCTGCTGCTAGGCCGCAAAGCGACTTCGCCGGCTTCTGGCAGGGGCTGAGAGCGTCGTGATACGCTGCTCAGATTAATTAGACCATGCTGGCCGGCGGTAACGCGGTTTCAAGGAGCGGGGTCATGGGATCCTCTTCTCCTGCAGCTTCTTGGTGCCCATTTCCTTCCCCCAGAGTTTTCCTAGTTCCTTTTCCCGGGAGCGGTGCTTAAAAATATGGCGGCAGGTTCTGGGCCTCGATTTTGGTCGGGCACCATCGTCCTGCAGGAGGTTGGGCCATGTATGGCTGCCCAAGGTCTTGATCAATGATGCCAAGGAAAAGGATGATGTTTTTCTATACATCTTATAGAGAATATGCCGATGGAATACTTTGTAACTAATGTTTGCTTTTAGTCTTTTTCACTGTCCTGTCAAGACCTGAGGGACGAGATGACCTGCGTCGGGAGTAATTCAGTAGTGAGGTGATGCTCTACCACCGTGGCAAACTGTGGTCGGCAAGTCGGCCTGAGCCGCTGCTGCTGTGATGCATGGATGGAGGAGAGAGTGGCTGGCCCGGGGCAAATAACAGCCCTGGTCCATCTCGAAACCCGGAAACATGCAGATGCACTGCAACTCATAACCTTGACTCAATCCTCTTTTTGATCTCTAGCAAGATGTAAATTAGCCTTTTCTATTTTGATTGTTCTTGGACGGCCTTGTAGGACGTTTAAATCTCAAATGCCGTGGTTGTAGGGTCCACAAAGATCGAGCTGGCTGCCTGCTGGCCGTGACCATTGCACCTGATCAGCGTCCCCTCACGCCTCGGTGAACCTGCACTGACAAGATGAGGCGAAAAGGCGAAGGCTATAGCAAACGTTGATGTTTTTTCAGGAAAATCAATATGAGTACTCCGAGGACTGTCATCTGATTCCCTGGGAGTGAATCCGTCGCAGTGACGCTGGGACTATGTCTATTGTCCACCGGGCAATTGCCAGAGCCGTGTCGGTGTCATCCAAGTAAGACATGCTGTGTACACATTTCTAGTTCGGCATTGTCATTTTCTGCGCTTGATTCCCATTCTATACGAGTATGACCCCCTCCTGGGTTTCACGACACTTACTGCGGGAGTGGGGAACAAAAGAATAGAAAAGAAAGAAAAAGGAAAGAAAAGGCAAAACAAAACTTGCGCTGAAAAAGGCTCGCCTGATGAGTCTTACACATGAGAATCTACAGACGCGCGCAGGGTGGTTCTGAGTAGTGAAGAATATGAGATATGACAGATCACACCGACCAGATTTGACGATATCGCGTGGCGCTGGCCAGAGGCGACATCCCGTGGTGGTTGTGTCTGGCTCTACGTCGGCCGCTGAAGCAGACATCATTCCGGGGTATAGACAAATACATGTAGTCTGTCAGTGGTATGATAATAGATGGCGCGGCCGAGCGGACTGTCACTTGCAGTCTATGGCTAGATTGGCTTCCTCGTATATATCATTCATGTATGGGACCACCACCTACCTGCACGAGTCCAGACGGCACCAGCGGCAAAAGATGGGCGCCCTTCTGCACGACCAAAACGTCCTACAGAGATGATGACGAAAATCTGTAGAAGTGTGCTGGCAATATTCAGCAGTGGGCGTGTCCCCGCGCTGATCCATGAGCGGATTTTCTCTATGTCCGCACTGCGGTATGTCGTGCTGGGGGAGGGGAGAGGGGAGCCACGGTGGCGGGTCTCTGGGAGGGGTCAGGCAGAGGAGGACAAGTCACCTTGACAGCAGAATGTGGGTAAGTACTGAGGTAGGGAGGTGCGTAATCACTGTGAGGTGTGTCTGCCACGGCATGATCAGACAACTGCATTATCCACACCTGGCCTGCACAACAGGCCTGATCTCACCCTGGCCAGTGGCTTTCTCCTCACCTTATCTGGAAGGATCCCAGGAAACAGGCTGGCAAAGGTGGGAGGGGGACATCCCACAGCCCAGTTGACAGAGGGGCATGATCAATGATATTCAATCATAGGAAAGATGGGAATCTGAAAAAAAAAAAAAAAAAAAAAAAAGAGAGAGGGGAGAGTGAAAGACCTAGACAAGATGTGGTGAGAATAGATATTACAGCTCGCTTCTAGACCAAGTTCGGGCAGGGGCAGAGCAGGGAGCAGAATATTGTTTTTGTCACAAGTATGTTAGAGTTCAGAAAAAGCAAATACAGAAGGAGGGGGAAGCAATAGAGGCTCACATTGACCCCAACCAACCCTTGCAGCCATTCAGAGGTGATGGTTTGCGCGCCTTCCCGGGCATTAACCAGGAGCTATCGCAGCTTCCGAATTCCATCCCAGAACCTTCCTGCATACTCGCCCCACCGACAATGTCACCACCCATCAAAACAAATCACACATCAACCATCTTCTCTTCTGATGGCAGCCGATGACCAGGCAGCACACAGCAGATTTGAATCTGCAATGACCTGACCAGGGTGGAAGGGAGAGGATAAAAACAAAAAGAAACATAATAATAAAGCCCTGGCTACAGATCCTCACCCATCTCGCCCTGCCCTGCTGCTGATCTGGACTATTATTACCTTCTCCTGGGGACCTCTCAACCAAGATCCCCCACCCCCTTTAAACCCTCGCCTCTACCGACACATACTCTTTTCCACCCCACATTGTCGCTCTCACCCAGTCTCGGGTTGTCTCGCCCCCAAATTTCCTCCATCACTTATCCCATATCTAGCCAACAACCCGAAAAAAAAAGACAGACAAAACACAGACAGACAATAGCTTTTTTGTAATGGAGGGAGACCCTGGACCCTGACTTTTTATTTCCACGAGACTCATTTTATGGTCATCCAACACATCAGAACAGCACAGCACAGCACAGCATACCAGTGCAGTGCAGTGTATCGAGGCACATCACACACCACAGCAGGGCAGATTGGGAGTCTGGATCTGGCACTAGCTTATTCCACAACCACAACCCTCCTCACCCCCGGGCACCGATGTTGATTGACAGTTGACAGTGGCACATTGGCACACATTAGTCGCAAACACACTCACACTCACACTCACACTCACTCACACCTCACAGCCTAACATTGAATCTGCTCTTCTCATTTGCCTTTCCCCCTCCGCTATCTCTTCTTCTTTTTTTCTGGTCCCTCTTCTTCCCATTTCCTGTTACTTTTCTTTGTTTTCTTCCTCTTGGATATCCTCACATCCCCTTCCCGCGATAAGGGTCCTGTCTCAGCCTGGCCGAGTCCTCCACCTCCAAGCCGACCTGGACAGGAGGAGGGGGAGGTGGACAGCACCACACCAGGCCCATCACCTGCCTTGGCTTTTTTTTTCTTCTTCCCTTGTTCTTTTTGTTCTTTGGCTGGTGTTGGGCTGGCTGGGCTGCACCACCCACCATCACATCCCTGAAGATCAGCCGCATCGGTCCCCCGTAAGTGCCATGGCTGATGTTAACACCCTCATCGATTTGGCTGTTGCTGCCCAGATCCAACTGCAGCACTCCCTGCAGACGACAGCACCGGATGCAGAGGAGGTGGTGGAGGAGGAGCAGCAGCTCCCACCACAGCCAGAGCCAGAGCCAGAGCCACAGCCACAGTACCAGCAGCAACATCAACAGCAGCACCGCCAGCAGTGGCAGCAGCCACGGCAGCAGCAGTGGGAACCCCAGGACCGGCCCCTGGAGCAGCCCCAGCCCCAGCCCCAGCCCCAGCCCCAGCCCCAGCAGCAGCAGCAGCAGCGGCGGCGGCGGCAGTGGCACAGTCCACATCCTACAATGCATCCTAGGTTGCTGCCCACATTGCTGCCCAGATTGCGCCCCGAGGTGCAGGAGCAGGAGCAGGCTCAGCAGCAGGAGAAGGAAGTTCGGAAGGAAATACAGCAGCAGCAACATTACCATGACCAACAGCAGCTCCAAGACCAACACCAGCGCCAGCACCAACACCAGCACCGAGAGCAGCACCATTACCAGCACCAGCATGAGCATCAGCAGCAGCAGCAGCAGCAGCAGCAGCAGTACCAGCAGCAGTACCAGTACCAGCCCCAAGACAGTCATCATCGTCAAGGCAGGTCCAGTCAAGGTTACCTCATCCACAGCGACTACAACGGAGGAGGCTACTACCCATTCGATTACCAAAGCCATGGCCACCACCAGAGTACAAATCACCATCAGAGCAGTCACCACACAGGCAGTTACTACCAGGGCGGGCACCACCAGCAGACCTACAACCAGCCCTACCTGCATACCCACCAGCAGGCCTACCACCCGACCCATCACCAATCCTACTACCAAACCTATCACCAAGACCAGCATCAGCAATACCACCTGCACAAGCCCCAGCAGCAGCAGCAGCAGCAGCAGCAGCAGCAGCAGCAGCAGCAGCAACATCAACAACAGCAAGGACACCACTACCAGCAGGGATACGGATACCAGCAGGGATACCAGCAGGAATATCCCCAGCAGCAAGACCGGCAGCGGCAGCGGCAGCAGCAGCAGTATCCGCACCAGCAGCAACCAAAGCAGCCACAGCAGCACCAGCAGCAACAAGAGCCCGAGTTGCCAATCCGAGCCTCCATCGAAACCGACCCCGAACCTGGGCCGACGTACAAATCTCCAGCCTTGCGTCTGCCCAAGAAATACCCAGGCCGGCGCTTCCCACAGCCGCTGCGGAGGCCGCTGCCGAAAAAGAACAAAGTCATAGGCCCAAAAGTCCTCCCCAGAAAGCGGTCACCAGTGCCCCTGCGGACCCTGGAGCCTGCGCCCCATAAACCAGCCTACGATCGGATTGGGGAATTCGCGGGTCCATATCCAGCTTCCCGCCACGCGTCCACCAGGACCACCACACTCCAGACCACCGCCGACCAGATCGTAAACATTGCCGCCCGCACCTCTAGGATGGATGTCGTTGCGCTCGCCGAGGTTGGCAAGCCCACCCCCAACGTCACCGGGCTCCCTGCACGCTCTGCTCTGGGCCGCGGCCTGTACATCCGAGTCAAGGGCCAAACCCGCCGCCCCCAGGGCCACGGCCGCAGCGCGTCCTGCAGCTCCGCCGCGCCGTCGCGCAAACCCGCAGACGACGCCAACGCCCCCGGCCGCACTTCTCGCGACAACGACGACGCGACAGGTGCTCACAACCCGCCGCCCCCGCGCAGACCACGATCCGCCTCCGCCAGCCTGTGCACCGTTTCCGCGTCGGACGACTTCCTCTCTCACAATCCCAAGATGGACATCTCGTCGCTGCTCCTGCCCTACGCCCCCCAAGCGCGCCCCGAACCCCTGAGGAGCTGCTCCCTGCGCCCGCCTCAGAGGACCACAGCGAGTTCTCCGCCCCTCCCACCGATACCTTCTCCCACAGCACGTCCACGACCTCTACACCTCCCACCACCGCTGCCGACGCCGCCAGCATCGCCTCCTCCGACATACATGACCCGAAACCCGACATCGCCGTCGCCCTCATCCCCCTCGACAACCACGACCACCTCCACCTCCCCCTGACCACGACGACAACCACGACGACAACAGCCACACAGTCATCGTCCAGCGCACCGTCCGGGTCGGCACACCTCAGCCCGATCCACCGGGGCCTGAGGTCTCCCTCGACCCCGACAGCGACGATGGCCACGTAGGAGGGGGCGAGGTCAGCGTGGCCGAGGCTGTCCCCCCAGACTCCCGCCCTCAGCGCGACCGCTCTACGCGTCCCCAGCGTTCTCAGCCCAGCAAACCAGTCTATAACCTTCTCCAGCTCGCCGGCACCCACATATACGGCAAGAGACGCGCCAATGGCGACGAGATTGTCAGGAAGAACCGCAAGCCGCGGCACGCGTGCACCGACGCGCCAGAGGACGCGACCCAGCAACCCCTCGCGGCTCCTGCCTCACCGCTCAAGACCCCCCGAGACGCAGGGCGGCGGCCAAGGTCAAGACAGAGGACAAGGTCATGGACAAGGTCGTCGTCAAGACCAAACCCAGGGCCAAGCCCGCCCCGCCGGCCATCGAGTCGCGCAGGGCTACGCGCTCCTCTGGCGCCGTCGACACCGCCGCCGCCTCCTCCTCCTCCAGCATCCTGGGCAAACGGAGCCGCAAGGCTACTGCTGAGGTCACGCGCCTCCCACGCGAGCTCAAGAGGCTGCGGGACACAAACGAGTTCGTCGGCATCGACAAGAAGGAGGTGCTGCACACCATATGGAGCAATGGCAAGTACGTCGACCCCAGAGACCTGGACGAGGAAGGCCAGCCCGTCCGCAAGAAGGCGCGCAGGGGCGGCGCGAAGGGCGAGAGCCAGCAGGATCAGGAGAAGAAACAGCAGCAGGCCGAGGCGTCGGCCAGCGAAGAAGCAGCCGCCGCCGGCGCCCCGCTCGTCAAGGAGAAGCGCGTCAAGAAGTGGCTGCAGAAGGGACTATATGCCGGGCAGGAGACCCCTACAGACTGGACCACGGGCCTGAACACGGCGGACAAGAAGAAGCTCGCACAGCACCCAGAGCTGGTCCCGACCGGCAAGATCAACAAGGTGCTCCCGCCGCCCATGTTCGCCGGCCTGAGGCTCCTGCTCGACGGCCGCGACTTTAAGCTGCCCTTTGACGTGTGCAACCCGCTCCCACCCGGCCAACCCAAGCCTGAAGAGTGGCGCAAGATGACCAAGAGTAGGTCATATTGATTATTCCAGAAGATGGCCCCCTCACACACACCCCCACCCCCACCCCCTTCACTGTCCTGTCAATCTATCAACGTGAACTTGATATGCTAACATACGCCACTCCCTCCCTTCCCCCCTCTCTTACAGATCGATTTATTGGAGATGCTGGAACATACTGGCGCAAGACGGACCACTTCAAGGACTACCAGTCAAAGTGCATCTGCACGGCCGAGGACGGGTGCGCCGAGGACTGCCAGAACCGTATCATGCTGTACGAGTGTGACGATACCAACTGCAATGCCGGCAAGGAGACCTGCCAGAACCGTGCCTTCCAGAACCTCGTCGAGCGTACGAAACAGGGCGGCCCTTTCCGCGTCGGCGTCGAGGTCCTCAAGACTCCTGACCGCGGCTACGGTGTGCGGAGCACTCGCTGTTTCGAGCCCAACCAGATCATTATGGAGTACACGGGCGAGATCATCACCGAGGCCGAGTGTGAGCGCCGGATGAATGAGGAGTACCAGAACAATGCGGTGAGTTTTCCATGAGACAAAATGGGCACGTGATGATGATGAGAGAAGAGTTTAACGACTGACATGGTTTTCTATCCTTGTCCCTCTGCTCTAGTGCTACTACCTCATGGCCTTTGATCAGAACATGATCATCGACGCGACTACGGGCAGCATCGCCAGATTCGTGAACCACTCGTGCGCCCCCAACTGCCGGATGGAGAAGTGGATCGTACACGGCCAGCCCAGGATGGCCTTGTTCGCAGGGGAGGAGCCCATCATGTCCGGAGAAGAGCTGACCTACGACTACAACTTCGACCCCTTCTCGCTCAAGAACGTGCAAAAGTGCCTCTGCGGGAGCCCAAACTGCCGTGGGGTCCTGGGCCCCAAGACGGCAAAGGTCCCCAAGGGCCAGGCAAAGAAGGACGACCCTGCGGCCAAGGCGGTCACGACAGCAGCCGGAAAGCGCAAGCTGAAGGCTGTGCTCGACGGCGCCGAGGAGGAGGCCGCGGCGGGCGGCGCGAGCAAGAGGCGCAAGATCACAGTGGCCACGGGCACCAAGCGACCCCGGGCCATCAAGGTCACGGCCAAAGCAGCAGCAGCAGCAGCAGCAGCAGCAGTCAAGGAGGAGACCAGCAGCAGCAGCATCTCGGTCGACGCGTCGCCGGCACCCGGTCCGAAGAAGAAGAAGGTGGTGGCCTCCAAGGTATCGGTGAGCAAGGCAAAGCTCGTCAAGACCGCCAAGGTCTACAACAAGAACGGCAAGGCGCTGCTGCTCGCCGACAGCATTCTTTCCAAGGCCAAGAGAGGTGTGCGAGCCAAGGCGGCGGCGAGAGCAGCAGCAGCAGCAAAGTCGCCGACCAAGAGAGTTGTGAAGGCCAAGGCGACAGTGGCAGCAGCAACAGCAAAGGCACCAGTCAAGAAAGTTGTGAACGTCAAAGCCAAGGCGAAGGCAGCAAAGGCAGCGCCCAAGAAAGTCGTCAAGGTCAAGACGCCGCCGCCGGGCAAGAGGGTCGTGAAAGCCACAGCCAAGGCGGCAGCATCCAAGGCGCGGGGCAAGAGCAGTACGGCCGCCGCTGGCAAGAAGGCAGCCTCAGCTGTCGAGCAAGCGACCCCGTCAGCAGACAACCCCCCGGCGCCCGACCAAGATCACCATAAAGCGCTCCAGCAAGGGCATCAGCACCATCACGACACACCGCGTCGATGTGGCGGAGAGCACCACCAGTGTGACGACCGAGGGCCCCAGCGTGACGGTTGCCGCTGGAGGTTACAGCACAAGCAGGTGGCGCCCGATCAACAAGCCCGTCAGAAACGGCACGGCGGACGAGATCGCGACCAGCAGCACGCTGACAACGGCGGCGGCGACGGCGACCACCTTAGCAGAGCGCCTTGCCAGCCAGAACACCGTGGAGGACCTTGCGGACGAGGAGACCCCGGTTCCTGCCGTGGCAGAGTCCATCTCGGTCAAGAGGCTGGGCGAGGATGCTTCGGAGCTGCCACAGACGCAGGATAAGATCCTGGTCTTGACTGAACCGTTTAGCCTGTGAAGCCTTGAGAGCCCGAGGGGGCGATGGACAAGAGACGAGGAGCGAGGGACGAGGGGCGAGGATGGTCAAGGCAAGATATCTCCCCGAGCGATGCGGATTATACTTGAGCGGGCTGCCTACAAGATTGGGGAGACGCAGCCCGGACGATACTACTACAATAACTTGCTTTAAAGAATCGCGGAAAGACCAGGAGAGAACTCAACGTACAGTACAGGCGGCGTTGAAGGGAAAACAAAAGGGGAGAGGGGTTTATGCAATCTGCAGTGGGCTGGTTTGTCATATTAGTCAACAGTTCAACAAGCGCTGGGACGAGTAGAGCAGGGTTTAGAGAGACTGGGGAGAGAGAGAGAAAAGACCAATCTACATAGCCAGGACCAAGGACAATAAAGGAAAAAGATCTCAATGCTGATATAGCCCAGATTTTTGAATACTACTTAATGCTGGGAGGAGGAGAATGCAAAGGGGATCAGGTGGTTGGGCACACTTTCTGTCTGTTTTAGGTGGCACTACCAACCCCTTCTTCCAAGCACCAACTGCAAACAGAGCCTTGAAACCCCCAATCTGGCCTACATGCAGCAGATATGGCCAAGAGAGAGCTTCATGATGAATGAAAATGTTTTTTTCAAAGGGCATAAGCAAACATGTAATTTGGTGTTATTTATTCCAAGAATTTAATTGCCGAAAAGTAATTATTAGGTGGCACTTACCTTTGAGAGGGGATGGCGAGATGTGTATGTGATTCTCTGGACATGCTGTAGCCAGGTACAGCCCTGGCTACAGCATAGCGGGGTGCTGAACAGTGCAAAAAGTAGTGGCTGACAGAGGGTGGCCTCTTCAGTTTAGGGGAGGGCCCTGGCAGAGAGGTTGCACCCACACCCCCGGGAGACTCGGCCAGGATTCCAGCTGCTGTAGGATGAAGAAGCTTGCGATTTTTACTACAGCCTTGAAGAAGGTACATGATCGCTTTTATCTCACAATAGAGATGGATTGGTAGACCAAATAGCAAGCATGCAGCGGATACTTTGAAGGAATCCTCTGTGCTGTTCATACTCTCTCCAGTGGTGTGGAG
Source organism: Immersiporthe knoxdaviesiana (assembly GCA_021117315.1). Taxonomy (NCBI): domain Eukaryota; kingdom Fungi; phylum Ascomycota; class Sordariomycetes; order Diaporthales; family Cryphonectriaceae; genus Immersiporthe; species Immersiporthe knoxdaviesiana. The sequence goes on from CP088214.1 coordinate 1,987,322, forward strand.
ATGAGCAAGTTGTTTTGGAGGGAGAATGAATACAACAGGGTGAGTACTATGTCAGGTATCTGATCTAGACTTTCCCAACCCTGATACTAGCAGTGAGCAAGGCTGCATTCTCCAGTGCACTGACTAAGCGCGCAGCACAGCAATTGCCAGTAAGAGCCAGAATTTGACAAAGCCCTGTTGAGCTTTTCAGTGTGCTCCTCGGTTTCATGTGTGGATGTGTGGATGTGTATATGCTTTGTCCTTGAAACCTCTCCCCTGCTCGGTCCATTTCAGATGCCTAGCCTAGAGATTTTTTTAAAAAGAAAAAAAAGGGGGGAGGGGGCTGTGTGAGATTTGTTGATGTGCAGAGTGACAAGATAGAAAGAGTAAAATGAATCTACAAGAGATGAAATGAACAAGTCAGAAAAGGAAATGAACAAAAGAAAAATACAAGGCGGGACATGGAGCAGGCGGGGGGGCTTGTCGAATGGTGTGCAACCCATTTCCAGTAGGAATGACATGCATGAGCGCATCCTCGAGTACAGATTGTGTCAGCCCTTTTGAAAATTAATCTCCCATAGGGCTGAAAGCCACCACCACCTTCGGGAAGGCATAGAAGGGAGAGGGGGAAGGGTGGCGGGGGTGGGAAGAGGCTCAATTTTCTAGTCAAGTGTGCTACTAAGTGCAGGCAGGGAACAGTCAGAGAGGCTTTAATGGTGATGATGGTGTTTGTGGTGGTGGTAAAGTGGTGTGTGGCAGTGCTGACTGCCCAGGTGCGTGTGACTACCACGACCAGCATCCTTCGCCGGGGGCGGGGTTGTTTCTCCGCGGATCACGTAGGGCGGGTCAACAGAGAGCGAAAGTAAGGCAGTTGGTAGAACATCAGGGATTGTCCAAAACAAAACGGTCGGAAACGAGATAAATATTGACTGTCGAATGTGCAGGTCTACTGTCAAATGTTCACATCCAACCGGGCCTTTCAACGTCGCGAACACCAAGCGGAATTGACAAAGGTGACCCAAATAACCTGGAAAACCCGGCGTGCAAAACGGCCATCACCAGAACTGGATATATAAAGAGGAGCAACCTAGAAAGAAGATGAATAATAAAAAAGAAACCCAGACAAGGCTCGGCTATTTTTCCTGGTGATGTTGACAGCTCGCGACGGACAACTGGTCGATGGGTGGGTGATGCTGGGCGGGGGCTAGTTCCGACCAGAGAAGGCCCCATGCAGCTGCTACGCTATGCTACGCTATGGAGGGCAAGGTTTAGTGACAACATTTGACTGAAAGAACTCTCTTGTCGGGTTTCTGGAAGGCGTAACAAGACAAGGGGGCTCTTCCTCCGTAAGCTGTGCCAGGGCAAGAAAGAATAATTGAGTGGCCCCGAGAGGTCAAAAAAGAGAGAGATGGAGAGCAGGGTTTCCAGGCATGGTTGGATGAGTGACGGCAACGGTCTGGCCAATCACGGTGGGGGGCTGGCAGTACGTCCCGTACATAAACATCCGACGCAGAACCCGGAACCCCTGTGCAGTGCGCTCGATCACCATATGCACGAGGATGAGACGGAAGGAGTCATTGGGATCTATTGTGTATATATATTTTCCCAGAATGAGGTGAGAACAACTGCCGATATATTATCGGACGTTATAAAAAACAACAAGTACTAGGAACGAAAAGAAACTCTGATTTGCTCATGAAGAGAAACCAAGAGACGGGATGAAGGAAAGGAAAGGGGGGGGGAGAAGAAAGCAGGGGAAAAAAAAAGAGAAGCCAAGTAGAAATAAGAACACAAGAGAGAAAGAAAGAAAAATAAATAAAGGAAACAGAATCCCTCCTCATGCTCGCTATGCCGTTAATCAGTTGAAACCTGACGCTGTGCAAGAACACCACCCATGAAAATGAGCAGGTGGTCGCTGAGACATCTTTTATCTATGTTCCGCTTGCTGTAAAACACAATTGCATGCCAACCGTGAGGTCGTATCCTTTAAAATATTCTCCAAAAATAGCACATGAGAGACCAATGAAAAAAAGAGAAGCAAAAAGAGAAAAAGCAAAAAGAGAAAAAGGAAAAGGGAAAAAAAGGGGGAAGGCAGGTGTCATAGGTGCGACCTAGGTGCCACATCGAATGGGTCGGGAACGCACCCATGCGCTCCTCCCCTTGTCGCGTGAAAATACAAAAATTTGAACATTGGGGGCTGTCGAATGAACTCTGCGTGCGTGTGCGTGTGTGTGTGTGTGTGTGTGTGTGTGTGTGTGTGTGTGTGTGTGTGTGTGTTGACTGTTGAACTGTATTGTGCTGTTGTATTCTGTTGTGTGCCTTGACGGAACTTGTCGTCATGGATCGTGTCTGTTGGTACAAGGCGGCTCGAGATTGTTGTTGACCAGCTGCTCGCAGCTGGGATCGGGTCGTGGGAATTTGGTGCCGCATGATTCTTCCCTGGCAGAGTGGTGTGTCTAACGTCCCGGTTCGTGAGGCAAGCATCGACGAGATATAGCGTTTGTTGTCGAGACTTGAATTTGCTGTCTTGTACTTCCAGGACCGCTGGCTTATTTGCGGGCTGGCTCTATGGAACAGTATGCATCGTAAGGGTGTCCGCACTGGATGCAAGACGGCGTCGTTTTGATATACCATGGTCCGTTGCCACACCGGCAGCACGTCCACATGCAGTTGGTGGCCTTCTTACCCATCTCGGATGACAGAAAAGGATAGATGGGCTGACAAAATATGTTTTAGGAGGTGTGTAGTGGCAGGAGAGCGCAAGAGCCAAAAGATTTGGGACTCGAGGATATGAATTGATTAGGCCAAAAAGTAGCAGTCTGATGATACTGGATTTGCAGGCTCGGACCCTTTTGTAGTGTGCAGAAGGAGATGAATGGATTGGGAGAGGATGCAGACACGATGAGTCAAGTTCAGTCCACTTAAATACTTCTCACCGTGAAAGCGATGACGGCCCAAGATCGCAAATGTATACATGGGGTGGATAGGAAGAAAACAAATGATGATAATACAACCTACAAGGTTTGAGGCGAGACAGGCAGGTAGTGGAGGCTGGTAAGGCCCTTGGCACCATCAAGAATCACAGCCATCATCATCGATCGCATGGCCACCACGGATCCAAGGCTGACTTACACAGGCTGGCCCACAACCGTCCTCTGCGCGTCGAAAATGTCGGGACCATGATGACTCTCGATCAGGGCGACTCGGCCCCGTTGTTGCTCGTGACTGTTTTTCAGGCAACTCTCTGCGAGGAACGGACCAGTGATGATGGCGAAGTTGACGATCTGGACCCAGATGTAGACGGGGTCTGCCGTTGATGTTTCAGGGAGAACCTACAGGCCTCGCAAGGGGAGGGGGCGACACCAAGCGGACGGCATTCCTCGGGTTCCGTCCACTGAGGGTTCGTCGAGAGATAGTGAAGGGGGGAAGAGGGAGAGGGGAAGGGCTAGGGCGGTCTTTCTGTGCCTCGCCGTCAAGGTTGACAGCGAGTCATCATCCACAAAGCCCCCCAGGCCAAGCTGTGCCATGCCATGAGCCCTTCCTCGTCCTTGTCCTCGCCTTCCCCCTTTCCCCCTCCATGATTCCACCCCGGGGCGGCAACGACGTCGAGGTCTCTGGCCCAGGTGAGCACGCCGCAAGGACGCAAGGAAGGTAAGGCGGGCGGGCTGCGCGAGCAAGTCTTGACATGGGCGAGTGACGTACACAGACAGCATCCTCGGTGGCCTGCGACATGATCGACTGGGGCTCGCTGATAGGGCGGAGGAAAACGGGGGCCGCGAAGGCAGCGATGCTTCCAGTTGAGGCCCAAATAAGCCCGCAGTTCCTCTACATGAGATTCGGTGGAGGATTAGCTTTGACCGAGACATCCAAAACAATACCTATGAGAAAAGAGCTTTGTCATTCTCGGCGAGGATGACAACAGCCTGGGGAGGGGGCACGAGGGGAGGAGACGAGTGGACGACATGCTGGAGACGACGCGGCTGGCCGAATTTTATTTTGATGCTAAGCCGATGTAGTCACACACGTAGGCCAATCTAGACCACCGAGACCGCAGGTGGAAGAAAGAGAAGAAGCGCAGTATGGAGTGTAGGTCAAGATTCGTATGTGATGGGGCTGGGGGGAGGAAAGTATTGTGAGTGATCAAAGGTGGACGGAGTGTGTGTGTGTGTGTGGAGAGAGAGAGAGAGAGAGAGAGAATAGAAAGAGGAGAAGGAGGGGAGGAATTGAGGCGGGGTTGCTTCAAGGAGGGGATCCACACGGAGCCGCATTCCACTGCAGTGCCAGCGCGAAAAGAATGCGGGTGCACTAGGTAAGAGCTACCTAGGCAGAAGCAAGGGCCTAAGCAGGTCTTGAAGTCAGTGGATTCACACAGCAAGAAAAAAGAAGGAAAGAAGGGGGAAAAAAAAAAAAAATAAGGAGGAACTTCTAAGCCATTGCCCGAGTTTACTTAGCTCTTGTGCCTGAAGAAGGGATTGGCATTGTCGTTTCTCGGTCGTCGTTCCAGGAAGAGTAGAGCCGCAGTGTCCACCCTGGGTATCTTTCCTCAGTGTGCCCTGAAACTGGGAAAGGCATGGCAGTGTGAATCCTCCCTGTACACCCTTCCCCCCTTTTCCCCTTCAACACGGTTGACTCACCTGAAGCATGTGTGCACGGCACACCGAGCTGCAGGATCCGTCGGCGACAGGGACATGGGCACAGCTTTCTAGAGCCGCAGAGCCTCCCTCCTCCCTCCTGCTCCTCCCCCTCCATCATGGCTACCGTCGGGTCTCTTCTTGTTTCTTGTCCACATCATTTTCCTTCTTGCGTGGCACGGTGGAGTCCGTGTTGCGCTGATCAGCCATCACACCAGGGCATTGGTTCGTTGGTGTTGCTTGATCCTGGGGCAGAAACCCCTTCTGCCTAAGACTGCGGCAAGGTGCGGCCGAACTATCCAAGGCTGCATGTATGATTGTGCATATTGACACATCGCACGTGCTTGCTCGAGTCATAATAGGCGTGACCGCTTGGTGCATGCGTATCTGCGCAAGTGTGTTGCCTTTCTTCGTCTGTTCTTCGTCCCCCCTCCTCTCTGAGCCGTATCGCGCTCTTGTGTCCGGGGTCGGTCGTGTTGCCTGCCTTCCCCCCCCCCCTCCTCCTCGGCACCTCACCCTGCGCGTGCGTACTCGTCAGACGCGCCTCCTCACTCACTTACTCACACACACTCTCTCTCTCCCTTCCGCCGCAAGGGTATCATCACTTGAGAGACTTGCATGCTTGGAGCAGGGAGAGTGATGAATACGCCATCCATATCGTCGAAGTTTTGGAAAGAGGGGGGGATGGATAGGTCGTTGGTCTCGTTTTCCTCTCGATCAGGTCTCTCAGTCGTTGTCATGGTGTCGGTTGTCCCTGGCTGGTCGTCGTCCTCCCTGTGGCCACCTCTTTTCCGTTGTTGAAGAGCTGCTGGCACCAGTGATGGCCACCATGGCCGACATCATCCATCCCTAGCCGAAGCTGTCGAATGACTCCAGATCTCGGCTGCCTGGGTCTGCCTCATGACTAGGCTCGAGCTTTGCGTGCGCATTTCGGCTTGACATGAACTCATGTCGTTGCTGGGTCGTTGAGAAGACGATGCCCAGGTGGCTTGATACCGGAAGGGATCCTAGAGCTTAGACCCAGGTTCTCGATATTGTTGGGATGCGCAAGGCACCTTGATGAAGACTTCACGGCCTCCGAACTTCCTTTACCAAGAAGCTCTTCGTTGACCGTTGAGAGGGGAAATGATGGGGGGTGGTGGGAGGGGGAGAAAGGATGTGATACAAGAAGAGCGGCATGTCTGAATCGGCCCAGTAGGGCAACATGAGATGACACAGAACCAGAGCCTTGCCTGAAGATGTTGTTAGGCCCTGGTAGAGGCAAGATGGAGTTGGAAGAAGGGAAGCGAAGACCAAAGGAAAGAAACGTAGGGGGCAAGATGGGGGTCGGGGGAAGGTAAGAGAAAGGTAAAAGAAAGAAACCTTTGAGTCGGAGCTGCTCTTGGGTTGAAGAAAGGAACCAGAGCCGGTCGATGAAACACCAAGTGATGGGACCGTTTTCTTTTCAACCAGGTATCTTGCAAAAGCAAACAAGGAGGAAATTGAACAAGATGAGATGGGGTAAACGACTCAACTATGAACCGCCCGAATCTGGCAAGTGCCCTAGTGGGCATGGGATACCTGTCGCGGGGCCTCCACACACAAGGACGCTATCGACCTCGGGAGTTGAGGTGAAGCATTCAGTAATGCAAGTTGACGGCCTTTACGTGAAAGTAGGCCAGACCCAGGGGGAAAAAAAGGTCAGACAGAAGGAGACAGAGAAACTGACAGGCAAGGAGGAGATAGAGGGGGAGGGGGACTCTTGCTCTCCCTTTATATTCCGAAAAGAGGGAATCGTTGAGGCTCAAGAAAAAGAAGAGCCTTTCGTTCTGCCCAGGTGCGTGTGATCGTGGATGCAAGCACGTCGCATTGTGGCTGCCTGACCCACACCATGGTGGTGTGTGAGCAAGTGCAGATATATAACCTGTATGGCAGCCTGCTCTTGCCCGAGGATAGAAAGGAGGAGGAGAAAGGGGGGGGAGAGAATGGGTTCAGTACAAATTTCATACCGGTGAGGCAACAATGCTTTACGTATAACTATGTGACAAAACTCAGCCGAGTGGATGTCACACATTTCAGCTTGCCCTGTTGGGTGTGTGTCGCTGGTGACTGGACGGTCTCGTGAACACGTGTGCGGGAAGGTTGAGACCGGGGTTTGTTGCGCGTCGAGGTTGCTGCCTCCCCTTCCCCGGATTGGGCTGTCAGGATGGTACAAGGTCGGTCATATGATCATGGGTATAGGATACATGGTCTCTATTAATCCATGTCGACTTTGTTTGCCGCTGTTCCCCTTCTCTTCTGAGGCTCAACTGCCTGCCCACTAATTAAGCAATATGTGGTTCCGGGGTGCCAACCTAAGGATCTCGCCAAGCTGAAATGAGGCCCATCACAGACGTCGATGATGCCCCACTGCCGAAAGGGGAGAGGATGCAGGGGCTGAAAGAAGCCAAACTTGGATCCGCACCGCACCGAATGGTGAATGACAGCCTCCTCAGTGGACTGAAAGATCTCCAAGACGGAATGATATTCGGGGTAGATTGTGTCTGGGAAAAGTGTCGGTCATAGTGTGTGATATAAGTTCAACTGGTGTGATCCTGCCCAGGTCGCAGGGCCGCATTCAATAGAGTAATATTCCTTGGAAGTATCAAAAGTATAGGGCGAGAAATTATGCAGGAAAGTTGTATATTATGGCGTGCAGTTAGCTGGTGCCTGCGCAGACGATCCCGCGCAGGCAGTGCAAAGGCATATATGTTGGGCCTGAATCGGTGAGTGAGTTTGAGTTGGTGGTGGCGCTACGACTTTGCATAATTGAACGAGCTCCATGCTGATGAATAATAAGTAGTACCGACATCCTTTTTTTTTTTTTTTTCCCCTGGCATGGACAAGAGAGAACCACTTACTGTACTCCTTTAAAAGACTGCTGGGTGGCATCGACGCAAGGTGGCAATAGGTATACGCGCCCCTATGTGGCTCTGCTCGGATGTTAACTCGGCACCAATACACACTCCCGGATGATGAATACAATGATTTTGAGACGACCTATGGCCGTAGATCGGTTGGAAATCGCCGCCATAAAATCACATTTATTGGATCTCTTCAGTGAATTATTACCAATTTTGTGGGGTCCCTTCGCTCCCCCTCGCCCCTGGAAACGCGGCACGTCGGCCACGCAGCAGGCAGTTCATGCTGTAAGGCAGCATTGGCCTACACTAAGGCGGTGGCGGTGTCTAGAAGTTTCTATACTGATGAGACTAGAAAAAAATGAAAGGGGCAAAAGGCAAAAGCGAAAGAAGAGAGAAAAGAAAAAAACAAACAAGGGGCAGAGAGAAAGAGGGACCAAACAAGAAGACTGCTTGGATATTCTGGCCACCAAGGGGGAGTGGGACAGCAATATTGTGGTGAAATGATGTATCACCTGGTAGACAGGTCATCCTCATCCACTAAATATGGCTTCGAATACATGCCATTCACGAATCAACCGACCCCGGTCCACAGAGGTGAGATTCCATGGCTGCTCCAAAATTAGAAATCAATGACCAATATACTTAGTACAGGGGCAGGGGCTGGAAAAAAGCAGCGATTAAATTGGATGATTTGGTTCTCTGCCCAGCCTTTTATTTTATTCATTTCTTTTGATCTCATTTGGTATTTGGCGTAACCGCGGGTAGAGGAGACCCGGATGGATCCGAGCTGAGGGGCCAACGGCTCTCTGTTGGAACCACGTTTTGGCTGGTGGTGTGATTGGACATTTTTGCCTGCTTGGGCTCCGACCGAGAGCTGTCTGCTCCATCTTTTCTGCCACAAAGCTGACCCTCTATGTGTGTGTGTCTCTCTCTCTGTTGATGTCCTTTTGGTATGTCTTTTTTTTTTTCTTTTCTTCAAGTGAGCATGAAAAAAGCCTTGGTCAGCCGAGACAGCAGGAGTTTATTTACACACTACTATGTAGAATTTAGTCTTTTGGGCCGGTGCCTGGATCGCAACTTGGCTAGACGAAATCACTCTAATTACAAGCAGGGGAGCCCAGGAAGTTATGGTATTTAGTAGGCTTATCCATGCACACGATAGTCAGGTACAAGCAATTCTCTAGTATTTGCCTTACAATAGCATAGTACCTCAGTATCCACAGTACACACACCACACAACAACACCACGCGTGATCACAGTGCTGGAACTTTTCACCTTCTATGGACAAAGAGTCATCAGAGAGCTGCCGCGCAGAGCTCCATTGCTGGGGAGATCAAGCACCTGGGTACTCCTCAGAGACATGCCGGCCCAGGCAGCAGCAGGGTGAGTCTTCTGCAGGGACAGCTTGGCCTGGACAGCTCAGCAGGCAAGCTGGCACTTGGGGAAGGAAAGTCGTCCGAACTATGTATGATGTCGTCATGCTTCTCACCCCACAGCTCTTTACTTTAGTACTGGTGAGGATCAGGACTGCCAGCAGATGAAACTCCTACACACAGTGTCTGACGGAGCATCACGGGGCGGCTACTAAGTACATCAGAAAGTGAGCATGCCGATAACAGAGCATGCCCAGCCTGCCTGCCTCTCTCTCTCTCTCTGCCTCTCTGCAGAGCACCTACCCAACATTGCACATCGTCGACAAAGGCAGCCGCCATCTGAAAGACACCCACTCACTCACTCAACCTCCACTTGGGTCTCAAAATGCAAAACAGACAAACAAAAACCGACAATCCTTTTCCTGTTTCAACCTCACCCACACCTACACCCACACCCAGGTCGTCTGTCTCCACAAGCCTCTCTCTCCACACCCTCGCATAGCTCCCGGTACCCTCGTCGCACCCACCCTCTCACTCTTGTCCTTCCTTGGTTGGTCCAGCCCGCCGTCTGTTCACATGTCTCTGCTACGGCAGTCCATCCTGGGTCTGGAGATTGGTAAACCCAGTAAGCTTTTCCCTTCCCGCCCCTCCATCTAATTAATTACTCTCTCTCTTTCTCTCTTCCTCTCTACCTTCTCTCTTACCTCATCTTTCATTTGCCATCACAAACACTTGCGAGTCGCGCGTTTGAGAAAGAGATAGAGAGAGAGATTTGCCCCTCTCAAGACCGTGGCGCGGCATTGACAGTGGCGGGCACAGGAATGGATGAAGGCTCCAGGCCTCCTTCAGTGGCGTCCGTTGCCGCCGCCTCAGTCGCGGCCCAGGAGAAATGCCCGATCCAGTCGCGAGCAAGAAGCTACAAGTCCCCGACGCGTTGGACCACGCGTATTATTCCCTGCTTTCTTGCCTGTGTTATCACTTTTTCTGCCTGGACATTCACAAAGCCTATCTGTGGTGAGTGTCCCTATTCCTATTCCCAGTCACCTAAACCACGCCCCCCTCCCCCGGGTGGAATTTGACCCCCACCTTCCCTCTTCTCCCTCTTCCTTTCCCCCTGGCCGGATGAGATGCTGACTCTGGACCTCTGTGTGTTCCTCTAATTCCTTTTTTTTTTTCTTCAGTCGACTTCTTCCTACGCAGACATGAGAATCACAAGGTCATAGTCTTTCTCGTCCTGCACTATGTCTTCTTTTTTCTAATGGTCGCCTCCTACGGCCGCACCCTCTATGTTGTGAACTACGTGCCGGGCCTGGTGCCTCGCCTGCCGAAGCTGGGCCTGAAGCACTTCTACACCCGCGAGGTCTTCCACTGCCGAAGCGATGGCATGCCTCTCTGGTGCCACGACTGTCAAAACTGGAAGCCCGACCGCGCCCACCATAGCCGTGAGATCCAGAGATGTGTGAGGAAGATGGACCACTACTGCCCCTTGGGCCGGGGGCATGATCGGAGAAACTTGTAAGTTGCCTCTTCCCAATAAAAAGTGGAAGAAACGAAGAGGACAAGGAGTGGAGACAGGAGGAGGACTGCCAATCCCACTGACTAATATACATATATCTTGCGCAGCCTTCAAGTTCTTTATCCAGTTCTGCAGCTACGCCGCCTTCTACTGCGGCCTGTGCCTGTCCGTCGGCGCTTACGTGACCAACCGGCTCGCCAGGGAGGGCGCCCCCACCTCCACCCCGGCCATCGTGCTGATCGCCGTGGCCGGCTTCTTCGGCCTCTTTGCCTTCACGATGGCGGCCCTCTCCCTCCGCTATGCCCTCCTCAACCTGACCAACGTGGAGAATCTCGGTGGGGCCGACAAGGTCTACCAGCTGGCCGTCCGCGTCCCCATGGACCCGGACCCCAGCGCCGAGTACATCCCTCCATGGTCAAGGGTCACGACACCGTCGTCTTCCCCCTGGCCGATCCCACCTTTGACGGCAACCGCTACATCTTCCTCCACTCCGGCCCAGAGGCCGTCAACCGCCCTTCCCCGGAGCACAAGTTCGCCCTCGTTAAGACCGACAGGGGCGACAATCCCTGGGACACGGGCTCCTACTACACCAATCTTACCTCGGTCATGGGCGACATGGGCCCGCTGGACTGGCTGCTCCCCGTACGCTTCTCGCCCTGCTGTGCTTATAACTGCGACTACCCCATGGGTCCCGTCCTCAAGAAACTGCGTGCTCGCCTGGAGTAAAGAGGTGTCGGAAAAACTTGCGTGATGTCTTTTTTTTTTTTCTTTTCTTTCTCTTTTTGTGCTTTGTTTTTCTTTGTTTTCGTTTTTTTTTTTTTTGTTTCCCCGGGCAGCATCTTTGGCGAACGGATGGACTTTGGTGTATCGGGAATATGGATGAACTGGGAACCGCCGGACATGTCACCTTGCTTATTCTTTTACTGTTGTGAATACCCCCTTCCCCTTGGACAAATGGTGTCGGGAAAGACCATGTGAGCATTTTCAAAGCATTTTCAAGCAAAGAGAAGAAGAAGTAGCATTTTTCTCATGTTGGCAAATTGGTTCGTCAGGAAATGTGTGGACTGCGGACTGCGGCCAGGGGCTGGTCGGATGAGACTACCTCTTAAGCCATACTTAAAATTATGAACACCTCTAAGGGCAGGTGTGGTGTTGGGGGGGAATCGCCAGACTGAGAGTAAGAGAGAAAGAGATCAAAGAGAAGATATCCTGTAATGCAGATTCATCGACAAATGATTCATTTTGTCAGAGCTCGATCCCCCCTCCACCATTTTCCTCTGCTTTGCTACTCTTGTCGGCTGACTTGACTTTGTGAGGCACCCCGAGAACCGATGATAAGCACGCCTGGGCCGTTTGATATACTGTGAGATGGTGTCGAGGTTCCACTTCAAGCTATGTCCGGCCAGCACATCTTTAGAGATGCCTCCCTTGCGAAATCTTGCCAGCTCGCATCCTAGATGGACTTCATGCGGGCATAGCACTGGCACGGACTCCGTGTGAGCTTCGAGAAGGCGTCGTTGCTGTCGAGGTGCTCGGGGACGGGCAGAAACTCAAAGTTGAGCACCAGGACGACGAGCATGATCCGGAACTGCTGGGAGGCAAACTTGCGACCTGGGTTTTGTGGACGACGTGTGTGAGCAAGCCACCCCCGTGAGTAGGAAAGGTAAAAAGGAAAAAGGTAACAAGAGATTGAACCAACTCACCAAAGCAGCCTCGTGGCCCTGCTGAAAAGGCCAGCTTGGGCACGGCCTTGGCATCAAAGGTTCCGTCGGGGCGCATCCACCTCTCGGGGTGGTAGCCGGTCATGTCGGGCTCCCAGACGGTGCGGTAGCCGCCCTTGTTGGCCCTGCTGTTCTCGCTGCGGGCGGACTCGGGCACGACGTCGTCGCCAAAGGGCTTGTGGGCGACGTAGGTGCTGCAGACGACGGTGGCGCCCTTGGGGATGCGGCGGCCCAGCAGCTCGACGTCGCACGAGGCCTCGCGGACGACCTCGGGGATGATGTTGCCGAAGCGCACGAGCTCCTCGACCGAGGCGTCCAGGTAGGGGATCTCGGCGGCCAGGATGGCCTGAACGTCTGGGGTTTTTGGTGCTGCGGGGAAGTGGGCGCGTAGGGCGGCGCGGAGCCTGGTCTGCTCCGTCTGGTTCTGGGTGAGGATCTTGGCCATCCAGGCCAGGAGGGTGGCTGTGGTCTCGTGGCCCTTTTGTTATCAATGTGAGTGGAAAGTGTCAGCCAGACCCCCGACCAGGTGCGTGCCAAAAAAAAAAAAAAAAAAAAAAAAAAGGAAGATTCTCTTCTTACCGACATCAAGAGCAAAAAGAGCTCGTCGTACATGTCGTCCGTGGTGGGACGGTAGATATCCGCGGGAGAGACCTTGGCGAACCTCCTCAGCGCCCTGTCGAGGGCACAGACGTCCCTCTTCTCGGCGACGGCCTCGTCGTCCCTGCGCTCGCCGAGGTCGGCAAACCTCGCCCTGGAGCTCTCGATCAGCTCCCTCATGAGCCTTGTCTTGGTCGCCCAGTGGCGCCTCCACGTCGGCGTCAGCGAGTACCAGAAGTGCAGCAGGCCCGGGATGGGGCTCATGAGCGTCGACGGGATCAGCGAGAGGAAGTACACGGCCGCCTCCCACTCGTCGCTGCGGGGCGCGGTGGGCATGCCTGCCGGCTCGTCCATCTCGCGGCCGTTCTTGGGCCGAGGCAGACTGCCGGCGGCGGCGAGGACGGCCTCTGTTTCGGCCTCGATCATGCGCAGGTCGGAGCCGAGCATGGCCTTCCAGATGACGTCGAAGGTGGCAATCTTGAAGTCCTCTGCGACCCAGAAGGGCCTGCCGCGGGCTGCGGTGGCCTTGGCGGCGAAGAGGGCGACGAGGTCGGTGGCGGCGCGGTGCATGACGGGGGCGGCGACGTCGCGCAGGTAGCCGACGGAGATGACGTCGGTCCACAGGCGGACCTGGGCGCGCCAGACGGGGCCCTTGACCTTACAGATGCTGGCGCCGGGGACCAGGGGCCTGAAGGGGGCAATGGTGGCGCGGCTCTTGTCGAACTCGCGGGTGCGGTTCTGCAGGAGGTCCTCGACCTCGCGGGTGTCATTGACGTAGACCATGGGCCGCCAGAAGGGGGCGAGGAAGAGCTGGATGACGGGCGAGCCGAGGCGGGCGAACTGGGGGCGGGTCATGCGCGAAGGGTCCCCCTCAGCCTGGGCGGCGGCCGTCAGCTCGGGGATGTCGCCCAAGAGCCGGCGCGTCGAGGACGGGTTGTATGGGATACCCGGGTAGGGGCGGCGCCGGTAGGCAAGCCGGTAGAGGTCGAGGAAGGCCATGGACAACAGAGTCAGAGAGAGAACGGCTATAATCTCGTAAACATCCGCAGTCTTGATGGTGGGGAAGCCGGCCATAATGATGGTGGAGGTTCATGGAAGGAGGAAACCTTTTGTGACGAGATCTATACAATATGTGTGTATGGAGGTCATATATATTGTGAGTATATATGTGGCAGAGGAGGAGGAAGACGAGGCATCATGGCTTCGCAGGTAAGGGAGGAGTTGCGGGAACTGACCTGGCCCCTCTGCATTCATATGCATCTCCGTCCTTTGTCGTGCTTGGATGGGGCATGTAGCAGAAGTGCTGTGGTCGAAGGCCCCCGATCAGTGTCTAGCAGCATTTGCTGTCGGGTTGTGGTGGTATTGTCCTCGGCCAGAAGTTTTGATTGTTCCCCTGGTGGTGCGGTTGTGTGGTCCACCACTGCAGGCAGACAAAGAGACTCGGCCAGAACAGCCTGCAGGAATGGACAGTCCTCTGCCCCAGGTCAGGAAGATTGGAATGAGATAAAGCAATTAGCATCTTGTCTTATGATAACTGTAAAGGTTGGATCAACACCACCTCCGGCAAAAGAAAGGGATAATTGTTGGTGATGATGAGATGTTGTTGTTGAGGAAGGTCCCTTAGTGCATGCTGGCCCTAAGAAAACCCCCTCCGGTAGTGGTTAGGCCCTGGTGGTACCGGCCTCCAGTGGCCCTCCCTACCCTGGAACCCGGTACACAGTAACGCTATTTCTTTAGCTCATCCTCTTCATATTCAGCTCGAGGTCAACATGCTTACAAACTCATGATGATTACCAAGGTGATTAAATCAATCTAAAAAGAGAATACAAACAAATGGAGCGAGAACCAAGACTCAAGGCTCGAGTGAGTCAATTTTTTCGTCTGTCAGGTACAGTTTGTCTATCCACCAGACAGGAAGACTCGGTCCACCACCAGGTCCCACCAACCATCGCCATCTACCACCACCACAATGCACTGCACACTGCCTAGTACTCCGCACATGCCGCACGCCTTTTCTCCCAACCAGCAGCCGCGGATGCTTTTTGGAACATCTTTTTCCTGCAGGTCTCATAATGCCCGGTAGCCAATGACTATGTTTGCTGACCGTTGCAACCACATGCTTCAGTTTTCAGCTCTTCTCTGCCCCACACACACCCTTTGCCCAATTATATTTTTTTCCCCAGCCCCCCTCTTCCCTTTTTTTATTCCGCTGTTGCCGTCATTGTAGTTATTCTTTATTTCTGTCTTTTTCGATTTCCTGAGGCTCTAGACGTGTGACCCTCCTCCAGCGTGGTACCACAGAGCGCAATAAGGATGCGCTGCGGCCGTCAAGATGCAGTCTAGCTGAGTGAAGTGCTGGTGATCCTCGTCCATGATCAAGACACCAGCAGTGAGGCAGCTATTCAGGCCGGCTTCGGTCCTGATCCTGTTGAACGTTTGGATAAAGTTGTACAGGCTAGCGCTGCTGATTATGAAAACATCCCGCGCTGTGCCTCCGTCAGCCATCATGAGGTCCATTTCGGAATCAGGATCCCCAGCCCCCTACCGTGGTGAGCTGGCCGCCTTTGAGCTTCAGAGGGATTTTCCAGTTCCTTTGGCGCTGTGTGATAGTTTTGTCTTTGAGGGTCGAACTGTATGTTTGGATCTCGATAAACGGTCGGCCATCCGCATCTTTGTCCATTTCGTTGTCGTATATCTCTCTAGCTTGTTCTCGACGATGTTGAATATACGTATGGTCTTGAATGTTATCGTTGTCGTCGCTGGAGATAGGTATTGGCGATATGCAGGATAGTAATGGAGAGTTCCGATCCTGAGGAGGGTCTGATTCTTGATGCGCACTGCCTAGGCGCTCAGGGTCCGGGCGCTCAGGTAGGTCATGTCCAGAAGCTGCCCCAGGACTGTCTGGCGATACACCGCATGTATTCTGCACCCACTTTCGTAGGAGATCGTAGTCATAGAGGTTGACTGCTGGCTCGGGCTGCAAAGGTGTGCCTGGCGGGATGAAGCCGATCATGGGCAAGAAGCAGTGATTATGACCTCGTTTGAAAAAAAAAAAAAAAAAAAAAAACATGATATTAGACAGACTCTGGCCAGCTGCTTGATTATTCTCGAGGTATACCTGCTTATGCAGCCGGTTTGATATTGTTTGGTTGGCAATAACAAATTGGTTGTTTATATAGGAAGGTCTGTTGCCCTCAGGCGCCGACTCGGATAGATCTATGCTCGGCTTCTGCTGGCGGCTTGCCAATCTGTTAGGTATCGATATTAAAGAGGACAATGGGTTATATATATTTTACAAGAATAAGGAGTGATAGGGCAAAACAGCACAGGCGAATACTTATACGCACGCGTACAAGGCGAAAACAGTACGCAGATGCTGCAGCAAGGCAGGCGAGGATATGTGATGGACTGCTATACTATCCAAATCGGGGGGGTTTACGCGTAGCAGGAAGGCGCGTAGAGCAACGCGATCTGCGAGTTATATCTGAAAACAAAAGGGAATGGGCGTCAATAGAGGCAGAAGGGTCGCTGCAAGGAGGGTCACGAGGGGGTTTAGGCGATTATGAGATGAGGATGATACGTACTGTCTTTGTCCATAGAAATTGCACGATGTTGAGAGACGAATAAGGAGAAATATGCGACAGCTGCTAAAAGGAGTGACCACTCCCAGCTGACTGGAAACGGTGGTGGCCTATATAGCGGTCGCACTCGCACAAGAAATGATGGGGGCGCGCCTCCAGCTCTCTCGCTATGATGATTGGTTACTGGCAGGTCAGGAGCCTGTGGGTGGGTGGAAGAAGGGCTGGCGAGCACTTGAGGGAAAAGGAAAGGCGGGGAGGTCGCCACGAAAAGCCTAAAGAGCGGGCAGGTGGCGGGAAAGGGTGGCTGGAAAAGTTGGCTTGGAGGAGGTCAGGGAAGCATAGAAGCAGGTGGAAAGGCGAGGGAAGCAGAAAAGCTGGAGGAAAGGATAGGAAGTAGAGACGTTGGTGGAAACTCGCCCGAGGGGCTTTTGCCACCCGTGGTCCTTGTGTCCCAATCGCAGACTACTGTTTTCTCTCTTCTCCTCTCCTATGGAAAAAATCAATTGGGGAATATCTCGCTGGCGCTGAGGAGTTTGGGCTGATACGGTGGAGGCGACGGGGAGGGAGGAGGGAATAATATAGGGGCCAGCCGTTGTCGCGTTACCAGTAGTTTTTAGTGATATGGCGTGTGTGTGTGTTTGTGTGTTTGTGTGTTTGTGTGTGTGTTTGTGTGTGTGTTTGTGTGTGTGTTTGTGTGTGTGTGTGTGTTTGTGTGTGTGGGCGTGTGTGTATGTCACTCAGCATGGCCATGTGGGAGCAGCCTTGCCTTTGCCATTTAGAAAGTTATACGCTGCTACGAGAGAACAAAAATACCGAAAACCACCACCACGACAAAGGGCGAGTAGACTGCTCCCTCGGAAGTCGCCACAGGAGACACCTGCTGTTGCTGCTGTGTATGCTCGCTCGCTCGCTCAACCTCAAACCTCTCGGCCGTGCATACATCCTCCACTGCAGCTAGATCGCTGGTCCCAGCCCACCGAGACCGAGACGAGGCTGCGTGCGCTCCCCCCCCCCCTTCTTCCCCTGGAAAAAAGCAGCGCGGAGGAAGAACATGAGTCTCTTTGTTCTTGGACGCAGGGTGACTGCATCATATCTTCTCGGGGGTGTGGCGACCACACGGAACCGCACCCGCACAATGCGGCTCTCTGCAAGTTGCAGTTCGCATATTTCTTTTCTATTCTTCTTTTTGTTGCCCCTATTGGCGCCCTACTCAGGCATGGATCTTGGACACGACAGCTGGTTGACCTCGGAAGGGGAGATGGGTAGCACAAAGGGACGTCCAGGATAAGCAGGAGGACATCGAGATGAGGTCTGGCGATCGTCCTCAAGGAGACATGAGGCTCTGGCTGGCCCACTTCACCCCCCTTTCTCTCTCTCTCTTTCTCTCGGTCTCTGGCGAGTCAGTGGCAGTAGGAGCCCCTCGAATGTCTGAGAGGCAGATACTCGAACCAGCTAGGCTGAAGGGATTTCTCTCGGCGTCGTTCATCACATCCGGTCTCACGGTCTCGATACTGAACTGGAAGCTCGTATCTGGTTGGTTGCCGAGGAGGTGGCGTGGCGGCGTCTGGAATGAATGAGATGCAGGGTTGAGCTTCTAGATCATCATTAGAAACACGGGGGGGCTGCTCTATGTTCCCCTTCTTCGATACAACGACGGAAGTCCCAACGAAACGAAGGATCAGAGCGTGGGCACGTAAGACGTTGAAATTACTGCTACACAAGAGTTGTGATTGGCTGTCCAAGTTTCCGGGACGAGCAGCTAGCTAGCGTTAGCAGATGAGTATCACGTTGCTTTTCTTTTCTTCCTTCCTTTCTTGCTTCGCTCCCCTCCCCTCCTTTTGCCTGGTCCCCAGCCTTTCTCCCTACCACCATCCCCCTCACCCCCGAGATCACCAGCCCTCCGTCGCAGTCACCCTCCATCACAACGACGAAATTTGGAACCGTCAGCACGCCTCAGCGCTGCTGATAGCTGCCGTATCCCTGATTCTGGTCATAGCCGTATCCTTGTTCATACGCATAGTCATTGGCTGCCTGCCGTGGTAGCTGAACAGTCTGGCAAGCCGAGCACCGTCTATGACCACAGCTTCTGTCCTCGCATATGTGACTGTGAGGACTGTTCATGTTCTGGAGGAGACCCCCTC
Organism: Immersiporthe knoxdaviesiana; assembly: GCA_021117315.1. Classification (NCBI taxonomy): domain Eukaryota; kingdom Fungi; phylum Ascomycota; class Sordariomycetes; order Diaporthales; family Cryphonectriaceae; genus Immersiporthe; species Immersiporthe knoxdaviesiana. The sequence continues at coordinate 2,005,744 of CP088214.1, forward strand.
TGCTCCTGCGGCAGTGGCAGCCTGGTGTGCAGATGTGTGTGTTAGAACTCTCTGTTTCTTTGGGAACACGAGGATACACTTCTCTCTCAAGATATTCCTCTTCCTTTTGCTTTTCTCCCCTAAGAACAAACGCACAATACCAGTGGCCCGAAGCCCTCGAGGAATGTCCCCCGCCGCCCCTGTATAGTCCTATCAGTATTGGTCCATCATTGTCCGAGGGACGGAGGCAGTAGGCAAGTTTCTTTTGGTGGAGGGTTGAGGGGTTGGGGGGTTCCTTACATGTTGAGTGACTGAGCAAATGATCGAGGCTGTGGCCTCGTTCAGGGAAAAAGAAGGAAAAGGTTACTGGACAATGGAAACAGCTGGAATGTATAAGCACGAAGCAGCAATTCGACGAGTAACACACAAGATGAATCCGAAGCAGCCAGAGGGAGGACCGAGTGAACAGACTGTCTGATCGAGTCCTGTGATCCTCGATGACTAGAGATGCTGTGGCGACCTTGTCCTGAGAGATCTGAGCAAGCAAGAGACATCATCATCACCACCACGTCTTCCGATGATACTTCATATATAGTTATCCCATGGGCCGTGCTCACCTGCCCACAGCAAGCCATTGAGCCTCATTCTCTGGGCCCCAGATTGCTCTCTCCTCAAGATCCAAGGGGGAAATGCCAGAAAAGTCAAGATGCTAGTATCAGTTCGGTCTCTTGGGACAAGATGTCAGCCTCGATACACAACCGAGATGATGTTCTCACCAGCTGGGTGACTACGGCTGAATGGCCCTGTTTAGGGCAAAGTGTAGTCCCGGGGCGATTCCACCGAGGCCCTCATCCAGGGCTTTCAAACTGCTCCGTAGGATCCTGTGTCGTGTAGTAATCCACATCTCGTCACGCCTGGGGGGGTGGTCGAGCATTGCTGTTGTCCCAGTTCACACGATGGTCGGGGGGGGGGAGGTGGTAAGGGAGAGGTGCTCCACGTGAGGAGGGAGGCAAGTGTGATGCTACAGCCCGAAGATTATGTGGAGCAGTGGACAACATATGATGAGATGAATTCATAAAGAAGCTACACCAAGGGGAAAAAAAAAAAAAAAAAATCTTGGAACGTGGAGGCTGGCAGTGTAGGGCGTCGGTCAGGACGAGATGGAGCCGGGCAAGGGGGGAGAGGGAGGAAGGTGGAGGCGCACATCATGCGAGGGAAGAGACAGAAAGGGAGAAAGAATAGTCGACTATGATCCATAAACATGGCTCGGTGGTGGTGGACACGGGGCGCTAGAGCTTTGGCTTTTGCGGCGGTCAGCTTCCTGGAAGCTTTAGAAACTCGCTGCACGTTTATCACGCTCCAAGAAACGACGCCGTGGAGAGAGGCCCTTTCAGTGCTTGCTCATCATGCAGTAGGCCCGGTAGGGCTGTCGGGTCCTCGGCGTCGCAGCGTGATGAGTCGGGTGCCCAACATGGAAGAGACAGAGAGAGAAAAGAAATAGGAACATGAAAGAGGGAAGAAAAGAACATTGTTTTTTTTTTGTCTAAATCGAGCAGACACGTGGCCGGGCACAGCGCACCACGACACCAGCCTTATTCCAAGACGTGATAGCAGCACGCCGGCTGGTCTGTCCTCTCCTCTCCTCCCTCCCTCAGTATCATCTGCTGGCAACAGTCCTGCTCGCCCCCCCCCGTGCCCGTGCCTGCGCCTCGGTGTACTGGTGGTAGTGGCGCAGAGGGCAACTTGAATCACCACCAGCCATAGATTCCATAAAGAACAATCCGTGTTTTGTGTCTGTGGCTTTTCTTCTTCTTCTTCTTTCTTTCTTGTGTTGTAGTACAGAGTCGAGCACATATCCTCCTTTTAAGAGGCTCACTAGGTGGCCCAGAGCCTTCTTGCGCTCCCGTCTCGTCTCGACTCGGTCCTAATGACACACATAAAATCCAGATGCGGACCAGGGAAATGAAAAGCCGATCGATTTCTTGTCCCTCGGGTAATAATCAGATGGCACGAGCCCAAGGCACGACGTAATAGGGTGGAGCATGTCGTGCTCCAGAGCCTTATTGCGCCGACAAGAGATAGACTTTAAGGATGCAGTCCTTCGTCATCTGACATGATGCATATGCACGGTAGGATTGACAGACAGCGATTTAAGCCGTTTCAAGTATCCCTCATGCGTTCTTGATTGAGATTTTCAAGGGAACCCTTCTCGTTGCGCTGCTCTCTGCGATCGTGAGGGGTTCCGATGAACGGTAGACGAGTAAAGGGAAGAACCCCCTCCCTCCCCCTTGGGGCAAACTGACGACGGGTCTCGGCTCGCCCTGCGGTTTTGAGGTTAGCAAACTTGTACTCTTGACGAAAGAACAAACAGCTGTGTGGGAGAAATACGGCGCCGGGGCAAAACTGACAACAGGAGGGCCCCCTCGACTTATTTACTTGACCCATGACTTTCGAGTTTCGAGGCGACCTTGATGCGGACTTCCATTTATTGAGGCCGCCCGGTGGGTGCCGGGCGCTGGGGCTAGAGTCGTCTCGTGGGATGAGCACTTGAGATAATAAGAATCTAGGCTTTGCTGCTGCCGTACGATGCTGTCGTTGAAGGTTCCCGGCTATTGTCGATTGAGGCGGCGTGGCCGACCTGATCTGATATGCGTGCGCGGGAACACAGACATTATCGTGAAGAGAAACGACAGACCGGCCGACCGAACAGTGTGGTTCCTCACTGAGCACTAGCAAAGCAGGAATGAGATGGTCGTTCAGTCCACCGACCTTGTTTACTTTGGCTGCAGGAGGAATTGTGCTGCTTCCACCCTCGGCAAGCAACGAGAGGTCACATCAAGACAGAGGAAGATTGTCACACGCGCATCGGTCTTCGCCTCGCAGACAGTGAGAGAGTGTGTCAAAAGAACAAATCTAAATGAGCATGTCATGCGATCAGAGAGAGAATGAACTGCTCTCGGGGCGTATGATGATATGGCATCCAGAGCAGCAGCAGCAGCAGCAGCAATAATGCCCACAGCAGGCCAGATCCGATGTCTTCCCACTGCTCGATAGGAAAGGCGCTTATGCGACGGAAAGCCGTACCAAGTACACACCATGTCACACTTGAGAGCGTGGATTAGACTTTGGCGGCGTGCCAGCTGCGCAGACTGTTGTCTCTTGTGGCCCGTGGGAGCTCTGGCGACCATCTCTGAAGAGGCTGGCCGTGGAGGAGTCGGGTCTTGTCTGGCTGCAGCTCACCTGATGCCAAGGAGGAGGGGGGAGAGGTGGCGCACGACTAAACTCGTCTTGATGAGGCGTCGTCAAGACGGTTCAGATCAAGCATGTAGTAGACGGCAGCATCAGCCCGCACAAAGCCCGCACAGTTCGCAACATCCCCATGTGGGTTGTTTATGGAATGGCGACAGTGAGTGACTCCGAAACCCCATGGATGCACGTCAGAGACAATTTCAAAGGAAGAAATTTCTAGTATGAAAGGCAGCCAGCCATTGGAGACTGGGTCTCGGATTCTGTCTCTCCAACGTCACACTCACGCTCACTCTTCAGGACTCAAGAGATGAAAATGACGGCATCAACCACCATCCGGCGGGGGCAGAAACATGAGTAAGCACCCAGCAGAGAGGGTATGACGAAAGAACAAGAAAAAGAAGACGAAAAGAAACAGGACAAGGAGAGGGGTACAGGCTTCCCGTCCTCCATCGGGTCGATCTGGTAGATAAGGAGGACTCAATCCCGAGTTTGGTAACCCGAGGTGCGCTGTTGACGTGGTCGAGGCTCGTGGTGGCGCTCGCGCGCTGTAGCGCCAGGAAGTAATTGGGTAGAGACGGTACTTCTCCAGAGTGCATCATGAACTTGGGCGACATCTACTGAGAGCAGTAGTAGTGAATCACAATGGGATGGATCATGGCCAAAGAGAAGAGAGAGAGAGACAGAGACAGAGAGAGCCAGAGGTTGATTGAAGTCGTCACAGAAAGTGTGTGGCTTCACGAGATTTGACGTTGAGAACAGTAGCCATGCTAGCTAGGTTTATTGCATTATCGCGGCACATGACCTGGAAAGTGCAGATCTGTTAAGGCAGCAACTAACGCGTTTTTACCAAGATGCCGCAGCAGGGTTATCCCCCTGACACGCCCTGTCACGAGCGTCCTCGCGCTCAACGGGACGTCTTCACTCCCAGCGCCACTGGCTCCTATGCCCTTGCAGAGCTTTGTTCGATGTCTCTTGTCCCAGCTTTGAACCCATCGTAATGCGTCGTTCCTTGGAATATCGGCATGAGCACACCTGAATAATAAAACACCACCTCCACCCGGCGCCATGTCGTCACCGCCGCCAAACTTCAGGCAGTCGTCGCCGGCTGGCGCTCCTGGCCGCCAGAGATCCAGGTTCACATATCGCAACTTTGCTCACTTGGCATCCTGTTCAACATCCTGCCCCCTGCGGGTCGTGGCCCACATCGACCTGGACGCCTTCTATGCGCAGTGCGAGATGCGGCGCCTGAACCTTCCTGACGACCAACCCCTAGCTGTGCAGCAGTGGTACGTCTGGCTCCCGGGTCTCTCCTTCAAAGATGACTCTTTTGATACGGAGAAAGAAAGAAAAAAAGGAAGAACAGGAAAAAGAAAGTGCTGACAGACGCGTCAGGTCAGGCTTGATTGCTGTCAACTATCCTGCCAGGGACAAGGGCGTTGGGCGGTTCCATGACATTGGCGAGGCAAAGAAGCTCTGTGAGAACCTCATCTGTCAGCATGTTGCGACATGGAGGGAGGGCGAGGAGAACTGGGCGTACCGAGACGACCCCGTGGTGAACACTGACAAGGTGTCACTGGACCCGTGAGAAACACACTTTCTTCTCTGCTATGGAGCATGCGTGCAGCCAACATCATGTTGATGCCTCAGTCCTGGCAGGTACCGTACGCAGTCGAGGAGCATCCTGTCCGTCATCAAGGAGTCGCTCCCGGCAGACCTCCAAAAGGTCGAAAAGGCATCCATCGACGAAGTGGTGAGTGCTAGGGGCTGGTCGCCGCAGTTTCTCCTCTGGCAGATGGATCATTAAACGACCATGTCTTGCAGTTCCTCGACCTGTCTGCCCAGGTACATTCTATCATGACCGCGCGGTTTCCAGAGCTCAGCCGCCCACCACCCTACGGCGATCCTACCGAGAAGCTCCCTATGCCATCCATCACGGCGCTGGACTGGAAGGCCGATGCCCTTGTGGATCTAGACGATAACGAGACCGAAACGGACGACCCAGACTGGGACGACGTGGCAGTCCTGATCGGCTCAGAGATTGTAAGGGGCGTCAGGGCGGCCATCCGTGACAGGCTGAACTTCACATGCGTAAGCAAAGTCACCCAACCCCCTTTAGTTCAGGCTCGCAGCGAGGGACCAGCTGACCCCCAGCCCCTCCCCTGGACGCAGTCGGCAGGTGTTGCCCAAAACAAGATGCTCTCCAAGCTGGGTTCTGGCTCCAAGAAACCCAACGGCCAGACAGTCGTGCGGAACCGTGCCATCGCTCACTTCCTGTCGGGCTTCAAATTTACAAAGATACGCAACCTGGGCGGCAAGCTGGGCGACCAGGTCGCGCAGACCTTCGGCACCGACGCACTCAGCGAGCTCCTGTTGGTGCCCCTCGAGCAGCTCAAGTTAAGGTTGGGAGACGACACGGGAAGTTGGGTGCATAGCACCATTAGGGGCATCGACCAGTCGGAGATCAACTCCCGGGTCCAGATCAAGTCCATGCTGTCGGCCAAATCATTCAGGCCGAGCGTCAACAGCACCGAGCAGGCCATCAAGTGGCTCCGCATTTTTGCGGGTGATATTTTCTCCCGCCTCGTCGAGGAGGGTGTCCTTGAGAAAAGGAGGCGTCCCCGGACCATTAATCTTCACCACCGCCACGGAGGACAGACCAAATCCAGACAGAGCCCAATCCCCAGGGGAGACCAATCGACAAGGAGATGCTGCTCGGACTCGCTAAGCACCTGTTGAACCAGATCGTCCTCGAGGGCAACGTATGGCCCTGCGCAAACCTGTCGCTCAGCGTCGGCGGGTTCGATGAGGGCGTGACCGGGAACATGGGTATCGGCGCGTTTCTGGTCAAGGGGGAAGAGGCCCAGGCCCTGAAGAGGGCTTCTCGAGGAGACGCTCCCGACGAGCCGTCTCCAGACCACCACCACCATCACCACGCCTCGGGCAAGCAACAAAAGCTATTGGACAAGAAGCCAGGCATCCAACAATTTTTCTCAAGACAGCCCGACAATACGAGCAGCGGAGAAGAGGTCCAACGCAGTGAAACGTCGCACGGTCACGACGGCGATCCTACCTCGGGGCGGGAGTCTGCATCTACTACAGGAGGATTTCATGCGAGGGAGACATTCGACCGTGACCGCCACATGCAGCAGGTTCCAATCACGGCTTACACGTGTGAGCGCTGCAGGCAGGGCTTCCAATCCGCCGAGGGGTTCCAGTGTCATCAGGATGAGCACCTTGCCAGAGACCTACAGGAGGAAGAACGTGGCAGTCGGACATTCGTCGGCCACGGCGGCGCTGCACCAAAGTCGTCATCAGCATCATCATCATCATCATCAACATCATCATCATCATCGCTGGCAGCTCGCCTCAACAACACCACCCGGACGGGAACCCCAGCTGCAGCGGCAGGAAGGCCCACCAACAAGAGCAAGCAGAAGAGGGAGACCGGTCAGAGCAAGTTGAGATTTGGATGACCGTGTGTGTGCCTCAGTCATACACACCATAAAAATGGGGGGGGGGGAGGGGGGCGACAGATACAGCAGGATGAGCTTTATTGTCGTGTTCCACCGCAGCAGAGCCAGCGGTTGGCCGGAGAACACCCGGTCCTTGTCCCGATGGAGCCTCACGTTTGAGTCCTCGGAAAGGAGGAACACAAACCTTCGAGCGCTGCTTCCGGCCCGATACCCACCGACTTGTTGCACTACCCAGCCAGAAATGTAGCGAGGTGGCCGATCAATCTTGGCCCTCCTCCGCCTCGCTTGCTCTCGAGCCCTGACTGCTGACCACACACACACACGCGCCTCGGGCCAGGATGACGAATCTTGACCCAGACAATTCTTGAGATGCGACCGCCTTTGTGTCTGGAGATGGGCAGGCGAGCGACGGCGGCACAGTAGTGAGCTGCAAGAACGAGGTTGGATCCGAACCCGCACACTTGGCCGCCTGCCCTCCCACCCAGTTGAGGAGATGGCCCCGTTCACACGAGTACGTATAGAGCAGAGCCAATACCATGGCAATACCTTCGTATCCCAGGACCAACCTCGACCACACACTACTACCATGACAGTACATTGTGTGGTGCCACGACAATGCAAGCCGCGCAGAGGTCGCAACAATGCGTTCCATCGTCAGCCCCTTTTATTTTAATATGGTTCCGAACTTGCCGTCACGAACACGCGCGTGCTACAGCTCTTCTCAATCTTCGCTACAACGTGCCTCATCAGGTGAAGGACGTCTTTTTTTTCCTCTTTTGTCCACATGCAAAGTACCGTGCCATGTATTTTTTGTACTATGTAACTCTGTATCAATAATCTGTGGTGTGGTCAGGATGCTGATTGGACAAGAACAGGGGGCCGCCTTGGACCCATCACCCCTGTTCCTCGCCCCAAGGTTAGGCTCCGGTGCATTGGAGCCCAACAGCCTCAGGCCAAAACTGAAGGAAGAAAACCAAAAAATTGAAACCCACACACAAATGAATTTGGTATCACTTTACTGGCGCAGACCCAAGAGAGGGCAAGCACCTATCCTTATCCTGGCTCTGCTCTGATTTGTCCTGCTAAATACCCAGCGCCGCTGCTATCGCATGCACGCTCTCGGCAGGCCTTTTTAGACTACAAGCAACGGCCGCAATTGCTCAGTTGGTATGCATGCATGGAGATGACTTGCTGCATACCAAGTATGAGCTTTGCCACTGGGCGATAAGAAGCGATGGGGGTGGTGGGTGGATGGATGGAGAGGGGGAGGGCATGGATGGACCAGAAATCAAGAATTTTGGACAAGAGCACTCAAACTCACCCACGTCCGTCCAACCTTGCTTGATGATGATCTTCGTCCCTGTGATGCAGCCAAGTGTGTGCAAGTACCACCCAAAAAATTAAAAGAAAAGAAGAAAAGAAGAAAAAAATAGTACGTAAGATTGCGTGAGGCGTGATGGATGACCGGCAGCAGCCTTGCCACCAGGACCAGCCATGTTGGTAGGGTAGCAATGGCGCCTCGTGTGAAGCCAAGTCACACACTCACTCACACCTACACACACACAAGACCGGCTCTTAAGTGGGCGAGTGAGTGAGTGGTCGGAAGATCATTGTTGACGGTCCACAGCAACGGTGGTACTATGTAGTACCGTACAACAGAAAGGTGTAAAATAAATCCGCTGCCGTGGCTGGAGGAGGAAATGGAAAGAGGGTGTGGTCCAACAATGGTGGTGTGTGTGTGTGTGTGTGTGTGTGTGTGTGTGTGTGTGTGTGTGTGTGTGTGTGTGTTGGCGGTGCTGCCATCCGCTCAGCCGGCCTCGCCTGTTTCACGAAGCCAGTTCTGCCAGTTTACAAGTAAGCTACACCCAAAAGGATCACCGACTTGAAATGCGGCTGCGAGCCTTGGCCGAAGGTCGGTCGGGCTTTCATTACGAGCGAAGCAAAGAAAGCCTCTGCGTATTGTTTCCGTCTTTTGTCGCTGCTGCTGACGGTGGATTCTGGTGGACTCTGAAAAGAAGAAGAGGGGGGAAGCATGGCGAGTTTGGGGGAGATCTTCTCCTCTCTCTCCGTCTCTCACCGCCGGGTTAGGCCTGCATCTCGCATCGTTCTGGCGGTGGCATGGCGGTTGCATGGCATTGCATGGCATCTATTCGTCCATCACGTCCTTATCCCCCTCTTGCTGACAAGGTCTCAAAAGAAGGAAGGGGGCTCGCTCAGGTGTGAGAGTGGTACCTTGCCGGAAGTACCGAACCGGCTGTGGCCATTTGTTGACCAAAGAGATGTTGACGAGTGTCTCGGGGTTTGAGAAAGAGGGGAGGGGAAAAGAAACAAGCTACCACGGAGGATACCGTCCTGTTCTGGCGACGTGGAGGAGGCAAGTCATCGCCCACTCGAATGCAACCTCGTCAACAAGCCATCCTCCTTTCTTACCACCACCACCACCACCATCATTTTGAATCTGTCGTCATCGTCATCAACCATCAACAACCAACAACAACGTCCAACATTGATCAACAGACAACTTCCTCAAACTACAATGGCGACAGCTTTAGCCGATCCCATCATGCGTGTCGTGACGATGCTGCCGTTACAACGCTTGTTTAGATACATTTTTTGACCCCCAAATGCAGCGGAAGGAAGCCCTGTTCTATAGATACAAGTCACTACTAACGAACTGTGTATGTAAGTATGAGTAGGCACAGGGGAAGGAGGGGGAGGGGGGAGGGGGGAGGAGTGGTACCACTTGCCGACCAACCAGGCTCTCCCACGCAAGCGGTGATCTCCCGCAGGCTCACCAGACCTTGTTTGGACCATGTTCTGGAGCAGAGTGTTCAGTTGTACCATGTACCGCAGCACTGGGTGTGTGTGTACATCCACGAGTGGTAGGGCCAGGGGCCTGCCTGGCCAGAACATTGGTCACGCATTGCGCTGCGGCGGTACTGTGGTACATCCTGTTTGGTACGTGCCACACGCACGCATACATAGTACGTCCGTACATACTCCGTACACACACACACACACACACACACACACACACCACCCCCTCTCTCTGGCTCTCACACGCGCATACGCTTCATGCTTTCCCTCTCTCGGGAGGGAATGTCCAGTCGATAATGACCCAGTCCCACGCTGACACGACTGTGGTGCGCAGCCCCCTTTTGCATCTCCGAAAGGGAAAAGGCTGGTTGTCCAGTCACGAGCCTTGTCTCGCGCCGCGGGCTGAGGCGGTCTCGGAAGCTCGAAGAAAGCATCATCCAGCGTAGTACTGCTGCTGCTGCTGCTGCTGCTGCTGCTGCATGACGGTGATATGCTCGCTCTCTCTCTCTCTTTTTTCTCCTCCAGCGAAACGTGTGGAGAGAAGAGATAGAGGACGGCGACAGCCCCAGGGAATCCGACGCTGACCCAATCTTTGAGGGCACTAAGATGTCGTCGTCAAGCTGCCTGACAAGCCCGGGAAGCCCCTGTCCCCGTTGCATCGGCAGGCTCCCTAACCATGCATTTCAGGGGAGATCTACGGCGCTCTTGTCAGGTTATTGTTGGCCTGGGTTGGCCTGGCCTTGGGGGGTTGTGTGGCCCCATAAGGCCCCCACCAGAGAGCCCCCAGCCAACGGTAGGCCTGGGTTTTTGGCTCCAGCAGCCCATGTTTTCTTTTTTCCTTTTTTTCTTCTTTTTTTTTTCCCCTCACTAGTGACCTGCCAACCACCACCACCTCACTCTTCTGGGGCTTATGGACCCTATGGAAACAGGCCACTACTTGCTTACTGTGTGTGTGTGCCAGTGCTCCTCCTGTGGGCTAATGGTACTGTAGTACTCCGTGCTTGTTGTACCCAGTAACAAGCTGCTGTAACCCCTCCTCTCTCCTCAGTGGCCGCCTAGTCTTGCCTCTCTCTGTCTTTTCTTTTTTTTTTTGGTCCTTTTCCACAGAGGGCCGGAAGCCCTGTTCGAGACTTGTTCTCGAGGTGGTAGAAGGATCCACCCACGTAACAGTAGCCGCAGGCCGCCTGTCCTGTCGTTGAACCTGCCCTGCCTAGGGTGGCACTCACACCTACTCTGGGTCTGAGAGTCACTCGCCCTCTTTCCAGCTAATGGTCGAGGGCCCTGCGCCGCCCCCCCCCTCCTCTCCTCCCTCTCTCAACCCACCTCCCCCACCGCTGTTCCCTTTTTCAACCGGCCTTCTCCCCATCCTCTTTTCCCCCTCCGCGGCCGACCGACCACCCTGTTTCTCTCTTCACACACAACCTTTCCCAACCCGCCCACCTGCCGTGGACACCTCGACATTACAAGCATTTATCCCTTGTCTTGCGCCCTCCTCCCCAGGTGCCAGCTGTGCTCTTGTTCTTCTTCTTCATCAAACTTTTGCGCCTTCCTCCCATCTAGTTTCTGCCTTTAAAGAGTTGAACAGGAAATCCCTCTCTCCCCTCTCGTTCCTCACTCACACACAAGTGTAGACAAGAACGATCTGCACTTTTAGCTGCTTTTCCCTTGCCATCCCCGTCCCGCACACACGATGTCTTCAAGAAGAGATGGCGCTTCAAGCGCGGCGCCGTCCTCAGCGCCACGGCAAAACGAATACTTTGTACCTCGCGATGGAATAGATCGCGAGGTCATCACCGCCGACATCTGTCGCTACCTCGGCAACGATGCTCTCGTCCGACCTGGAACCTACACTGTATGTCATTCCCTTCTCTCATCTCTCTCATCTCTCTACCCCTCTCTACCTTTCTCTACCTCTCTCTTCCTCTCCCCTCGGTGGTGCCTGATCCTTTATTTTTTTAAAAAAATCCCTCTGCTGACGTCGCCACCCTTCTCTTTCACAGGACCCAACCACCGGCCAGATGTTGCAGGGCTATCGCGTCACTGCCTACCGAGCTCTGACTACCGTACGTCTTCCGTGCCTTCGCCCCCTCCCGACCGATGCGCCCGCCGAAGCTAAACTATAACTTGTTCTTTTCTTGCCCTACAGGCTATGATCCAGGATCTCAAGAACGACTCTGCTCGCTGGGAGCAGGAGAGGAGGAGTCACTCGGGCGGAAGTGGAGGTACAACCACCTTAAGCGATCTCTCTTCTGCTTTCCTTGCTGCTTTCCTTGCTGTTTTCCTTCTCCTGAGAAGCGCATAAAGTCCTAACACCCCGCACAGCGAGATACAGCGACTCATCCAGCCGCTTCAACAGCGCATCGACCCCTGCCCAGTATGAGTCTCCCACATCATCGCCCTACCCTCTCGGCCCAAGCCGTGATTCTCATGACCCTGTGTCCAGATACCCTGGAAATGATGCTCCCGGATACAGTGGCGGCGGAACAGGTCCAGGAGGTGCCTTTCCATATGACAACCGACAGGCCCCATACGGCAACCCCGGTTACCCTCCAGGACAGGCCTTTTCATCCCAGGCACAGGACACCAGGTATGGTGCACAGCCAGGACAGAGCGCCTACACACAGAGCCCCTATGGCACGGCCCTCTACAGCCAGGAGGGGGGCGGCCCCCGTACCTCGACGTCGGCGCGCACCAGACGAGCCGCTCTGGTCGCCCCCTACCAGGACTCCAGGATGCCGAGCTCGGCCTACACGACCCAGTCCCAGGCCGCTGGGTATTATAACCAAGGCCAGTACCAAGGCGGCCACCCTGCACAGCCGTTAGACCCCATGTTCGGCCGTGGGAACACTTACGCGACCACCCAGGCGGACTACAGCTCAGGCCAGCCGGTTTACCAGTATGAACCCCAGTACGAGGCTGCCAGCCAGAATCCCCTTCCTCGTGCGACCACCTCCTCCCCCACCAGTACACCAGCTCAGACAGGAAACAGTGGAACTTCTCACTCACGCCACCACCGCGATCGCGACAACCGCGACGGCAGCTACAGCAAATCCGACAGGCACCGCCGCGCTCAATAGTCTCCCCTACCCCCTCCCTCCTCCCTTCCTCTGTGTTGGGCAGTGATGACGAGCCGCACCGCGTGGACCGGATCTTCCGTGAGTGAGTGATGGTGACACAGGCCGCGCCCCCTTGTTTGATCTGGACCCTTTCCTGCTTTTGTTTCTCGGAATTGGCGTCTGCGCTGCTTTCTTCCTTTTTACCGCCTGGACAACGCGCCTTGGTTGAGAGATCCCTGAAGAGAGAAGAAAAATCCCTGCCCCCTGTTCGGAGTTGCAAGTCTGCATCTCCTCCCACCCCCCTTCTTACGACCGACCGGATCTTCTGGACCTGTTCAGCTTCGACTTCAATTTGGCATGGCGCCCCGGCTCTCCTGGAGTTCACCTGGACTTTTATCTCCTTCCTCTGGATCTGGATTTCGTCGCATGGCCTCGGTTGTTTCCTTCGATCTGCATTTTAATCGGGCCTTGTACCCCGTCATGTTTCTTGTTTATGATTTTTTTTTCTCCAATTGATCCCAGAGGCTTCTGCGATGACCCACATTACGCTGGACCGAAGCTTCGTCAGAGAGAGAGAGAGAACAGCACACACACCCACAGGACTGACTGATACACCACCCTCGCGCCCCTACAATGACTCAAAGTGCCCTTTCCTTCAGGTGCGGTATCATCGCTAGCCAACGCCCCGCCGCCCCTCCTTCTGTTCTTTCCTTGTCGGCTTTGTCGCGCCTCACGTCGTCATTCGGGTTTGGGAGAGGCCTTCCGTATTTGGTGCCAAGACTCTGCGCGGAGTCTACGCTGACACGGTTCGGAGTTCGTTGGAAGGTGAGAGCTCTGCACGCGCTCTAGAGGCCCAGGCTGCTCGTGGCTGCTCCAGTTTGGTCGACATGGCTCGTCTCAAGCACTGCTGCCCATTTTCAGCATGGGTCATATCCTCGCGGTGTACCAGGATCTCCTGCCGTGGGAGCTGATCGCAGGCTTTCGCTCCCCAACTCTGGACCCACCGAGCAGGTAAAATCGACTCAATCATGGCTGGTCCCCCCTTCTTCTCCATTTGGACTGTTCCGGATGGTGCCTTGGACGATGATCTTCATAGAAGTGAAGCCGTCTCAAAGGACCTGGCTTATCCATCCAGACCCATCTTTCCATCTGCTTGCTCGGACATCCTGCAGAGACGCACAGCGTCCAGGCGACCTTTCTCATCCCCATGGCGGCAACTCAAATGGCAACTGCTCTTCCCTTCCATACCTGGCATCCTCCAAGGCTCAATTCTCCCAGGACCTCCCCAAGACACATTGATGTGATTGCAGGAGAAACGCAGTTTCTCTGTGATCTCGCGCTGGTAAGACTGGACAGCATCTCGGCCACCTCGCTGAGGTACCGGGCCAGATCATCAATCACAGTGTCTTCCATCAAGGACTTGTACGCAGCCGTTGCCTGGAGTTACGGATCTTTCAGCTTTCCAAACCTCCGTGGCACACACTTGTCTCCTGCCCTTTGGCCATTCTGTTGATCCTTGAAAGATTTTGGACTTTGTCTGTCTGCTTTCTTGGCCGACATCGGAAATGCCGACCCCCAAAGTTTCCGGGAACCAGACAACCTTGTCTGATGCAATAGTCCTCAGGAGTCGAATCTGTCTGTGCCTTGTACACACCTACACAGCGGTGATTGTCTTGTCAACTCAAACCCAGGATCTGGACTATTCCACCAGGACCCGGGAGTCTTCGCAGCTGCACTGCGATTTGGTATTCCTACATGTGGCTGCACAACTTTGTCCCTGGCGAGAGACCAAAGCCAGACCCTGGATCGGCGCTGGTTGCACTGTGGTCCCTCTCCCCCTCAAACCTGGACCTGGACCTGGATCCATCCGAACGCGTATGTCTTGATTTTTTCCTGCTTTTTCTTTGTATCATTTCAGATTAAGTCATTTGGTGTGTTTCTTTTAAGGCTTCCACAGCCGTGGACTGGAGAGTCAGCTTTCATCTCGGTATTACCCCCGCGGGCGGATCGCTAACCTTAGGCATTCAGCATCTCTTAAACACAAACCTACCGAGAAGGCATCAAGATATCCAGGCGGGGTGGCACTTCTGACTTTCAGACCTTGGACAGAAGGACTGGAGGCTCGCCATGCGGAAAGTGGCCGAGCAGATGGGCTATATGTGGTAAAACCTGAGAAGTGAACATGCATGGATCTGCAGGGATGTTGTTGGATGATCATACTCTTGAAGATTCACGATACGGCTTACGAGATTCTGTATACAGGAGAGACGGGCGAATACCAGGCGGCCGGATTATCTTTTATTTCTGTATTTCTTGAAACCGGGGTTTTTCTTTTTAACTTTGTCTTTATGATGGGCGTTGATTAATGCATCGCGGGCAGAGAGATGTGCTGAATGAAATCGGACTTCGGATGTTGATGACAAGAGAATATGGACCGTGCCCATGTGACTTGATGTCTTTCTGTGTGTATGCTATATATAGTAATGAACCTTGGTCTTATCGAGAATACCGTGATGAAACGTTCATTCCTCACGGTGTTCAGAAATACAACCATGTTTGGTCGGTGCGTTGTGGCACATCCGCACATGGCACGGTGTGCTGAGGTTGAGGCTGACTTTGTACAACTGTTGAAATGGGAAGAGAGCTACTACCAAATAAGATCTAGAGAAAGGGATTGCTTTTCTTTTTGATTTACTTTTTTTCTTTTCTAGAGGAAAGAGTGAACAGTAGAAGAAAAAAAGAGGAGAGAGAGAGAGAGAAACGCATAAAAGTTGGCCGTCGATGAGACCGAGTCTAGACTTAGCCAGCAAAAGCACGGAGGGTGTGTTTCCCCCCTCTCTACAAAATAAAAACGCACGGCAGCTTGCTCTAGACAGGAGAGGACGTATTATCGAGCAACAGCCAGGAGGTGGGGGGGGAAGGAGGCGCACGCTCCTGCGAGGTGTGTGTACGCTTTGGCCGTCATTTTTTCTGTACGGTGCCCCAAGGCTGGCCGCATAACCAGAGGCCAATTCTGGCGGATACAAGGAAGAAGAACGAAAACATCCTGTCTGTCTGTCTGACGTGACAGGCCGGCTGAATGCATCTGCGGCTGTGGACGTGCGGTATACGAAGGCGTTGGGTGATGGGGGAGGGGTGGGCGTACCTTGGCAGGTGACCTCAACTCATTCATCCTGGTCGATGAACGGGGGAGGCTGTTGTACATAGTAGATGTTGCTGCCCTTTTTCACACCGTGTCAAATTGATGGCTTGAAAAGAGCGGGAGGAGGAAGACGGAGGAGAGGTTGCCGATCTTCGCAATGTTTTGAGTACATTGGGCATTGCAAGGGGATCTGGCCCCTGGGTCGATCTAGTTTGGTGCTGAAAAGGTAAAGTTAAAGTGATGGTCTCTTTTTGCTGTGTAGCAGCATTGGCGCCCCTCTAAGCGCGGAGGGAAAAAAAAAAAAAATAAGAAAAAGAAGAAGAAAAGGACCGCACTTGGTCGCCGGGGCTACATCCTTCTCCTGTTGCTACTTATGCGAGATGTGATTAATATGTTTTCCCGCCGGATATAGTTTAGCATGAAGCCATCAAGACAGAAAGACCACGCAGCCACGCACTTTGGTAGATAGACTGGGATCATTTGGAAGAATCCGACGAATCGCTTTGGAGTGTGGGAGGAGGGTACTTACTCATTGATGGATCGACAGGTCTTTTTGTTGATTGTGGAATTCTAGGCGCTTCCTCCTATTCCATTCCAAACTCCAAACCTGAACTACTAAGTACATCAGAGAGTGCAGTGTGGGATACTTAGTAACTCACTCACTAGCTGGGGTACCTGATCCCCTGCATGCAACAGCACATAAGTCGTGGTACCAGTAACTAGTGAATACAAAGACAACCCGCATCATTGGCTGGGTGTTACTGTAGTGGGGGGCCAGGGTCCCTGAAGGAGCCTCCTAGGGCCCTAACCGCCCTTCCCCTCTAGGGGCAACACAGAGAGACACAGAGGGACAGAAAAAGATGCAGTGGTACACTGGGGGAGGGACTACCCAAAGCCAGGCCAGGACGCCAGGCACCGACAGCCAGGGCGGGGCTCAAGCTATTTTTTTTTTTTTGTATGTAGGCCAACCCAAGCCCAATTAGAGGCCAAGGTGCCACTCCATCACGTCCAAACCCAAATCCTACTTTCTTGATACCAACATTCCGCCCAAAGGCCCCAGACGCACAATCTTCAGCGAACGACCGGAACATCTACGCCCTACCGCCCCCTCTATAACCCCCCCCCAGAGACATTCCGTTATCGTCATTCTTCAACAAAACCTTTTCCCCCGCCCTACCCTCTCCTCCCTACACGGCCCTGACGCCTCTCGTTCGCTCGCCACTGCCTCTGCTGCATGTCTACGCCCCGCGTTTGGTTTTGAAAGATGGATGCCGCTGCAATTAGAAGTTGCATCGTCGCGACCCTCGACGCAGACGCCAGCGTCCGCAAGAGGGCCGAGTTGCAGCTTAAACAGGTACGCAACACCCAGAGCCTGCTGCCGCCCCAACAATTTCTTGGGCCCCTCGCCCATGATCACGTTGAAAAGACTCACACCCAGTCTTCCCTCCCCGCCTCCTCTCACAATGGGGGCCCTGGCCTCCGTGTCCCGTCTCCTGCCGCTCTTCTTCTTTCCTCCATCCCCCCCTCTCCCTCTTCTCAGCGCGTCGATAGCTAACTCCTCCCCTTGTGTGTGTGTGTGTGTGTGTGTGCGGCTTGTAGGCAGAGGAACACAATGGCTTCCTCGACGCCCTCCTTCAGATCCTGCAGTCAGAGCAGGAACAGAACATCCGCCTCTCTAGTACGTGATACACAAACCCCCGCGGCGCAATTCTTTCGAGACGCGTCCCTGAACCACCATCCCCCGACCAACCTGTTGCCGCACATTTGTGTACTATGTAAACTGATGGTGCCGAGACTCACGCGTTGTTCTTCCCAGCCGTCATCTACCTCAAGAACCGTGTCAACCGGGCGTGGGCAGGCACAGATCACTTCCCCAACGAGACCCCCATACCAGAAGACGAGAAGGCCAGGGTCCGCGACCGTTTACTCCCCATCCTGGCCTCCTCGCAGGGCCTCATCCGACAGCAGCTCATCCCCATCCTGCAGAGGATCCTGCACTGGGATTTCCCCGACAAGTGGCCTACCTTTATGGACTTCACCATCCAGCTCCTGAACACGAACGACGCGCCCTCCGTCCTCGCCGGACTGCAGTGCCTGCTGGCTATCTGCCGCGCCTACCGCTTCAAGGCCAGCGATGGTGACAACAAGGCTCACTTTGACAAGATCGTCGAGGCCAGCTTCCCCCGCCTCCTGGCCATCTCGACCGAGCTGGTGTCGCAGGAGAGCGAGGAGGCCGGAGAGATGCTCCACATCGCTCTCAAGGCATACAAGCACGCAACATGGGTCAGCAGTATCTTTCTCCTTTTATATTCATACACACACAGAGAGAAAAAGAAGAAAAAAAAAAAAGACAAATACTCGGGTCGCATCTGGAAGAAGAGCTTAGACTGACCTAATGAGTTACATACAGCTCGACCTGGCCCCCTTCCTCCGCGAGCAGCAGAACACGATCGGCTGGTGTACCGTCTTCCTCCAGACTGTCTCCAAGACCCCTCCTGCCATCGCTATGGGAGACGACCCCCTCGAGCGAGAGCGGCATCATTGGTGGAAGGCAAAGAAGTGGGCATACTTTAACCTCAACCGTCTATACATCAGGTGGGCACTCCCGTTCCCTCTTTTCTTTTCGTTTCTCGCTTGAAACATCGCAAAAAAAAAAAAAAAAAAAGGTTTATAGACGGTTGGTTGACTTGTGTGACAACTTAGGCATGGAAACCCGCACGCGATCACCAAGGACGACTCGGACCAGATGGCCTTTGCCAACTTTTTCGCCGCCAACATTGCGCCCGAGATTCTCAAGCACTACCTGCAGGAGATCGAGAAGTGGGTCAGCAAGACCTCGTGGCTGAGCAGGCCGTGCTTGTCCTACTCGATTGTGTTTATGGACGAGTGCGTGCGTCCCAAGGAGATGTGGGCGCATCTGCGACCGCACCTGACAAATCTGGTCACCCACTTTATCTTCCCTGTGCTCTGCCTGTCACCAGAAGACCTCGAGAAGTTCGAGGACGAGCCCGAGGAGTACCTCCACCGGAAGCTCAACTTTTACGAGGAGGTCTCGGCCCCCGACGTCTCGGCCACGAATTTCCTCGTGACCCTGACAAAGAACCGCCGAAAGCAGACCTTCGAGCTGCTGTCGTTCGTGAACAGCGTCGTCAGCGCCTACGAGACGGCAGAGCCTGACAAGAAGGACCACATCTCCAAGGAGGGTGCCCTGCGCATGATTGGGACCCTCGCTCCTGTCCTGTTGAGCAAGAAGTCGCCGATCGCGGACCAGGTCGAGTACTTCCTTGTGCGCTACGTCTTCCCCGACTTCACCAGCCCCCAGGGCTACCTGCGCGCCCGGGCCTGCGACACCATCGAGAAGTTTGAGCAGCTCGACTTCAAGGACCAGAACCACCTCCTCACCATCTACCGAAACATCCTTGACTGCATGGCCGATCCGGCCCTACCTGTTCGTGTGACTGCGGCCCTCGCGCTGCAGCCTCTGATCCGGCATGACATCATCCGCACCAGCATGCAGACCTCCATCCCCACAATCATGCAGCAGCTGCTCAAGCTCGCCAACGAGGCCGACATCGACGCCCTGGCCAACGTGATGGAGGACTTCGTCGAGGTGTTCGCCACAGAGCTCACCCCGTTCGCCGTCGCCCTCAGCGAGCAGCTGCGCGATACGTACCTGAGGATCGTGAACGAGCTGCTCGAGCGCAACAACAGCCGGGATGAGGACGACTACACCGACTTCCTGGACGACAAGAGCATAACAGCCCTCGGTGTCCTCCAGACGATCGGCACCCTTATCCTCACCCTCGAGAGCACACCTGATGTCCTCTTGCACATCGAGGCGGTCCTCATGCCTGTCGTCCAGATCACTCTTGATCACAAGCTCTACGGTAAGCCCCCTTTAGGTCTCTTCCGATGTGTCATTACATGGTGCTGATTTGAAACCATTTATAGATCTGTATAACGAGGTGTTTGAGATCATTGACAGCTGCACCTTTGCTGCAAAGTCCATCTCCCCTACTATGTGGCAGGCCTTTGAGCTGATCCACCGGACCTTCAAGGCGGGCGCTGAGCTGTACCTGGAGGACATGCTGCCCGCGCTTGACAACTTTGTCCAGTTTGGCGTCCCGCAGCTCATCCAGCACCCTGAATACGTCCAGGCCCTGTATTCGATGGTATCTGATATGTTCGACGACCCCAAGGTGGGCGGTATCGACCGGATCTGCGCGTGCAAGCTGTCGGAGGCCATGATGCTTAGCCTGCCAGGGCATATCGACCAGTGCGTGTCGGGCTTCATCAGCATGGCCATGAACGTCCTCAGCGAGCCGGAGCAGAAGATGAAGTCCTACAAGATCCACCTGATGGAGATGGTCATCAATGCCATCTACTACAACCCGGTGCTGGCGCTCCAGGTCCTCGAGAGCAACGGCTGGACCAACAAGTTCTTCAGCATGTGGTTTGGCACCATGGACTCCTTCACGCGGGTCCATGACAAGAAGCTCTGCATCGTCGCCATCGTGGCGCTGCTTGGTCTCAGTCCTGACCAGGTCCCTGTGAGCGTCTCGGTCGGCTGGCCGCGGCTACTTACGGTAGGTTTTGGCCACGGCAGCACACACCCATTACCGTCCTCTTTGGCAAGAGTCATATCGCTAATGTTAGCAACAATATAGGGCATCACGTCACTCTTCAAAACACTGCCTGCTGCAGTCAAGAGTAATTCCTTCCATCTCCATGCCCCTGTGAGCCTTTGGTAGGTGCGCTTGATGCTGACTACTTTTTCTCAGACCGCGAAGATGCCATGAAGGACGACTACGGCCTCGACGCCAACTACACGTACGACGACGATGATGAGTGGGGTGATGATGACGCTGCCTGGACCGCAGAGGAGGAGCCAGAAGAGGAGCCCACTGATGCCAAGGACGAGAGCTCCGCCTATCTGGAGTTCCTGAATGAGGAGGTAAGCAACCAGCATCAGGCAAGTAACCCACCATTAAACCGCCGCCGCCGCCTTTGGTTGGCTTCCTAACACAAAGAAAAATTACAGGCTCAAAAGTTTGGTCAGGTGGAGGAGG
Organism: Immersiporthe knoxdaviesiana; assembly: GCA_021117315.1. Classification (NCBI taxonomy): domain Eukaryota; kingdom Fungi; phylum Ascomycota; class Sordariomycetes; order Diaporthales; family Cryphonectriaceae; genus Immersiporthe; species Immersiporthe knoxdaviesiana. The sequence goes on from CP088214.1 coordinate 2,026,529, forward strand.
TACCGGTCTCGGATGATGAGCTGGGCGAGAATAGCGTGCTCCTCGAGTCTCCCTTGGATAAGCTCGAGCCGTACCAGATCTTCCGGTCGTGCCTTATGAGTAAGTAGTCTTGTTCATCTGTGTAGCTACGAGAGGTGGTGGGGGGGAGACAGTCTCGCATGCTGACACAACTTGACAACTAGGAATGCAACAAGAACAGCCCCAGTTCTACACAAGCCTTTCGTCTCATCTCTCGGGCGAGGAGCAGAACGTGATCCAGAACGTGGTTCAGCAGGCGGAAGCAAACCAAGTCATCGCACAACAGGCCGCCCAGCAGCTTGCCGCTGCTGCCCAGCAGGCCAACGGCGGCGCTAGTTAGGAGAACCTGGGCCATTGTCGTCGCAGAGAAGGTTACAATGTCTGCAACAATGCTCCTGCGGGGAATACGAACCCAGTGTAACGGGCACAGGACCACGTCATCAGCGCTCTGGCACCCGAAAGGAAAGGATCTGTGGCAGGAAGGATGGTGTGACCCCCAGCAAGGCCTGACCACCCGAGGTGGAGGTGGAAGATTCTCCAGACCAAATGCGAAGTTGTTGAGGAGGGTAAAGGAAAAGAGGGGGAGGGGGTGGGACAGAGGGCATCAAGTGATACCAAGTTATAGAAAAGGCGGTCTCCGGGGAACAAAATACTAGGCGAAAAAAGGCTGTTTTTTTTTCTGTATGCTTATCGGGCTCAGACTCGACCTAGTGCGGAATTGCCGCATCATCATCCATCCCCTTCGCATAGTATAGTACTTAAGTATGTATGTAAGACACAGACACCCTTGGAGGATGAAGAAAAGGATGGAAAGGCGCGACGTGAGCCTGGCCAACATACTTCATCTCTCTCTCTCTCCCCAGGACCTTGGATTCATACGATCAACATCTTTTCTCTTTCTTTTTTTCTTGTTTCGTGATAATCATGACCGCGCACAATACCCCGACAAGGACAAGTCTGGAGTAGTGGAGGGGTAAGAATGCGGCGGCGGCGGAGGGGGAAGAGGGGCGGCGTAGGGCTCTGGCATAGTAGAGGGGGTGAATGTGCATGGCCATATGAAGTTCATTCACGTCTACATTAATCTTGGAATTTGTGGTGTCTCTTTCTTCGAGGCACACAGTAACAAGAAACAATTAAATCACCGAAGTGTCTGATATTCAGGGTGGATTGCCGCCGAGACTCTGCTGCACCGACGAGACCGTAGGCTCCGATGTGGCGAAGGCCGAGGAGCATAGCTGTTGTTGTTCAAGGACTGAAAAAAGATGTAACTTTTAATAGGGCAAAAAGAAAGAAATCCGAGGGGAGAAAAAAAAAAAGCAGGCCATGTAAGGAGAGGATATTATTATTTTCTGCTTGCTGAAACAGGCTTGTCATTGTTCCACGATGCAGCAGCATGTAGCACGAGAACGTCATAACGGTGGGGTGGACGAGTTTCTTGGAGATCGGGGACGAGAACAAATCTACAAAGAAAGGGTAGGCGCAAGCAAAGATGATTGGTGTTCATTTCTGTTTCTAATGAGGGAAGGTGCTGACTGGAGGATTTTGATTGGGGAAGGAACGAGAAGGGAAGGGATTCAGTTCTACGGGAAAGCATTTTCAGCCAGACAAGCCTCATAAGAACAAATGCATCGACTGCTTGATGAGACTGGAAGGATTAACCCTGCCCTCGGGCACAACTGACAGAGATGATAACTGGGGCAGCTTGGTCACAACAGCTCTCAGCTGATGTGATTAAGTAAGCAATGACAGACCATTGCAAGCCACCAAGTCTCACTGTTGTCTTCAACAATGCATCCAAATGTCTTTCTTCCCTCTAAACTCTTGATTAAAGTTTATTTCTTGACAGATCAGATGAGGCATCAACCGCAGCCAGATGACCTGGTGTGGAAATAGACACTGTCCTTGAGGATTCAATTGGTCTTCCTGTCCTTGAGATCCTGCTGCGAAGAGAAGGCTTGTGGAAGGCACCCCTCGCACGACCCAGGCATGACACGTCGTGCCGCTGTCCACGTCTCAAGTTGGACAGCAGCTGGTTCCCTTCTCCTCTTCTGGCCCCCTTTCATCAATTGAACAAAAGTATTCAGACCATCCTCTCCAAAAACGAATAAAGGCCTTCTCTCCATCCATAAACAAATACATTGTGCATTTCACCCATTCCCGAAACCCCTTCTCCTCATCATGACGACAAGGTACAGAGTGGAATGTGAGAAGAGTCTCCTTTAATCTGTGTGCCAGCTCAGGCTGATTTGTGGACCTATAGATGCTCTCAAGACGCATAGGAGGGACCAATTCATAGGTATGGAATGGCCATCAGATGTCCTCTTCATATAATGCACCTCTTCTAGGTCATCTATTCTGCACCGAAGCACTCCATACAGCCTATACACACACACCACAGGATCGTAGAGTGGAAGGGGCTCTGCGCGATCACTCAAGTGGCCCTGCCCTTTTATCAGCTTCACAGTACCTTCACAGCTGCTCCAAGATACCTTACTGATATACCCTTTACAGAATGGATCAAGGGCCTCCTGGCCGTCCCCTTCGTCCTCCACTCCCAGCCGCACGGTATCTTCCAGTCCAACGGCCGTGCCCTTTCCCTCGAGCACATGGCTGAGGAGGCCGCAAGGCGTTACGCCGAGATTATGCGCGATGTTGAGGTCATGATAGATGACCACATCACCTTACAGACGCCCGCCACCGACGATGACGACGCCGCCACCGCTGCAAAGCCGCCGCCCTCGAAGCTGAAGCTGCTGGTCCCGTCTGCCGGGCCCTTCTTCACACGCCTGCCGCTGGAGGCGGCCTTTAGGTACCAGGACCACACGCGGCACATCAGCAGCCGGCGGTTCGTGAGCCCGAGCTTCAACGATGTGCGCCTGATCCTGAACTCGGCCCAGGCCATGGCGGTCACGGCCTATAGCAGCCTGCGGCTGGCCACATTCGACGGTGACGTCACGCTGTACGAGGACGGGCAGAGCCTCGAAGCCGACAGCCCCCTGGTGCCGCGGCTGCTGGACCTGCTACGCAAGGGCGTGCGCGTCGGCATCGTCACCGCCGCCGGCTACACCACCGCAGACCGGTACCACGCGCGCCTGCACGGCCTCCTCGACGCCCTCGCCGCCACCACACGGGCCGGGCAGATCCCGCCGTCCCTCGGCGCCAACCTGCTCGTCATGGGCGGCGAGGCCAACTACCTCTTCGCCTTCGACGCCGCCGCCCCACCCTACTACCTCCGCCCCGTCCCGCGGCGCGAGTGGCTGACCACCGAGATGCAGGCCTGGAGCGAGGACGACATCGCCGCCCTACTGGACGACGCCGAGGCCGCGCTGCGGGAGTGCGTGCGCGCCCTGCACCTCCCCGCGGCGGTCATGCGCAAGGACCGGGCTGTCGGCATCATCCCCGAGCCCGAGGGGGCGCGGATCCCGCGGGAGAGCCTGGAGGAGACGGTGCTCGTTGTGCAGAGGCTGCTCGAGAACAGCCTGGCGGGGAGGAGGAAAGAGGTTCCGTTCTGTGCCTTGTAAGTAAATATTCCTTGAACGGAGTGTGGCCCATGCGGCGCCACCATACATGTAGTCAGAAGTGATGATGATGTGAAGTGCCATATAAAGCTAATCTGAAGAAAAGCAATGGCGGCCGTGACGTCTTTGTTGACATTGGCGATAAATCCTGGGGCGTGACGGTGTGCCAGCAGTACTTTGAGAGGCAGCAGCAGCAGCAGCAGCAGCAGCGACCGCAATGCCCCTTCGAGACGATCGGGCCCGAGAACACGCTTCACGTCGGCGACCAGTTCCTCAGCGCGGGCGCCAACGACTTCCGCGCCCGCAGCGTCGGCACCACGGCCTGGATTGCCAGCCCCGGCGAGACGGTGGAGCTGCTGGATGAGCTGACCGCGCTGATGGTGAAGTAAAGTAAAACTCACTTGGTCCATTCTGGGTGAATTATGGTACACCAGGAACCTATAGGCTTTACGAGAGAGATTGGGGGTTTGTTAGAGAGTACCGGACACGTTTCAATCAATGAATTACGTGGTTCAAGATTAACTGCGAAGTGATCAAATGGATGGATAAAATTAAATTTGTTCGTCGTAAAGCCCAAAAAGCCATGCATGAAGGGGGTATCCGTTCGTCATCTATTCTGCTTCCATAAAAAAAAAAAAAAAAAAAAAGGGGGTATTTTGTCAATGTGAATGGTCCAGTGTGCGCGCTCGCATCGCCTTATCCGAAAAGCCCAGTTGATCAGACCCTGAACTCCCTATACTTTTTGAATAATGTTTCCTTTCCACAAAAAAAAAAAAAAACAGAAATATCGCAATCTTGTCGTCGTTGTTGAGGTGCAATAGCATATCCATCCCCCACCGATTACGTGTTTTTCTCCTTTTTTTTTTCTCCCCAGAAAAGAGAGGTAGGGGATGGGGGCCAGTGCAGTATGTACAGGGAAAAGCAACTTGAGATTATCGGGAAGGCAAACTCAGAGAAGGGAAGGCACGATCCTTTCAGGCGACGCCAAAAGGCTTGCCAAAGTTGGAAGACGTATTCTTCAGCCTGAGGGGGATGACTTCTTCAACTTCTTTACCCGCGGCGGCGTCGGCGCCCTCGTCGTCGTCATCCTCCTCCTCATCATCCGAGTACTTGAGGACGGTCGGGGGTGGCATCCTCGCCACAGGCGGCCTTCTCGAGCTTGTCGTCCAGTCGCCTGAGGAAGAGCTCGTCCTTGGCAGGCATATTGCGGAGGGTCAGCGGGCCCTTGAGCTCGACATCCCCGTCCGAGGGCTCCAGGAGGATGGCCGGGGCATGGTCGTCGGCGTCGACGCCCGTGGGGGCAGGGTCGACGGGCTCGCTGGGCTCGTCCCTGCACTCGTTGTCGTCTGAGCTCAGGGCGCCGTCTCCGCTCAGGAGGGTAGGCGTGTTGGACCCGCTGCTGACGACCGTGTTGGTGGCTCCGGTGTGGGAGATGGACAGCGAGATGGTCGGGGTGTGGCCGGCATTCATTGTGAGGCGAGAGTGCGCGTCCGCCCGGAGAGCGCGGATGGACCGGGCCCGGGCCAGGGCCTTTGTGTCCTCTGGGCGCTGAGGCGGCGACGCCCCGCTGCTAGGGGACTTGGAGTTTGCGCCTGAGCCCGAGGCCGAGGATGTGTCGGTGAAGGTCTCCATCTTGACAAAGTTCTCCTTGAGGTGGATCCCCTCGAGGTCCTTGTGGTACTCCTGCACGTCGATGACTTTTGAGGGGCGTTCGAGGTCCGCCGTTGCTGCTGCGTCTGCTGGGCTGCCGTCCCGACCTGGCAAGGGCTTTGAAAGACCGGTCGGGGCGGTAGGACTGAAGACGGCGGACATGGCAGACTGGGAGGTGGGGATCTCGGGTCGGAGGCGAGCCTCTCGAGCTCCCTGAGCCGGCTCTGCAGCTGCATAACCTGCGACTGCAGCTCAAACCTGTCGGCGTCCCACTGCGCTCTCTGTCGGGCGTGGTCCTCGGCCAGCTCGTCTATAATCTCCCTGTAGACCTCCTCGGCTCTGTCGCGGCTTGCTTGTAGGTGTCTCCTCTCGTCGTCAAAGGCCTGCCTAATCTTCCTACAGAGAGGAAAAAAAAAAAAAAGTTAGCCGTGGTCGTGCACACCGCTACGCAGAGACACACGCGCGCACGTGGGAGACAAAAGAGAAAGACTCACTCTAGCCTCCGGTAGTCCTGCTCCGTGGCTGAGGCCTGGTGATCGGCAGCAGCTATAAAGTCGACGGTGGGATTCACGCGCACAGCAGGGCGGCGCACAGTGATGAGGCCGGAGCCAGTGCCCGAGATGGTGTCGACGGGGACTGACACGCCCGACGAGGAGCCACCCCTCAGGCTCGCAAGATCAATGTCGATGTCCATCTTCCTGCTGCTGCCCGTCACTCCGCCGTTTCGTCTCCCCGGGAAGGACCCCTGGTGGGCGACAGGCTTGAGGCGCGCTGCTGCTGCGGGTGGCGCTGGAACTGTAACTGGTACTGGGCGTGTGACGGGATAGGTGTTAGGTGCGGCGAGAGGAAGCTCGTAGGTTGGGCCTGAGGAGGATCTGTGCTGGCCGGCTTGTTGTTGGCGACAGCAACCGGAGGTGGAGGAGACCAGGTGTGGTTGGCAAGAGTGTTCGGATGGCTCGTCACGGACCGGTGTGTCGTCATAGGCTCGAAGTACTGAACGCCGCCGGGAAGGCTTAGGGGGAGATGACGGAGGAGGAGTAAGGCGGTGGTAGTTGGTGGTGACCACTGCTGCTGCCAGCAGGAGCGGCAAAACCAGCCAGCGACAGGTGAAGGTCGGCGTCCATAGCACCTGAGGGTAGGAACGAGTCGGGTGGCAGCCTCGTCATAGTTGCGCAAGCACCGAGAACAAGACCGACGCAGATTTTCTCTCGAGTGAGGGGGCAACGACGGACGTGGTAAGGGCGAGAAGCGGAGGCGAGAGGATCGTGTAGTACTGCCTTGATTCGCGCCTTGCCGAGGAGTTCGAGTCAGGTTTTTGAATATTGGGAGACCCAGTAGTTATTCGCAAAGAAGAGCGGATCCAGAAACAGGAAGAATGAGAGAGGAGAGAAAGAGAGAGAAGAGCGAGTGTCTGGCGGAATAAAAATGTATAGTAGAGAAGATGGTGATGTGTATACGTATAAGTCTTCTTCTTTTTCCCCCCTCTTTGTCTTTTCTCTCTCTCTCGAGTGGCTACTACTTAGTACAGCAGAACCAACTCTCGCGGAGGAATCATTCCGTCGCCAGTCAACGGATCTCTCTGGTCAATGGGCGAGAGATTGGGCGATGGTATCGCAGTGGATGTCGACGTGGATTTCTGGCCGGTACCTTGCAGGAGGGAGAACGGGGCCACAGATGCGGTGACATGGGGAGGAGCCATCGACTTTTATGCAGCAGAGAGGGGCCAGAGTCTGAGAGGGGAGAGGGAGGAGGGGTGGACCAGGAGAGAGATCGTGAGTTGTCACGCGGTTGGTTTGGTGGAGAGGTCAGGCCGCAAGAGGTTCACGCACTCAACAGGGGAGAGAGAGAGAGGGAGGCAGAGTATTGAAGAGAGAAGAGAGGATACTAGGGGGGAACATGGACATGGGCATGGGCAAGGGTATGCACTGGCATGCGTACTCTGTTACTGTGCAGTGAGTACGCTAAGTGCTAGACTTACATAGTACTCACGGTGGGTGGGGGGGGCGGCCGGTTCAGCTCCCAATCCCACCCCCTCTTCAGCGCTTTTTACTACCAAGTAAGGCTTTCAGGTCCCACTTCCGACCATTTGTGCTCACGCCCCTAGTACATACCATAGTACATAGTAGTATACCTGTCCTCCCTCCCTGCCCCCTTTTGGACCTCCACCACTCCAGTGTCTCCCTTTCTTGACGCTGTCAGCAGGGTGACTCCGGGTACATACCCAGGGAGAGCGACATTGCACTAGTACTGCAGTGACTATATGTAGAACCAGTAACCACAGCTCTGCCGGGGGGGACGTATTAGGTCCTCAGGCCCTGACGAGGGACAGCTAAAATCAACCAACCACAGGCGTTCCGGAACAGCCCTGCCGCATACCCATCTGGAAGGGGGGATCGGGACACAGTCTTGCATCCCTCTTCGGTCAAATTGACTGCCCTTTTGGAACACAGAGGCCCCCCCGCCAGGACGTTTTTCTGACTGTTGTTGTTTCAATCGAGACTGGTTAGGCAGTTGACCGAGTCGCGTGCTCGAGTTTCAACCGTTTTCCTCAACCACTCTGGGATTTGCGGGTCCCTAAAACCGGTAGACGTACATAGCACGGGCGTACTGCGGCGGTATAGGGCCCAATCAATACCATGTAATACTGTACTGTACGGTGTAGCGGTCCCCGTTCTCCAATGCCCTCTCAACTCTCCCTCGCCTTAGTACTAAGCTAGAAAATCTTGTCGTGTCTTCGCATGCCAGAGACAAGCTGAAGTCTAAAAAAACAAAAACAAAGGCGTGTTCGATCGAGACAGATCTCAGGATCAGGAGAAGATAACCCATGGCCAGGAGCTGAACAATGCGTATCAAAGTTCGCTCTACCTCGGGGCTTGAAGCGATGAGACAGGGACAGGCAGATAGAGAGAGACGTGGCAGTCGGCTAGTCGTCTGGCTGAGACTGGTGAAAGTCTTTCTCTGCCCTGTCGCGCCCTGCAGCCCTGACCAGGGAGAGGAAGGGGAGAGAAAGAGACTCCGGCACGCCCTGGCAGCTTTTTAGACTTTGTTGCCATAATCTCACACCCTTTTCCCTCGAGACCCATGCGCCCACCCAATGACACGCACATTATTCACTCAAGTGTGTGTTCCCACCATACAAGTACTATGTACAGCAGTGTGGACTTGCGGCGGCGATACTATTATGGCATATATACACTTGGGAGCTACAGTACGAAAAATGTACAGTACTTGCCCCAGGGAGGGGAGGAAGGCTTTACAGCGCCGCTCGGACGGTTCCCGAATTTCCCTTTGGCTCCCGCTTCCAGCAGCCACCACGCTCACTCCCGTCCGTACATAGTAGGGAACGGACGTAAAAACTCTGGTCCTTACAGCCTACACACACACACACACACCTCTATCTCTAAGCTGGCCAGGTGGCACCTCTCTCGTTCCTTGCAGGTCTTAGTGGAACCCTCCCTGACTGGTTGCCCTGATCTGCTTGCTGCCCTTGTTTTCCCTCTCTAACGCTGATCGGATCCAGAAGATTCGAGTCTGTCAAAGTATCTTTCACGGATATTACCATCTGCATTACCGTCAGGGTAGGTACGTACCTACGGTCAGGCAGGGCTGGAGAGAAATTGGGGTTGTGCAATATTACTCCGGACATTGCGAGGCGCGCCCCAACAGTGAGTGCTGCTTTGCCGGGATTTTGTCACCCTGGCGTGTCTGGCTGGCTTTCCCTCGATTCTCTCTCTCTTCCGTCTTCGGCCTTTATAGCCAGTAGATTTTTTTTAAAAAAAAAAACCCCCATCCATCCAGGCTTGAACGGGGGAGGGCCTGGGCCTGTCTCTGGGAGAGAGAGAGAGAGAGAGTTTACAGGGCCCTTTTCCACCACCTGGATGGATTATGGAGAGGCGGTCAGTCAGTCAGTCAGCGAGTCAAATAAGCCTCGACAGCAGCTGATCGACATCATTATCAGCTGCTCGCCCCCTTCGCTTGGGCTCTCTTTTTTCTCTTTCTACCAGGCTCTTTTTGCATTTACCCGCTTGAACCTGAAGCATTCTCCTCCTCATTGTCTCGCTTCGGCCCGGTTCCATCGGCAGTCACCTTCTGACATGCCATCCTTAACCCTTCAGTCTATTCTTCACGGTTCTACTCCGTCTGGGCGCCGATCAAGAACACCATCGTGAACCCCACGTGGCAAGTCAGGGGCGCCTGCGCGACTCTCTTCCCCCTCCCCAGCATAAATGTTACCCCTTCTTTTTCCATATTCTTCCCCGCGTCTGACCTCCCCCCAGAGCAAACCCCCGGCCTCGCTTGCGAACTGGGACCCTTAGAAAGGATGGACGGCAAATCTCAGGGTCCATATTGCGCTCCAGCCCGGGGTAATGAACTGCGGGGAGGGGGCAAGAAGTCGGGTCATGTGTGCCCTCGGATTTTCACTTTTTTTTTTTTTTTTCTCTGGGGGACTAGCCTCGTATCACGAGAGCCTCACGAGTTGTCCTCACACAACAAACAGGTGGTGGGCCTTTGGGCAGAATGTAAGGGTGTTGTTAAGCGCTGTGCAATCCAATAGGCTTCGTCTCTTTCTCTCTTCCTCCTCACGTAGGATTGTAGAAAGAAGAGAGTGTCCGGTGGTTTCTGTCCTTGGCCTTGCACGTTTCCCCGTCAAGATCATCTGCAGCCCTTCAGTGCACCGCAGCTCATACATTCGCATTTTTGGTCTCCTGTCATAAAGGCAAGGCGTGTGTTCAGCTCCCCAAGCTTCTCCCACACTCACACTCACACCCACACCCACACACACACACACACACACAAACCACGCCAAATACTGCATAATTATTCCGTCTCTGGGAGTACTAGGTAGTACGGTGAGTAGACGATTATATGTACTATCTCGGTACTTAATCTCCAAAAACCCGAGTCCTTGGCGAGTGAGTGGCTCTGACCGCCATGGGGAGCCTGTACGTACTCACCGAGAAGTTACCAAACCTCTACGATGCAGGGCACCCCAGCGCTTGGTGACTCTTGCATCCCTCCCCTTGTCGTCGTCTCGTGATGGTCACCTGTTGCCCGTCCAGTTCCCACTACTCCCCTCAGTCCCGCTCACTTGTGGGGTCATGATGGAAGGCCCCCAGACCTTGTGTGGTGACCCTCGCAAACAGCACCGGAAATGATTTGACCCGAGGGCTGCAAGATGGCTCGTGATTACTATACACGCGGACTGTTCAAACCGCTGCAGTGCTCACTACACAATAATAGAAGCAAGAAAGGAGAATCAAGGCAGCGAGAGAGATAACAGAGGGAGAAGATAAAAATAATAGGGGAGAAAGAGGAGAAAAGAAAGAGAGAAAAAAAATCTTGCCCTAGGCGATATACTGAACCAGAGCTCGGGCGCCATCGCACGAAAGAACGGACAACCTCAAGCAATGGGCAAGGGCCCCGTCGACCCGAGCGTGCCTGGTCAGAAAGAACGACGGCATACGAAGGCCAACGAGGCGCAAGATCAGGGTAAAAAATACCTGCCTGAGACCTGCCCAGATGGCTCCAAAAGAATGTAAAGAGAAGAGAACGTGTCGTTATTGTCTATCTACCGAAGAAATTAAAGTTGTGGTGTAGTCTTCTTATATGTGTGCCACCAGGGCCCACCTGCACTCTAAGTCCTGAGGCATACCATACTGGCCACCACAATACTACCTTTTCGTCTCGGCTACTTGTCAAGATATCCTGCACCCGGACATTTGGTGGCTTCTGCATCCTCCAGTCCAAGATGCAGGCAGAGAGCCATAGCGTGATCGAGGGAAAACGCTCTCGCCGCACTCTTTCTTTACAGGTATAGACGCACAGACCACTACAGCCTCCCCAGCGCTCCTAGCTCCTCACGTACTCTCCTCAGCTACTCTGCCCTACCCCGCCCCACCGTAGTGGTTGCTATACCAACGGCGCGTTTTAAATATAAATTAACTCAATTACAGGCATTTAAGATATGAATTGACTAAATTATAATTAGAAGCATTTGAAGTATAAAGTATAAATTGACTGAGTGATAGGCATCTAAGGCATGAATTGACTAAACTATAGGCATTTGAAAAATGAGCTGCATTTCAGGCGCGTCGCGTAAAGATGGGGTAGGAGAGGATACTTTTGCGACCCTACTGTATCTCCTGGATATCTACTCTGTCCTAGCATTCTTTGCTGTCCTGCCCCCGTTGTCCCCGTCACTACCAAACGAAGCCCCGTCGTCTGCCGCTACAACGCTAGCAGACCGGCCCTTAGTCCACAGCTGCGTGACTGGATATATTCCTCTCATCGCCTCTCGCACAACCGGCTGCTGAATCTCGACCAACCATTCCCTCACATTCTTACCAAAGTCCACATAGCCTTGCAGCTCCTTGGCGAGGAAGAAGCTATCGATAAAGGACATGCGGAACATGTCCTTGTCGGGGTCGTAGTAGTGCACGTGGGCAATGACCTGCCTCTGGGTGAGGACGGCCGAGAAGACGATAGCATCGCTAGCCTTTCGGGTTCTCTGCGGGTCGATCTGGTCGAGGATCCATATCATCGAACGGACGCGGTGGCAGCCAGCCGTGGCCAACTGAGCCTCTGCTCCGTAGGCTGTGCCTCCTGTGGCCTCCGACTTGGCCTCGATAAGGAAGGACGGGAATAGATTTTCTCGGGACGGCTGCGAGTATGGCCGCATTCGGGGGTGGTCTGCCGCCGCAAGCTCCTCCGCCGTCCACTCGGAGCCAAGCGTGGTCTGGTAGCCTAGATGCTTGTCGGTCTTGGGAGTCACAAGCGGGTAGCTATCATTCCTAGGCAGTGGCGTGCGGGACCAGAGGTTGTCGCCTCCCGGTAGTAAGCTGGGGTAATTCTCAAGATCGTTAAGGGGCAACAGGGGAAGCGCTATAATGTCAGTCACCGTGGACTCGGGGCTGTTCCAAACCAGCCTGATCTTGCGCAGAATATTGTCCTTCTTGTCGTCGTCTAGCCGCGGCGACCCGCGCCTTTTCCGTATGTGCTTGGTGACCAACTCCTCAACGTCTGGGGGTATCTCGATTCCGTGGTCGTCCACCATCACTTTGTTCATCTTCAGCGTCCCACGGTACATGGGACTCGACGTCTTGAGCCTCTCGGACACTGTCGAACCCTGGCCTTGTGAGCCACCTCCATCCTGCGGTTGTGACATCCAGTCGCTATCTTCGTCTTCCCAGTCGAGCGGCCCCTCTATACTCGAGACAGTATCGTGGTCCTCGATTACGCCCGAGGCAGGAGAGTCACATCCTTCCAAAGTCTCTTGAGCCGCTAACGCCGGGGCAGTCTTGCTCTGCCAATGATTGATGAACCAATTGTCTTGCTGCTCTGCTGGCTGGGGCTCTGCTGGCTGGGGCTCTAAGACTGGTGCAGATCGTCGGCGGCCCTTGGGTGCGGGAGGATCGAAAGTGGTCTCGTCAAACTGGCGCTTGCGACGTCCCCGTTTGCTAGACAGCTTGGGTGCTTCGAGTGCCGGCTCGGATGCTGCTGCTGCTGCGTGGGGCTCTTGGGGGGATTGGGAGGCGGATTGGGCGTGCTGTTTGGGCGAGGCAGCAGAGCACGCGGGTGTGGGCAGCAATGGCTCTGGCAATGGCTTTTCTTGCTGGGCCGGGGAAAGCGCTGGTGGCGATGTTTCCAGCCGACGCTGTTTGTGGTCAGGCTCGGTGGTCGTCTCTGGATCGTCTTCGCGCACTCGCTTGCGAGGCTGCTTCATCGGGATCTGACAGTTCAACATCACGAAGCATGGTGAAGAGGATGATGGGAGGTTTAGCTGGGGGAGTTTTAGAAGAATGAGAGCTCGGACAAGACGCTGCTGCAGGATGCAGGAAAAGAGGAGGAAAAGGTGGGATGGCGCTAAAGCTTGGGCCAAATTCGTAGAATTGGGATTGGATAGAAGCAATCTAAGCTAAGTTTCGTAGATAAAACCCGCAATAAGCTAAAATATTGCCGTTCTTCACCTCCTACCTAATAGGCTATACTATAGTAGAAGCCCCCGTTGACTGCGGCTGTCAATAGAACCACACAACTGTCCTTCTTGCCGCCTAGCCAAAAATAGGTGCTTATTGGCTGCTCTGCTACCCGGATGCCACTGACATGCCCGTGCAGAGCAGAAACAGAGACAGAGACTGCTGGGGATGGGCGAGAGGATCTCAGCGGGATGCGGCGAGGGCTGGACAGCCAACCTGGGTAAATCCCTGCGCAAGATGCCCTGCTCTTTCTCTTCTCCTTTTCTCATCCATGCCATCATTTTTCACTCTTCATGAACCCCTATATGGTGATGGGCGACGTGACGTTTTCTAGATACAGTAATACAGTGCTTGATAAAAGAAGGTTGAAGCCGGTGAGACAAAAGGCGATGCGAAGTGGCAGAAGGGGATCCGATCCTAGCTGGTGCCGCACCGCAGGTATTCAAGTACAGTCTGTATAAACGGTGGACAAGGAAGAGTAGATTTACGCTGAAAAGAAGAAGGATGAAACTGCTGTAGGGCCTTGCATCTGAACAGGCCAGCTGCCAGCTTGCTTGCCAGATTTTGATCCCTTGGCTATTGAAAATGGGAGGTAAGAGCCATTGTTCCTCTGCGACCATTCTTCCTGTTACCGAGTCCTCGGCGCCCATCAAGTACTCACCATCAGCGGTCGCCCTTTCTGGAAGCGTGTGTGCTGGAACGGGCCGCTCCTTTACGGGGCGGCAATGTCCTCGCCTTTAGCGTTCAGGAGAAGAAAACCCTCTACGAGCCAATCTGGCTCGCGGTCCGGCGTCGTTCTGAAGTTAGAACGGTCGGACAGACGATGGCGTTCCCATTTATTTCTCCTCCACCGCCGACCACAGCAAAGTGTACGAGGCCTTTTGTGCCATAACAGCACAGAATCTTCCCCAACGTGCTTTAGCTTCGACATGACCGACAGCGGCCTCTCGAGAGTCTGTCTCATCACATCGAGCCCACCAAGGTAGTTCACGGGTTTCCATCCCCCGCCTCCTTTTATTCTTCTTCTTTTGTTTCACCGTCTTGCTGGCGGACTTGGGTGTTGGGTAGTTTGTTAAATCAGGTGTCTTTTTGCAGGGCCGTCAATACAGCCGACAGCTCGTGTCATAGGGGTGCGATGGGTAACTCGTAAAGTTCATATTAGACAATAGCTTGAAGGGACGACGTCTAGTCATAAATGCGTATCATAACTGAGTAGAAAAAATGCACCATAAATCTTGTGCTGTAGGTGGATGAAGAGCTGATCATGCCGAGTCTCCGTCGTCCATCACCCCTCAGCCCCATCAAGCTCGATAACGTAGCCCTTGAACTGTCTGGCCGGTATCCTCTTGTCAAACAGCAGGTCAAGCTCCTCGTATGTGCGCCCCATGGTCTCCGGCATACGGAAGAACGCCCAGAGGAAGCAGAATAGCCCCAGTCCGCCAAAGAAAAAGCCCAGCTTGCCTTGCATGTTCGCCTCGTCGGGGTTGATCTGTGGTTCATTGGAGTGTTAGGAAAGAATAAATCACTTGGATGGGGAAGAAGGCCGGGGGGTGGGGGGATGTAAAAAGAGAGGATAGGGTCTGTTCGTCCTAAATTGGCGGGAAAATAGGGAAGAGGGAAGAGGAGGGGGTGTCTGTCCCCGACTGCCGGTCTGCGTAGGGCTGATAACGTACCATGTAGGGAATCGCAACCGTCATGGCGATGCCGAGTATAGCTTGAGCGGCGGTGGCTACGGCGATCGACTTGGAGCGAACCCGAGTGGCTGACGCTTCGGAGATGATGATGAAACAGATAGGCCCGACTGAAAGGTCGTACGCAAAGTTCCAAATGATCATGAGGGACGACTCGGCCCACTCCACGCCAGAGGGCCGGCCAGGGATACAGTCCAAAATACCAATCACAAGCATCAGGACAACCAAGGATCCGAGGCCGGTGAGGAAGATCCGGCGGCGGCCGATGCGCGTGATGAGAAACCAAGAGAGAATAGTAGCCACGAAGCCAACCGCTGCGCGAGGTCCTGAATCAGAAGATGTTTTCCTTTCTTTCTTGAGCTTTGAGTTTACGATCCGCACAGGAGGAGGACTTACCCAGAAACCCGATGCTGACATCAAAGGCCTTGCCATCGGGGAGGCCGGCAAGCTCGAAGAAGTAGGTGGCGTAGTTGACCAGGTAGACGCCGCTCAGGACCTGGGTGCAGTACACGCCACAGGCAATCTCTGTCCTCCGCAGGTTGACGCCCTTGAGACAGTCCAGGTAGGTGCTGCCGGCCTCGAGCTCCTGTTCCAGGCGGTCCGTCTCCAGGATGACGGCCAGCGTGGGCTTGACGTCGACGCCGGGGCTGGCGAGCCTCCGCAGGGACGCCTCTGCCTCCTCGAGCCTGCCCCGCCTCGCCAGCCACCAGGGGCTCTCTGGGACAAAGAAGGTGCCGGGGATGATGATGGCCACCCAGAACCACTGCAGCGCAAAGGGCAGCGAGTAGGCCCAGTGGTTGTCCATCTGCTCGGTGCCTGCCGTGACCCCGTTGGCCAGGAGCTGGCCCATGACGAAGCAGAGGTTGACGTAGCTGGTGAGGAGGCCGCGCAGGGCGACAGGTGCCACCTCGGAGGCGTAGGCGGGTGCTATTGTCACGTAGCAGCCGAGCACGAGGCCGCCGAGCAGCTCGCCCGCCAGCAGCACCGGCAGGCTGCGCGCAAAGAACTGGATGAAGACCAGACATCCCGTCAGGGCCACGCAGGCGCCAAAGGTGTACTTGCGCCCGAACAAGTCCATCGGGTAGGCGGCAAACAGGGCGCCCACAACCTGGCCGACGGGGTTGCCCATGGACAAGCCCGTCTGCCACGGCGCCGAGATGATGTACTCGCCATCGTACAGATAGCCAAAGTCGCGGCAGAACTGCGGCGTTGCGTACAGGTTTCCCAGCAGCTGGGGGTCGAATGCCAGCATGATGACCCCGAGGGACACAAAGGCTGACCACCCTATGGCCGCTGGGTACAGCCTGCAAGCTTCTCCAAAGGTCAGCTGGTGCTCGGCCTGGATGGCGAGCGCCGTTGTTGTCGTCTGCCCGATGCTGGGCTTGACTGCAGCATCTTGGGCAGTCGGCTGCTTGGCCAGCTCCTCTGGTGGTGCCATGTCTGTTCGGCTGCTGCAGCTGGTGCGGCCTAGTGCTTCTCGGGCCGAGGGAGGAGGTGTCGTCGAGCTGGTCGGATTGTCTCTCTGGTTGAACAGCAGCAGTGGGCTCTGCTCATCCCCCTCCTCAAAAGAGGAGACCATACTCCTCCTACCCCATCTTGGGCCCTCGGTCATCTTTATCAGGAGGAGCAACAGCGGTTGAATGCTGCTCTTGGCCTGGGTGCCGGTCCTTATCGAGGTAATCGGTTCCTGATGCAACGTTGAAGTGGCTGCAGGCCAGGGACCCCTAAGGGTGCCCATCTGTCACTATAAAGTAAGTATAAGCATTAGCCTGGGCCCTGCTGTCGATCAGTGAACAAAATGCGCTGTACTATGGTAGATATGCGGCAACCTTCTCCACCATTGTTGTGTAAGTGTTAGGGGCCCCTGGAACCCGCATTTAGGGTGTTTAAAACAAACACTGCCATGTGGCCTTGATGCTGGCATGTCGCGTAACCAATGTATAAGATGGGTAGTGAAGTAGATAACAAGAGACAAGAGTGTGTTTGAGTGTTCAGGGTCTTGCTACCTGCTGAGGACGATTACTGTAGCAAGAAAACACGCCTCTGTTAACCCAGAAAACTCCAGTACTCTAGGTACAATGTACACCTGCACCTAGACATCCTTCTTCCCTCGTCTATTCTTTTTCCCCATTAATCTACACAAAGCTGCTACTTGCTTGTATCCACTATATATCGACCAGTGATCTTGCCTTCCAGCATCATGTCATACACATCCTGCAGTTTCGACAGGCCGACCGTCCTGATAGGTTACAGAAGAGGTTAGCAGGCAGTCGATGCGCCTGTGCGCTGTGGAGGGTTGTTTACTTGTATGGTGCCTTGATCAGGCCTCTCCTGAAGAAGTCAATGGCTTCTGCAGTGTCCTGGCGATTGCCCACATAGCTGCCCTTGACCCTGATCTCCCTGTTTTCCCAGAAGGAAGAGTGGTGAATCATGTCAGTTTCTCCTCTTGTCCATCTGATAATCGGACATCATCTCACCTGACAACAGTGTCGAACACGGGCGCCTTGATGAAGGCGTTGGCAGGCAGCCCCACGCAGACGATGGTCCCCTTGCTCCTGACGTATCTACTGGCCTGCTCAAAGGGTTTCTCGCTCGCGGCAAGCAGCAGGGCTGCATTCGGGCCGGCGCCGTCCGTCGCGCTTCTCACCTCCTCGACGATATCCTCGGACTTGAGGAAGTCGACATAAGCCTCTGCGCCGAGGTCGAGACACACCTGCCTCTTGTCCTCGCCGGCGTCGATGGCGATGGGGTGCAGCCCCATTGCGGTGGCGTACTGCAGGGCAAAGACGCCCAGGCCGCCGCCGGCACCAGCGATGGCGACGTGCTGGCCGGGCCGCGCGTCCGACTCCTTGAGGGCCTTGTACACCGTCAACCCGGCGCAGAGGATGGGGGCAACAGCCTCGAGGTCACAGTCCTTGGGAATCCGGGCGACGTGCGCGGCCTTGCCGACGGCGTACTGCTGGAAACTCCCGTCGACCGTGTATCCGGACAGGCTTGCATGGTCGCAGAGTGACTCGTCGGCCTGTCGGCAGTGCTCACAGCTCATGCAGGAGCCGTGCAGCCACTATACAAAGACGGCAGCAGCAGCAGTGGTCAGCGGATATGGTCTAAGTACTGCACACACTCAAACCCATTACATGTCTCACCTTGATACCTGCGTGATCGCCCACCTCGACATCCCTGACGAGCTCACCTCGGGCCACCACGACTCCCGCCCCCTCGTGCCCGCCGATGAGAGGCATCTTGGACGGGAGAGGCCAGTCGCCCCTCAAGGCGTGCAGGTCGGTATGACAGACGCCGCTGTACTTGATGTTGATCAACACCTCGTCGGGTCCCGGCCTGGGCACTGGAATCTGTTTATAGACCACGGCTTCACGGCTTTGTTTAGCTGGTAGGCACCTCAACAAAATAGAGAAGGGGAAAAAAAAAAAAACGAGATCCCGGATGGGGGAGGGAGTCTTGGGTGAAGTGTCACTTACGACCACCCTTTTTCTCCAGAACCTGCGCCCACTGCAGATCTGGTATCGCGGTTGCCGCACTGTAGCTGGATGCCAGCCTCGCGCGCGGGACTCCGGCGCCAGATTGCGGCCACAGCCTGCAGCACACAGGGAAGAGTAAGTCTGAGGACCGTCCCGACGGCGTCGCCCCGAGAGAGATTCTGACCGTCGGCCGGAGCGCCTGCCGGAGTGCGTCCGGCCTGGCCAGCCTGTCCAGTCTCGCTGCCATAGTTCACGAGCCAGGGGGAAGGAGGGAGGGGGGAAGAGTCCACAGGGTTCCTAGTCAATGAGCGTATGTTATACTTGGTTTGTTTTCTTTCTGTGTTTCTTCTTCTTGTTCCTGCAATTCGGTACGGAAGATAATGCGACAAGGGCGTCTTATCTGCTACTTTAACATCGAGAACCATTTTGCACACACACAAACACCTCTGCTTTGCCATTCCGCATGCGGCCAAGTGTGGGCGTATCCTTAAACCCTCAATTGGCACGTGGGTGAAGCCTTGTCACCCGACGCCGGAGACTCCATCAGGACATGAGTCGAATACACAGCCCCACGGTGCGGTGCCATGTGCTGCGAGCGGGTGATTCTGGGGTTGTTGGGCAATTTCTCTCTCCAGCTGAGGGAAGGGCTGATAGCCCGCGCTGGTCGCTATCATACGATGATCAGGGGATCCAGGAATAAGGTTCCGGGCTGATGGGGGATTCCTTCAGCACAACATCCCCAGGCAATCAAACCCAGCGGATTCTGTCCATCTCGAGAGTCGATCCATATCTGAGAGATTAAAGAAATTATAATGCTTGTCAGCTGATTGGCGATTGGTGATTTTTATCGCGACAGCAGACAGCTTGTGGAAAAACTTGGCAGTCTTACCCGGAGGCTATTCGCCCAGCAGTCGTCACCGTGCCCGGCCCCACGAGGCTGACGGTCCCCCGGGCGCTCGCAGGCACACTGCAGCCAGCAACAAGGCACAGGCAGCAAGTATGAATGATAGACATTTTGATCGTCTTTGGTCTCTTTTTTTTTTTTTTTTCTTCACAAAAATGACTATGTTTTACTTTGTTCAGTATTTATCCTTGAGAAAAGCGGAAGGGTAAAATACCATAGCATAAAAGAAGCGAGTCGATGACCTCTCAGTATCTAAGATACAAGTTGTAAGTCAATTGACAGGCAGCATCAAAACAATGATAGAACATATCATTAAATACCACAGCAGGATCTTGACTATAAAATGAGAAGAACACTGTTTGGTAACCATGATCTCTTGAAAAGTACAAAAGATGTTCAAGATGGCGGGCCTGAAGCTCATCTGAGCGCAAGTGGAATGGGATCAGGTTCAGGGTGTCTACTGTCTTTGGGTGTGGGCTGGGGAAGAGGAATCAGAGCTTTAGTAAGCACGAGGGAGAGGGGCAGAAAAGGAGGAAAACCGCTCGCCAAAAAAAAAAAAAAAAAAAGGCAACCAACCACATGCATACTGCACGAGATGTTCAACATATTGAGAAATGAATGGCTCAAGGACGGTATCGAAGTTTAGATGTACCTGAGCTTAGATCAGCACGTACAGGCCATTTATGATGATACAGTAGACAGACTGGAGCGGACCTCTCTACTCAGCCGACCGGTCGACCGACCTCGGGACACACCAACGACATTGGTGAGGTGTGAAACAGTGGACAATGATGGTGGGAGCGAGAAGGAAGAGGGGAAATAAATAAATAAAGGACTCATAACCGATGCAACCTGGGATTGTTGGAGCATATGGATAGGATTCTGGGCTGATGTCTGGATCGGTGTGATTTGGTATGTGGCCTGCTCTCTCCCGCATGCAAGATCCGGTTTCGGATGCCAGCACCGAGCAGAGCACAGATGAATGAGTACAAGTACAGATAAGACGGTCGCTTATTCAGATATCGAAACCTTCCGAGGACACATCTATCTTCTCGCCCACCTTTTTTTTTTTTTTTTCCCTCACATGTGTCTTGTCTCCTGCATGCGACGTGGCTCCTTGGTAGAGGATAACAATCTGTAGTTCCAATCTATCGTCACATCCCACGTGTGATAGGCTGATTGATATTTTTGTGTGTGGGGTAATACACTACATAGTACATCGGAGGAAGTATAAGTTAGCAGAGAAAACGAGAGAGGGACCTCGGAGAAAAATTGGCTGGCAACTGTACAGCCTTGTTCGATATTGTTCCCGTCACGGCCCATACAAGCATCACATCCCGCCCGGTATCTGGTTCTCCCAAGTCGGCTCCGTCCTCCCGACGATCAGGTCGAAAGCTTGGCCTCATGGAGACCACGTGCTGCTCGTGGACTCCTCTCCTTCGTCACCACACCGGGGACTTGTCTGCATATACTGCAGGACAAAGCATATAATTCACCAGGTCGTGGAGTGGACTTTCCTCGTGAGGGAACAACAAAACCACATGGCGGGACCGGGGTTTCGAGGGGACGGCATATGGCATCACTTGCACGTTTTTGTCCGTTGCTGTCAAGGGGTCATGGCAAGTAACAACTGTCCGCTGGGGAGCCCGGAATGCCGTCTTGTGTCTTTCCCCCTCCACAAGTTTACCGCCAGAAGCAGACCCCCTTTCGTCATAACCATGGGCGCAGCACTTTTTGTCGTTTTCTTTTTTGCTGCTAGCTACTTTGCAAAGATTGTGACCTGCCGTTCAGGGAAAGTGGATAGCCGGTCGGTCCTCAGCCCTGCTCTAAGCCGCGGGGCCACTGAGGGCGTCGTCGGCCATCGGCGGGCGGAACTCTGCGTGCCACTAGCACTTGATTTTTTTATTATTTTTCTTAAAAAAAAATTCTTTCCCCCTCCGCTCTCGCCTCTTGCAGTCTCATCTTGTTCCTTTTTGTTCTCTTTTGTTTTAATTTCTTTGATTGACTGTTATATTCCTCACACTATGTAACTTTAGACTCAAGTATTCACGTACTGCACCGGTTTCCTGGGCCAGCATTCTCTCAGCAGGGATCGGGGGATCTTCGTCCAGGATCCTATCCTCTCTGGCCTCCCGACCGGGATCCGAGGACGCACAGCTTATCGTGAAGAGGATGGCTCTGGTGGTTGCAGGCGCTGCTGAATAAGGGTACCAAGGGAAGAGATAAGCTACGCACCAGGGCAGTGGCACCTCACACCAAGCTGCAGCCTGATCAAACCACAGTATCTACGTAGCTCATCCTCCGCCCACCCACTCCTTTCCTCCTCAGCGAGTCTTGCATTTTTTTATAAAAAAATAAACTGTTGAAGAGGTCGGCGGATCGGATGTCGCATGTTTATCCCTAAATGGATACGAGTGGCCCACGCGCGGGTCTGGACTCCGTCTACGTGTTGCCTGGTTGCCTTACCTTTTTTTTTTTTTTTTTTTTCCCTCTCTGAAGAGTTCGACCATCAAGTCACTGAAATGGCACTGACAATTCTGGTGAGCCATGATCAGAGACAGAAAGAGATGCAACCAAGCATTTGATCTCTTCCAGGCAAGGTCTCTTTTGTGTCACGCTCGACGATGAAAAGAGACCAGGTCGACGTCAGCGCAGCATGAACGAACGCTGGAAACCCGAGACCGACATGGATTATTCCCCGACGCGCCAAACCCTATAGGAGACTTCCCTCATCAGCCTCAAAGGCCGGCAGATGCATGGAGCAGATGGGCCCTAGAGACACAGGGCATCAAGAGGTGCTGGAAAGGTGTCGCTGCTGTTGTGTCGAGCACCCTCGGCACTCCCCCTGCGGCGATCCCGCCCCCTTCCTGCGACCTGACCGTGAGACATGGGATGAGGCCCACGCCTGCATGCTTCTGGAAGGTGGTTCTAGGTCGGTTATTGACAGCCCCTGGAAGCACCGTCCATGCATGATTGAACTGCACAGGGCAAGAGGTTCTCGTTCTCCAGAGGAGCCACAATACCTGCTACTCGTGCGATCCCACATGGTCGGCGGTGCCATGGTGCAAGCCCCGATGGGCTATCTCATCGGGACCCTTGGTGGTTGAGTGAAGGAGGAGGGGGGGGGGGAAAAAGACGGAGGCAGTGTCTCTGGAAGAACCGATGCCAGATCAAGCCGGAGGTTCCGTACAAAACAAGAAGAACAAAAGGAAAGAACAAAAAGAGAAGCAGAAAAAAAAAAAAAGAATCACGGGGTTCTTTTCACCGTCAAGAAGGTGTGGGCTCTCCTCTCTTTTCTATCCGGGCTCTCGTGAACAGACAACAACAATATCTCCCCCCGGGTCCTGTCTATCTATACTACCTCCTGCCCCCTGGCAAGTGTGCCCTGCATGGCAGAGAGAGCTCGAGACCCTTGAGAAGAGAACGATCAACGGGTTGTCATAATTATAGACTGTCATCCCCAGAGGCCTGGGACCTAGACCTGGACTTGAGTTCTGGACCTGGACCTGGATCTGGACTTGGACAGCAGGAGTTAAACACCAAGAAAACCAACCCTGCCTCCTCCTACCAGTCCCTATCCCTCCTGCTCGTCCTCCCCCCCCCCCTCCCCTACCTCTCCTCCAACCACCACACGAAGGAAAAAGGAAGACGCAGCCATGTCGTACCGTGGACAGCGTGGGTCGTTTAGCTACCCATCCTCGCCCGTGTCCCCCAGGTCTGTACACTCGACCGGGTCCCGGAGCTCGATGAGGTCGGTGAGGTCAGCAACATGGGACTCAGTTGTCGACGCCATCATCAGCGCCGAGCCCAGCCGCGACTCGCGCATCATCGACGAGGAGGATCTCGACCAGCTGCATGAGCCTGCCATCCTCGAGGAGGCCGAGGAGGATCTGTCCCGCCAGCAGCAGCAACCCCCGATGTACAGCAGCTATAACAACCCCTACAATATCAGCGAGGGGGCGGTGCCTTCCACTCGGCCCACCCGTCCATGGACGCTTCCACTATCGTCAATGGCCACGCTACCGAGCAGGGCTCCATAAGGAGGGCGTCGGCCCTCTCAGTCCCTGCCTCGAACCGCGCCTCTCGAGCCTCCTACACCAACTTCGACTTTGACCTCGACACCGTCCCAGACATGACCCTCAAGGCTCCCCAGGAAGAGGCCGACCTCGCCGATGAGAGGCCTGTGGCAGTAGCAGCAGCAGCAGCAGCAGAGGAAGAAGAGCAGGGCGGCCACGATGAGAAGATGGGCATGGGCATGGGCGGCGACGAGGACAAGGAATCGAGGGTCGTCTCGCGCCTGGGCTTCTCGCGCTCCAGCTCCCGCTCCGGCTCCCAGTCCGCCTCGTCCACCGTCCACGAGCAGCTCGACGAGGCACCCACGTCCAAGGACGTCCCGCCCCCAGCTGACATCGACCTCGAGGCTGGTGTCCTGCAGCAGCAGCAGGAAGAGAATCAGCAGCAGGGGCAGCAGGGGCAGCAGCAGCAGCAGCAGCAGCAGCAGCAGACGCCGGCAGCAGGAGACGCCGTGGCAGAAGCCCCCTTCTCTGCGTTCCCGACCAGGGCCAAGCAGCTCATCGTGCTGGGGGCGGCCTCTGCGTCCGTCTTTGCGCCGCTGTCGATGCAGATCTACCTCCCCTCGCTCACCAAGCTGGTCACGGACTTTGGCGTGTCCCGCAGCGCCATCAACCTCACGGTCAGCGTGTACATGATCTTCATGGCCATCTCGCCCATGATCATAGGAGGGCTCGCCGACGTTGTGGGCCGGCGCCCGGCCATGCTCTGCTGCTTCGCCATCTACATGGTGTCGTGCGTCATGATCGCCCTCTGCCACACGTACAAGGAGCTCATGGGCTTCCGCATCCTGCAGTCCGTCGGCGCCAGCCCCACCATCGCCATCGCCTCGGCCGTCGTCGCCGACATCGTCACCAGCGCCGAGAGGGGCAGCTATGCCGCCCTCGTCGCCCTGCCCGTCATCTTCGCGCCCACCCTGGGCCCCGTCATCGGCGGCCTGCTGACCCAGTACCTGGGCTGGCGGTCCATCTTCTGGTTCCTGCTCATCGCGGGCGCCCTCACCTTTGTCATGATCCTGCTCTTCTTCCCGGAGACGTGCCGGTTCATCGTCGGCGACGCCTCGGCCAAGGCCCCCAAGCGGTACAGGAGCGTCGCCCAGGTCCTCGGGGACACCAAGCCCGAGCACAGCCAGGCCGTCGAGGACGAGAAGCGCCGGCTCAAAGGCAGGCAGACGGTGCGCCAGATGCTGTGGTCGTCGCTGACGGCGGCGGTGCGCGTCCTGTGCACCCGGGAGCGGTTCTGCCTGCTCTTCTACGTGGGGCTCATCTTCTCCGGCTTCCAGGCCATCGCCACCGAGCTGCCCACCCAGTTCAAGGCCATCTACGGCTACGACTCGGTCATGATCGGCGTCATGTACCTGCCCCTGGCGGGAGGCGCCATGATCTCCACCGCCGTCTTCGGCAAGCAGATGAACAAGAACTTCCGCAAGTACACGGCCCGCGCCGGCATCAACTTCGAGAACGGCCAGGAGGTCGACATGAACAGGGTCAACGTCGAGCGCGCCCGCCTCGAGATCTGCATCGCCCCGCTGCTCATCTCCATGGCGGGCATCATCTGCTGGGGCTGGGTGCTCGAGATGCAGACCTCCATCGCGGGGCCCTGCGTCCTGCTCTTCTTTATGGGCGTCGGGCTCAACGGCGTCATGGCCACCACCAACGCCCTGCTCATGGACATCTCCCAGTCCCAGGCCGGCGCCGTCATGGCCGCCAGCAACCTGACCCGCTGCGCCCTCGGCGCCGTCGCCTCCGCCTCCATCCAGACCATGATCGACAAGATGGGCCTGGGCTGGACCTATGTCGTCTTCGGCTTGATATTTGTCGTCTTCTCCCCCATGATCGCCCTGCACTACTTTAAGGGCCTGCAGATGAGACAGGCAGCCAAGGCCAAGGGGGACAGGAGGCTGGAGCAGCAGCAGCAGCAGCAGCAGCAGCAGCAACAACAACAGGAGGAGGGGGCCAGCACCACCACCGCCGTGGAGCAGCCTGTCGAGACCGGAATTGTGCAGACCGCCGCCGTGGATGCCGTCGTCAACACAACAGCGGCTATTCCTCTGGTGGAGATCAAGAGCAGGGACGGGTCTGGGAGGAACTCGGTGAGCAGCAAGAGAGAGAGCTAGCCTAGGCCTCCGTGGCGCCTAATGTTTTTTTTTTTTTTTTTATCATTTATCATAGATATCATCTTTTGGAGGATGTTTTGTGTGTCTTTATCTTCTTCCAACTATGAGGACGAGCGGAATCGTGCATCATTATCTCTCACAAAATATCCTTTTGCATGGGGAATCACAAAGTAGTGGGCAATTATATCCCATCTTGACCTTGAATCAAGGCTGGAGCTCGTGTGACAAATTTGCAAGTAGGCATCCACATCGCTCTCGTTCCATCTACGTGACATGCTCGTCTCTCCACGCACACAAGGATAAGTGGGAAAACAAATTTGTGCTAATCGGGGGCGTGTGTGTAACCTTGTAACGACCCCGCAGCCGTCCTGCTTCTCGTCTCGTGCTGTGCTCTGCTGAGGGACACGGCCCGGGATACCGTAAGTAGACAGAGAGGCCTGGGCTTTGGCTGTATCTTGGTGGACTTTTTGAACCCTCTTCGCCCTCATTACAGCCATGTAAACTGCTTTACATTCCTAAGCTCCACTGGAGATGACGTTCTTTTCTTCCTCTCTAATTTTTTCTCCATCTTTTTGCTTTTTCAACAGTGGCATAGGGAAAAGAGGAGGTATCGGAACCGTGCTGGCAACCTCCAGACTCGTGCAACTCGACCAGAACGTGGAAGGGTAGACGGTGAGTGTGTAACCGGACTTCAGACCTCTCCACCTAGGTAGCCTTAATTCATTGAGGAACCTCCAAAACACATCTTGGACAAGCCTTGCATGTCAAAAAGTCACCTGGTCATGATCAACATACGTGCCTACTTGATAAACTAATACTGCTCATTATGGCAACGTTTGGAACGCCTTACCGGCCTGACCAAGTTCCCATTTCCCCTCCCCCAAGGACTAAAGAAATCCTGGTTGGCTAATAATAATAATAATAAAAAAGAATCATCCAGCTACTACTATGACTACAACTACTACCGCGATTCCTCAATCCTCGTCGTCGTCGATGATGTCCTCGACGATCAGGTTACCCGACCTGCCGATGGTCTCCTGCAGGGTCTTGTCCCTGCTCGGCTCAAAGACCTCGCGGGGCATCAGGCTGGCGAGCCTGAAGCGGTAGACGTGCTCGTAGCCCTCGGGTCCGCCGGCGGGGAACTTTTCGTCTAGCTCGGACTCGTCGGCTGGCCGCTGCAGGAGGTCATAGCACTCGACAAAGGCATACAGCTCCTCGACGGCCGCAGAACCGGCGAAGCGCCGGATGACCCTGCTGGCGCCGGCGCTCTCGGGCATCTTGACCGCCAGCCGCACCACGTCCTTGTCACCGGCGGGCGGCTCGGGCGCCATCACCGCGGCGCGCCACCGCCTCCACAGCTGTCGCGTGCGCTCCCTCTCGGCCGCGCGCTCCGCCTCCTCCTGGGCCCTCCTCTCCGCCTCGGCAGCCGCCTTCTCCTCCTCTCGCTTCTGCCTGGCGCGCTCGCGGTCCTTAGCCAGCGAGCGCTCGTAGGCGTCGTCCTGCTCGGTCCGCAGGTTCCTCACCGACTGCTGTGCGACCAGCTCCGCCCGCAGGCCGTCCAGCTCCGGCGAGTACTTGTCAACGGCGGTGCGGATGCCCGTCAGGAAGGCAGACGCCGTCGTGGGCCCCACCATCCTCTTGATGATGCCCATCCTCGTGGCCCCCTCGCTGGGCGTGCGGCTGATGAGCACGCTGAAGGGGGAACTTGGTGCAGCCGTACTCGCCCGAGACGAGGTAGGCCTCGCTGTCGAGGACGTTGCCGCCCCAGAGGATGATGTCGCTGGCGGGGTCGGAGAGGAAGGCACTGACCTCGGGGGAGAGGAGCACGTCGCGCGCAAAGGCGGCGGTTTCGTCGTGCTCGGGCGACATGAGCACCATGAGCAGGAACTTGAGCTCCTTCTTGGCGAGGTCCTGGGCCTGGGCGAAGCCGCCCTCGAACCAGGGCAGGGTACTGCCGCCATACTCCTCTTCAAACTCCCTCTTGAAGCGCGAGGCCGAGTCGCGCGGCAGCAGCATCTTCCGCCCGTTGGTGTTCCGCAGGCCGCGCGTGATGGAGTTGGAGACGACGCGGGGCCTGAGCGACCGCGGCAGGAGGCAGAGGATATACGAGACGGGTCGGAGCACGGCCGAGAGGAAGAAGCGCCAGCCCAGCTGGAAGGGCATGAGGAAGAGGCCCACGAGCCAGGGCGGCTGCCAGAGGCTGGCGGGGCGCAGCACCACGCGCGGGGCGGGCTCGGTCCGGTGTGCGCGGGGGATTCTGGGCGCGGTCGGTGGGAAGTAGAAGCTCTCCTGGAGGTTCTCGTGTCGGCCGGCCATGCGTGGGATGTCGGCCAGGGTCTGGGCTTCGGCGACGGGGTCGGGGCCCTCTCCGTCAAAGAACTTTGTTATGGCGATCTGACCCACGAGTCTTCAGCAGGGGATCCGGGAGCAGGAACTCTGAAGTGGAGATGAAGAAAGAGAAAAGAGCCGTCTTGGGATCTTACTTGAACGTTCCATTGCGACCTCTCAAGCAGCGGAACGGCATCCTTTGGCTCCTGGTTGGTGAACTGCATGTACTGCTGCAGGGCATCCTGCTGGTCGGGGAGACAGCTGGGGCATGTCAACATCAGCCCCGCTCGAGCTCGCCATGGTCGAGGACAATCAAGTCTCTGCAGCCTTGTTGTGGTAAATCAGCAAATCAACCCATCAACATCTAAAAGGCCCAAAGGTGGTGTGGCAGCGGGCTTTTGTAGAAGCAACAAGGAAGCCCCGGGCTCTGGTAGAGAGAGAGAGAGAGAGAGAGAGAGAGAGAGAGAGAGAGAGAGAGAGAGAGAGAGAGAGAGAGAGAGAGAGAGAAAGAGCTGAGAGAAGGGCAAAAGAGATGGAGAGAGAGAGAGAGAGAGAGAGGGAAGCTGTGTCGGGTAGCAGTAGACAGAGGTTGGGGCTGAATAACGAGTTTCCCCTCCCTCCCAAGGCACAGTTGAGAGTTGAATGTGTGTGGTTGAGGTTCTGGGGGGGAGCTGACACCTCCTCAGACAGTCTCTTTGGTTGGTGCTAAGAGTATGCAGAAGCCGCCAGCAAAGCAGGCCAGCACCGAGAAGCCAAAAAGCAGAGATAGTGTCATAGTAGTGTCATGGTACAGAGTCTGTACCGAGCATGTACCTTTAAGCTGCAGATCTGGGCCACAAGTGACACCTGTCGGGAGGTACCGACGTCACCCCTGTGGGGGCCCAGGTCTTGTCTCCCCCCTTGGTGGCTGTTTTCTGTTTTGGCTGCTTGCAGGTGATCCACCCCTGGGACCATAGGGCCATAGCATCAGTACTTCAGTACCCCATGATAAAATCATGGTCTCCCAGCAGATAGTGCTTTCACACTTTTGCAGTCTCGGGCAGTGGCACACAGAATGGTCAGGTGGCCAGGGGACAGCTCAGCCACAGATACAGCCACTGACCGATGTGAGAAGCAAGCTGAAAAAGGTGTCCATGCAGTACAGACCTCCTAAATGGGCACTGCTGTATCTACTAAGTATGTGGTACAGTACCTGATGAGGTACATGACAGCCTTGCTACTGTATGCAGTTGACCCCCTGTAGTGCATACTGTAGCGCACACTATAGTGCACCCACAGATACTAAGTAGCACTATAGACACTGACTGCTACAGGGGGGAATCTTTACACATAGCCCTTAACCCTCGGCCTGCCAGGGCCATTTTAGTGGGGGTGGGCCAGTGCTGCAAGGGGGTGACCCGAGATCGCACTCTGTCCACCAGTGTGTCTTACAGTGTCTCCAGTGCTATGTACTTGTAGTACCACAGCAGTGATGCATTGCTGCATTCTGACTGGGATCTTGGTTGGCGTTGGCGGGGGATTGCCGCTATTGTTCCCCAAAAAAATACTAAACCCACTCCTGACTTTCTTTGGGTTTCCAACCCACCATCATCCCACACCAGGACCGAGCCGGCTTCTGACCACGACACGTCTTTTTATTCCACCACGTACTTTTGAATTGTTGTTCATGTCGCTGTCCTTGTTGTTGTTGTTGTCACCCACACCCCACCACCAAGTTTATTTGATGCTGCAGCCTCGCCAGACAGCCTCGTCCTCCCTCCTTCTCCTCCCTCTTTCCTCCTGCCCTCACCACCCACCTTCAACCATCCTGCTCTCCAGCTCCAGGCTCATGGGCAGAAGACATCCTCCTCAGCATGATAAGCCATGGGAAACAATTGTGAGGTCAAAGTAAGCAGCATCCTCTCTCCCATCTGCCAACCCTTTGTGTGCCCTGTTCTATTCTTGTGTAGTCTTCCCTCTCTCTCTTTTTCGTCACCTCTCCTGCCCTGTCGTTTCCCTCCTCTCTTTCTCGCTCGCTCTGTCTTTCACTCCCGCCGCCCTCCCCACTATCAACTCCTATCCCCGTCCCGTACTGCGTGTGGCCTTGTGCTATCGATTGCGAAACCACCCCTCCCGCGCGCTACCGCCGCCGTTACCCGTGTCGCAAGCGCATTGACGACAACGACGACGACAACACCGCCGCCGCCGCCGCACGGCTGCAACGATGACGCCTCCCTCCCTCTCAAGTGTCTCTCCTATCCATAGGCTGGGGTCGTCTCCTGCTGACCTAGAAGTTGTGTCAAAGGCGTCGTGGATTCGGTAATAGGGCTGTCGTTGTCCTTGCGATCAAAACTCTCTGAACGGGTGTGCCCCTCCTTCTCGCGCGCGCACCCTCTCAGCCACGTCGCAGAGCCAGAGAATGGCCGGTACTCCTGAGCTGCGCCGGCAGGTTGGGTCGCCTCGGCCCAAGGGACGCGGTATGTTTGTTTGCGCGTTTCCGTCTCTTTCCTTTGTTTCCCCTCGTCGCGACTTGTGACACCTCTCCCGATTACTGGCCACGCTCGCGCCCCCTCCGTGTTATGACCCCGTCCCAACTGACACAACAGACATGACGTCGTCTTCCTCCTCGCCTCCCCCCCACACAGACAAGGACACCCTCTGCAGGAACATCCTGATCTATGGCAAATGCCGTTACGAGAACTCGGGCTGCAACTTCAACCACGAACCCCCAATAATAACTTCAACCCTCCTCAGAATCCTCAGAACCACGCCGCCGCCGGCAGCAGCGGCAGCAACAGCTCCGACATGATGACCAAGAAGGCCCTGAACGGGGACTCCCCTCCTTCACCCCCTCGAACCTCACCGCCCAGGCTCCGCCGCCTACCGGCCCCAAGAAGTCTTCCACCCTTCCCTCCCAGGCCGCGAGCGCCGCCGTCTTCACCCCCAGGGGCGTCGGCTCTGCCACACCTGCTCCGTCCGAACCCGATCGAGAGCAGCCCGACCAGCAGCAGCAGCAGCAGCAGCAGCAGCACCGCCAGCGCGACCGCGAGCGCGTCTTCAACCCCGCCTCCATCAAGGAGTTCACCCCGCAGATGAACAACTTCGACCTCAGCGGCACCGGCACCAACACCGCCGCCGCCGTCGCCAATACTACCTCGACACCAACCCCCGAGTCCAACAACCTGACGTCGTCCTACGACCCTTTTCAGCAGCAGGCGCCTGTGTCGGCTGCACAGTACAACCCATATGCGAGCGACCACCTCCCCCACGCGCACCAGCACCAGCAGCACCCTGCCCACCACGCCCACCACCACCACCACGCGGGTGGTATCGCTGGTCCCTCGACTACCAACACGTCGTATTACCAGGGCCAGGGCGCATACCCCACGCCGCTCCAGCCGCCTCCATACCACCTGTATGCCAACATCGGCCCCTACCGCGAGGACCTGCTGCCGTACCAGAGACAGACGCGCGACTTCTTCATGCCGGATGACCTGCGGGAGGACCTGCAGAAGAAGGCCCACGCGGCCCTCCAGGTGATCCCTAGCAGCATTCAGCTGGAGGGCTACCACTCGCTGGTGCCCCTGGACAAGGCCGAGACCCCGCATCGCAAGAGCACGGCCATCTTCGGCTGGACGAGCTGGCTGTTCAAGTCGTTCTCGACCAAGACGGGCAGGACATACTGCCTGCGCAGGCTGCAGGACTTCCGCCTGGGCGACCGCGACGCCGCGCAGGCCATCGAGACCATCAAGAAGTGGAAGCAGATCAACAACGGCAGCGTCGTCTTGGTGCACGACGCCTTCACCACCTCGGCCTTTGGCGACCGCTCCCTCGTCTTCGCCCTCGACTACTTCCCCCTCGCGCAGACCCTCGCCGAGGCGCACCTGACGCTGCCCGCCAAGGACCACCGGTACCGCGGCGGCGGCCCGGCGGCCCTCCCCAAGATCCCCGAGAACATGATCTGGTCCTACGTCGCGCAGATCGCCAGCGCCCTCAAGGCCATCCACGCCAAGGACCTGGCCGCCCGCTGCCTCGACCCCAGCAAAATCATCGTCACCGACAAGAACCGCATCCGGCTGACGGCCTGCGCCATCCTCGACGTCGTGCAGTACCAGGCGCACCGGTCGGTAAAGGAGCTGCAGCAGGACGACTTTGTGCAGCTGGGCCGGCTGATCCTGTGCCTGGCCAACACCAAGATGCCGAACCAGCTGGCGGACCTGGACGCGGAGCTGGCCACGGTGGCCCGCCGGTACCAGTCGGGCCCCAAGGGGGAGTCGGCGCTGCGGGACCTGGTGCAGTGGCTGCTGGACGCACCGGGCGTCAAGAGCGCCGAGCAGCTCATCACGGGCATGCCGAACCAGATGGCCGACTGCCTCGACCGCAACCTGCAGCACACGGACATGCTGGTGGGCCACCTGGAGCGCGAGCTCGAGAACGGCCGCGTCGTGCGCCTGCTGCTGAAGCTGGGCACCATCAACGAGCGGCACGAGTTCGACGGCGACCCGTCGTGGTCAGAGAACGGCGAGCGGTACACGCTCAAGCTGTTCCGCGACTACGTCTTCCACCGCGTCGACGAGCACGGCCGCCCCGTCTTCGACATCGGCCACATGCTCTCCAGCCTCTACAAGCTGGACGCGGGCACGGCGGAGCGCATCCGCCTGACGAGCCGCAACAACGAGACCGATTTTATCATCACCTATGCCGAGCTGAAGAAGCAGGTGAACAGCGCGTTCGCCGACCTCATGAAACATAACAGGCGTGCTTAGGAAGCAGCGCAACGGAGCACACTGACTTCTCCCGGCTGCTGGGGCGGCAGAGGTGGTAGTGATGGTGGTGGAGGTGGAGGAGGAGGAGGTGGTGGTCGGTGGTGGCCCCGTCCTATGGTGCCGGGACCCATGCGTTCTGGCCGCCAGCGTAACAACTGGGCCGCGCCGCTACCACCCCCACCGCCTCCCGCCCACCATCACGATCATCACTACTGGGCGTCCCAGCAGCAGGGGCCGATGTCTTCTTCGCCTGCAGATTTCAATCACCCTTACTACCATGGAAATACAATGAACATGATGATGCAAGACAATTCCAATCCAACCCTCCAAATGTATCAGCCTCCTCCTCCTCCTTTTCCTCAACACCAACAAGTAGGGTACCCTCGAAGTCTCCAGTCGAGGACAACATCGCCTCAGCATGGCAAGGCATACAACTACAATAACAATAGCAACAATGACGACGGCGGCGGCCGACAAGACCCACTTCCTACGGCATCTGCTCTAGCTGCTACTACTGCAGCTGGCAAAACAACCCCTCAACAAGTGCTGTCACCATCGACATCATGCTTGGTTGTCGTCCACACAGACCCTTCTTCCTAGAGTCCTAGGGTAGGTGCAGGGAGGGTGGGGACGGGATGGAATATGAGGAGACAGAAAGAAACCAAAAGAAATAATAATAAAAATACATGGTGACTTTGAGGAGGCTGGCTGGTGGTCAAGGAAGGTGGCTGCCGACCTGATACCAGCCATGACGTTTTGTTTTGAGTGGCAGAAGCAAAGCTGCTGCTGTGTCAGGGATTGCACATGCAGCTCGATGAGAAGGAGGGGGGACAGTCGACCAGTGTGCATGGATTGGATCAGGGGGTACCACCATGCTCGCCAAATCCTAGCATAGTCCGGTTTTTTTGGGGTTTTTTTCCTCTCCTCTCTTTTCTTTCCACAGAACCAAACAACAACAGACAGATCAGAGCTAGAGAACAATCAGTTGATGGCATGACAAATTCAGTTCAAATGAAAATCACTTCAACACCTGCAGTAGCTTCGCCTCATTGTTGTCTGCAGACCACACAGCCTTATTTTTTGATTTTTATGTTTTGCTTCCAAACTTGTTTCTCTTCTCTGTCCCTCTGCTCTCTGAGGGTTCTCACATGTCCTGTCAAGCTCATATTCCCGAGCAGCGGAAAAAGCAACCGGCCACAAAATCAAGGCCAAACACGCTAATGTAGGCTAGCCTCCAGCCCATTTGCCCTTTTGCCTCGTGTATTTTTTTCTTTCTCTTTTTCTTCTTTCCGACCTGCCCCTTGCCTAGCTCCTGCATGAGTGATTCACCGACATTGCAGCATTGCTTCTGACAGCTGCCTGACTGACCCTTGGCATCACGGTGTGGTGTTGTGGTGCTCATCTCGGGACCACGCCTGTGCCAGCAGCTCACAGCCTCCTGCAATCACTCCAAGGGTAACACAGCAGATCGCGTGGTGGGATGAAAAGAATCTCCACCCATCGGAGGCAGGCTGGCAGGGAAAATAAAGTACTCATTAGCTGGAATGCACTTTGGAGGAGGGGCGGGGACGGGACAGACCTGTACCTAACCGTAGTGTAAGGCAACCGGTCTGTGGCTCCACACACCCAATATTGAAAATGCTCGAGACAATTGCATACCGATGTGCTGTGGGTCTCTCTCTTGCAGGAGGATGGCACAATGGGAGGAGGAAAGAGGGGGCGAGAGAGTTGCTTCTGTTTGTGCCCAATGCTGCCCTGCCATCCCACCTCCCCTTATACGAGAGACAACAAGGTCCTTTCGTAAACTGTGATTCATGCTAGGTGTTCAGTCACTTAGTACTATTAGGAAAGGAGGGACATTCAAAAGTGACAGCGGCTCGGTACAAGGAAATATGTACCTTCTATGTATATTAGTAGGGCTGTTCCCCCCTCCAGGCACCTCAGACGAAATCCGCGTCCCAAGACTGTCTTCTCAGCTCTCTCTCTCTCTCTCTCTCTCTCTCTCACGACCCAACACCAACTAGAAACATCAACTCTGTCCAGTAAGTTTGACCTTTTCTCTCGTCCCTAGACCCTCAAAGCCCATCCTCATCCTGCAGGAGGTCCCTGACTTCTTGACTTGGAGCACTGATCATCTCTCTCTCTCTCTCTCTCTCTCTCCATTACTGGACACTGAACAGGATTTTCTGTTCGGTATTCCCTCCCTCACTGTGAATGTGTCCTTTCTCCCCCCCCCCCCCTCCTCCTCCCTCCCCTTCTCTCTCTTAACACCCCAGCTGGTCTGACCTCCGTTCCTGTCCAGCCAGACTACAACCAACAAGATGTCCGACTCCTCCTCCTCCTCCATCGGCAAGACCGACATCATCATCGACGCCGACGATAAGAATACCCAGCTGAAACAGAAGAGGGTCCGGATGGGGGCCTTCCTGGACGCGTTGCCCACCCTGGGCAGGTCGTCGGCCAAGTCTGGCAAGTCTGCCCCGTACAAGGGTTCGCACAAGTGCTGCATCACGGGGGAACACAAAGGCCACGGCCACGGCACGGAGTCGGACGCCGAGAATGTGGGAGACTGTATTATTGTGCGCACCAGCAGCGAGTCGGCCAC
The DNA here is from genome assembly GCA_021117315.1 of Immersiporthe knoxdaviesiana. NCBI lineage: Eukaryota > Fungi > Ascomycota > Sordariomycetes > Diaporthales > Cryphonectriaceae > Immersiporthe > Immersiporthe knoxdaviesiana. The sequence continues at coordinate 2,061,630 of CP088214.1, forward strand.
CCGAGAGGGCCTGCAGGGCGTCGCCACAGTCGATGGCAGCAACGGTGCCCCTCCGAGACTCAGGCTGTGACCAAGGAGGAGCAGAAGTAGACGGCAGGGCGTCCTGGCCTCTACTTGAGCACCACAGAAGAACATTGGAAATTGGTTTGGGCACTCTTATATCTTGGAGAATCTCAGAATGATAGTTCTATCCTATTACCTGTCCTCCTTGCCCACTTGAATATGTCCTATCACTGCTGCTTGCTTGCTCTTTGTTCTTGTTTTGACATGGTCCTACCACCCCAAGTCCAATCGTATTAGTAGTAGTAGTATCCTTGGTAGATGTTCCTATCGCCTGAGACAACTGCTGGTAATACTGCATTCGATGACATGTAGTGTCATGGGGCGGTTGTTCTTAATCTAGCTAGACTAGAGGAGATGCACTGTAAGTAGTGTGTAAAGAGGTAAGACGATCTTTGCGGGTACTGTAGGGGGCATGGTTAATGTGGATAACACATAAGTAAGATTTGCCGGGTAGGTCCCGGAAAAAGTAAAACTGACAGAGGATAAGGTATGGCAGAAAATGTCCACTCTGACTAGGTCCTATATTTAAATATATGTGTGTATACAAAAGAATAAAGAGACAGAGAAATAAGATGAAGCAAAGTAAGGGAATGTGCAGGATAGAAGAGAGACAGAGAGAGAAGAGAGGAGGGAAAACGAAAAAAAAAAAAAAAAAAAAGAAGAAGAAGAAGAAGAAGAAGAAGAAGAACCGGGCAGCCTTAAGTGAGATTGTCAATTCCCCAGTCTCGGACCCTCCTGCCCATGCTCTTCTCACGACTATGAGCCCGCAAGTTGTCTCACGTAAGTCAGGACGTTGCATTTCACCCTTCAAAGGCTCCTCAACACCTGAAGCGGGTCACTCTTACACTGTATGTCAGTCAATGTTTCCCCCTCCTTCTCTCTCTCGGGGAAAAAAAAAACAAGTACGGTGTAGCCTGGTCTCAGTTTCTGCTTCTATGCTGTGCAACTCAACATCAGATGTGGCTGAACACAGCAGGATCACACATCCTTTTACGCAGATCAGAGCCGCAGCCGCACAACCAGACGCAGTGGAACAAAAAGTCAGCTAATGCTCAATAGAGTTCAACGAGGAAATCGGAACCCCATTTCTTCATAAGAAAAATACCATTGTCTTCTCACCAATTAATAGGTTTTGCAAGGACTTTTAGGTAATCATGACGAGGATAGCAGACACAGGAACTATCAAGACAAATTTGAGCACCCAAAGTTCTTTTTCTTATTTTATTCTAATCTATATAGCGCATCACAGAGTTTTCTACCCAAGGCGTAACACTCTCCTATCGGGATGCTATATCTTGTTCCCTAAGGCCTATGTGCTTCTTCCCACCCCAAAGTTTGACCAGTGGCACAGAAATGTCCCCGGCCTCAATTACCAGGTCAACCGCTGGCACAGAAGACCACGAGGACGCCCATGAACCTGTAGGTAGAGAAGAGCAAGAGAGAGTCAGCACAGAAACACAAGCACGCCAACAGATAATTCAAGAAAGAAAGAAAAAAAGAAAGAAAAAAAAAAAAAAAAAAAGAAAAGAGGTCATCAACTCACGCAGCCATGATAGACAACGCCTAGTTACTATTCATGCGGCAGCAGGTTCATCATGGAGACGTCTCTGAACCGGCGGACCATGCCGTGCTGCGTCTCCACCATAAGTTGCGCCAGATGAGCGTAACCGACTGGGCCAGCCGGGCGAGGCCTCTCGTCAACCTCGTCCATCTCGCTGCCTCCAAAATTAGCTGTCGTGGGTCGTTTCATGTCGATCGTAGCTAGGACTGGAGCCGGAGCCGGAGCCTGCTGCACTGTAGCTTCGCTTGACGCCGAGATGCTCATGGTTCTCCGCTATCCTCGCTCCGAGGGGAATCTGACAAGTGTATGAAGGATAAAGACTGATGAAGGTACGAATTGGATGATTGAAGGGAAGACGGGCGTCTTGTCCCCCAAGAAACACACCAGGACACAAGGGAACGTAGCAATGACCCATGCGGTGTGCGGTTTACTCAGGACAGCCCAGCAGAGCATCACAATGCCTTATCATGCACAAAAAATGCCCTGTGCTAAAAGAAATCTTCAAGGCAAGGCATGCAGTCATCGTTTCGCTCAACGCCGTCGCCCTTTCGACATGTCAAGGCCCGACATGGCCTCATCATGCACGAAGCTGTGGCTTCTATGACGTTCCAGGCGTCTGGTAATTTCCCTCAAGAGCCCTGGCGAGCAACACCGAAATGACGGGCGTTCATCATTGGGCAGTGTTGCCGTGTTTCGAGGTAGCGCAGGGCAATGAATTGTCCGCCTCGCCATGCACAAAGCCGTCCGCGCAACACGACAGTCCAGGCGCGTCCATATGCACCTCAAGCACACGCCAACATAATAGAAGGGAGGGGCATGGCCATCAATATGTATGCAGCCGTCCTGCAGGGGCGAAGGGGAACCAGAAAGAATTTGCACCTGCATGAAGGTTTGCTTGCTCGCCTTGATTTACCGCTTGAGTACTGTACGAGTGCCGGCTCCCGCCTTGTGCGACGGGACGTGACCGGAATTGCCACGTCAAGCCTATTGGAGATCTGCCTGGGGTGGTGAGCTCCGTCATCTGTATTCCGTGTGCGAGGTGGGAAGACAAGGCAGCTGTGGAAAGTAGATGAAGAAGGGGGGAGCGTACAGGGTGGCTGTGGGTTGGAGTGGCTGGTCTATGGACAAGGAGGGATGGGGAAAGCAGAAACAAAAAAAAAAAAAAAAGAAAAGTATGTCACCAAAGTTTTTCTGCAAGTGAGAGTCATCGCTGTAGGGACCCCTGGTCCCACTGGTTGTTTGGAGGTGGTTTTTCGAAGGTCGCTGGTCTGAAGGTTGTTCGTTTAGACGACCTCAGCTTAGAGGACTCCGGTAAGCACAGAATGATTTGGGAACCAGCAAGCTCTTGCCATAATCAGGCTATCTTAATTGGGAAAGGAAACAAAAGACCAAGAGGTCTTGGCAGGGTGCATCAAGTACACATTGCAAGCCTCAGCTAGCATATGATGATTCCTTATGTACACCAGCCCATGAGTGCCGTGTCAGCTTCTGCTTCTCTGGTACTAAGATGGTAACCACTAAAGATGGTAGTTATGCTACAGGGCAGAACTCAGATGTAAAAGGAGGACAATAATAGAATCCTGACAGCATGTACTCTGCGCAAAAAGGCGGAGTGGTGTCATGATGGACGGACCCGACCTTCAGGTGGCCCTGCTTGAAGCAAGTCCAGATATCGTACTCATAATACTGTTGTTGGTGTGAGCACAAAGGCATGACTGTGAGCGCCAGCGTTCCGCTTCTCTCTCTCTCTCTCGTCTGTAAAAGTAGAGATTCCTGGTTTCGAGGATAACTACGTCTGTCAGTACAATGCGGATCAACGTATGGGTCAAGGGTTCTCACCTGAGCTGCTGGTCGCTGGGTATAAGATATGGTCGCGAGACGAGATTGCTGTCTCGGTGGTGAATGCCCTCTCTGCTGTACGCGAAGATCTCTTGGCGCGCTCGAGAGCTGCCTGGGCGGAGTGGGTCAGGCCGCCATTCCGTCGCGTGCTGAGAGCTGCATCGGGTGGCCGCCGTCTGTGGCCCCAAGGTCGAAGGCGGCCTCGTTCTCGTCCTCATCATCCTCCTCATCCTCGTCCTCCTCGTCGAGGCCTGCGCACGAGCTCGACTCGCCTTCTGCTTCCAGGCCAGCAGCACCGTCAGCCTGCTCTTCCTGCTCTTCTTGGTCAAAGGACTCTCGCTCCTGCTGAGCCAGGCCCTCCAGAGCGGTGCCCTCTGTCGGCATACCTTGGCTCTCCATCATGGCGGCGAGGCGAGCTGCGCGACCCTCCTTCTTTCGCGGTACAGGTGCTGTGATGCGATCTTAGTCTCATGAAGTTAAGCCTGGAGAAGGATGAGAAGAAGAGAGAGATGCTTACCTCTGCCATTTTCCTGGACATAAAACTGTCGAAGCAGGTTGACGGCCTCATCTCGGCCCCAACCGCCCTCGGCCTCGAACCCGTCTTCCACGTTTCCGCCGTGACCCATACTCATGTTGGAAACCGGGATGGGTGGCTCGATGAAGGTAATGCCATTGACCGACTTGGCCTCGCTACCATTCGCACCCGAACCATCCTGAGATCCGTTGATGGAGGAGGCGCACGAGGCCGATTTGTGCGGCAGAGAGGGTCGGGTGAGTAGGTTGGCGACAGGCCGGTGGATGGGAGTCGCAGGGGCCGTGGCGGCGTGGGCGGGATCCGAGTTCATGTGGATGCAAAAGACACCACCCGTTCCCCCAAACTTGTCGTTGACGGCGCCAAAGTAGACTTTTCTGATGCCGTACTGGCGGAGCATGGAGGCGCACATGACGCACGGCTCGACTGTGACGTATAGCGTGCAGTCCTTGAGCATGCTGCGGTCGACGCGGGGGCGGGGTGAAGCTTCTGGCCGTAGGGGAAGATGTGGCCATCCGCAGGGTCGACGTCACCCCACTCCTGCTCGCTATAGGTCCTCATCAGAGAAGGCTTCTCGGCCCGCTGGCTGCCGGGCCGAACACCCCTGGAGGACTTTCTCTCAGGCTTCCTGGGGGTTCCTTCTCCATGTCCGCGTCAGGGGTGAAGGAGAGAAGAGCGGTGAGGGCCATCAGCTCTGCGTGCCGGGTACCGTTGCGGGTGATGTTGGTGGCGTTCATGCCTCTGGCGACGACCCGTCCATCATGGACCAGGACGCAGCCGACAGGTGTCTCATTAGTCTTCAGGGAGAGGCGGGCCTAGAGAGCAAGTGTCTGTCAGTAACGTTGGCTGCAGTGGTTGGAGGGAAATGGTGGACATGAGAGCCGATAAGATGCATGGACAAGAGGGCAAGCCATTGCCTTGCAGCTGAGGTGAAGGCGGGCGTGATTCGAGTCAGGAGGGTTGGAGACGTGAGAGGTAGTACGAAAAGCAAGATCCAGACTGAGGACAAGCGCGAGGGGTGCAGCAGAGATGCAGCACAGGGTTGAAACGCTGCATTAAGCGAGTGAAACATGAAATGGGTCAAGACAGGAGGGTAGCAACGCGTATAGCAGGTCGAAGCCGCAGAATGCTGGCTGGATGTTTGGTGAGGGGGGGGGGAGTGAAGGGGTTGGTGAGTTACTATGCTATCGTGGTCGCGCGGGCGAGGAGGGTAGTGACACACGAGACAAGGAGGACGCGCGTTGTCGTAGGGCAACAAGAGGAATGCAACACACACATACCATATCCAGCGCCTGGTCCATGAAGTAATGGTTGAGGGCGCGCTCGGCAGCCTCGGCGGGGTCCTCGGGCTCAGCGCTGCCAGGGCGGTCTAGCTGCTCGATGAGGGTGGCGGGCTCGCTGGGTGGCGGCAGAGTGAGCTGCTCCTGACGGTCCTCCTTGGCCTGCTCTTCGCCGAGAACACGGAACCCGGGGCCGATGGTCGCATATACGAGATCATTGTGGTGGTTGTGAGTTGGCCTGACCGCGGCGGTGGCGGCAGGACCACGGGTAGGCACGTTCTCCTGCCTGGCATCTACGTGGCCGTCGAGCGGGCCCATGCATGACAGAGGAGGGTCCTTGACGTCGGGCTGTCCAGTGCGCTTCGTCGTGGAGACATTGGGCCCGGTCGCCGCAAGGGGCTGCTGGTTCAGCGGGCGACGCTGCATGATCGTAGCAGCTTTGTCGTTGTCGTCGGTGTCGTCGTCGATCTCGAGGGCTGCGCTGTGGGAGCTGAGGTCGCGGTCGTGACGAGCTGGTGCAGTCGTTGATGTGGACGTGGGCGGCGGGATGGGTGTTGATGTGGATGGCGGGCTGGACGCTGATGCGGATAGGCCGAGGGTGGATTGACGGGTGTGTGGTTGCCCGACGGTAGTTTGTTGTTGGCTCTTTTGTTGTTGTTGTTGCTGGTTGTGGTGTGTGGGTTGGTTCCCAGGTTGAGATGTGGGCCTGGAATCAGATCTGGCATTGACTTTGGTGGGAGAAATGACAGAAGCCAAAGCCCGAAAGATGGGATGGAAGACAGCGACGACAAAGGCGACGAGGCCATCCAGAAAGCCCCAGCTCGGTTTGCCTGCACCATCGGAGGCTGCAGGCCCCTCACCTGCCCCCCATTTTCAACAGCTGCAACTTTTTCGGGCTAGAAAATCGAAAGAGAGGGGGTGTTTTCCCTTCTCTCCCCTTCTCGGGAAGTCACACCTGGACCTGTCCCTTCCCTGCTGCATTCAGCCCTAAAGGTGGGCAGGAACAGCTTTCAGAAGGAAGGCAGCTGCCCGACACCCTTGTCAACACCGGTGCTGCTTTTTTGATAACCTCACACCCCCAAGAGCAACTCAGCTCTGTTGTCCCCTGGAAAGCTGACCTCCTGCACTGATCAGGTGGCTTTTTGCATGAGAGCCACGCTCAAGGCTCGACCCTGTCTCACTCACTTCACAACTGGATTTTCAAGGAAAGGATAACCTGTAAGAATACTCCATCATGTTATAATATAATGAAATATAATAATAATGAAGAGGGGTTTCGAGAGGATGAAGAGCAGGCCCTCTGGAAGAAGGGAGGTGCAGCTTTGTTGCCTGCAAGCAGGTTGTATTTTCAGAGGAGGTCGAGGGAGTGCCGTTTTTCGGCTCTTGAGAATATTTGGTACCAGAACAGACATCGAGGTTGAAATTTTGAGAGGTGCCCCTAAGCGACGTGGGACGTAGCGTTAATTGCATAAACATGCCTTAAAATTGCATATCGCCTGGGATCACCTCCCCAGCCCCCACTTAAGCACGCATGGCCTGGCCAGATCCTTGCACTCCTCTAGGTGGAAGACAAAACTGACTTGCCTGCGGCCAATTTCCACTCTTTGTGAACTTGGGAAGAATCTGGGGAATGCGCGGCTCTCCAGAGCTCGGAAGTTTTTCCAGATCAAGAGCGATGTCACACAGCGGCTGTCAAGAAAGGGGGAGGGACCCCATCTCCCTAGTGAGCCTCTCTGTAACGCCGAGCGAGCAGTCCTTGCATTTGGGGCACGACCTTGCCGGCGCGCAGAGTAGGTGGTGAGCCCCTGCGCGGAGTGCTGTAACATGGCACAACAGCAAATCAGCTGCGGTAATTGTTCGGGCTGTTGCTCGAGTCGTCTTGATGTGATGATCAGGGCAGGCAAGAGTGTGCATGGCCGACACAAGACTGTCCGTACAACGGGCAATACAGTCAGTACTTTGGTAAGGACCATTGTGCTTGTGCTGACTAAGCCTGATGCTCGCGATCTCGTCCAGCGAGAGAAGTACTGTATCTCTCCAAAAGGGAACCGGCACTTGTGACTGCAAGGTTCTACATGAGTCGTCGAGGTCTAGCCAGCAGATCCTATGACATGAAGAAGAGAATATCCTCTGTAGGTACTTAAAGTTTCCAGGCAAAAGGGGCCGTCATCCTGTCACACAGCAGCGCGAGCACAGACAGCGCCTTTCAGCCGGCCTAACTAGCGCCATGGCCTCGGCCAGACGTACTATAGCTTAGCGATGCATCCTCTCCTGTCGCTGCGGAAGCTAGAGGGCGCTCTTTCCTAAAGAAGGCGCTGAGGCCTTGTGGTCTCGTACACCAAAGATGACATCATGAGTTGAACCTCCCTTGTAGGACCCCTTCCTTTTCAGAGCTGCCGTGCGAGGACCGCGGGACTGCTGTACCTCCTTCCTTTGCGCTGCCAGCGACTCTCAGACATCCCCTTCTTCTTCTTCTTCTTCTTCTTCTTCTTCTTCTTCTTCTTCTTCTTCTTCTTCTTCTCCTCCTCCCCCATCTTCTTTTCCCTCTCGTCAACACCCCACTACCAATTTACAAACACCTTGATTCCTCCTCACTCAACATGTCTGGATCCTCCAGTGTCGGAAACGCCGCCGTCTACGAGGCAGGCGACCAGCGCAACGCCCCTGCCTCCGAGAACCAAGAGGACCAGGCTGAGCGATACGAAGAGGGCAAGGAACACTCCCACAAGGACAATGACTCCAGTAAGGACACCTTTCCCAGGGTACATACCGAATGTGAACGCACGAGAGCTCACAATGGGGAACCACACGAAACAGAGGACGAGCGCAGCATAGCCAACCGTCTTGCGGCCGCCCACGACCAGAACGACCCGAACGAGGGCAGCGGCAAGAAGAAGACGGCCGAGCAGATCGCCGGCGAGCACGACCCCACCGCTCCGGCCAAGATGCACGGTAACGAGCCGTCTAGGGGCGCCAAGATCGACAAGGCGATCGAGGATGAGGAGGCCGAGCTCCTGAGGCGCAAGGACGAGAGCCAGGCCGCGAAAAAGAAGAACCACTGAGTCAGCATGGTGCAGTACATGCATATTCAGACACCAGAGATTGGGAGATGAAAGTCGCTCTCCAAAGAGAAAGAAAGGAAAAAGGAAAAGGGAAAAATGGATCAGGCCTTTCAAGAAGTAGAGACGGCCAAAATATAAGAAGTTTCTCTGCGTTGTAACAAGCCTGGCCACTACCATTGTTCTCCATCCCGAGCCTGATGCAGCTCCCACGACCCACAGGCTATACATTGGAGACCTGGTCTAGCAGACATCCTACTCTTTGGTAACGCTGCCGTTCACATAGACCACGGTGCCACTGGAATCTGTTGGATTTTCTCAGTCCCCGGGGGCCCTAGTACCTCTGTCTGCAACTCGCTGCTGTGGTGACTGCCTCATCAGAGCTCGCCTTCCGGAGCTCGTGCCCACGGGTCCAGACAAGTCTCCGCCCCCGGAGTGCTGCCGCACATAAGGTACCCAGCTGCATTGCCGACGTGTTGATCTGGATAGCACAGTCTCTCTTTAGCGGAGATGCTCCAAAAAATAATTTCCGAAATACCTCCTCTTCGGTTCCCACTTGATGGTGCACCACTTACCCAGATCGATGCTCGCAAGGTTCCAATGCCCACTCGAGCCCTGACAGTAGCAGGTCATGATAGGCCCGTCCCACGCGTCGCCCCTAATCGCGCAGCTCTCGATGTCGCAGCCCGAGGAGATGTCCCGGTAGTAAAAGTCTCGGTCTCGGTCGAGGGCCTCGAGTTCGCCGTCGTTCTGGACAGCACCATCCAAGAGACGCACACACCATCAGCTCGCTGAAACATCATCCCCTTTCTCGTCCCCAGAAAAGAGAGGGGGGAAAAAAAGGTACAGAGTCACAACGCACATTCTTGAAACACTCTGCCAGGCTCAGCCGAGTACATCTCCCTGGATACTCCGTCCCGTCCAGTGCCGGAGCGCCGTGGCACCATGCCTCAATGAAGAGCTCGCCGGTCCCGTCCGAGACGCCGTTTCCGAGATAGTAATCTTGAGGTGGGCAAAAATACAAAAATTGAGTCAGTATGCGCTTGTTGATCTTTTCTTGTTCCCTCTTCCAGGTCTAGGTCGCTTGTATAAACGAGGGGCCGGAAGTGGAGGAGGCGGTGGAGGTGGTGGTGGTGAAAGTGATGTGGTAATCGAAAAGGGAGAGAACTCACTTGCGCAGGTAAATGAGAAGCCGCTCAGCGCCAAGACTGTCGACACGCAGAAGAGTAGGGGCGCCAATAGTAAAACAGCAGGTTTCGAAATGAACAACATCATTCCGAAAGAAGGAGTGTATTGAAGCGATGAAGTGGTAGATGAGGGAGTCAAAGCGGTGCAGCGTCAGTGGTTGGGCGCTGACTTGCAATCTGAATACACGCCTTCCCCCTCTGATGACAGTGTATAATATTACACAACGCTCTGCATCCCCCTACAGTTACACGATGCGGTGCCACTGAGCACAGGGGACCTTGGGTATAGTATAATATGGTTACCTCGCAGGCCTCCGCTGCTCACCCCGAGAAAGCCAGAAACCTACACAGGCTCACCTGGGGGCGGGGAGAGAGAGGGGGGGGGGTTCCGCAGGCTGGGACTGTTCCCTGGGCTCTTGACGGGGGATAAAGAGAGAGACGGGGACAGAGAAAATGGAAATAAATAAACAACCATAAAAATGAAAGAAGAGAAGAAGAAGGGCATAGAAGCCTCAGCCTCCAAGATGGATTAGAGCAGCTCTGAGTGACGAGTGAGACCTTCAATTGTCAATCAGAGTAACAACACCACAACAATACCAAACATGTTGACGAATAATTGGGCAGAGGGAATGAAGAGCCGAGACATGACGTTACAAAATGGCGCGTAGACGAGAGAGGAGAGAAAAGAAGCCTAAATGACTTAAGACACGGGGACAGCGACGGCTTTAACAACATGAAACTTTAGACCAAAAAGTTTCGAGAAGTAACAGAAATTTAAGTTTATCTGGTCATTAAAGCCAAGAAAATGAGATATGGGGCACTAATCAGATAGTGAGGTAGGTAAATGACGGAGGGGAGGGGATAAACTGAACCTAATGGGAATCCACACGATACCTGCCTCTGCCTCTTGCTTGTCCCGCCCCGCTTTCCCTTCCTGCTGGCCCCCTCCTAGGAACATAAGAATATCTGCCAAGACAGCGTCTGCAACATTGTACAGTGGTATTATCGGGCTTGGCTTCATGATGATGTATAGAACGACGCTCTTTTGCTCGTGCCTGCTGGGGGGAGAAGAGCAAGAAGGGCTGCTGCGGATGTGTGTAGGGCGTCTCTGCCCCGGCAGTTTGCGCCGTTGCCGACGGAAGTTACTATGTATGCTTGGCATGATCCCAGGCTAGAGCCTGTAGACATCAACCCCCTGGTACCATGCCATAATTTGGTGTGTGAAGTGCTGTGTACGGAACTCCGTACAGCATGAGGACTTGGGCGTCAGTTGCAACGCCTCACTTGGCTGTGCGCCCACCTCTTATAAAAAAAAAAAAAAAAAAGGAGACAGAGACCAGGAAACAGAGCACCAACTGGACAGAGTACAACGGTCAGAGTTACTCATCCAGCCAGCCAACAGACCGAATATCGGACCCCGGTGATCCGTCTTGGCTGCGCACGCACGCAATTCCTCCGTGCATAGTAGTGAGTGTACTTGTAAAACCTATCCGTGTACAAGTCGCGGGCCAAGACAAAGAAAAACAAAAAACAGAGGACGCTTCGAATCCATCCAGTCAATCGCTCACTCACCATCTGCCAACTGACCCCATGTTATCGTCATCTCGAGCCAAGACCCAACTCTCTCTCCACAATTTCACCCCACTATCCATCAACCTTCTCATGCATTATGGATAGGGTTTCTCCCGGTGGTCATCAACAACCAATCCGGCTGGTCCCGTAGCTCAGCTGGTTAGAGCGTCGTACTAATATTTCCTCCCAATCGAGGGAACATTGTGTAATGCGAAGGTCGCGAGTTCGATCCTCTCCGGGACCATTCATTTTTTCTGTTTTGTGCCTCCCTCCCTCCTCTCTCCCATACTTCTCTTTTTTTTTTTTTTCCCTCCCGCCCCCCTTCTCTTCTCCCCTCTCACACGTCTCTTGATATAGAACCTTCAAGCCAGCCCGGCGCTCTTTTTCTACTTCTCGTTTCCTGTTTCTGAGCAGGAAGCGCGGATCTTGAGGTGGCAGAGGCGGAGGAGAGGAAACGGGAAATGGGAAACAGACACTTCTCTCTGTCTCCTGCAAGTTCGTTGCAGGGGTTTTTGAGGTACTTTTACCCGGCACGAGTCTTATTCCTATGTACTGAGTGATAGCTTCTGTTTCGCCTGGGCCCATGGAGGTGGAGACAATTGATGTTCTAATACTTTTCCAAGGCTGCCTTGCTGCTGCTTTTCTTGTTTTGCTTGCTTGGGCCAAACTGTTACCCAGTTTCTGCCTTTCTTCCCAGACCTCTTGCTTCCTGAGACCTCTTCTGGTCTTGGTCCTACAGTCTTGCAATACATCCTTCATTCCTTGATATTGATGCTGATGAAGCTCAAGATGTCGCAGATGAGCCGGCTGATAAGGCTTTATTGCTTCTCGCGCCAGAGACATCTGCAAACCGAGCTAGAATCCGGAGAGTCTGGGACCAGTAAGTAGCCTCATTTGCTGCGGACAGATTTCGAAGCTTTAGCTAAAATGGAAAAGCTTCTGGATGCTGGCCAAATAAGATCCTGAGCAAATCTGGGTAGACTTGTGCCAGCCGGGTTCTTTACAGAGCGAAGCAATCCGCCTTTGCACAAAATTCTTGAAAGTCTATGCTACAGGGCAAAAGCGCCGACAGATATGTCTTGGGCCAGAAGAATATCAAGTCATGCGGACTGTCCGGAGAGCTATCACCTTACTTATTACCTCCTGACGCTCCCTAGTTTTCGAATTCAATCAGACTGTGCTTGCTCGAAAAAGGAAATAGGATCCTGAGCATAAGTCCCAGTGGTCGCTAAAGGCTTATAAGGACTTGCATGTAGATGTTCGTGCTGGGCCTGTTTTTTCGAGGTTCATCTTTAGATTGTGATAGCTAGACTCCGATCTACGTGAAGCGGAGCGATATCGACCACTGGGAACGCACTCGCAACGATTTGCGCGAATGCGCGGAACAGGGAGATATGCAGCGCCGTGCTGTCATCATTCGGGGCTTCTCGCGTCTGTTGATTGACGAGAGAAGGCGACAGTACTTCCGAGACGCAGATAACCTGAGGGCCCATGGAAAGACAGCTGACGGGTTGGCGGAGCCACAGCAGAACCATGCATGCCAGTCCATCTAAGCACCTCTTCTCCCGCAGAGGCGATTGCATCGCTTTTGGAGCCGGCTGACGATGCCCCTCTCAGCCATGCAAGGTTGTACATCGAGAGACTGGGCATATGCCAAGCTATCAATACAGGCCCGCCTCAGCACAAGCGTTCGCCCCATACCCTTTGGCCAGCATTGGAAGATGAGCACGAGAAGACGGAAAGAGATGCTCTGAGCAAGCCCTGCGAGAACCTGGCAACGGTGGAGACGCAGGAATTGCGATGTCTTCTCTGTCAGAAACCCCAAAAAGTCGAATCCGCTCTATCACAACACTACGACAAGGTGCACAAGGCAACGTTGAGCGGATCGTTTTCCTGCCCTGAATGCGATAGCCATACCGTCACTGGGTGGAACGATTGAGTAGCACATATTGCGCTCCATCATGGAGTTCATAATGCACCCAAACGCAGGGCTACAGGACACATCACATGCCTTCTCTGTAGCGGGGGCTTCGCTTCAGTGCACGGGCTTTCGAGACATCGGCGCAGGTTCACGGACGAGACTTTGAGAACCCATTCCCCTGCCCAGCATGCTGCGAGCAGCATATCACGATCAGCAGTCTGTCTGAGTGGTGCAGCCATGTAGCGCTTTCCCACGGCATGAGCGGATATACCCCTAGGCCGCCACCAAGCATGAAGTATCGCTGCCTCTTGTGTGAGCATGAGGTCTTCAGTGAGCAAAATCACTACTCCCGACATCGCCACGAGATATTCGACAAGCCATTCAGTTGTCCGGAATGCCTCAGGCAGGGCGCAGACAATATACCCATGATTTCCAGCCACGACAACTGGCAGCTTCATTGCACTGTTAATCACGCCAAGACTACCCTTATCTTCGGACAGCAGAAATATGATCGCTTGCGGTCAGTACTTTCATAAAGTCTCTGATCACTTCACAAAACAGCACATGGTGGTTTTCCCCGTTCAACTGCCCGGAGTGCGAAATGGTCGCGAGCCATCAAGGTCCTCTGATACAGGATCGAGACAGCTGGGTAACGCATTGTGCTGCCGTCCATGGCAGCACTGCAGCGGCTCTGTCTTCGCAGACGGCACGGACTCAGGAAAGGAAGAAGCTCAGGCAAGATAATAATCCGGCATGGGCAAAAGAAATCAAGGATGATTCGCCTCGCTGAAATTGTATATCAAGGAGGAAGGAGTTGGGTTTCATTTGCGCTGTTTATTTACTCTTCAGGTCTTGAAGTCTGAAGAAGAACTATTTGAACGATCTTTTGGACTTCAATTCCTATCTTCCGGGGGCATGGAGTTAATTCTCCCTGAAGGTGCTGTCATGTCAGATAAAGCAACTGTCGTCGGTTGCCTCTTTCGGAGTACCGGCGCCTGGGCATGGGACCAACACCGTAATCTCCCTCTCCAGTTCTTGTCAAAACGAAAGCAGGGAGAACCGCGTCTTTGACGTCGACGCCGTCATCTCCCTCTTCTGAGAGAACCTGGGGAACGGGCGGCCCGTGTTGTGACAGCAGGCTGACGGGTCTGGTGTCTCCCCCTATTCTTGGCACTCGTGTATTCTCAGTCTCAGCTTTGCCAGTGCCGTCTTGATTTGGTACGAAGCTTCTGAGTTAATGCAACGCCTGTCATTGTGGGCACTCATTAGGTCGACTGCTCTCTTTTCCATATGATCTTGGCTAAAGTGCTTTTTTTTTTTCAGGGTCAACCCCTCGAGATGTCGACTTCCCTCCCTATCACAACCATTCGAGCGGCGTCCTTCATCGATATAGACCCCTCCGGCAACGATTCTTCCAGCTCCGACTATCACAAAAATCCTCATGATCAATTTGATCCTTTCCGGGTCATTGCGATTTTTTTCCTCGACCAAACTTCAAATGAGGCCTTCATCAGGATTAAAGCTTCAGTCTCGCTCCGTCTTCCCCCGCAAAATGAAGCTCAGGCTACAATACTACTACTCCACGTCCCTCCTTCTCACATCCGTACTATAACTTTTACCCATGCTCGCCTTCCTACACACCTCGTTCCCAAATCTGAAGGCCTTGCAAAACTCGAAACATGCCTTGGTCTGCACTTTACACTCGCTGATCCTGCTCAGTTGATTGTTCCTGACGTCGGTCCCTTGATGCCAGCAGATCACAAGGCAGTTGCTGTTATCGCACAGATGCAATTGCTCGCCCAATCCCATAGATTTAGTCTGTTTATGGGGGTTAATAAGCTGACGCTGGCGCAGGTCAGGTGGTTATGTGCGGGTGGGTTTACGAACTGGATACCTGGCGATAATACTAGCAGGCTATACCACGGCTGCGGGGGAAAGCTGGTCCGAGCAGAAGATTTCCCTACTTTGGTGGCCCCAGGGTCGCCCACGCAGAGTCCACCATCGTACGACGAGTTAGCGCCATCACCGCCGCAACCAAAGAGGCAGAGGACTGGATCCTCCGGTGTCAGAGGGAAGAGGAGATTCTTGGATAGGAGCGAGATTGACGAGGAGATCAGACCCTTGCAGACGCTAGGCAAAAATCTGGCGGAGAAGCAGGCGCTCGCTCCGGAGGCATCCATCGGGTCGGACGAGATTTTCGCCGGGTTTTCTGGACCAACTGGACCTGCGGTGCGGCCGACGGACAGAGGTCAGGGCGTGGTCGAGAATCCTTGGATGACGCAAGCCAATAGTGGCATGAGGAAGATGTTGATGCAGTTTGTGCAGGACCAAGTGACAGAGATGCGCGAGGGGGCTGCGCGAGGAGCTGCGCGAGGAACTGCGCGAGGAGCTCCATCAGGAGGTATCGGAACGGCTACGCGACATACTTGACGAGCGCGACGTTGACGTGGTTACCACAGCAGAAATGGAGACGCATGTGGATGACAAGATTGAGGCTGCAATGGAGGAACTCCGCGATGCGTTTCGAAACGGAGGGGTTAGCATTATTTTGCCCACGTAATTAATACTGCTCGTGACCTGAAATGAACCCTCTCCAATTATGCAGTGTTCACTGAGTTCAAAGCATTGAATATAGGATGCTATGCAAAACCTCCCTTTGCAGGCCGGTGTTAGCCCCGAGACCCGATGTCCCTGCTGACGACCCATGATATGCGCGATCGTTTCCGAGAAACCATCTCCAATTTCTTGCTCTCGAGTTTCTCAATCTCTGAATTCAGAGCTTGCCGAGGGCTGTAGTAGAGCAGATTTAGTGGAACGGTTTCGTATATTTTTACTTCGTCTACTGTGTGCTTGGACTTGACAAAGCTACGCGCCGCCGGGGCCGTCTTCCGTCTTCCTTCCCGCCACCTCTGCGCTCAGTTGTTTGCGCATCCATGGCGGCGCTCGACGACAAACCCGCACTGGCGAGGCAGACCTTGCATATCGCTGAAAATCTGCGCACGTGCGAGGCCGGTCACCCCGCCTGCCGCCGTTTTCCGGGCCCGGGTGAGCCCGAGGTCCCGCCCACCCACGTCTTCCGTATCAATGAACGGCCGTGGTCCAACTTCCGGCTCGTCAACGTCGAGTCCGGGAGACTGGAGGACGCCAGCCTGGATGACAGGTATGTCGCGTTGAGCTATGTCCGCGGCGGCGAGCCTGTCTATCGAACCCAGAAGTCTATGCTCGAGACTCCTCAGGCGCTTGCTGCCGAGGGATCTCTCGAGGCTGTACGGGCGCGCCTGCCCAGGACGATCAACGATGCGATCGACTTTGTGCGTGCTGTGGGCGAGACGTACCTGTGGGTCGATGCCCTGTGCCTTGCGGACGACCAGGAAGATGAGGACCGGGGAGCCTGGATGGCGAGATCCATATGGAGCGGCGCCTGCCTCACGCTCATAGCAGCCGCTGGACCCGACGCCCAGGCTGGCCTTTGGTGCAAAGACCCACAGGCTCCGAGAGTCAGCTCCGATCTGAGAGAGGATATATCCCGGTCTGTTTACAGTACCAGAGCTTGGACTCTTCAGGAGCTCTGCCTCACGCGTAGGGCAGCCATCTTCATCAACGGCCAAGCACGCTTCTACTGCCGTGAATCCCAGGCCTGGCCTGGAAAGGGGTCAACCTGCAGCCCCTGTTTTCACATACCGGACCCCCTAGATGGCGCAGCTCCGTCCTTGCTGGCATATCGCACCCTCCACGAGGCATATTCGCGCCGCAGGCTTCGTCTCGATGGTGATGCGCTCCGGGCTATATATGGCGCCAATGAGATGCTGTTGGCGGGAATGGAGTCAAAGGATATAGAAGGCATTCCTGGATACCATCTTGGGTACTTCTTGTTATTCCGCTCTCGACAGGGCCAGCTCCGCCGCCGTCGCGAGTTTGCAAGCTTCTCCTGGGCGGGTTGGGAGGGTGAAATCCAGTGGCCACGTCCTGAGGCTGACACTGGTGACGGCGACCCATCAGGCCTGCTGAGTTGGATCCGTGATAGATCGCTCGTGCAGTGGCACGCCTTGGATTCTTCCGCCCTTACATACCTCTCTCGCCGTGAAGCAGAGGGAGATTCGTCGCCACTGGAAAGATTTCTGCGCAGCCTACCGCACCCTTTGCCTCAAGACTCTATCATGGATGCTGTTCACACAATGAGAGCAGTTCATACGGCTAGGGCCGGGACCTATTACGCTGTCGTAGGCGGCGAGTCCTCGACAGTATCTCGTGACCACGAAAATGCGACGCGGGGCACCCTCGACACAGCCCGACGGGGTTTGGATTACTTCCCGTTGCACGTTCTAGAGACGGTCAAGAGCAACGCTGAGTTTGAAGCGATCCAGAAGCGACTGGACGGCTCAAAATATGAGCGGGCCCTCCAGAGCTGGTGTACACAGCGAAATTACAGTGAGCCTCTTCCCTCTGCAAGCTGACCTCTCGCGTGACCATTGCTTACCCGCGCGCGCGAATAACCAGAACAGAAACTTTCCGGAAAGTATGGCGAGCCCACTGGGTCTCAACCAGGCCCAGGAGTGAGGTTCCGAGGGCCCCGAGAACCCAAGGGGAGCGCGGAGGAAAATGAGCGGCTACAAAAGGATGGGAGGGTCGTCCAGGGAAAGAAGAATGCAGCTCAAGCACACAACATCGACGAGGCGGAGGCGGCCACTCTAAGCGTTGATAAACTTGACGTACCGTGAGTCGCCACAGGATGCTTCCAACAAACTCAAAAAGCATTCGCTAATAATGCACATTCTTCCTTTTTTGGGGGGGCTACAATCTAGGGTCTTTCCACCGTACACTGTCCTCCAGGGCTATGCAATCACGCTGCAGTTGACTCTTGGGAAGCCCTCGTCGCCAGAGCACTCACTTTCCCGGCCTCTCGTCTCGGCCACCGGCCAAGTGGTCGGTTCCCTACACCCGGACAGCATCTCAGATCTACCAGCAGAGGAGCAGCCTATCCGATGTATTGTTCTCTCACGTGCAGACCTTCCTGCAAACGGTTATGAGGTTCCAATTGCGGATAATACACCATCGCATGAGACAGTCCATTCCAGTGGAGATTTGCTCTGGATTATGCATATCGAGGGGACTGATGGTATTTCTGAGCGTCGAGGAATCGGACAGATGCAGCTGTCTGGGCTTGCGGATGCCATTGCCCCGGGCCCAATAGTGCGGATGATCTTGCTAGGATAAAAGAGTAAGTAAAGATCCAAGATGATCTTGAGAAATCAATCAATCGTCATATCTTGCGCTCTAAGTCACTTGGTAGGCGGTTTAGGTTTAGGAATTACCTGTCAATTTCACAATGCTCTAGCATTTCAAGATCTATTATTCCGTACTAACATCTATTTTGACAATTGCAAAACCCTAAACTTCTGCAGACTCTTTATGATCAAAGGATTGTTGTTTTGCAAATACAAGCCTAATACCTCGCTTTTGGAATTTCGCAAGGCATGGATCAAGCTAAAGTGCTGATGAACCCTCACCACTTCCTACCACAAGTCTGATCCTACAGGCAAGTCAGCCGATCCACCATATGTTCTGACAGGCTTCACAACCAGGTGGAGAGGTTGGATTTGATGCCGACGACTGCTATCTCGAAGATGAGGTCGCCGCAAATAGGATTTACTTGATGCTGATTGCTGATGACAGAACTGTTTAGTCAAGCCGGGCCATTGTCCTCCAAAAGACCGGGCCAAAGTATAAACGTCGGTGGTTCCGAAGGCTGGGGGTAGCAAGAGGCGCTGACTATGATGAAGTTCAGTGGAAACTGGAGGAGACACGGCTGGAGTAGACAGGCAGAGCCTGAAAATATCGGATTCTGGCATGCAGATGCATAAACCGGCCGCCAGTCTGTAGTAAATCTTGCGCCTAGATTACCCAGTACATATGCTGCAGCACGTAAGCGATAGACGCGCTACATGAACAATCGCGGGTTTTCTGTTTCTGGTTTCCTCGATATGTCTTTTTTTTTTTTTTCCCCTTCGTTTTCTCTGTTTCCTGTTTCGCATTTTTTAGACTTCCATAACTCGGGCTGCGCATAGAAACTCTCAGTATCTGCCCCCTCCCCTACAAACAAGAAAAGAAAAATCCGAATCTTGGAGCATTGTCTGCTCTATCAGACAACAAATAACAAGGACTAGACAAATAAATTCGAAAACAACAAGGGAAAATAGCCTTATTACTTGTAAATGCGCATTTTCTTCCACAGTTTCAATTCTTATCCGTATCAGGGATTTGCATTTTGATATTACTCTTGCTAGCATAAATCCTTTGTGTACTTATTTATCTTTATGATACGGCAGTGCTTATTACACCCTTGGCACCTCCTTGTCTATCTGCGCTTAGCGAGGGCCCTCAAAAGCCCAGAGCTCCATGGCTTCTGCCGCCTCAGAGAGATTCGCAACCCTCTTGCCTATATGGCCGACAGTAGTGGCCGCTTCCAGCAGCTCCGGGTCTACAAGCCAGAAGCCAACAGATGTCTGTGGTTGGCGCTTGAGGACCCACGCCTCGGGTGCTGTGGCTGGGCCATCGCCGTGATAGTCTGGGGAGACGGCACATCTGGGCGTGATGCAGTGTGCTGCGTGTCAGCTCGCCGAGGTTGGTTGCAGGATTTATGATGGAGAGCCAGGAGCCACGCTCTAGGCGTAAGAAACCTTGGAGCTTGCAGGGGCTTGTGGGGTGGTCCTTGTGTCCCTCAGACAGCGCCTCGCTGGGCAGCGCAAGCAGCGCGCGCACACAGACACCCTCAGCCATCGACGCACCCGCTCTCACACCCCACGCATGTTCGAATTTAGTTTAGGTGTCTCGCGTGCAGCCCATGTCGTCGCTGACCCAGATCTGCTGCAGGTCTGCGGTCCCCTCGGGCCCGGCGAGCCGCGGGTCAGCGTCGCCAACGCGCTCGACGGACGAGGAGAAGCCCCAGCCAGCAGCTGGGAGGATGGGCATGCTGGCGTTGTACCAGGGCATAGACTGCGAGCCGGTTAGAGGGCCAGACATGAGGCGCGGCTCCATGTGGCTGGTGATAACAAGCCTAAAGTACAGATTGCGCAGATGTGAAATTGCCAGGCGGACGGACGCAAGGACATCAGGATCAAGCTGGATGGGCTGTTCTGTCGGAAAGCTGAAGCGCATGAGGTCGAGGCAGAGGTTGCGGGCGCCGAAGCGGGCCTGGGCTGGGGAAAAGTCATGCTGGCGTAGGGCGTGTAGGAAGAAGGGGAGCAAGTTCTGTTCAATGATGCTTTCGCGGTGGGCGACGTGAACTGAGAGGATGTCAAGGTCGGGATGCAAGTATGCGATGATTCTTCTTGTCTCGGAGTCGCCCGTGGCGCTCTCAAATGGTGGTGGTACGCGAACGAGTGCTGGCAGCCGAAGATGGTAAAAAGCTCGATATGCGTGCTAAGCTGCCTGGCAGACGAGCGGCATAGCGGGCACGGGAGACGCAGGAGAGTCCAGGAATGTTATCTTCACGAGTGGTGGGGTTTAGAATGGGAGACTCGGAGTCTGCTCTGATCCCGGACGTCACGATATCTTTGTCGGCGATGTCATCTCCGGGGGTCCTATGGTGGATGAAAACACGACGTCTTCTGCATCGCTGTCACCATAGCCGGCGTGGATGGTTTCCGAGGCTGGCGGACTGGCTGTCCACCAGCACGCGGAGGAAACGGCGTCGTGAGAGGTGTTGTGTCCATATCTGGAGGCGGAGCTCCTTGGACAGTGAGAAGAACAACGGGAAAGAGGTCAGGCCATGGGATGAAGACGAAGAGGAGAATGTTGGCTTGAAGTAGCGGTGATTGGATATGTCGACCGGGCAAGCCAATGCTTGCTTCAATTCATTGGACGACATGGAGGACCTTTAGAGGAGTCAGAACCGAGCCACAGCAGACTGAAGGGTCTGCTTTGTCGTCGGTTGCGATGGTTGAAGGTTTTGCAGCGCTGATAAAGGTTGGTCAGTATCTCGAGTGAGTCTGGAGTCGGAATTTCGGCCAGGCTTCCTGCTTCTGGGGGTCAGTGTTTGGCAGAGAGCTCTCAGGTCAGTCAGTCTGGCAAGATGCGACGATGCCTTTGAGCATCCAGAACTTTTATGCGATGAAAAAAAGCGCCAGGGCGAGGAGATCAGCAGTCCTCTGCTTTGGGCCGCTTAACTAGTCGCTGGCCCTTGCTTTGCTGCTCGAGTAACAATCACTTCACATAAGCCAGGCAGAGTCGCGATAATCCAGGCGAGAACAAGAGTAGAATTGATACAAGGTAGGTCTCTGCTGGTAGAGAGGATTGAGAGGGTGCTGCTGGCTGTGCCAGTCCAGCGTTGCGCGACCGGGGCGGTAGCATTACATTATAACAAACGAGAAGCTTAAAAAAAAATAGAACATATTAAATCCTTGATAATTATTAGATATAATATAGTCAACGTTAGAAAATAGAATAGGGAATAAAAATACAAAACGAGATATAAAAATAAAGACTGTAGAGCTAGGTTTTATGTGACAACCAATGAATTGGCGCTTACGTACAGTAAGTAGCACGTGAGTAGTAGCTAAGGATTGGTTCGTTGCAATGCTTAAGTAAGTAAGCAGCACGGAATAAGCATTGGTCCGTGCAGAGTAAAACGACTACTTAAGTCCCGAACCCCGCATCTTGATTACGCACGACTTACTCCATAACAACAACATCATCCCTCGCATGATTCAGCGACTGACAATCATCAATCACATCAATCACACCGTCGAACTGACAATAACCAAACCATCGAATTGAGCTGCCAACAGCAGCAGCGCATCCTCCATTCTTTTTCTATTCTTTACGCCATGCGACCAACTATTGTCCTGGCCTGGGTGATTGATGTTCAGTTTGCCATCCATGCCGCACGGGAAGCCGGCGAAGATGAGGAACCGGAGCCCAGCGGCTGGGCCGCGTCGATGACGCCATCGCGAACAGGGAGCAAGAGATCATATGATTCTCTGGAGGAGGATAGAGCCTCCCCCTTGGCCTACCATGTCTGGCCCTGCTGACAGATACTCACTGCCTCAGCCCAAACGTCCGCGCAGGGCTGTGGCAGCGCCGGCAACCAGAGACGCGATGCACAGGTCGGCAGGCCAGGCCCTTGGCGCGTCCAATCCCGGTAGGAGCGCGGACGCGGCGATGATGGATGCCGGGATGCGCGTGAAGGAGGAGGATGAGGATGAGTACTCCGGCCACCAGGGCCAGCTGCTATCCACATTGCCGGCGGCTCCAACGGCAGCAACGGCAGCAACAGCAGCGCTGGTCGCCCCAGCAGGAACAGGCACAGATGCAGACACGACGGAATCGTCGCAGTCACAGCCTCGAGACGAATCATTTCCAACCCTGTCACCCAAAACCGAGTCGGATTCAGCCCAGTCACCCAAAACCGAGTCGGATTCAGCCCAGTCACCCAAAACCGAATCAGATTCAGCCCAGTCACTCAAAACCGAGTCAACAACTTCAACCCGGTCACCCAAAATCGAGGCATCTCCAACCGAGGCATCTCCAACAGAGTCATCTCCAGCCGAGTCATCTGCAGCCGAGTCATCTCCAGCCGAGTCATCTCCAACCGGGTCATCTCCAACCCAGTCACCCAAAATCGAGTCATCTCCAGCCGAGTCACCTCCAAACCCTAATCAGCCACAGCAGCCGACCTTGCCAGCCCGGGCCTCGGCCACTACTACTGCAAACCCAATCGGACCCGAGCATCCCATGACTGCACTACGGAACGTCGGCGGCGGCATCTTCTTTCAAAAGTTGTGCCGCGGTAGCGGGCTGCCTGCTGATAGGCTAGGGCCGGACGGCGCCGATCTTTGGCGCAAGCTCCGCCGTGTGGGGAGTCTCACAGCTGTTGTGCCACGGGGCATAGCAGACAAGATCAGAGAGCTGGAGCCTGACACAGAGATCGAGGACGATATGTGCTATGATGAGGACGACAGCGACGATGACGACAAGAGGCGCCGCAGACAAACCCTGCTGGAGGCAGAGCTGGCTGAGGTGGTGCGCCTGGCTCGCTGCTCTCGTTGGTATGCTGACGAGCTGGATGGCGAGGGGGAGTGGAATTGCGCAGTGCATGCGCCCGTGCTGCGCCTAGCCCTAGGGGCTAGCGAGGCTAGCAACAATCCTCGTGACGGTCACGACCGTAGCAGCGGCGACAGCGATGGCGACAACTCGCTGCAGGTCGGCTTTCGGTATATGTATGTCAGCAGTCTCCCTTGCTTTCGCCTACCAGGCTCGTTCCCCTCTTATTGGCAGTGCGCTCGAGGCTAATAGCTTTTGCTTTTCCCTCTGCTTCTTGCGCCCCCCTCAAATAGTGCAGGCTCCAAGATCTACTCTGAATATCTGCCCGACGATCTTCCACAGCGTGTTCTACCTCCCAAAACGGCCGATTTCGTCATTTGTCTGGGTCGCGACCCCGCTACTAATTCGCATATTGACCCGGGCTCTTACGCTGATACCGCCGTTGGGCTCTGTCCCCATCCCCGTCCCTCACCCGGGCACCACTGCCCTCAGGGGACGTCGCCCTTCAGCGCCGCCCATCATCTGCGCCGCCGGGTAGCGGCGCTCCTCAATGGTTCTGAACAGCCAATCAACCATACCAACTACTTTGCCATACGCCACCGTCCTATCGTTATCACCATCGAGACCAAGACTATCACCCAGACTGCCAATGAGGCCCGCGCCCAGCTTGCTATCTCGGTTGCTGCCCAGATGCGACGCCTCGCCGCTCTTGGGCCTGCTGCGCGCGACAGCTTGTCAGACCTTGTATTTCCCCTGCTGCTCGTCCAGGGGGCCAAGTGGTATGTCATGCTGGCGCGCGGTGCTGCTATTAGAAAAGCCGATGGCGATGACGCCGAAGGGTACCAAGACGATAGCAGCAATGGTCTAGACAGCGAAGAAGGGCTAAACACTCGTCATTTGCGGGTTCTTGTCTTCAGGGGGCCTGTGATTGGCGATACATCATCAGTTCTGGGCTTGTACCAACTGCTTTGCGGGCTACGTATTCTCAGTACATGGTCCCAGTCTGTTCATGGAGCTTGGTGGGAAAGGGTATTCTCTTCTAAGGGTATACGCTAATGTAGCCCGAGTTCGATCCTCTCCGGGGCCATTTTTTTTCTCTCTTCTTTCTTTTCCCTTCCCGTATTCCATCTTTGTATTAGTATCTATATTTCTACAGGGGATCCAACTTACTGTACGTTCTAGAGGTTCTGATAGCTGCGCAATGGCATTTAGCGATGGTAATCCAACCCATCAGTCTTTCTACCTTTCGCTATGGCCCCTAGTGTGTGTACGATGGAGAAACAGCACTGTGATAAGAGCTTTTTCCAGTATTGAAGAGCACCAGACTGAACAAATTCTTTGGGTTTTCATTGCCAGATCCTGGCCTGTGTGTACTTGTCTAGTGTCCACAAACTTGGTGTGCAGCAAATATCTACGTTGTGTAGTCTATCTTTTCTCAGAGATGTGGTTGTGTGTGTGGAGGGGCGGAGGGAAGATGAATCTGGTGAATAAGGCACGCAAGAAGTTCCAGCAGCAGTACCCCTGGATGAGATATGCGGCCCTGAATCTGGGGGAGGAGCTGCGTCCCGAGTTCCGCGGTCGTTTCGACATTGTGCTCGCCACAAACACGGTGCACGCAACCACCGACCGGGTCTCGTCGTGCCGTCGCATGAGGGAGGCCCCGAGCCCCGCAGGCGGGCTACTTGTGCTCGCCGAGCTCACCTCCCACGTCAGCTGGTGCGATATCTGCTTTGGCCTGTTGGAAGGCTGGCGGCTGGCCGATGGCCCGGATCGCGCCGCTGCAGACGGTAGACGAGTGGATGCACACGCTCGCTAGCGCCGGCTTCTCCTCTGTGGCCCCCTCCTCCCCGGGTGGAAGGCGCACACCTCGGTCTCGTGCGGCCCAGCTCCTCGTGGGCTCGACCCTGCCGCTGTCGACCCGTCCAGCGGCAGTCTCGATGCCGCATGTCAACGGGGTCCAAGAGCCCAACGGATCCGCGATGGCTGACGGGCCTCAAAGGCGGCCCCGAGTGGCCTATAAAGAATATCTTTGCTTACTTAATTTCAGCCCCAGCCCAATTTGCTGTTTCTGTTACTTCCTGGCGAAGCAATTGACTACAATTTGTGAGCCCAAGATTCTTGTATCATGTGACGGCAGATATAAAAGCATCATTATCCTTGTGTACAAGCATAATATTTGTCAGATTTTATGAAGATTTATAAGATTGCAGTGCTTACTACAGATAACTCACCATGTGTTCAACCGCATATGATTCGCAGCCTTGACCTCATCCCTTCCCAGATCAGGTCTTGCCTCGTACAAGCCTGCGAGTGAGAGTAAACTCGGCCTGGTGTGCGGGTGCTTGGCCCCATGCCACGCATCTTTGTCCTTCAGAGCATGCAGCAGAACCTCCTCCGCCTCTTCAAATTTTCTCTGCAGCCTTAACGTCTTGCCGATGTTCTGCTGTGATGTGTAATACAGGTTTGAATCTTTGCCGGTCACCCTGAATACTGTACAGTCAATCAGATTCCCGCATCTCAAAAAGTTTGCAGTGCCTCCAGTTGAGTCGTGAGAATTCGGAAGACAAACTCATCCGGCTTTCCATCCAAGGAGAATCCGCCTTGTGGAGCTTGTGGAAAGAGGTATACATCTTGCGAAGTATTTATTCTCTCTACTTGGCTACAGTGCTTAAGCCGCTGGCAGCAAAAGGTCGGGCCATCGTGCCCAAGCGAGCTTATGACAAGCATTACGCAATACGCTGCGATCTGCGAAATCACGAACGGCCGGGGGTGCCGGGTACGCCGTGGTAGGTAGATGGACTGTAGTGTAAGATAGTGGGTTCAGGCTTGCGATGATGTTTTCTTTCTTTCTTTCTTTGCAGAGTTCCTTTCAGGTTGGTACAAGTCACCATACTTCCATTGTTTAGTGATTTAGTGGTTTGCTGTTAGATAGTAAAGTCTGTTAAGATGAAAATCAAAAGGGATTCATTCAAGGGGAAACATTGGGAGGACAAAGAAAAATATCCAAACACGAACATTCAAAGAGTATGGAGAAACATTTCACAGAGAAACGCAATGTGAAAAGCGAAAAATTCAAAGAGAAACAAGGGGTGGAAAGAGTACTCCTAAAGGAAAACATCCAATGACAAGCTGTCTGGGGAAAATGCTGATCGCCAAATCTCTCAGAAATGGCTGCACCTATATTTTCCCATACAAACAATCAATGACAAACATCAGAAGAGAAAATCAAAAGAGTAGAGACAAACATTCAATGAGAACCATTCAAAGTAGTGGCAAAAAGGAAAGTGAGCAGTGGAGAGTGGAAGGAATATTAGCAAGAATAACAGATTATTTATTGGCTCTTGGCACAATAACAGCACAGCTAAATGTATCGGTCAACTAATTTTATATACGTGCTTCTTACCAACGAGGTTTTCGAATTTTCCTCCATCTCTCCATACCATCTACAACTGGTCAACTCCGAGGTCCTGCTGTTGCCTTCACATATCCACAGGGCTTCGCATCAGTGCAACATGGCATCCTTCTCTAGCTGCCCGGAGCCGGCCTCCAGTCACGCCTGACCGCAACCGCAACGACAACCATCCGCATCTACAACTCGCAGGTATTTCTGCTATAGATCGTCAGGTATGAGTCTCAAAACTCTGAAGATCCCCGAACTATCTCCCAAGACCCTCAACCCACCCAGAGGATCTTTTGGACCTTTCTCACTCGAGGAATGCGTGGTGATCCTCAACCGGTGCTCATCAGCCCTCGAATCCCTCCACGGACTAGACGAGCCCATCACCCACAGGGATATCAAGCCAGAAAGTATCCTCATCGAGAGTCGCGGCGGAGACCACCAGCCCGAGGCCCTCGTGGTCAAGCTGGCTGACTTTCGCCTTGCAAAGGCCGGCACCGAGCTGAAGGCCTACTGCGGCACGCTAAGGCTCACCGCTCCTGAGCTACATAATCCAGGTGCAGTGGAGCAGTATTACACAGCGGCCGTGGACATCTGGAACCCGGTGTCAGCATCCTATAGCTGATGGATCGCGCCTGAGGATGTCAAGAGGTTCTCAGAAATCTCGGTGAGCTATGGAGGCTCAACTATCAACCGAGATCTTGCCATGGTCCCTGTACGTGTGGGGAAATATAGAGTACGGCCAGTGCCTACGCACTGGTGATCGTCTTTGCGATAGGATTCAACCTCCCCCCTTCTTTTACACATTGCGGCATCGTTCTCAGGGTCAACTTACCCAAGGATGCGCTCGACAGCTGCGTCCAGCTTATCAACGCCTTGGGCGAATGCTCATTGTGGCGTCGGACGAGTCCTAGACGAGCTGCCCAACAATCCCATGCCTGTCGAAATTTACCCCTCGCCGAAAGGATGGATCGCATCTTTGTTGCCCTCCTGGACCGCATCTGGTCTCCAGCCCAGTCTCTTTCACAGCTCCGTGCTGGCACGCTTGCTTCTCCTAGCGACAACCAAGCAGCTATTCGCCAGGCGGATCCGCGTGGCGGCATTGCCACCAGGGTGAACTTGCCCAAAGCAGCCTCAGACAGCTGTGCCCAGATTGTCCAGAGGATGCAAGGGCTTGCGGAGCAATAAGACGACTATCAGTCCACCTCTCGTCTCCCGTGGCAGGATGATCGCTATCATCATCTTCATCACCATCATCTGCGTCAATCTCTTTGGCCTTGTCTTCGTCTTGTGGCTCATCATGTTGGCGCCTGAGACTGTCGAGACCCTCTAGGCCCTTGCGGAGCTATGGTGCCTTCTTCATTGGCCGGGATCCATCTTGCTCGGGCTATCATCTTGTGAGGGGGAATAAATCTCCTCTCATTCTCAGTCTTTATCCCTTTCTGCCTTCGTCTTCCCTGCTCTCTTTCTCGTTTACTATTGGTCAAGAACATATGGCAAGTTTCTTGAGAGACAGACAGAGGAGAGAGAGACAGAGACCCAGAGGCCCTCGCTCATAGGTGCCTGAGATAGCTTCGGGCGGCTCTAAGGCATTCAGGCGTTTTGTGTAGTTCCCAAGAGACAGGGGAGAGGACAACCGGACGAGCACAGGATAGACAGACATATGAGTTCACCACCTTTGTGCTCTTGGCTAGAGAGGGAAGGATGGCGTAATAGGGAACATAGCAGTCATGTCAATTCACCTACCTTTGACTCGTAATTAATCGACGGTTCATGACGCCTAAGAGTCCGGAGGGCTGTCCCAAATTTATTTTGTTGCTAGGTCGTGAATGCCATGTTGCATTTGATAACACACACTATATCAGCCGCTTTGGAAAGTTGGTCATAATCATCAGTGTGGTTTGCCCATAATGGCTTGGGTATCAAGCGATATATGCAGAGTCATGATAGACACCGAGCACTGTCATGCGTGGCTCTGGAGGATATGTCCTCCTCTTTCTCTCTCCCTGTCTCTTCTCTCTCTCTCTCTCTCTCTCCTGTCTACCTTTGCAGCCTTGTAGCGAGTTTGCCTATCCAATGCGAACAGGGTAAATGGAAGTTTCCCTTCGCTACCCCAAACGCCTGTTGAAATTTTCCGTCACTATAGCGCACAGTCACCTTCTCAATTCTTTGAAGAAAAAAAAAAAAAACTGTCCAATCATTGAAAGCAGGCCGTCAGCATTTGCCATCATTCATAGATGCGTTCGAAACAAGATACGCTCAGCGTGTAGTCACTCTTCCCGCCGCAGTTCTGGGAAGAGAATCTTTTCTTCTCCTAGTCGTGATGCTTCCTAGCGCCTTGACATAGTCTAGCATAGTATCTCGAAGCCAGCTTCCCTCAACATATCACCGCTGGGAAGCATCGGCCGTCCCTGCATAGGGAATGGCCAAAACAGTGGGTTCTCCATGGACTCGCCGGTCTTGGTGGTGGCAGACGGGCTCATCGGCTGTGCAGTAGGTTGTTGTTGTTGCTGCTGCTGCTGCTGCTGCTGCTGCTGCTGTGGAGGTTGAGGTGGAGGAGGTGCATTGTTGTTGTTCGTCGGGGTGCCAAAGCTCGAGATGTAATCGTTCTCCCGCACGTTGGGCGTGAAGAAATTCAGACTGTGCGTTACGGGCCGCGTCCCATACTCGGGATTCGTCATCCTGCTCCCGAGCTGCTGATAGCGGTGTTGTTGTTTTTGCTGCTGGTGTTGCTGCCCCTGGGCCGCGGCCCCACCGCCGCCGCCGCTCCTCATGGCGGTGGTCGTCATGCCTTCGTCCTCCTTCTCCTGCTCCAACCTGCGCCTGGTGTCGATGTCGATCTCAATGTTCCACTTCTTGGCGAGGTAGCGCAGGATGTTGAGAGCCTGTTCTGCAAAGTGGTGGCAGGGAGCCATCTCGGTCAGGTCGGCGATGCCCTGGTTGATGGCCCTTGTCACGCGCTCGCCGATCTCGGACGTGGAGGATGGCGCTCCGGGCTGCTGCGGGGTGTTGACCTGTGCCTTGGAACCTAGCCCTCGTGATGCGTCGACGGCAGCGATGGCAAGATGCATGATCGAAGACGTGAGAACAAAGTACGGCACAAAGGATGGGGTCCGCCGCAGTGTGTAGAGCTGTGAGTAGGAGCGGAGGAGCCCCTGGATGGCATCCGCTGCCTGGCAGCAGACGTCGCGGGGAGAAATGCTCGAGCCCACGATCTTGAGCTTGATAAGCGGTCGGAAGAGAAGCAGTATCGCAAAGTGGTAGTACATGCTGCGTTTGGCGTTCAGTAGGTAGGTCGACCGAGGGGGGGGGAGGGGCGGCGGTGGGCTTACTGGGCAAAGAGGACGGCTGGGGTGAAGTTGTGCCCCAGCCTGAGCACCTCAGGTATCTTGTCATACCAATTCAGAAACTGGGTGTATATGTTGAGGAGGTCACGGCTGGACAGTGGTCGTCCTGGCGAGTGCAGAATGTACAGCGACTGATGTACCAGCTCGCTCAGCTCACAGAAGCACTTATATACAGAGCGGACATTGGACGGCTGCTCACAGGAGCGCTGAAGAGGCACGCCTGGATGATAAAGTCAACCGTTCCGTCAGCACACACAGGCACACACACACACACACACACACACCATCGCATAAGCTCTCGAGACATACCATCGTCAGTGTATGGTATCCAGATCGAAGCCTCAACGTCCCCGATGATGGCAGGTTTCGGCGGCAGGGATGGATAACATGAGCATTGCGGAAGGGAACCGGTGGCCAGAGACCAGGCGCTGTGTTCTTCAAGTCAGTAAAAATGCCCGCGGTCATACAAGGTATCTTGCATCCCGAGACACACACACACCCACGAGAGAGGAGAGTCACTCACTGATCTAGAGAAAAGGCGCCCCAAAAGGTAGCAGCCTGCACAGCGACCTCGTCGGAATCACCGGATGCGTTGTTGACGCGGTGCAGCCCCATCTCGACAGCCAGACGGATGCTCTGGCCGGCATAGTACCAGCTCTCGGAATCCCTACCGCAGCTGGCCTCCCGGATGGACATGATGCCCAGCGCCTGGATGGTGGTGAGGGAGTGGTGGTCGTCCTCCCCGTGGTACAGGCGCTGGCACTCCTTGAAGAAGTGGTCCCCTGACGAGTACGGGTCGTCTGGGTTCGCCAGGGTGCTAGGCTGGCGCGAGAACCGACAGCCCAGGGCGAGGAGGGCGTTGACGAGCATGGGGGAGCAGTAGCGCTCGCGGCCGGCCTGGAAGTCCTTGAGGAAGTGCTCCTTGCTCAGCGAGGCGAAGGTCGGGTACTCCCAGCAAAAGTACAGCATCATCAGGTGCTGGACGAGCGCCTTGTCCGAGGTGATGTCGGTCCAGGTCGTGGCCGGCACGTTCATCTCTGGGATCTCGGAGGCCAGGGATCGGTCCAGACCGCGGTAGCTCAGCCCCTCGGCCCCGTGTATCTGCGCGAGGCTGTCCTCGACCCAGCGCCCGACTCTTGTCTGCGGGTGGTGATGCCCGGGCAGCCAGCTCGAGACGTCGGGGTGCGAGTTGCTCCTGACGGACTGCGCCTGGCTGGCGGCCGAGAAGTGGGAGTGGGAGCCCCACGGGCTGTTCTGGTCGATGTCTGGCCTCGCGCTCTGCTGGTGGGCGGTCGAGATGGGGCTGAGGGTCTTGCTGCCAGGACCGCCGCCACCACCACCGCCCAGCCCGGCGATGTTGGGCGTGAACGAGTTTGCACTGACGCCTGTGAAGGCGGCCATGGGGGTGAAGTTGGCGCCTCCTCCCATGCCGGCAGCAGCAGCAGGATGGCCGCTGCTAAAGCTGTGCATCATGGGGCTGACGACGGGCGACTGCTGTTGTTGCTGGTGCTGTTGTTGCTGGTGCTGTTGTTGCTGGTGCTGTTGTTGCTGGTGCTGTTGTTGCTGGTGCTGTTGTTGCTGGTGCTGCTGGTGGTGGTGATGGAGGCTGCTGCTGCTGCTGCTGCTGCTCAGCCATTCAGAGATGGCCTCGACGCTGTGGCCGGCGCGCAGGCGGCGCACGACCTCCTCCCACTGGTCATTGCGGACGAGGGCGGACAGGACGGACTCGTGGGAGCGCTGCTGTCGGCGGAGGTGTTCGATCTCGGTGCGGAGGTTCTCTTTTGACTGTCGGACGGGGATCTCGTAGATGCACTCGACATCCTTCTGGGCCTTGCATCTGGCGCAGGGTCTTGCGCCGTCGCACTAAAGGGGCAGATCGCGTGTGCGTGTGTGTTAGCAATGTACCGCGCGTGTGGGTGAGTATGGCTGTGTGGCGGTGGCGGACGGGAGTGGAGGGGCCGCAAGGGACAAAAGAGGAGGAGGGGTAAAGGAAGTAGGTAAGCCGTTTTTCTCTTCTCTTCTCTTGCGCACCTTTGCCCGCTTCTTGCGACACTCGGTACATGCATTGGGGGTGACGACGCCTAGGCCGCGACGGCGCTTGGATGATGCTGCTGCTGCGAGGGAGCCCGAGGCTGTCGCGTTGGGGGTGCCAGAGGTGCCCGAGGCGGACGAGGAGTCGAGCTGCGCAGGCGTCCCTGAGGCATTGGGGCGGGGAGGGGGAGGAAAAGGTGGTGGTCCAGGGGTCGTGTTGGTGGTCGTCGCAGCCGTCGTAAAAGCATGAATAGTCGAGCTGGGCGTTACGGAGCGCTCGTGCAAGGGAAGAGGAGGAGGGGATTGTGGTGGTGGTGGTGGTGGTGGTGGTTGCTGTTGTTGCTGTGGTGGGGAATCCTCATCCATTGGGTCCATGATGGAGGGGAAATGAAAAGCTCCTCACCGAGAGCCCGTCTTCGATGTGATGTCACGGACAAGTGGCAAACGGCAAACAGAAAGGGGGCAACGGACGGACCGGTCGGGTGGGTGTACTCGAATAGGCATGAGTCGAGGCTATTTGATAACACGACACATTGTCAGGAAAGGAGAGAGAGACAGACAGAGAGAGAAAGAGAAGGAAGCAAAGGGGGGGAAGAGAGAGAGGAGAGAAAGGTAAGAGGGTTGAGGACGGAGGAAGAAGATAAAATGAGGAAATATGAGGAGAATGAGGAGAGTTGGTTGGACTTGGTCGGGGAGGTTAGGTTGTGATGGGGTTTGTGTGACGACGATGGTTGCCTTTGCTCGTCCGGGCTTCCTTTCTCCCTCTTTCTCTGAGTCTCCAGCACACTTCCCAGAACGGGTCTGCAACACATGGCAGATACAAACTTGGCCAGCAACTTTTTTTTTTTCCTTTCTTTTTTCTTCTTCTCCAGAACCTTGAATCCCTGCATAATGATGTATTGTGTACTATAGTAGCAAGGATCCTCGGGAGGAGGGCGCACCTTTTTTCCCCCCTTCTTTTTTCTCTCTCCTAACTTAGCACCTTAGTAGACCAGAACAGAAACCATTGACTTTTGGTACTAGTACCTGCAGGGTGCTGCACCACCATTCGGCAACAAGCCGGAGTGGCTAGTCAGGCCTGTTAGGTTCCGAGGTCGGTGGCTGGTAGAAGGGCCGGAGAGAGCTGAAGAGGCTTGAAGCTGAAGAGAGAGAGGCTTGAATGCACAGTACTGTCTGTATATAGCTGAGTGATCTACTGGCTTTGGCTTTTGTTCAGCGTAATGGCTGCTGACGAGGGAATTCTTTTTCTTTCATTCTTGGATAGGACTCGGGCAATTATTCCGAACAGATATACTTGGTAGGCCTTGGGCTTGGTTGTGTAACCTATCATCGCTATAGTGGACCTCTGTTAGCCCGGAGAAAGGCAGGCTTAGGTGGTTAGTAGCAAGCCTACAGCATCAGCAGTAGCAGTGCTGGTTCAGGATGTCCCAATTGTCTTTCCAAAGGCTTCCTCAAATCATTTCTCTCCGCCTTTTCCTCTGTCTATCATCTCTGTGGTCCTATAGATTCATCTTTTGGGAAGAATTCAAAGATAACTTTGCTTGATCCAAGGCCTTGGAATCCAGCAAGTCTGCGTCAGGCCTCCGACACACACACACACACACATACACACACACCAGGTCTGTTCTAGTCATACCTCTACAGCTCTCATGATGTAATCATGCAACTACTGACTAAATTTGATTGGGTCCTAGACATATGTGTATATTAAGTGTCTTTCTTGTGAGTAAATTAGGCAGAAATCCAAGTCCTTAAACTTGGGAAGAGAGAGAGAGAGTGTGTGTGTGTGACAGAGAGTTCGGCTTCTGCATCGGGAGGCCGAAAGTGGGTCCCCGGCGCCGGGCATATGTGGAGTTGGTCCGAAACTGGTGGTGAGGCAGGCCAATGATGCCTGAAGACAGTGTCTAGATGACCTCAGGGTGCAAGGGAGAGGACTTGGCTGATGATTACATGGCGTGGTATTGAGTGTCTGGGGATCTTGTCGTGTATGGGAAACTGGCTGGAGTACATACTTATGTTTCTTGTCTTGTCTGGATCACAGGTCCGGTCCGCGGGCTCTGTGGACTCTGTGGTGTAGTCTGTGTGTGGCTGAACATGGGGAGGACCAGTTCTTCTTTCTTTTCTTTTTCTTTTCTCCCTACCTTTTTCTAATTGATCAAGACAATTTGGAGACAGTACCAGTCAGATCGGATCAAGTCAGCATGATGTACACACGATAATTATGAAGAGAAAACAGTCTCACCTGCAGGTCTCAGGTGTTGTGGCAGAGACCGAGGAAAAAAGAAAACAAAAAGAAAGCAGGAGGGTGGTGGAAATAAGAATTAATAATTACATCCTCTGCCAAGGACATCTTTACAGGCCTATTTGTGTTGATTTATTTATATTTTCTCTTATTTTTTCTTCTTGTCAAAGATGGTGTTGTCACTTTTTGGATGCCTTGTCTTATCAATTTCCTGCCCCTGTATCATTATCAACAGAGGAGCCATCATTTGTTACTGTCCTCCCTTGCCACCAACAGTCCTCGTCCTTGATCACCGATCCCCTCCTCATATTTTATCCCCCAGCCCCTCCCCATCATTTCTTAAATCACATCTTAAATAAACCACCCCCTTCCCCTCCCCTTTCGAAAGACATCTTTGTAAGACAAAACAAAACAAGAAGACACATCCAGCCACCCTCAAATCTCACCCTCAACCCCTCGATCTGGCCTCGATCTGGGCCCCAGTCCTGCAGACAAAGGCCCCATCTCCTAGAACTTCCACCTGCGATCAGCACCTCAGCACACCGACTCCACTGTGACCTCAGCTCAGTCGACTCAATCAGTCAGTCACAAACAAGGCCACCTCGGGCATTGCTGACCTGACAGGGCAGACTTCTTCCTCTCACTCACCACCTGCAGTCAGCAGCACCTATTGGGAGCCTGCCCTCGAGCTATTGCATCCTCTGACCATAACTTATGTACCTCTCCCCTTCCCTCTCAACCTGGCAACCTGGGACCAGCGCCTGCATTGGCTCGGTTCTGCATTCATATCGTCATCCCCCCAAAAATGTCAACTTGATAGCGCCACACTGCTACACGACGTCGCACCACATCACACAGTGCCACCTCCTCCTGTGCCTTTTTCTTTTTGCATTGTCCACCAGCCTGCATCACATCGACATCAAGAAAAGACACATAGCTTGCCAGTCCTGGAGCTCTTTCTAGTGGCACAGCAGGCAAAAAAAGGTGCAAGAGGCCAAGCACAGATCGCCATCAGAAGTATCATAGGTGCCGCTGGTCCCCCAGCGCATCTCCAGCCACCAGTTGCAGGGTTCATTCAGGCCAGGCTGAAAGAGCAGGCTGAGAGGGGCAGGCTCAG
Organism: Immersiporthe knoxdaviesiana; assembly: GCA_021117315.1. NCBI lineage: Eukaryota > Fungi > Ascomycota > Sordariomycetes > Diaporthales > Cryphonectriaceae > Immersiporthe > Immersiporthe knoxdaviesiana. The sequence goes on from CP088214.1 coordinate 2,096,819, forward strand.
GCTCAGGCCCAGGTGCCAGCAAAATCAGGCTCTCCTCTGCGGTCAGGCTCATCAACAGACAAAGTGCACCTTTCGTGCCACCCCAGCGTCTCGACGCACATCAAACCCAAGATGCAGCAACAGGCAAAGGATAAGGAGGCTGCTGCTCCTCCTCCTCAGCAGGCGCACACCAGCAGTGCCCCCTCACCATCCATCATCACCCCAGCTACAGCTAGCGAACCATCCATGATCATGACCAGTGCTGGTTTCAACACCGGTAGCAGTGGTGGTGATCATACTACTGCGGCTGCTCCCACTGCTCCCAATGCCGTCACGGCCACCAGCCATGACATCTCGCCACCGTCAGCAGCCACAGCGACAGCAGCAGCCATCAACAAGAAGCGCAAGAAGGAAGGCCTCAAGCCTATTATTACTACTGAGTATGTTATAATTACACCTGTTTATATCCTGTTTGGTTTTCACCTTACCCTCTCTTCCTCTTATCTTCTCTCCTTCTCTCATTCTGTCTGTATTGTTGCACATGCACATGCTTTGTCTTTCTTTCCCTCAGGTTCCAGTCCCATTATCATATTATGTCTCTGGTGAGGCAGTGTTGCAGGTGAAGTCTGGTTCTGGAACACTCCCTGCCACACCCCCTTTTTTTTTTCCCCCCAAATATGCACGTGGACTTCTCCTGCGTCACCTTGTTGCCTCCTTCTTGCAGCACATAATGTTACCCTGCAGCCTGTCTCTCACTACTACTTTTACCCCTCCATCACTATGAGCATACTGTCCCGATTGTGTTACCAAGGGAAACATGTTTGGTGATGGTAGTGGTGGAACACACACTCAGGCAAAAGGGAGGGATTTGTGGGATCAAGGTGAAAGTGGAGACAATGAGGTAAAGGTTGAGGTAGGAAGAAGAGAAGGCATCATCATCAACAGCAATCCCGAGTGGGTTTTCCAGGAGGGAGGGGCCGGCCCAGGGCACGGGGGCACAGGGCACACACAGCACACAGGGCAAGGCCAGGGGGCCAGGCCAGGGCAGAGGAGAGTTTGGGTCCTGCTCCTCTTCCGGAGAGGGGCTGGAGGGGCATGGCACAGGCGGCCTTTGTGATCGGCTCAGCGGGGTGGGCGGGAACCCCTGCAGCCCTGCCACCAGACTTGGTGGGTGGGGAGGGCGGATGTCTTGATTAACCCACTGGGGGCACATCCCACTGGGAAAGACAAGATCAGAACCCAACAGGCCTGCTGTTGTTGCTGCCCTTCCCCCTCTTGCTGCTGTGCTTCTGCTGCATCAAGGCACATGATCACCAGAACCTTTTTCTTCTTCTTTCTTTCTTGTTCCCTCCTTCTTATCTACCTTGTTGGTCGTTGGCCACCGGCCTGTGGCATGTGGTAGTACCCATCAGCCTGTGATCACTGATTAGTGGTCAGTGTCACTGGTCAGTGGGCTATAGCGTCTGGACAGGGGGCACGGCCTTGGTCATCAGTGGGTGATGGCTGACTGGTCCCCCCAGACCCAGAGGGCTAGCGTGTGCCTCGGGTGCACAAGCTTAGACCCAAGATCATATCCCAGATCTCACAAGAGGCCTCAGTAGAGCGACACAGGCACAGAGACAGAGGCCAAACCCCCAAAGGCCCCTGCAACAACCTTCAGAAGGGAGTTCCACCTGAAAGTCTGAAGATTGTGGCCCTGTCATGACCCTATCTTCTTACTCTCATAGTACTGTAGGGAATGGACCCCCCTCCTCTCTCTTGCCGCCTGTTCTTGTCCGTTGCATCCGCATCTGTAAAACCCGCCCCTCCATTTACCCAACGGACTCTATCATCCCACATCAGATAGTGTGTCCCTGCCGAATCCACCAGAGGAGGGAGGAACCTTGGGTCTGGCCCATTGCATTGCATTGGCACTGGCGCCTGGTCTTTTCTGCTGTGTGTGAGCTTGGCTGGCACATGGCAACAGCAGTTAGCAACACCTGCCTTTTTTTTCCCGGCTTTTTTTTTTTTTTTTTTTTTTTTACCTCATTGCCATCCATTGGTGACTAGTACTGTCGTCATCATCATCACTCACTCACTCTCCTCTGCTCCTTTCCTTTCTACTCCTCGACACAGAACCCAGCAACTTCTCCCGACATCAACCTCAACAACCTCAACACACTCAACATCCCACCAAGCCTCCAACCCACCTCCTCCCACTGCCTCCCCCTCACATCCCCGCGCTTAGCCCCTCCAAACCCTGTCTGCACAACCACAGCGGCAACAACAACAATAACATTCATCACCGCTGCCGCCATTGTCCTCTGACCTAATCCTCCCACCACAATCACACCCACACACACAGACTCACATTTTCCCTTTCTCCCGACCTGTCTCTTCTCTCTTGTGTTTCTCTTGTTCCCTCCATACTACTTCTCTTCTGCTGCTCCATCAAAATCCAAGGCATCAATTGCCTGGGCAGATCAATTGCCCCCCTCCCTCTCCTCCCAGTTTCGGGCCCTTCTCTTCCCCCTACCAACCCAAGGAAAACCCCAGCCACATATCCGCCCAGTCATGTTCAAAACTAAGAACAACTTACCTCCCCTGCGTGATCTTGACAAGAAGGACCCGATGCTCAAGACAAGGTTTTTACCTCCCCACCCCCTCCCTCTCTTTCCTTGCGTCCGTCTTTTCTTCTTTCCCCCGCGTTACACCGAGCAGTGGCGGTTGTACCACCACCACCACCACCGCCGCCATCACCACCACCGCCAGCATTGGCTTCCTTCGTGCTGCCTTCCCTCCTTCCCACCTTCGCATCTCCCCCACCGGGGAACCCACGACCGAGCAGCAGCAGCAGCAGCAGCAGCACAAAGAGGAAGTTACCCACCTTAAATGGGCGACCTTGCCGTGTTCTGACTAGTGGTCTCAAACGCTCGGCTCGACCTGACTTGCCTCTTTTTTCTCTCACACCCTGTGCGCGCCAATCTGCGCGCCGCCGCCTCGAGTCTTTTGCGACAGCGGAGCGCATCCCACCACAACAACCCACTCCAACAACCAACACCAGCAACGTACAGACATACCCGCATAATACCCATTGTTTTTATTTTTCTTTGTCGTCGTAGTCATCATCATTCCTCAGTAGCCCCATCTGCGACGACGACGGCTACCGCTGTCGCCCACCATCTTGGAGGCTTGAAAGTTGCTAACCGCCCGCCCGTCGCAAAACCGCAGGACCGCCCACCTTACTTCCTCGTCCGCCATGCAGGGCTCGCCCACCTCGACCTCGTCCTCCGTCGAGGACCCCGCCGACAACACTGCCGATGAGGAGGATTCTGAAGATTACTGCAAGGGCGGCTACCACCCCGTCACCGTCGGCGAGAAGTTCAATAACGGCCGTTACACCGTCGTCCGCAAGCTCGGCTGGGGCCACTTCTCCACCGTCTGGCTCTCGCGCGACGCCACCACCTCCAAGCACGTCGCCCTCAAGGTTGTCCGCTCCGCCGCACACTACACCGAGACCGCCATCGACGAGATCAAGCTGCTCCAGCGCATCGTCAACGCCAAGCCCGACCACCCCGGCCGCCGCCACGTCGTCTCCCTCCTCGACTCCTTCGAGCACAAGGGACCCAATGGCACCCACGTCTGCATGGTCTTTGAGGTTCTCGGCGAGAACCTCCTCGGCCTCATCAAGAAGTGGAACCACCGCGGCATCCCCATGCCACTCGTCAAGCAGATCACCAAGCAGGTCCTCCTGGGCCTCGACTATCTGCACCGCGAGTGCGGCATCATCCACACAGATCTTAAGCCGGAGAACGTCCTGATCGAGATTGGCGACGTCGAGCAGATCGTCAAGAAGGTCGTCAAGAGCGAGCCTTCTTCGGACAAGGAGAACAACCGCAACGGCCGCCGGAGGCGTAGGACCCTCATCACCGGCAGCCAGCCCCTGCCCTCTCCGCTCAACGCCAGCTTCAACCACAACAACCTCTTCCCCTCGCCCGGCTCCCACCCGAGCCTGAGCCAGGTTGTGAACGAAGGCAAGCACACATCGGCGCATCGCCCCTCCTCTCCCTCTCAGTTTTCTCCCTCGAGACCCCGTCTGCTGACCAATGCGCTCATGCACAGGACGCGATCCACCGACCCCCAAGGATGAGGAGAAGCAGAAGCAGCGCGAGAAGACAGCGTGAGTACCGAGGTCCCAGCCCAGCCCAGCCCCAGTTCTCGTAACTGGCGCCAGCAATATGCGCCGACAATTTTTTTTTTTAACTTTGGCCGTTCTCTAGGGACCTCCTTACGGAGGAGGTGTCGGGCATCTCTCTTGACAAGTCTCACAACTCCTCCACGTCGACGTCATCGTCTACCGGCGAAAAACGCAAGGCCGAGGATAACGGGCTCGGCCTCGATATTATCAGCGTCAAGATTGCCGACCTGGGCAACGCCTGTTGGGTTAACCACCACTTCACGAACGACATCCAGACGAGGCAGTATAGGTCGCCAGAGGTCATACTGGGCGCAAAATGGGGCGCCAGCACGGATGTCTGGAGCATGGCCGCCATGGTATGAGATGATGCTTCCTTCTTTTTCCTCTTTGCAAGCCGAGGGGTGGGGGTTCCCCTTGCTGCACCGGACAGGTTACTGACTGCTGTCTCTGCTGCCAGGTCTTCGAGCTCATCACTGGCGACTACCTCTTCGACCCCCAGTCCGGCACCAAGTACGGTAAAGACGACGATCACATCGCCCAAATAATAGAGCTGCTAGGCCCCTTTCCCAAGAGCCTCTGCCTGTCCGGGAAGTGGTCGCAGGAGATCTTCAACAGGAAGGGCGAGCTCCGCAACATCCATCGGCTCAGGCATTGGGCACTGCCTGACGTCCTCAAGGAGAAGTATCACTTCAAGGAGGAGGACGCCAAGCGTATCGCCGACTTCCTGATCCCGATGCTCGAGCTGCAGCCCGAGAAGCGTGCCAACGCAGGCGGCATGGCCGGCCACCTCTGGCTGGAGGACACCGCCGGCATGAAGGGCGTCAGGATCGAGGGGCTTGAGGTCGGCAGCCGCGGCGAGGGCATAGACGGCTGGGCCACCGAGGTTCGGAGACGGTAGAGTCGGTCTGCGACGCCCTGGAGCTTCAGCCCCGGGTGTCTACACAAGTCTATGTGGTTTTCCGATCAAGACGCGCACAGGGATAAGAGCGAGCAGGATAGGAACGGGCAGACCGGACAGGGCTGGCGTAGCGCTAGCGAGTGTGATGAGCGGCGGCACGCCGGGTTGAAAAACCTATGAAGACGGGGGGGGAGAGAGAGAGAGAGAGAGAGAGAGAGAGAGAGAGAGAGAGAGAGAGAGAGAGAGAGGAAGAGAAAGATTTGCTATTGGAGAGTTCTGTCTAGTGGGGATGTTTCTCTTCCAGACGGGTGGGGAGATATGACAAGTGTGAAGCTGGCTGGGCTCAGGCAAGTTGTTGTAGTAGTGAGCTCAGAGGCACAAGAGCCCTCCAGTTTGTTGGTGGTGTCTTCACCATGACAGCCTTCCTGCCCTCTTTTTCTTTTGTGTTGTTTCCTCCTTTGTTTTTGGGACTGCGGTAGGGAAGCAGTGCACTTATTACAGCCGGAAAGAGAAGGCAGGCCAATGGGTGCTGGGGTGGTCTGCTGTTTCATTCCGAGATCATGATTAGCAGCAGTAGACAGACGATGATGACAAAGACAGCAGGGAGAGAGAAGAAGAAAGAAGAAGAAGAGCTGTTTTGGCCTGTTGGGGGACAGGAACCCGGACAGATGAACCTACTTACTACTACTACTACTACTACTACCCCATGAGTAGGGCTGACGCCGACAACGACATTCATGATGCAAAAGACTATAGCTAAACAAAGTCACCGAGTACACACACACACACACACACCTCGGTAGTACCTATCAAGAGACATCCCTATGGAGCTGCTGCTCATGACTGGAGTTCAGACATGTGACAATATGTGAGCTGCCGTTTCTTGTGATATGTGACAAGCTCTTGTGTTACCCTCCCTGACACCTGAATCAGGCAGGCAAGACAAATAGGCTGAGGATACTGCGAAATTCTTTAGTTGAGCATTAAAAATTGTTGTTGTTTTTTCTTTCTTCTTTTTCTCTTCTGTCTCTAGTTGTATGCTTTCATCTACCTCGCTCATTGATTCTTTGGCCCTATTATCATGAGCCTGACCGCTGCTTGCATTGGTATGCCTGTCCTGTCCTGCCTGCTGATCCCCGTAATGGCAAAGTGCTTACAGTCTTGCTGGGGAGAAAGGGGAAGTATAAATCATAGTCATGATAATGCATGGCAGGACCCAGGCAGGTAGGTGGTGTCTGAATCCACCTATCCACCTACCCTATCCCTGCCTATTGATATTGATGTGTCGTGTGTCTGCCCATCCGGCTGTTCATCCACCCAGAATTCCCATCGGAAGTGTGTTCCCCGTATGAGAGAACTTTCCAAGGACTAGTAGTCATTGACAAGGTGCGCAACTGGATTAGGGGCAAAGGTCCCACCAGGACTTCACAATCCGGTTCTCGATCCCAGCACACAATTCTGTAGGTCTACAGCCTACCATTGCCCAGACAAATCTCTCCTTGTACCTCAATCCTTTGTGCCTCCTCTTCTCAGTGAAAAGTGCTGTGGCCCTGTGAGGTTACGCGGGTACACCTAACCACGTTTCTTCCGATTCTGCGTCATCTTTCGGAACGCCTCGATACCCGCCGCACCCACAGGCCGGTGATCCAGCCCGGTGCTGCCGCTGCTTACGTTGCTCACAGGTGCGACGGTGTACGAGGTGCGACCGGAGATGGGCCGGGCGCGGTTCGGGTTCGTGACCACGGGCATCAGGGCCTTGGCGCGCTGTTCGGCGAGCTTGGCGGAGACGGAGGACATGGGGCCACGTTGCTGGGAGGGCCGGTGGGCCAGGGACGACTGAGAGGAGGAGAGCTGGGAGGAGCGTCCAGCGCCAAGCTTGAAAGAACTGGAAAGAGGGCTTAGTTAGCTAGGTTGCTGAGAACGAGGAACGGTGCTGTGAGAAGGGGGAAAATGAGCATACCTGGTGTCCACCACGCGTGTGTCGATCATCCTCTTCTTGTAATCATCCGTCCTCTTCAGGATGGGCCTGCTCCACTCGCCCATCAGGCGGTCCGCCATGCGCTTGATCTCGGGCTGTGCGCGCTTCGTCTTGGTGTAAAAGAGGACGACCTTGCCAATACCACTCGACAGAAGGGCCTCCTTCTCGATGGGCAGGCGGGTGAGGGCTGAGAAGATCTCGCGCTGGATGTTGTAGGCCGGCAGGCTGCCGTCGGCCTGCAGGGGCTCTAGGAAGTACTTGACGGCCTGCAGGAAGTTGGTCTCCGGGTCCAGGACGGCGTGCTGGTCGCTCTGGCGGTTGAGCAGGGCCATGACCTCGGGTAGGAGCTTAAGCTTCTGCACCGCGGGCTGGTGGGCACTGACGGCATCGTTGTCGTTCTCACAGGCGTATTCCATCCTGAGCTTGACGTCGGCGATCTGTTCGTCGAGGGCATCTTCCAGGTCCTATATCCCCAAGGTGGTCAGCGGGTCGAGATATTCACTTATGACAAGCGGGTAGAGCATGTCACTGCACATGTCAACGACATACAATATCATCCTTCTTGCTACGCCGCTTGTTGGGCTTCGCCTTGAGGGCCTGGTCCATCGCCCTCTCGATAGCCCTCGCCCGTCTCTGCTCAGGAGTCAGGTCCTCCTCGTTGTGGGGCTCGGGGGTCGCCTTGGCCGACGACCTCGCCTTCTTCTTGGTCTTCTCGCCGCTGCCGCCAGCACCTCCCTCGCCGCCCAGGCGCCGTCGCTTGCCCTCAATGATGGTCCCATCCGCAGCGCTGACCTCGTCCTCGTCGTCCTCGGCGCGGCGCTTCTTCTGTCGGCGGCCTTCCTTGGGTTTCTTGGACGCACCGTCCTCGGCGCGCTTGCGCTTGGTGGCCTTGAGGCTCTTGGCGACGTCCTCGTCGATCTCGATGGGGCGTGTCTCGATCTTGGCCTTCAGCGGGTCGTAGTCCTCCAGTTCGTCCACGTCCACCTCGGACAGCTGGTCAGACTCATTGTCCGACACGTTGTCCTCGTCGACGTCATTGTTGTCGCCGTTGTCGTCGTTGTTATTTTCAGGCACGGGTGAGTCGATGGGGGCATCGTCGCCTGCGGGAGGGGCGGATTGGTCCTGGTCCTCGATGTCGGACATGGTTGCTAGGCTGCGATATGGCGTGGAAGAAGTCGAAAGGGAAGAAAGGGAAGGAAAGAGAGAAAGTCGAGCACGGTTTTGGCGAGATGCTCTGAGGAATCACTGAGCTGGCAGAATGAGCAGGGTCTTGTGGATGGAGATGCGAGGCTCGAGATGATCGAGCGTTGAGAGAAAGGAGAGGAGTGGTGGAGAGGTGTAAAGGTAGACAAAGGGGAAGAGGTGCGCAAGATCGATCTCCTTGGAGGCAGTGGAAAGGCTGTTGGTTGGAGGCCGAAGGAGGTACTTTTCACAGTAATCGTACAGACATAGCAACAGGTGGTCCGAGCTTTGAGCGTGAGGCCAGGCCCAAGAGAAACAACCAACAGGGATCAGGGATATGAGCTCCTCACACTCTCCGGCAGGCAATTAGTTGCCGTCGCCCCTTGCATGACTTTTGTTTTTGTTGATTTCCGTTTCCTGATTTGAAGCTGTCCGATGTCCGAGATACATGCGCCGTTACGCCTCTAACTCTTCCTCCACCACCCAGCATCTCTACCTCCTCGCCTCTCCGTCTCTTGCCTCTCAACCCGACTCTTGTGCTCTCCACCACCACGTCTGCCGGTCCTCATTGCCATCGCCGTCTTAACATCGTCGCCAGTCTCCCTCGGCACAATGGATCGACGGGCGCATATCGGTCACATGGACTGGGAGTGGGAGAACGGCCGTGGTGAAGTCGATGCGACAAGTCCTTTCGCTCAAGTACAATCACAACGCGCCTCAGGTATGTTCTCCAACTCCTAGTCGTACTTGGTCGCGCTCTCGAGGGGCGTGGCGAGACATTGGCAGTGTCTAGGTTTTGCTAATTCGTCTGGTGCTGCCGCAGCTGCGCAACCCTCGCAACCCTCACCGTCATCATCCCACTCGACGTCGCAGCCAAATCCCTTCAGCAGCGCTGCAAGACAGACCAGTCCTGCCCGACATTCCTTCCCTGCCGCCCCTTCAAGGTCAATATTCAGCCCCAGTCTGCAGAAGACAAGCAAGGGATCAGCTTTTCGAAACGTCACCTTCACGACCCCGGCCTTCTCCACCCCCCAAACAAATCGCTTCGCGGAGATGGATATGGATGACAGCCCCGCCATGACCGAAGCCTCGGAAGTGCAGGAGACCCCAGAGGCCGACAGGTCAGACTTTCTGGACAGCCCCAGCATGTCCAGCCCCGAACGACCAGCACGCACTATGGCCCAAGTGTTGAGGTCGGGAAAGGGCTCCCTGCCGCGTGCCACAGGCGCCGGCTTACCCAACGACCGGGTGCGCAAGAGGGCGCGCAACAATAGGGACAAAGATATTGGCAGCACGCGCACGCGGCTACCGGGCGGGCGCGACGAGGACGACAGCGACTCGGAGGAGGATTATGACAGCTCCAGAGGCAGGCGCGCCAGGTCGAACGAGAACATGGGCTGGCTGCACTACATCCTGAGCACCGTCTCTTCGAATCCAGAGGCCCCCATAATCTTCTCGTGGTACCTGCAGGTCTTTGTCAACTCGTCCCTCGGCGGCCTGCTGCTGTGGACGGCCTGGGGTATCGTCTCCGCCGTGAGAGGCGAGGTCATCTACTCGTCGGAGAAGGCAAAGCTGAACCTGCTCGCAGAGATCGAGCAGTGCAGCAAACAGTACGCGGCGAACAGGTGCAGCCCCATCTCTGAGAGGGCCCCAGCACTCGAGCACCTCTGCAACGAGTGGGACCAGTGCATGACCCAAGACCCTAACAGCGTCGCGGGCGTCAAGGCATCGGTGAGCCACCTTGCTGATATCATCAACGAGTTTACCTCGCGCCTGTCCTGGAAGTCTATTGTGAGTCTCGCCCCCTTTTCGATGTTGATGCTTGATGTCATGCCAAAAAAAAAAAAAAAAAAAAAAAAAAAAAAGCAAGAGAGAGACACGAGGGCTGACTCTTTGACATCAGACTGTCATCCTCATTTTTGCCGTCGTGCTCGTGTTCGCCAACAATATGGCGTTTAGCAAGTTCCGCCAGCACGTGCGACACTACAATCAACAGAGTCCTGGCGACCCACAACCCTCTCACCCGGCCCTGGGCTTCCCAATGACGCCTCATAAGCCTGATCAGGCTTACATCTTTGCGCCGATCGGGCACACGCCTAAGCACATCAGGCGGGCCCTCTTCCAGGACGAGACGGACACAGATGCGTCGCCTGACCTGAGATTGCTCCCCCAGTGCGCACGCCGTCGAGGAGGAGTCCTAGTAAGGGGGAACGTAGCAGGAGCCCTTCCAAGCGGAGTTCGTCCAAGGGCTGGTAAGCTGTGGCGAGACCATGCGGGCGATGCGCTCCAATGAGATCGTTTCTTCTGGGCAAGCGCCACGGCGAGCTATTTGAGAATACGAACACAACAGGCCTCTAGGCTGAGCGCTTTGGCCGAATCGTTCTGATTTATCACCTCCCTTATCGAGAGTGGGCTATCAGCACCGTGCTGATCTGTTGCTTTGGAAAACATGGACACCGCTGGTAGTTGGATCACTTCGGGGGCGGGGCGGGGGGATTCAACAAGATCGTTATGGATCAGACTCGGAGCGGCATCACACACCATCTCAACATAATTGTCGTCCTGGTGCGCCACTTTTAGGAAGAACCTGGTGACCCTAAGTTGTGCTGATCATGTGGTGAATGTGTCTGCGCTCCATGGCAGGTCAATGTTGTTCATTACATAAATGCTGGTTACATTACAGAGAGAGAAGGGTCAACATGGTTTGAGCTTTGGTACGAAGGGTGGAGTTTAGCATGACGGGCAGTTTCTGTTTTGTTCTTGCATTGAGGTTCTGGAAATAAGGGGTGAAGGGAGAGAGGACTGCACCGGTTACCGGTTCATGCATTTTCTTTCTTACGCCTCTTCTAGCGCTTGGTCAAGCATATGGCACGACGACACAGGTTAAGGAAAGCGCCTGACGAGTACTAAGTAAATAGGTTAAACAATGATGACCGGAGGAGAACAAAGCCTGACAGAGAGCAACTTATTGAGCAAAAGAAGAGAAACACAGCCCCCCTCCCCGGTCCCAATAGGTGTGGGCGCGCGCGCCTGGCAGGGGGTTCACGGAAATGCGTGCGGTGAAACTCATATGGAGACCAGCTCTACACAGCACGGCAAGGCAGAATCGGAGGGAGGCTTAGTAAATGCATGATCGGAGGGACTTTTATTTATTTTGTGCGATACGAAACGGGCCATGATCCGAGCTTTTCAACAAGAGCTAGCCGTGTGCCGAGCCATCCACGGGGCCTCCCATTGAGCATGTCGGACTTTGTTTTCTTTCCTTTTTCCCTCTCCCTATCCTCTCTTTTCCCAGGCCGTCTCCATCCGCTGCCAATTTTCCCTGGAGAGATTACCACCATAGAGTGTGCCACTGAGTTTGAGTAGCACTATGGTTAATTTTATTATAGTATATTGCTAAACTAGAGCAGTAAGTCATACGTACTATCTCGTCCTCGACTCGCAGCGGGTCTGATTTGCCGTGCTGGCCCCTATTGCTTGGCTCAGCCCTGTGGAGTAAGAAGGTCGAGGTCGGCAGATTCAGGACTATTAATTAAGGTTTTGACGGACGGGCGCTGGCACTGACTGGCTGGAACGGACTTTTCTGCTGCTGTGGCAGAGCGTAGGCCCGGCTGGAACCGTACCCGAGAGAAGAGGACCAAGCATTCACGGTGCGGTCCTCACCATGCTCTTTTTTTCTCTTTTAGTGCCCTTCGTGAGCAGAGGGTGGGACCTCCGGGCTTGACGAAAAACGGTAAGGCCGGCTGGGGAAATGGATGGTTTGTTCCTGATTTTAGATATGCCCTGGAAGACGCCACTGAAGCGAGATGACTGGGGGGGGGGGGACGGCGAGGCTGAAGAAACGGGACCACACAAATACTACAACGCTAGGGCTTGGCTGAGCTGACCTGCTACTAGCTCCTGCTACAAGCTGCTGCGGCTTGCTATTTGTACTACATACTACTGCAATATGTAACCATCCCACCATGTGGATCTCTTTCCTTACTCGGCTGATTTTTTGTTTTACTGAGTACTTTTTTTCTTTGGGATGATTCCCCAGTAATACCCTAAATAAGGTCACCGTCTGGGAAAAAAAATAAAAAATTAAGGTTGTTGTCATCCCGGGATGCGAGTCAGCCAGAAGCACCAAAGAGAGAGGAAGCCCCCCTGCCCCCTTTGGTCGTGCCCTGCCGTCCTCTCCCCCTTGTTCCCTCATGGTCGTTTGCGCTTTTGTGTGTCCACTTGGAGGACCACTTGATGCTTATCCTACCAAGTATTGCTGGCGTGCAACGTATGGGGAGGAGACTTGTCAAAATTGTAACGGGAATAGGGTCAAGTGAAGAAGAAGTGGATTGTACTTTTCACCGCAGCAACTGTCACCACAGGCAGGGGGGAAACGGGGGTGACACCTTGTGCCGAGTCCAGGGGTCCTTCTCCCCCCGCTCCCCCTTCACCCACTCACTCGCCATTGGGCTTAGGGAAAGAAGAAGAAGAAATCATCTCCCTCTAAGGACCGCGCGCGCGCTCTCAATCCCCTATGGCTGGTGAATTACTTAGTAAAACCTAGACCATGAATGACACTGACCAGGTCACCGCTGGGACCGAGGAGAAGGCTAAGTCGAGAGGACCGCAAGATCTCCCCTAGAGAAGTGGTTGTGCTGATCACGGTAGCCTCTTTGGGAGAGGGCGCCTTTGGGAATACGGATTTCTATCCATGCACTGGGGCTGGCTCACATCATTGGCCCGACGATTGTGCCATCATGCTGCTTGTGTGTGTGCGCCCGTGTGTCCTCGCGAGAGAGACATAGTTCGCGGGAGAAAAAGCCTCGCGCCAGGCTGAGGATATAATGTCCGTCGTAAGCCCTAACTAATACTGCCCACATAGTCTCCTCCTCCTTCCATCCCTCAGAGACGTTGTGATTGATCCGATTTTCTGGTCCATCAGATCTTCTCTGCTTCCATTCGTTCTTTCAAAGTCATTCTTTTAATTATTTACAAACTTACACACAAACACATCCCCCAGCCTAATTCTTCATCAGCGTTTTCACCAGCCCTCTAATATACATAACATCACTATTGTAATTTCCCCCATCATTATTAATATTATCACCACCATCATCTCCGAAACCACACACGAATCAACAAAACACGATAATAAAAAAAAAGAAGAAAAAAAAAAGAGAAAAGACAAAAATGCGTTCCCAAACCCTCCTCGTCCTCCTCGCCGCCGTGGCTGCTGCCCGTCCCGTGCCGACGCCTTCTCCCGTCAACGATGTCATCGTTCCCCGTGAGCTCCAGTACGCAGACATCGAGGCGGCAAGTGGTGCTCCGGCGTGGCGCCACTGGCCTAAGGACTCGTACGCACGGGATCAAGAACCTCATCACCCTCGCCATCACCGGGATGGACCACACTTCCACGACGAGAGGATGCCTCATGACGACCACCACGGTCCTCCCCACCGTGACGAGAGACAGCCTTACTTGCCTCACGACCATCATGTGAGTCTCTACAATGATATACAAACCTTGACGGCAACAACAAGAACAACAAGAATTGGCAATAGCTAACAAGCAGTCATGCAGAAGGGTGGTCCCCGTGGTGATATCGTTGACAACATCATCGGCTTCCTCGGACACCAGGCACGATCCGTCCCAGAGGTGTCATCTCGCGTCCTGGAAGGCATCGTCGATTTTCTCTCTCACGAGACCCGTGCTTACCCCGAGGTAAATTACAATTTCCATTTAGACCTCCTTTGTCTTTGTTGAAAGTGTCTATTCGGGTGATGATGATGATGATGATGATCATGTTACTTACCCTTTACTACAGGAAATTGATGATGATGCTGCTGCTGCTACTGGTCTTCGAAACGATCCTCACGGTCCGTCCATTTTCAAGAAGACTCTCGATTCTTTCACCGCCAGATCTTCGAAGTGAAGAAGAAAAAAAAAAAAGCAAAACAATGAGGTCTCAGCCCGGATTGAGGTCCCAAGCTTTCCACCAAACGAAACAGACAAGACAGAGACACACGTACCTCACTGCACCAACAGACCGAGGCCCAGCCGGCAGCGGAAAGACAATAAGCGGTTGGAAAAAAAAAGGGGTTTCGGGGGGGATCGCGAGCGGGGATCAAGGTTGCATATTCGTTCGTCCAACATTGGGGGTGGAAGAGATGAACTCTCTTCGTCTTCCCCCGATCCTACAATCTTTTACGGATACCAACCATCCCCCTCTCTGGTTCTTCCCATCTCCTTGTGCCCTGTCTCTTGAAGAGTCTCTCTCCTTCCTGCACGCACCACACCAGACGAGAGCTGTTGGAATAGATGGGCCAACACACACGAGACTCGGAATCTTATTAGAGGCACTCCATTCGCCCACCCTTGGGTGAGCCCGCCGACCAGCAGAATTTTAGACCGGTACTCTCCGGTCTAGGGTAGGGCGCCCAGAGATGCTTTGGCCCCCTTGTCTACCGGTGGGCCAGTAACAAGAAGAGAATTGGAACAGTATGCACAATAGGAGAAGCATATGACGAAGCTCGAGAGATGATCGCGACGTCGCAAAATGGGTTCACCAAGCCGGAACCTAATACTAGTGGAAAAAGAGGCTCGTCCGTGTAGGGGGAATAGTCTAAGATTTTTACTTTGTAATCTTAAATATGAGCACGATGTAATGATCAAGCAAAAGTAATTTGAAAGCAAGTGAAACGATACCGGCAGTACTATGTATTGTTGAATTGTGGTCTACAGTGTGAACCTGGGTGTGCCGAGCTTTAATTATGAACAGCCCATGTGTTTGTTCTTTTGATGACAGGCCGAAATCCTAGCTTTTGAGGCCCGAGGCTTTCGAAGTTGAAAATCTGGGGTGTAGGTAGTAAGATGCATGTATACCATTACATTTTCAGGCAGGAACATGTATATTTTGCGTGATGAATACAATTACTTATCCTGTTTCAAGTCGAGTCCCAAGATTACCCAGTAGCGAGGTTTAGAAATTACAGAGGACTTGTGCATGAAGGCCTTCGATTCGCCTGAGGATCTCGCCACGTCTACGGGTCTAGACTTGAGCAGGTGCCCAATGAGCAGTCTGGGGGAGAACCCCACACCACCAAGACGCAGATGAGCCACGTTCTCTTGTCTTTTTACGCTGGTACTTACTGTACTTTTAGCTTCCCGTGCGTATGCCATTGACGTGGCTTCCCCAGGATCCCCAGACCTGAGAACACATCTGAAATACCCATCCAGGCACGATAGGAGACTTTTCCTTTATCGCCCCTGTGCGTACTGCGAAACCCGTCCGCGATGGCGAACACCTCCAAGCACTTAGCTTTGAGCTGTCACCTGCAGCTGAAGCCCGAGGTGCGGCTCGGCCAGGCCATCTCCGAGTTTTCATACGCGCTTGACGAAGAAAAAAAGAAAGAGTTTCGAAAGATACAGGCCACGAGCACCATGGCGTTGTCGGGAACCAATGTGATGATGTTGACTGAGGAGATCAACCAGGCTGGCCTGCGGCGGAATCGATACTTCAAGCCTCACGGGACAAGAATCTACAGCTTTCTGTCCCGCCTACAGACGTTTGCGAGCGTTGGTGATGCTTTGATCGGCGGATCACAGAGCCTCATCGCCACAGGTGTCTGGAGTGTTCTGAGGTTTTGTCTGCTGGTAAGAAGAAGTTGCCAGAAGAGGATCAGTTGATGTTCTCAATGCTAATGAGAATAATAAAGGGCGCCGTGAACTTCATCGGCTATTTCGAGAAAATAGCCGATCTCCTCTTGAGTCTCAGCACCTCTTGGTCTGTACATGCCAATTTTGCTCAGATCTTTCCTCAATCGCAAAATCTCCAGACATACCTGTGCGAGTACCTCATTGTTCTTCTGAGAGTCTGCCGCAGTATTGTCTCTTTTATGCAAAAGAGTCTTGCGTCCAAATTCTTGTCGACTTTGGGAACTTCGTTTGAGAACGAGTTCGGGCCACTCCAGAAGAAAATGGACCAGTGGGGCTGCCTCATACAACAGGTGGCCGAGCAGACCGCCATGAAGTTGAATCTCGAAACCGGCGTCCAACTGCTTGCGCGCAGTAATAGCCTCAAGAGGTGGTTCTCTGGAGAGGCCCAGATGAGGTCGGATGCTTTCAAGCGCCAGATTCTGGAAAATTTATCACCAGGCCAAGATCAGTACGAGAAGTTCTGGAGGCGACAACGAGGCAAAGGGTCCTGCAAGTGGATCCTTGAGACCAAAGACTACAAAACCTGGAACTCTATGGAGACGTCCGCAGTCTTTATGATGGAGGGGAAACTGGGCAGTGGGAAGACGGTGGCCATGGCCAACCTTGTGACGGACATGAACACTGGCTCCAAGGGGCCGTGTGCCTACTTTTTCTGCACGTTCAAGGAGCCAGAGAGTCTGAGCGCCACAAATATCCTTCGCAGCATCGCCTTTCACTTCATCGACGGCATGAGAACAGAGAATGTCAGGTGGGATAAGATCCTTGGCAGGAAAGAAGCACATCTAATCCCGCGGTTGTCGTCACCAGACGCCATTGTCGACATCTTGTTGGGGCTCATGCCGGAAAGCCTCAGATACTCCATCATCCTGGACGGGCTTGACACTTGTCCCGAGGAGGATATCCACGACATGTTCACGGCACTCCATCGTTTGATGCAGAACCGACGCGTCCTTGTCTGTTACTCGGCTCGGTCCGATTCTAGTTTTCGGTACCTCGCAGGTCGAGAACTGAAAGCATCCTTCTCAGCGACTCTCGATGATCGGGCGCACGACGAAGAAGTGAAAGCTTTTGTTGAGCAGGAAATCTCACGTCGTAACGATAACCAGGGCCTGGACCCCGGCCTGCTGAGTATCGTCACCGAGCAACTGGTTGCAGGATCACAAGGCATGTGAGTAACCACTGTACTTCCATCGACTGAACCATACGCTGAGCATACCACTTCTTAATAGGTATCTGTGGGTGTCGCTTCAGCTTGATGCCATCTTTCCTGCCCATTGCAAGACGGTCGTCACGAACGAGCGGATCCTTAATCTGGTCATGAACCTGCCCAGTGATCTTCCCGAGGCCTTCGAGAGGGCCTTGGAAGGCATCATTGATAAGTCATATCAAGACAGGATCCTCAAGCTTGTCATGGCTGCAGAGTCTCCTCTGACTATTGATGAGATGAGAATTGCTCTAGCTGTAATGCCAGGCGAGGTAGTCTGGGCGCCGGACAAGATTCCCCGGGACGGGGCGCAACTGATTGCTCTCTGTGGAGGAGATTTGCTGGAGCTCGACGAGGAAGACGACAGGATACGCTTTATCCACCACAGCGTCATCCATCATCTCCTGTCTCCAGCATTGCGCCCAACCACACAGCTCTACCACTTTTCCCTCCAAGAGTCTCACAATTTCATGGGCTCGGTCTGCGTCACATACCTGAATCTTCCGGACCTCGACTCTCGTATCGCAATGACGAGGAGGGTGGACGCAAAGGACCTTGCAGGAAAACTCACCTCGAGCGCACAACAAGCAGAGCCGGCTCTATCTCGTGTGATCCAACATATGAAGTCACGCAAAGGTGCCCCGGAGAGAGCACTCGAACTCGATCTCGTGCGTCTCGCGCTAGATGCTCAGCACTTGCAACTCCGGCCCAGCCTCAGCGTGCAGACTCTTCAGAGATACGCCTTGGCCAACTGGCTCGTCCATACCCGATTTTTCAAGAGGGATGACGAGAGCTTGGGGGCCTGCTGGGGTCTGTGGTGGCGCCTCCTCTCAGGCTCGGTAGTGCACGTTAAACCTCCTTCCAGGAATCCGCTCTGTGACAGCCTGCCAGCACTACACTGGGCAAATGAGCATCAACACGGCGCTTTGTTCCTCGCCATTCTCGAACACCCCTCGCCCAGCATACATGCCACGCTAGGCCCATCAACACTCTGTGGTCTGCTTGTCAGTGTGTCCAAGCACCGGGGTATCCGTGATGAATGGCTCGGCGACATTGTTGCCCAATCGGTCCACGCGTTCATTCATGATCCTGCTCCGTTCTCACGCCTTTCGCCGGACCTCGAGATAGCAACACTTGTGCGGGTCTTGGGTGCCAGTCCGATCAGACCTCACCGCCTGACAGGGATCGAACCATTGAGAATCCTAATGGAAGGACTTGCTCGCTCAGACAAGCACGTAGC
This sequence comes from Immersiporthe knoxdaviesiana, assembly GCA_021117315.1. Taxonomy (NCBI): domain Eukaryota; kingdom Fungi; phylum Ascomycota; class Sordariomycetes; order Diaporthales; family Cryphonectriaceae; genus Immersiporthe; species Immersiporthe knoxdaviesiana. The sequence goes on from CP088214.1 coordinate 2,115,175, forward strand.
AGCACCACTTCCAACGCACGCAGCCCATGTATTACTGCTTGAGGATGATGCCTGCAGAGAGTCACTTGGCTTGATAATACAAGGTCTGCTGTCGTTCCCAGAGGTCCAAGCTTCACTGCAGGAGGATTGGGTACCTGAGATAATGATCGCCATCATTCTCAATGGGCCTGAGTATGCTGCTCGCTCCATCTTGGATTTCGAGCCAGATATCCACACAAATGCGCAGGGAGACTCGGTCCTTGGAGCTGCTGTTGAACGCCACTATGTTGGAATTGTCGGGCTCTTAGTGGCCAAGGGGATTGATCCTTACACGTCCTTCTTCCATTCCAGGACGGCCATTGAACTAGCATTCGAGAACCGAGATGCGACGCTTGCCAAGAATCTCTGCGACGCAATGGGAGTCACCATCCCAGGAGTCAGCGTCCGAACATCGCTCATTTGGAGGGCCATCGAGCACCATGGCGACGATTGGGCGTATTATTTTCTCTCGAAAGAGAGGTCCAACCGGAAGAATGGCCTTGACAGCTTTGGACCCGGCGAGGCACTGTCCTTGCTCTCGCATGCTTTGGACCGGAACAGAACACGGGTGTGTCTTGAGATACTCAGCTGCATGAAAGACCCCATCGAGTCCAGAATGATGGGGACATTGTTGAGTGTTGCGAGGGGGAGAAGAAATACGATTATGCTCTCGAGGCTGAGGGAGTTCGAATGGGGTCTTGATCTCCATGTACCGCGCGGTTCGGATTCTGTCAGTCCTCCAGACCGCGACGCCCCTATCACCACCCTGATTGTGGCCTGCAAATTGCTGGCGGCCACCCATGCCAGTGATAGCATTTCCAACCACGAGATGCCTGCGTGCTTTGGCACGTACTTCTCCGGCACGTACTCGCCTAGCAAACTTACGCCAGCCATGTACCGGCACCCCCGGTCCAGGTTGAATACAAAGCCTGTTGACTGGCGGACAGAAGTCTGCTTCATCATCGACGTGCTCGCGCGAGACTCGACGCCAGAGTATTTGAGTGTGCAAGATGAAAACGGAAATACGGCGCTGCACTACCTGGGCCGAATCAGTCTTGGGCAGGTAGGCCCGCTGGCCAGCCTTTTGATCTCAAGAGGTGCAGATTCTCATCTGAGGAACCACGACGACCAGAAACCGGACTTTTTATCGTAACGCCCATCCCCATCCGCCCCCGTGCGAGTTGTACCAGAAAGAAAAGAGAAAAAAGTATACTGAAAAGTGCGGCAGAAGAAACTGGCGAATAGGGTGCAAGAGTGAATATATTTAATGTGATATTTAGATATAGCTAATAGTAAAAGTCCCTCAGAAGGGAGGGAATTCATTCTATCGATATATAGATTCGATAGAATTCTATATATATATAACAGCATTGACGGTCCACGAAACCCCTGAGTGTTGATGCATATACACTTATTATAGTACCGCATTGCATATAGAGGTATCATGGCCTGTCTGCCCCTTTATGCAATCAATTCTTGAAATAATCGCTTGTTTCAACATCCGCAGCGTGGTTGCATTACGGCGAGCAGCCGCCACCACACGGCTGCCAATTCTACCGTAGATCTTGACGCACTGTTTCTCGATGCTCAGGATGCAGCAGGCAACAAGCTTCTTCACTACTCTGTAGGAAACAGACATGATCGATATTGTTTGAAGCATGTCCTACAAGTTGGGGCAGATCCTACCCAAAAAAAAAAAAAAAAAAAAAAAAAAAAAAGAGTGTCGTGAAGATGGATTATCTAGTTTTTTCCCTTCAGAGATTTTGAACCTCTGTAGATCGAAAATTATGGGAATCAGTAATTACTCTATTGAAGGGGCGGTGCAGACCCAAACAGCCATTTCACTTTCACAGTCTCCAGAGTAAGCTGTAGCTGAGCCAGAAACTTAGAATGGATGATACAGAATCTTGAGGCCGCTGAAAGACAACAAATTTTATTTAGAGACGTGGGATTTGATCAAACAAGGAGCTCTAATCAACTTGACACGAGAATAAGTAAAAGAAAAGTATTCCAAACAAAATATAAAAGAAGGGCATATTAGCAGCAAGATCTAATTGCCTTAGTGTTCCTGAATCTATTACTCCTACTATCCGGACGACAGGATCAGCATCCAGTGTGATGAAACGTACTTATTGACTCTTATCAGTAATTCAGTTATCTAGACACTCCAGAAATCTCGAGGGACGAGATATTAGATCTGCGTTCCCTCTAAATTCTTGTCAGTCAGCCTCAAGCAGCAACATGACCAAGGGGCTCACCACCGGATACTCCTTTAAGAAGAGAGCTTCTTCTCCGTGAAAGTCACAACGTCCCAGCGAGTGGGCAGGTTCTCGGACGGGCTTCCCCTGGAGGAAGACGCCAGCGTTCTCCCATGCGTCGGCCTGATCAGCTCGGCGCGCAGCACACACTCGTCCATTTTCTCCACGTCTGGTATCTCGATCCACGGGACAACATACATGGCCCACTTGGCCGCCGTGACCAGACCGACGCTATCGTTCTTGGCCAGGGCGTCGGCGTCCTCCTTGTCACGCCGCACGAGCACGCTGGTAGAGAGGGGGCCGTCTTGCTTGTACGGGGACTGGTCCGAGTAGAAGGCCTTGATGGGGACGGGCAGATTGGTGGTCGAGTTTGTGACTGTGATGCGGAGCAGGAGGGCGTCAAAGTCGGGCCGGGGTTCAGACTCGAGGTAGCCGGCGAGGGTGTTGGTGTAGAGGACGGTGGCGGCACAGAAGAAGTATCCTCGGCGCTGTTGGCGGAGGACAAGCTCGATGGTGTGAGAGACGTGAGGCGCCATCGCAGTGTCGGGGATATTACCAAGGCCAACAATGCTAGACAGTGTATCATGTGGGGTTTACGAGAACTACACAGATTACTTGAGATTATATAGGTATCAATATGGACAATGCAGTCACCCGTCCTTTGCCAACTTTCAACGCTATTGCTCGTCACTGTGATGCGTGAGACAAAGACCCGTGTCCATCATGACTTGTGGAACATGCATGGAATAATATAATGAACGTTGCCTGATTACATTTTGGTCCTATTGCCATTGTATTAGTACATGCACCATGTTTTAATCATGTTGACTCTTACCCAAATTATGCTGGAGCGGGAGGGAAAATACCTCGCGAGAGAGCATCACTTCTCACAGCTTGCCAGCGTGCTTTTGCATATTCAGATCCACACACCCATATGCCCAGTCGCTCAGCACCAATGGCCTGTCCATCTCCAGCAGCAACAGTATGACGCCCCCGTCGCCCACCTTTGCAGGAAGAGCCACGTCCCGCTGCTGCTCGGCGCGATATTCGCTGTCGGCGGGTCCATGCGTGCTCATACAATTCATGACGCCGCCCGCGAACGGCCTGAACTGGTTGGTGGCGCCGTTCATCGGGTGGCCTGGGTCCTGCACCGAGACGATGGGCGCATAGAACTCCTGCATGGTGTTCCGGTGGACGTAGGGAACACGCAGGGTCTTTTCGGCGACGGCCCAGCGGGGCGGCACCACGGCAAAGTCGACCACGGCTGTCGAGGGCTCTGCGCCGTGGTTCCGCGCCGTTAGGACCGTGTACAGGCTAGGGTCGTGCTCGTCAAAGCGAATATTGCCCATGGCGCAGAAGCGGGCCAGGTCGTACTTGTATGGGTAGCAGGTGCCGTGCCAGCACGCGACGTCGAACGGGGGTGTGGGCCTGGGTGCAGTGCCAGGGCTTGCCCAGGAGGCGAGAGACGATGGTCCATTTTTTCTTGTTCCTGCTCTTCTGCCCCCTGTGGTGATAGGTAGAGCAGCCTTTCTTGTATGTCGTCTCGGTCGTCGACGTGGGCTTTAGGGATCTGAAAATCGCGAATGTTGGCCAGGCCGGTGGAGCCAATAACACCGAGATCAGGAAGACGGAAGTGGCCCTGGAACAGCTCGCAGATGTAGCCACGGCATGGGCCGACAGCCCCGTGGCCCGAAAGTGTGACACGATAGCGGATGCCCCTGGGGACGACGGCCATCTCGCCCTGCCTGACAAGAAGCCTGCCGAGCTCCGTCTGGATGTCCAGGGCCCCAGACTGCGGGACGATGAGCATCTCTCCGTCCAGAGACGAGAAGGCCTGCCTCTCGGGCATGTCCTGGGTCACGCTGAACACCCACATGGCCAGCCCTTCTTTTTCTGGGGCTCGCCGGTCCTGCCCAGCAGCTGCTGTCCGCTGACCCAGTCCGCGCTGCTGGGCACGGGCATGGACGCATCCCAGCGGTACGAGTTGGGCGACACATGGTCGAGGCTCGTGGGCGAGGGTGGCCCGTACCCGGACGTCAGCTCCAGGGCCACAAAGTCGCTATGCACCAGCGAGGGGTGGGCTCGGTAGAGCCAGGTGTGGTGGCTGTGGTCCCGCGGCGCCACAAAGGAGCTCCCACTGATGCGCTCCGTCCGCAGGCCCAGGGGTGGCATCTGCGGGCTGTTGATGACCTGTGGGATCAAACCATAGATGACCTCCGATCTGGACGCCGCAGTTTAGACTTTCTGTCAGCTTTTGGGGTGTGTATTACTTCACCACAGTTCGGGGATTGGAAAATACGCGTCAGGGGGGGAGGAGGAAAAAGAAGCAACTTGCTGCATGTAATTTCCCAGCCCCTCGAGATACTCATAAGGATCAGGCACGGCAAATACCGTCTCGGGATACTGCGCCATGTTAATGTTGTTTAGCGCTTTGAGGATATCAATAATGTGATGGTGTAATTAGTATCAGACAGATTGAGCTGGCTACTGAGTTGATGAAGCCACAAATCAGTTTTATGCACCCTTTCTGCCCTGATTGTTTCATTTTCAGAGAGAATAGAGAGAGAGGGGAGGGAGGAGGGAGAAGACGATCATGCTATGTTCACAGCCCGATGTGCCGTGCTCATTACTTTTTCCGTCTCGGTTGTGCATTCTTACCCCGCGGAACGCCACACCATTTCGCTTTGGGTGAGGTCCAATGAAACCCTGACAACTGCTTTTCCCTTGCCTTTCTTTTTCTGAACTTGCTCTTTTCTGTGAAAAACTTTTCTGGGGCCCGCGGTCTGGTAATCTTTTGTGCTGGTGGTAGTCAACACTCCGGGTTTCCTCTTAACTGTCCTCTACCCTTCTTGGGTTCCTACTCTCTCTCTCTCTCTCTCTCTCTCTCAATCCCGTCAACTTTGTTCATTCGTCGTCAAGAAAAAGGTACAAACCTGTAAGGGGGCAGTCACTACTTGGGATCCTCTAACGATTGCCGTTTTGTTTTCTTACTCTTCCGCACACAGCCTTTTTTGAGCCATCGTCCTATTCGCAATGGCAGAAGCAGGCCCAGCACACGGCGCCAACAACATGATCACCCAGATCTTATACTTGGATATTTCCACCGAGGAGCTTCTCGGTGAACCCTGGTGCCCGGCTGGCGTACAGTGGAGGTTGGCAATGGACCTGATTCAAGGCTGCGCGGGGTTCGACAAACTGTACTGGGGCCGGAAGTTCGAAGCGCCCCAGCAAGTACAGCTTCACATAGGTAAGTATTATCATCATCATCGATGGCTGGTGTACACACACACACAATCTGTTACTCTCTGTAGAGGAAATGACTGACCTGTCTCTGATGTCGGTTGGGCACGACACAGTCTGGCGAGGCCCCCAGTATGCCGAAGCATTCCTGGCCACCGAATTTGCTGGCTTCCGCACACATGTCAAGGACCTGATCGGCGACTATGACAACGATGGCAACAACAACAACCACAGCAGCAGCGACAGCATTCAGGTCCGTCACGTCTCTCTGCGCCACCAAGCCAAGGACGACCCGTTTAGCCCACCCCTTCTGGGCTACCCCATCGGGACTGCCATCTACAAAGGCACAGACTCGTCCTGGCACGAGGCGTCCTGGCCGCTGTGGATCCACGTCATGAACGGCGTCGACGGCTGCCGGGGCTTCGCGGGGGGCAGCGTGCAGGAGCCTGTCGAGGGGGTACCGAATTCATACGTCGTCTATGTTGCCTGGGAGACGGTCGGGCACCACGAGGACTACCACAAGAGCGAGCACTATCGGAGGCACCAGGTCATTCTGGATATTGGCCACCAGGGCTGGACCGAGTACGGCCACATCATCTTTTTGAGATCTGCTACGCCAACGGAACTGCCCATCGCCTGTGAAGGAGGGGGGAGGGGGACATGAAATCTCACTTGTCATTGTTCCACGCACGCCAGCAGGATCTGGCGGGACTTGGGAAAGGGAACGAGGGTGGTGTTTAGCTAGGAGAATGCCTTCTTCTTCTTCTTTCCTTTTTGTTTTTTCTCTTCCTTAAGCTGAGAGTTTGGTGTCATATTGTTCTTTCGTACCTAGGTATCCCAGGCGAAACAAGTAGTTCTTCGAATGAGAACTTAAGAGTTTGTCTCCGTCTTCTGGGCATTTATAATCTCCTCCTCTGTCTCTCTCTCTCTCTCTCTTTCTCGAGCATCATCGACGCTCTGGTCAGAGAGGGCTCTGCTTTGCTCAGAAACTGGCAGTAGACGACGTCCTCCTAGAGATCAACGATACCATATCTGCAGTGATTTCAGTCCAGAGCTTGTAGGTACCGTAGTGTTATTGGATGAAGCCTGCGAGGAGAAAGACACGGAGATGTCAACGCCATCCTGATACCTTTCTTGGCAGTGACTGTGGCCTTGGCTTGAACTGAACTCCTTTCTCCAAAGGCTTTGATGTACACATTGCTTGTCAGCCATAGTATGACCATTGCCTTACTGACTCTTGACAAGGTCTACTGCTCTACTGCTTTCTCCAAGACATATGACCGTCGCTAGCTATCCTGTGCAAGACTCTGGATATTATATCCTAGAGTGAATTCATACAGCAACCTTAATTCTTGGGGGCAAAAAAGAGGAAAAATTGGAACAGGAAAAAAGAAAGAAAACCTGCTGCTGTTGTGAGAGTGATATGGTCTGCTAGGCTCGTGGAGAAGGCTGTAGCACACCGGCATGGTCGGGCGTCAATTTACATTGCGAATTAAAGGATTGCACATTGTACGACAGCGCTTGCACTCTCCTGGCTCAGTACTTAGGTATGCAGGCATATATTACACATGTATGATCATCTTCCGATCCGTCCAGGTGATAAATAAATGGAAATTATTTACAAGATTTCCTCTCGGCCCGCACGATAATGTCTGCCGCGGCGCAGGGTGCTTCGACTGGATTGGTCTTTCCTTTTCTTAGGGAAAAAGAATCCTAGACGGGTCCCGTTGTATGGTCTGTAGGATTATATTTTTGAGGTCTAAGTTGCGGCCAAGAAGAATTTGAGTTGCGGTTACTCGGCAGTCGAGCCGGGTCTAGGCTGACGAGGACAGCCCTAGAAGCCAGGACAGGTCGGCCTCGTACGTGAACACGACCTTGAAGGCGAGGGAATGATTCGTCTCTCCCTTTCGATAGACCTCTCTATTTTTTTCTTTTCTTTTTCTTTCTACCTTTAATAAAAGTACAGAAATTGGTTGCCTCACGCTGGTGGATCATGAGAACAGATAGAATAGCAAGATATGGGTGGGTTCAGTGTCCTCTACATAGTACAACAGGTAGATCGATTACCTCTTCCTCCCATTTTCGTGACTCCACCCAGAGATGCATCCACTTCCGTTCCCAATGTACCCCTCCATTCCAACCTCACTCAAAAGGAGGGGTGATAAGATAAGACCTGGTGATGGATCGCCTAGGGCCCGCATGACCTAACGCCAAAATATCTGGGAAAAGGTGTGTGTGGGTGTGGGTGGGTGTGTGTGTGTGTGTGTGGATGGTGCCTCTTACCAAGCACTAGGAAGAAGGAGAAGAAGAGAGAGAGGCTTGGGAAAAGACAAGAGGGAAAAAAGGACGAAAACAAGTGTTGTCCAGGGTCCATCCCAGCGAGACACAGACGGTGAGCCATGTGACGACTGTTGACGGTGGATTGGCCCACCACCAGGGGCGTCCAAGTGACTGGTGCAGTGTGCACCTGTCTCGGATCGGTGGCATCACGAGAGTGCGGCTGTGGTTGCAATGAGATCAGATCGACGGGCAGAGACAAGAGACGAAGACACACACACACACACACACAGAGAGAGAGAGAGAGAGAGAGAGAGTAGAGATAAGGAAATGATTGATGACTGTATCTTTTGCCCGTCCCCAAGCCACAAAGGTACAGTGACCATCCGCAAAGTTTAGTGACCACCACCACAGCGCCCCTACATCATCCCGTGTGTACCTAACTACTATGATAATGGAGAGTAGTGCCCGCCCGCCCCTCCTCTTGTATTTGCTCCTTTTCCCTCCGGCTCCGAGTCTTCCTCCCTCCATAGACACACACACACACACACAGAGAGAGAGAGATAGAGAGTGTCACCAGACTTAGGCGGCTAGTTGATTTGGTGATGGGCCCAGGCAAGGAAAACGGGAGAACAAAGAAGGGGTGTGGGAGAGAAGGAGGTCATGTGGTTTACCAGGATGATCCGCGATCAAGAAGAGGGTGTGGCGACATGTCCTCACAACTGCCCCGTTAGCGCTCTTTGCGACGCCATTGGGTGATCCTGTGGTAGTATTGTTGTATTGCAACCCCCTCCCCCCACCTGGACCCCTACCTTGTAATGTGCCATTCACACACACGCGCCGGGGAATTTTTCGACCAGAGAGAGAGAGAGAGAGAGAGAGAGAGAGAGTTGGGGATCAGAAGATGTTATGTTGCTTTGCAGGAAAGGAAAATAAAAACGGGCAGGCTGCGTATGCGTGGGTGTGTGTGCAGGTGGGTGTGCCCTTATGCAGTGTATTGTGAGACAACCGGTGCCCCCTCACCCTGGAAATAGACACACGACAGAGGCAGCTGCCAGTTGAGTCCCGTCCTCCTGATGCCACCAACCCACCCAACCGCCTGATTGCTGTACCAGCCATATTGAATTGATCTACAATGGAAGTGTGAAGGAGGAGGGCGTGGGATTAGTAGATGGGAGGGGATTATTGACACTGCTGTAGCGGGTTTTTTTCTTCTTTTTCTATTTCTTCTTTGTTCAGAAAAAAAATAAAGAAAAAATAATAATACTGTACTGTACTGTACTACTATACTCGATTCTAGGCTGAGAAGACAATGACGCGGCCGGCTAGATAGCTAAGGCTCCCCCAAAACACAAGCCCCAGCGGCACGCAGTAGGCCTTAACAAAGTGTGGCGTAACTGGATGCATCCCACGCAATGGGCCACACATCCATGAGACGGGCGGATTGACATGGTCACATTGAGTGGGTGATTCGCAATGATTCATGATGATGACGGCGATGACGATGATGAGGGGGGGAAGGATTGGACTCAACGTGTCAACTATTCGTCCAACCTCTGGCTCTCTCTCTCTCTCTTTAGGCATCGAACAAGCATTTCGACTCGCAATTGATGCCTGGGTTGGGAGAGAGAAGGACAGAGAGAGAGGAGACGTGGCCCAGTTGCCACCAGACGAGGCCCCGATAATAATTGGTGAGCAGCACGGTACTAGCTAAACGACGAACTAATTAATTACTGAGGGCTCAATCCCGCCAACGTGCTGACCTCTTGGGCGTTGGGAGCCTTCTAGGAACAGTTGGGCCGACGGGGTTTTGGAATGAATACCTTTGGTTGCATAAAGCCGGGGGGAGGAGTTAGCCGGCGATAAAATTCATTTGTACTGTACTGTACTGTACTGGGTGAGTTACACCGTGTAGCGCCAACTGGCGCCTGAGAAAGATGAAAATAGAGAAAGCCGAGCGAGCCATGACATGCTGACTCGGGCGGCGATAGTGTGGCACGTGGAACTTCGCCGCGCAACAGGATGAGCCGACGGACATGGCAGTGCTGTAACTGCCGTCCATTGCATTGCACTACAAGGCAGGGCAGGACTAGCAGGGGAGAGGAGGAAAGAGAGAGAAGAACGGAATGAGGAATGACAAGAGCGAGCATGATGGAAATGGGTGGAAAGCAGAGGATCCTCCCAACAACCAACCGTGGTCTTGGGTAGATTTTGGATTTGTGATCTAGACCGTGATACATTCACCCCCTGAACCGGCTGGAACACATGCTAAAGTACCCAAGTACCCTCGTAAGTTTTCTCAATTGTCTAGTGGTACTTCTGAAGGACTTCTTGATCGGGGATGTGCAATATCGTGCTGGTGGTGCTGCTGCTACCAAGTACTGCTGTTACAATAAACTTCAGGCACCATTTCAGGGCTACTACTCGCATAGTCACACACGGGGGACCCTCTCAACCAGCCTGCCGTTCCCCTGTCCCTTCCTTGTCGCTGACCGTCCTGAAGCAGCAGAGCCAAACATGGCCAACAGGGCCTAGAAGCCCTGAAGACAGCCGACCAGTCACTGATAGATAGCCTTTTGAATTCTCGATAGCCGCTGGCCCAGGGGTGGTCCTCGTCCAAGTTCTCTTATGTCACTTTCTCTGTTTCTGTACCTTGCTTGTCCCTTCTTGTTCAATCAATCAGATGAACCCTCCTCTCTCTCCTCTGCCCGCCAACGCACGACATCCGGGGTCTCCCTTCGGATTTCCATCGACTTTACGCGTGTGCGTACTTTTTCGATGACTCACAACTTCTCTGGGTTCCTGCTCCGCTCCCATTATGTTTTTTTTTTTCCCTTCACATGCAACCGCTTCAAGCCCGTCTTGAAACATCCCCCAATGGACCATGTCAGCGCTATAGAAGTGATTGGCCAATCGGTGAGGGGGCGAAGGACAAGGACAGACTGGCTTTGTCCGACTTGGCACCAGAGATTCCCCGCCGTCTTTTCAGGCTACAGCGTAGTCAATTCATTCATTCTCCAAGAGGCAGATTTCCAGTCAGAAGAGGGGGGACAACCCTCTTCTTTTTTTTTTTTTTTTTTTTTTTCCCTCCCAGAGTCAGTCAATTGGATTAATGTACACGCATATGTCGTGTTGAAAGCCAGAACGATAGCGCATTTCCCTTGTGTACGGACGTACATAGTACAGTAACACCCGGGGAGACATGAACAGGTAAAGAGGAGAAAAAGCCTACAGGTATGACGGACGCCAGCATGAACAGCCTGAAGATCAGACCAGGGCCAGCCGATCCCAGCCCCAACAAACTCAGCTCCATGCACCTATAGTATGACGGTCTCTCTGTCCAGGCTGGGCCAACAATAGTGATTCGTTCAATTCATTCGTTCATTCATGCATCAAGAGAGTGACTACCAGCCAGCGCTCTTGCGCCAACAGGCCTCGAAAATCTTACCTGGCGTCGCTCACATGAAGCTACCCAATCGAATCGGCCTACGTGTATTTTCGTTATGCACCGCCTGGGGGTGTGCTGGCTAACGTGCCGTGCCGTGTTGAAGAAATTTAGCATCAAAGACAGACAAATCGTCACCACAGTGTATATGTACATGGGCATTGTTGTGTACGTCTCACGGAGAAGCCGGTCTCTTGTGATGAGCTCCATCTAGGACTGTGTCCTTCATGTGAAGACCGAGAGAGACACGAGAGCAGGCAACCATCTGGGCCCTTCTCCCTCCCCCCACCCAGTCTTGACTGTGCGGGTGCGACTGTATGAGCAGCCTGTCTTGAGTATCACGAGTAGGCGATCCAGAACCCGTTATCTGCTGTTACGTGCTTATCGTACTGGCTTTTTGGTTTTGCCTGGCTTGCAGACCCTCTACTACTAAGTTATGCTCCCTCAGTTCACACACACGCACCGCACTGGAAAAATTTACATCCCCCTCCTCTGGATTTTCTGGTTCCCTGGCAGTCAGTTGTTCTAAATATCAGCCATTTCATCTCCATATCTGCACCTACCGATGCAGGATGACCTGGTGTCTCAGCTCGCCAGCCTTCGTAGCCCACTTTAAAGCGAGTGGATCGACATCAGGTGCCGTGGCGCATCGACCTGAGATCTCAATTCCCTCCTCCTTTCTTCCTCTCTCTTTTCCTCGCTCTTTCTCCGTCAATCACATCAGCGTCTACCTGGAAAATTGACAGCTCCTGACAAAGAGACTATGCCTGTGCTCTTCAGTGTCAACAGGTCAATTGGCCGTGTCTGCCTGCTCAATTCATCTCAATTTTGGACATGGTCTTGTGTAAGTAGGCTTCTACGACGAGTAAACCCGTCATCAGGCTCTATGGCTTGGGTCAGATCTATCCACAGTGTCCCACTACGCCCGGCCCGTGAGCAAGAAGAGAGGGGGGACATTGTGCCGCGTGTTAGTAGCACTTTCGGGGCTATTAAGAACATGGTTTATTGCCCAACCCAAGCCGCCCACTCAGCAATGCAGAAGAAGTGGAAGCCAAAGAAGAAGATGGGAAATGCACGAGTATCCGGAATGCCTTGAACGCATTCCAGTGGAGTCGTTCTGGCTCTCACACACTCTCACACTGGGCCCCCGGTTAGACCAGGCAGAAACGGGACCCGCAGCCATGTGTGCACTGCATTGCAGCGCAGCCTAGGACTTGTTACAGTAACAGTGGTTCTCAAAAAGTCGTGCTATCGCAATCTTGGTACCGTTTCACGCCAGAATGTTTCTTTGTGTGTTTATTCGGTACGTACCCTCCGCCCCCTTCGTCTCACCCAGCCTTGTGATTAGGAAACACCAGGTGCGCAGCTCTGTTTATTATTCCGCTCTCCTCATGCTTCCGACCTCCCCCTCCCAGCAGCTCTTGGCGGAAGGAGACCAAGCCACGGCACCATCCTCGTGGACAAGATGCATACGTACACACACACACACACAAACACTGGTGTTACAACCGTTTAGGAATTTTTTCTTTCTAAGAAGGACAAGGCAGTTACGCTTTTCAAACAAGTTGGCCTCGTCAGGTGCTTGTGTCCGGCGTGTGTCCCCCTCTCTCTCTCACTCACACACATACACACACACACACTGATCCACTGTACTCTACCATCCTAGGAAACAGGCTAAGAGGAGGAGGCATTGGCATTGGTGTGTCTTAGACTCTAGTGTGTGTGGGTGGGTGTGTGAGTGTTAAGTGGGTGTGGGTGGAAAATGACACATTCACCTGGGGCGGGAACCCAGGTACAGCCCAAGTACCGATGGACCAGTTGGGCAGAGGAAAAAAAAAAAAAAAGGTCGGGCAGGGGTGGCGCTGACGTGGGGTGGGACTAACAAAAGCCAAGTGTGTGTGACTCTTCTTTTCTGCGGTACCCTACAAGGCGTGGGAAAAGGAAAGGAAAGGATAGGAAAGGGACATTGTTCCCTCTTGACTTCTGAGGAGGAGTCACTCGGTGCTGGTGACGACCTGGACACCGGAGCCTTACCCTTACTGCCATGTACCTGTACACTATTGATTCATGAGGCCCACGCTAGACCGACCGAGCGAGAAAACATGGCATGGCATTTCTTGATGGATTTTAGAGGGTGAGAGGAGATGTGTTGACCCGCCTGGCCTCACTGTCCCTCCTCCTGGTCTGTACTCTCTGTTCCCAATGGTCGTAAACTGTTCCTTGTTACTGTCCGTCCTGTGCTGATGATGTTCCTGGCTCGTCTCTCGTCTCTTGTCTACTTCTTGCCCCTCTGTCCAACTTTCTCCCTCTCTCTCTTCTCTTTCTTTTCAATTTCTATTCTTCCGAACCCGCCTGTTGATAAAACTCAGGCCCAACTCTCTCCCTCCCTCTCTCTACCTTGCTCATCGACCCAAACCTCCCCCAAGCTGACCAATTCAAATCAACCTTTAATTCTCATCTTTTTACTGGGGCTTTTCCTCCGGCCCTCCGGCATCCCGCCACGTTTTCTGCGCCTATTACTCTGAGTACTTAATCTGTTCTCCCCCCTTCCCATCTTTCAGCCTTTTGGACCGTACAGTCTCCCTCTTACCCTGGCCGCCCCCCCCCCCTGTCGACCAACCATCCCACCTGGACTCATCATCCTCTCCTCCCGTGGTCAGGCGGCTGTGTCTGGAGATAAAAAGTCAAGCCCCATTGTCCCCCCCAGGTCTCAGTCTCAGCTGGATGAAAAACCAATCCTCATCCCAACTGTGCTCTCTCGGTCATCCCGTCCATTCATCGACCTGCTCTGTCTTGTCCGTCACAGGTTAGCCGGCGCCAAGAAGAAGAGGAACAATACACACGACCCCTTCTACTACTACACTTACATACACTACTACACCGGCGCCACTCCCTGTCTAAGTCGGGTATCCACTCTCAAGAACGACCTGCGGACAAAGCCTCAATTGGCGATTTATCGAGACAAAATCCAGTCACCTCTGCGATTCCTTTGTCTCTCGGTCGAGCCTCCCTTACCCAATACTCTTGTCGTTCAAGGTGCTGAGGTCTCCCTCGATTGCATTTTTGTTCTTTTGTCTTATCTCCTCGCCTCCCAAGAACAACAACAACCAACATCTGCTACGAATATTTCTCACGAGCCAAATTTATCACTCCATAAACCAGCGCCGGATTCGCCACCACCGCGCCAGAACATTCGATTCCCACCAAGCGCAACCATGCCGCAAGATACAGAGCAACAGACTCGCATCGAGTCTCCAGGTCATAACCAAACCGCGACTACACCACGACCCTCCGACCAGCAGCAACAACTCCCACCAATGTCCACTGCCACTAACCCCACCGCCGACATGGAGCCCAAGAAGATCACATCTATCGGAGATCTCTTGATATCTCCTCCTGAGCAGGCTCCCTACGAGAGCTTCTCGGCCCTGCCACGGTCACCAAAGACGACGACGACAATGCCGCTGGCCAATATGGCTGTCGTGGCGAGGCCGGCCCAGGAGATACCACAGCCCCCTTCTCCCCTCCCATCTCGCCACTGACCAACTTCACCAACCATGTCAACACACCTGCTGCCGCTTCTGTTTCTGCCTCTGCTTCTTCTGTTGCTGCTGCCGCTGCCGCCACGGCTGCTGCGACCGATACCAAGGATCCCATCCTGTACCCAGAGGAGCAGCCCACGAGCCCCAGGATGCCACTGTTCGAGCGCAGGCTGAGCCCCGAGGCCCAGAATGCCATCAGCGAGCACATGGCAGCCAGGAAGGTTGAGCCACTGCCGTCCAAGGTCAATCCGCCCCACCGGCAGGACTACGAGCTCTTCCTCTGCTTCCGGGAGACGGTCTACAAGAGCTTCTTTGCCGAGTCGCCGGCTGGCCGGAGGAGGTGGCTGAACCGAGAAAGGGCACAGCTGATTGAGGATGCAAAGGCCCGCAACAAGGCAAAGAAGAACAAGGGTCAGCAGCAGCAGAAGCCGTCGGCAACAATCCGTCCCAGAATCAAGGCCAAGCCGGTGTCTTCGTCGTCTTCGTTGCCAGTGACGACAGCAACACCTACCGCCACTACTAAGACTACTGGGGACACCATCGTCGCAAAGGGTGTATTCAAGGGAGCGCTTGGCCCTCGCGGGCCGATCAAGATCACCAAGCCTGCTTCTTCGCGCCCCGCCCGTGTCAAGCCCGTCAAGGCCCCCAAGCGCCGTGCATCCAGTGCTTCTCCACAGCCCGAGAAGAAGAAGATGCAGAAAGAGGACAAGGACTTTGCCTCCCTGCCAGACTACTGCCCTCCCCTGTCGACGCTGACGGCCGACAACGTCATGAGAACCCCGCCCGCCAGCAACGCCCGCGACTTTGACGACGAGGACCAGCCCCTGCTGCACCTGCTGCACCCCGACGAGCTGCAGGTGGCGTCCAACCTGAGGCTCGACGCCGCGACCTACCTCACCAGCAAGCGCCGCATCTTCCTCGAGAAGCTGCACTTCTACCACGCCAACCGGACCTACCGCAAGACCCACGCCCAGACGGCCTGCCGCATCGACGTGAACAAAGCCTCCAAGCTGCACACCGCCTTTGCCAGTGTCGGCTGGCTCGATGACAAGTGGTTCGAGAACCTCCCTCAGCCCACAGTCTACAATTAAAACCTGCCAAGGGACGAGGCATCATACACCTTGACCACACACGACTTGGACGACCTCATGGGTGCTCTCATGATCACATCACGTCCAGGATTACATACCATACACACAAACGATACCCACACGCCCAGATATACATGCAGCACCAAAGAATACACCATCTTCCACCCCTGGGTCATGGCTACACCCACATTATCGCCACCATATCCATCTCCACTTCTGGCCACTGGTTTCTTTCAAGAGGATTCTGTACTTTTTGCATTTTTAGGTTTCTGTTCAGTTTCGGTTGCTTTACTGGTCTGGGAGTTTGTCATATTTACGTTAGATGCTGTTGTCTGCTTTTTGTTCCTGGTGCTCTCTCCTCCACCTTCTCTTTTCCATGCGCACTACCACGAGGCTAGATGCCAGTGGCGACGCGCGCCGGGTTAGACCGGGCGACCTTACATGCTCTTCCTAGGATGGTGGGCGTTTTGTGTACAACGGGCGGAGTGAATCATGGGCTTTTTTCCTTTTTCTTTTCTTTGTATTTTTTTTTTTTTTTGTATTTCCTTGGGGCTGGATACACTGGAACCACAGGTCATCATCATCGCTATTCATACCTTTGTTTTGCAATATACCCCTTGTGTTTTCTTTTTTTTCTTCTTGGATTTTCTTTCTTTATATTCGCTCCCTTTTTTTTTTTGGCTTGATTTTGCATCGGCCTCACACCACTAGTTATATCAGAATCGTTTTGGTCTCTTTTTTTTCTTCTTTTTCCCCCCAGACCTCGTTCTTTACAGGACTTTGCTTTTGTTTGGGTTCTCGGATTGGGTCTTCATTCGGATGCATGGTCAATTGCACAGTTTGGGGGTTCAATTTGCGCGGCCTTCTCATGAAGAGACGCTAGCGCTCAGACACAATGTCTCTGGAGGAGGGAACAAGATCAGTACCTAAAGATGGAAAAATAAGTTTTCGGTCTTCGATGGCACATGGCTGGATGGTGGGCCTCGGCACGAGATGAGAACTCCCTTCCATCTCATCTTCAGCTGCGTGCGAGCCAAACAGACAGTCAGGATCACTCGCTGGCTCCAAGTATTCAAAGAACTATTAGAGCTAGGGGATAGTTCAATTCGAAGATCATTAACAGATCTCTGTGCCAATGTGCTAAGACAACATCGTGATTAAAAATTGTTCTCCCCGCAGTCCGGGAATGGGGCCTTGTCAATGCAACCCACTTACCCTTCACTATGTGCTGCCCTCGGCGAAATGTCGTCGATCTTGAATTTCGCCAATCTGGGCCGTTCCGCTGTCAAAGCACGTCCGTCTTTCCCCATTTTCGCCTAGCATCGTATGTCTCTCTGGAGAGGGGGTAAGCTGCAGGGTCCCCATTTCTCTGTCTGCCCGTCGGAGAAATAAGGACTGGGAACATAAGAGAGAAAAGGACAAGGGACGAAAAAGTGTGGATCTTATCTATCACATTACGTGTATAGATCAGACGCATGCATGCCATAGATGCTTGAATTGTCTGTAGATCAAATGAAGATCAGCCGGGTCCGACAAGAGCAAGGTGGACGATGTATGGATGTTTTGTATGTGCGTATGTGATCTCTTTTCCAACTATGCCATGTCATGTTGTGTCGTGTCTCGTCTCTTAAATCTCTCCATCTCTATTCTTCCGTTTTCTAATCTCATTTGTCGTGCTCTTTGCGATAAGTGCGTGTGTGTGTGTTTGCGCGCGGGCCGGTTCCTGACTTGGTTTTTTTTTTTTTTTTTCTTTCCCGGGAAGAGGGGAAGGAGGAAAGGCTGCTGGGTGGGTGAGGTGAGGTGGGATTCGGGTGGTGCTCCTGGGGTGATGGAGAAGCTTATTGTGGGACGGAGGGTCCTGCATGGAACAGAAACGTTGGAATGGAGATTTGACTATTTATTGTTCCTGTGTTCTTTCTTTCAACTCCGTGTAGCTCTTCTTGTGTAATGTAGCAGGGAATAATGGAATTGCAATGAGCACGAAGCATAATAAATTCCCTGCTACGGCGGGTGAGACAAAACAGGTGCGAGAAGGAAGGTAAACCTCTCAGGGACATAGCCATTACAGTAGACTCGCGTTGATCAATCAAGTGCTAGATGACGTTATTACTTTCAGTTTCATCTCTATATTCCCCCTCTGTACGTATCTTTAAGCACGTTGTTATCTTAGTGCCCCATGTGAAACCTCAAAACATTGTGAACGACCCACCGCCCCCACAAGTAACAGTCGTCGGCGGAGTACTTTTAAGTACTGG
The DNA here is from genome assembly GCA_021117315.1 of Immersiporthe knoxdaviesiana. Lineage (NCBI taxonomy): Eukaryota > Fungi > Ascomycota > Sordariomycetes > Diaporthales > Cryphonectriaceae > Immersiporthe > Immersiporthe knoxdaviesiana. The sequence goes on from CP088214.1 coordinate 2,133,301, forward strand.
ACATGTCAATCTTCAGCCACAACCGAGAAGAACGAGAAGGAAATCAGGAGTGGTCGTAGGTCAGCCCCTCGTTACCATCGGCGACGATGGAAGCCCGAAAAGAAGACAAGATGACCTAGGGCCATGTGTTGTTCTTGCTGCCCAAGGGTGGTTTGGACCGGGGCGTGGGCTTGGGCTTCTTGACCTTGGGCTTCTTCAGACTTGTTGCCATTCTTGACCTCATCCCACTCAGCCTTCTGGTCGGGCTCAGTTATCCCACTCAGCCTCGACCTCATCCTACTCGGCTCCCTTATCGTACGACTTACCCGAGTCCTTCTTATACTGGTCCTTGTCGTCCTTGTGCTTATGCTCGGGCTTAGGCTCGGGCTTATGCTCCTCGTGGGCTTGGTAGTGCTTGATTCCCTTCTTGCACTCCTCGTCCCAGTCGTCGCAGAGGCCGTCGTCCGTGCAGTCCTTGTCCCAAGGGTCGCAGTAGGGCTTGCACTTGGGGTCTGCGGGGTCGCACCATTTGGTCGGGCTGGGCTTCTTGACATCCTTGGTCACGGTGGCCGTCACCGTGACCGTCTTGGTCTTGCCGTAGCCATGGCCACCGTGGCCATAGTCGTCCTTAGGATGCTTGGGGTAGTCATACTTGGGGTGCTTGTAGTCGTCTTTGGGGTGCTTGTAGTCGTCCTTGGGGTCCTTGTAGCCGTCCTTGGGATGCTTGTGGTAGTCCTTGGGGTGCTTTGGGTAGTCATCCTTGGGCGGCTTCGGGTAGTACGGGTCCTTGGGGTGTTCTGGATAAGGATCCTTGGGGTGCTCTGGGTAAGGGTCCTTTTTGGGTGGTGGCTTCGGGTAAGGATCCTTGGGCGGCGGCGGCATGTACGGATCCTGGGGAGGCGGCGGAGGGTACTCGGGCGCAGCGGTGCGCTCCCCTAAGACATGCACGCTTGGGCTCACGATGGGGATGGTCGGCCAGGGCCCGTTGTACTTTGGGTAGCCCCCTCACGCTTCTCAACCTCGACGATTTTGTGGTCCTGGAGGAGGTTGCCTTCCGAAGCATCGTCCTGGGAGCCCTCGACCCTCCAGCCATCAACAGCGCCGTCGTCCTGGAGGACGGTAGGAGCCCTGCAGAGCGCAGACCCGCCCATCTATGTTGATGTGGTCAGCCATGATGGTCTTGTAGTAGGTCCCAACAATGGATATATATATATATATATCAACACATACCAGGCTGATGGTGCAGCATTGAGCCGAGAGACTGCCAGTCTCACAGCCCTTGACGAAAGCCGCACGATTTTCAGGGTGCGGGAAGGGCTGGGCACAGCCGGTGTGCAGGAAACCGAGACTCGATCCCTGGCAGCACAACGCCTTCTGGCGAAAGCCTCGGCAAATCGTACCAGGCAAGCCAGCAGGATCGACTTCGAGAGGGCCAGGGTTGACGTTGCCACTGTCCGCAGCAGGGGGCAGCGGCGGCGGCGCTGATGATCGCGAGCAGGCAGAGCCGCGCGTTGAAAAGTCTATGAGCCATGATGGTGGGATCGTGTTGGGCTACCTCTCTCTCTAAAATTCAGCGAGAGTGGAAATCGACGAGTCGTGGGTGCGATCTTGGCCAAGGAGAAGAGCCGATGGGCGTCATGAGGTGTAGGTAGCGTGTGTCGATATTTATAATTTGAGGAGTGCGAGCGTGATGTCCATAGTATGAATAATCTCAGGCTTGTTAATATCCAAACATGTGCTCGTCAGGTGCTCTAGTGTGCTGTCAGTATGAGACAGCAGATGAGCTACCATGAGTAGCCCCTTGATCTTCATAGACGGCTGCAGCTCTTCAAACAAGGGGGTGAGAGTTCAGAAAAGGTTCGAGGGGTTCGAGCTCTTTGACTGGGCAATTCGAGAATTGATGCTGTCATTCCTGAGCTTTCGCAACGGATTCGATGAGGATCTGACTGTGTGCTATCCCCATTGAGGTGTCGGGCCTATGGCTCGTCCAGATGCTGTGGGTGGAGATCTTTGACACATGTCTGCTGTGACTCTTAGCTCATCACATGCGACACCTTCTTGCACATGTCTTGCTGCCCGTATTGTTGACGTACTGAAGCTGGGTTGGACGCCCTATATCCTGCCTGAACCTGTAGAAATTGTGAGAAGCATATAGACCATGAGCCCCAAAAGGAAAGGTATGCATCTGCAAAGATGCAGGTGTCACTAACATGATCGACAATGTTGAGATGACGAGGTACTCCGCAAGATGGCTTCACACTTGAGGCTGTTTGCAGAATGCTTCGGAATCGTATGTTGCATAAAGAGGACAGGCCTTCTGCAGGCCTCACCGGAGACGTGAGCCACATTGAGAGAATTGTCGACTTCAAGATGTCGATCGATCACATGCTGCTGTTATTTTGAACACTAAATAGTTTTATATTTTCAGTTCCATTTTCTCGTACCGGGAAAAAAACAAGCCTCTTGGGGGAAAACCTAAAAAGCTCTTGCTGAACATTTCTCGTTAATTACATGCCAGCCGCAAGCGTGTAGCCGCCGTCAATAGCGAAATTCTGACCAGTCAGGTACTGATTGGTCACGGCAAAGAGAGCTCCCTGGGCCATGTCGACGTCTCGCCCGGGCCGACCAGCTGGAACCTTTTCCTGATATTTCTCCCTGGGGATGTGGCTCTTCTGGTATTCGTCTGACTCGTTGGCGGTCATCTCTGAGGGGAACACACCAGGCGCAAGGCTGTTGACCCGGATCTTGTGGCCGTTGGAGGCGATCTCGGAAGCCAGCATGCGGGTGAGGTGGATGGCCGCGCCCTTGGACGCGTTGTAGGCGAAGTGATGCTGCGCCACTTGGACCATGCCGCTGATTGAGGTGATGTTCAGGATTGTGCCAGACCAGCCCTTATGAAGCTCCGAAGACTTCTGCAGCAGCGGCAGGAATGCGGCTGTCAGGGTACCGGTCAGCAATTGTGGACGTCACGAGTACTTGTATATGTAAAAGGGGCCCGCCACCTACCAGACGTGAAGAAGACGGCTGCGACGTTGGTGCTGTAGACGCTCGTCCAGTCCTCAAAGAAGCTCTTGTCGACATCGAAGAGGTTCTGCTTCATCTCCTGGGCCGACCCGGTCTCGGTGGTCAGAGTGTTGCTGCTGATGCCGGCGTTGTTGACCAGGATGCACAGGCACCTCTCGCGAGACTCGATCTCCTTGACGAGCTTGGAGATGTGGTCCTTGTCTGTGACGTCGAACCCCTTGAGCGCAACGATCTCGCCCTCAATGTCCTTGCCGTAGACCTCGACGACGCGGTCCAGCTTGTCGCCGGAGCGGCCCGTGATGTACACCTTTGCACCGTTGACGGCGAGGGCCTGCGTGATCATGAGCCCAATGCCGGTGCCACCGCCAGTGACGAGAGCGACGCGGCCCTTGAGGTTGAAGAGGCTGCTGCGGTGGAGCTCCTCGTGGCTGGCTGCTGCAGCGCTCTGGGTAGCCATTGTGGATCGTTGTTGTACCTGTGGCGGGACTGAAGCAGATGACGCGAGCGATTGGCTCAACAACAAACGTGCTGGAGAATATGAAAGACTTGTGTATGATGACCTCACAGGAAACCTGAAGGGGTTGGTGAAAGCAGCAGTAGACAATTGAGTTCGATGAGCAATTGCTAGGGATGGCTTCACCTGGGCTCGACTTCGAGAAAGGACTAGGCGGGGTATTTTGAATGAAGCAGTCGCCAAGGTTAGAGGATGGATCATGGCGAAAGCAAGCGGACCTTTCTGTAGTAGAGAGGGGGAGAGGGAGAGGGAGAGAACTGCGACTTACCGTCCTTTACCTACATATTTCCAAACAGCCATTGTGAAAACTGCGGTTAGATCTCGCGACTGCTGAGCATTCGAGGCACAACGATGACGATGTTTGGTGGTGGTGGAGGAATGCATGACGAAATGGCGCCGGATCGAATGCTCCGCCCGAAGAGAAACCCTAACCCTTGTAGCCGTTGTCCTGCTGTGCGGCCTCCAAGGGAAGCTGCAAGCTAGCTCGGGCGTTATATTAGTTGTTAAATGGGTACCTCAGTTGCCACCAAAGTTTGTACTGTCCACGAAGTTCCCGCTGACAGTTTCCCAGCCCTCCGAGGCGCTTGTTGGACATCCAACAACCACCACCTCCTCCCACCTCGAAATTCCCAAGCACGACGACATACGCTGTGTGGCCTCGCAGAAAGGGCGCCGGGTCAAGCCAAGAAAAGACAAAGCTTATATCGAGGAAACGAACGAATATCAGAGCGAAACTATGAGCCGCAAGCATTCACGCTTCATTGACGACGACGACGACGACGACGACGACGACGTTGGCGTATCCTCGTTGTCACCACATCCCAAACGCCCCCGCCTCTCGTCCGTGCCCTTGCCCTCGCCCTCGACCTCTACTTTGACGACGCAGACGACGCAGTCCACTGCCAAAAGCTCTTACACAGGCCCCGACCTGCTCTCACTCCTCTCCGACGAGCTCCTCATCCGCATCCTCTCCTACCTCTCGCCCACCCTCCTCCTCTCTATCGCCCCCGTGTCCCGGCGCTTCCACCGTCTCGCCGACGACTCCCAGCTGTGGAAGGCCTTGTACTATGCACGCTTCGTGCTGCCACGGGCCATGCGGGTGCCAGGGTTCCGCGAGGGCCGCATGCAGGACCACAAGCTCCACTACAAGGGGAGGAGGGTGCTATGGGCGGATGGGAGGCTGGGCGGGCTGGTCAGGGAGGTCGAGGAGCGCGATGCGCATCCGGCGAGGAGATTGAAGGTGGCACGGGTAGGAGAGGTAGGAGAGGCAGGAGAAAGTGGGCAGCACGAAAGGATTCATTGGAAGAGGCAGTACAAGATCCGGCACAACTGGGCGAGAGGGAAGTGTGCCGTAGAGGAGCTGAAGCTAAGCCCAGACGTTGAGAGCGACCAGCCCAGCCCAGAAGAAGAGGACGCCAACAACGATGTGGACAGGAGTACAAAGATGCTCGTCAAGGTCGTCGAGGGCCTGGCTGTTACTGCCGACGGGGTCTACGGCCTGAGGGCATGGAACCTGAAGACGAGGGAGGTCATGGCCCAGCTCAACCTACGCGATGACAGTGAGGACCGAGGCGGGAGAGAGGATACTGCGCCGAGCTGCCTCGCTATCGACGACCATGGCCTAGAACGAGGCCTCTTGGATATCTCGGTTGGGTTCATGGATGGCAGCTTTGGGATATGGCAGCTCAACGCTCGGGACAAGACCTTGATCCGGCGGTACAGGCATGCCGAGTCCAGCAACGGCGAGCTGATGGCCATGTCATACTCCTATCCCTATCTCCTCACCGCGACCAGGGCTGTCCTGGTCTCGCTCTACACATTCGACGTGCCTGAAGAAAAGCAGGGCGAGGAGGCAGTGGAGGGCAACACGGTGGAGAATCATCAAGACAGCTCCAAGAGTGAAGGGACGGCGGCATTACCAGCACCCTGCCTCATGACATCCCTCAAATCATACAACTCCAACCCCCAGTGGCGCTGTCTATCAGGAAGACAGCCAACGCCACCATCGCCTCCATCGCATACACCTTCTCCACCCGCCGTAGCTGGTCTATCGGCATACAAGACCTGCAGATCGCACCCGTGGCCAATTCGAGATGCGCACCCGACATCCGCACGCGCCTTGCGTATACGACACCCTTCATTTACGATAGACCTGGAGTACCCGACATACCATCACTATTACCACCAACCTCGCAATCCATGAACCGCACAGGGCCTGCCCTTGCCTCAGCCCAGCGTCGGGCCTTGCAGCGGCCCCCACAAACCCCAGGTCAGGCAGCAGCTGGTCCGACGACCCTCTGCTACAGCCACCCGTACCTCCTCGCCACCCTTCCTGACAACACCCTCATCCTGCACCTCTGCACCTCCAATGCGTCTGCGCTGTCCATCTCTCCCGGTATACGGCTCTGGGGCCACACGTCTGGCATCAGCGACGCAGAGATCACGGCGCGCGGTAAGGCCGTCAGCGTGAGCTCGCGCGGGGACGAGATGCGCGTGTGGGAGCTTGAGGGCCGGCCGAGCGGGGTGAGGAGCCGGAGCGTCAAGGTTCAGCCTTTTGTTGCTGCGGCGGAGAAGGGCAAGGAGAATCAGGATCTGGACTGGGAGGAGAGGAAGAACTGGGTGGGGTTTGATGATGAGATGGCCATTGTGCTGAAGGAGGCGAGGGGCGGAAGGGAGAGCCTGCTGGTGTACGACTTCACGTAGAAGAAGGTGGCCGATCTCTCTGGACATATTGCTGGTGATTTTCTACGTATATGGAATCAAGCGAAACCATGACAATGACCACTGTCACAAAGTCTAAAGCATTCTAGACGGCACCTACTATTCATCTAGCGCTGTCAAAAGTAGTGATCAGCGCGTGGAGCACGGGCTGTGACATACATGAAGAGAACTAGCCTCGCCTAGGTTGTTGAAGCAGATACTTGGTCACGCCCGAGCATCCTTTTAGTACAAGTACCCTGGTATGTTCAACTATAAATATTCCTGTCCCCCCCACCCCCTCTCAAAGATTAGATGCCATCCCCAGGCCATGGCATCTATTGAATTATAATATCCGAGCAAAAGTTGCTCACCTAAGGGAACAACCTCGCACGGCTTACGTAAGGAGAAAAAAAGTTACCCAGTAGGCATTGGCGTCCGCTTATTGTCTTCTGGGTACTTTACTCTGTAATCTGCTTCTAGATCCTCGCTACCATCATCAGAGCGATGGGCCCGCCACCAGCAATATTATGGTATGGCCATGTTATTACAGCACGGGATCTAGCCCGGCAATACGATATCCTGGATGGCCGCAACGAAACGGTCTGGGAAGAAAATCACTCCAAAGACAGACTGACCGCAATAGGAGACGACATCCTAGTCGAGGCTCGTTTAGAACTATGGTAGTCAGCCGGCGATTGCTCTCATGATTATTCAAAAATGGCCTGCCTGAATGGCCTTTAAAAAATGCCTTGGCACCTATGGAACAAAAGAGGATTTATTTCTGGATATGGTCAGCGTTACTATGATCAGATTTATTACATCGACTGGAGCTCACCGGCCGTAAGCGCAAAATCTGACCAGAAACTCCAGAGGGACATTTTTCCGCTTTGGGTCCACCATCGTGGCACTGTATGCCTAACCCAGTATATGATCGTGAACCGCCTCCGGAGCAATCGGACTTAAACTGGACCAACATACTACTTAAACCCCCTTTTGTCGGCAATGTTCATCTGAACCTCTTATTATAATCTAAAGATTTATTATATCTACTATTCAAATTCCTAGACTCAACAAATCAAAATCAAGCTTATACACTACGCACAATGCCCCAGCTCGCCGGCAGAGAAGTAGGCCCCATTGGCTTCGGCCTGATGGGATTGACCTGGCGAGCAACACCGCCGTCTCAGGAGCAGGCCTTTGAAGCCATGCGCACAGCCATCAAGAATGGATGTAGGTCGTAATATTTCTTTCTGGAAAAGTCTTGTTCTTTGCTTAGTGGTAGGCTAATTCCAGAACTCTTAGGCACCTGCTGGAACGGAGGCGAGTTTTACGGGGCACCCAACTACAATTCCCTAGTGCTGCTGCAGCAGTACTTTGAGAAATATCCCGAAGATGCCGACAAGATCGTCATTAACATCAAGGGCGGCTTGAACCTCAAGACACACCAGCTGGATGCCTCGCCAGAGAATACCCGCCGTTCCCTCGATGACTGCCTCGCCCAGTTGGGAGCCCGCAAGAAGCTCGATCTTTTCGAGTATGGCCGCCGAGACGCCAATGTGCCCCTCGATGTCTCCTTCGGGGTCATCGAGGAGGAGTATATCAAGACGGGCAAGCTTGGGGGCATCTCCCTCTCCGAGGTGCGGGCTGAGACCATCCACGAGGCCGTCAAGCACACCAAGGTTCTCGCCGTCGAGGTCGAGCTCTCATTGTGAGTACTTGGTCTCAAGCGTCGCACTGCAGCATCCACTCACTGGCTTGTACTGACCGCTGACATCAATTCCTTCTCAAGATTCTCCACTGACGTTCTGGAAAATGGCGTCGCCGCGGCCTGTGCCCAGTACGGCATCCCACTGATCGCCTACTCGCCCATCGGCCGGGGCATGCTGACGGGCCAGCTCAAGAAGTTTGAGGACCTGCCTCAGGACTCAATGCTCGTCCGGTTCGGGTTCCCCGCTTCCAGAAGGAAAACTTCGACAAGAACGTGGAGCTGGTGGACAAGGTCGAGCAGCTTGCCCGAAAGAAGGGGTGCACGCCGGCCCAGCTCGCCATCAACTGGACGAGAGCGCTGTCGAAACGGCCCGGGATGCCGACTATCATCCCTATTCCTGGGGCTACGACGGCCGAACGGGTCGTGGAGAACAGCAGGCTTGTTGACATCACGGATGAGGAGATGGCCGAGATCGATGCGATCTTGACCACGTTCACAACCGCAGGGGAGCGCTATCCCGCGGTCGTGGCAACGAATACGTAGGCACAGGTATTAAACTAGTGATACCAATATGTCAATAAATAGGCCAACTCTTGTTGTTCTCCGAACTATATGTACCCCTCTAAATTTCCTTTTCTCTCTTTCCTAACTCATGCCAATCATACGGGATCCATCTCATATGAAGCGGGGGTAGGGCAGCGTCTCCTGAGGGGATTCTGAATCCACGGCCTCGATGGTCCCGCCCCTTCCCGAGTATCGACTTGTATCTTCTTTTCATTCTCCCTTAGAGATTGGGCGGGAACGGGCCCCCGGCTTTTGGGAAACAGAGCCCGGACTCTGCCTCTTAATGTCTTATTGGGGTTGCGAAGACGTGTGAAGACAATGACGAGACCTATCGCGGTGAACAATATAGAAATAGGAACTAAGCAACACCAAGTCAGTCTATCGAATGCTGCGTAGGAAGAGAGTAAGGAACAGCGTCATAGTACGTACACATGTAATAGCACTGCTGGCGCAATGTCATCCAGTGCGCTCCGGTCAGTGAATTGTTCATACCAAAAAGGATGTGAAGAATCCAAGCGGCAACTAAGGAAAAAGAAAGAGAAAAAAGGCATGTTAGCGACTATCGATTCACATTAACAGTCAAAATGGATAAACAAGGCACTTACGAATATGACTGTCATGATGGTGAATGCCATGACAGCTTGACCCTGTCGTATGCTCTCGTCTGACCTCTGCAGGGCCAACTGAGCCTCGATGATGCTGGCCTGCTGCTGCTTCAATGCCAAGATCTCTTTCAACTGTGATTTTTATTTTTTCAGTCAAAACTTGCTTTGCCACCTCCGAATGGATAATAGGGAATGGGCATTCGCTGGCAAGTCCACTCACGTCGTCGCAAGTCCTTCTTGTTGCTCTCTCCATGTCTTGGATCTCAAACTGCCGGTTCTCCATCTTCTCAATAGTATCATTCATACATTCCATTTGTTCTGGTGATATGCCATCATTCGATGTGCCGGAGTTCCCCCTGATGCACCACCGTGGGATACGCTCTGCCGTGAGAATCTGCCCAGGTACTTTTGGAAATCTTTCATGACGGCGATTTGCTGTGTATATATACCAATCATGATCCGGAGTTCTTCGGCAATATCTTGAGCTTCACGAAACAGCATGCCTGCTGGAAAGATGTCGAGGGATCCTGGACTCATGGGCTTTTCCGGGCTCATATTCGTCATCGAGTTCCAGAAGTTCTCGAAAGTACTGGTCGTGCGGTCGTTCTAGCGATGGTCAGTGCTGATTGCTTGCTGATATCTACAAGCAAGAAGGGATCCCGAGCAAGAGAGACATACAAGACGCCCAATGGCTTCCGCGAAAATATCCATGACCTCTGGCCGTAGGTCCAAAGGGATGGTGCGGTCAAAGAAGACCCTCGAACATTGGTCAACGATGATCAGGGCTTTTGGGATATATCTTAGCGCTATAGAGTCTTGTATAGCTGGCTGGCTGAAGTGTTGGAGTCATACTCACCGAGGTGCCAGACGGAGAGAATCTGCGTATCGACAGTGGCTAATCTACCTCGAAGACTCTTGTGGATCCCCGAAGAATCAGGTTTATTTCGCCCCCACCGCCTCGGAAAAGCAGTGATGATCGTGTCTAACAAGTGTTCATAGCTAGAAGTGAGCCTCGAACAGGTTGGTCAATTGGGAAGGAAGAAAAGACTTACGCTCGTCCAATATCCATAGCCATAGTTGGTCGACCATGACGACACGGGTGAAGTCTCCTGCTTTGAACCAAGGTGTCTTCGTTGCTCGATACACAACTTGGTCATGATCACGATCTGAAGTGTCCTTCAGAGTCATAAAGTATGCCTGGTCTAGTGATCGACGAATGTGAAGCGGAGGGCCGTACGCCGCTTTATCTTTTTCTTTCTCGGTCTTCAAGCCATGCATCACCAGTCGCTCATCCACCTGGGTATCGATTGCCTCCCAGACTCGTGCTACCTGCATGAGATAGAGCCCTAGTCTCTGTGGTCTGTTCAAAGCATTACAGGTCAGATGCAGTTTGAAGAAGGAAAAGCAAAAGATGGCCGGTGAAAGCGGCACTTTGTTTTTGGTGTTGGTTGGTACGTACTTCTCGAACCTCCATGAGGCGGGTCCTCCACGAATTACCTCCTTGCCCTTCCTCTTCTTTTCCTTGCGTGAGTTGGAAAGTCCGTCTACTAGTTTTCTGAACTCATGCGTCATTGCGATAACCTCAGGACTTTTTTCCATCCGTCGTTGGTTGTGTCCGTCCGACTCGATTTTGTTGGCCACTAGGGCGGCCTGCACAGCATCAGCCATGCGACCCATGCGGTTACTCGACTCCCAATGGAGGTATGGCATCTGAGGGCTTGTTTAGCCTGTATTCTTCCTCTTTTGTGTACCAAGATTTTCTCTGTCTTTCGGGTGACAGCTGCTGACTCACAAATATAGCTGTGGGTCCGGGTTTGGGTGTCCGCGTCGATCCGGGTGTTGAGGGCTTTTGTGCGATGAAGGTGAAGTCCGTGTCTGGCATGGTGTTAAAGTTGATCAAAGATCCTGGTTGTTATGAATATTACCCTGTGGTATGATAGAACACCGAGATCTCATGTGCCTCGAGTGTATAGGGCTTTTACCCAGCCCGCTCCCGCGTAGTTGGCCTCGCCAGTGCTCACGGGAAAGCGTCGTGCTCGTCTTCTTTCTCTTCGCCGGATCCTCGATACCATCTTCATTGTGATATCTGGCTATGGCTTGCTCGATCCACTGGCATTCACTTTGTCAGCAACAAATTGCCTAGGGGAGGGCTTTGCGTTGGTATCGAAAGGGAACCTACACCCATGTGATTGGCAGGCAAGTGTAGGTACTTAAGATATCGGTTTCCATTCTTATCGAGCTCGGGGGCAACAGGGTTCTTCTCCTTGTTGAACAAGGTCTGGTGTACCGTGATCTTCTGCGCAGGGAACTCTTCTTCGCCCGTGAAACATTGCTGCTTGACTTCACGGGTGACGCCTTTCCACACGGGCTGGGACTCGCCGCTGTACTTTTGGAAGTACATGATGCCGGTTTTGAAGTCATGAGTAGGATCGTCGTTGTCGTCTTGTGTAGACTGGAGATTTACGGTGGAAACCCTGTCACAGCCGCCATGATCAAGGTTATCGGCGTTTGCGTTATTCGCTGTCGGGTCTGTCTTCTTCGGCCAGGGTTTGTGGCGACTCGGGCGAGTGTTTTCGTCCTCAAGCATCGTTCCTGGGCTGTGTTTGGCTTCTTCGCGCCACGCCTTGAAGTATTCATCTAGGTCTCTCAGCATAGGGGCTACTCCTTTGTCGTCTTTAGGTAACCTGTTTCGAGACTTGTCGATCCGACTTTCTTCAACGGTTAGTTTATGCCGTTCTTGAGGTGATAGCTTATCGAGCCACTGCTGGGTCTCCAGGGCCCTCATGCGGTAGTAAGTCTTGGTGGTGCTGCCAGCGTAGTTGTTGTCCTCGGCTTCTCCGATCCACTTGAGTTGTTTCTCGGGGCCGTTCAGGACATGTTGCGGAGACTGGCTTGAACTGCTCATCGTTAGGTATTACGCTAGTGGCTGTGGTGTGGCAACTGGCCGTGGATCAAAGAATGAACAACTGCGCAGAGAAAGATAGAGAGAGAAAGTGTGTATGTGTGTGTGCGTATGTGTGAGTGTGAGTGTGAGTGTGAGAGAGTCTCTTTAAGTACTTACTCATTGATTTGCTAGACTACTCACCGAGATCTTCACCACCGCGGAGCCTCATTCGCAATGCTGCAGAGGTCCGAATACGTCCACTCAGCTGAGTAACGGCTGCAGGTTACGGCTGATGGAGCCTTATGGCATTTTCCCGCACAAAACGCGACCGCCATGTACTTGCATGGGTGTGCAATAGACGCTGAAAGAACGAATTCAGCTGATCTACAGTTCCACTCCTGCCTGTTCAGGGAGACGCTTCCGAGGCGAGAGGTCCCATCCACGCGTTTTGGTGCTCATCGTGGTCATTGTGTCCACACGCGGTCATGGTTCCGCGCGATCGACCAGGCTGAGCGCGGTCCGCAGAGGATGCAGCGTTCGCCCAAAAAGGATGAGCTGGAAATTCGTGCTCAGTATTGACTTCTCTTCCCTCAACGCCCCAGCCTCTTCAATTTCCGACGGAATTTGCCGCATATACAACGTCGTTGGGTGCGGATGCATCTTTTGTTGCAGCTGGATTCCCAAGGATGGTCGAGCTTACGAAGGTTGCTTGTGCAGTTTCTTCAACTCTCAAAGTGCCATGGGCTTGTTGCGGCTGACACGAGCTAATCTTGCACCGGAATACTTTTCTGTCGACCACACAAGTGGCCACAAGGCTATGAAAATAATTCCTATGTTAGCCATACATGCAATGTTCTTCCCAGTTTCAGTACTCATAGGTAAAAGGAGTTGTTTGAGATCTGATGTTTGTGTTCTGGTCCTCCGCCCTTCCGGATCAGAGCCCACACCCTGGGTCGAGAGCTTCAAAGCTGGGCATGGGCAGCTGCAGCCTGCAGGTGGTAACAGCAGTTCCATCAAGAGGTGATGCGAAATCTCGGTTAACTCGGCTGGTGTAGGTATTTCAGAAAGTCCTAATGCAGACTTGAGCTGCTTTCAGCTGTGGCTACACAGTCGAGATTGCTTCATGCAAGTCATGCTGTGGTGCTGAAGATGACCCAGTGAGGCTGAATTGTTGTACAAAGACAATAGTTGTAATTATTCTGCCGAGGCAGGAAAATGGGCATGCTTGGGGTAACTGACTCACAGGGTGTTATCCACTGGAGCCACTTAAAAGTAGCAGCATCAGCAGCTTCAGCACCCAGCACTCCGGTCCCTAGCACCCTAGCACTTCAGCACACCCTAGCTTTTCCTCAACTCAGCTCCAGTGGAGCTCCTCCACCCGCACACAACACAAAGAATCCACTCCACTCATCTCACTTTCATACCACACAAACCACAGCCTCAACACACAACAGCACTACTCACTCTCATCCAGCGAAGAACAATGCCGCCAAGACACCAGACCCTCCCGCAGGCGCAGACGGCGTCGGCCCGCGAGGCCATGTCCTCGTTCTACTGCCAGCTCTGCGCCAAGGGCTACTCGCGCCACAACGAGTACGAGGCCCACCTGTCCTCTTACGATCACGCCCACAAGGTCCGCCTCAAGGAGATGCGCGCCATGACGCGTGATCCAGGAGCTGCCGCCAGGGCGCGCCGGGCCGAGGCCAAGGCGGACGGGGTCATCAGCATCCAGATCGGGGCGGGGCAAGGCGGCGGCAGCAGCGGCAGTGGCGCTGGCAGCGGCAAGAGCGCGGGATTCAAGAAGGGAGGGTTTAAGAAGGGCGGGTTCAAGAGTTCCTTTGCTCCTCTTGGAGGTGATGCGGCGAGCCAGGTTGGGACGGACAAGGACGAGGAGGTGAACGAGATCAAGAGTGCGGCGGTGCTGGGACATGGTGCTGGTGGCACGTCGGCTGCTGGCGTGGTGGAGAGCGACACCGACGACGAAGGATATGAGCTTTACAACCCGCGATACCCCACAGACTGAGGAGCAAGGTCTGCTTTACAATGAAGAGGAGGAGGAGAAGTTGGAGGAGGAAGAGGAGGATATGGACAATAGACGCCGCCTCGTTCTACCACAAGCACGCCCCCATCATGCACGACCGCCTCAGCAAGGTCTACGAACACACACACACACACACATTGAACGATGAATGACGATGACGATAATGATGATTGCCGTCTCCTAGGTATTATCATACGCCGCTGTTCCACGTGTTGGGGTGAAACTGCGACAGATCCTCCTCCAACAACCCCATCATGTACCGGTTGCCCGAGAACCAATCGCCCAGCTGCGTCGCCTGTTGTTGGTGGTGTTGCTGCTGTTGCTGCTGCTGCTGCTGTTGTTGTTGTTGCTGCTGCTGCTGAACCGCCATTGCATTTGCGCCGCCGCCGCCGCCACCGCCACCACCTTGGGTAAACCTGGGTCCTTCGCCACTATGCCCGCTCATTGGGCTCGTGGGAGAAGTCGTCATTGCTCCAGGATTAGCCCCAGGACCACCACCCCCACCGCCGCCCCTTGCAACAGTAGTGGCGGCAGCAGCCATGATGGGGTCGTCGACAGGCATGAAGCCCAGGGCGCTGAGGTAGACGTCAAACTCATTCCCGATGGGGGCCATGTCGGTGTCCTGGTGCTGGCCCTCACTGCCTTTTGCCTCGACGTACAGCATGGCAACGTTGTAGAGGACCGAGAAGAGGCGGTGCAGCTTTTCGATGCCCTCGGACACGGCACAGGTGGGCTGGAGCGAGTCGATAAACTCGCGCAGGCGGTGCAGGTCGGCGATGTCCGAGGTCTCGATGATGTGGCAAAAGATGACGATGAAGGGGACGAAGGGGGCGTAGAGAATGGTCCTGTATGTGTGTGTGTGTGTGTGTGTAACAAGAAATCAGTCAAAATGATGAGAAAAAGGGATGGGCAACAAGAGGAGCAGGGAAGAAACATACCAGTGTATATACGAGGCAGCGACCCACAGGTTGGACCCCATCAGCTTCATGCACTCCTCGTGGGTCTGCATGGCGAGGCGGGCCGTGTCGATACATTCTCCGGAAAAAGTGGACGAACCGGGGAAGCGAGAGGGGATAGCCCTGTAGACGAGGGTCAGGCTGGATAGAAAAGAAACCTGGTCGCTCTTCATGACCATCTCGGCGACCACGACCTTCCTGGCATCGGTGCCGTCCCTGGCATGACGGCTGATGTCGCCGGTGCGCAGCAGGGAGGCCTGCTCCTCGATCATCTTGAGGCGGGCAGCCAGGGTGCGGGCGGCGTCGGCACGGCGGGCGGGCGGGTGCGCGAGGGAGGCCGGGCTGTAGAGCCTCTCGTAGATCTGGCCCTGGACGTCGGCGTGGGCGATCCACAGGCGGAGGACCTCCTTCCACATCTCGGTGGCGTTGACGCGGCCGATGACGCGGGGCAGGGGTGACGTCGAAGTCCTGGATGATCGGGGCGCGGCCCAGGCGCAGGGCGAGGCCGCGGTCGAGCATGTAGCTGAACCAGAAGAGGATGGCCTTCTTGTCGTCGAGGACGGTGGTCACGCTGTTGGGCTCGCTGCCGTCGGCGCCCACGGTGCCGCCCGTGACGCGGTGGTAGCCCAGGTCCTGGCACAGCTGGGCGGCGGTTGTGTTGAGCTGCCAGGCGAGGCTGGGGCGCGAGACCTCGATGGCGTAGCTGGCGCCCAGCAGCAGGGCCTCGATGGTCTCCATGGTGGCGCCCAGGAAGAAACGCAGGTGGGCGAGGCCCGTCTCGAGGTTGGCCCGGCACAGCTCGTAGTAGCCCGTGTACTCGCGCACGGCGGCGTCGGTTGCCGCGGTCACGCTCTTCTCCTGGAAGAGGTAGTAGAGGCCGGCGTTGACGATGATAAAGGTGGCGTGGCTAAAGTCCTCGAGGGCAAAGTAGACGCGGCGGCAGGCCTCGGCAAAGTTCTCGACGGCCATGAAGCAGCACACGCTGATGAGGGTGAAGGTGCCGGGAGGGGTCTCCTTGACCTCGCGCAGGATGGGGATCACGGCGGTGACGGGAGGCATGGGCAGCTCGCGGAAGCCACCGCGCGGGAGGACACGCTGGTGGGCGAACCGGACGTCCCTCGCGCTGCCGGCACCCCCTGAGCCGGAGCCTCGCCTGGTGGAGGTCGAGGAGGAGGCGGAGGAGCCGGCGGCAGCACCGGCGGTGTTGGAGCTGCCGCCGGTGCCAGCATGCGAGGAAGTGCCGGCGCGCTGCTTCTGGGACAGGCCCACGATCTGCCTGAGCGAGGTCAAGGCCGCAGCCATGCTCGGGTTGACGTCGCGCAGGGAGGTGCGCTCCACAGCGCTCTCGAGAAACTCGCTGGCAAACTGGGAATGGGCGGTGAGGGAGGAGTGGCCCTCAAAGGCGGACGAGTCTAGGTCGGTAGTGCCATCTGGCGTGCTGGAGTCGGACCCATCGTCGCCGTCGCCGTCGAGGTCGAGGTCAAGGTCAAGGTCTCCGTCGCCACCTCCTCCTCGTCTTGTCCTCCGCCGCCCTCCTCCCCCCTTTCCTCCTCCTCCTGACCCTGGTCCAGTGCCCGAGGGCGAAGGGCGATCTGTATCTGAGGAGACGGCAGGCGGGTGCTCGTGAAGAGGAAGTGTGGTCTGCAGGCGCAGGTTATTGCGGCTGGTGACGGTGAGCTCGCGGAGAAGCTTCTCTATAGAGCCGAGGCGCTCCTCTATCTGGTCAATCTTGCGCTCACTGAGGGGATGGTTGGTCAGCTGTTATCATGTAGCAAAGGGGGAAAAAAAAAAAAGGGCTCCATGAAAGGAGAGGAACCAACTCTCAAGACAATGGGCAACAACATACTATTGAGTGGATATCAAGACCCTCTGTCGTGCCTCCCTGGGTTTCTGACCTGCGCCAGTGGAGCTGCACTGGCGGTTGGCAATACGGCAGTTGGAACATGGTGATTCTTTGTCGCAGCGGATCTAACGGACCAGCAGTAGGAGGCAGAGCACTCCAAGTTAGCATCTGTTGTTATATATATCTCTCTCCGTGTATGTGTAGGCTCTTGGTCATTGGGGCCAAGGTCTCTCTGGCCCTCCCACTCCATAATATAAAATACATCGTATCCCCACCAGGCGTCCGCGGACACGAGAGGGGACCGGCACTGGGGGATTCAAACTTACTTTCCGTATGCGGCACTGATCACACTATGCAGAAGAGGGTGTTAGTGCCAACAGACAAAGAGGGGGCCACAAGATTTGAAGACCAGATTATGATATGACATGACAAGGACAAGAGGAATATGGGTGTTTTGCTAAGGTTAGTGTGGTGGTGGGTTGTGGGCAAGACAAGACAAAAGAGAAGGATCGAGGCTTGAAGCTTGGGGGCTGTGGGGCATGTCTCTGGTCTGTGGAGGAGGTGGTGTGTGTGTGTGTGTGTGTAGGAGTATCAAGTTCATGACAAGGACAAGAGTGTGGAATGGCCACGCGGGGGTCCCTTTCTGGATTGCTGTGGACTGAAGATGAATGGGGACTGGAACTGGAGACTGAGACTGACTGCTCTTATGATGTTGGCGCCATTGTTGCTGGTGCCCGTCAAATCGCCACCATCCCCAGGCCCTATACCTTTTCCCAGCCCTCCTCCGGCTGATGGTCCTCCTACCCCTATTCCTCCTCGCAGGTCAATGCCTCCCGGTACTGCTGCTGTCCTGCTTGAGGGTGTGTTGCTCGGACCCATGGTGGTGAGAGGAGGAGCAGTGGTGGTAGTTGCTGGTTTGCAGCCGCGCCCCCAGGTTCGAGAGGTCTTTGGGCATGGATTGATGGGAGGGGGGTGACCAGACTGGGACCCGGTCGGGGGTGGATTTGGCACTTCCTGAGGATGTCCACTTGGGCCAATGGTCATGGGCAGAGGTTACACACTGCTGTGGGTTGCGAACCCCTCCTTTTCCTGTGCAAACCCTCTCACCCGCTTTTAGGAACCCTTCTTTGAGAACTTCGGGCAGCAGATAGAATGCAGGTGGATAAAGGCAGGTGGCAGGGAGGCTGGGTGCGGGGTCCGCGGGGGCCGAGGCCCGAGGAGAGGTGGGTCCATGATTTTTCTGCAACCATTGAGAATTCCTATGAACTATAGTTACCTGAGACCCTCAGCTTCCAGGTACACTGACTCAGCTATGTGTCTTCTGTTGTTGTATTATACTGGAAGCCATCATCAATCAATTTATTTTTCTTGTTCTTGGTTTTCTGGGGGGGGTTGATTTTGTGGCAAAGTCCTTGCTGAGGAGGGGGGGGAAGGGGGTTGCATCTTCCTCACATCCATCATCAACACCCCTCCCCAGCCACTGCCACCAAGGCCCTGTGCCATTGACTTTACCCCTCACTCTCGCTCCGAAATCATGCATGTGCCTTGCCCTTGTTTTGTTATTTTCTTTTCTTTTCTTTCTTTTTTATCTCAGATTGTATACTTACAAAAGTCAGCTGTGCTCAGACCGATCTTCCAGTTTGTATGCACCTCTGTGCACGCCAGCAGTCTGACTCTTCCCGGTGCTGCCCTTCTCAATTGGTGAGAGTAGGTAATCAGTTCCAAGGTGGTCATGTAGCCCTCATTGGCAATGTGGATAGCAAGCTCGCGTGCTGGCGGCGGAGGCAGTGAGGAGCTTCCATCCATTTCGGGCCAAGGTGGAGGAGATCTCGGCTGCTCCCGGACGTCTGGGACATACAAGCTTCTTGACCCACCAGTTTGGAGCCGCATCTACAACCCAGTGCTTGTGTTGGGATGAAGACATGAGAAGGAAGGAAGACAATAAATTGACATCTCGAAGGAAATGCACAGGCAGAGTGACAATTTGTCTTGGTTGGTGGTGGGTGGTCTGCTGTCTGCTCAGATTTTGAGGCCAGGCCCCTGTCATCAGCCATGGACTCCTCCCCTTTGCACCTCCTCCTCCTCCTTCGCCACCACAATTGAGTCTCCAAATCCTTTCTGGGCCAGCACAAACATCATTCACGAGCATGCATGAAGGAAAAGGAACACACAAGGCTGAAAGGTGAATACACCTTTTATCAGAAGCCCTGGCTGACTCAGAGCTATAGTCTCCAAGACAGATAACTCCTCAGCCTCGGGAATCTGATGATGACTGCGCTGCCATTTCCTCTTACTTTTATGATCTGATCATCCCTCAACCTAAGTATATAGGCTTAGGGTGTCCTGGTCGTGGCCTGCTGTCCACTATAGGTGTTGGTAGACTGGCCTGGTGCTTTCATATGCATTATTCTAGACACTGTAGCTTGTCAGAATAGGAGAGGGTACAGAATCTTCAACTTTCCTGAATTAAAGAAAATATGAAATACTGCTCCCTACAATGTCACGTAATGGAAAATTACAGATTCCCTTGCCTCAACCCCTCCCTAGGCGCACTGATTTCTCTAGTGATCTCCGGCCAATGGGCTTGCCCACCACGTGTTTGTCATCTGCTTAATTACCACTCAACCATCTACCACCTCCCACTCAACATTCTACTAATTTTTCCACTCTCACCACTACCAACTACCTGCCACCCTCTTTCTTCTTGAAACATCTCCCAGTTCCATTATCATCACTCCTGTATTCTTCTGTCGTGACAAACCCACCTGATTCTTTCAGACAAGCGCCAAACTTCAATCGCCATACACCAAACGCCGTACACAAAACGCCATACGCGAAAGCTCTAGAACAAACGGTCTACACAAAACGCCTAGACGTTTGTGCTCGTTTCTCTTTCAACCACACAACAAGCTACAGATCACCTGTCCTTCTTCCTGGGCAGCCTTCCTATTCTTTCTCTACCTGCGCGCATGTGTTCGTTTTGCTATGCGTCCCTCTTGTGAAGACAAACGGCGCCCAGGTCGTTTGCACTGAGTTACTAAGCAAGCCCATTCAGTCATTTGAATGTGAACCCAAGCCTGTCCCTTTCTTCCCCAAAGCACCAACCTATCCACACTCTTCTCTCTTCCATCTTTCTTCCCTAATTGCGATTGCGACATCTCCTCCATCTTTCCTCTTCTTTTGGTCTCATCCAAGCCACCAGCATTCCATCTGTTCTTCTCTTTGTCTACAACAGACCATCATCCACCCTGTTGTGAACCTGAGCAACACACAGCACCACTGCCATTCTGTCCTGTCTGCCTGTACTAGACAACCATTTCGTCCTGTCTGCATATACCAGACCAACAATCATCTCATCACCAACTGATTGAAGACGTGCACCATCGACGCGCAGCAAGACACACCATCAAGGCATAGGATACCACCTGTCTCTTTTGAACCTGGGCATTGTAAACACCATCCCCCGCTTCATTCTGTCTGTAACAGACCATCAATCATCTCATTGCAACCTGGCTGACAATGCAGAGCATCAAGGCATAGCATCAAGGCATAGCATCAAGGCACAGTATCGAGGTGCACCTCTCTTCTCTTGAACCTGAGCCTAAGAACCTGAGCAATGTGAGTACCACCTCATCCTTCTTTCTGTCTGTACCAGACATCAGTCGTTTGTCACCACCTAGCTGACAACGCGCAGCATCAAGACATATAATTGAGGCCCACCACCTTTTCTCTCTTGTTGTATCTCGACCATATTGTCCACGATATTGTCAGCCTGCAGAGCAAACAGAGCCTCAGAAGAGCCTACTGTACCTACCAAAGTCTCCAAATGCATCCAGCCACGGTCATCGCACCAACAACAATGGAGCCCACCACTCCCCCAACAAGTCCTCCGACAAGTCCTCTGACGCGGCCAATGTCTGCCCTGGCTCTCCTGGCCAAGTTCAAGAGGACAACAACAATAAGAACAATACCAACAAGGCTACCACCACTGCCGACCAGCCTCGAGACCACAGCAGCCCTGAGAATGCCCTTGAGCCTGAGAACATTCCCTTCGACCTTTCTTTCATGGCCGACCCTGCCTACAATCCCATTGTCAGTCCCATTGTCGATGAAGCGCAGCATGCCATCGATCCCGCCCTCCAGTATCCCATTGTCGATACCACTTTCGAACTGTTCAATGATCCCTTGAACAATGCCATCAACAATGCCATCAACAATGCCATCAACAGTGCCATCGATAATGCCATCGACAACTTCATGAGCGACCCCTGGACAACCTCATGGGCAATTCCATGGACAATCTCATTGACAACCCCATGGGCGATGTCGATCCCACGTTTAACTTCACGGACAACCCCATGGACGCTGAGATGGATCAAATCGAGAATTTCATCAAGCAATATATGGGGGACGCGCAGGGACAGATGTGGGAGCTGGACACACTGACCACCACTGAGGAGGCTCCCACCAACCCCGATCAGTCTGCCAACAGCAGCAACGAAGTCGACACGTACAGGATGGGCTTATATGAGCAGCCACTGGAGGGTCAGGGCGCCGACCTGGGGCAGCAGGGCCAGGACAACTCTTATCCGGTCACTTGGCTGGAGGGCCCAGCCTCGTCGTCTGCCTACCTTGGGGGAGGTGGCGGCGGCCGGGCTGGCAGCCCTTTCTCCAGCTCTGGTGTTCCCCCTCCACCTCTCGCGCGGACCCTCCTCCCCAACGCCAGCCTGGCACCGGCGGTGCCTTCATCCCGGCCGGTCCTTATGGACCGGCCAATTCCTGGGGTACATACCCCGTTGACCCGTCCGAGCCTCCCAGCCTCTCCCTTCCGGCCGTGACGCCCGAGTCCGTGGAGCTCTGGCATCAGCAGCACAATTACTTGAGGTCTCTTTCTCGCCCCGTCGAGAACCGGGCGCCCAAGCGCCCTGTCGAGGTCCTGGGTGGTGGGGCCGAGTCCGAGAGGAAGCGCCCCAGGGGCATGATTCTCCACCCCCGTGTTGCCGCGCTCCGCAGGGAGCACGACTACGGCCGGCGGTCCTCGGTCTCGGTCGATCCCGACACCCCCTTGGAGAGTGTCGAGACCGACGAGACTGAGGACTGTGAGGCTGAAAACCGGGACGATGCCTGAACCCAAGTGAGGGGGGAAAGAAAATCATAGGAAGTGCGAATCCGGGAGAGGGAATGGAGAAAGTGTAGGGGAAATTGAGTCGATACCTAAGTTTAGTGCCCCTCCCAATACAAAAATGCGTTGTAAGAATGCCTGATCTTCCTCCTGCCCTTGCTGTCGTGATCCGAAGGCCGTGAAAATTGAAACGGAAGTGCGATGTGCACTAACACAGGCAACCAAAAATTGATCCTTAAAAAGCAACTAACAGAAACCAAATCCCCCTTCTATTATCCACTTGAATCATTAGACTGCCAATTTACCATCCAATCACTATTGTTCTTTCCCAATGCTAGATGTAGAGACAAAAGGTTGTAGACAGCCTGTCTATCCCGCAAGTGTCTCACATGAGGATTTATCTTTGGTGAAGTACATATGACCAAGATGGTTACGCCTTCATAGATGGAATTAAACTTTGCCATGCCATGTGTATGTGTGGGAGCACGCAAGCCATGTGTTGCAACCACGTACGAAAAGCGTCTGTATGACGTGGGCTGAGGAAGCAAGGAAGAGAAAGCATAGACTACGATTTTAATTTTTTCAGATATATCACATTTTTCTTGACATCACGAGGATAATTTTCAGTTGTTTTTCGGTCAGGTAAAATAGGCCGAGTCGTTTTAGCAAGCGTGAAGACAGCCACTGGTGCGGTCTGGACATGGTTTCATCAGCCGCTTTTCTTCTCCAGCAAAGTATTGACTTGGCGTGTCTGTGTGTGAAGAGCGGTCAAGAGTACACGGCAGGCATTGAAAGTATATATCAACTGGACCTCTTTTAAGTCTCTTGACCAATAAAATTCGTCAGTGAGTACTCAAGAGACGCCCAATATCTGACATGCGCCCTGCAAGGGCTGCTTGTACGGCACTTTATTCGTTGCATCGTGAGACATTGATCCACGTGGAGAAGGCATATCATTTGGTATGGGTTTCGTCGGTACTTCCTCCAGGCGAGCAAAGAAGCCAAGCCTTCCCGCCTCCCTCCAAACTTTGCTCCCCCTCCTTCTCTAGCCTGCATCACCCCTTTTTTTTTTCTCGTCTTCCCGTCTTTGGATAGTAGAAATAGAAACATCCGCTCATGTTTGCCCTCGTATCGTCATCCCAAGACACGGCACAGGTCTCCATATCATTTAGAGACTACGGAAAAGTCATGAGCCTCTTCTCGTCATCTGGTTCGCGGACTAGTTCGCCCTACGATGGGTTTAGTATGCATCGCAGCCTAGCTCCTCCTGCGGCCCCCTCTTATGAATGGTCCTGCTGCCTTTCTTTCTTGCCTTCTTTTTCTTTTCTTTCATTTTTTGTCTTTCCTTTTTGTTCTCGCTGGAGAATCTTTCCTACTCTCCACCGCAGCAGCGAAAGCGGAATCGACAGCGTCGATCAAGATAACAAGACAGGCTCTGTGTAGGCGGTCCTGCCCAAGCCAGAAGATGTTATTGGGAGGTCACACTAATCAGCCTTATCGGTGCCAGCGAGCCATATATTGTCTAGAGCGTCGAGCCCTGCCATACCCCTCCTACAAGGGCCCTTCTGATACCACACAAGTCAAGGTAAACCAGGTCTTCCCTCCCAGATCCAGCACTGGTAGTGTGTACCGTTACCCAGTCTGACACACAGCTACAGAATCCATCGGCTAGAAGAAAGATAAAAAAAAAAAAAAAAAAAAACACGAGCCCATCGAGCTTTGCACGATGTACGGCAGTGAACGCGGTCAGCCCGACCGTGGCCCCAGCACCGACGTCTCTGTTGCAGATTCTTCCTGCTCCGAGTTCTCGTGCTCGACATGTTCAGGCAGCCCAGAGGCTGACCAGGATACACAACACTACGAATCCTCCCAACAGGGCATCCAGGCACCTGACTCCACCACCGCCCTCACTGCCACAGTAGCAGCAGCAGCAGTAAACGAAGCTCAAGGGGGAGCAGCAGGAACCGGAGGCATCACCACAGATGCGATGGTCAGGTTCTGTCCGGCCTCCCAGGAACTTGTCCCGAGAGGGCCTATAGAGGTCTTGACGGAACGATCTGACAAGCTGATGCTGACGATTCATCGCATGTACAAGGCCATCGAGGAAGGGAAAGAAGAAATGAGGAACATCTCGAGGAAATTGGAGGAATATGAGAGAGACATGTCTAGGCACGCGCCGCGTTCGGGTGAATACATCCAGCTCATCGAGTTGGTTCAGCAGGCAAAGGACGACATCAAGAGGATCCAAGCGCAGGAAGAGAATGCCCAGAGGCTGATCCTGGAAGGGAGCGAGCACTTTGACCAGTACCTGGAGTCGATCGGGTTACAGATTGGCAGGGGACGCCGCCTGGATTACGGCTATGCGCAGAGGATCGCCATGGACGATTTTGAGGAGGACCCAGAGCTAGATTTCCTAGAGGGTTGGACAGAGGCTACATTGGTGGCACATGTTCCCGTACTGCCTGGGGAATGTGAGGCTAGGGCCCAGTAGGCCTACTCAAATGTGGCAGAGGGTGTACACAGTCATACTCTGTGGGGATCAAGTGCGCACTACACATTTGGGGGAAGGTATTTAGACTTGAGAATAATGCAGTGTCCGAATCACTGACTCATCAGACACCTCTGCCCAGCACTCTAGATAGCCTCACTCATCTAGTTGGTGTTTCCTCCTTTCTTTCCTTCTATAGCACACCGAATCGCCATTCCTCTTTCCATGATTCAATTTGTTTTGCCGGAGCACAAGACCTCTATTCCTCAAAAGGCTTACTGGTGAGTCAAAAACACTCTAGGTTCCTCTGGTAGCGAGAACATGGACTGGTGTATCTGAGGGCAGATAGACTTCAAGAAAGCTATAGTTGCTAGCCGGGACAGATCACAAGACTAGGATACTCTAAGCTGTGCACTAGAGAGACTATCACTCGGGTGACTATAATTAGGATGATATAAAGTTGTCACTTAACAAGCGAACAGTCAGAAGACTATGAGATGACAAGAACATTTGACAAGTTGACTGAGAGAGAACAATTTGCAAAGGCGCTGATTTAAACAAGTGCCAATTTAGCCTTGGGGTATCATTCGACTTGTGAAGGAGGAGGGTCCATGCTTAGGGACCTTTAAGTAGGTCCGGCAGTGTTTGTGAACAGGCCAGTCGAACAGTAGGAGTTCTGTGATCATGATTAAACATTTTCGGGGTGGTTTTTTTTTTTTTATGTAAACATGCCACTTGTTTCAAAACATTTTGGTCTATTTTTCCAACCCATGTGTTGTTGTGTTGCTGGTGAAGATCTAAGCAGTCCTAGTGTTGTTCATGTTTAGTAGTGTTGACTATTGTGCGCCCGGCGGACCTAGGTTGACCAGCCGGCGAAGGAAAACAACAGCTAGAATATACCTGCACAGCCACATCACAAATTGACCTAATAGGTGTTTATGATCACAGACAGATTACAAGCAGACTGTCAAGCAACAATTCTTATAAGGATCAGGGCCCTCTCCGCCTTGAGTTCTGTTCCTGCTCTCGAGATTTTAACCCCCTCTACTATGCACACCTAGAACTCGGTCATCCATTCTTCTCGCAACTTCCACACTTGTCTCCTCAAGACCATACTCTTGTCTATCCTCCTCACCTCAGCTTTGCTCACTCCTACACGCGACAGGGTGAACAGCCTCCTCCACCACCTCGAGCCACGACGACATCGTCATCCCCACCACCATCACCACCAGCTGTCTGAGAAAGACACCCAAGACTCCTTCACTTCTCAGAAGGGCCTTGCAAGATGACACGAAACAAGATGGCACCAAACAAGCCAGAACGGCCCTCACCCGACTGGCAAGTTGGCGATGTTGCCTTTCTGCGCACATGCGCATCTTTCAGTCCTGCAGACCGGGACAGCCTTATCCGCAGTCGCTACCTCGCCCCCAAAGCGACTTGCCACCCCTGCATCGTCCTGGCCGTCCACGAGTCCAGGGCGATCATCACACCCATCTCGGCTTTTAAGACCGAGGAGCATCACTTCCGCCCTCCCTGGGAGCAAAAGTTCCACCAGTCCAAGGCCACGGACCACTTCTGGGCCTTTGAGGGCACCCGCCGCCCAAACAACCGGCGCCCTGCCCTCCGCCTGGCGGACGAGTCCATGGCCCTGCCCAAGCCCAAGGCATCCTGGGTCTACATCCCGAACTTCTTCTGTGTGCCCTTCTCTGTGCTGAGCTGGTTCAACAAGTCGCCCACGCTGCTCCGGGTCCACCCGGACTCGGTCGCCCAGCTGAACGAGGCCATCAAGAAGTTCAAGTACGAACACGACCTGGCAATGGCAAGGCTCATGCCACCCGCGCCCTCGGCCAGCCCCCTGATGAAGCGAGACCCGCCTCCATCCACGGCCGTGCCGTCCAAGCCGACCTGGAGCCAGATTGCCGCCAAGCCCGCGAAGCCACTTCTCCAGGGCAACTGCGCCGAGACCACATCTCTTGGCCAGGCACAAGGCAGCCTGACGGTCCGACCAACACCGCTGCGTGCCAGCGTACGCGCATAGTGCATGAAGGTGAGAGCTATGGGCGCATTTGAGAGACATGGACTGGACGGGGGAGGAAAGATGATAGATCGAGGAACTCCCATGTTGGTGATGAGCTGGTTGGATTTTGACCTTTGCTTTATCGCAAGCTGTTACCATGATCGGCGATCATTTTTGAATAGGATCATTCTGTAAGGGATCTGTCTGGCGTAAAGACAGTCAGCCTGATGAGCAGAGAGAGAGGGGAGATATCATGACAAGTGATCTTGGTCATGAAACACATCTGCAGGACAGATGAGACTTGAGATTAAGTAATTATGACATCAATGACAGCATCATGAGAAAGATTAATAGGAAAAGAAGAATCTGAAACAATTGTTTTAACCCAAAATGCATTGATTACTCCAAAGTGAAAGTGTAACTGGGTGTCGCCCAACTGGGCCTCTGTATTGTTGAAGTCCTCACCAAATGTAACTATCCAAGGTTGGAGTTGATTCATCACATAATCACAGGGCCATCGAGGAAAGGAAAGGTGGGGTTGGTGGGTTGAGACATGTAATGGCAGTGCTGTGACTGGCCCATCTCGGGGCTTTTAGGGGCTCCAGGGCTCGCTTATAGTGGGTATGCCCCCGGATTGACAGCGTCAGAGTGCTGAAAGGCAGGGCCCTCTACAGTGGGTGGGGAAGGGACAGCAGGGGTGGGCACACTAGAGACACCCCAAGTTCCTCAACATTTCTAGTGACAGGAGTCATCTCGAGATCCTCGGTCCTCAATCCTGTCCTGCAGCTTACACTTACACCCACACCTTCCCACACCCACCCACACACAGAGTGCTGGAGGGGCTGGGACAGAGAGATAGGCAGGCCACAATGGATGCCAGGTCCCTGAGGGCGACACCCTCACAAGAGACCTTGATCTCCCTCCTACAGCTCGAACCACAGCCGATCGCGGATACCGACAAAGACCTGCCACCTCTGCCAGAAGAGTCCTCCGCACCCACGAGTACAACGATCGGATCAGAACAGACGGAAAGGTCAATAGGGTCAGGACAGTCTCGAGGCACCTCGTCTCTGGGCCTCAGCGGGTATAATCATGGCTCTATCTACTACTGTATTGCTTGCCCCCCCCCCTCCTCCTTCTTCCCTTCTCCCCTTTGCCCCAGAGAAGAAGGCCATGACGGCAGGAAGAATACTAACAGTACTCCGTCTTCTCCTCCCAGTGACGCGCATCCAACGATGGTCGACCTACGCCCTCTCCATATTCACCGGTATACACCTTGCCAACACCTCCCTGATCCCTCTTGCCACGCGATCCGTTCCGGCCTCCGAGTCCTATCTGCTTCTCGCCCGCGAGATCTACCAGACCCCTCTGACCGAGCCTCTCTTTGTCGCCCTCCCGATCGCCGCACACATCGCCTCGGGCATCGCCCTGCGTCTGGTGCGCCGCTCCCAGAACCTCAAGCGCTATGGCGGCGCCACCCCGGCCGTCCTCCCTCAAAAGTCCTCTTCCTCCACGACATTCTCCTCCTCCTCCTCCTCCTCCTCCTCCTCCACCACCACCACCTTGACGGGCCATAGGAGTCCCTGGCCGACCATGAGCATCATCTCCCTCTCCGGCTATGGCTTCTTCGTCCTCCTCGCCGGCCACGTCTTCATGAACCGCCTGCTGCCTCTGCACATCGACGGCGACAGCAGCAACATCGGCCTCGCCTATATCGCCCACGGCTTTGCGCGCCATCCAGCCACCTCCTACCTCGTCTACGGCGGACTGCTGGCGGTGGGCTGCGGCCACATGGTCTGGGGCTGGGCGACGTGGCTCGGCCTCGGGTCCCTGGCCGGCTGGCGCGCCGACCTGAAGAGCGTCGGGAGCACAAAGAACCGAGACGAGGATGCGAGGCGCAGGAAGAGGAGGCGCAGGGGTGTGGCTCGGGGTGAACGGCACCGTAGCTGTCGGGACCTTGCTGTGGGCCGCTGGAGGGCTGGGGGTCGTGGCGAGGGGAGGTCGGATGGACGGATGGGTCGGGAAGGTCTATGATGACCTGTATGCCACCGTTGGCCAATAAGGAAAACGCAACAGAGAACATGTCGTGTGATGGGAGAAATTAGAGACAGATGAGAGACATACTTGCCATGTCAAGACATAGAGCACATTCTTCTACAGGGCACAAGGGCCACATAAGAGAGATTGGCTAGAGATAGAGAGATACCTGGCATATTAAAGAGCTTTGTCTTTTCCACTCTGCCAGAACAAGAGGTCATGCATAATACGCTTCAAATACAGTTGTTCTTGATCATATCAGAGGGGCCATGTAGATTAAGTTCTTGCCAAAAAAAAAAAAAAAAAAAAAAAAACTAAAAAAAAAAAAAACTATAATGCCCGCACCACTCAGCGCTGCATCTTTTGGCTTTTGATTTTCCCGTCCACCTGCCATCCGTATACTCAATGTCTCTCGTATGTGGGCAGGCCTGCGATGGGCAGTAGGCCAGTGTTCTCGCTGCATGCTTGGTGGAGTAGTCGACCATGTGCTATGTACTATGTACATAGTAGATCTGAGTGCGGTGGGCCTGGAGTGGAGAGGTCCAGTTAGTCAATCATTCCAACCATTGTACAAGCCGACCAAAGCCCCCGCCTGGAATTGACTTATCCTGTCCACATATGACGGAGACATTTAGGCATGCGCTTGCGCAGCTGGCGAAATATGATGGCTGACGGACGACCTTGTACTGCTTTGTGTATCCGTATACGAACAAGCTAATGACAAGCAATTGGATGCCCAGGGCGAAGGGGAAGAGACGGTGCCTGCAGTTGAAATTGATTAGGCCATGATCAGTTTCTCCGTACAATCATTTCTTGCGAGTGTCTGACACTTACTCTCTTGTTTGAATGCGCCATACAATTTTTGGTGAGGGACCTGAACTGCAGGCAATTACTGAGCAGCTGTGCCAGCAGTTCTAGAGGACAAGGACCAGGAGACTAGGACCAACCCCCTGCTCCCTGTCGAGTCGGGCAGCTTTGCACGTTAGGCGCGCGGTAGCCGGGGAGGGAGAATAGCGGTGACTACCTTAATGACACGGCCCAGGACGATCAATAATAAGGAAGGGGAGAGGAAAAAAGATGGTGATTAAATTAGCAATCTTGGGGGCCAGCTTGCACACGATGGTGGTGGAGGCCAGGTGCTGCTCGGCGTTGTAGATCGGGCGATGAGTAGGCCACCGTGCTGAGAACTATCGACGGCAGAAGGGCCGCCGAGCTGCCAACGGCCGCGGACCAAGCAATTCGGAGGGCTGGGAGGGTTTCTTGCAGGCTCTCCACCAGACTGAGACGCGCCAAAATAGAGGACGCCACAAGCCAGCAAACATGCATAAGTACCTAGTATGGACAGAGAGGGCGGGTGTTAGCGCGCATGTACATAGTATTGTACAGACTGTACGTGGTATGAACTCAGTGATATTATGTAGGTAACGTCCTGGCCATGCTTGCATGGCTGTAGAGTAGATAGAAAGGAGGAGACCCGAAGAAGAAGGGAAGAAAAGCCCTTACGTGATCAAAGCCAGGCAGGAGACGACTCCAATGATGACAATCTTCCTCAGGTTGCCCCCTCGCTCTGTAGTTCCTCAATGCCGCCATCGATTTCCCAGGCCGCGCCCACGCTGGATTGCTCGCAGGCAAAATCCAATCGCGATTGGTGGAAGTTGTTTTTCTTTCTTTCTTTTTCTTTTGCCGCCGTCGCAGGAAATAGCTGGCAGATCGACGCTCTGCAGCTCGTAAACAAGGCCGAATACATGAATTGGCCATGCTGTGTAACGAGTGCTAGACAAGGTAGAGCAGCGGCAGGTTGACAGTGCACAAATACTGGGCTGCTCTAGACCGCGTGATGGTTGCCGTGCTGCAGGCGGAGGCCACCGAAAAAGACCAACACGGGATCCTGAGTGGACGAGAGGTGTCTTGGAAACGTTTCATCAAAATATTAACGTGCAGAAGAGCAACA
Source organism: Immersiporthe knoxdaviesiana (assembly GCA_021117315.1). Classification (NCBI taxonomy): domain Eukaryota; kingdom Fungi; phylum Ascomycota; class Sordariomycetes; order Diaporthales; family Cryphonectriaceae; genus Immersiporthe; species Immersiporthe knoxdaviesiana. The sequence goes on from CP088214.1 coordinate 2,163,734, forward strand.
AGAAAAAGAAAAGGCAGGTACGTGTCAGCAGACGAGGAAGAAAAAAAAAAAAAAAAAGTCCCTGTCACCCATTCGAGCGAGGCTTGATCTAACCGGATCAGGGACTATACTGGCATCTCCGCCAAGACAGCACTAACAGTGTGCGGTACGTACCGTAACGGCCGCCCTCCTTGATGTCGAATGCAGCTTGTCTGAACCATCTGCTGGCCAAAACGCAGCATGGTGAGCTCAAAGCCCACAGAAGCATTTCTCGCGCCTACAAGGAGGTTGCAATTGTGACAGCATAGGATGAACACGAAGAAACCTGAGAAGTGGGAATAATGACAAGGCTGACGGCAGTGCCTGACTGACCAGCTGTTTATACATACTGTTATTAATGCCTGACATGTGGACATTCTTGGTGTTCAAATAACCAGGAGGAAAGAATGTCAGTTACCAGCCACTCTCGGGCTCACTAGCACGGTCAGTACGAGAAACAGTGCGAGGCCTCAGGGTGATTTTGATCGAGGCAGGAAAAAGCAAGCTGTAAACGTACATGCAATATATGCAGGATACGCACGGACCAGAGACCTTTACAATAAGGCGGCTACCTGCAGGGGAGGCGAAGAAGGAGGCGGCATGAGGGAGGCGGGGGGACGCAAGGAGGGGGACAGAAGGACGGGTCTGTCTGGCCCGCCCACCTTTTCAAATGTCCATTTCCTCCCTCTGCCTTCTTTTTGTTTTCCTCTCCCCCATCTACCAAATCTTCTGACCCTGCCACCCCACAGCAGGGCCTCTCTCCTACTTGTCTGCTTTTCTCTGCCTTGTCATCTGCCTTTTCTCTTCAATACCAGAACAACAAAACATACTACCAGCCGGCCAGCCAACCTGCCATCCCACCTCAGCTTCTGCACCTGCAGTACCAACCTTCACCATGAGCTGTTCTGAGGAGCCTGACCAGTCCATGGCAACCCCAGACGGTCTCAACGAGCTCCAGACTGAGACCAACACTGCGCCCGCTGCTGGTATCACTGCCACGGATGCTGCCGCCACGGAACTCCCGACTCCTGACCTTGAGGAGGATTGCTCTGCCATGGATGTTACCACTGCCGACACTGAAGAGGACTCCGCTGCCATGGAGGTTACCTCTACTGATCCTGAGGAGGACTCATCTTCTGGCCCACAGGCCGCCCCTTTCGTTGACATCATCGATGCCGACTGGGATGGCAGCGTCGCGATGGCTATGCCAGCTCTTCTGGTGCCCTCCGCCCACCCACCCTCTCTGGAGTACGCCAAGGTCTTCTACCACAGACTCTCCGAGAGACACTTCCGTTTGGCTCGAGCCTACTTGGAGGCTCACGAGGACGAGTACCGGTACGCAAAGCACAGATTTACTTTGTTGCTCCCCAGCCAAGCCTCAGCCCTCTTTCTCTCGTCTCGTCGTCAGTCGCTTGACCTGATCTGTGATCTCTCTGCTGACACCTACTTACCACGTGTGCTACTATAAAGCTTCAAGATATCTGGCAACTGCCTGGTGGTCAAGATGGAGATCTGGCCTTGTGAGGTATCCTGGAAGTCGCTGGCCAACGTGCTTCAGACCCAGCGTCTTGAGCTTGGCCAGCACAGGGGCACGTTCGTGATCTCACCTTACATGCACGACTTGCAGGTCGACATCAACTCCAAGAGAGAGTTCGACGAGAAGTTCTCTGGCCCCGTCGCGACTGCCCGGCCCGAGTTGGGAATTTCTCCCACCTCCCGCCAGAGATCTCCCGAGGGAACAAAGACTAGCTTCATTCTGATGTCCGCTCGTGGACACCAGTGGAAGGACTTCTATGGGAAGATCAAACAAGCCATGCTCTTTCCTTGGGTGCTGCGCCTCCCGAGCAAGGTCCGCCTGGCCATCGTCATCAAGGGCCCTTCCGTCCAGGACCTTCATCAAGGCAAACGAAAGGTCCATCTGGGCGTCTGGAAGGTGGCTGATGCCATTGGTGACCTCCCCACCGTACGGTCTCTGTACAACAAGGTGTGCCCGTTCCTTTCTTTTTTTTGTTCTGTTTTCTTTTTCCCCCTCATCCTTCATCTCCTTCTCTCTATTTTTCTTTGTCTGATCTGAGGTCCCTTCGGTTCCTGGAAAACACTCCCGTCTTCTAACATGCTATCTCTCACCCTTCTCTGGGAAACAGGTCATTCGTGAGGAAGACGGCCGTCACTGTGTCAGCTCCAACAAGTCCATCACCATCAAATGGCGCGACTACCTTGACCCCAACATGCGGGCCGACGAGGAAGAAGAGGGCCGGGTCAGCCCTCTGGAGGATAAAGTCATGACCATCCCCGTGGGCAGCCTCCTCTGGGTGATGGAGAGGCACGAGCGTGAGCTGGCCCTGGGCTACCACGAGTTCCGCGATGTCTTTCGTTTTGAGTGTGCCACCGACCCCGTCAACAACACCAACTGAATGCCTCCACTTGGTAGTTGGATGATGCAAGTCTAGTACACAAGACTCAAGTAAGTCAAGAGGCCACTGCAGAGGTACACAAGGTGGTGGGATCAATAGGCTGACAAGATACATTATCAGTATCTCGGTGTTGAAAATTTCAGGGCCTTCCTGAATGGGACACAGGGAATTTGGTGATCTAACTGAATGACAATAAGGACCTTGGGAGGTTAGGGGCATTAAGAAAAAGAATCTATGGACCTGATCAAAAGGGAAGAGGAAATGTCACAACACCATACAATCACATCTCGGAATGATTGAGATCAAAGCCCACTTGGCATCTTTGTGGTCCCTCCTCCCTTTTTCCAGATAGCTACCACTTGTTACTTTCATAGTAGGAGCTAGACAGACAATTCACACTGGTTCATGGAATCTTGCAGGCTTACTTAGCACCTGTGAATAATATTGTGCAACACCTGGTGATCTGGATTGAAAGTAGTGTGCAACAAGAAATCAAATCAAACTAGACAAACCCTTCCTTTCCTCTTTAAAAACCTTATGCAGATGATTGCCGTCGTACTCTCGAGGCCCTGCTCACGAAATCATTATGAAACATTCTCGCCGACCAAACTCCACCCCATCGACGCACAAACTCAGACCTCCATCCAACGACGGTCCTGCAGCGCCGAGAAGATGATGCGCAGTGAGTTCTCATTGGCCATCCCAGCGTCCATCATCCACGTCAGAGAGGCGGAGTGGGGGTTGAAGGGGCTCGAAGCCCACTGCGGCGGGCTTTGGTAGGCAGGGCCTATAAGGGCGTTGTAGCAGCCCCTGACGTGTGCGCCGAAGTCGGCCATCGTGATGCGGACATTGTTGATTATGGACGCGATCATGAGCCTCTTGTGGTCGTGGTCGGCTCCGCCCGTGAGCACGTAGGTGCCGACGGTGACATTGGGGCCGGCAAGATAGTAGGCGGGGCATTGAGCCACCAGGCGGAGGAGGGTGACCTGGCTCTGGTGCAGGATAGAGTGGCTCAGGAGGCGGGGGTAGCCCTCAGGGCAGAGCTGGCACTTCCAGGACGAGCAGATATGATCTGCCACGTCGTGCAGGAGCTGCATGACCTTGTCGAGCCCCATTGTGTCGGGGTTCTCGACAGCCTCCTCGAGGCGTTCGAAGTAGATCAGGGAGTTCTGCGGGCACCAGCACCTCTCGTGTGGACGTGCTGCTTCGTTGCGGACCTCGCCTTGCCTCTGAGCACCCGCGCGCAGGAACACGTGGAGGTCGAAGGGGACCTGAGGACGGCCAGGCAGCGTGGCCAGGAGATGGCCAATAGCAACATTACCACTGCTCATCTGTGTTGACTAAGGGGTCAGTTTTCTCTTGGTCAAGGACATGAAGTGGGACTTCGCTTTAGCAAGATATGTACTCACGGCTGGTTGGCTGGACATTCCGTCGTTGCTGGCCATTGTGGCGACGTACTTGGTGATGCGTGTGTGCTCGATAACGCGAAGCGTACGCTCGATACTGAAGCGCGTTGCCAAGGGAAAATGGAAGTACTGCAGGAAGATGATGACACTAAAGGAAGATGAAGACTCTGCAGGGAGAAAAAGAAAGAAAAAGGAGAGAGAGAAAAAAGAGGCTCTTCTGGACAACAAGATTTGCTTCAGAAAAGGGACAGCTCTGCAGGAAGAGGAAGTAAAGAGGAACAGAAAGGCATTAAGGCAAGCAGTATAAATAGTAGGGTAGAGCAGTCTCTTGCTGCCTGGAAGAAGAAAGGCACATTAAGAAAGCACTAAAAGCAAGTTAGCAGGAGAATTTGCAGCACACCCTAACATTACTTACCTTTCTAATCTTATTGTTCTGCTAACTTTATTGTCCTGTATATTTGAATCTAGAAGATAATAGATACGAAGAGAAAGCTCTAGATAGAAGATAGTTTAGCGAAAGGGAAGGAAAGAAGAAGAATCCAGAAATCTGAAGCTCTGAATATTGTCTAGGCTGAAGCCAGTAATTCACTGAATCCCTTAAAAGCTCTGAATTACTTGAAAGCTGAATCACTTCAAAGCTCTGAATCACTTAAAAGCTAAGTTACTTTAGACCTCTGAATTACTTAGACCTCTGAATTACTTAAAAGCTCTAAATATTATCAGAGGAAAAGCTGGTGTAGCCTTTGGCACAAGCTAAGGATTATACTTTAGAGGCTTTTACACAGCTATCTTATCTTCTAATAATACAAAGAAGTTATAAGTTACAGTGTAGATGCAAGATCTTCACATCAGAAAGCCTAGAACTTATCTAAGAAGAAAAGTCTAATAGCCTCAATTCGATGTCAATCTGTTGTGCAAAATGGGCGACAGTGGAGAAAATGTCAATTGTTGGGAAATCACCCCTAAGTCTAGCAATGTGGAGGAGAACAGGAACAAGAAACCATCTTTCTAATTCTATTGTAAAATCAAAATCGGAAGAATAAATACCATCCAGTGACTTCATTGTTCAAATCAATGCTGGCGTCTTGTGCATGGTGAGCAATGTGGAAAGGAGTGTCGATTGAAGAGAACTACCCCCTGGAGGGAAAACGAAACAAGAAGAGAGGAAGAGGCGGTGGCAGATAGGCAATACATTGTCTTCAATTTCTACTTGGAGTCCACAGTGATTTAATTGTTAGGTATGGCATCAATGATTGCAGAGATGGCGAATAAGCGAAGATGTATGCAAGTGGGCCCAAAGACCCTGCATCTTTGCAGATACAGCAATTGATCCTGGTTTGTAAATAGCTTAAATACTTTGGTGTTTGGACAATATCTAGGAAAATCTTCTTTCTCTCTTCTACTGCTTGGTTTTCTCTGCAGAGAAAGTGCTCTTGGTGAGCAGTCATCACCACCTGGGACACCACCACCTGGAGTTTGTTCCCCTGTCTGCCTTTGCATGGCCCGATTTGTGCTGTCTCCGCCGCAATCTCCTTGGATTCCCCGCAGCAACAGACCGAACCTTGGGAACGTAAACACGCACACACGCACGCACGCGCGCACGCAAGAACAAGCACCATGGCATCCAAACACCACGGATTGCTGAGCTACAGCCTCTCCTGTTTGCTGCTGCTAAACAATCTTGTCACTGCCAAGGGCCCCTTTCTGACCCAGATCGACACTCAGACATGGGTCCTTGGTAATGACTTGTGGAATGTCACCGAGGGGCCCAATTATGCGACCAAGCTGTACTCATCCATCCTGCCAGGCGAGGACCTTGTGGGCACAGCCTATGGCCACTACTCTGACATTGGTAAGCGGGAAGGGGGCGGGAAGAAGGGGGATGGGCAGTCTCCAATGACCTTGTCGACCTTGATCTGTGTGCTGACTTGGAAACGTTTCCTGTTGTCTAGGCGGCAGCACCCTTTTGGAGTGGACCTCAGCATCCATCGTTGCCTCCGGCGATGACTACATCGACATTTCCTTCTCAGCGACCGAACTAGACCTGCACTGGGTGATCTTTGACGACCTCCAGGGTGCCTACCAGTATGTGGTGAACAAGGCCACGCCCTGGATGGAGATCCTGCGCACGCTGTGGCGTCTCAACCCGGACATCTTCCTCAACGGCCGCACCAACATCAAGGACGACATCCTGCCCCCTTTTACCTGTATGCCAACGCCACTGAGGTCCAGGACGAGACCTTTGAGCTGGCCAACGGGACGTGCATCACCAAGTACGACTGGTCCAACTTTGTGCGGTACAGGGACTTTTACGGCGTTTATGGGCCCGACGTCGTGGGTTCGTGGTGGATTCACCCTTCTACCGAGTACTTTACCGGCAACCAACTGAGCCAGACATTGACGGTGAGTCCGGTCATGGTTATCAGCCTACATTTTGACTCCTTCATTAACAGTATTGTACCCAAAACAGGTCCATCGGGAGTCGTCAACAGGAGACTCGGTCCAGCTCAATGTGTTCCAAGACACGTCGCACTTCCGCGTGGGCAACGATACACTCGCCCCAGTGGGCAAGATCTGGGGCCCGTGGCTCTGGTACCTGGTGAGTTCTGGGGCCCCTAAATAACTTGTTCACCTCTTGCCCGTCTCTCGGTAGATTCCAAGACTTCTGTCGTACCCCCTTTGGGTCTATCGTCGATCGACCTACCACACGACCATTGTGCAGATCGTATGTCTAACCCAAGTTTTCCCTATTAGAACAACGGGTCCAAAGAGGACGTGGAACAGCGCCGCCTCCAAGAGCTCGACAGTTTCCCTTACACTTGGCTCAACGACACCGCGTACCAGTCCCGCGGCGACATCACGGGCACCCTCGTCCTGAGCGACGGGCGTCCTGCTGCTGGCGCATCCGTCTTTCTGGGCGACACCGACACGTCGATCCGTCCGCTCATCCAGGGCACAAACTACTACTACACCACCCAGGCCGCCTCTGACGGGTCTTTTTCCTTTCCAGAGGTGCGCACGGGCTCCTACGGCCTGTACGCCTGGTCGAACGGCGGAGAACTGGCAGACGTGTACACCAACGTGACGCTGACCCCTGTCGACGTGGAGGCAGGGCAGACCACGGCCCTGGGCGAGGTGGCATGGGCACTCCCCTCTGGGCGCACCGAGATCTTCCGCCTGGGCGACTTTGACAAAAACGCCACCGAGTTCGTCAACGGCGGGCTTCCCTACCAGTTCAACATTACAAGCCTCAGCCCGGCCAATTTGACGTTTATCATTGGGGGAGTCGGATGTGGCGACGGACTGGTACTATGCCATCTCGGCCCTGGGCACGTGGACCATCCAGTTTGAGGTCGATGCGGCGGACCTGGCGAGCTACGGGGCCAATGGGACGGCGCTGCTAAGCGTGTCGCTTGCGGGGTACTCGCAGAGCCAGGCGATGGACATTGATGTCAACGGGGACCTGCTGGGCTCTCTGAGCGTTGATGTCCTGACCAACGACCCTGCGCTGTACCGGTCGAGCAGGACCAGTGGGGAGTGGCGGTTCGTCCAGTACGAGATTGACCCTGCGCAGCTTGTTGCGGGCACCAACACCATCGGGTTTACTATCACGAGATATACGGAGTGGCGAGGGTTCATGTGGGACAGCATATTTTTGGAGTGGCAGCAGACCTAAAGGGGAGTAAAAGAAGGAGAAGGAAGATGGCGTTGTTCCACTCAAACTGCATGATCTTGGTGCAATAATGGCCCAGGCAACACTTCAATATTGGGTGATGGCAAGGTTCTGGTCTAACTCCTGATGGTCCATATCCGTATCTGATAATCTGTTCCCTTGCTTGACCATGCCCTTTGATTATTACCATTGCGATGATGTGCCTCAACTTGCAGCCATGCATCCATTTTGTCTTCTGACTGATCCATTCTCAATATGACTCTGCAACTACCTGGACTTGATCGCTTGGTACTTAAGTAGCCAGCATAGCTCCTCTTCTTGTCTTCTTCTTGTCATCCTCGTCGCCTGTCAGCATGTCTTTGGATGTTGATGCTCGCTCGTCGTGCTCAGTACTACTCGACGTGGTCGCGAGATGTGCAACCCGCCGTGGCCGGCACAGAACAGCGACAAGGGTTGATGATCCGCCGATATGGAGACATTATCTGCTGCCAGCAGATGATGTTCAAGGTGTTGGTGTGTCGATGGCTGAAATAGCCTTCGGTCATTTTGTCGTGGTCGCTAAAGCTCCATTGTGGGTTATACTGGTGGGGGAAGTAGGTCATGAGGGCCGTGGTAAAGACTATGTTCTCGCCGTGCAACGCCCGGTCGAGACGCTGGTGGATGCAGACAGGGTGCAAGGACGCCATCTCGAAGATAGTAAGGTAGGACCTCACCCGCTCCTGCGCCTCAGAATCCTCTGGTACGTTGAACGGAAAACACCTCCCGTTGTGCTTGAGGAGGAGTTGAGCCACACGTCGGGCGCGGGGGCCGAGAACCGTGTGACGCAGAATTGCGCGTGCTTCGTCAAGATGGAGGGAGGGACTGGCCTGGCGGCCAAATGTCGGTTCTGCCGGGCGCTGTGCCGCAATAGTCCATCTGGAAGCATACGTACCAGATCCAATCAGAGTGTGGCCGGTGAAGCAGCTCCAAGGCGTCGATGTGGGCGATAATGGAGTCAAAATCATGGGGTTGTGGTTCAAGGAACCGCTCGATGTTGAACGGTGGGCCTGACATTTGAGTCCGATGGTAATCTTCGGCGGTGGTGAGGATGTTTATCCTGTCAAACTCAGAGTCTTTTGTTGGTAAGGGTGGATTTCCAAAGAGAGAATGTGTGGAAGCGCAGGTGCAAGGTTGGCAGAACGCGGAAGTCAACAAGCCAGGAGGAGAGGCAGAGGAGGCGATATAAATAGTATTGTAGACGCAAGATCTGGCTGCGCCCAGTATGTGGGTGATTGCTAGAAGAAGAAAAGAGTTACTTACTGTGTGACTTGGGAATAAGTGATTATTACTCGCTGTAACACCAGGTGCAGTGTCTAGTAGTGGACATCCTGTAGTCACCTTTTCCTCTCTTTCGAATAGGGAGACAAGAGAAGAAGGATACGTACATGGCTCTATTGATCTCATGACTCGACAGATTGATTGCTTGGGAAAATATGATGTTTTGTCGCGACCCTGCTGCCGGAGGCGAGGGGATACAGGCAGCCTGATCACCTACTGGACTGCCTCACTGGCCATCAACATTTCAAGCGACCTGTATCTTGGACCACTGGCTACACAATCATGTGTTTTCCGCATATGTTGTTATTGTTGTTGTTGCGATTATTACTATTATCATTACTATTGCTATGATACTCTTATTTCTTTGGTGAGGCTTCAATAAAGACTCTGACACGGGGGCGGGCGGAGTGGGCGGGACACTGCGGAAGGGCACCTGCAGATGGTGAAGAGGGGCCCTCTTCCTGGGGAAGTTTTGATCCAATAAACATGTAATTATATGATAAATCCTCTAGATATTTAACCATAGAGAGTAAGATTCTAATTTCTCAAGCTGGAAATGCATGCGAGGTGCCGCACCAATCTTTACGACCATGCCCAAAGGTGACGAGGTCTAGCTGCGCCGAGCCGCCATCTATCCCATGATTTGCTGCCAACAGGCATGTCTGACCACCACCACCACCGACCGCCTTTTCCTGACTGCACAAGCTATGGCTGGGGCTGTGTTGCTTTTCTACACCCACACCAGCCAGCGCCTTTCTCGATACAGCACAAAGGTGACCTCCTCCATGCCACCAGACACGCGTCACGGCGGGTAACGTGGAACAAATGGGGTTGATTTGACCACACACAACTTGACAGACGGATCTGGAACACGACGACAACACACAGGAAGGAAAGGTGAAGTGTGACACCCCACATGTTCACAGGAGGATGGTTCATTAGTATAAGAATCCCTCGGCCTCTGCCTCTGCCCGTTTTTCCTTCCTCCCTCTCCCTCTTCCTACCCTCCTCCCTCTATGTCCCTCTCCAGTCAGTTCCCAAGAGACCTCTCTTGCACTTGGGTGCACCCACCAGACTGATACCCCTACATAACAGGAGAAACCGTTCAACGTACTACCTACAAGCACCCAAACCACCCACACAAGATCTTGAAGACAATCGTCCTCGCCATTATTTAAGCCACGAGCATTCGACACTTCCTAAACATGAGCAACACTGGAAACGGTGCTCCCGCAGCACCTACACGAAGGACGGCAGACCAGGAGAAGATGGATCGCGATGCAGCCATCAAGAACCTCAGCAGTGGTAACTATGCTGACTGGCCCAACGAGGCTGGAGTAAGCCATCTACTCCGCTTCCAATTTCCTTCTAATAATTAGATCTGACAACCCTGTTCATATTAGTTCACGGACCTTGTCGAGCACCGCGGCCCTATCAAGCTCGCGGTCAAGGGAACCATCCCCGCCTGGGCAGCAGGCTCCTTGTTCCGCAACGGCCCTGGGGGTCGCAAGATCGAAGGCGTCAAGCCTCGGCGTGGAGGGAGGAGGAGGAGGACAGGCTGAGGATGACACCACTGTGCACATCTCGCACTGGTTCGACGGCCTCGCTCACCTGCACCGGTTCGACATCACAATCTCGGACGACAACAAGGTTGAGGTGTTTTACTCGTCTAGGCGACAGGCGGACCAGTTTGTCAAGGCCGTCCAGGAGAAGGGATCCTACGGCGATGCCATCAGCTTCGGGCAAAAGGCAGACCCCTGCATCGGCATCTTCGCCAAGGCCATGATTTGTTTCAGGGCGCTGGACCAGGACAAGGAGGCCGTCAAGTACGACAACATGAACATCACCGTGCTGCCCTCCATGGACCTTCCAGGTGTGATGCCTGGTAGCAGCAGCGGCCCCTCTTCTTCCAGCGGTCACCGCGGTGGTGGTGGTGATGGTGGCAACAAGGCAGTCTGGATTTCTTCCGACACATCTGCGCTGCGCGTGGTGGATGCTGCCACCCTCGAGCCCATCGGCAGCGCGGTCAGGCAGAGCGAGCTGCACCCGTCGCTGAGCGGGGCCCTCTCGTGCGCCCACGCCCAGCGAGACCCCAAGACGGGCGATGTGTTCAACTACAACATCCAGGTCGGCCGTCATGCCACCTACCGAGTCTTTCGCGTCTCTGCTTCGACCGGAAAGACCGAGATTCTGGCGACCATCTGCTCCTCCGACCTGCCCCCTGCCTATATCCACAGCTTCTTTCTGAGCGAGCGGTTCGTGGTGCTCAAGGTGCCCAGCACGCACTTCGGCATGATGGGGCTCAGCGTACCCTGGAAGGGAAACCTCGTCGAGGCCATGGAGCCCTTTGACGAGGCTAAGGTCTGCAGGTGGTACGTCATCGACCGGCTCTACGGGCAAGGAGTCGTTGCCGAGTTCGACACGCCTGCGGGCTTCTTCTTCCACACCGTCAACTGCTGGGACCAGGTCACAGAGACCGGCGAGGCTGTCGATGTCTTTTGCGACCTCGTCGAGTTCCCCAACCTGGACATTCTCCAGATCTTCTACCACGATGTCCTCCTCAATATCAACAACAGCGCCGCCAAGCTCTACGGAGACGAGGCCACCACTGCCAACACCATGAGCAGCCTCGTCAGGTGGAAGTTTCGCGTGGCCCTCCCCACCGCGTCTTCATCTTCGTCGTCGTCACCATCGCCATCAATGACAACCAAGAAGACCAAGCCAGCCAAAGCCAAGCTGCTGCTTCGCGGACCCGAGCAGGTGTTTTCCATTCCCGCGCCGCACACCGGCGAACTGCCCACCATCAACAACCGATACTTCACCAAGCCCTACCGGTACGTGTACAGCCTCCTGCAGAACGGGAAATCCACCTTTCTCGACTCGATCGTCAAGACGGACACGGTGACGCGGGCGGCCGTGTCGTGGAACAACCCTAATGGGGACACGCCGTCCGAGGCCGTCTTTGTGCCACGCCCTGGCCCTGGCCACAAGGACGAAGACGACGGCGTGCTCTTGAGCGTGGTGCTTAATGGATTTACTGAGAAGAGCTACTTGGTGTGCCTGGACGCAAAGACGATGGCGGAGGTGGGCCGGGCCGAGATGGACTTTCCCGTAGGCTTTGGGCTTCACGGCTTTCACTGCCCAGCCTAGCCGGATCAATGCCTTTTTGGCTTTTGGTTTACATAAATAGCCGCCGATGTGATCATACATAGGGATGACTGACAGATGAGATGACATTACCATGATGAATTTGGGCACAGAGCAGCCATTTGTCCACAGTAGCAATGCAACCTCTTGTATCTTTTCTTGTTTTTCTTTCGATCACGTCAATATGCTTACGGTGACTAGTAGAATCCTTTCTTGTGTCTAGAGTATCGTTATGTAGGAATCAATCCCAAAGCAGGCAATAGTCATGTGATCTAGCCTATGGACATCCTCATCAGCCTGCCCTCCACAACTTGGGCTGAGAGTTGCAATATCATAGCCCAAATAGGAATGAATGGAAGCTTTATTGAAATAAAGTACCCTATTTAGCTATGTGGGTGGTGGGGGATGGTAAAGAGAGGAGTGAGGAGATTTCTGCTTTTTTTTCTTGGTCAGCCTTGGCCCTGCTCTTGCCCCAGGAACAAACAGCTACAGCTAATTTCTTTGTGTCAATCTGAATCTAGATATAGATAGGGGGAGGTCTGTTGCCAGGTGCATGCCAGGTGGCTTGCTACAAGAGAGATAGGATCAGCTGCTGAAGCTGCAAGGGATGTGAGGGAGGATACTGCATCGGTGGCAGTCGTCTGATCTTTTCTGCACAAATCACTTTTTTTCTGCCTTATTAAAGGCAGAATTTTATTTACACCCTGCACAGTTGCTCCTTCCTACAGACACAGCAATCAACAAGCACGCGTCCTTTTCTACCCTGCGGCTCAACCTTCTTCCTTACACCTCCAATTTTGGACCATCTCAACAGAGAAAAACCAACAATCAACAAGAGTGCATCGGTCTTCTGGTGTGTGCTACAACCTTCTCCTTACAAGGACAAGTGGAACCTTCTGGTCAAAGAAGCCCAGCATATATCAGCGATGAGCTGCTTTCTTTTACCCTGTGCTGCCTTTTCTTCTTACCCTGTGCTGCACTGCAACCTTGTCCCTTGCATATCCAAGATCAAGCCACAGAGCAGAAGAAGACTTATCCATCAGCAACTTTGCGTCCACACAGCCAAGTAAGTATCGGCTCTTGCTACTCATTTGCAGCAGAAGCACTGGGAACCAGTGTTGGTCTCTTCTTTTCTAAGCTAGCCATTCTGACCTCCCCTTCTGCAGTTCTGACCTTCAGGCTTCGAACCAAACTGCCTTTGTCTCCTCCCTCCTCTCAAGCGCAAGACTCCACTACCCTGGGCCAAGAATTCTTCCTCTGAGGACAAGATTAAGCACTGGAGCCCCAGAGCAGGAGAGGCCAGCTATCATCAACAACACGTCAGCTGTCAACAACGCGTCTGCACAAGCAAGTATGTCATATCCCATTTTCGTCTTCCCTGCATACTATACACTGCAGAACATCTGGAAATTAATATTGACCTCTTCTTTACCAGGCCAGCCTTTTCAATCTTTCCTCTACTGCATTTCTGACCTCGAGAGTTCAAGCACTACTACACAACAAGACCTCCCCACCTGTTGCGTCGAGGCTTCGTTATGTCCTTGTTCTTTGGCCACCCTTCTGGACCATCCATCCAATTATCCTTCTCTCTATCTCCCTTTCACTGTGCGTTTCTATCCAGCTCTCCTTCTTGAGAACAGAAGACCAGAGCACGAAAAAAAGCCACCTGTCTCCTTTGAGGAATTATCAGGGCAGGACCAAAATCTACCTACCCCTTCCAAAAACAATCGCGGAGTCACCACCCCCCTCCCCCACCAACAGTCAGGACGTCTACTACATCAAACAGTCAAATTACTCATTAGGCTGATGAGACCTCTCCTTCTGCCTCTTCCTATTTCACCTCCGCCAGGGCTCCCATCGAGTTTCCCAAGTTCGATTTCCTCCCTATAGAGTTGCAGCACATTGTGTGGGAGAGCGCAATCAGCTCGCCCGTCGAGGCCGTGGAGGAGTTTTCCGCTTCTATATCTGGGACACCACGTCCGTACTTCGAAGACATGGGAGCCCTCGGCGGCAGTCACCCAGGCCGAGACACTGGAGGCGGTCAAGGCATGCAACGCCCTCCGACACGCGTGTCTTGACTCCAGGAAAGCGACAGACGAGGCAGCCCACCTGAGCATGACAACCACCCGCCTGACAATGACAAATATCAACGACAGCGGCCGGCTCGGCGTGCAGGTCCAAGATATATCGGAACCATGGGAGCATCACACCGTGGCGGAGGCACGGACTGGGTTTGTTCTGCACTTCAGGCGCGCTGTCTATATCTCATGTCTGGGAAGAAAAACTATATTGAGTGACGCGAAAGAAGGAAGGAAAGAAGGAAGAAGAAAAAGAGGAAAGCCAGCTAGATGGCTGAGGCTATCTAGAAAGCTGGGCAGGTTCCTGGCAATAGCGCGCAGACCAGGGCCAACGAGTCACTGGCCCTCGCACGTCATGTATAAGCGACCGAGTGACGGACGTGGCCGGCGTCTTGGGCCCTGCCAACCGGCGGCTTATTAGGCCCTGCCAGCCCGGGGCACGCTCCGAATGTTTCAGCGGAGGCATCGCGTGATGCTTGAAGCCGAACATTGATATGGAGGACGACACTGACACCCCCTACCTGTCCGGTATCAAGTATCACGCGATGCCTCCGCTGAAACGGCTCCAAGACATGGAGCACCTCTCTGGCGGCGAGAAGACGATCCGGCGCTGGCGCTGGATGGGAAGAAGAAGGGCAGTGGGCAGACAAGACAGGGTCAGGTTTTATTCTTCTCTCCCTTGTTTTTCATCGCCCAAAGACAACCTCACGGATGTGACAGTTGGAAGTGTGTTTGTAATCATCATGGCTATCAAAGACTTCAACTCAATCCCATATTACGTTTACGGACAATGTGGCTTGCACCGTGACGAGACAAACATGTGTAGATGATGATGATTACAAGATGCCAGAGGAAGAGAAAAGAAAGACAAAAAAAGAAAGAAAAAAAAAAAAACAAAGAAAGGAGGGCGGGAAAGTCTTTCTTGCCCTGGTCAGCATGCGTGCTTTTTAATTGCTGACTATGGATGTTGGAATGGACGTCTGCGTGGAGGCTTGACTTTAGTCTGACTTCAATCAAAAACAAGACTTTTTGGACACAGGGGAGGGTAGCAGGAAAGATTGCTGGGGGAAAGAAGAGGAAAAGGTGATTGTTTGGATGAAGCTGATGGAGGGTTTATTTTGGACTCTTCCTCCGTCAGTACCCGGAGAAACTTGGTGTTTTCTGTGGCATTGGACAAGCAGGAGGCACACAGAGGAGTACTTTGTGCAGCATGTGTAAATTAAATCAGCCTAGGGAATGCAAAAAGTATTCTTCGGTGCCTAATACTTCACACCTTGCAGGATAATATCAACGAGACAGACATGCCAATCCTGTCATCTGAGAGTGATGTGCACACCAGGCCAGCCTCAGGAAGACTGCTGCGGAAGACCTGGTTCAGAGACCCCCTCCCCTTTAAGAAGTCGAACTTTCTCGCCTCCGCATGAAGTTAAATTCCGATTCTCAAGTATGAGAAGTAACATGGACTTGACATATCTTTGTGCACGCCGTTTCCCTGCGCGAGACCTTGTCCCACCTCGAGTGACCCTGCGGAAAACTGTTCGCGGGGAGTAGGGCCGAAGAAAAGAAAGGATTGACTGCTGGAGCAGTGGAATGTGTACACCTGCAGTGACTGGATCCCCTCGAGGGCAATATGCGCTGTATTTCGCTTGGTACAACGGAGGACTCCTTACAGCATCAGCGCATGTGTGGGGGCGGGGCCTGCGGCACTGGCACTGCTGGTAGGCTCACAGAACTGTCGTCCCCACTGAAGGCCAGACATTCTCCAGCGGCTTCTTCCACCACCACCACCACCACCACCCAAGCTCTTCAGGAAGCCCGCAATGTCTCGCCTACAAGACGTTGTTATGACCGAGAAGAGTATGTTCTGTTGGACCTTCCAAGCGACAGGTGTTAATTGCGCTCCAAAGCCTTTCCCCGGCTCCCCTCAGCCACCCCCTCATCGTCCTCAGAAATGGCCCCCAACACGGACCATGCCCAGCAGCAGCAGCAGCGAGAAAACCACGAGAAGAACACCGCGAAGGAGCGCGTAGAGAGCCTGGAAGAGCGCAAGCCGAGATAAGCCAGTAATACGACCCCGAGTTGTCCGAAAACACTATCCAAACACCGGCAGCCTCGCGAGAAGCGCAGAGATGTCGCCAGCAGCACCCAAGAGATGGATGGCCCAGACATGTACCCAGGGGCTCCGGAGAAAGATTAAGGAAAGAGGATACGCGGTCTTGAACGTGGAGTCGCCAGGCCACGAACCCTCGACTTCGAAACCAAAGCACAACAGTGAGACCACTTTGATGAGGACAGCTGCGACGAATTTTTGGCGGATTATCATATATCGTGGTCCACTTGAACCACCATACGCCTGGCGCATATGTCTGAAGTGCAAGATTTGGGATTCGTGTTTGACTCCCCGGATGCCCAGGTGCCCACGATTATGGATACAATCCCTCCACCTGCGATGCTTGTCCTTGAGGACCGTTGGCCTGAAGACCCCGGGGGTGTCGGGAAACTGCTACACTCGTCTACTCGAGGGTGTATGTGTTTAAAAATATCAGTGAGTACAGCTCTGGAAGCCGACCAGAAGTTCCGTCTTTTGTCTCTGATATCCTCCCTTTTCTGACGACAACACGACAACAATTCCAGCAGCCTCCTACTATCCAAATAGAACACAACCTCCCTCTCCGAAAGCCTACGCGCGACGTGCACCACGAGTGACAAATCCCTCTCCGATATCCAAAACGAGACCCCGACGGCGGTCCCACGAATTGTACAGTGACTTCCAAACGATCTTTACAAGGCCTTCACACAGGCACAAAGAGGTTTTCAAAGGGGCTATGCCAGGCCCAGCCCAAGAGACAAGAAACAGTGGTCCACCTCACCGTCCTGGAAGTGAACTCGGTAGAGTGCGAAACTATATATGTTGACAGAGGCTCAGCTTGCTACAAAGGAAGTTAGTCCTCTGGGTCATGGGCTCAGTGTGGATATCATGGGTGGATCAGAAAGAGGATGCCTCAACCCCATTCAACACCAGACTGTAGATTTGTAGTGTCAATATTCCAGTTGGCTCTGAGGAGCACTCCCTCGCTCGTCCTCTGGAGGCTTGTAGCTTTTTGATCGCAGATGCACAGGACAAATGTATCAGTCTGGTGGTGTCGTGTCACACAGTCTTGGTCCAGACATGAACGCTGACTGTTGATGTTGCATGAGTTACATCAGCTTTTCCTGCCCCTGTTTCCTTTCTTGGCCACTCCTTGCTTCACCCACCCTTTCTCCAGGTCTGCTAGACAAGGCCTAGTGTTCTGACCACAAGTCCAAGTGTGCAGTCTAAGCAACTTGGACAGTTTGACTAGGAGACATACTGCTGCTCCAAGCTATCTTACTAGGACACCAAGTTCTGGCCTACAGGGCCAAGCCGTTTTATTTAAAGTCCTAAGGTCCTTTTCTATAGATCCTAGTGGTGTCACTAGGGGGCAGGCTGGAGTGTCAGTGGCCCAAGTTCACTGACCAACTCACCAAGCTCTCTTGCTACTGGACCAAGCGGCCTCCACCTGAAGGCTTAGTGGACTTATCTAAGGCTGTGGTGCTCTCCAGGGCACTCAGCACCAAAAGTCAGAGGACCAGACCCACTGGCTAGGACCCCAGGCCTTCTGCTAGGAAACCCCCACCCCTCTTGCTATGTTACCAAGCTCTGTTCTAGAAGCCCAAGTACCTGGCTATACTGCCTAGCACTCCTCCTAAGCTGTCTAATGCTGGAAACCAAGAGACCAAGGGGTCTTACTAACTGTCCAAGCTGTCTTACTAGGTGTCTTTCTAGGACAACAGGTTCTTGTCTAGGGGTACAAGACCTTCTCTTCAACACCAAGCAGCTCTTCTACAGCTCCTGGTACAGGCACTAGAGAGCCTGACACTGACACTAAGAATGGAGACATGGCCTATCGTCTAGGAGGTCTGGCGCCATTCCAGGAAGCCTAGAGCCTTTCTAGAAAGCCTGGCATACTCCTTACAGGACATCCTCAAGTGCCTAGTGCCATACTCAAGAGACATGTGCTAGATGACCAAGTGTCACCACTTGGAGACACAGCCGCTCCTCTAGGAAGCCTGGCGTTCTTGCTAGGAATCCTAGGACCAGTATTAAAGAACCAAGCTCAGTGGCTAGAAAGGTGCCAGGGAACCAGATAAAATTCTAGACAACCATGTCATCTGGCCAGTGGCTCCAGCATGTCATGCACACTTGGTTGCAAGGCTAGGAAGGATTAGGCCCAGTGGGACCACTCATGAGACCACATAAATACTTGGTGAGATCCCCAACATGTCCAGTGTACATGAATTTGGGTGACAATTCCCTGATCGATGGGGGTGTCAACAGCAAGGCTGGCAAGGCTGACAAAGGCTGGCCAGTGGTGGTGGTGGTGCCAGTGTCTTCCCTGCCCTCCAGTGATCCCCGGCCCTCAGTGTGCCCCCACCTCCCCCTTCAGTCTCACTGAACCAGGACTCGGGCACCGACGCACCAAAGACCGGACGAAAGTCAAAGCAATGCGACCCCAAAACCCTGGCCACGATGGCCTCCTCCTCACACCACGTTGCACCAGTGGTGAAAAGCATGGCCTGCCCAGGTGGAAAAGCAAGGGCGATATGTCCATGATTGTGAAACGTCAAGCAATGCTGGGACGGTCCAGGACGGGTAAACAGGGGGCGAGACCACCTGAAGTGGGCCTGGATGATGGGCAGACAGGTTTGCAGACTCAGAAAGATGAGAGCGCCCTCGTCTGAGGGAGCGGCTCAGCAGGTCCCTTGCGCTGAGATGGAATACGCCCAGCGAGGGCAACAAGGATGAGAAGGGGCGTTGTTGTTGGTGGTCGTCGGACTGAGGAGTTGCAAAAGCCGTGTTGGTAGGGGGTAAAGGCTGCCCATGTCACTCTTGGGCTGTGGCCTGGTCTTCTCGATGGCACCAGCGCGAGGAAATTTGAACCTCAGAGCAATGGGCAAGGGCCTCGTCGACCCCAGCATGCCTAAGTGCCCTAAGTGCGGCGAATGGCGGCAGACGAGGGGCCAACGACGCACAGGATCAGGATCAAAGACCTGCCAGATGCATGTCTGTCTGAAATCAAACCTCAGTGGGTGATGCTCTTGTACTGTGATACTGTGAGGCATCTCAGGACCCACCCACCTGCATCCCTCGTCCTGAGGCATGCCACACTGACTACCAGAAGACCACCACCGGCGGGCGAAAGTTGCCTTGGCTAGGTAACAGGGCCAAGTGTGTACAGCGTGTCCAGAATTACCTATGGAAGAGACGAGATATCTGGAAGACCTGATGCGGAACCCCGAGCTTTTCTTGGCATTACCAGGGCCATGGAGTTCTGCAGATGTTGCTGGCCGTCCTGGGTAGTCGAAAGTCCGGTCTCGATGCAGGGCCGGGCCGAAAAGGCCGCCAAAACCGGGGAGGCTTAGGGAGGGACGGTCGTGGAAGTGGGAGACACGTAAAAGAGAGACGTGCAAGAATCAAGTGGAACTCGGAGAGCCCTGGGACTGACACGACCACGGATCGAGTGGACGCCGAAGAGGGAGAGGACGCCGGGTGGCAGGCAGTTTTGAAATCGAACGCGGAGGCTACACGAGACTTAAGAAGAAGAAGGTGAGAGATGGAGACAAAAGAGATGAAGGAAAAAAAAAAAAAAAAAAAAAAAGACACCCTATTCCACCTACTTGTGGTCTGACGCCCAGCTTGAGACACCAGGGCTCAGCTCTTTTTCCTTGCACTCATAATCAGCACACATATGGAGTAGAGGGAGAGACTGCACAGGCAGCTCTAGAAGGATGTGTTTGGACTTGATATAGCTAGCCAAATCTAGATTTTCGCCGAGACCTACCTCGATGCATCCCTGAGAGGTTTTCTGGGTTCTTGGTTATGCCAGCCTTGTACCTAGTGTTGAACAGAGCCAGACAAACTGTGCACTCCTCTGCCATGTTCAAGTCTAACATAAGAGTCAGTAAATCAGGCTGCTGGTCCTGCCGGTCTTATGATGTTCAAGATGTGGCCCAAGAGGAATACATGATGAAAACAACTTGAGTCTAGTTTCCTTGTTCTAAAACTGCTGCTTTTGTGGTTTGGCTGTGTTTGGCTGTCTTGTATTTGGTTTGGTAGGGGTAAAAAAAAAATGGGAAAGGGTCCTGTGTGTACTTTGTACTGAGCATGGCTAGGGCATTATGGTTCGGGGCCAAAAGCCCATGCAGGACACCCAGAAAGACATTATCAAACCAGACCAGCAATACTATACCTCGAGTAAAGTGTAGGCTTTGGAATGAGATATGACGGCATCTGCATATACTTCAGGTGCTGAAGTGAGACAAGGCTGGGCTGGCCTGGTGAATTCCTGGCAGCTCATGTCCTACAGTCAATGGTCCCAGCAGCGTGGATCAGCTAGCAGCAGGAAGAATCGATGATGTGGAATTAGGACCAAACAAAGGAAATACTAAGTAAGAATGGTAGGATCACCCTACCAGTCATTCAACAGCCAGGGGACCTGATCATCAAGGATCATGTTTCCCAGCCACCAGCAAAGCGCGAACCAAAACAGACCAAATCAAGGCACAAGCAGTCAAGGGATGGATGGTCTTCGTGGGAGGGAATCCATGCCTGACGTGGCCTAGCAGGTTTCGTTCTCCAGCCGGCACTGGGGCAGTTTGGGGATAGGCCTGGCAGATTTAATGCTGTAGAGTCTACTTTCTTTTCCTGCACCGGAACACACAAACTCATGTAGACAGTACCCACCCCAGCCCACCTGAACAAGGGGTGGCTGGTGCACACCAGGCCATCCTCTCAAAGCAGACACGAACAAGGCCGTCATACTCTTGTTTTTTTTGGGGGGTTGTTGCCCTTTTCTCCCTGAATACGAGCCTGTGGCCATTCATTCATTCATTTCCTCCCTTGTGTCACCTCTTGTTTTTGTCTTCTGGCCTTTTCTTCTTCCTCTTTCAACTGTTTTTTTCCCCTTCTTCTTCCTGTTTCCTGTTGTACAAGGACACAATTCCCCCCTCCCGATTGAGGCCTGGCCCCTCCTCCACCAACCTCTCCACCAAGGCAAACCCACCCACTGTCCCAAGGCCCCTCCCCAGAAGATCTCCTCGAAGCTGCGGATAAAGTTTGGACCCACAGTATAAGCATCAACTGAAGCCTAATCGATGTGAAGTCAAAGAGAAGAGGAGATACATATATTGGACATAATCTCCTCTCGACATCTTTCTTTAGTTCTCTGTCTGTCCAGTGGTGTTGGTGGTGTTTCGGTACTCCCTCCCACATAATCATTATTCATACCAGGACTCGGAGAGGAAGTCCTCCTTCTCTGGCGATTATCCACCTTCTTCTGCAACACAATATTCCAAACAAGTCATGGCCTCTCCAGGCGCACACCCTGACTCCGCCTTTCGGCAATTACGAGCAGACAGGAGGCTGAGCAGGGACAGCGCAGGTGCAGGTGTAGGTACAGGTACAGGTCCAAATTTGGCTGGATTGGGGGCCAGTAGGGGCGGCGCATCAGCACCAGCAACAACAGCCACAGCCACAATAAGCAGCAGCCCACCTTCTTACCAACAAGCACAACAGAGACACGGCGCTGCTCCTCTTCCTCCTCTTCCTCCTGCCACCCAGGGATCTTATTATCCTCCTCTAAGCAATATCACTCCAGGTGCGCATAACTCCTTTTCTTTCTGAAACCCCTTTCTGCCTCCGGAGAGGGCGCGTTGCAGCCATCGCTTGCTTACAATAACAAACGCTACAGGGAGACACGCAAGAGACATCGATTACGCCGCTTACCAAGAAGCCTTGGACGACGACAACAATAACAACCACCCTCCAACTCCTCCTCAGCACGCCCATCACCACCAGATGCCACAAGCACAAGCATACGCACCGGAACAAGACGCACAAGACCGAAGCCTACGCCCCGGACCGACACCCTACACTGCTGGAGGCCCTGGCGACAGAAACTCCCGCTCCAGCACCCAGCAACTCAACACCGCCGCCTTCCCCATGGGTCAAGCCGAGCCTGGCTACGGGCCGTACTCGGACGATCCATACCGTGGCTACTCGGGTTATAATAGCAGCATCATCATCAGTATCAACAACACCAACAACATCAACAACCACGCACCCTTCGGCTATTTCAACCCCGACGAGATCGACGATGACGGTGACGACGGCCTCGAGTATGGACAGCAGCAGAGAAGAAGCATGCTAAGCCTCGGCGGAACTAGCAGTCGCAGTGGCGGGCATACTGGAGGCACAGCTGCTGGTGGTGCTGCTGCTGGTGCTGTCGGAGGAGCAGGCGGAGCAGCTGGTGTTCTTGGAGGCCTGCTGGGGTCATCATCAAGAGGTGCTCGAGACAGCAGCGGCCAGTACAATGCTGTTCAGGGCGGCGGCAATACAGGCTACCAGGGAGGTGGTCATGCTGCGGAGAAGTCGGCGTGGCTCGCCAAGCAGGGCTCCAGCGCAAAGAAGTGGCGCTGGATCGTGGGCCTGGGTGTCGCAGCCCTCGTGGCCCTGGGCATCGGACTCGGTGTCTATTTTGGGGTGGTCAAGAACCGCTCGTCCTCGTCTTCTTCGGGCTCAGGCTCCTCGGCAGCCGATGACACTGCCGCCAACGGCAACCTGGACATCAACAGCTCCGAGATCAAGAAGCTGCTCAACAACCCAAACCTCCACAAGGTGTTTCCCGGCATCGACTATACGCCCATCAACACCCAGTACCCAGACTGCCTCTCTAATCCGCCGTCGCAGAACAATGTCACCCGAGACCTGGCCGTCCTCTCGCAGCTGACCAATACCATCCGCCTGTACGGCACCGACTGCAACCAGACAGAGATGCTGCTGACCGCCATCGACCGTCTCGAGATGAACGACACAATTCGGGTCTGGATGGGCGTGTGGCTGGATAACAACGGCACCACCGGCGACCGCCAGCTCGCGCAGATGTGGGACATCCTCGACACGTACGGTGACAAGCCCTTCGAGGGCATCATCGTGGCCAACGAGATCCTGTTCCGCGAGCAGATGACCGTGGCCAGCCTCAGCACCCTCCTGTCCGACGTGCGAGACAATATCACGGCCAAGAGCATGTCCCCTGCCCGTTGCCACCAGCGACCTGGGCACCGACTGGACGGCGGAGCTGGCCGAAGCCTCCGACTATGTCATGGCCAACATTCACCCCTTTTTTGGTGGCGTCCCTGCCGACAAGGCTGCAGCCTGGACCTACTCGTTCTGGACTGACCAGGATGGCGACTTTTTCAAGAGCGACACCTCCAAGAACATCATTGCCGAGACGGGCTGGCCGACGCAGGGCGGCACCGACTGCGGCTCCGACGCGGTCACAGACTGTACCGACGGCGCGGTGGCCAGCATCGACGGCCTCAACCAGTTCATGAGTGACTGGGTGTGCCAGGCCCTCGAGAACGGCACCCAGTACTTTTGGTTCGAGAGCTTCGACGAGCCCTGGAAGATCGTCTACGACAACGGGACGGAGAACTGGGAGGACCACTGGGGGATCCTCACTGTGAACCGCGAGCTAAAGGATGGCGTCAAGATTCCAGACTGTGACGGGAAGACGGTGGACTGAGAGTGGGGGCACAGCAGTAGAAGTCAGGGTCATCTTCTTGTGCACCCCATCATTAGTGTATCTGTGTGTGTTTGTGAGAGTGTACATGTACTTGGGCTGATACATTGTAAGGATTATTTGCTGGTGGCGTCTGGATGGAAACCTGGGAGGAGGGCATTACATGAATTGCATAGGATGTCAGACGACATGAGTTATTATGAAAGGATTCTAGTTCCAGGAATTAAGAGACAACAGTTGGTATATGTTATGGAGGTTTGCATGTCGATAATGAAAAGGGTCGGCTAGATTTCAAATATATCCCATACCCATAAAAAAGAGGAGACAAGTGTGTGTGTGTGTCTGTGCAGTAGACATCCATAAAGCAATGCTATTACGACGGCGATTTGGAGGTAATCATTAAAATCTTCACTGAGGCACCAGAAGAAACCTTGGATGATGAGGTAATGATATTATCTGATTACTGACTTTGAATCCTTGTAAATGAAATCATAATGGATGGGTCCCTTGGTTGACCTGTCAACCTTTGCAACAAGCATGCACTTCAGTAGTGGGTACTACTGCTCTCAGCCCTGCACCGAGGGAGAGGATGGTGGGGAAGACCATCAAAAGATAAGGAGAAGGAAAAGAGGGTAATTATAATAATACAGGAGATTGGGAAATGAAGAAAAGAAAGAAGAAGAAAAAAAAAGGAAGGAATAAGAAACAAGATTCCCAGGCCCAGAACAGCTCAGCCAGAGAATGCGCTCTGCCGCAGCCAGTCCAGGAGCGTTCCGCCGACCGAGATTGGATCCTCGATGAAACCCCAGTGCCCTCCCTCATGTCTCGTAAACGAAGTGCGTGATGACAGTCTGTCCCGGAGGACATCAGTCATCAGCTCCTGCCTGCAGAGGTGGTCCTCGTCGTAACCCACGTAGAGCAAGGGCACGCGCAGGACTCTGTTGTCGAGGTTGTCGTCGCCGTCCTGATGGCCCTGCACCATGCTCTTGTAATAGCAGACGGGGGCCTCGAAGCCGTCGCGCCGGAACCTCTCGACAAAGGCCTCCTTCATCTCCTCGGTGGCGTAGGGGCGCCGGGAAAAGTTCCAGCCGGCGCCGCGGGTCTCGAGGGCGGAGCGGAGGGCGCCCTCGACGCAGAGGAGGTCCTCCCAGACCTCGGGCGTGTGCAGGGCGTCGAACAGGACGTCGGCGTTTTCGCGCATCAGGCGCGGGGCGTCCTCCTCGTTGAAGAACTTCCAGTGCCAGTACATGGCGCTGCCGAACCTGCGCAGGGTCTCCGCGTTGGCGGCGTCGATGTTGAAGGGCTCGGCCGTGGGCGGGATGTAGGTGGTGGCGAGCAGGGCCACGCCCTCGACGCGGTGCGGGTAGTGGTTATACAGCGCCTGTGCCGTGCGCGTGCCCCAGTCGTGGCCCATGGAGACCACCTTCTGTACCCCCTCGGCGTCCATGATGTCGATCAGGTCGGCGGCGATCCCGCTCATCTTGTACTGCGCCGGGTCCGTGGGCTTGTCACTGCCGCCGTAGCCGAGCATGTCGGGGGCGATGACGCCGTAGTTGCGTTCCGTAAGCCGCCGGGTGATCAAAAACTCCCATACGAGGGCGGAGTCGGCAAAGCCGTGCTGCAGTAGGATCGTGGCCCTGCCTGGTACGGCAGGGGACGAGTAGTAGTTGTAAGTGTAACCACGGCTGGTGCGGATTGTCTTCCTGTCGATGTCGTCCATGGTGACACCAACATTGTTGAACTCAGCCATCATGTGGGAATCAGCCATTGTGTGTGTGTGTGTGTGTGTGTGTGTGTTTGTTTGTGATGTGAGAGTGTGGATGTGTGTGCTTGTATCTGTGTTTTTTTTTTTTTTTTTTTTTTTTTTTTGAGCCGTGAGGGGGGACGGGGGTGAGATTTGCGGCTTTGCAACGTGTTCTGCCGCTGTCTTGAATTCTTAAGTAAGCAGGCAGGCAAAGAGAGACAAGAGAGAGAGAGAGAGAGATAAGGAGAGAGAAAAAGAGAGAGAGGGAGAGAGGCGGACACACATATTTATATGTCAAAACCAAGTGACGAGCAAGCCGGGAGGGAATCACCCCTCCCTCATCATCCCTTGCAAGTTTGTCGACGCGTGTTCGTGCGTCACAGGCGGTGCCGTGCCGTACTTTGGCTGCCGGTGAGCAGTGCTATCGTATGATGAGTGAAACGACCTACCATTATGTGAACGAGGGGAGGGCAGCCCATGGTGTGGCCGAAATTGGCACATGTGGCGCGCGGAGGTTTGCTGAACTGTCCATTGAGGTTGACGGGTTTTCTCCGTTGGTTGGCCTGGTGTGCATGCCGCCCGGGGAGGCACCGCCGTTTCCGATTGATGTACAGCAAAAAAAAAAAAAAAAAAAGAAAGAAAGACAGAAAAAATAAAGATGCGGGGCCCAATATGACCTATCATGTTAGACCCTTTAAAAAAAAAAAAAGAACATTGGCTCCCTTGACCCTCCCTCGGTTTTCGGTATGTGGGAAAGCCTGGGAGGGGGAGGAGGAGGAGGAGGATTCAGCTGCATATTTTTCATTCTGTACTTGTAAGTTGTATAGTAATGTAGTATCAATGTGAAACAGCGGTTGCGGTGCCGCCTCTCCGCCGGCTCTTGGAGGGTGTACGGAGTATAAGTGTTAATATTAACTTGCATATTCTGGTGGTGAGCTCTAGCAAACCTTCACAACACTGTTCACAAAGCGTACATAGTACCATCGCTACTGTGGTACGCTGGAGTAAAAATATCGTCGTCAGACTTTGCCGGGGGGTGGTTTTTCTTCTTTTTTTTTCCCCTTCCTTTTCTTCTTTTCAATCTTCAACCGAACCCCTCCCAGGATTCAGCGGGAGATTGTGGGGCCATGGATTCTGCCGCCCAGAGGCTCAGCCAGGGGCAGAAAGAGAGCATATCCGTACTCTGGTACATGCAACATGGTAAAATTGGTTTGGTACTGGTGGGCGGGTGATGGTCGGGGAAGAAACGGCATGGAGAGGGAGGGTTGTTTTCTCCCTCGCTCTACATAGTACTACCGTAGTAGTACTTTGTCAAATTTCACCCACACCTGTGCATATAATGCAACAAAACTTG
The DNA here is from genome assembly GCA_021117315.1 of Immersiporthe knoxdaviesiana. Taxonomy (NCBI): domain Eukaryota; kingdom Fungi; phylum Ascomycota; class Sordariomycetes; order Diaporthales; family Cryphonectriaceae; genus Immersiporthe; species Immersiporthe knoxdaviesiana. Next base: position 2,190,484 of record CP088214.1, read on the forward strand.
CCGTGGGTGGTTCTTATCAGCCATATTGTGCTCGCTTACCAGCCAGCCCGACTACAAGAGGGGGAAAAACACGATGTAACGTCCATCTCCGTCCCTCCCTCAGCCAGAAGTGCTGCCTGTACGTACCGTGTGGACGACTACTGTGTACAACTACTGTGTACGTACCTTGACGACTTGTCATGGTTTCCAGGCTGCCCCTCAAGGCTTGCGAATCTCTCTCTCTCTCTCTCTCTCTCTCTCTTCCACCCCCTTGCTGTCAAGATCCCACTCTTCTCTCTGTCTCCTGCGCCCAGGGGTGGATCACAGGAGCTCACCCAACCCCTCCTCTCATCATTCTCCAACGTGGATGACTTCACAGTACTTTAACCGGACATTATTTAATAAAAAATAAACAAGAGGGCTGTCAGTACCTCGCTAGCCCAGGCTGCAACGCGCCACGAAAGCTTCTTCTTCTTTCCCCTCCCTCGCTCGGTCTCGTATCCGCTTTTCCTGATTTGTAATGCCGTCATTGACCAGCTTATCGCCGAAACCTCTCAAAGCTGCCCGAGCTGCCCCTCACTGCCGTACCTCTTTTTCTTTTTCCCCAAGGCTTTTGCCAGCACACAATAATAACGCGAGAACACCAATTTCCCTTTCCCTCTCGTTTTTCTCCTCCACTGTCCGACAGTATTCTTCCTCATCAGCAGCAGCAGCAGCAGCAGCAGCACCAACAATAGCCATGTCTTCTGCTGTGCATCCCACTGTTCGCACGGCCTACGAGCCAAAGAACATGAAGTTCAGATATCTGGGCAATACTGGCCTCCAGGTCTCTGTCTTTTCCCTTGGTGGCTGGCTTACCTACGGCGGTACCCAGACCGGTGACGTTGTAAAAGAGTGCCTACAGGTTGCCTGGGACAACGGTATTGTATGTACTAGAACGCCCATTCTGTTCCTCTCTTCGTTTTCTTCGCCATCTTTCTTTAACGGTAGAAGAAGAAAAGACTGATTCCCTCTCCAAATAAAGCAAACATTCGACACCGCAGAGGGTTACGCCAATGGCGGCTGTGAGGTGGAGATGGGCAGGGCGCTCAAGGAACTAGACTGGCCACGTGATGAGTACGTGCTCACGACCAAAATCTTTTTCGGCACTGGGCGCAAGGAGCCCAACACGCGCGGCCTGTCGCGCAAGCATATCGTCGAGGGCCTCAAGGCCAGCGTCAAGCGTTTGGGCCTGGACTACGTGGACTGTGTCTTTGCTCATCGCCCGGATGTGGGCACGCCCATGCTCGAGATCGTCGAGGGCTTCACCCAGGTGATCCGCAACCTCAACCTGGCCTACTACTGGGGCACCTCGGAGTGGAGCTCCACCCAGATCAGCGAGGCTATCCGCCTGGCCGAGAAGCACAACCTGGTCGCGCCCGTGGCCGAGCAGCCGCAGTACAATGCCTTCCACCGTGAGCGGTTCGAGGTCGAGTACAAGCCGCTCTTTGAGCAGTTCGGCTACGGGACGACGACGTGGTCGCCCCCTGAGCAGTGGGCTTCTAACCGGGAAATATAATGACGGGATCCCGTCAGAGTCCCGCTTTGCTACCAACACGGACTTCTTCTCCAACACCATCAAGAGCCTGCAGACGGACGAGGGCAAGGCCAAGATCGAGAAGGTCAAGGCGCTGACCAAGGTCGCCGAGAGGCTGGGCGGGAACACCTCGCAGCTCGCCCTCGCCTGGGTCCTCAAGAACCCAAACGTGTCGACGTGTCTGCTCGGAGCCAGCCGGCCATCGCAGGTGGCAGAGAACTGCAAGGCGCTGGATCTGCTCGACAAGCTCACGCCAGAGCTTATGGAGGAGATTGAAGGTATCCTGGACAACAAGCCTAAGCCGGCATTTGATTGGGGCCGAGCGAGATGAATGGAATCACGCAGGGGAAATACAATACGAGATGATGAAAGGAGACATACACGAGCATTGATCTCAAATCAACTCTGTTGAGATTGAGCATTCTGGTCTATCCCTCTTTCCTTAGGCCGAGTCAGTAGATTGGATTACTTTTCTCTTTTATTCTTCCAGTTCTCTTCCATCAAATGTCAACAAAGTCCATCATGGTTCCTCTGAACACCTTCGCCTTGTGATACTCTTCAGCCCGCCGTCTCCAGGGCCGGCAGACTGTGAGCCGCTGCGGGGAATCTCACAAATGTGCATCGTCAACATTATTTCCGTCGCCACGGCTCGAAAACCCCCTCCTTCTTGTCTTCCCGCTGCTGGCAGGCGAGAACCTGTCCTTTGGTACAATTCCAACATCTGCCCAGCCCAGCCCAGAGCTGATTTGCATTTCTGACTAAACACATCAACCTCAACTTTATATTCCTCGGTCTCTGAGATGCCACAGTTCAAGCATGATAATTTTGTCCCGAGGATGCCTTCTGTCTGAGGTCTCTTTTCTTCTTTTCTTCTTTCTTTTTTTCCCTGCTGACTCTGATGATTCTGACAATGGTGAGGTACTTAGGGCAGTGGAGCCTTACTAACAGAGACTACACTGGGACCCAGCATGACGGTGTGGCAATTGCGCAACAAAGGCCTCTCCTCCTCTCCTCTTCTTTCTCTCCTCTTTCTCACTCCTTTCTGAGGCTCTGCCCAAAGCACTCAAGAACGGCACCTTGCAAAACAAATGCCCAGCAGTCGAGGCGGAGACATGACCAGCTCGTGACTCGTCCTCCGACTCCTACCGCCCGTTAATAGTCCTGAGGACTTGAGCAACCGAGAGCGGGCATCCTGATCAATATCTCTATGAAAGAAACTTGTCGACCGTCCTCTCTAATTCTACGGTGAAAATAAGGACAGGTCGAAGGAAATGACGAAAAACAAAATACAAGGTCCTGCCGCTGCATCGTCGGAAAATAAAGAAACAGTCGTGCAGGACATATTGTTTGGGGGGTCTCAACAACCTTATGGACGTTATGGCCGGAGACCTTGGTAGCCAAAAGCTGTCGGCATAATGAGGGCTTTCTGTACGTTGATAAAGGACCTTTGGCAAGGGATTCGGCCCAGCCAGCCGGCCCTTTGTTATACTTTATATATGTGTCTACAAATATAAGCAGCGCCTCGTCGGAACCAGGGTAGACAAGAATACTCGGTGGGTACACCTCTCTCTATCTGACAAAGACAAATCTCAGCAATCAATAAAACCTCTCATATTTGGCACGCGTCATTACGCCGCCCCGCCATGAACGGCCCTTGTGTGGGACAACCCAAAGCACACGACAAGAGCTCCACGGGGCTTGCTCGGTTTGCCAGACACGGCGGTCCGGATCTCTGCCATCTCCGTGGGGTAAGAAGGCGCACTTTGAAGGTGTTGCTGTTTACAAGCACGAGAGTTTGTACTAATTTAGCAAAAATATTTACAACACAGTATCCTCATCCCATAAACATGCCGTTCTGTCCGAGCCCCCAAGTCTATGGTGCACAGTCAGAGTTGTCCCGCTCTCCTCCGTCTACCGACCCAACAACTGATGCTGTTAACACCCGGAGCCTACAGTCGTCTGCATACAACATCACTTTTGAACAACACCTGCGCGACCACGAGACCCACACCGAGGGTTATCGGCCGCCAGGCAGGCTTCATTCAGTGCCGAACAACCTGGATGAGATCCACCAGGTGCTCTCGAGACGCAGAGACCCCCTCTCGTCATCTCAGTTCGGCGAATTAAATCTAAAAGACTTTGACGAACGAGACCGTCAGGTCGTCTTCGAGACAGACCCCATGCGGTTGATCGTCCCTGTGCTGTGTGGAGATCATGCCGCCGATATCCCAAACCAGCAGAACGTCATCTTTACTGAGCTGGAACCAGTAACAGACAACGGTGTCACAAGACCAAAGCCCGACTTCTTCGACGGGGCTCAGCAGCAGGACATTCATCCGAGCGTTCGCAGCCGCGACAATAATAGCAGTCTTTATAGACAGATTATCCCTACCAAGCACGTCAACGTCCCAGTCGTGCCCAACTTCTTCCTCGAAGCCAAGCGCCCGAGCGCTGACCCTGCTGTGGCAAGGCGACAGGCCTGCTATGATGGAGCGTACGGGGCTCGCGGCATGCATAGCCTGCATAACTATCTCAGCGGCAAGCCTGTCTTTGATGGCAACGCCTACACCTTCAGCTCCACCTACTGCGACGGCCAGCTCAAGCTGTACACCCATCACATCGTCGCACCCACTACGCCGGGAGGTCAGCCTGCATACCGCATGACCAGGCTGGGTGCATATGCCATGCCGAATGACCGCGAGACCTTTGTGAAGGGCGCTGCAGCCTTTAGGAATGCAAGGGATCTGGCGAGGGTATATCGAGACGGCTTGATCCGGGCGGCCAATGCAAGAGTGCCGTCGCATATGGGTACCCCGTCGTCGTCTAACGGCTCTTTTCTCATTTAGCAGCAGCAGGATAAGTGCACGCTACGGAAAGCCCAAGACCTGACCCACAGGCAAGACGAGGGCAGCAGCCGCAAGTGTCGCAGGGACTCGGAGAATTCTGCGGAAGGAGAGAGGGCCCGCGGAAGAAAAGTACGCGCGACGTAGGAGCAGGTCGAGGCCGAGGAAGGGGTGGGAAAAGAAAGGTAGATGAGGACCATCAAGCAATCATGTGAGCAAGTCGGAGTACTTGGACGGAATAGTGGTTTGCAAGGGCAAGACTTGGGCCTGGGCAGAGTCTATGCGTGTGGCATGATAAGATCAACATGCACAACCACGAAACGGCTCACGAGCTGTCAGTGTCTAAATAACCATTTCCGTACTATTGTTCAGCTTTCTGTCCAAGACCTTTTCCGATCCGTAAGACGCGATCCTGCGCCCGATTGCCAGTTCCTGATTTTGATGTAAGTTGCCTGCTGAGAATCATGGAAGCGCGCCTGGCAAGTCCTAAGGCTGATTTTGTTTGACCACCCTCTAGTGACGCCTCTCTCTTTCTCATTGAGTCTCCGCTCTGTGTCGTTCATCAAATTGGGTTTGAACGCTGATGTGTGCCCTTTGCCCTCGCCCCATCCTCACGATTTTAGTTTTCTCGCCCTTCAGTCACAAATACTTGGCCTCATGCATAACAACAGCTTTGACTAATCTTCTGGATTTACTCCTGCATTTCGTCTTGTGGCTCATGATGTCTACGCCTGAGAGTGTCAAAACCCTCAGGGCCCTCATCGAGCTGTGGAGACTCAACCGTCAACCATAATTCCATCCTGTTCACTGCATATACGCCCCCTCACGGCAGGAGATGATATTCTCTCACATCTTTGGCTAACTCGTGAAACAGCAGCCTGAAAGTTAGCAAGGGACCCTAGTAAGGCGTGAGCCTTGATTCATTATCGCATCATCCCAACGCCTACTCTCCATCTCGTCGAACACTATGCAACAAACAACAGATCTCTCGAGATGAGAAACAGAAGGGCAGGGATATTTGGAGCTGGCCGAACTATGAAGCGGAGGTATCGTGTTACCTTGAGGTCTCTTTCCTCCATCACCAGATAGAGGGAGCCTTGTCAGCCTAGCTAAGCATAGACAGGTCTAGATGAAAGATGGCGGGCAAGGCGGCTGCAGGGCAGGGTCGTCGCGACTTGTTTCCATAGGCTGTCAGATATCATTGCTTTGACAAACCTAGCTTTATTTTACAAAAATAAAAATAATATACAAAAGCCTTTATTTTCTCATGCATTATCCTCGCCTTGCAACTACTAATGAATCCCCAGTCACATCAAGCCATAACATCCATAACGTTCCTCTTATTTTGTGAGAAGAGAAACCCTTGGTTGCTTGTCTATCCGGTAAATTATTCCCTAGGCTGAGTTTCTCAATATATCAAAAACGAAAGAGAAAAAAACGACGAGAAATCCGACAGCCGCAGCTCTCAAAGCACATATTACCATGCACTGCAGCGCTCATTCTGCAAAGTTTTCCTGCTTACCATTAACAATGCCCACAAATCATCTTTGACAAGGGTGATTTACTAATGAAATCTGCTAGCTTGATGATTGCATGTTTGTAGCTAGATACAAATACAAATCTACGTCCTGTATCTTATCATTTTCTGTGGTTGTCTCTGTTTCTCTTTCTCATGCCGTTGTGTCTTGGCCACAAATAAATTTGCTATGCCAGTCTTCGAATGCTAACGCCCCAGCCTTGATATATGGCCTCACTTGATGCTTAGAAGAGGGTTATAACAATCAGGTGGCCTAGACAAGTTTGCCAGAGAGACGGTCCGGGCACACCGCAACCATTGACCCAGGATTTGCCTGGAGTTCTGTGCCAGCCCCATGCACCCCACCAACAGTTACAGCTCCATCAGAATGACTGGATACGCTAGCAAAAGGACATGGACTCGTCCGAGACCTATCTGAAGGATATCTGCTCCATAAATATCCCCATGCAATATATTCGACCCGAACCAACAACCTAGGGAGCTCTGATGGCAGCTGCTACTGCCGCGATTGTGGGGGCCGAGCTTTGTAAACATTCGTCTATCATCCACAAGATCTACAGCAGCATCCTTTCGTTGCACCATCGACCAATCTCTTGGGGAAAAATACGCAATTAACTGTTGTCGAGAAGCAGTGTCTGCAGGAGGCACAGCGAATCAAATCGATGGCTGACCGAGACGTCGAAGTAGACGATTTCAAACTTGTTTATTGACCTGTTGCGGGACACTTAGCAAGCTTGACATTGTGGCTAATGCAAACCTTTTGCAGAGGATTCTGCCAAATGATGCCCGAGAACAATGATAGAAGAGGCATATTTGTAAATATGCTACAGATCACCTAAGATCGATTATAGGGGCGATTGAGAACGAAAATGAGAAATGTTGCAATGTCTCATATTTTTGTCGAAATGTTCTATCTGTTTGTTAAAAAGAAGAATATTGTTAGCGGTGTCGAAAACTTTTGAAACCCTCGTGTGGGAAAGCTTCCTACTCACAGCTCTTACAGCTCTGAGAGTCGACTCAGTCTTTTCTCTCCAGCTCTGCCACGGGGCTTACAGACACTCCAGACTGACCCTTCTTCTTACCACCGCGCTGTTGTCGTAGCAGTCTGTTCTTCCTCCTTGTTACGAACGAGAACGACGATGGCGATGAGCTCGGCAGGCTGTTGAGGAGGATGACGACGAATAAGGTTATGCAGAGCGTCGGGAGCGTCCAGCGGGAGCTTTGGAAGTCATCCAGGGCCTGATCGTTGAGGCCAACCAGGCCCACGAGGGCGAGGCCCAGGCCGATGAGGAAGTTGGCGAGGGCGCGGAGGGCGTCTAAAAGGGACCAGGGCTTGGTACGACAGATGATCCATAATATGTTCATGAGGATGAGAGTTAAGCCGGCGCAGACAAAGGTATATATGGTCTTTGGAACAAGGAAAATTGGTTACCAAATAGAAGTGAAGATTGGCCCATAAGCAGAAGGGGGGCACACAACAACTCACCACCAGCTCGTGTCGGTCCACGTTCAGCTTCTTCACCTCATACTCAAAGGAGGTCGCGTTCCCATCCCACTCGACTTCCTCGAGCGAGTCTATCTCAAAGGTTGCCATCAGGGAGTTATAAATAGTATAACTCACCGTGTCTATGGTGCGGCCAAAAGTCGCCCAAGCTTCCGGGGTGGCCCGTTGTGCTTGTTCGTCAGAGACGGAAAGGTTACCCCAAAACACGAGAGAGAGGTTTTTCAGGTCGTTCAACGAGGAGGTGTAGTCCGCCACTGTGTAGAGGCTCTTGGGTGGGAACGAGGTGAACAATTTGTCGGCGGCCTGGGTCACAATCTTGATCACCTCGGTTCTCAGCTCCGCGGGCGTGGTGGTGTTGTCCGCGGCGGCCGTCTCCTCGTAGATGACTTCCCTGCTAATCACGTGGAGAATCTCGTCGATCTTCAGCCAGACAATCAGCTGGGAAGACCCGCCGACGAAGAGGATGAGGGCCAGGTGGAAGGGAAAGTGGAACAGGGCCCAGGTCAGCTGCTTGAGGGATGGGAGGTGGGCAGCGGGCTGGAAATCGTTGTAGAGCATCCATACGAAGTAAAGGGTGCTGACGGCCGATGTGACAAAGCCAATGATCGCAGGGGCTGATGAGGAGTTGTAAATAACTGGTCAGCCCTATTGTGTATATGTATGTGGATGAAAAGAGAGGAGAAAAGGGGAGAGAGACAGAGAGGAAGACAGGAAGAGAAAGCCTTGCACACCACTCACTCCAGTCGTTGGAGTTGACCACAAGACTCGCAACTGAGTGACAGATCACCACCACGCCCTCGCCAAGGATAATGAACGTGAGCAGGACCATGCGGTTGAGCAGATGCGTGTCTCTGAAGCTCAGAACGTCAAACACCAGGGAGAGCCCAATGTTCAGGATGCCCTCCACCAGCGCGAGGACATACCAGGCGACGTAGGCCAGGGTGTTTTGACCGCGAAAAGAAAACGTGAGGCCGATATAGATGATGGCACAGGAGAAGTGGACAGAAGCCATGATGGCGAGCGGGACTTTTGTCCTGGAATACCCCCTGACGTGCCAGATGACGGCGGCATACTGAATGGAGAGGATGAGGCGCGAGACGGCCAGACATACGGACATGGTCCGAAACGTGCGCTGGCTCTGGTTCTCTGGGTGAAACTCGCTGGCAACCACGGCGAGGCCGATCATGACGCCCAGGTGGCCTGCCCTGGCGATGCGCTCGAGGACGCTGTCGGTGACGAAGCGGACGTCGAACAGCGAGACCAGCGCCCAGATAAACCAGAGAATGTAGAAGTATTCTACAAAGGACAGCAGCTTGGCTTTGCTGGACACCTGGTGTGCGCTGGAGAAGAGGGTGAGATTCGCAGCGAAGAAAAGGTCAAAGAATAGCTGTGTTGAAAGGTACGTATCATCATCAGCCTGCCTGTAAATTGATAATCCTTTGCGGCCTCTTAGAGAGAGTGTGTGTGTGAGTGTGTAATTGTGCGTGTGTGTGTGTGTGTGTGTGTGTGTATTATGAAAGCCCACGACGTACTTCTGCACTTGTGGCCTCCCCATACCTCTGTAACTTCGGAGCACCCTGGTGGTGATGGTGATGGTGTTGGTGGCTGTTGTGATGAACTTGTTGACAATCATGGTCACCACGTGGGTGGTGCGGATAAGGAAGATCGGAGTTCATCTCGACCAGAGGCTCCTGGACGGACGCCCTCCTGGCGATGGGACTCTTGATCCATCGCAGGCCGGGAGCGTCGAGTTCCATGATTATTTCACCACTTGTCAGACTTTATTTTATCTTTTCCCTTGTTGTTGTTGTAGTTGTTGAGGAACCCGCAATCAGCCTTGGGCAGGATTTATTTACAGGAGGTAAGATTGTACAGAGGGCAGAAGAACCGAGACTTCCGTTTCGATACTGACCTCAACATCTTTGGATAATTACGTCGTGTACAGACAACCGGGCCGTGCATCAATTCTAATTACTACCGCTAAGTATTGTGAACAAAGAAGTCTGAGACATTTTTACGCCGCAGTGGGAATAACGCCAGTATAAGGTTAAGTGCTAATTAAGAGAAGTGTGTTAGTGGCCGTGGTCGTCTTCAGGCGAGAATACACTCGATCTCCTTGCCCTGCAATGACTCCACACTCACGCAAAGAAATCAAAGAAATGTCCCATCAGTGATCCACGTGCATGGGATATGAGTTTCCTCTTTTCCTCCCTCCCCATAGTGCAACATGCTGGTAGTGAATATAAGACTGTGGTCCGGTCCATAAATAGTACATATAAATAGTACAGCAAAAGTATGACTTATTGTATGCTGGAAGCAACGCGGCATATCTACCCTCGGGAAGTCGAGGTGATGTGGATTCGAGTCACACAAGCAAGGTGTCTATCACCGTTAATCCGTACTGTACCCGGTGGGGATCCCACAGGGAAACGGGTCCGGGAAAAAGAGATTGGTCCAATCACTTTTGGTGCTCAACGGGCAATCTTCGTCGGCAGGCGGGCTTGTGTTTTTCTGCAAAGGCAAGCACGGCAAGCTGCTTGCTATCGGAAGAAAAGGCCGAAAAGGGCCCCACGACGACTGTCGGTCCTTTACAGGAGGGGAAAGTCTTGCAAAAGTCCCAACTCCCTAGTGAGTCCCCCCTTGTTTTTCCCACCCCCCGCGAACCTTCGCTCCGCCTCCCTCGGAAACGGGATCTTGTCACGCACTGCCCAAGTGTCTTTCGGTGCCCTCTCCACTCCTTCGCAGGCAACTAACAGAGAGGAAGACAAGCTCTACACAGTAGGGGGCTTTTTCTTGCGCTTTGTCGGGGGGCCGTTCGGCGGCCGGTCCAGCCCGGTCGTAGTCGATCATGCAGCACCGGGGGCCCTCGTACCCAGCGCCACGTGAAAGCGGCCCCGATTCCGAGAACACCCCTTCCTTCCCCTCCTCCTCCTCTCCCTGTGCTTCGACGAACCCGGCTATCCGCTACGTGGCTCAAGACGAGACTCGATACCACGGCGAAGATGCAGAATGGAACGGGTACAAGGAGGAGATTATCCGTCTATACTGGGAAGAGGATCTGCCAACGCACGAGGTGCGCGAGACTATGAAGCGGGAATTTGGGTTTGACAAATCGTAAGCGAATTCCTCTTATTGAGTGTAGGTGTAGGTGTAGGAAAAGACCGAATAAGCACCACCAGGCGGATTAAACATGTTTTCTTCTTGTCTTTTTTTTTGTCTCCCTTCTTTTGTGCTAAGAACAGGACGGACCACAGGGTCAAGATGTACAAGTATCGCTTCAAGAAATGGGGCGTGCGCAAGAATTTGACAAAGCAGGAGGCCTTGGACCTCGCAGAGCGTCAGGGTCAGTCGTCCAGCAGGTTCTGGCCCGAGACGAGAGGTCCGCGGTATCAACAGCGGATCGTCCGTCACCTGCGGCAGAAAGACGCCGACGAGGGAAGTTCAGGGCAGCGAGGAGGTCGCCGGACGAGCATGGGTGGCAGGGCCCAGCGCCAGCAGCAGCAACAACAACGACGACGACGACAACAACAAGAAGGAGAAGAAGGCAAAGGACAAGGACAAGGACGAGACCTGGAGACTGTCATCGTCCTGCCAGGCCGAACCAATCCCCCAGATATGCTCCAGGCCTTCGAGCGTGCCTTCTACCACGCAGACATCTACCTCGAGAACGTCGGCGGGCGGCGTCACCCGAGTGGTTCACTCGGCCCCCGGCGCTCGAGTTCGGCGAGGGCTTCTTCGATCTCTTCGTGCAGGGTATGGAGGACTTGTCGCGAGGGCTGCACTCGCAGGAAGTCTTCTCGGTCCTCAACAGCGCCTTCGACAACCTCAAAGGGCTCATCTCCACCGATCACCCGCTCATCTGCTACCGCATCGCCAGCAGGGTTGCCTCGTGCAAGGTATACCCGTCCTCGGACGCCTGCATCAAGCTCTGCCGACTGCTCGCCGACTACTGCCTCAAGATGACCCGTGTGCTGCACGGAGACTCGCACCCGCTCACCTCCTGGTGGATGCTCCAGATCATGGTGCTGGACTCTGGCGACCCCAACACCCTCGAGAACTTCCTCGAGGTCTCGAGGATGCAGTCTGGCAAGCATCTCGTCCAGGGGAAGGGGCTGGTGCACATCGCCAAGTACGTGCCCAGCGAGGCCAGAGACAGGGACCAAGAGCTTCTGCGCTCCACGATCGAGACGCTCTCGCCAGACCCCAGCCACATCTCGGAAGTTCAGGAGGCAAGACTGGCACTGGCAGAGCAGCTCCTGCAGCAGGAGAAGGAGGAAGAAAAGGGCGAGTCTCTCCGGATCCTAGAGGAGGTCATCGCCCTCAGACACCTGGACCCGCACAGCCCCTCGGGCAGGGCCTTTTGGATCTCTGAGCTGCTGTGGCGGGCAGAGGAGCTGGAGAGGTCCATCTCAATGCTGAGAGAGACTGCGGAGCTGGTCAGGGTCGAGGAGGAGATGGGGACATGCAGGCCTGATACAGCGCTTGACTACATCTCGGTGTTAGCCGTCCTGCGCGCCAAGCTGGAGTGGCTCAGGTGGGAGGAAGACCTGCGCGTCGTCAACGCCGCCCTGGCACCGCTGATGGAACGACGGGGAAAACCCCTGATTATCCGTTTTGTGAGCAGTGACTTGGAGATGGACCCAGACATCCGGTACCAGACAGGCAGCAGTGCCAGTCCTGATAGCACAACATCATCGCCGCCCTCCTCTTCTCTTCCCCTGCGGCCATCCACTCGGGGGGTAGCAGGGGCCTGACGTGTGGGCCGACACTGCCTGAGGCAACACGGAAATCGAATGCGTCGAGATGATTGCTAGTTATGCTGAAACGCCAATAGTCAGTCAGAGAGGTAACTTATACCGTAAGGGTCGGACATACCTCAAGGTCTCCGTGGTCGAGTTTCGACGATGAATATATGTCAGTTGGTTCTTGCGACATCTGGGAAGTATATGCATTGGAGAGAGAGGAGAAGGGGCGGACGCTGTTGAGCGGCAAATCGAGATGTCCGATGTGGTGAGAAGACTTTTCAGGAGACAGGCTCAACTTAAAAGGTGCGCTGCAGAAGGAGAGAAGGAGACGAGGAGAGAAGGAAGGAAGGAAAGAAAGGTTAGCCACAAGCTAAGTACTAAGGTTAGGGAGGGCAGGTGCCTAGCAGGCAGGCACGGGCCAGTGACGACCCCCGCGTCTGCTACACAACATACTTCCCAGCAACTTGGATTCTATCTGCCAGGCAACTTGGTCCAATCTGCCCTCACTTTGATGCCGACCCTCTCCTCAACACCTCGACCAGGGACTTGATCCACTGCTTCTGGAATCTCTCCATGTCCATGTCCTTGAGCATCTCCTGCACGCTGGCATCCACCTTCTCGATGCTCTCCTCGTCAAGGCTCACCTTCTTGCTGTCGATGTCCTCAAACCAGACCTCGGTAGTTGGTGCTAGATGGCTCATCAGGTGCCTGAAACCATCCTTTCCGCCACCGCCCCCCATTGTATTTGCCATGAATGGCCCAGCGACTGACCATCTCGCCGCAAGAGTGTTCGTCATACAGTTGTCTGTCGCACGATACATATGAGAATCAGAAGACCAAGACACGAGAAGAGGGAAACGACGAGGTCTTCTCGTCTTGTCTCATCTTACCGATGTCCTCGGCAGAACACACGCCGTCCAGCACCAGGCTGATGGCCTCGCGCAGCAACACCGCCTGCAGCCGGTTCGCCACGAATCCCGGCACCTCCTTCTTGACGATCAGCGGCTGGCGCCCGAGCATCCGATAAAAAGCCACCGCCTGTCCTGGTACCAAAGGGTTGCTGTCGGGATGTGGCACCACCTCGACCAGTGGCATCAGGTGAGGCGGGTTGAACGGGTGACCAACAAGGATCCTCTCGGGATGGTTCTTGCAGTCGGCAATCATCTGCGACGCGGGGATGCCCGAGGAGGAAGAGGCGATGATCACACCGGGCCGCGCGCCGGCGTCCAGCTCGGCCATGATGGCGCGCTTGAGGTCCAGCTTCTCGGGTGTGTTCTCCTGAATAAAGTCGACCTGGTCGTAGTAGCCCTCGAACGACCGGCCGACGAACTTCCAGTTGGCTATACCGGCGTCTGCATGGAGGGACGAGGGGTCCAGGGTGGGCCATATCCGCTCGAGATACTGTGTGAGGCGAGCCTCGGTGTCGGAAGACCCAGACGGGGAACAGACGAGCACGCGAAGGCCCTGCGAGAGGCACAGGGCTACAAAGCTGGACCCGATCACGCCTGTAGACACCACGCCGACTGTCTTGATGGAGGATGCCATGCTTACAGGTTTTCTTCTGGTTCAAATATTATATATGTCTTTCTTAGAGTTTTAGTTGGTGGTGGAGAAAAGAGTCAGAGAGATGCGAGGTTTTGACGACGGACTACACAAACCCGTTCCCGGGCCAGCGGGGTTTTATTAGATATTAATACATAGTACTCCGGACCTACTTAGTATGTACTGCTTGTATTGTCTGGACAAGTCTCCCGCATTCCCCATTCCACGACCCCATGTCTGATCTATTCCCCGACAGCCGCTTCAGGTGTGTGGGATGTTGGCTGCATTGTCGTAATAGTGTATTCCGTCCTTATGCGCAGGATCCGCTAGGGTGGAGCTTAAATACCACACACACACACACACACACACACACACACACACACACACTTGTACAGACGTACATAGTACAGAGGACTACGTACTATGTAGACGATGCAGGGGGCCAAAAGAATGACTGACTGCTTATGATGTACTGCTTGTATTCGTAGTCTGCCTCCAATATTATCCCCTACCTAACAAAGTATCTGCTGGCCCCTGCCCACCCTCGCGGGGGTCACCCGCCGTTCCTCGCGAACCGAAAAACCAGATGTGGGAGGCCAAAAGGTCTGTTCCAATGGAGGCCGTGTCGCCGAAACCGCCTTTTGCTTGAAACCTCTCTTTGGAATATTTCCAAAGCTGAAAGCCCAGCCGCCATATCAACAGTCCAGAGACGAAAATTTCTAGCTAATTGGCGCCCATAGCAATCATTTTTGCTTTGACTCAAAACTATCTACTTGGTAGTTCTCTTGGGGGCAGCTTTTAAGCTTGGAGAGATGTAGCATGAACACGGTAGTATCATCGCCCTCCTTTTGTTCAAGACAATTTGGTCAGAATCACCGAAAGGTCCGTCCTACTCTTTTTTTCTTCTCTGTTTCTATATATCGTCGTATACCGGCGGATGCATATCGCTATAATAGCACTTGCTGAGACTCGTAAAAATGCAGTTATACTAACATTTCCCTAGGCAAAATACTAGCAAGCAAGTTAAGGAGTCAAAAGCTTAGCAGAGATTGCACTAATACCAATCATCGCATTAGGACTCCAAGTTTACAAATATTGTCTCAGCTTAAAAACGTTCAAAATTAGAAGATTTAGTTTTAAAGAGAAGATAAATAAATAAATAATACTTCGTTATAGTGGAGCAAGGGAAAATAATATTGTGCATTGTTGTGGTGGCCAGTGTGGTATGCCTCTGGACTTGGACTGCAGGTGGGCCCTGGTGGCATACATATAAGAGGACCACACCCCGACTTTAATCTTTTCGGCAGATAGGCAATACAATCACGTTTCCTTCTTTTCACATTCTTTTGAGCCACCTGGGCAGGTCTAAGACAGGTCTTCCACCCTGATTTTGTGCCTTGTTGGCCTACGTATGCCGTCGTTCTTCTGACCAGGCACGCTTGGGTCGACAGGGCCCTTGCCCATTTCTCGAGGTGTTCGTTCGTTCTTTTCCTTCGTGCGACGGCGCCCGAGTTCTGGTTCAGCATATACTTAGATTGTAGATTTGCTGCTACAGTTGGGTGGGCAGTGAAGTTGACAGTCCAGCGGCCCCAAGGCTTTAGGATTGCGGATAAGAAGTAGCAGTGAGGAGGACGGCAATTAGTTCTCGAGAATCCTCGAAGCAGCTATCTGCCTTGTAACCGTTCCTGATGAATTATGCTCGAAACCTTGTACCAACTTAGCTGCTTGATGGGATAAGATATTGTTCTTTATATAAGAAATATTTCGGATCTTAATTTCAATTGGCGCAGTGGCAGAGTGGTCTAATGCGTTTGACTCGAACTGTTTGTTCGAAACAATATGATTATCAAATCTCTTCGGAGGCGCACGTTCGAATCGTGCCTGCGTCGTTTTTTTTCCCGCTTCCGTATCACTGTCTCCCAAAGAGATGCACATTTGAATCGCAAAATGAAGAAACGGAAACTGAGGAAACCCGGTTTTGCTTTTTGCTATTTCCTTGCCACTGGAAAGACATTGTATTACTAATAACTTCAATGTCATAACAAGTAACTATGGCCCGTGCGTCTTTGTCACTGGCTTTCTCCCATCAATCGGTCATAGCCAATGTGGCCCCGTCTTTGTAACTCTAACCCTGGTTCCATAACCTTGCGTTCCCCGGTCTGCGAGAAGCTCGGCGGCCTTGATAAATCACACCCGTGCGCTGAAATGGGCTTCCTGAGAACATCCAGCCCTCACTCACACTGCTGCCAGCCAACAGGATGTGAGCCGACGCCTTTGCCACGCTGACGCCCAGCAATGCTCTTCTCGCCAGGCTAGCATTTAACGACCTCTACGGGACTTTCACTATTAAAGGTCAGATCACCAAGGAAGATGCCTCTGCTCTCCATCCAAACACAAGCACAATAATCATCGATCGCGGGCCACAATATTGCGGCCAGACAGCTGCGGCCGTCGTCATGGCCAGCCAGACACTGCAAATCGTAATTCCAAGCCCACATAAGCCTTTCAGCCTCAGTTTCAAGCTTCAAACGGGCCATCAGCAGCTAACAGCAGCGCGACCGTCTCAGAACCGCCTCGACATCGTGGCCACGCAGGGCGCGTACCTCGTCCCGCGCCCGAACACGCCCGTATTTCAGAAGGCCTACGGCAAGGAGTTCGCCGCGGCACTAGACAAGACGTTCAGTGCGCTCGCCATCGCGCAGCTCGTCAGGCGCACCATGTATCGTGAGGCTGCCGACGAGTGGCCAATTGGGCACACGCCACCCGAGGTGAAGGAGCGTCGCCAAGCTGAGTTGAAGGCTATAGAGGAGATGGAAGGGGCTACATCAGATGAGGACAGCGACAGGGACGAGGGCGATGATGCCACTGCTGACGGCATGGCCCGCGTGGACAAGGCCTTGCGGACACAGCCGCAAGAAGCACATGGGCTTCCGACGCCGCCGCTGTATGCGGATAGTCCCATGCCGACGCCACAGGAGAGGAAGCGACGACGTGATGATGAGGAGGAGTATCCGAGAAAGACTCGAGTCATCTCCACTGCAAGAGTGGACGTTCCAGAAGATAAACCCAATGGGTCTCAGGGGGAGGTCAGAAGCGGCGGCGGACCGATGACGATGAAGGGGATGGTGGTGAGGAGCGCCCTATCAAAGCTCGTAAGACCGCTGCCCCAACCAGCAGATGGCAACTGAGACGCAGGTCAATACGATTAGGGGCTGGCTGAAGTCGAGGCAGGTATGTTGGTACAAGCAATCGCCATTAGTCTATGGAACACTGGAACATTCGCGTTGCCGATGTCAACCAGCCACTCGAGCCTTGCACACTGAGACTTGCTCGACAGTTCGGCGCATGCCAAGCCTGGGGGCTTTTCGAAAGGTTTTTGTTGAAGAAGTTTGCGCGCAGGACGTGGCTGTAAAGGAAGGCTGCAGTGTAACTTGGAAGGAGACGACACATGGATCTGAAAGGATTTCTGTGACCTGCATGTTGGATGGGTCATAACAGGTCCTTTTTACATAGCTGCTATGCTGCGCGACAAGTCTTCGTCGTGGGTCATAACACACTAGGAAATCCTCCTTTTCCCCGACTAGAAATTCTCCCTTTGAACGAGCCGAACCAACAGACAAGCCAGCAAGCAAGGGAACCTGCGCCCCCGAAGAGATTTTGGTTCGAATGAGACTTATACAAAAAAAAAAAAAACATCGCAATCAGTGTTGTTTAGCTGCCGTGATTGAGCTAGGCGGCTTTCGGCTAGCGGAATACGTCACGCCTTGGCAAGTAACCATAGGCAACCCGCATTTTCCAACATCAACACGCGCTTTTGACGAGACCACCACCATCACCACCACCATTACCACCACCACCACCACCACCACCACCACGCGAATTCCTTTCTAACTACGCATGTATCGTGCGACCGAGAGCCTCGGGTCCGACCTCGAGTCCAACCTGCAGCGTCGTCCATCGAGATTGGCACAACTACAACCGTCGTCAACGCCATCATCGCCGTTTTCGCCGTCTGCGTCCATCCTCGACTGGCTTGCTGGCATCCCTTTGCGTCTCACGTCTGGGGCAGTGCCCTTGCAGGCTCCATCTCCTGAGGCACTGAAGAGGAAGCGTGCTGAGCCCGATACCGATCCCGATCCCGATCTCCACCAAGGCCTGGCCTGGCAGCTCAAGAAGCGTCATTGCCATCGCCGCCGACTCACCCCGCCACGTTCATATTCGATGTCTCCCACGCCCAGCTGGCAGCATCGGGACCAGCGTCGGCGCATATCACCTACCACTCTTGCAGTGGGTCTGGGTGAGGACGAAGATATAGAAGACAGGGGCGAAGATGAGGAGGAGGAGCAAGGTCTGGCACAGGCGCAGGACCAGGAACCTACACCCAGAGCGCCACATACTAGGAAACGAAAGATGCAGCCAGGCTCAGATGCGCCGTCCATGTCAACCCACTCTAGCCTGTCGGGCTTCTCCTCGCCTAGGAAGCAGATTGCCACGCTGAGGGTACAGGAACACATTGAGATACGGTCCCTATCGGGGGCAACCGAGGATGTCCCGCGCCCGGTTGACGAGTTTCGGCTCAAGATGGAGGAGATCGACAGCGGTGCGGGCGTCGTCTCCTCCGCAGTGCGGGACGCTCTGGGTGCGGGCGCAGCCTCGGCCAGGGCTGCCGGCTTCATGGATTTCATGTTCTCCGAGGCCGCAATGCGCGACTCCCTGGGTCCCACCCCCAGCTTGAGTGAGGTCGACGCTATCCTCAAGGAGGCGATTGTCGCTCAGGAGCGCAGCTATCCCGAGGCCGCCTGGAACGTCGAAGTCCACAGCCCCTTGATCAAGATGGCACTGCGTATCCGCTCGGGTAACCTGGGTGGCCCCAATCCTGGGAATCTAAAGAATCTCCTGGGACTCGATCATGTATATTGGTACATCTTGTCTCTTCTGAAACTTTAGAAACTCATGTCCTCCTGTTACCACAGCGCTGACGATACGATAAAGCACCACGGCTCGGATTATCAAGGCCTATCTCCCCAGCTCCGCCTCCGGCCAGCTCGTCGACATCTGTCTTACCATTGATCGCGCTGGCTGGTCTGCCGACGCCGCTGCGTCCATGCGTTCCCTGAGGGCGACTCTCCCGCTCAGCTCCATTAACCACACAGACTGCCCCACTCTCCTCGACGATCCCATCAGCATCTCCATCGAGACTAAGAATCACGAGGTAGGATCCGGGAGCACTAAGATGAAGTTTCAGTCTGTCATCTGGCACAGCGCCCAGTGGAATTTGCTCTTTAGTATTGTTGCTCGCCGCGCCAGGGATGCGGCAGGGCGCCGAGGATCCGAGGTCGATCGTCTGACGGCCGAAATCCTGAAGAAGCTGCCTTTTCTTCCCGGGATTGTAATCTCGGGCCACGACTGGAACTTTGTCGCCTCTACTCGGGAGGGCACGAAAACAGTGAGTCATGATATTCTCGCCGTACTTGCTTCTATATTCTCATTACAATCATAAACAACCTGAGCTGACCTGACCTGTCTCTACAAGATCCTCTGGGAGCATGTGCACTTTGGCAAGACTTCCAGCAGAGCGGGCATCTACAGTATCGTCTATGCCTTACAATGCCTGGCCAGATGGTCTCGTGATATCTATCAGCCATGGTACTCGGAGTATATTCTGGGGCAGTCCACTGCCAAAGCCTTCGCGTCTCGGTAACGATAGCGTCAGCTCGCGGAGAGGTGCACGCGATGCTAAGGCGGTGCTTGGATGAGCTACTCGAGTATCGAGACTGTCGATTGTGAAAAAGATTTTTTTTTTTTTAGGAACTTATCTAGCCTCTAGCGTAGTGACAACTCCAATCTGATTCTCCCGCTCCTCAAGGTATCTTGAGTGGTGGAGGCCGGATTAGCAGTGCATTAAGACGTACAAGGCTGCTGGTTGCGGCAATGACTGAGATGATGCAGAAAAGGGAAAAGAAACAAGAAAAAGAGAAGGACCTGACTGAACACAACTCTCGGAGGCTAGAGTAAGGGATCAAGCATCACCATCTTCATTTCATGTCCGTCCCATAGCGATCTCCATCCCCCTCAGTGGTGAAAACGCTGCGGACCGGGCCATGCCGACCAAGAGACCTGCCTCAATGCATACAGGCCGACAGGAACACAGCACTAAACAGGTATCATGCTTGAGCTACAACCCGACACCTCCTTGCAGCCTCGTTAATATTCTGATTGCGGCCGGGCTATAAGTAGGCGCTGGTCCAGACGTCTCAAGAACCATGCTGTGTATCTTTGGTAGACAATGCTCAATATTATGATGACTGGCTACAGCACAACTTTGGTTTGGAGAGGAGAGGAAACGGAGAATAAGGGAAGGGAAGGGAAGGGAAGGAGAGAGGGATGGGTTGGATGCCGCGCCGCTATGTGCTTATATATTGAGAATGCCCTGGCGCGGGAGGGCCTTGTGTGCTGTTACTGTCAGGTAGGCGCGTGTGGAACCGTGTAACGGCAGCAACCGCCCCTGCTTCTTGGAAAGCGCCTCAGGCACACGACCGGTTCCTGTCACCATGTATTCCTTGTCTTCTCCCCCTGCAAGGCATTGTCGTCAGTGATTCAGGCTCTGCGCCAGGAGGTCGTATCAGCAGACGAATTGATAGACGTTTAGTCGCTCTGTACTAAAGCTTGGAAGCTTCACCAGTTTTCCCTTTACCCGTCCGAAGGGAGACAAGAACTGGGTAGGAAGGCTGGACTGGTGAGGCTCGCTCACCCCGTTCTGACTCTGAACTTGGGCAAGAAGCCTACATATTTCTTAGTACTAAGCAGAGGTGGGGATAGTGGGTTCCTCGAACGAGAACGACCTCCAGCGCTCCGCAGAAACCCACAGAGCTCCCGATCCTCGTTTGGACTCGTTTCATATAGCACATCTCAGTAGGCAGAAACCCAAAGGTGACCTTCCAGACACACTATTTTCGGATGCTGCATTTGTGCCGGAAAGACAGGTGGTACCAGGAATGTCCCGAGGTGCAGTCGACTCTTATATCCAGTAATTGGTTCAGGGGGAAAGCAACTGTAGATTCCACTCCCGATCGGTTCTTGTGGTCCTTTTCTTTATTATTATGCTATCTCAGCTCCCTCATGAGATCGAACAATATTTGAAACCATACCCTAGAGGAGCCCCAGATACCTGGTGTCAGAACTGGCTATACTAGCAAGCCTTACTACGCAAGTGCATCTGCATATAACTAGCTATATCAGCAGTTATTGTCAGGCTGAAACCTGTAGGCATCAAATTGGTTACATCCGCCTTACTGGTTGTAATCTATCTTCAACACACAAGTATGCATCATTCATCACCAGCATTGCAGAACAGAGTACAGTGCCCACGGCTCTCATGAGATCCTGCAATGAAGACAGCGTCGAAAAAGGAGGGCTGCCTGCCACCAAGACATGCCTATCATAGCCATGACTACAGAAGTGACAGCCTCCAAGGACAAATGAACATGGCATCAGATAATCGGGACCGTGCACTTAGCAGCCTCGACCACCTAGCCCCCGATGCCCTGGCCCATGCTCAGTAAGGAAACAAGCATGAAAAAGAAGGGTGATGCTACTCAGCCTGGAGAAAGACTATCTCGTACTTGAACTATAGTAGATAATCTTGAGGATCACACATGCCACTGCAGCGAGAACATCAAAGGCAGGTGCAGCATATTTCCCCATGACATGGTCTGAGAAGGCAGACTAGAATGATGAATACTTTGCTTGCTAGTCTGGCTTGCTTAGCAAGACAAATGCCTCGCCTTGAGAAAGAGTACTAAGTACTTAGTACACAGTGTGCAGAAAGCTTGAGTAGCAGCAGCCTGTAGCAAAACAGCTTTCCAGTCTACTATTTTAGGTAAGCTTAAAAGGCTCCTGCAGCTAATCGCCCCTGAGCTGTACTGTATGAGGGTGGTCACGTGCACCCCTGCCTCCCCACCCTCCCCCAAGTTTGGCCTATATCACAGCGCGTCGCGAGCGCCCAGGCCAAAGAAACAAAAAAAAACAATCCTTCTTGTACATCACCACTTTCTTCCCATCACAGGATTGCAGACAGGCAAAATTACTGTTGCCAAGATGCTGCCTCGTGAGAAAACCCAACTGCTGCCAGACCAGGAGGATCTTCACCCTGACCAGCCCTGTCCTCCTGGCACCTCTCACCCTACAAAGGGCATCATCGTCAATGCTGCTGCCGGCCCCAGCTCCAAGAAAAAGAAAGCCAAGAAGAAGAAGAGACGCACCAAGCTTGGTATGTCCAGAGCTACCAACCCTCACATCTCTCATCAACAAGTTAACTTTCTTTTTTTTTTCTCTCTCCTTCCTCTCCCTCTTTAGCCTCGACCCGTTGGCCCACCATGCGTCCTTCCAGCTACGGTGACGCCGCATTCTATCCCGGCACCAGCAAACCCCGTCCTTTCGAGACTGCCAATACCAACAAGGACATGGATGCCGATGACTGCTTGTACAGTCCCCGAATTCCCCTCATGGCTGGTGATCCCCCTCATTACTTTGACGTACGTGCCGCTGACAGCCCCCTCCCCCCACCTGGGAGACTTGTTTTAGTATAACCAGTTTCGAAGTCGTGTTTCTCATCATTTCCATCTTCACTCTCTGTTTCGCTTTGATGATGCTCAAGGAGACAAGCCCTGAGAACTAGAAAGCATGGCGCTCTCTATGCTGCTTAGGTATACGCACTCGACTGCTGGATCCTTTCGCGCGGTACGCGTTCTCCCCCTTTCCATCAATATTAACATCGCGCGGTCGAAATCCTAACATGATGATAGTGATGACGCCATGGCTCTATGCTCCTCTGCGAAAAAAAAAAAAAAGACAGAGTAACCATCTACACTCGAGTGTCAAGATACTGAGAGACGAGGGCAGCAACGGTTCTCCTGGGCGACATCACCTTGATTGCGTGGAATGGATGTTTGGCGTTCTGCTGTTAGGCAGAGTCTGCTAGGAAACAATACGACTACTTCACCCAGAGAGAGATTCCAAACACTTGACGAGATTGAATCGTAGAATGGCCATTTCCTGGAAGGTAACACAGCTCCCTCAGATAAGGTCTGCTGTCTGACGTGTTGGTCAATCAAATCTCTGCGAAAGGGGGCGTTCAGCAGATCAGTAGAAAGATGTCGCCGACAACAGTTGTAAAGACGAGAAAACCTGACGGTGGGCATCAGAGGCGCCTAAATGGGCTCAGATGGTTTGGTACATACTGCTACTGATGCTGCTGCTGAAACCTTCACGTTCAGTCACTCGCTCGCTCGTAGTCTTGCCTCTGAAAGGACCCTTTCGCAACGTCTCGCCCTGCCTTTCAATCCCTCTCCTCCTCGGCGACGCCGACCTCGCCCGTCACCTTAACAACAGCAAGCTCTGGTGATGGTCTCCTCCTCGCCAAGATGTCATTGCACCCGGCCACAACCTGCCAAGAATTGGCTCGTCGGTGAAGCTCATATCTACTTAAGTGCGTACCAAGAATGATCAACCCTGTGCTGTCAGTACGTCATTCTGCTGCTTCCTTGGATCCTTTACAAAGTCAAATAATACGATGTATGAATATAATGCAAGGTATGAACCAATACAGTACTTGGTGGTCAATACGCGGCCCCTTGGTTATGATATGTATGGCAATATTCTTGAGATGATATTCAGGAGTTGTTCTTCCTCCTTCCAGCATATTCTACTTGCCTCGGGCGTTCGAGAAGAACCATGGCGCACATGTAAAGACAGCTGTACGGACAGTAAAATACTGGCGCCAAAACCTATGTTACTATGGAGACAGAGCGACAGAGAAGATAAGAATAAAAATCAAAAAATGATACTACTACCCCACCAGTATCGATGGCAGGAAAATATCCTTCTCGCCATTCTCTCTATCCACATAGCCCTGCAGGTCGGGGTGCCACCTGCTTCCCTTGTGAGTACAGTCACCCGTTTAGTCGTCTTGTTCTACTTTGTTTTCTTCCTGGCATGCATTTCTCGGACCAGCCGGGCGGGGGCTTCTCTGGCGACGGGAATGAGGGCGGCACCGCCCACACTGCTTTCAGTGCTCCTTTAGCTGGTCCCTCAGGGCCAACGACTGGTACTTTGCGTGGTACTGTGCATTTATCAGCGCCTTTCGGCCGTCTTTAAGCGCCTGGTGAGAGGCTGTGAGGCTCGTTGAAGTGATAAGGCACTGGTGGTACTGAAAGCATGCCGCCCTGCCCCGACGACATAGCATAGTGTGCAAAAAGGTTGAGGTTGGCGCCGTCGGTGGTGAGGGTCATGATATCTACTTATCCTAGAGGACCCTCCCGAGATAGGAAAGGGCCTCATTTCTCGCGTAGACAAGTGCTGCTCCGTCATAACGCGCCTGCATGCTCGCCTCGGCCATGTTTCCCCCGGAGGCTTTCCACTCCCCAGCCAGGTCTAGCAGGACCAGGGAGCCCGGGTTATCTTTGCACAGCTCCTCCGATATGCTTGCGGATATGGAAGAGGTGGAATGCTCTGACCCCAGGGTCTTGGACAAAATCGGGCTGTGGAGCGGACAAGCCATTATTGACACCAACTTTCTTTGGGAAGCCTGTGAACGCCTGGTTGTATGACGAATTATACCCCTTCTCGTCGCCGTATCTTTTCAGCAGCTCCGCGCTCGTATCAACAACTATGGTTGCTTGGTTTGGTGCTGTTCCAACTCTTTCCACATAGCGACTGTATTCTGGCTCGGTAGGCAAAGCTGTGCCGCGAGATTCGGCGTATCACGTGACGAGATTCTCGAGATTGGTACGAGGCTTGGAGAGATACGGTGGGAGTTTACCATTCTGTTCGGCGTAGACTGAAAAACCCGGTGCGGTTCTTGAAATGGTCTTCTTAGTAGTCCCCTCGGTTGTGGATTCCAGGAGAGCCGACGGCGCTGCCTGGTTATCTCCCTTCTTCCTTGCCATCCTGTCGAACAGGGCCAAGTTCTTACGCGTCAGCGGTGCCCTTTAGTCGATGCTCGTTCGTGGCCTGGGCCACACAGAGGGAAGCGGTGTCTCGATGCTGACGTCTGGGAACATGGAGTTTGTGAACTGGTCTGCACGAGCTCGTCCGTCAGCAGGCGACCTAGTCACAGTCATACCTGAGCCGCCTCTGCCTCCTCTGCCTTCTCGTCCCTGACCTCGGACCGCTGTGCCTATGGTCACGTCTTGGCTAAAAAAAAAAAGGATAGATCTCGGATGCCGTGTCAGGCTGTTGTTGTTTTATGAGACTGTGCGGGCGTCGTCTCTCGCGGGAGTAGTCTATTCGGTGGAGACTGCTCGCTGTGGCTACTCGGTGGAAGAGGCTCTGTACCTTAAGGGCTTCAACAGATGGTCGCTTCTGATTTCAAAAAAAAAAAAAAAAAAAAAAAAAAACAAGGAGTGCTGCCGCTGACACGCATACCTGTACCCTTACTTGCAACACTGTCTAGCAGCTGTGACGCTTGAGAGCGTCAGGGTTTTCTGAGAGCAGGGCAACAAGTTCGTCGCGGCCTGAAGATCCTACCTCCCATGACGAGAAATATTCGGATTGTGAAGGAGGGGGTTGGGGAATTTCGGGCTAATGAACCGGCCCTTTGTTATACGTACAAAACGAAAGAGGCCATGCGACCACTGACAGAAGCTCACCGCAATTTCAGCCTTACACAGATGCTCCTGACGAGCCAGAATGTCATTGCAAGTGAGGCACCGGAACACTGGGGAATGATCCTCTCTCCCCTTTTCAAGACATCCGCTGCGCTCCTTATCCTACTAAGCACTCAAGCATAATTGGACGGACACCTAAAGAGAGCGCTATCGGGAAGGCAAGGTTCATTGCCTCAATTTGTGTATGTGTTAGTGGGTCTGATATGTCTTTGATCTGGACATTTCGCTTCGACAGCCTATTGAAACTTACTAAAAGATCTTTCCAGGAGCATAGCCGCTCGTCGGCTCCCCTATAATTATCTTTCCTGACTGGCAAGTAGAAGTTGAATGGAAATGAAGAGCAAATGGAAATCCAAAGATCGCCCCACCCCACTTTCCCCCACCATCCTCCCTTCTCTTTTTGAGAGAAAAAAAAAAAGAAAAGAAAAGAAAAGAATCAGTAAAACCTCAGCCATGCGAGTCTTGTATGTTGGCGGGGATTCTTAGGTGTAGGTACCATCACATGTAGGGGGTTTTGAAAATCCAGCAGCAGCATCACCTCGGCCCAAGCACATCAGTTTTGCCTCGCCAAGCCTCTTCTCGTCAATATTGATGAAAATATTTCAAGTTAAAATTCATAATGGTTGTATTCTCCAGCCTGGGTAAATCTTTTAAGAAGAGCTACCAAAAAAGGAAAAAAAATACAGTTTGGGCTTTGGTCTGTGAAAAACAACCTAGCAAGGCGGTCATGTGAAAGAAAACCTCTCTCTCTCTCTCCGCTTGAGGGAAAAAGCTTGCAGGGTTTCTTTAGCTCTAACATATATGTATACATATATATATATATATATATATATATATATGTATATATAAAAATGCTCTCTCTTTTCAACCCTGCCCGACCGCGAACTGCATATGCGCCTGGATGCCATGCAAGCAGATATACGCACGCACAGCGGCCACCGGAGCCATTCTCTCTTTCTGTGCTTTACTCGTTGTCCTTGACATCGATGATGGTGCTCTTGAACTTCCTGGCGGGGACCCTGCGGTTGAACAGGATGTCCAGCTCGCGGTAGGAGCGGTGCTTGAGCTCCGGGAGGAAGAAGTAGGCCATGACCCAGCAGACGACGGCGGTGCCGCCCCAGACGTAGCCGCACTTGCCGGCCAGGTTCCAGCCGGTGGAGTTGAGCATCTGGGAGGAGAGGTAGATCATGGGGATCTCGGCGACGTAGTAGGCGGCGCGGCCGACGCCAGTGCTCAGGGCGCGGAGGCGGACGGACGAGGTCTCGGCGATGATGGAGTAGCTGATTGGGCCCAGGGTGCCCGCGAAGACGAAGGAGATGATGATGCCGAGAATGGCCTGGGCGTAGTTGGTCGCGTTGTTCTGTGGGATCGAGGCGCAGATGCCCAGGATGAAGAGGAAGGTGATGTTGGTGGCAGTGCCCCAGAGGTAGATGGTGCGGCGGCCGAACCAGCCCGACAGGAACCAGGAGCACGCGTTGGCGACGAACTGGAGGCATGAGTTGATGAGGTTCAGCTTGAAGGCAAAGTCCGTCGACATACCGGCCTCTGGTAAAAGGGGTAAAACAAGGGCGTTAGTCAAAGTACTCCATGTTTCAATAAGAAATGTTCTCAAGAAGAAGAATGTTGGTACTCACGCTCAAAGAAGTAGGTGGCCTGGTTGGCAATCAGGTTGCCGGCAAAGTTCTGCGAGGCGTACATCAGGCAGGTGATGGTTGTGCGCCTCAGGTCGGTGCCCTTGAAGAGGTCCAGGAGGGTAGGGGTGCCGCCCATCTGTGCCTCGATCTCGATGGTACGCTCGATCATGGCAAGCCGGTCCGTAGCATTCTGTCTGGACTTGCGGCCGAGGCGCTCGACGGAGCGGAGGGCCTCCTGCTTGCGCCCGCGGCGCATCAGCCACCAGGGGGACTCGGGGGCCAGGAAGATAAGGATCAGGAGTGGGGTCTAGAGGAAAAAAACAAAAACGAGAGGTCAGTTTGTTTTCTTCTGTTTCTTTTCCAGATTTTTTTTTCTTCTTTCGTCCCAAAAAGGGGGGAGATTGTTGAAAGTATGGGGACGGTGAGCAACTCACAGGGAAGATCCACTGCAGAGCCAGAGGAACTCGCCAGGCCCACTCGTCATTTCGCTGGTTATAGCCGTAGGTGGCAGCGGCGACGATGATACTGCCAATGGACCAACTCATCTGGAGGGTGGCGGTGCAAGCGCCTCGGAGGGCCAGGGGGACGACCTCGCTGGCATAGGCGGGAGAGTTGGCAATGAAGAAGCCCCAGGGGACACCCTCAAAAGCCTGTCCGATGACAAGCGCGGGGGAGCGACTCGGCCTTTTTGGGGCGAGAGAAATTTCTTATTAGATGGGTACGTGTCCGAGAGAAAGAGGATATCTGAGGGTTGTTTCCAAATACTCACAAAGAAGGAGATGAAGATGGTGGCATTCATAAGGATGAGGGCCAGGATGGTGGTCCAGCGGTAGCCGAGGCGGTTTGTGACGGGACCGGCGAGGAAGACACCGACAAAAGCACCACACTGGCCGGCCTGGAAGAGGGAACTCTGCCACTTGGTGGGGATGACCATGGACCCGTTGTCCATGACACCGTATTTTTTCTGGAAGGCGGGAAGGGCGACGAAGTTACCGTTGAGGAACATGTCGAACGACTCCATGACCTGTTAAGAGGGAGCAGAATAGATATGTCAGCCCAGGAATCTCGTAGAGTTGGTGTGTGTGTGTGTGTGTGTGAGAGAGAGAGAGAGGAGGGGGTTTCACTGACAATTGTAAAGCAAAAGATGAAAGCCCACAGGCAGGCCATGGGGTGGTCCTTGACGGCTTGCCAGAGGGTTTGTTGGTGCTCGTGGTCCTCGCCCTGGAAGGCCTCGTTCATAAGGTCCTGGTTGCCCAGAACCTCGGCGTGGAGGATATCATCCTTCTCCTTGAGGTCGTGGTCATGGTCCCTGAGCTCGTCCGCCGGGACCTTCTCGTCCCCGTGGTGCACCACCCCCTTTTCCGGCTCGACGGGGGCAGACGACATGATGCCTGTCTGTGTGGTTTTTGTGTCCTTTTTTTTTTTCCTTCTTCGATCTCTCTCTCTCTCTCTCTCTCGATCTTTTCTCTCTCTTTTCTTGTCGTTACTGGGCTGGAACTTCTGCGGGCGGCAGCAAAAGGCAGGAAGGAGGGCGAGAGAAGAGGCTGATGACTGGACTGGACCAATGCATGGGGCAGCAGAAGCAAAAAAAGCTGTGCAGCACCTGCAGGAGGAGAAGGAGGGATCTTATACGAGATGCTCGCCTTTTGTTACATCGGGCTGCCAGCCCCCCCCCCCCTTCTCGGCGCCGGGATGCTAGACCACGAGGTCCAAAATGTTCGCGCGTCTCCAATCGGGCCGGACCAGAGCACAGAAAGACCAACAACCCCCAGAAGGTGGCCCTCTTCGACACTAGCGATCCTACGCAAGCGCACCAATGATCACGGGGTGGGGGGGCGTCTGCTGTCTCAAGCGGGACGCCCTGATTGGTGCATAAACAGGTCGGGGGTACGAGCTGGGGAAGGCCTGTAAAGCTGGGGTAAGAGAGAGAAGGAAGAAGGGCTGCTGGCTGGGCTGGGGTCTCTCCTCCACCGTCCCCCACCGGCTCCAACGCGAAATTCTGACCGCCAGGGAACTGAATCCTGCTCGTGTGCATGTGTGTGTGTCTTTGTCTCTGGTCCTTGGCCGCTGCCCACCCTTCCTGCGCGCTGGTTCCCCGTTTCCCCCTCTTGTTTGCCGACTGGCCGGTGCGCCCGCCACCGTCGTATAGGGTTTCTTCTTTGTCCTTGGGTAGTAGTACATAATACTACGTAGTATTGCTGATAGCTAGTTTAATATTTTCGCGCCCCTTGTCTTCTGCCAGGGACCAACGTGGGTTCCAGAACCTTTGTACGGACGTACTTCGTAGTCAGACCGTCATAGTAAAGAGAGGTCCGTAGATTGAGGATGGGAAATGATCAGACGACAGTTGGAGAGGGAGAGACAGCAGTGATAGACATGAAGAGATACAAGATCAACATGGAGAACACTAGAAGAGATGCAACGATCCCCAGATGACAAGAGATGACAAGAGTTGACAAGGCGGGTGCGGTGGATGATGGACTGTGTGGATCGTCACGAGGAGGAGGAGGCGGAGGAACCTGGGGCAAGAAAATCTGGGGAATCCGAGACCAACGGCGGCGAGGTTCAATGCCAGGCAGGGTTTCGAGGAAGGTACTATGGCTGACTCGGGCACATGCCGAGGTCAAAGTGCTAATACGCTCTGAAACGGACTTAGTGCTCTGAGCTACGCTTATCGATAGGGAGCTTCCCTGCACCTGGGCAATGCTGGGCGCTCACCACTGAAAAACCCACTGTCGGTTGCCAGCCTCGGGCGCAGATCCCTCGAGCTCAGATCTGGCTCAATGCCCGAACCTTTTTGCAGAAAAAGTACTGCGCTATACAGACTCGAGTGCTTACAAAAGGTACTGTGTCTAATTTCGATTCAATCCTAAAGTCATCACATAATCTCGGGCTCAGGTCTACCGGTCGCTTGTGGCGGACAAGGCTGCCCTGGCCGTGGCCCATGTGAAGCACCTGAGCCCAAAAGATGGCAACGGACAGCGCTGGGCCGCCGACGACAGTTCTCTTTTTCTTTATTCTTTTTATGCATTTCTTTCTCCAGCAACACAACTGACACACACACACACACACACACACACACACACACATGAACTCAGTAGACTTTCAGCCTGCAAGTCATACAGACGGACCCCTTGCTCGTACCGTGGATCCACGTTTTGGGGAAATGTCACACCCACAACACAACCAAGGATGCAGCAGGCGGTACTACCGTAGCACCGCACAGTAGCACTTTGAACGAGGTCGTCGCGTGGTACAGGGCTGAGTTAGTTAGCGAGGGTTCATGCCCATTTCAGCCTTTTGACCCTTTCCAAGACCTACACCCACACCTTTCTAGCTTGCCTGTAGTGCTTCTTGACTGTTGATTGAGGCGGCAAGCCAGAAGCCTCAGCCCTTGATCCTGCAGATATGCAGCGAGACAGAGAGAAGGCTGCATGAGTCAAGGATCATCCCGTGGAGACGTCAATGAGGCTTGCCGCCAGAAGC
Source organism: Immersiporthe knoxdaviesiana (assembly GCA_021117315.1). Lineage (NCBI taxonomy): Eukaryota > Fungi > Ascomycota > Sordariomycetes > Diaporthales > Cryphonectriaceae > Immersiporthe > Immersiporthe knoxdaviesiana. Next base: position 2,220,996 of record CP088214.1, read on the forward strand.
TTGAAACGTCGGGACCTCGGGACCTCTCTGCATAGTAGTGATCCGTCTAACTTGGCAAAGCCCGAAAACTTTTGTTGGCTGTGGACACCCGCTAAGAAGGATAGCTTATTTTGTGGACCGGACTTCGTGGAGCTGCGGCCGAGAACGAAGACGTAAACAGGCACTGCGCTCCGTTGCACCTTGGTGTTGACGTTACATGGTACGGTACTACTGTATATGTCTTGTGGCTGCTGCTGTCGTCAATGGGTCTCTCTCTGGTGGGTTCAGAATGCTCGTGTCCTGCAGAATATGTCATCCACAGATAAACGTATCACGACAACTCCACAGATCATTCACACACATCAGCGGCAGGATCTCTCGAAGTGGACCGTGGCCCCAAGGAAAGAAGGAATTCAGTGGGGACTAGTAATTACTGCAGCAGCCAGGCTTTAGTGAATAATATAATACAAATGTACAGTACTTTACACATACACACGACATCCAAGTCTAACGCTCGGCCTTCCTCTAATACTCCCACTCATACTCGGGAAGGCCATACTTGTCCTGCCCAAAGGAGCTGGCAAAAAGCCGACCAGCCCAGGAGAACAGGCCCTTGAACTTCATGGCCCAGGCCACGACCATGAACAAGGTGTTGCGCACCCAGATGCCCCAAGCCGTCTGCGGCGCCATGACCCCGGGCACGCCAGGTGGAATCTTTGCATATCCTCGATAATGGGCCGCATGCGCTCCTCATACGCCTTCAAGCCCGCCTCCACGTCGCCCTTGTGCCTGCTGATCTCGCCCGCCAGCACGTACGCCCCCGTCAGCGCCAGGCTGGTCCCGCACCCCGTCGGCCCGGCGGCATAACCTGCGTCGCCCACGAGGACGAACCGCCCGCTGGACAAGGTGGGCGCCTTGACCTGCACAAACTCTGTGGCATAAAAGTCTCGAGACTTCATCATGCCCTCCAGGACCTCCTCAGCCTTCCACCCGGCCCCACGGAACTGCTCGCACATGTATGCCTTCAGGGCGTCCTCGCCCTGCTTGGAGGCCTCGCGGAACGCCAGCGTCGCGTCTGTCCCGTCGCGCGGTTTGATGCCCATGAACCCGACCTTGCTGCCGCCCTCGGGATTTGGCCCGACCGCCACGAACCGCCCGCCCACGGCGCTGTACGCCTTGCCGATCTTGCCGCCGGCCAGGAGGTCCTCGCTGATGGTAAAGTACGCCGCCCAGCAGTTCAGGGGCACGATGTGGTCGCGCGCGCCGCAGCCCAGGCCGATGGCCCGCGTGCGAGACGTGGCGCCGTCGCAGGCCACGACGAGGTCGAACTCGGCTGCCGGCCGCCCGCTGGCAAACTCGACCGCGACCTGGGGCCGCCCCGCCCCGTGCTGCAGGATGGCCTGCACCTGCTCGCCAAAGACGTACGTGATCCGGCCGTCGTCCCTGGTCAGGTCGTAGAGAACCCGCGAGAGGTCGCCGCGGAAGATCTCGTAGTCGGACACGAGCGATTGCGCGTCCGGGTCGCCCGTGGCCCGCATCACTGCAAAGGGGGAGCCGTCTTCGCGCACAAAGCTGAGGCCCTCGAGGTCGTGCAGGGCCGCCCGCACCGCAGGTTCCATGCCTGCCATCCTGCGCATCACCGTGAGCCCTGACGTGCGGATGTCGACGTTCTAGCCGCCTGTGCGGAGCTGGGGAAACCGCTCGATGACGGTGACGCGCGCCCCGGCCCTGGCAAGCCAGTAGGCCGCTGTGGGGCCTGCGATGGACGCCCCCACGACCAGGACTCGGAGGTTGGACATTGTGTTGTTGTTATTGTGGGCAGGAGGAAAAGAGACTCAGTGGTGTTCAAACTGAGTCCCCTCAATGCAATGCGAGGCTCTGTTTGAGCAATGCTTCTGCCTTGAGATGGCCTAAGTATTAATAGAAATCAATTCGTGTAATTTTTTAATGGACATCAATACCAGCAGAGTTCCCTGGCAAGGTTAACTATTCGAGACAAGACGGTGGCTTATGTACTTTCTCTCGAGACCACAACACAAGGTCGAGGCCCATCATCGCATGATGAGGTGATAGATGATAATTAGCGCAGGGAGAATATTATGAAGACCAATTCTCTTCTTGACTCGGGCCCGAGAAAAGGGTGTTGGATAACGATGCCTTCGTGTGACTCGCACATTTTTATCCGAGGTGGGCCGGTAAGACGGGAGCGGATGGACTCGGACTCTGGTCTAATCAGTTGGCCCGTCGACATGAGTAAAAGTAGGAGTCGATGATTTCCCAGAGATTTCTCCCCTTTTCTTCAGTGATAGATGAAGTATTTTTATCTGGGCAAGGACCAAAGTTCATGATCTTGTGTTGGTTTCTCTGCTTGGTCTGGCTTCTGACTTAGGAGTGTATAATAGTCTATATGAATGGTTGTAGGTTGAGAGATCTCGCACAAGACGAAGAAGAATGGGAAAGAAAAGATAAGAGGAATAGAGCCGGGAGGAGAACGAAGAAAGGGAAAAGAGAAGAGAGAAGGGGGTGGGTGGCAAGAAGGGCATGAGAGAGGGAAAACAAAAAAAAAAAGAATCTAGGACCAGTCTCCGTCAAACTTGAGCCTTTTGCCCTCCGCCAGCGTATCGTACAGATCCTTGAGCGTCCACGGCTTGTAGATGTACCCAGGAGGAATATTGGTGTTCTGGAACGGTGTCCCGTCCACGAGGTTTCGGAATGCATTGCCGTAGTTGGCATAGGCGTAGCGCTCTGGGTTGTGACGCATTATCCACCACCCATACTCGGGCCTGTAGTCCTTTGGGTTGGCAAGAGCATTGGTCCCCCATTCAGGCTTGATAAAGTGGCTCTGGTTGACGAAGCCCATCAGTTGACAACAGGAGACGCGCTCGAACCTGGAGAGAAGAGAGGTAAGCCAATACTCGGGTGGGTTTGGGGAAGAAATGAAGCAAGACTCACCTCAGCTTGTTATGCACTTTAGCCCACATTCCCGTCTTGACGCTGCCACCACCCAGCTGCAGACAGGTGGCTATCGAGATGGCGTCCTCCATCCCCTGGTTTACCCCCTGAGCCGGACGAGGGCACAAAGGTATGAGCGCTATCTCCTGCCTGGACGACACGGCCCAGCGGCGAGGACCAGGTCGGCTGCGGATCCCGCCAGAGCAGCTGCCAGTCGACGACGGAGTCCTTGGGCGCAGTCCTGACGAGCTTCTTGAGCACCTCTGGGATCTCAGGGAAGCTGGAAAGAAACGCAGCAACTTGTTCTCCGGTGACAAAGTTGTGCCAGGATTCCTTCGAGGTGCCAACCGCATCCTATGAGGACAATTAGCTTCTCTTCCTGCTTCCTCTTCGGAGTGATACTTGGGGCTCTCACCTTGTGCGTAATGTACCACTGGATCTCCTTGGGACCTCTCGACACGCCGATGACAATGTCCTGTCCGCTCCAGTGCTCAAAATTGCCATACCCGCCCTCGATCAGGGGAAACCGCTCGGCCAGCTCGGGATCCGACGTGATGTGCTCGATGGGGTATGCCGCACGAAAGATGGAGTGGGCGCTGCTCATAGCGCGGACCTCGTGGCCACTGACCAGCCTGTGCGATTTGGTCCCCACGCCGTCGGCAGACACCACGACGTCTGCAGACTTCCTCGAGCCGTCCTCGAGGACCACGCCGGCCTCGTCGTCATTCTCGAAGTAGTCGACCACCCGCCGGCCGAAGCTGACCGGGATGCCCAGCTCCTGGGCCTGGGCCAGCATCGAGGCGGCCAGGAGGGCCCGGTTCATCCGGTAGATCCTGCTCGGGCCCGGGGTGCCGTCGTCGTCCAGCCGCCCCTTGGCGATCTCCCTGCAGGTGGAACGGCTCAGGGCCCGCGATCTTCTCTCCCGTGATCTTGTAGTACGAGACGCGCAGGTCCACCGATTCCTGCTCGAGGGCCCTGAACAGAGCCGGCCAGGACCGCTTGATGTTGGCTGCAAGCACGGTAAAAGAATCACCTGTAGGTGCTCCAGGACGTGTTAAGATCAAGTAACAAATCATGATGGTGGGTGACCAGAGGGATGATTTTGTGGCTGCTTACCTGCTGCGCTTGCGGTAGGAGTTCGTTCGAGGACGTCCACGACGGTGTGCCCTTTGCGCCAACACTCGAGGGCCGTGTACAGCCCTACCGGCCCAGCACCCACCACCAGCACCTTGATCCCGGTCAAAGGGTGTCGGTGGAGGTCCGCGGCCTTGTCGAACTGGTGCGTGGAGCTATACTCGGAGAAGAAAGACATGATGACGGGTCGAGGAGGAGTTGGTATGGCTTGTAAAATCTGTCTTCTTTGTCTTTTTGCGTTCAGGTTTTATTCTGCTGAAATTGATATACTCAAGCCTCCTTCTTGACCAATATCCATCGTGTTGAGTGCACAAAGTATTTATACAATGGCTCTCGCTTCGGGATCGGACTTGGTCGGCCACTCCGGCTCACGGTCAGCCAATCATCTTCGCTCCGCGGACGTCGGGTTGTCCGACACAAGAAACGTCGCTCGCCGGGAGGATCATATCATTGTTCGTTTTCTTTTCTGAAGGATGCTCTCCATATTTCTTTCTCACTGCGCCGCGGTAACCGTGTGTCCGACATGGTATTGTGTGCTCTTTTGCAGGACTTTGTTAGTCTCCACTGTTGTCGCCTCGGCTTGAGTGTTTCGAGCCACAGGGGGGAGAGGAATGTCGAGGATCTTGGTCTTCTTTTACGACTCGCACGACAAAATTTGCATTTTTAAAGCAGTTGTTAGCCTGAATCTCTCTGGACAAGACTGTCTCAGCATCTGAAGACTTGGATTTCCACGCTAAACGTGTCAAGTCAGCGAGGCTGTTGTTTCCTTGGTTGAATACCTTGTCTTGGATCAGTAGGCTCTGTGGGAACGGGCGCAATCTGCATGGAATTCTCCTGTCCTCTCAGATCTCCTTTCCTAAATGCTGAAAAGGCTTTTGGCTTAGTCAGGCCGGGGGTATGGCAAAAGTTCTGGCAAGATGCACAAACAGATCCCAATGACTTTAAAATGAGTATTTGTTGACTTTAATTATTCGAGTACTTATGTAGAGACCCCGTCTCCCCTGGTTCCTTTTCCTTAACATCATGCTTCCCTGTCGACCTCGTTTCCATCTACCCCTGGAACTTCCATGAAGCCTTTTCCATCATGGGCCAGTCGATTTTCGTGCTATTTCTCACGCACCAGGCGCCTCCAGGCAGCTTCGCCATCACAGCTCTTGGACCAACCTATCGAGATCCTGCTGATAGCAGAACAGCTGTGTGAGACCTCAGAATGCATTCACGCTCTTGCATTGACGTGCAAGGCTTTGTATGTGCTACTCATCCCAGAGCAGCCGCCTCTTAGGTCTCGGTCCCGCGACGCCCTCCTTCTTCTTCTCGAAAGAGACGCTCGAGTCGGCAGCCAGTTCTACTTCTGCCATATATGTCACAAGCTGCACCGCTTTTCGCCTTGCTGCAGCCCACTGACAGACGATGATGCGAAGCTTAATGGCCAATGCAGAAACGCGGGTGCCCATTATGTTTACACTCACCCGCGTTTCCACCCGGGGCAGGGAGAATACAAACTGGGCTATCATCACGCAACGACTTGTCCTGAACCGACATCTCTACGGTGCGCCCTGCGGCTTGCCTCTCGACAGTCTGAACGCGGTCTCAGTGTGTGGCAGCCTGGTCGTCCCTGGATGGAGGCAGGACTGGTCGGCCAGGATCATCGACGACGAGCTGTTTCTCTGCGCCACGCACAGGATCAACAGCCACGACATGTCTGACCGTGCTCTCCGGTCTGCCGTCGACAGGAGAGACGCATACTCTATCTGTTCCCACGTCGATGCGAGCTCCTCCCAAATCTCTGTTCTCAGGATGCCCAGAGGAGCACCGTCCCACGAGGACGGAGAGCTGTTTTCCGAGTGTCGAGACCGTTGGCGGATTGTGCATCGCGTGTCTCACCGACTGCTACACCACCATCGAGCGGAAGAGGGCTCCAAGGCAAGGAATACTGCAGGGGATCTGGGACCGGCAGCGGTCTGCGAGCACTATCTGGGTCATCACCATCATCGCCTACTATCAAATTGGACCTTGTTGGTCTCCCTTTGACTGGAACTGGAGCGCCTTACAAACATACTCCCTACCAATCAAAGCAAGTCGGAGGGGCAGGTATATTTACCCACCGGGCTCGATAAGGGACAAATGGCAAGGATCTCTGTCAGGCTGTCGTTGACGCAATTGAGCAGGGTGGACAGGAAGCAGAGGTGAAAGTGAGGGCTAGGCACAGGCATCATCTGATACATGTTGATAGAAGGAATGGCCATGAGGTTTTCCCACACGCATTTAGCTAGCCCAAACTGTTACCTAGGTAATTAGCCTAATTCTAACTTCCCTCCTCTGGTACCATTCTTCCTGCATGCACATGTATGCGAACCGAGATGTCTGCTATCCAGAAATCTCCTGAATCTGTTCCAGACCATTGAGGCGCTTAGATCTTCTTGATTGCAGATGCTTAGACGCAGTGCTTGAGACGCTACACCAGACGCCGGTCCCCTTGTATTCCCTTATACAGTATCCCGTCTCTATTGTGGCTCGTACAAGACTAGACTATCCTCTGCGCGCGAGCCCTGCTACAGCAGCCTCCGGCTGTCGTCGACTTGCCACCGCTATCTATCTCCGGAGCTTCAGACATGTCGGGCAGCTTCCACAGAGATGCTAGAGTCGCCGGCAGTGGGTGCCATAGACAGGACACTCCAAAGGAATTCAGCAGGAGAGGATGCGACCTAACACGGGGTAGTAGAGTCACTACGTCTCCAGTGGCTCCTGGTGCTGGGCAGCAACAACTAGAAAAGAAGGTTGGCCATAAAGGGAGGCTCGCTTGGTCCAGAGGGACGTAGTAGAGATATAATGGCGACTGTCGCGCTTGACGATCAAGAAGAAGGTGAGGGCGAGAACAGGATGCACCAGAGATCTACCGCCATCCCAGGGACCAACTGCGTGGTGTGCCGAGTTGAGCTGCTTGGCGACAGAAGCTCGGCACGGTGATGGCGTCTCCAGTGTCGCCCTCAATGGGCATAGAGAACCATTTCCACAGCTGGTAGGTCTGCCGCATTGCAGAAAGAGGTCTCTCCATCAGTGATAGACATACTCGCGAGGGGGCTTGAGCCCCTGGCTGGAACTCGTGTCCAGGAGATTTGATCCGACCCAGGAACTTCAGTCCAAAGGATATTACTGTCGCGAGGAACAGTCTGCGCGCCGCCAAAGTACGTCCTCGTATCCCAATGGACGCATCAGCGAACCAGGTTGAGGCCTAAAACTTTACCCTGCACTGGGCTCCCGAACGTCAAGACGAGGATGGCCACTTGTAGACCTCTCGGCCTAAGGTCTCACGAGAGTTGAGCGATCGGGGGGAGAACAGTAAGACTATAATCCCAAGCATGGCTACAGGAGGATGGTGACTAGACTTATACTGTAGCTCGAAGGCCCCCGCATGGGGGAAGGGGAGGGCCCGGAGGGGGAGGGCGGTGTCGGGCGAGAGGAACCGAAGCATGCTGATCAGTGTTGAAGGTCGAAGTAGGGATCTAGTAACAATAAGGAGATAACTATTAGACAATTGGGCCATCCTAGATACGACATGTCTGGGTAAAGAAAAGGGAAATGACTGAGGCTTCAGTGGACAAGCTGGTGCAAGGCGTCGATGTGCAGATGGGTATGTATGATAGGTGTGTGGGAGTATAAACATAGCTGTCTGAGTAACCCACTCCATTGGCCCCACATAAGGAAGCGATCAAGTCTCTTGTGGCCATCACAGAACAGGTATTCTGCCCTGTTTGAGCTGCACCATGTGGCCAGGTGCTTGGTGGTTTGTTGGATACAAGAGAGGACACGTGCTTGATGTTGTCTGCCACTCAGGTCTTCTTCAAGCAGGAGTATGAGTAATCTTTTCCATTGTCAGCTTTAGTCTATCCATGGAAGACATGATATGAAGATTGCACATGCCTCGAGGCTGGGAATCTTTCCCTGGTCCTGGACTCTTGCAGGTACTCCCAACCCATAAATATACAGCCTTAGGACTAATGACAGGAATATCTTGGGGCAGAAGAACAATAGCCGGCACTTTGGAATAATAGGAGGGCCTGGGAGGCATCAAATAATATTATTTGTTCTTGTTTGTGGCTGTGGGCCACAGCAAACAAACCAGGCTACTGCTGGGGACAAACAAGGCTGCAGGGCATTGCTTCTATAATAATATTACTGTGCAGAAGGGGGAGGGCAAAAAGACACTGGGCATCAGGGAGCCAGTGCCTCCCCTGGGAGATAATTACTATGTACTTAAGTATACACCTGAAGGAATAAGCAAGAGAGAAGCTTCTACCTGTTGGGTCCTGTCATTTCGGGAAAACACTGCGTCCGGTCCTTTTGTTGCCCCTGCTCATTTTTCCTCCCTTGGTAAACCCCTCCAACCCCACCAACTTCCTCCCTTTCCAGGCCAAACTACTCCCAGCTCGCTTTTCTTTTCTGAACAACAACAATCTCTTCAGGCTCAAGACCTTCAGAATCTCCATCTTCCTTCTGAGAATCATTGTGTTGTTTCTCCAAACACCAGCTTCAAGTTGTCCCTATTCCTGTGGTAAGATCCCACATCCCCCCCTCCCTCCTCTCCCCCACTCTCTCTCTTTCCCCCCCCTTACGTCCCTCTTTGCACTTGTCACCTCCAATGTGCTCGTGCCGAATGGGATTACAACCTCCCCCTCTTACTCCCCCAAAACAGCCCCAGCAGCCGACAATGCTGTGTGATGATTGATTAACCATTGTACCCAGTCATCCATAATTACCTCCTAGCTGCATCATCGGCGAGGATTGAGCCTCAACCAACTCTCTGTTCCATCCCCAGACCTGACCACTGCAAACGCTTGCTTGACCAGGGTCAATCACCACCCTCTGGCAGAGACAAGCCATGGAGCCTATACCATCCCCAAATCCCAATCCGGACATTCCAGGCAGGTGCAACTTCGTGCTGCCATGCAGCCACAAATGCCCTATGCTTGCGCATCATTTGTGAGTACATGAACCATGGATGAAGAGAAACAAATCCCTTTGTTTCGCAGTCAGCGGCATCCCCTGACCAGAGACCCTGTTACAGTACCGAATCCCACAAGAATGTGCTCTGCCTCGCCCAATGCACCATGGTTATGGCCTGCGGTCATGCCTGCAGTAGGAGCTGCAACTCAACATGCTATTGCCCTTATCTTTGCCAACGCATCAATCCAGCCGATCCAGAGCAGGCTCAGGGCCCCCAGGACTTCGAGCCACCCTACAGTGTCCAGGACTGGCTGCATGATATTCCGGACATAACGCAACACGACGGCAACAACAACAATGACAGCAGCCACCACCACCATCAACCCTCGCCGTCGCTGGACTTCCAGCCGGCCCCATTGTGGCTGCTTCTTGAGCCACTCCCCAGCAGCTCACCTCCTCCCGGGCCCGGGCCAGGTCCATTTCCAGGCCACATCTCTGGGTCTACAATGACCTTTGCCGAGGAGGAGGAGGAGCTCGAGGCCCTCCTTGCTGACCCTGAGGAAGCTGAGCTCATGCCCAGTGTGGAGGCTGAGCATGCGGCTAATGTGGAGGTGAAGCAGGAGAACGAGGAGGAGGATGAGGATCTCGAGTATGTGGAGTACCATGCCGAGGATCAGGCATATGGGTATGATGGTGTTTTTATCAAAGTCGAGTACGATCCATAGGCAGACTATGTGTCTTGGCTATGAATGGGGAAGGGCTTTTTTTTTTCTTTTTTGGTTTCCTGTGTGAATAAAGACATCCTAACCAAGTGAGAAAACCCCAGAAATTCCTCCTGTAACTCTCTGGCCCTGGTCTGTATGCTGTGGCCAGGCACCTGCCCAGCAGTCCAGGTAGCCTTAGCCATCAAGCTTCAAGACTCTTGAGGCTTTTCCTTCTAGACACCAAGAAATTCCAAAAGGATAATGAAAGCTCGTATCCAAGAAGACCTTTGTGGTGCAGCTGTGACACATCGCCTGTTGTCTTGCTGCCTCCAGTGTTGTCGCCTCCAATTTCATCAGTTGCTCCTGGCCTGGCAGGCTGGGAAGCTAAAATGTCACTTAATTAAAAGTTGGGCGGACGTATTTTGTGCCTAATATAAAATACATTTAATATATTATATTTTCTTTGAAATATTATTACCTTTCTAAGATTTAGATATGCAGTAATATTTTATGTGCAAGTAAAAATGTTTTGTAATTTTCTGTTCTACCGAATCTTTTTTCTTCCAAAAAAAAAAAATAAAATAAAATAAAAAAAAAAATATATTATATCAAACTATATTTGAAAAGAGCTATAAGCAAAATTAAATCCAAATATCATATAAGACAGTTGCTGCTCTAGGTATACTAGAGTAAAATAATAAAAAGTAAAATAAAAAAAAGACAAGAAAGCTTAAGATCAAAAGAAGACCTATTCATTGTCATCTGTTTGAGAAAATCTCAAAAAGAGATAGTTCTTTGACAAGTGTCAAGTCATTTGAGACGAACTTTGTCGACTTGTCTCCAAATCTACCATACTTGTAGCTCCTACAATATCAAAATTCCTCTTCGAAAAGTAGTGGCATTTGACAGATCTGTTTGGATGCTTAAGTAGACTGTCAGAGTTGCTAGCTTTCTTCAAGAAGCCCTTTTAGATGCTAATTAATCCCTATGTCTCTTTAGAACCATTTCTAATACACAAAAAGCAAGACAGCTTTGAAGAGGAGACAGGATATTGGGAAATAGTTAGACTTGGTATCATATAGCAGACAACAACAACCATCGCATAACTAAGCCATGATATGTATGCTTGAATTATTTGTTGAAAAATATATCTACCAACTAGAGGTGCGAGCAAGCAAGCAAGCATGAGTATGATGAGTAAATGGGGTATTCCCTGGCAACTAACCGGCAACGCCCTTGTTATCCTCCTCATCCTCATCATCGTAGACCCGTTCCAGAACGCCTTGTCTATCTATATTGTCCACTATACTCTTTTTGTTTTGGTTCGTCTTCCATTTCTCCTAACGGCTCAGAACTTGCCAAAATTTTGGGACTGGGCTGAGGGGGCCGGGGGGAAGGGGTTTATCATCCTTTGGGGAGAGAGGTTGATCCATTTCGACCGGTACATGAGCCTCAGACGCCAACCCCTTCCCCCTTCCCTTTCTTCTCCATCTAACCACTGAATTTTTGAATTTTTTTTCCTTTTTACTTTGTGCACCCAATCTCGTACCCGATCAGAACCTCGGTGGAGCTGCCCTCCCACCCCCTGGTGCCGGCGGCGGTGATCATGAACCTCGCCGAGGGGTCCACGTACAGCTGGCTGATGACACCGGCCCTAGGGGGCCCAGGGATGATGAGAAAAGGGACGGAGCCGTGCTTGGAGCCGGTGGTCGGGGCGCGGAGGTCGTACAGGCGCAAGATGTCGTGGGAGGCGCAGACGAGGTGGCGGCCGTTGGGCATGTGGCGGACAGCGCTGACGGCGCCAGACCCGGCGGGGGAACTGAGGGAGCGCTCGGGCTGCCAGCCTGGGTAGCCGCCGCGGGCGTGGTGGATGCTGAACTCCTCGACGGTGCCGTTGCGGCGGCCCGCGTAGATCATGTTCCCGTCAGGCGACCAGCACGCGCCCATGCACCACGGCGGCACTCCAGGCCTGGTGCCGATGCGCGCGACCGGCGTGACCATGCGCCGGTCCCAGATGCGGAGCGCGCCGTCGATAGAGGCGGCCATGAAGGTGCTCTGGGCTGTCTGGCTGGGGTCGTTCTGCAAGGGCGGCGGTCGGTTGAAGACGAGGGTTGGCGAGGTCGGCTTGGGTGGTGGTTTCATCTGGCTGCTGCGCCGGCGGCCCTTTGTGCTCTGCGGTGACTGCTGCTGCTGCTGCTGCTGCTGCTGCTGTGGGGATGAATCATTCGCCTTCGCGCTGTCTGCTGTGCGTGGTCGTCCATTCGCGCCACCGGCGGGTGACTCTCCTGGCTGTGTCTGTTTTGTTGTTGCTGCTGCTGCTGTAGTATCTGTATTTCCTTGAGATTGTGCTGCTGGAGGGGCAGACTCGTCGGCAGCTGCAGTCGTCGTCGGCGGCGGCGGCGCGTCCGTCATGGTCGTGTCGGCCGCTGCACTTCCCTGCTCTCCTCCTGCTCCTCCTGCTTCTATAGGTTCCAGCATGGCCTGCTGGAACTCGTTATCATCGTCTCCACCAAACGCATTGCTGCCTCCTTGGCCCATCTGGCCATCACCAAACAGCGAACCCCCGGGGCTGCCGAAGAGGGACTCGTGGTCCGACCCCCGGTCCCTTCCCCATCACCTGTCCCATCTGCTCCCGCCCCTGAGCCCAAGCCGTTGGCAGCGCCGTTCGTCCCGTCGTCGAAGAAGCCCTTGTTCCTGCTACTGCCCCTCAGGGAGTCCCCCACGAGGGCTCCCTAGCCGCCTCGGCAGGGATGGGCGCGCCGGACTGGGGCCGCAGCTCGATGGCGGAGATCTGGCCGCCGCTGCCCTCGAAGCTGGACACGACGGTGCCCGTATTCAGGTCCCAGTCATACAGCCTCTTGTCCCAGCTGCCGCTCAGCACGTGTGTTTCCTCGGGCGTGAGCTGCAGCACGCTGACGGCGCTCGAGTGTCCCAGGTGGTTGTTGTTCTTGGCCGGGATCACGTGTATGACCTTGCCCTCGTCGTATCTCACGCTGTGTATGTTGATTCCGCCGCTCTCCAGCCCGGACAGGCTCCACAGGGCGTCTCTGTGCACCGCGAGGCTGTACACGGGGCTGAGCGTCTTGTCCTCGTCGTTGCCCCTCCCCTTCTCGGGCCCCGGCGGCTCAAAGTTCTCCCAGTAGCTCATGAGGATGCCCGCCTTGACCACGCTGTCGACAAAAGGGTGCCGCTGGGCCACGGTCAGCTGCTGCTTGCCGTTGATGGTGCCGGGCCCGTCGTATTTGCGCACGTAGCCGTCGCTGCCGCCCGTCATCCAGTACCGCAGGTTGGGGGTGATGGCGATGGCGTTGATCGAGGTCGACTGGGGCGCGGCCATGGTAGGCACGATGTCGTAGGTTCGCGCCTTGATGGCTTCGGGAGGGGCGCGTGGGTATAAAGAACTCGTGGGAGGGGTTTTTGCCTCTGCCACCGGGACCGGAAGAAGCGCCGGCTTCAACACGTATCGTGGAGTCGTCTGCTTCTGCCCCTTTGCCCTTGCTGTCGTCGCTCTTTGCCTTCTGCTCTTGTCCCTTCCCCTTGGGCCCTCCGTCGACGTCCATCTCGTCCGCACCTCCGGCAGCCATGGCTTCCTCGCGTTCCTCTGCGCTCGTCTGGCTAGACCTGGTGTTTGGAGGTTGCGGTCGTGTCTAACCAAGGTTATTCATGGCCCGTGGGCAAGGTTCGTAGTTTGAGGGTTGCTTGTCCGTGGACACGAGACTGGCTAGGTGGACGGCAGGGCACAGGGTGGAATACTTGCTGCCAGTGGTCTCGTGTGCCTGTGGGGTTGGTTCGGCTGTCTTCATGTGCAGGACGACTAAGGAGAGCAGGGCGGAGGGAGAAGAAAAGACACACACATACACACACACACACAGAGAGAGAGAGAGAGAGAGAGGTTGGATCATCAAAGATGCTGTGTCCGAGTAGTTCCTAGCTTCTGAGGAGGCGGCAAGGACGCGCGCATGGTGGGCGCATAGGCGCAGGCTAGGCGCGATGTCACTGGGGTTCCTGGGCCTGCGCGCTCAGGGTTACAGGCCCTCTTCAGGGCCCCCCATGGCCCAAAACCCCTGCCCATGCGCCCCCCCGGGATCCCCACCAAGTCGCCAGGGAGTAGAGTAACCCTATCTAATCATCAGATCAATTGAAGTCTGAAGAACAGCGTGGGTATAGTAACAGACAAGCAGAATTATAGGCAAAACAAGTACAGGTTAAAACGATGATGCACTTTTGTTTTGAGATGGTTAAATCTTTCTTATTTTCTGTAGTTTTTTCTTTTATAGTATTTGGGCTAAGCCCGTCCATCTTAGTGCTTTTCGTTCCCACCAGTGAAGATGATAGTATCGAGGCCACGTCGTTCCAATAGTCTAAGATGTACAGGGTCCTGCATAGGGTAATGTAAGAGATGCGATGATGATGTGATGATCCCGTCCGCCTGTCTTATGAAGGTATATTGATACAGATGATGAGAGGCAGGCCACACACCAGCCAGAACAAGTAAGCTTAATCATGAGACAGACCCTGCTGGTCCAGTCGGTCGAGGAAGTTCTGCAGCATCTGGCTGCCAGGGTCGACAGGCTTGCTGGAGTATTTGGTCGGTGAGCCCGTGGAGGGGATGGCAGGGTTGGGACGTCGGCGCGTCAGGTACCCCTCGGGACGTGGAGCTCGACGGAAACACTTGACTGGGCTGCGGGGCTCCTCGGCCACAGGAGACAGCGCCATCCTCCACTGAGGGGGCAGTCCTCGTCGGGGTCAGGCTTGTTGCCATCCGTCAGTCCGCCCTTGACCTCGGGGACGGTCACCTGTGGGATGCGTGCCACGTTGGCCGAGATCTCGGTGAGAGGTCCATGGGTGGTGGTGGTGGTGGTGCCACCAAGGTTGACCCGGGCAGCGTTGCGTGTGAGGACAAGGACAGCTCCATCAGCCTCGTGCGCTGGCGGAGGGGGAGGAGGTTGGTCGTTCTCCGAGTGCGTAGTCACCAGGGGGTCGGTAGTCCTACTCGACCCGCTCCGAGACTGCGGTACTGCGGTCGCGCCACAGTCCATACTCCTCGTCACAATTCTTCCACATCCGGATCGTCCCGTCCTCCGAGCCGGTGGCGTACAGCTTGCCGTCGGGCGAAAACTGGATGCACCAGATGGGGCCGTGGTGACCTTTCATGACGTCGATCTCGCGGCCGTCCCAGTCGTAGACGCGGGCCCAGGTCCCGGGCTCCTCGCCGACGACGAACTTCTTGCCCTTCAGGTCAAGAGAGACGCTGGCGACGCCGTGCTTGAGGTTGAAGCTCTTGATCTCCTCGGGCTGCTCGGTGGTGGAGAAGAAGTAGACCGACTTGCCGGCGGCGACGCACAGGATGGGGCGACCCCCGCCGAGATCGGTAGGTTCGGCAAACTTGGGGGCGAGGAAGACCATCTCGCAGGACTTGATCTCAGCGTCAAAGGTCCGCTCCTTGAAGCAGTCACGCTTGTCCACGTTGTGCCATCGCAGCGTCTTGCCAGCAGCCGTGACAATCGTGCCCTCGTTGCACCAGACGATGGACTTGATGGTGTCAGGGTGGAGCGTGCCGACCTGGAAGGCCAGAGAAGGGGGTATGTGGAGGGCCCCGCTCTCTTCGGTTGTGACCTCCTCGCGGGGTTGATAATCCTCCTTGTTCAGGCCCCAGATGCGCAGGATCTTCTCGTGACCTCCAGTGGCGACGATGTCGGAGCTTCTAACAGGGAATGCCACGGCGCGCGCAACGTGGTCGTGCTTGAGGACGAGGCGCATCTCGCCGGTGTGGGCGTCCCAGATCTTGACGGAAAAGTCGGCCGAGGCAGACGCGGCAGTGCAGTTGTCGGGACTGAGCTTGGCCTGCCAGGTGGCACCCTTGTGGCCGATGAAGGTACCGATCCAGTCGCCGTTGCGACCATCTCGCAGCATGGGATTGCCATCTGGAAAGTTGGGGGGGACAAATGTCAGGGGGTTTACTGTCGTCCAAGGTGGTGGTGCTGTGGAGCGTGTCTGTTACATACCTTTGCAGGCCGAGATCATGAAGTACTCTCCGCCGCGTTCGTAGCTGGAGAAGCTCAGGTGGGGAACGGGTCGAGAGTGGCCGTGACAGGTCAGGGGCAGATACTGGCGAGGCTCGCCGTCGGTCTTGCCGTCAGAAGCCATGTCGATTGTTCCTGAGGGGGCAGTGCGAAGTGGGATATCGCAGCAAAGGAAGGAGTCGTTCAAGAGTGGGCGGCGGGCCGTGAGGGCTCCCACAAGATGGGAGGATCAGTACTGAGAAAAGAAAATGTCCAGCAGAGGACCAAAGTGCGGTGTATGATTGAAGACGGGCCCGCGCGAGAAGCAATGGACCTTGCGTATGTGTGCGTGTGAGGGTGTGTTCCGTGTACGAAGCGACTTGAAATGATCAACGAGTGTCAAAGGAAACGGTCAGACGAGAGAGAAGAGGAGAACAGTTGCAGCTGAAGGGGCGAAATAAAGAAGAGCCAAAAAGGACATGCAGGATTATGCGTTGTAGTTCTCTTTGGTCGTGATTCGTAGCATTCGTCAGAAAAATGGACAGGTGCTCGTGTATGATTATGGTCTTGGGCCTGAGCAACAAACAGAAGAACAGTAACAGGTCAAGTCCGTCGGGGGAGGAGAAGGGAGGGGGAAAGGATTGTTTGTTGTTGACGAGAGGACAGCGAAGGCGCGCTGTTGTGGGTAGGGAAGGGAAGGGACAGCTCTGGTGTTGTCGACCCAAGATCTTTTGGCAGAAAGAGGGTCCCTGAACCATCCCTTGCCTCGGCGGGGAGTCCATTCCCAGATAAGATAAGCCCCTCCTCCCTCAAGCCAGCATTCGGGGCCTTGTTAGTACAGTGCTGTGTCATTGGGCCCCGCGATGACCTCAGCAGCTCAGCAGGGGACCATTTACCTCTCCCGAACCATTGTTTAAAGCTGGCAGGCTGGGGGTGCGCAGAGCTGCCTCTCTGACCATCCATTAATTGCAGCAGGGCAACCAACCTCTCTCTGCATTCCTCAGTATTTCTACTACCCTTTTAGAGCCAGACTGCAGGTGTGGCCTCATCATCTTTTTTCCTCCAACACCCGACACGCAGTGCACCAGTGCCAAACAAAAGACCAGACAAACACCACAGACCCCCTCCCCTCTTTCTCCCCCCTCTCTTCAACCTTCCACCCAGGGAACAACTGTGCGCCATGGAGTTCAAGCTGTCTGCTGAGCTGGTGGGCCACGAGTCTGATGTGAGCTCTTCTACCCTTCCCATTTCTAAACATCCAAAAAGAAAGAAAAAATTCCCAGGCCTGTTGGACTGACCTCCTCTCTCCCTGTCTCGGCTTTCTGTTGATTTAGGTCCGTGATGTCGCCTTTCCATCACCAGACACAGTCTTGACTGCTTCCCGCGACCACACTGTCCGAGCCTGGCGACGCAAGGATTCCCAACCTCCTACCTTTGAAAGCTCTATCCTGAACAAGAGCCAAGACTTTATCAATACTGTCGCCTACCTCTTTCCCGATGAGGACACATATAAAGATGGCTTGGTCATATCTGGTGGCAAGGATACCATTATTGAACTTGTGCAGCCAAAGCCTGATCCTGGAACCAGTGGTTCAGAGCGGCTTCTGATTGGTCATGACCACAATGTCTGTACCCTCGACGTCTCCCCCAAGAACTCGTACATCGTCTCGGGAAGCTGGGACAAGAAGGCCATTGTCTGGATGGTGGGCAAATGGGTGCCCGAAAAGTACCTGACCGGACACGACGCAAGCGTGTGGGGGTGTTGGCCCTGACCGAGGACACCGTGGTGACGGGCTCTGCGGACGAGAAGATCAACATCTATGACATCAACTCCAGCTCTGACCGCTACATCGAGCCCAAGGCAACCATATACACCACGAGTGTCGTGCGCGCCGTCGTCAAGGTCAACAAGGAGCATGAGAGCGGTGCAGATATTGCTAGCGCACACAGCGACGGCGTGATCCGGCTGTGGAAGCTCGACGGCCAGTCCGTGGGCGAGCTGCACGGCCACGAGTCCTTTGTCTACAGCCTCGCGTCGCTGCCCACGGGCGAGCTGGTCAGCTCGGGCGAGGACCGAACCATCAGGGTCTGGCGGGGCTTCGAGTGTGTCCAGACCATCACGCTCCCGGCCATCTCCGTGTGGGCTGTGGCCGCGTGCAAGGACACTGGCGACATTGTTGCGGGATCCAGCGACGGCGTGGCCCGCGTGTTCACGAGGATCGAGGGCAATGTGGCGAGTGCAGAGTCTGTGGCTGCTTTCAATGAGTCCGTCAAGGCCTCGTCCATTCCACAACAGCAGATGGGCGGCATCAACAAGGAGAAGCTGCCTGGTCCCGACTTCCTCCAGACCAAGTCAGGCACCAAGGAGGGTCAGGTGCAGATGATCCACCAGGAGAATGGCTCTATCACGGCGCACCAGTGGTCCATGGGTGAGTAATTCAGACCCTCCGATTGATGCGTGGCTCCGTCTTTTCCTTTCTTCTCTGACTGAATGTATGTGCCACGCAGCCCAGCAGCAATGGATCAACGTGGGAACCGTGGTCGATGCTGTTGGTAGCAGCGGAAAGAAGCAGGAATACAACGGCCAGCTCTACGACTACGTGTTCGATGTCGACATCAAGGATGGCGCACCGGCGCTGAAACTCCCCTACAACCTGTCTACGAACCCATACGAGGCGGCTGCCGACTTCATCGGAAACAACGAGCTTTCGGCGACATATCTCGACACTGTTGCGACCTTCATTGTTGAGAACACAAAGGGTGCCACCCTTGGCCAGAGCTCTGCTCCGGCTCCTGGCGACTTCGGAACCGGCCGATACCAGCCAGGCGACGACCACAGGGCGCAGCAGCCGTCTGCCCTGAAGCTGCTGCCCCAGGAAAACTACCTTACGCTGACAGCTGTCAAGCTCGAGCTCATCCTCAAGCGGATCCTGTCAATCAATGCGACCATGATCTCGTCGGGGCGCAAGGACTTCGCGCTCAACCCAACAGAGGAACAACTTTTGGAGCAGCTTGTGGCGAAGATGGAAGTCAGCATCAGCAGCGTGCCGGGGTCCCTGCCAGCCGCGGGCGCTCCACCTTCCATGATTGAGTGGCAAGCCTCCGAACATGAAATCACCCTGCTGTTCAAGCTGGTCAACAACTGGTCCGCCGAGGAACAAGTACCAGGCCTGGACCTCCTCCGCTTCCTTGTCCTGTCGCCCTCGACGGCGAGCTTCCATGCTGTGACCGGCGAGAACCTCATCAAGAACACCTTGGAGTGCGCGTTCCGCCCCACAAACAAACATACCTCCCACAGCATCTGCGCCATGATGGCGTTCCGCGTCATCGTCAACTTCTTCACGACAGACTTTGGCCGACAGGCTGCCTATGAAGAGGCTGCGACTGTTGTCTCGTACATGCAAAGACTGGCCAACGGCGAATTTCCGTCATCGAGTGACGCCTCTAAATCTCGCAACACCATGATAGCCGTCACCACGGCAGCCCTCAACTACGCCGTGCTGGGCTACATGGTGTCCAAGAACAAGATGACGATCACCGGCGACGTCAAGGTCACGCCTGCGGTGTTCAGCGAGATGGCTCAGGTGATGTGCAAGATCATCGACTCGCAAAACGATGCCGAGGTGAACTACCGCGCTCTCGCCACGCTCGGGACGCTGGCGGCTGCCGGACTCGGAGACGCCATGAAAACCATGAAGGCAGAGAACACCGTCCGCCGCGCTATCCTGGCAGAAAAGAACCCCGAGCATCGTATCATGGCCATGGCGCAAGAGTGCTTGGTGCTGTTGTGATGGCATTGCATTCAGGCTGCTGCTGTGATGAGATGACGGCCTTGGTGTTCTTTGTAACGAGGTCAAGTGCTCCAGATATGGTCATCTTGGGGGAGGGTGGGGAGGGTTGGTAGATGCAAGCAGGATTTTTGAGTTATCAGCAGTGGCCATGATGTGGTAATGGGAGTGAAGAAGAATCGGCACACGCATCTACCGATTCAGTGTCTCAAGTTTCATGGCAAGGTGCAAACCATTGCTGTGACAGGTGTGCCGGTCATCGAACTCGGGTCAACATGGATATCTCGCGTCAAATGTGTACTGCAGCCTTGCAGGCCAGTCCACCATGAGAAAACATACCAAGACGCGACCTGTATGCCCCATCACCGATGTATACAGCATGGAATAGCCGAAAGAATTAAATCAAATGTGAAAAGTAAATTGGTTTGTGAATCACACAAAGCCATCAAAGTACCCGAGATATTTACACTACTAAATAGTCCTTCGCGGCGTAGCCATGGAGAAATCGACTGACGATCGAGGGAAAGTGAGAAAGACACAACTCGAACTGCGACAAGATATCATGGTTCCAGTGAAACGCCAATTACCCAGATGCCTCCCAACCAAACAAACAAAGAAAAAAAAAAGACCAGATATCATTCCTGCCAATTGATTATATGTCCATTTTGACCTCGACTTTTGGGCTTCTTGGCCTTGCCCTCCTCTAGAGCATCCCTCCCCTAGAGTATCAACCACGCAGCCCCCAGAACCACCGGCGCCAGCCCGATATAGTTCCAGACCGACCTGGCGGCGTTGTGCCTGCCAAAGTACCAAAAGACGGTCTCGCTGGCGCCCGAGGTGACGTTGGGGTTGGCGTTGGACTCGCGGGTGACGACGGTGTAGACGTCGGCGAAGCCCATGTCGTTGCTGTTGAAGCAGTTGGAGGAGTTGACCTCGAGGAGGCGGGAGTCGTCGGGGTCGACAAAGGTGATGTCGACGCACTGGACGGTAGTAGAACCCCAAAACGTCAGTCAAAACCACATTCATCCGCTTTCTCTCTCCTTGTGCTGGAAATATGGGGGGAACTCACCGAGAAGAGAGCAGCGCCGTGCTTTGCAATCTCCACAACCTGAATCGTCGCATTATCCCCTGCCTGCACGGTCGTGTTGGTGGGAAGCGGGACCTGCGGCAGACAGATGGTGCCCGGGTACGGGTTTGAGGAGGGCCCGATGATCTGGAAGGGCGACACCATGGGGAAGCTCATGTTGGGCGGACCGCCGTCCGGGCCGTCGGTGCCAAAGCCCAGGTTGACGTACATAAAGGCCGTCTGGTGGCCTTGGAACCAGCCTGGTTGCAGGGCTACGGCTCCGCCTGTGGTGGGCCAATAGGTCCGGTTTGTGGTTGTCGGGTGGCCGCCGCCTTAGGTTTTGAGGGAAAATCATTGTCAGCATGATGTGGTAAGTGCCAGGTTGGATATGCTTGGAGACCAGACGGAGGGTCGGCGCAGACCTGACTGCAGTCTGCCGTTCGTAGCGAGAGCTGGTGCAGAGGGATTGGCAGCGGGCCTCGTGTGGTACACAAGGCTGACCGGGATGACTGAAAGAAAAATTAAAAATAAAGGGAAAAAGGACTCACATGGATACATCCATTGCATGCCATAGGGAAACGTATCGTTGGTGATGAGGTTGTCGCCTCTCCAGCCGGGGTATGTGATGACGGTGTGTGCAGATGTTAATGTTGCTACTGCGCTGAGCAGCGCAAGTATTGGTGATGACGAAAGCATGGTGAAAAGTGTGTGTGTGTGTGTGTGTTTGTATAAGGCAAAAGGCACGAGAGCCTGTCGTGAAGTGTTGTTGTTCTCGATGGAGAGAGAGAGACTGCAAGAAAGGTTCTCGTACAGCCCTTCTTCTTGGAGGAGTCGCTCAGGGTTGCGCCTGGGTAGCTATATGGTGAGGGACCAGGCTATGAATGCTGGGAGGGGTGGTGGCGGTGTCGCTGCAACAGTCCGCGAGACTATTCGGCGTCGGGTAGCCCAAGGAAGGGGTACTGCTGCCGTCTGAATGGGGTCGTTTTAAGACTATGTGACCTTTCGGGGTTGTACAAGAGTTCGGAAGACGGAAAAGTTGGGGGGATGACAAGATGCAAGAAAAGAAAAAGAAGAAAATTCAAAATTAAAAAAAGACGGGCGACGGTCTAGATAATATGAGTGAGGGAGTCCAGCCCAGGTTGATCACCCACACCCACCTTGACCTACCTACTACTTAGGTGTGCTATGTTTGTGTGTGTGTGTGTGTGTGTGTGTGCGTGTGTGCATGCACGCCCAATTCTGCCGTGGTTCCGTGGGTCCGGAACATGGGGAGGGGGGAAGAGAGGGGCGCAAAAGGCGAGGGTAAGACAAGAAACCATCCTATCGCAGGCGTCGAATGGAGGCAGGAAAGTGTGCTAGGTGAATTATGGTAGCATGCTGCACCATCTGCAGCGGAGGGGGAGGGGAGCGGAGACACAAGGTAACATGGGGGCCTTCGACACAGATTCTAGCCGCCGAGCGAGGATAGGGTGGGTGGTGGGTGGTGGATGCGTCTTCTCACCATGCCATCCTGCCCGTGCCGCTCGACTGAGGTGACTGCAGAGCTTGCAAAGCAACGGACCATAGTAGTCAAAGAATGTGCAGACTCGGACCAGTCAGATCGCACAGCAGGGGGTTCATCACTGTGTGCCGCCTCGATCCCGGCCCCTGTCACACCCGACCAATTGTCGTGATGTGCTGAGCGGTCCTCCAGCGCGAACCGCCAAGAGTGGTGCTGGGGTTTAGGTGATAGTCTGATAGACACCCCCTCTCTCGTCCCTTCCCCCGTCCCCCCACCCTCCTCCTCAATACTACATAGTACATCCTATATGCATGCAAGTCAGTCATCACCAACCTCGAAACAATAAAGCAGCCGAGAGCGTGTGATGGGTGTGAGTGTGTGTTCAGTGTACTCGCTTGGAACCCTTGTCTGACAAGTGCCTCACCACGGCTTCAACTCCCAGACACCAAAACCAGCCTGTGTCTCAAAAAGAAGAGGAAGCGCTCTTCTTCATCACCTCACCTTTTCGCAAAGTTGACAGGCCCGTCAAAAGAGATAGGCAGTCAGTCAGTCAGCGTTTGCCACAAGCCCCTTCTTCTTCCTCCTCCTCCTCCTCCTCTAGTAATATCCACCCCCGTCCCCCTCCCCGGCTCGGCCTACGTACATAAGCAGACCAGAGTCAGAGTGGGGCCTAGTCCAACCAGTTGGCGATGTGGGTTAAGCGCCCGGCTCCCCTCCTCCCTCACATGCCGGTAACGCACGCCTGTAATAAAGTACTAAGTAGTACGCGAGCAGGCGACTGCCGATTCTGCTCTCCTCTCAATGTGGAAGTGATCGCCAGCACAACAACGTGGAGGATGAAGCTTTCCCAGCTAGGCCGTGGACTGACTGACTGACTGACTGACTGACTGACTGACTGACTGACTGACTGGCAAGATGACTGAGACAGCAGTCGGATACAACGGCACGATAACAGCTCGTCTCCTGCTCTGCTCTGCAGTTGACATGTGTATCGCTTGGGTCTTCCGATGGAAGAGATTGCCTGGCGAGGTTGGTAGAGAAACCAGGTGGATGAGAACAGGGAGAGCTACTGGTCCAGATGAGAGGAAATCGGAATGGCTGTTGCTGAACATTAAGGGTGACGAGGAATCGTCCTCTAGTGAAGAGGTAGCTCCTTTTCAGTGCCACACAACGGCCTGTCTTACTAAGTACTAAGTACTCCGCATACCAGCCCCAGCAGGTGCGATTGCACTCGGCCAAGCTTATCACGATAAGAGCCTACAGTGATGCTTTGAGAGCCTTGTCCACAACTTCTACTGTACAAAACACCGCCACACAACACACATGCGGCCAAGGTAGGATCAATAACAAACTGAAGCGAACACATATGAGTAGAGAGCAAGAACCAGTGCCCGTGTTGAATGTAGCGTCGTCGCCTCGTACGAGAACGCATTGATGCCATGTCTTCTGGTATAATTAAAAAGTACTATTTTCTGCGTGACACAAAGAGTTGGATGCCCCTCCTTCCCTTCTTTGTCACACGCACACTCTCTCTATCCATCCTGTCCTGTCCTGTCCTGTCCGTGGACTGACGCCGCCAGCCAACCAGCCAGGCCCTCCCAGCCATGAGAATGAATGCCCACCACCGCCCCTCCTTGCCCAGAATGGCCTTTTGTTTCCCCGTCGTGTATGTGCCTGTCCATTCGTCCAGGCCAGCCGGTACGTCTTGCGTCAAGAATCTGGGTGTGATCTTGTCGACGGCTGCTCGTGAGAAAGAAAAAGATTTTTTTGATTTCCAGGAAGTCTTTCTAGCGTAGTCTTATCCGCCGCCAGCCTCTCTTCGGTCCAGATATGAACGCCGTGGTCATGTCTTGTGCAGTGGCGTCGTCATGCGCAAACTTGTAACCACGGGCCTGTGTATCTTCCCCCAAGGTGACCAGGATGGCGGCATGTTCTGTTCATCATAAGAGCTCCAAAACGCCTGGAACGAAAAAGGTCCCCCGGTGGTGCCGGGGTTGCATGTGCCGTCTCGAAAGTTGTGTTGTTGTGTGAATGCCGGGATCCGAAGCTTCCTGCTCGCGGCCGCATTCGTCGTATTAAAATGTATAGATCTGAAAAGGAGGAGTGTGTGTGTGTGTGTGTGTGTGTGTGTGTGTGTAGAGGTCTAAGTGGACTCATTAGGTGGTTTTCTTGTCTTTCTTGGGAGTAAGTGTCGTGTGGGTCGACAGCCCCTCAACGGTCGCTTGGGATATTCAGTGAGATGTTTTTGCTAGACTCCAGAGACCTTGGTGTAAGCGACTGAGACGAGATTCGGTTGCTGTCGCTGGGTGATGGCGTCCGTGGCGGCCTGGGGGCGGCAGCCTTGACTTCGTCTCCGCTGCTCGGCAATGTCTCCTCCGCGATCTCGACGGCGGCTTTGTCCTTGGTCGTGTCTTGCTCCTCCTCCTCCTCCTCCTCCTCCTCCTCCTCCTCCTCCTCCTCCTCCTCCTCCTCCTCCTCCTCCTCCTCCTCCTCCTTGTCCTCCCCCCTCCTCCTTGTCCTCGTCTTCCTTGGCTTCAGGGACAGTGGTCAATGAGGTTTCGGGCGTCGGTTCCTCCGAGGGGGTCTCGAATCTTTCCAACGTGTCCTCCTCGTCTGGAGTGGCATCCGCCACTTCGTCATCTTGTCCCTGGTCTTGACCAATCTGTTCATCCCGGACCGACGCGGCTCTGCTATCAGGAAGAGGCAAGATGCCGTTGCCTGAGGCGGGGCGAGGGCTCTTCTCGGCAATGCTGTGTGTGGTATGTGCTTGGAACCCCTGCATGATGGGACGGACACCGCCGCCGATGCGGGTCCAGAACATGTTCTCGCGCAGCCTCACGCTCTCCTCCCAGGCTGCCTTCTCGGAATCATCGTCATCCGTCCGCCAGTGGCCGTCCTTGACGATCCTCATGAACCCGAGGAAGTCACAGGTGGCGCGCACGCGGTTGAGACAGTACCTGCAGAGGGGGTAGCGCTGGGAGGAGCTGTTCTCGCTGGTCCGGAAGCGGTACCGTCGCAGGTACTGGTCGTCCTTGCGGCTCTCACCACAGAGCGAGCACGGGTAGAACTGCGGTTTGGAGAGCATGGCGTAGGTCCCTGTCGTCGGCACGGGCTCCACAACCAGCGAGCCGTCCGACATGGCCGCGATGACTGAGCGGCGGGCCAGCCAGGACAGGCCCGGCGCGCTGTCCAGCCGCAGCGTCGGCTCGATGTCCTCTGCCAGCACCCGCTTGTAGAATTTGGTGTCCTTCAGCGGAGGGATCGGCAGCGACGGCGCGACGCTGTGTACCGAAGCAGGGGTGTTGGGCGTCTGCGGCGAGAACGTGGAGGAGGCTGCCGGCGATCCAGCCGAGGATAACGAGGCCGTAGAGGCGCTGGAGGGGATGCCTACAGAGGCAGTGCTGGCGCTGGATCCGATCAGGCTGAGGCCCAGCGCCGTGTGGGTGCCCGAGGGGGCCTGCTGGCGACCCTCCTCGAGGTCTCGCAGAGGTTCGCAAAGTCCTGGTAGGCGTTGATATCGGTGCGCAGGACGGGCTGTAGGAGGTGGGTGAAGCTCGTCGGGTAGGAGGGGGCGATCAGGTCGGACAGCCCGGACTGCGAGCCAGTGTCCGACGCAGGGGGTGTCGTCCTCGCGCGCGTCGAACCTGCTGTAGCCCGGCGAGGACGGGGGTGGTGGTGGCGGTCTGGTCGTCGCGGTCGGCAGTCATCTGCTCCATGACCTGCTTCAGCTCGGCGAGCTGCTCCTGCTGCGACTTGAGGAGGCCCTCGGTGTCGGCCAGCTGGGCCCTGAGCAGGTCGTTCTTGCGCTGGACGACGTCCTGCTCCCTGCGCGCGTCCTCCTTAGCCGAGATGACCATGTTGTTGGCCTCCTCGAACAGCTCCGTGGTCAGGTTCTCCAGCTCCTGCTCGATGCGCTTCTTGTCCTGCTCGGCCTCGAGGCGCAGTCTCTTCTCCTCGGCGATCCTGGACAACAGGTTAGTCTTCTCAGCCTCAACCGACTTTCGACGGATCCATATGTCGCCAACCAACATTTCTCTCTGCTTGTCGAGCTGGACCTCCATGGACCGGATCTGCTCGCGGGCCCTCTCGAGCTCGGCCCTCGTCTCGGACAGGCTGTCGTCGAGGGTGGTCTGGTGGTTGATGGCCTGGACGAGCTTCGAGCTCAGCGTCGCGACCTCATCGCTCAGCTCGGGGTGCTGCTGCTGCTGCTGTTGTTGCTGCTGCTGGTGTGGGGTCGAGGCGCCGTCCATGTTGGAGGGCGTCATGGATCTGCTCCGAGGGTCGGGTATCGTAGTCAGGTCGAAATCAAATTCCGAGATGCTGCTGAAGAATCGGTCCCCTGTCGCAGACGAGGAGAAGTCGGGGCCCATACTCGAGCTCTGGGTATTCGACCGCGGCTTGACGACGGCGGAGGCCGAGAGAGACCTGGTGGGAGGACCCGTCGCGGTGGACTGGGAGCGGAGTCGGCTTCTCTGCTGCGACGTCGAGGCCGGGCTCGAGCTAGGGCCATGATGGAATTGTGACCATCCTGAGGCCACGGTCATGAAGCTGCGCCATCCAAAGTTAGCTGTCTGCACCTCCATAGGGAAGTCTGGTCCTTGACGTGGAGCAGTCTTCAGGTGGAGAGGCTGCGTGGTGTCTGGCCCAGGGTCGTAGATTCCGCGTGGACCAGAAACTAGCATTGTACCACAGGAAAGGAGAGGAAAAGAGGAGGGAGGAAGGGGGGTGGGGGTGGTGTTCATTTGATGATTCAGTCCTCAGGAATGTGAGCCCATCAAGAATAGTGTGAGACAGGGAACAGTGTGAAGCAAAAGTTCCCCCTCTAGCGGATGTGACGGGACGGAGTGGGAAGGTCGGCAACGGGGAAGTAGCATCAGGTACACGCAAAAGTGGCACGGGGCAGGAAGAGACGTACGAATCCAGCTTGTCCGACGAGAGCAGAACCAGAGCGTGCTGGTCCTGCGAAGACGAAATAGGAGAGAGAAGTCAAAGTCTCGAGGACCGGAGATAGTCTTGAGGTGTGATGCAAGGAGGAGAGAGAGGGAGGAAAGATCCAAGGGGCACCGGCGTGACGGTATGTCCCGGGTCCGAGGCAGAGAAGATCGACAGCAGGGACGGCGAGGAGAGGACCAGGGGTAGGGACAGAGACAAGGCTGAGCTGAGCCAGTGTCTCGTCTCGGGGTTGAAGGTCGACGGCCAAAGGGGGCAGGCAGGTGTAGGTGGAGTTCTTGAATGGGCGACTCGAGTTCGGGGCCAAAAAAGAAAACCGTGTGTGTGGGTGGTGTGAAGCACTTTCAGCCCCAATCTCGTCTTGTCGTTCGGCGAAATCCTCGACAAATGAGATGAGACCGTCCGAGACAACCTCGCTGCCCAGAGAGGGATGTCCGGTCAAAGGCTTCTGATTAACATTACTGTGGTACGGACCAGTTGTATTTTGGGAGGAGGAAAAATGTATTAAAAAAAAAAAGGTCGCGCCGAGAAAGATTTGAAAAGAGACACACAGAGAGAGTCAAGGATCGATGTAATCAGTCTGTGATGATGTCGTTGGGATCTTGGAAAAGGGTGAGAATGCGAAGTAGGGAATGGAACGGGGGTTGGAAAGAGAGAGACGGGGGGGATCTAAACAAAACGAGGAGATGAACGATGATGACGAAGACGGGAAGTGAATTCAGTAAGTTGGATCTAAAGTGAGGAGAGAACAGAAAAAAAAAAAAGGGACCAAGGTTCAAGGTCAAGGGTCGGTTGGGGTTAGGTCTGGCCTGTGCAGCGGGGGTCGCAATCTGAGGCGAAGGAGCGCGTGCAGGCTAGGCTTACCGTAGGCGTTCCTTGGGGGTGCACTGGGGGGTGCACTGGGGGTACGTTTTAGTGGTTTAGGGGGAGGGGGTGCTGAAGTGGAGAGTTGAGATTGGAGACTTGGGGGAAGAGAAGAGGCGAGAGGCGTAGTAGGTACTTACTGACCACATACGGACGTACTTACTTGGTAGTACGGATGTGCTCAGTAAGGTCAGTTGGGTGACCAGTCAGTTCAGTCTGCAGTCCGCAGTCTGCAGCGCCTAGTTTACAAAGGTACGATCGGATGCCGGCGGAGCCAAAGGGACAAGCACTTGAGACGCAGGCCTGCGGCACCTTGCATGCCACCGTATCGCGTGCACGCACACATGACCTATCTGCTGCACAGCATCGATGGATGATGGGATTTCGCACCACTTTCCACTTGGTAGGTGCCATAGCAGTAGCAGGTGGACGGGGGGTGGAGGGAGCAGGCGGATGGGGCAGCCTCGGGAGCTTGCGGGCCTGGGCGGGGACCCCCTGTGCTGCCACCCATGACCTGCACATCCTGGTACTGGTCCTGGTGCTGTGGCAGGCTGTCGAGGCTTGATTTCGCCTCACCCAGGCCCCCCGTCCCTCCTCCAGGCCCCCCAAGCCAAGCCCCCCAGCAGCGGCAAAAGCACGCGGTACGAATTACGTGCTGCTGATGCTGACGGAGAGAGAGAGGGAAGGATCCAGTTCTCCAGTTGCCAGCCAGTCAAGCCGTCAACCAGTCAGACCACCACAGCTGTGCCATGGCATATGCATGACTTGTCCAAGTCGACAAATGTCCAAACCTCGGCCAATTGTTGGTATGCCTGGATGCCCAAGTTTCAGACGAATAAATCAGGCGGTTTAGGCGGGTGTGTATTTCCACCTTGGCAGCATCACGTTCCTTTCTTCCAAACAAAACAAAACATCATCAGGGAAGCTCATGCGCAGGGTGTGAGATGGGCTGGGGTGGGATGGATGGGACGGCACAGTCCTGCCTGTCCTTGGTGTTTCCTCCATCCTTCTTTTTTCTTCTCTGTCCTGACAAGTTCCTTGGAAACAACACCCCCCGTCGATCAGGGCACTACGACTGGGACTTTCATTTCCACGCGGCAAAAGTCGCACGGACTCTCACCCTCACTCATTCCATATCTGGCCCCCGGTCCGACTGGCTGACTGACGGACTGACTGACTGACTTGCCACGCTACAGTAGTCTCCTCTTCATCCTTTTATCTAGGGCCATTTCTGCCGGCAGCGGGTTATCATCTAGCGAGTTCCCCGCCTCTAGACAGGCACCAGGGCCCCCATCATCGCTCTAACCAGCTTGCTTGCCAGCCCAGCCCCGAGAGAGATTGCATGCCGTGCCTTTGCCCCAGGTGAGGAAGACCTCGCTGCAATCACTTTCAACCAAAGCTGATCCACTCAATCATTCACAAACTCGCTCAATTGATGACGCGTTTGTGGTACAGTACCCTTTTCCTCTCAATTTTATCGGTGCAGAGAGACTGAACTTCAATCTACATCGAAATAACAACATTGCCTCTGTCGTGCCGTTCCTGTTTCAGAGTCTCACCGCTCATCTATGAAAGTACTATGTAGACACGGGCAGCAGGGCAGTAAAACTTGGGGAGGAAGGGTGTGTCTCGAGGCGGCCGAGGTGAGGGGACGATGGGACTCGGGGGCTTGCAGGTTAAACGCGGATGAAATACGAACTCGTATGCGTTGTTCCATTTCCCCCTCCGCCCGAGTTAGCCTATGTTCCTGTAGCAGCACGTAGGTACATAGTACGTACTACATTACTTACCACCATAGAGCAAGTACATACATAGTATTGTAGTGGTCTGAATCTGAACCGGAGGCTGAAAGAACGGCCCCATGAGCCCCCAATGTTCCTGCGACAAGGAACACATACAGAGCCAAAGGGGGCATGCTCAGTGCTCATCTTATCAGCCCGTCACCCAACAACTTCTCAACAGGCGGCTCGTGGCAGATCGGGGTGTGCATTTCTTAAGAACAAGGGAGGGAGGGCATAATCTCAGACGCAATGAGGCTGGTCAATCACCCCAGAAAAGCGGAACTTGGGTCGTAGAGAGAGGATCGACAGATTCTCACAGGGACGGAATTGCCAACATGGATAATAATGCTACCAAGGCATGTTTTATTTTTTTTTTTTTCGCAGCCGAGATCGAATGCATCCTGGTTTGGCTGGATTGGTTGCTTCCCTTCTTCTTTCCTCCTTTACTCGCCGCCTCGACGGGCCAGAACACTTCTGTTGCTGCAATTTCGCACATCCGGCTCCCTCCACCAGATCCAGATCCAGACCCAGCCAGGCCTCGGCCTCAGGTTTAGGTCTGGGCCCAAACCATCAGGTTTGCTCCAGCCACGACTGACACCTGTCAAACAGCCACGACTGGCACCTGTCAAATGCTGCCCTACTGTCGCACAGGTTGCGGCCCAACCCAAGCACTGAGAACAAGAAGACTCTCCGTGCAGTGCTCTGCTGGGCTGGACTGACACGTGGGGATCTCCCATGAAGGCTCGGGCCGATTTCGGCCATCTCTACGGACTTACATGCACGCTGAGTCACTGGTCAAGCCTTCTTGCTGCCTTCCAGACCAGACAGCCTGCTCACCATAATCACGAGACCACTTGTCGTGATGATTAGCTGTACGGTTTGAGGGTGCAACGTGCCATTTCAGTATGTACATATGACTTTAGAGGGAAAGCAGAGGAAGAAAAGAAGAACAAATGAAGGGTGGAGAGGGGGGTGGTGAGAGTCGATCGCTTAGCAAACTCACGGTCTCAAGAAAACATGTACATCGAGAGGGAGGTCACAACTGGTACCGAGATCACTGGAAACCATGACAGAAAATGAGAAGATCTACCATGCAGGTGGCGAAGTAGGGTGTGGCGGACCGTTCCCAAGACACAGTCGAAAGTGAAAGCTGAGATGTGACTTGTTACGTCGATACGCCGTCCTGGCCTGTCAAAAGGAAGCAGAAGAAGTGAAAAATAGACCCATCTAAGAGAAGCCTCTCACTGGCCAGCACAGGCCTCTTCCGCATAATTATGTTTCAGATGATCAAGCCACTTCTTCCCGCGCTGTCCTGAAGGACATTAGCTGGCCCATCCTCCAATACCTACCGTATAGCATCCAGAGCCCGCTCGGAGAGAGCCTGATTGCCTCGAGGAGCAACTCGGCAGTTACTGATGGATGAAGTTTTCTGGGTCTTGCCACCGCCGTTCCTGCGTGACAACGTCAAGAGGAGGGGAAATAGCCCAAGACTCCTCCTGCTCTTGCGTTGGCATGACCTGTTGCTGCCCAGAGACCACCACCCATGGCCACGCTGGCTAGTCACAAAGGCAGGGCGGGGAACCCAACCCCCGGAACAAGATGATCCATCATCTTGCTGATCTTGCTCAACGGCAAGAGAAACTCCGTGGTAGAAGATGGGAGGGGGAAAACCCCACTCGCGGCACGTCTTGTGTAACTCGACATGCACCTAAGTTTCAGCAGGCTCGTAACCAGGTCAGCAGGTTGGATGGAAGCATCACCGGTGGGATCATCTCTCGACATGAGGCCCGTGTGTGAGCGTCATCCATAGCTTGAGAGGAAGGCGGAGAGAGGGGGGAGGTGCTGATGTCCAAACCACTCATATGCATCTGATATCTCAATCTACCTCCACAGGGTGTGGCACTTGCTTGTTCTGGTGGACTTGGGAGCTTCGGGTCTCGTATGTTGATCATTGTGATATGCCGCATGAGGTACTTCCTGCGCCATGACCTTCCAGTCTGTAGGCTAAGCGTGAATCTAGAAGCAGCTGGACTTCAGCGAGAAAAGCAACTTTGATAGTACGATGCGATGCAGGTGGTGAGCGAAGGAGGGGACCGTGCCCATGCAAAAGTGCACCGCATCATACGACGGTGGCTTGAATTAATCAAAAAAAAAAAAGCAAACATACAAGAAAGCAGGCTACTCATCGATAGTAGCAATACTACAATGGCTGCATAGTCTGGACGGTGGTAGAGTCGTCCAGAACCTTTCGTTTCCCAGCCCTCCCGTAGATCATCATGGAGCTAGCTTCATTCACATGCTCAGCAAACATTTTTCTCCGAAGCGTGTTAATTATTGCACAGAGACCGGGCTTCCAGGTACTTGAGTACTGTACCGAAGGCGTATCTGTGGATTCCAAGCTCAGTCGTGGGCTGACCTGGTTGGCCATCAACGTGTGACTCCTGCATGTGGCGTACTTGCCGAAGCAACATGGACAAAATTGCGCGCCTAAGTTTGTTTCGTATTTGTTGAATGCATGCATCCGGGCCCATTATGGTGCACAAGTACTGCAACATCATTATTGTTGTACTGGGAGGGGGGAAGATCTGCGAAAACATGGGTTTTGGCTGGAGGAGGGGTTGATGACATGTCTATGACGGGACACCAAAAAACAAAAAAAGGTCCAAAACCATGCATCACAGCCTGACAGAAGCAAGCAGCACCGAACAAATTCCTCTGCCCTAGTCCTGCATGTCAGCATAGTATCCACAAATGTCTCTGATGGGCCCAAACTTGATGAACTTCCCGCGTTCGAAGACGCAAACTTGCATTTGGTCGTTCGAATCGACCATCGACATTGGTGCGAATTTCGGCAGGGATGGATGTATCTACACCACGTCGAAGACTGACCATGCTTCTGCTCTTTGGGAACCGGGGCTGGAGGCGTCGTCTTGACACTCGGCTCTTGAGTGATCATCCTCACAGTATACCCAGTGACCGCTTCGAAGCGAGCGTTTGGACTTGAGGTGGCTTGTTTTTCTTGTTAATTAACGCCTCCTGTATGCGGAAGTTTCCCGTCAGGGAGAAAAAAAGGGGGAGGGGAGGGGTGACCGGAAGTGTCTCGTCCAAAGCTCTGTGTACATTCCCAGGACACATTAACCGCCCAGGAAGCCGTCGAGTGTCCGGGATCTGGCAGAAGCAAAGAAAGCAAAGGGGGTGGATGTAACGCCACGAATGTCCCGCCCTGCGTGCCAACTCAGCACGGCGATCTAAGGATATTGCCTCCAGAACTAAACATGTAGAGCGCGCAGGTCTGCAGTAGACATCTTTTTTTTTTTTTTTTTTTTTTTTTTTTAGAACCCCTGGTTGGGCCTTGCCAATGGGCCACGGGTAAGTTATAAAGAGCACGATGTCCCCCTTCCCC
The DNA here is from genome assembly GCA_021117315.1 of Immersiporthe knoxdaviesiana. Taxonomy (NCBI): domain Eukaryota; kingdom Fungi; phylum Ascomycota; class Sordariomycetes; order Diaporthales; family Cryphonectriaceae; genus Immersiporthe; species Immersiporthe knoxdaviesiana. The sequence goes on from CP088214.1 coordinate 2,254,064, forward strand.
TAAGATGAGCAGACGGGGACTTGGGTTCTTTCGTTTTGTGTAGAGGTGATTGTCAGCCATCTCTACTACACCTTCAGTACTGTCTGTTACTTGTGCACGCTACCATACAAACGTCTGTCTCGTCTCATCTCTATCTTCCTTCTTCTTCAAGTGGAAGAGACTTCGTCAGTCTCACAACATGTCTGACGGGTTGTGAGTCTTGATACCTTGTGAAGAATGGACTGGCATGACAACTTCACTAACGGAAAGACAGTGACGACTCTCAAGACGATTCCACCGACTATGACTCCATCAACCAAGACACGCCCTCCCGGCGTCTCCTGGGCACTACAGGTGAAGGGGTGCCCCAGTTAAAGCTGACTTGGAACTCGATGCTGTCCCATAGAGCTTGCACCCATATGAAGGCCTTCAAGTCCCACATTACTCATCTGTTTCCCTTGATGGACTCGCAGAAACTTGAAGTCTTGGTCATGCAGCTCCTACATGAAGCGGGTTCTTTAAACGACTGGTGGCAGTCGACCAGTGTGGGCGATGGGAAAGAACGAGAGCACCTCGAGTTTGAGTTTCAACACAGTATTAATAATTCCCAGGCATTCTTAATGCTCGCGATGGGCGAGCTCTGCCACGCCAGAGGCTGGGAGCACCAATCTAAGCGGAGGAGGGATCCTACCTTGTACTCGACTTTTGAGGTTTTTGCCCCAGGTGCGGCGTGCTACACTGAGGCAATCAAGATACTGTCCCACTTCGCCGGGTCTCAGGAGATCGGCTTCGTCTACTGTCATATCATAGCCAGCCTGTACACCGATCATCTTGGCTTCACGGGGTTGAGCATTGCCCATCTCAAATCCGCAGTCACCGCCCTCGTTGATGGAACGCCCTCGTATGTGGTCTCTCTTTTCTCTCTCTCTCTCTTTCTCTCACACACACACACACTTGCATTCCTTCGGAAAAGCACTGCTAACGGCAACGGGTCCTACGTGGTTCCGTTCTTAGAGATCTGGCGACTAGCCAACTCCAGCCCTACGACAGAGCCGGACGAGTTATGGCATACTGGCATTGCTACCAGATAGACACGTAAGTATTTTTTTTAGAAAAAAAAAAAAAAAAACATCGCGATGTTGTGTGATTTCTGCTGATTTGTTGTTGTCGTTGTAGCCACCACTTCTTGCACATGAGCTCGTCGCCGTCCGGGCTAGCTGAATTCGAGCACATGTTCCCAAGCTCCGAATTGGACGGGCTGGCGAATAATGATCTGGGCTTCTTGCCCAAGGCTGCGGTCACCCGCGCCGCCCTCGCCGCCAACAGACATCTGAACCGCTGGCTGCAGAAGAACCTGACAGAACACTCCCGAGCGGTCGCGGACGCCAACGTAGAGGCTCAGATCAGATTGATCCTGCGCTTCGAAGAGGAGTTGATGCAGAACAAAGCTGACTGGCTGGGGCAGCTCGACTTCCAGGACATTGCGCCCCCGAGTAGCGCCTTCATGAAGGCGCATACCCACGCGATGCTCTGGGAGGCCCGGATGACGTTGTACCGGCCGCTCATGAAGAGCTATAAGGAGATGCTGCAGGAGTTTGCGAGCAGCAATGGAAAGAACAGGTCGCCGTACCTCACGCCTGAATTCCACAAAGTCTTCCTGGCAGGTGTACGCACTCTCGTCCGCAGCATGACAGCCTTCTCGAGACTCAAGCACAAGAGCCTCAGGATCGCAGCCTTGATCAGCCAGGCGAAAACGTGAGAAATCTTCCTCTTTGCCCTCCTTTCCTTTCCTTTCTCCCACCCCTCTCTTGCAAGACTTTTCTGCTTTATGATGCTAATCGAAAGCCAATATAGTCAGAGCCGAAACCTCCAGATCTTCCGTGACATCTGTGAGGATATGCAGCTGGCCATCTGTTGCCCCGTGGAACCTCCGATGCACACGTCGGTGAAGACCATCTACAGCGCCCTCCACAATACGAGCTCGTTGTCTGCTAGCTCTGACATCGATGCGTCGGCCCTTGTGTCTCCCAATGACATGTTTGAAAGCCATGCCTGGGCCGTTGACCAGGGACCTAAGTTTACTCCCTTTTGAACTTTCTCGGATTCGAGGTGGGAAGCATGGCGGGATATTCGAAAGCAGACTTGGGTGGTGGCAGTGGTGGTGGCAGCGGAGGCATACGATGAGTCGGTGGGATGACCTGGAGCAGGACTCCTGATGGTGAGCTGATGTGAGGAGGAAGAAGGCAATACACGCTTGAACCTCTTTGCATTCATGACGAGATGACGGCCTAGGAATAGCGTTTGGTTTAGGAAATGGACGGGTTGGGAAATGGACGGGTTGGAAAATGGAAAGGTTGGACAATGGAAAGGTCTGGGGTCTGCTATATGGTCAGTACGCGTATGATGCCTTCCCCCTTTTCTTTCTATCTTAAGGCGACATTACTATTGATAGGATTCCAATATTGCTACTGCTTTCGGTCCTTACTTTTGGTTGACAGTAGACGTGATTCGTAAAGCTTGGGCGACTTTAGACAGGTCGGGTAATGGAGCCGCTGCCATCGTCACCAGTGATGGTGATGGATCTTTCTAGGCCTCATGATGACCCAGCTCGTAGACCCTGGTCTTGCTCACTCTGCCGTGGGCTCTGCCGTGTAAGCACCCGAGTGGCCGATAGCGTTGTAATATCGGGGATTTCGACGGCGTGAAATTTGTTCGACCAGGATTCTGCGTGCTTGTTGGATGACTGTCGTGTAAGGGCTGTGAATTTGAGCTTTATGAGGATGTGTTGGTGATGGAGGAGGGGTGCTGAAGATGAACTGATCGCATTCCGAGGTTTGACGTATCTGACGGGCGGTGGCGTCGGCCCTCTCTCTATGCCCTCTCGTAGCTGATGAGCACAAGCCGCGCCAAACATCTGGTACACCTCTGGGTCATTGTTTATCAAGGTTGAAAACATGAGAGCAGAACGAAGCCAAATCCGTCTGCATCCGAGTCACAAGCGATGGACAGTGCGGGACTCGGGAGGCGGTCTCGCCCAGAGTGATGATCCATCAAAAATGTCGTGAGTTGACCGAGTTTACCTGCTGTCCGCTGCAGTCTTGGGTGTTTTGAGGGTGGTTTTCTGGCCTGCGCAAAGGTTGTATCCCTCAAGTTAGGTGACCGACAGCAGCACCCAGTAAGAGTCCTAATCGAAAGATGAAGAATTCATATTAACACTTCTTCAAACTCGAGAACCTGGATCTGAGAAAGCCTGGAGGCCAGTGCAAAGCAGCATTTGGCCAGATCGGGGCCAGAGATTGCAACGTACATCAGCAGTTATCTCGGAAAGCGGACACAGGCCGAGCTAACCGTGTCTGTGTCTGTGCCGCCTTGTGACGCTCTGAACAGCATCAATCATTTTTCTTCTCTTTCGAGCGGGCCAGGGTTTTCATAGCATAACGCACAAGACAACATTATAAGATATACTACGACCGTAAGATGGGACAAATAAGCTTTAGATAGATCAGCATAGCCGCGCGCTTGTCTGAGGGTGTGCCCGTGTTGGCCGCCGCGCTGAAGAAGAGCCTGGACCGCGCCCCGGGGATCTGGCCCGGATCTGCAAGAGGCAAGTGTCGAGCCGTTACGATATTCATACTAGGTACTGCAGTACAGTACTGTACCGTACTGAAGTGTGTATTCTGCTAGGCGGGGCCTAACGCTTGTCACTCGGAGGAGGACCTCGGAAGTTTGAATCATGGATTCATGCATGCATTAATCATTCCAGTGTGTCCTGTATTTGGTATGTCGTGCAGACTTACACTGGTGGGCTCTCCTGCCACAGTGGACCGATCTCAGAGAGTCAGGAAAATCCACAGAATATATTCACCAGGCTATTGGGTGCTCTGTGGTTGAATCATAATGTACTCAGGTAGGTGGTTCTACGTAGCCATGCTCATGCCCAAGTCGATCTCCTGCCGGTTTGTGGGTGGGTTATCATTCTCTTTCTCTCTCTCTCTCTCTCTCTGTCTATCTCTCTGTCTATCTCTATTTTCTCCCCTGTGATGTTCTCTATACAATCTGTAAGATAGGGAGGGGAAAGGAGGCGAATGTAGGAGACTGTAGGAGAGCCTGATGACTAAGTTGTTTTGCCGGTACAGTACTCAGAGGATAAAAGCTGATTTAATTGTTTTTTTTTTTTTTTTTTTTTTTTTAAAAAAAAAAAAGAAGACCACGGGGGAAAAGGGTCGTGACACATGAAGGCTGGAGGTGGTCAGAAACCGCAAGGGATAAATTAATCATGTGCTGCGTGGTGTTTGAGGTAATTTCGGCCCTCTCCTCGCAGATTACAAGTCGTCATAATTCCAGAGTTCCTTCCTTTGAACCATCACAGTAGCGCTGTGGAAAACCTGAAAAAGAAAAATCCTGTCTTCTTCTCATTTCGGACATGAGAATGCTCCGAGATGGAGGAGAGAGGTGGTGGTGGTGGCGGCGGCGAGGTCGACGTGTACAAAAACCAGCTTCTTTGGATCTCGATCTCGGGCAGAAATGAAGAGCAATGCAGAAAGAAACACGAAACGGGGACCCCCTGTAGCGATGCAATAGCGGCCAGTCTAGAAGGGGTCTAGGCTCGCCTGTGGCCGTCGTGGCTACCCAATCTGCCAGTGTGCTAATGCTTGCCAATTACTCCGCAGTGGTGAGTGGTGGTGGTGGCGTGCCAGCCCTGCATGCATGGGGCCTGCTGCTGGGCTCTCCAGCGGGTTTAGCGGTCCAGCGCTCAGCGCCCAACGCCCAACCCCCTCTGCCTACTATGTACGGATTACAGGGCGCCAGCAAACCACAGAACAACAACAACAACAGCATCAGCAGCAGCAGCAGCAGCAGCAGCTGGGTGGTGTCGCCTCCTTTGGGTACGAGGGCTCCAGAGGTCGCAATTGGGCCAAGCGTGCTGCATTGCTGCTGCATCTGCACACCCGCCCAGTGCCAGTCCCGTTGCCAACCTGAACCTTACTAAGTACGCGTCGTTGCTGCCCGTCGTCTTCTTCATCTGGAGGGGTGGTTGGACAAACCGCTGGGCTTGCTTGTCTGTCTTGCCTCGTCAAAGGCGGCATACCAAACATATCTTATCTGTCACATTTTTGTCGTCGTCGGCGTTGTTTTGTCTTTTATTTTTGTTTCTCCCTTTATTCCCCTCTGGTTCGATCATAATTCATTCCTTTAGTCGACCGCGGTACGGGCGGATTTTTCTATAATATCCATCGACTGTGGCTCTGGAGATTATCTCCGTCCAGTCTTTTCTTTGACGAAAAAGGCAAAAGAAAAACACAAACCCACTTCTCGTCGCCTTCTCTGGCCCAAACCAGGCCCTTACCTCTCTCCCACACTCCAACCCGCCCTCATGGATTAGCCAGCAGGCAGTAATAATCAGCAGTTGCAACCACCACTACTTACCAGCAAAACATCCCACCCTCCCCCACCTACACCTGGGAATTGAGAACGACTGGGCCAGCCAGCCAGCCAGCCCCCAAAATAAGCCCCGACTACTGCTCGTGCCCTGTTGTGCTCGTGCTCCTCGGAGCCGGCACGACAACGATAGCTGGCATGGCTGAGTTCGCGGCCAAGATCAGGGCCAGGTTCAAGAGGCGGCACTCTGCGATGCCTGGTATGCCCTCGGGTCTCAGCAGGTCCAGCAGCAGTGTCTGTCGCCCGGGCTCGTCCCACAGCCACAGCTATGAGGCCGATCACAGGAACGGGAGCGAAGGCTCACACAACTCAGCGGCCGACGACTCGGCTGAGGGCCGCCGCCCTGGTTCGCAGCCTGCCAGCAGAGGGGGGACCAGGAGGAGTAGGGGGTAAGAGGGACGGCCGAGCAGGAGCAGGGAGGGGAGCGTGAGGAGGCTGGCGTGGTAGCACAGGCAGGCCACAGTGGTCCAAGACAGGACAGTGGTGGTCCTGATGAGCATGACAGCCTTCCTCATCTTCCTCCTCCTCCTTCTTCTCCTCATCATCAGTGTCATCAGCCCAACCCGACCTCCTCCTCTGAACAAGCACCTGACCACGACGAGACCCAACGTGCTGCTGCCGCCGACATCTCGGCTGCCGGCGACGAGGCCCCCGGTGATCGTATGACTGGTGCAGATAGCGCGGGTGTGGACGTGGGCATGGACGTGGGCGTGAACGTGAACGACCAAGCTCATCACCTGCCACCAGCAGCACCAGCACCGGCACCAGCACCGGCACCAGCACCAGCACCAGCACCAGCACCAGCACCAGCACCAGCACCAGCACCAGCACCAGCACCAGCACCAGCACCAGCACCAGCACCAGCAGCACAGCAAGCAACCAGCACCACCACCACCACCACCACCACCTTCACCGAGCCTGTCGCGACGGCAGCTACAGGCGCTACAGGTACTGTGGAAGACGCTACAGGGCCTAACGCTGCCGAGGCACCAGCGGGCCTAGCGCCCCCGACACCGCCGAGCTCGACCGCAGGCAACACCCCGGCTGCCTCAGAAGCGCCCAAAGCTAGCGACATGTCCGGCAACGATCTGCAATTGTCTGCAGCGCGCAAACTCTCCAGCATCAACGAGCAGCCGTCTCCAGACATGGACCAGCCCGGGCAGGATCGACAACCAAACCCACATGCATACCAATACCACACTCAGCTTCAACAAGAACATCATCATCACCCGCTGCTACATGAGATTCTCGACACCACAGCAGCAGCACCACCACCAGCAGCAGCCCCTGCCATCCCATCTCCCGCCCTATCTATCGCCACGACCACCATAACAACCGCCGCCGCCGCCGCCGCCGCCGCCTCCTCCTCCTCCTCGCCAAAGAAGAAGAAGCAGCAGCAGCAGCAACAACAACAAGGGCCCAGGTCCTCCGAGCAGCCTGTCCGTCCTCGCACCCCCAAGTTGGGGACCTTGACGCCCGGCCGCCCGCTTCACATCCCTATCCCTACGGCCTCGTTTGGCCCGCCGCCCGCCGCCAGCCTCTCACCCGGCGCCGCCTACAGCACCGTGAGCTCGACGCCTGCCCCGTCCTCTCCTCTGGGCCGCTACTCCACGACAGCCGCAGCCGCAGCCCCCGCGCCCTCGCCGGTCCGACCGCAGCCGCCCCTGCGCCGACAGTCCCTCCTCTCCAACCGACAGTCGACCCTCATCCAGACCCTGCTGCGAGGCTCGCAGAACGAGGACCCGAGCAGCCTGAACCCCGAACAGCTGATCCCCATCAGCGGCAACATGGTGACGCGCAAGATCTGGGTCAAGAGGCCGGGGGCCTCGGCGACCATGGTCACCATCAACGAGGACGACGTGGTGGACGACGTGCGCGATATGATCCTGCGCAAGTACGCTAACTCGCTCGGCCGCCAGTTCGACCCGCCCGACCTCACCATCCGCATCAGGCCCGGCGGGAACCAGCAGGAGCGCGTGCTCGGCCCGGAGGAGCCCATGGCCAGGACCCTCGACGCCTACTTCCCCAGCGGCCAGTCCATCGACGACGCCCTCATCATAGACGTGCCCCAGCGGCGGACACCTCGGGCCTCGCCGCGAGCCGGCCCGCCGCACGCCCCTCATGTGCAGTACTACGTGGAAGACCCGCGCCCGCCCGAGACGGCCAATGACTACTTTGGCCCTGGAGCCGTGTCTACCCTCCCCGTGACCGTCACCGCGCCGCCCGGCGCCGGCTCGTCACACCCCCATGCCATCTCCGTGCTCGCCACCGGCCAGGTGCCCCAGATCCCGTCGCCGGGTAGCTCGCGCGCCCGCAACTACAGGGAACGGCCCGAGAGGCCGCGCCTGGGGAGGCAGCACACCTCGTCGCCGACGCTGATCAACCTGGCCACGGGCGTCGCGCACCAGCCCTCGATTGCTGCGGGGCCCGGGGTGCCGGCGTCGGCGGCGGCAGCGGCAGCGGCAGCAACAGCTCCACATGGTACGCAGCAGCCCATCCACACGCACGTCAGAGCGCGCTCACGGACTCACTCGGAAGCATCAGACCAGTCACAAGGCCCCGGCGGTCCGCAGCCTCCCCCTCTACCGACGCCGCCCGCGGTGGCTGAAGGGGCCGGCGTCGTATCCCAACAGCGCATCGTCACCCCTCCGCCGCCGCGGGTCGCGAGCCCGAGGCCCTCGGCCAAGCCCAAAAAGAAGAAGAACGTGGACCACCCCGCCCTGCCCAAGGGGATGCTCAACAGCACCGTCCCGCCCATCAACGTGCTCATCGTGGAGGACAACATCATCAACCTCAAGCTGCTCGAGGCCTTTGTCAAGAGGCTCAAGGTCCGCTGGAGCACCGCCATGAACGGCCGCGATGCCGTCAACAAGTGGCGCGGGGGCGGCTTCCACCTTGTGCTCATGGACATCCAGCTCCCCGTCATGAGCGGCCTGGACGCCACGCGCGAGATCCGCCGCCTCGAGAGGGTCAACTCCATCGGCGTCTTCAGCTCGGCCGCGTCCACCGCCCCCGAGGAGCTCAAGGGCGAGCCCGACGAGAAGGACAAGCTGGCCAACATGGACCTGTTCAAGAGCCCCGTCATCATCGTGGCCCTCACGGCATCCTCGCTGCAGAGCGATCGACACGAGGCGCTGGCGGCCGGGTGTAATGACTTTCTGACCAAGGTCCGTTTACCCTTGTACTCCTGTGTGACACAAAACTATACACGATGGTTCTTGCTAACGTGACAAAAACAAACAACAGCCTGTGAATTTTGTCTGGCTTGAGCGCAAGGTCATGGAGTGGGGATGCATGCAGGCACTCATCGACTTTGACGGCTGGCGCAAATGGAAAGACTTTTCGCCCGTCACGGACGATAAGGGCAAGACGGTTCAAAAGGCCAAGGTCAAGAAGGCCAGGCTGTCGACGCAGGCCGTGTCAGCGACGGCTTGATCAACTCGTTTTTTTTCAACACATGTTTTTCTTTTTTCTCCCAACTCTTCTTCTCTTCTTCTACTTTTTTTCCTTTTGTCTTATTTTTTTTTTACCTTTTTCCGGCTGCTTCGGTCGTGTTCATCCACAATCACCCTCAACGAGTAGGGGGATGCGGACCAGACCAGACCAGACCAGAGAACGTCAGATTGGAGTTGGGAGGCTTTTTTTTTTTTTTTTTTTTATCGATTCAGACTGATTGCGTTCAAGAACGAGCGGTGGCGAATGGCGGCTATCATTGTAATCTCACCATAATTCTCACGCGAATACGATATGTCGAGACGATTGGATAAAGTCTCTTTTTGCAAAAAAAAAAAAAAAAGGAGAGGCGTTTTGTCACCTCTTTTACTCATAGCCAAGGAGAAGGGAGTCGGAATAACACTTTCTATTAGATACTTCTCAAGTAGACAGACAACATTGTACGCCGCAGGGGAGGAGGATCTTCCAATGCCTTCACATCTGACCACTACCGTCAAGACTTTAGAACCATACTACACTAGACAGACCATATATATTTGCTATATATATCAGCATATAACATACAATAAAGGTATGACTGGCTAGGTACTAAGCTGCTCTCCCTTTCTTCATTAGGCCTGTCTCTTTCCTAACTATGACTGATTTTATAGCTACTTAAATATCCAGAAATATGCCTCCTGAAGCCCAGATCCTGCCCACCCAGCATGAAATCAAGGCCTCTCTCGCGACCTGCGCCCTCTTCTCCTCTGTCCCGAGCTTGCCCACGGCGTCACCCACCGCCTCGCACCCCCCAGCTCCGGCTCCGCAGCCAGATGCAGCCGAAAACTCTGCTGATCGTCATCATCAACACTCTCCAGCGCCACAACCTTACCCGTACCATCCCTCCACTCATAACACGCTTTGCCTCCTCCTCCTCCTCCCACCATCGCCATCATCATCGCCATCCCCGCCTTCCTCTTCTTCTCGACCACAAACAGGATCTTCCGATCCCACTCCTTCACGTGCTTCCACCCATACCGATTCATGCGCCGCTCGTCCTCGGCCCTCTCCTTCTCCGCCCGCACAGCCCTCCTCCTCGTCTCGCGCCAGAACGTCCCCTGCCCCTCCTCGAGCGTGACCCGACCGTCCAGCGTCCGCGGCGGGGCCTTGAGCGGCTCAATCTCCAGGCTCGGGAGGCCCACTGCTACGCCGCCGCCGCTCCGTGCGAAACGGTACAGCGCCGTGTCCTCGTCAAAGACCACGGCCCGCGACCTCCGGCCTAGGCTGTCGAGGGCGTAGGGTCCCCCTTGAGGGAGATGAGGCGTGCGTCTGAGGGGGTCAGGGGGCGATGGCGATGGCGTGTAGGCGGAGGGAGGCGATGTGGTATGCAGGGCGAATTTGAGGGGGGGGAGGAGAGGAGGTGGGATTAGAGGAGGAGGAGGAGGTTGACGGTGAAGAGGGAGGGAAAGTGGTGGTGGGGCACGAGTAGATGACGGGCGGCCTGAAGATGTACGCCCGTGCTGTAGGATCATAGCGTGTGTAGGAGGGTGGCGAGGATAGGCTAGCGGTCGTAGGGCGCCGGGGAGGACGTGGAGGAGGAGATGGAGAAATCGAAGTCATCCAGGAGAGAGTGTGGCTTGTTCGAATGGTTCCTAGTGACTGGAAATGTGGCTGTTGTCGTGGGTGGTGGTGGTGGTGGTGGTGGCGAGGCCCCCGCCACGATTGCCTTGGAATACGAGGGCAGCTGGTCGGCCGTGGGCGGCGCAGCTGTGCGTGTTGGTCCGTCGTGTGTAGTGTCTGGGCCTGCCATGGGTCTGTCCGAGGAGGAGGAGGAAAATGAGGAAATACGGTTCATCTTCGCATTGGATTGTGACTATGGAGTACTGTTGCGTGTAGTTCACGGAGGGAGGGCACATGACATGATGAAACAAGGTCTGCTCTGCTGGGAACCCCCGCACCTCTTTCACAGAGGAATCATATAGACGAGAGAGCGTTTATCTGTAAGCGATTTATGAATGATTACTTATACCAGGGTTGCTTTTGACCTTGCCCACAAGAGTAGGGGATTTGAAAAGAGAAGAAGAAAAAGAAACGACGCAGGTTCAATTGCGCTGGCGGGACTTTCTGATCCGTGAGGTGTAATATGCGGTCGGGAGGCGATGACGGGTCGGGAGCCTTTTTTTTTTTTTTTTTTTTCTGAGCTGTGCCTGGTGCGAATTCTCATTAGGAGACTTCACATGCAAAGCCCAGGTCGTATGATGTATTCTATCCCGTCTTACATGACGACTTTACTTTGGAAGGGAGGGAGACTAATTCGAGTGCGGAGAACCGGCGCTCGGGTTGGATAAATTTGCATCAAGTCGCTGGTTGAGAGAGGGTGGAAATATGAGAATGCATCAGCGTACAAAGAGGGGGAAGCTTTGCAGAGTGACAACCTACCAACTCTTCCACTCATGGTCTTGGCCACACGTTTGTGCTTGAGCATTTAACACAACGGCCTGTGTAGCCATGTTTCCTCAGAGGAAGAAATATATTCACAATTCAAGTCTCATAGTAGTTCGTTTAAAGAGAAGAGAGAGAAGAGTCCTTTTGCAATCCGGGTTGTTTTAACTAGTGTAAAATCAGCCGAGGCTGCCGTGAAAATTGGTACGTTTGTTTGACCTGCCAAGACGGAATTTGTCCTTTTTCGTCCAGTGTCTGTAGTGCTGCCCGCCGCTGTCCTGGACATTGTGAGACGTGGACACGCCTGGGCAGCGACCGAGGCCGTTTCAGTGATGGAGACCCAGCTGTCAAGCCTCGACCTGCATTTTGCTAGTCTCGCAGCGCTTCGAAAGGATTCTGCCTACATGATCCCGCTGTCCTGGCTTCATGTCTTTTACCAGAGACAGGTTGAGATGGTCCGCTTTGGGGGCGCCCACCTTGGAATGCCAAGTCCTCCACCAGCCGCGTCAAACAGCCATCTCAAAATGCGAGACGTGGGAGGCAAAGCAGAACACTATACTCACATCAAAAAAAGAGAAAAAAAAAAAGCTGACTGCAGATGCGGGATACTCATGACTTAAAGGAGCCGTAGACAGACTGATCATATCTCCAAGAGAGGATTCTGGACGTGGGACATAAGCTGCCAACTAAAGTATTCATCGTGATCCTTCGAGTTTTGCACATCTACAACAAGGACCAGTTTCCGAGCCACTGAATGCTTCTTCCAATACAATGCGATCCCCCATTATCCTCTCGGCACTATGCTTTGGACACGCAGTGGCTGCACCCCAAGCTGCGGCAATAGGCGCCACATGTTCCGACGCAGGTGACTGCACCCTCTGGGTACGTTATCCCTAAATCGAGAAGACGATGAAGCAGGTGAATCATCCGAGTACTGACCTTCAATCACAGGGAGGTGGCGATTGCCAGAAAGCCGCAGGACAACTCAACGGGTCAGTCAATATCACAACAAGAACAGTGACCCCCAAATACGAGAACATTTCACTAACACAGGATCAACAACACCGAACAGAACATGCAGCACGAGCGGCGTCCCCGGAGCAGACACTGTTGCGACCCCGACCGGATCGGCAGCCGATCCTCTAGGTGGGCTATTCGCCGGAGTGGGAACAGATGCTGGACAGGCTGCAGCACTGGAGGCCGATGCTCCCTCCGGACAACAGACCGGAGATCTTCGAAATAGATTTCAGCCGATACCTGCGGTGATATCATGAGAAAACTTTGATTCATAGGGAACGGCGTCTTGATTAGGTCGGAGTTGGGAAAGTCCGCCAGGACAGCTCAGATTGATCATGTCCGAAGTGCCAGATCCTTTTGGATGGCATTTTGTGGATTCAGAAACCACAGGGCTCTCTGACAGGGCTCGCAGTAGCTTATAATTTGTTTTCTGTATATAAATCAAATCTAGACAACTGGAAGCTCTCCCACAAATCGTTGATAGTGATAGGAGGAAGGTCTGAGACATTTGTGTGGGAGAAAGACACCTCATTTCAGGCAGTTCGGGCCGTGAGATCGTGGACAGGCATACAGTGCCAGTGATTCTTGGGTGGAGAGGCCCAGCAGGCAGTAGTAATATGGGGCTCCGCCTTCTACTTTATACTCTCAGAGTCTTCAAGCGAGACTTAATAGAAAACGAAGTCAATTGAGCCTAGACTCATTTTATCTCACAAGAGTCAACTTTAAGCAGAGTGGATTCTTTTGCAACGTGAGGACTACAGCGCACTTCCTGCACTTCGAGTATTGACCCATTGCTTCATCTACTCTGCGTGGGTTTTGATCATGTTACTGTCTTCATTCTGCAGTGTTTTCTGCCGTTCAAAATTCCACAAGGCTATACTCAAGGTCCGTTGGCATTTGGAACTTATACCATGTTTTTTTTCTTTTCTTTTTCTTCCGGTCTGGGATCTCCTCGTAGTGAGCTGCATGTTGGAATCGATCATGACACGGCCGTTTCATCGACAAGTGAACATTGAGAGATCCAAATGTGCGTGTTTCTTTGGCAGTCCCGCCAGTGCACCGTGAGCGGGTCGGGCCGCCGTGTCTTTGGGCCCCGCCACGGCCCCCGTCAGCGGTTTATTTTAGACTCTGGCAGCAAAAAGCTCAACAACGTCTGCCCGTTTTCGCCTCTTCGTTCACCATTCACTTCTCGCAGCAACGCGCTCGGCTCAGAAAGGGAGACTCCATCCTTGAGACTGCCTCAGACTTCGCCACGCCACGCCACAACCTGCTCTCCGCACGCGCACGCCCCCCCCCCGGGCGCCATCTTTCTTGGACCGCACCAATCAACAAAGGAGAGTCCTAGAAAGGCTGACAATGGAGAGCCTGGCTATCTCAGACTCGGCCCCAGCCACACCCAACTCCTTCTCAAGGCCACGACCGAGACCGCCCAAGTCACCAGCACAGGCGGCGAAGATCCGAGTCCAGAACAGGCGGCGAGAGTACCTTGAGCAGAAGCCCGAATACTTCTCCAACCCCGAGCACGAGTTTGCAGGTAAAAGAAACCCAGCTCCTGATAATCTTACGAGGGACTGAACAAGACACCTCTGTTTTCATGTTGGCCTGGATCAGAGCTCAGTGCTGACGAGATTCACATTAGACCCCGACCTCTACGACAAACTTGTACGGCATTTCCAAAGCCCTGCGGAGCGTGAGGCAGATGGCCGTGCCAGGGGCTGGGGCAAGACCCTCGAGTCATCCCTGCTGCGCGGTGAAGCGCGCCTCGAAAGGGTCGCCTCGTCGTATACGGGTGATCCAGTTCCTCGCACATCAGCTAATAGGTCGACATCACGAGAACTAGGCCGGAGGGAGGTCGCTGACAACAACTTTGACATCGACTCGGACCTTGCAGCAGAGAAGCCAGCAACTAGGGAAGAAGGCCGTGCAGCCTGGGAGGACTTCCTGCGGGAGAGGTTTGTCTCGGGTGGGGATGAGGAGTTTGACTACAGCAAGGTCGACAAGGATGAGGAGCTGGACTCGATGGAGCACAGAGACAGGGAGGAGGCTTATTTCGACGAGGAAGAGCCTGAGTGGGCAGATGACAGCGGGGAAGAAGACGAGGACGATGATGCGATGGCGGGTGAGGACGAGGCACCAGGACGGCGGGGGAGGCCCAAGAGAGAAAGGATACTTCTGGGCGAGACGGGGATACAGGATTATTGACGTTGTGATACCATCTTCTCTTTTAAGACCAGGGCACCTTTGTATAATCTTAATTCTATATTCCCATGATCTCAAGTGTCTGCAAGCGAGTGATGGGCACAATACCATGGCCACATAGCGAGTGTGAGGACGTTCCCAGGCACGAAGATGAAGGATGATTGTTCTCTAAACTTCGTTGTCAAAGAATGAAGCGAGGGGACTAAGAAAAGGACTCGTTGTGGTGGTCTCTCGACTGTTACCAAAACACCTTGCGTATGGGGTTGCCGATGTTTTGTAGGCGCGGACGCGTGGACGGGTGGACGAGGGTGGAGGTGTGAACACGCAGAAGTGTTGACCTGTGAAGGCACAGCAGCTTTCTCATTCACATATAAGCCAAAAGAGATGTTGAGACGGCATACAGATCCCTTGCGCGTGTGGTGCAGTTGGTTGGCATGTCTACTCCGAATTTCAGTGTCTAGATTACTGGCTGTTGAGTAGGTTTAGATGACCCTGGTTCAAATCCAGGCGCGTGTAATATCCTAGGCATTTATAAGTCCTTTTTGCACTTTCTTTTTGCACTCACAAAACGGATTTACAGTCAAGGCAGGAAGTGATATAGGAGCTGCGTATTCTTTTTTTTTTTTTTTTTTTCCCCTTTATGGAAAAGTGTGTGTTGAGAGGTAGGTGGTAATTCTCTTCAGCAGTCTTTCTCATGTTGCCTGCTGCTTTGCTATTACCACCAGTTTTGACAAAGGCATTGTAGCCTCTCTTGTTCTCCCAGACATTGAGGTGAGCTGCCCCCAGGCCCCAGTCTCAATATGCTCCCCCTTGTCATTGACATGGCTTGTGCTGTTGCCTCAAGAGTAGCATTTACAAAACTATTTACCATATCATTTTCAGTATTAACACATGGGTACAAGCCACAGACCAAAGAAACCATTGCTCAGATGCCTAAAGGCAAGTCTGCTCCTCTGCTAACTACACAGATTTCGAAACCTCGGCACTAGGTCCCCAATCACTCTCCGGCCATCTGCAGTCACTGTGACCGCAGCCCATCTCATGACGATATCGTCAAACCTTGAACATCACTCAACCTTCTCCCAATGGGCGTCACTCGAAAAAGGAAAGAAACTGACGAAGAATTGCATTCCTAGATGAAGGGAGATCTAGCAAAGAGTGACGAGCATGGACACGATATCAGATCGTCTCGACTGCCTGCTCTGCAGCCTAGACCTCAGGCTTCTCAGCCACGATCCTCCCCTCCTCATCATAAAACATCTCCTTGACCTTGACACTCCTCAGATGGTCCACGCCACCGCTCAGCTCGCAGTCATGATAAAAGAGCCACCACCGGTCGCTCCCAGAAGGAAACTCAACAATAGAATGGTGCGTGGTCCACCCCAGGACAGGCTCGAGGATCCGTCCGGCATAGGTAAAGGGCCCCGTGGGACTGTCCCCAACCGCATACGCAAGGTAGTGCGTGTCGCCCGTGCTGTAGCTAAAGTAGTACCGCCCAGCCCGCTTGTGGCACCACGCGGCCTCGAAGAACCGCCGGGCGTGGTCGTCGGCAGCGATGGGCTGGCCCGTCGCCGGGTCGAGGATCTTGGCCTCCTGCGCAGGGCCCGCCAGGGTCCTGAAGTCGCTGTTCAGCTTTGCCACCCGCGGGCCCATGGCTGCCGCACCAGCGCCCGACGGCTCCCTAGGCCCCGTCCAGCTCTCGTCAAAGGTGTCGTCGCCCTTTTGGTAGCACTGCAGCTGGCCGCCCCACAGGCCGCCAAAGTACAAGTAGGCCGATGGTGGGCGGCTGCTGCTGCTGCTGCTGCTGCTGCTGCTGCTGGCCCCCTCGTCATCATCATCCTTTCCGTCGTCATCCACCAGCACGGCCGGGTCAATGCTGTACGAGCCAGGAATATAGCTCTCCTCAGGCCTAAACGGCCCCTCAGGCCGATCCGCCGTGGCGATCCCGATACGAAAGACGCCCTTCTTGTCTCGCGCCGGGAAGAACAGAACGTACTCGCCCGTGGCCGCGCAGTACGCCGCGTCGGGGGCCCAGAGCTGCCTGCTCGCCCAGGGGACATCCTCTACCCTGAGCGCGACGCCGTGGTCGGTGACCGAGCCCGTGTCGAGGCTGAAGACGTGGTAGTCGTTCATGTCGTACTGGTCGCCATTGTCGTTGAACTGGATGTCGGTCTCGCGGTCGTGAGAGGGGTAGATGTAGATCTTGCCGTTGAAGACGTGGGCCGAAGGGTCGGCTGTGTAGATGTTGGTGATTAGTGGAGGCATCTTTTATGTCTTTGGCAGTTAGCTGATTTGTCGCCGGTGAAAAGAGGAGAGGGGGAGAAAGACAGAAAAAGGGGCCTTGATTTTCATGAGAAGCTGACTGGCTGTCGATCAACCTACCTTTATACGTCTGTACTGACGGCAGTTCCCTCGGTGGGTCATGAAATTCCATTTAAGGCTGATTCGCCAACAAAATGCCCGGATAGGTTTCGATTTTATCCTCCATTTAGCCGGCTGTTTTGTATCCCGCTCGGCTGAAGAGGAAGGCCGCTGCAACTCGTCACGCACTTGAGGCTGTACTGAGCCCGTAACTTTATTTTGTAGACCTGGAACACTCTGAACGAAGGAATTTCCACGCACGTATCTAGAGAGCTTCAAAGGTAGATACCTTCCAGGCACGCACAGGCTTAGTTACTAGAGTCAGTGACGGGAGAGCGAGCCACTAATCCTGCACAGCTCGTTGATTTAACCACACTGCTATTAATTACCAGTAATCCTAAAACAATACAATAATTACATAGACGGACCACTGCCAAGGCCTGATGAAATTGACTGTAACAAACTTATTTTTGAATAGTGACAACCTTTTTAGATGCAAGCGAATATGAGCACAGCTCGCATGCTTGATAAGAACTGCTGGTAGCTCTAATCAACGCCCCTGCCCCCAAAGACTCATCTAATTGATCCAAGAAGATGAAATCAAAAAAGAAATGAAGAAATAAAGAAAATAAAAAATAAAATGTAAATCTAGATGTGTTTTGAATAGAGCCTGGTGACAGAAGAAAAGAACGGAGAGAGAGGAAAATCACAATCATCCACCTATTCATCATCATCATCCTCAAACCCTTCACCGTAAGGATTCCACTCCTGACCAGGATAGCTCGTCGCGCTCATCATGGGGATGTCCTCGTTCTTCTTCCTGGGCGGCTCCAGCATCTCGTCCTCGGTCGGCATCAGGGCGATCTTCTCCTCCATGTCCCGGACGAGCTGCCTGCGCTTGTGCTCCTCAAAGATCTCTGCCGAGCTCTGCACCGGCTTGCCGTTGATGGTGACAGTGGCGGCGCCTGCCGCATCCCCTCGCCGGCGCCAGCAGCATCTCCTCCTCCGGCCTTGGCCGCCTCGTCGGTCTGGTGAAGCTCAGAGTCCGTTGGCGAGGGCGGCTCATCCTCAGGCGGGAGGGACGACGACTTGGACGTGTCGACGTGCGCTGGCGAGATGGATGGCGCGGCTGACCCGGGGAGATAGTAGGCTGCTGCTGCTGCTGCGTGGCAAGCACGGGTGGTGATTCGACCATGAATTCCTGCTGCTGTGGCTGCTGCTGCTGCTGAGGGGGTGGCTGCACCTTGAGCTCTGGTCTGCTGCTGTTGGGCTCGGCGACAGTCTTGCTCGTCGGCATGCCTGCGAACTTTGCGTCGGGCTCGGACGTGGACTCCTGTGCTGGCCCAGAAAAGATACCGACGTGCTCAGCAGGCTTCTGCTCGGTGGTGGCGGTCACGGGCGAGAAAGACAGCTTTGCGGACTGTCTCGGCGTCGCGCCGTAGATGTCGTCGTTCTCGGCTGGCGTGGCAGTCACCGGCGTGTCCACCTTGGGCGGTGGCTCGTCCCTGAGTGTCACCCTCTGGAGCACAGGGCTCTCGGCTTGTTGTTCCTCCTCTGGCATAGGCGCTGGAGAGTGGTTGACGGCTGGGCGGACAACTTGGACCCTCTGCGGCTCTGCTGCTGGGGATCCCTTGCTCGTGGCAGCCTCGGTGGTCAGGGACGAAACCTGGCTGGCTGCACTGATCTGTCGCTGGGGCATGAGGTCACCACCACCACCACCACCGCTGGCGCCTGGAGCAGGAGGCTGGAGCTGGTTCTGCTCAGGCGTGGCGTTGATCGTGAATGTGCTCGGGACCGCTGCCTGGTCGGGCGCCGCTGGGCCGAGATGTGGCTTGATAGGAGCTGGCTGGTGCATCTGATGCTGTTCGCCATTATTCCCCTCTTGCGGTGTTGCAAGGGGGGCATGCACAGGGTCAGACATGACAGAGAATTGCTGTTGAGTTGTCTGCATGGTCAAAGGCACATCGCTGGCTGGCGTTGGCTGTGCAGGCTTTGAAGACACAACAGGCGCTGGCTGCTGCTGCTGCTGCTGCTGCTGCTGCTGCTGCTGCTGGTGCTGAGGAGAAGGCGAAGACACCTGCTGAGCGGGATCTTGCCAGTTCGGCTGCTGTGATGGCTGCTGTTGTAGCACTGGGTGCTGCATCGGCTGCTGCTGCTGGTGCATCATCATCATCGTCGGCACGCCCTGTTGTGAAGGGATCTGTCCTTGCAGCTGTGACGGCGTTGGCGGGGTGGTATTCTGCCCTTGTATATATTGCTGAGGTGACGGATATGGCGCCGCCGTCATCATCGGCTGTGGTGGTGTCTCCGTCCCCTGCTGCATCTGAGGAGGATACTGCTGGTACGCAGCCCCCTGCATCATGTGAGGCGGCACGCCCGTAGGAGGGGGAAGGCATGTGGCCCGGCATCATTCCCGGCACCATGCCAGGCTGGTGCCCCCACTGCTGCGGGTGAGGAGCAGCCTGGTAGGACATGCCTGGCATCATCCCTGGGAACGGCTGAGCGTATTGCTGTGGCAACCCAGGCGGAGGGCTCCTCGACTGGCCTCCATAGATAGTAGCATAGCCTTGGGGGATGGGCACCTGGTCGTATCGGGGCTCGGTGGCGGCCGCATGCGTGATCTGCTGTTTTAGGTTTCTCGCTCTAGTGGAGGCCTGCGCAATGCTGGCCATCGGGTGATATGCCTGTTGTGCAGATGTCTTCTTCTGCTGCTGCTGCTGCTGCTCTCGCTGTTGCTGTTGCTGCTGTGGTGGCATTATCCCATGTGGGCCGTCACTGGATGCTGGTATGGAGCTGATCGAAGGCCGTCCAGAAGGCAGCTGAGGCCCCTGAGAGGCATGCGAGGACGGCTGTGCGGCGGAGGCAGTCTGCAGAGGTGGCTGAGTGGGCGGGGGGCGGCTGCGGCTGAGTATGTACACGTTGGATCTGATCTGGGTTGAGGGGCGGAGGCGTCTTGTCAGGCGTGTGCCTCTCGTTCTGGTAATTGAGGTACGGCTGCGGGTTGGCCCTCTCGTTGTCGGGGCGGGCCTTGGGCGGTGGCTGGCCCGGAGGAGCCTGGTACATGGAGTTTGGGGGCTGCCCCAGGAGCTGCTGCGCCTTGGATGGCATCTGCTGCAGGCCCTGTGTCACAATCTGTGGCTCCGGCGCCATAGGCTGTGCTTGTTGCTGCCGCATGTGCGAAGAAGAAGGAGGAGGAATGTTGGACTGAGCGGTGGTGGTGGTGGTGGTGGTAGTGGTGGAGGACGCGGGGTACCTGGGACCGTACTGAGGACCACCTGGTGGTGACGGGCTCACGACGTCTCGCTGCGGCGGCGGCTTCTGCTGTTGCTGCTTGGACTTCTTGGTGAAGGCACCCAGGATCTTGGCACTTCTGCTCTCCTTCTCCGGCTTGGGCCTGACGTTGTCATTGTTGTTGTTGTTGTTGTTGGACGAGGATGTCTTGTCCTGCACAAAGGTCTTGCTCGTCTTGAGCATCCTGGCAAAGGCGCCGCCCTCCTTGTCTGCTACAGGTTGCTCGTGGGGTGGCGTGGCCATGACGGTCATCTCATACGGAGGGCGGCTCTGCATGGCGTAAGGGGAGGAGGAGGACGAGGCCGATGGCTCCTGGCTGGGTCTCGGCTGTTCGGGGCCGTTGTGAGCTGGTGGGGCCATACCTCGGGCCACCCCCACGCCGCCGCTGCTTGGGGCTGTGCCGACGGCTGAACAGAAGCGGCATTAGCGGTCATCTGTGGTGCTGACGGCCTGTAGACGGATGGCTGCTGGGTGACCAGTGCAGGGTGGCCGTGGTTCGGGTGCTGCTGCTGCTGCTGCTCTTCATCCATGTCTCGATATCCTCCTCCTCCTGCTGCCCCCGGCAGGCCCTCGTGGTTCTTGGGAGGTACGCTCGGAGGAGGCATGGCAGGCTGCTGCTCCTGGCTGAGGGCAGGAGACGTCGAAGGGGTCAGCAGCTGTGAGGCACTCTGGCCCTGGCCCTGGCTCTGGCTCATGGCAGACAGGTTCTGGGGGAGACCCTCCTCGTGTGCGGAGAGTCCTGGCTGCTGCTCTGGCCCATGCTGCCCCGCTGCTCCTCAGCGTTGATCGACGGTGATGCGTCCTGTAGGCCTGTATGAGCACTGTTCGGAGGTGAGGTGGATGAAGAAGAGGAGTAGTTGACTGGTTTTCGTACCGGTGCCTGAAGAGATGCGATATGCACGGGGTTGTGTTGTTGTTCCTGCTGCTGCTGTTGCTGGTTCTGCTGATTTTGCTGCTGCCGAGGGATCGAGTTGGACCCAGAGCGGATTCGACCCTGCGCATCAAGAATCGGCCTCCTGGGCCCTCCGACCTCGATCTGGTTGACAACAGACGTGGATCTCCCCCTCTCGGTCTCGCTCGCCGGTGAGTTGTGTCCTGAGATACCTGAGATGCCAGGAGAGTTTGGGTTCGAGTTGGGAGATCGCTCCACCTGGCGGATAGGGATGGCCGTGGCGAGCTGGACCATGCCTATGGGCGACTGTGGGCTCTGAACCGAGGCCCGCAGCGGCATAGAAGAAGAGTTTGGTTGTTGCTGTTGTGAGAAAGGATGCTGCTGCTGCTGCTGCTGCGGGGGTTGTTCTGACCTGGGCGCACTGCTGCTGTTATTGCTGTTCACCATACCCCCTGGAGGTTGCGTGGTGAAGGGGCTCCCAGACTGTGTGATGGGCGATACACCAGGAGAGGGCCCATTGCCATGCTGCAGATGGTGATGGTGGTGGTGGTGGTTCAGGTACTGCTGCTGGCCTGTCGGCATGCCCGTAGGTGCAAAGGAAGAAGAAGCAGGCTGAGGAGGAGAAGGTGTGTGTTGCTGCTGGGCCTGCTGCTGCTGCTGCTGAACCTGGTGTGCCAGGCCCGCATACTGACCCTGTGGCGGGAGAACAGGAGGCTGGCCTGGCATGCCCAGCGAGTGTGCCAGGAAAGATGGGAAATGTCCAGGGTTACCAGGCCTCGGTGGTGTCTGGCCCTGCTGCATCATTCCCTGAGGCTGGCCCAACCCTGGTGGCGACGAGGGAAATGGCTGCTGCTGCTGCTGCTGCTGCTGCTGCTGCTCTCTTGTCTTGGACTCGGATCGCTTTCCAAAGATGTTGGAGATGAAGTTCCCCGGCGTGACCTTTCTGCCACGGTCCTCCTCGGCAGACGATCTCACTGGAGCCGGCGGTGGTGACATGAACCCTTGGGCCGACGCACTGCGGCCGTAATCTGCCACGCTGGGTCTCGACTCGACTGTTGCGCTCCGTTGTCGACCGAATGCGCCCAGCTGAGGGTCGCCGTTGGTGGTCGTTGTCATCTGGCCCATCGGCTGTTGTTGTTGTTGCTGCTGCTGCTGCTGCTGCTGCTGCATCATCATCATTCCGGGAAAGGGTCTCTGTCCTGTCAGTGAGGGCCTCCCCATGGGACCCTGGGCGAAGTTGTGTCCTTGTGGCTGGGACAGCTGGGCCTCTGGCTTGTCGCGGTTCAGGATGCCGGTGAACTTGGAGAAGCGCTTCTTGGGTCCGCCTGGGCCGAACCCGACGATGGGTGGCGGGCCAGGGACACCTTCCGCGGTGGCGGGTCGCGACAGGTTCTGCTCTGAGGTAGACGTCGTGAAACCTGGAGCGCCGCCAGGCCGCGAGAAGAAGTTGCGCTTCTTATCTGCTGGTGGCGGGCTGCTGAAGGCTGAGCCGGAGTGGTCGGCGGGTGCGGGCACGTCGTAACTCGAGCGGCCCTCGCTGGCGGGGGTTGGTGGCGGCACCGCGCAGGCCAAACAGGTTGGATGGGCCCCTTTTGGCCTGGTCCTCGATGGGCACACTCGCCTCTGACACGCCGTCCCCGTTCACTGCTGGCCCTCCTCCTCCGATGGTCATGCTGCCCTGCAGGTGATCCTGCTGTCCACTGCCGCTACCACTACCATTACCGCCTATCCTGCTACGGATGCTAGAGAACATTCCTGAGTTGCGTTTGCTCTCAGGCTGCTGGTGCTGGTGCTGGCTGTAACCGCTCATGCTGACGCTGCCGCTGCCGTTGGTCGAGACACGGCCCAGGGCAGCGCCGCCCCTGCTGGGCAAAGGGCGGGTTGGGAGGCGCATACCCGCTCCCGTTCATGTTCCCATTCAGGTTCTGTGAGAAGGAGGACTCGCCGCTCATGAGAGAAGGAGCGCCAGAGGGACGGTGGATGTCAGGACGACGTGCATCTGCAGGAGAGTGGGTCGGTGGTGAGACAGAGCGGGTGGAGAGGGCAGCACCAGTCTCCTTGTCAATCTCCCCAGAATCACCTTGTTGCTGCTGTGGCTGTTGTTGTTGTTGTTGCTGCTGCTGCTGCTGCTGCTGCCTCAGGGATGAGATGCTGGGTGAGTGCTGGTGTCTACGCGGGGACAGAGGCTGCTGGAGGTGAGACTGTTCGACCTTCCAGCCAGGGGGCAGGACGAATGTGCCATTGGACATGAGACTGGGCGATGGCATACCCGGTGGTGGTCCTCCTGGGGGCCTCCTCCATACTGTGGTTGTTGTTGTTGTTGTTGTTGTTGTTGTTGTTGTTGTTGCTGTGGTTGTGGTTGTTGGTAGTGATGGCTGCTGGTCATCCCGGGCTGGCCATTCTGAGGAGGGTACTGGGGTCCCACGTTCTGGTAAGGCTGGTGCTGGCCCATGGACTGCTGGTGTTGGTGCTGGTGCTGCATCTGCATCTGCATCTGCTGCACTTGGGATGGGTGAACGGCGGTGTAGCCCGCACCCTGCATAGGGTGGTGAGCCTGCGACGGTGGGAGGAAGGAGGATGATGAGCCTGGCTGGGTTGAGTAGTTGTTGTTGTTGTTCATCATCATGCTGGGCGGCGGAGACCGGGCAGCGGACGCGCCGGAGGTGGTTGAGGCGGCGCGATGATGGCTTGAGTTGGACGACGAGTTTTGATCAGAGGAGCCAACAGCAGCAGTGGTAGGATTGGTGGTAGAGGTGGAGGTGGCAGTGGTGGTAACCCAGTAATGTGGTGGGGACGGCACCTGGCGCGGAAAAGCAGAAGAAGGCTGCTGCTGCTGCTGCTGCTGCTGCTGACGATCGCGATCACCATCGACGCCGAAGTCAAGGTCGAGATCGACAGGTGAGACGACTCCCAGGGCCGAGCCAAAATTGGGTCCGGGGCTGATGGGAGGGAGACCAATAAAGGAAGGTTGACGCTGTGGCGGGTTGTTGTAGGCGGACGACATGGTCGTGTCGTGTCTGAGGCTAAAAAAAAAGAGAGCGACAAGAGAGACTAGACTATCGGAGCGAGAAACAAAAAGTAGAGTAAGATAGAGAGGAGAAAGAGGGAGGGAGGGCCAGCATTGGCCTCGGTCACGGGACCTCCAGCCGAGCAGGCAAGGGAGGGGAGGGAAAAGAGACAAGAAAGGAGACGCGAAGAAGAGGGGGTGTGTTTGTGTGTGTGGGCAGATCAAAGGCCCGACCAACGAACGACCAAGAGCAGAGTAAGAGAGTTCCCAGGTTGTAGATTCGGGTTGCAACTCTGCGGCCGAAAGAGGAGTGGTGACAAGAAGAGTGATATACAGTAGGTTTAGCCTGCTGCCTGCCAGGTAGTAGTAATTTAAACTATAGTGCAGACCGTACCATGACAGCACAGCAATAGTATACAGACGTACAGCTTTGTTGGGCTGGGAAGCTGGATGTGGACCCCCGCCAAGGTGGTGTGTTGTGGGGGAAGAAGAGGCTGAATGAAGGTGGGGGGAAAAGGAAGGAGAAGGACGTTAAGAAGATGATGATGCTGCTGTTGCTGCTGCTGCTGATAATGACTGAACAGGTTCGAAGCTTGTCACGCCAGGGAGGATGTCTCCTTGGTAGAAAAGAGGTCTAGGACGGATTGACACTGCTCTGCTTGGCTGCATCTGGTTTCTGCGTCCGAAGGATCGTGGCAATTTTCTGAGCTGTTCAGCTGGGTGGGGAGAGTCAAGAGAGGGAGAAGGGGGGGGCCAGTCCCTGGTTCGACACATGTTTTCTGGGGGCCTGCGGACGGCCTCGCGAGCTGCTTGGGTCTGAGAAGAGAGAACCAACCGCCTTCCGAAGGATTCGCCGGCATTTGCGGGTGCGTGGTCTTAGCGAATGTAACGCCAGGTCAGCCTTTGTGCGACTGTGAGACTGTGTGACTGTGATGACTGTGGCTAGCTGCAGGTGGCAGGAGGAAGAAAAAGAGAAAAAGAAATGAGTGAACTAAATAAGATAATCAGAAAAGGCATGTGTACACATAGATCTCAATGCCACAAGTCTTTTGTGTTGTGTGTATTGCCTAGATGACCTGAGGATGGAAGGAGAAGTATAAAAAAATAGGAAGGAACAGGGCAGTGACAAACTGTGCAGGCAGCAGGGGTGCACCCCAACCATCATCCCCAGGGAGTGCTCCAGCTGCTTGTCCTGTTTCCTATATTCATTTAAAAGGCGAAAAAATATAAAAGATGAAAATAAGATGGAATACAACGAACAACTAGGGGCTCCCTGACTATGGCCTAGAACCCTTCAGCGTTGGAGAAGAAAAAACGGTTCACCCAGCTCAATCCGCCAAGAAGAACCAAAAAAGTCGAATGGGGCCTTGGGCTTTAGGGGTCTAATCTCTAGAGTATGTGCCACTAGCAGGAACAGTGAGTGCTGCGCTACTTTACAGGGCTGAACCGGCCCCATCCCGCCGGGTCCCTTTCTTATTTCTAGCTGGTCAAGTACGTAACATGTACTGTAGGACGACGGTGTGTAAGGTACAGTACAGTAAGTACTTCATGTCAACGTGGAGGCCAGGTCAGGCCAGGTTGGGGTGGCGCGGTTTGTACTATAATTGCTTTTTCTCTTTCTTTTAGCTACCTACTTCTTCAGTAATGAACCAACAAAGCTCTGTAAATCAAGTACTTTAGCATATATGGACCTTGGTATTCTTGAGAAGCTGCACTTGCTGTTAGAAAAGGTCTTATCTTGCACTCCATGTCGTAATGCCCAGAAGGAGAAACGGCCTCTCCTAAGATGGACTCAGAATAATGACCTGCATGCCACAACCCCCTCCCCCATCCCCCTCCTCCAATATGCCCAGTCATTCTGCCCTCCCACTGCACCAAGCTGTACTAGACAAAAAGGACAAAGAAAGGAAAGAAGAAGAAAAAGAAAAATAATAGAGCTAGTGATATAGAGGAATCACAGCATTTTCTCTCAACTGCTGCCACCACCTCGAATGCTAGGAATAAGGTGCCAAAAGACAAAAAAAAAAAAAAAAAGTAAATATGTCCTCAAGAAAAAAAAAAAAAAAAAAAAAAAAAAAGTAACTTCACCCCATTCGCTTATCCCTTCCTCTCCCTCAGCTTATTCTTGCCTTTACTCAGCAACCCCTTACCCATCTTGCCAGCGCTTTGCAGCAGCTCCTTGCCTTTGGTGCCCGCCTGGCCGTGCATTAGGTTGCCCAGCTGCAGCTGCGCAGCGCTCGCCCCGGGAATCCGCACGCTGCCGCCCCCGCCGGACCCCAGATTGACCGTACCACTATACGCATGCTGTTGGCCTGTACTCCCATCTGCGGCTGCTGAAGTAGCACCACCACCAGCACCACCACTACCACCACCAGGGGCACCGCTGGGTCTGGTCCTACGGCTGCTGCTGCTGCTGGCAAAGATGGCCACGTCGTCGCCCGCCGGCGCGTATGGGAACGACGGGCCCCCGTTGACATGCTCTGGGGCGGCGAGGGTCTGGGCGATCCAGTCCATGAGCCCTGAGGGCGCCGACGCAAGTTCCGACCGGGCCTCGAGCATCTTGTATACACGCTCTGGGGATGTAGGCAGGGACATGATCTGCTTGAGGCTCGCGATATGCTGCTGCTGGGAGGACGGTGGCTTGTTCGTGTCGCCGACACCTTCCTGGGCTGGAGAGGGGCTGCGCGGCAGAGGTATGTCGGTGGGTGTTGTCTCGGATGTGGGCGAGTCGACGCGCAGGGGCTGTACTGCGCCTTCGACGTCGGTCATGGGAGACATGGGTGACATGGGTGGTGACATGACCACGATCTTCTCCTCGCTGCCCGAGAAGAGCATGCTCCCGCGGTGGTTCGCAGGTCCTGGTGTGGTGATGGCTTCTTTTCCAGAAGGTGAGGCTGGAGAGTGTGGTGGCTCTATGGATGATGCTTGATGATCACGACCCGGTGTCTCATTGTCGGCGGAGGCGATCTGATGAGATGGGTCCTGTTCGTCTTTGGGTGCATCATCGTCGCCATTATCAACAGCACCACGCCCAAAATTCAGAGCTGGCAATGAGATCAGGGGGGACATGGGTCCAGAACCAACTGGGCTGAGCTGGGGAGCGTCTGAAGGTGAGCCGGAGCCGGAGCCGGAGCAGCCGGATGCTTCCTTGGGGAGTTCTGGGAGGGGATGGTGAGGGTTCACAACCGGCGGGCTAGGACTGCTGACTCCATCCTCCTCGCCGGCCGCTTCCCATGAAAACCGATCGCGGGCCACATCAGGCCTGGCTAGTGGTTCTGGCTCGTTAGCGAGAGGGGCAGCAGGGATAGGAGCAGAGGAGGATGCTGCCTTGTCCCCCTCATGATGCTGCTGCTGCTGCTGCTGCTGCTGCTGCTGATCACCACCCTTGTTCTCATGCTCGTCTTTGGCCGTATCATCCGCTGTCCAGTAGTCCCCATAGACATCATTGAGATATGCACTCTCGCGTGCAGCACTCTCGTCCTGAAACGCCTTCAGGTTCGAGTTGGACGAGCGGACCGGGCTGAGGCTGCGCATGATCTCATCGCGGAGGACGTCGCTCTCCTTAAGCGGCGACGAATCTGCGGTGGTGCTGGTCATGGTCTCAGCCCTGATCATGGGATGGGGCCTGGCGTCCTCAGCAGCGGATCCGAGTTCTGTCGACAGCCGTCTCCGCGGCTGTAGAGGTGCAGGTGCATCGTTGGGTACTGCCGCTGCCGCAGCCGCCTCAGACGATTCACGAGTCTCGGCCTCGTCTTCAGCCTTGTCCTCTTCCTCATCAGGGGTACGGCTCTCCCTAACAGGCTCTTCCATGTTCGACAGAGGGCTTGCCGCGGTCCGCAGAGAAGGATGAGGGGGCACTTCAGATGCCGATGCGTGGCTGGATCTCCTGGGCGCCGGCCCGCCATCGCTCTTGGCGGGACTCACGCTGCGTGGCGTTGGTGTTCTCAAGGGCGCGGGCTTGAGGGAAGCATCTTCTGTTGTTGTATGCTCGCTGCTGACAGGCGGTTCTATGTCTCCTCCTCCCCCTCCTCCAGATGCGTACAAGACCAGACTGCTGCCAGGTTTGTCCTGCTCACGAAACGGTGTGGGCATCTCACTGGGGACCGAAGCCGTCTCGCTGACCCAGCCGCCGGGTATCGATGGTCGGAACGGTCTGGGTTGTCTAGGCTCCTGAGCAGGCGGCTCAGCAGAGGGTTGCTGTTGCGCCGGCGTAGCGTCCATGGTGGGCGGTGGTGGTGATGCTTTGCTTGACGTCTCGTTCATGAAGCCTCCGCCGCTGGAGAAGAAGTCGTTTCCAAAGCCCGACAGACGATTCAAGTCTGGCAGTTTTGGGCTCGTCGAGAATCTTTTTCTGGGCTCCTGCGGCGGTTCTATCTCGTCCATTGTCGAGGAGGGGTGCGACAGTGTTGGTAGCGAGAATTGTCCTGGTTCTGGTCCGGTGGTCTCAGCCCCTCAGTCTCGGTAGGAGCATTACGTGCAGGCGCACCACCACTATTCAAGCTTGGTTGTGACAAGGCGCCGGGTTGGAACATGGCTCCATCGAGATCATACTCGCTCTTCCTCTCAGCAACGGTAGCCAAGGGCTGTGAAGGGGGTGCACCGCCGGTCTGAAGGAGACTCGGCTGCACCGTTGTAGGAACGCCTGGCTCGCGCTCGCGTTCGCGCTCAGGTTCTCGTTGCGGCTCCGATGAACTGAGATCCTTGTGCAGCGGCGGCGCAGGCGGCGGAGGACCAGCTATCGACCCGCTGGCTGGTGATACGGATCGCGACGAGCTTCGAGGAGGGTGCATGCTGGAGTCGACAGTCAGGTTGGGCCTCTCCCGGCTGGCCATGCTGCTCTTTCGTGGAGGGAAATGCGGTTGCGGTGGTGCCATGTTCACAGAGTAGGGCGATGTCGATGTCGACAGGGCGGACTCGACCTGCTGGACGGGTCGTTGTGGCTGGACGCCTGTGTGGATGTGTAGCGAAGGCGGACCTGTCACGCTCCTCTGTCCTTGTCCTTGTCCTTGTCCTCCCCCTATACCTCCTGAGTTCTGCCTCTCCATGGCTATCCTCTCGCTGGGCCTGAGACTGCGCGCGGAGCCGCCGGATCCGGAGCGAGACGTTGTGTTGCCGCTGTCCTGCTGTCCGATCGAGCGCAGGCCGGCCAATCGACCAGGTCGCGAGGGGTGCTGCGCCAGAGCCATGGGTGGGATTGGCTCCGTGGGGCTCCCATTGTCGCCGGCTGCGTCTCCTCCTGCTCCTCCTTGTTGGTGTCCCTCTTCTTCCTCCTCCTCCTCCTCCTCCTCCTCTTCAAAATCATCTTCGGCTCCCCAGTCGTCGCCGCCGTAGTCGACCTTCTTGGCCTCGACCCATTTTCGCGTCTTGTTCCGGTTGAGGTTGGTTTTGAACCGGTCGTTGGCGAGGGTGTAGGGGCTGATAGGAGTTCTGTAGTAGTGCGACAGCGGGCAGGTTAGAGTTTGGATGCTTTGTCTTGTCTGTCTTTGGGGGCGAGGTGTTGAAAACCGCCCATGCTGTCTTGTGCAAGGTCCTTGAACTTACGCTGGCGAGCGGCCTTCCATGTTGGGCGGACCGTTTTGCGCTGTGCGCGTCCTGGTGATGTGATAGCCCGCGTATTTGCGACGGTCGACGGTATGAAGAAATTGTCGTATGCACACTCGAGCAGCAGCAGCCGGGAATCGCTAAATGTGCCGGCAGAGTTTGTGTCGTCGGGCTAGCATTCCTCCATCGATAGGGCCTGTGGACCTGGCCTGCGTGTTTTGAGGTCTGAAGGAAGACGAGGAAAGTCTGGACGGCAAGGTGAAAGGAAATATCGTCCAGTGCTTTACCTCTGCCTCTCCAGAGAGAGAAGGTCTCGTACGAAAGGCGGTCGCGGCTGCGCAGAAAGAGAGAGGGAGACAGACCACTCACTGATGACGACGAGTCGGCGACTCGAGCCACACCAGTGGGGACGACAAGGGAGGATATAATTAGCTGACCGGGAGGGGAGGGGAGGGGACGGAGAGGTAAAAAAAAAAAAATACCCCCTCGTGTTGCTGTGTGGATAACCTTTGCCCCTTCGAATCCACTCTTCTATCTGTTCAGCGCTTTCCTATCGAGGACAATGCTGTTGTTCGAGCAGAGGGTGCGAGCAGGAGGAGGGGGGGGGAGGAAGAGGGAAAGCAGAAAAGGAAGGGCAGGCACGAAAGTACTGTACCTTTACTGGACGAGGCACACGAGGCACAAGAGAAATTCCAGAGTAGGACAGAACAGGTTTGTCTGCCGAGTCTGTGTCCGAGCAGGTGACAGGCTTGCTGCTAACGAAATAAATGCATTGTCGATCTTCTAGCGTTTAACCATCTGCGGCATCACGAGGCGGTGCTAAAGATCCAGAGAGAGAGAGGGCCTTGATATTCTCCTAGGCGCAGTCTGTCTACGCGACTGTCTTTTCTTTCTCTCTCTCTCTCTCTTCTTCTGCTTCTCTCTGGGCACGCAGTAGCTGGCGCATTGCCACGATTCGAGATGGATGCCCTTGAGGAGCAAAGCCCCGCTGCATAGCCGCTCTGCCGCTGTAGGACGTATCCTCAATAGTGGGACATTCCAGAAAATGATACTAAAGATGCCACATGGTGCGGAATCTCGCTGATCCTCCAGCATGCCAGGTACAGCCAACGGTTAAGTCTGTGGCGTTATGTCATTGTGCGCGTACAACTTCGTCCACAGCATCATGCACTGTATGCACGTTACAAGTCGTGCCTACTTGTGTAGTACCATAGTACTATGCAGAATTAAGTGCTATGGTTCCCTATAGGGGACCGCTGGAGGAGACCGTTGGACCAGAGCAGAACGGCTGCAAGGGAGCACAAGCAACACCCGCATAGCCGCTGAATCCCGACAGGGCTCAGCTTGAAGAGGGCCGAGGCACTGCAGCATGGTACTTTAGTATTATGCATACCTACATAGTAGTAAATACTACCGTACTGTACTATGGTAGGAAACTGCCTGCCAAGATGTTTCCCGAGATGGGTTCTGCAAGGGCGCAATCTGATCCATATCCGACCTCCATATGGCACCAGCATATGTGACCAGGCACCACCAGGGCAGCAGGTGGTCAGTGAGCAGAAGGATGGCCGAGCAGTGGATTCCTCCTCAAGAGCAGCCCCACAAAAGTATGTCAGGGACACACCAACTACTAGAGAACATCAACTGTACAGTCAAGGTCAGCAGGGGCAATGAAGGCACCACAATGCACATGCGCCCTAGCCCCCGAGGTTCAAGGAACACACAGCAGCTCATCGCACCTGTGTCCATAATGTTTCGTGGGGCCATATTAATTATCAGATGATCTGGGGTCCGGCGGTATGAGGACAGCCTCCAGCAAGGTTGCCTCCACAGCAGGAATGGACTGCAATAATTACAAGCCAAGGTGCATAGTGACTTGGATAATTGAGTCAATCATCACCATTGCCACTCTGGTAGCCAGAGATGTATCAGTCTTGAGGGCACAAAGTGTGAATCAAGATGGTCGATTGGGGTTCATCATTCAGGACATGGTTGAATTCAGGGGTTCAGATTGGGGGAGTGGGTGCTCTAAGATAAACCCAGGTG
This sequence comes from Immersiporthe knoxdaviesiana, assembly GCA_021117315.1. NCBI lineage: Eukaryota > Fungi > Ascomycota > Sordariomycetes > Diaporthales > Cryphonectriaceae > Immersiporthe > Immersiporthe knoxdaviesiana. Next base: position 2,285,710 of record CP088214.1, read on the forward strand.
GTGCCGGGACCCCCAAGCAGGGCCTGAAGCACATGCCCCAGACACCACGTCGCCTCATGGCGAACTGCCCGCCACTGGGGTGCCTGTGCCTCCCTCCCTCTCTCTCTCTCTCCGTCCTTGTCTGTGTCCCCTTCTCACTTGGCTTTCCCTTCATTCCAGACATGGCTCAATTTTCTTTTCTTTAGACTTCACAACAGACAACAACACCAGCATACCCAATTCTTCAACCACCACAGACTGTGGCTATAATACAACTACTCCCAGAGTTTCAGGTCAAAGCGATTTTTTTCTTTCTTTTGTTTGCTACTAATACAACGCAAGAGAGAGAGAGAGAGAGAGAGGGACGCCTGGTCCTTGCGACAGAATCAACAAACCCACGGGCCGCCAGCTGCGACTTGCCACTTCGCTACTCGACAATTCGATTCATCGTCCAGTCCGCTTCCCCCGTCGAAGGCTTATCCTAATCACCAGCCTGGTTCCTACGATCCTCCAGTCCTCCTCCCGCGCATCGCTCTTCGGCATCGACCCTTGAGAGCCCAGATTCATCCACCCGCCTCGACCGTCGTCCTCTCGTGCCGTTCACTGCACTGAAAAATTGCGCTGGGCTTCCCCGAGTTGCGCAGGTCGCTTCCTTCATCACTCCGCCTGCTCGAGACCGATCCGACGAAACGCTCGGCCCTGACGTTGTTTGCCGCTATCCAACCCGCCACGCGCACGCACACACCTCTCTCGATAATCCACCGCTGCCATGGCAGTCGCAAACATCCAGGACCGAACATCAGAGGTATGGGCGTTCTCCTGCTCGACCAACCCACTCCCCCTCCGGCCTCTCCTGGTCTGTGCGATTCAGCCGTCGATGTGATGATGCTGACAAGACACGCACACGTCTCCAGTTCAAGTCCATATTAGCCCAGGCGCAAAGACGACAGGCCCAGTCCAAAGTCGGCTCACAGCGGCGCTCCCTCCTTACCGATGCACAAAAAGCCGACGCAGATGGGGGCCGACAGCCCCGACGGTCCGATTTTGCGCGCAGGGCCGCTGACATAGGCCGGGGCATCTCGGCGACTATGGGCAAGCTGGAGAAGCTGGCGCAGCTGGCCCGCCGCAAGACCCTCTTCGACAACCCCGTCGAGATCAACGAGCTCACCTTTGTCATCAAGCAGGACCTGTCGGGCCTGAACCAGCAGATCGCCGGCCTGCAGGAGGTTGTCAAGTCGTCGCAGCAGGGCGGGCAGAGGGGACAAGAGTCAGAGCACAACAAGAACGTCGTGCTGCTGCTGCAGGGCAAGCTGACGGACGTCTCGGCCTCGTTCCGGGAGACCCTCGAGCTGAGGACAAAGACGATACAGGCCAGCCGGTCGAGGCAGGAGAACTTCCTGAGCTCCGTGTCCACGACCTCTCAGATGCCGATGCAGCAGTCCGCGAGCCCCCTGTACGGCACCCCCAAGACGGGCACACCCGTGCCTGGGGGCGACACGCTCTCGCTGAACCCGATACCAAGCGACCAGCAGCTGTTGATGATGGAGGAGGCCCAGCCCCAGAATGCCTACATACAACAGAGAGGAGAGGCGATCGAGGCGATCGAAAAGACAATTACGGAGCTGGGCAGCATCTTTGGACAGCTGGCAACCATGGTGTCAGAACAGACCGAGATGATGTGAGTGCGCCCCTCTGCGGCCTGGGGCCGCTTGTCGACCTTATATATATAAATCGCTTGGGGTGAGCAACGGGTGGATAAGCTGACTGACAACTTTGCAGTGAGCGGATAGATGCCAACACGGAGGATGTGGTGGACAATGTGTCGGGTGCCCAGAGGGAACTGCTCAAGTACTGGGCCAGAGCCTCCTCGAATAGATGGCTGTAAGTCAAGCACCTCTTTCCCTCTCCTCTTCGGCTATGAGGTGGACTTGAGCTGACCCAAACTCACTTCACAGGATTGCTAAGATGTTTGGCGTCATGATGATATTTTTCTTGTAAGTTCTGCATATCCTCTGAGCCAAGGGATTAATTAGGACACGACTGACAATAGACCTGCAGGCTCTGGGTTCTGATCGCTGGATAGACGGTGCACTTGGGCGTTAAAGATCTCGGTTTCTTTCATTCTTGTAACAATATGACAGTCTTGCCTTGGGGGGGTTTGGCAGAGCACCCCTGCTCTAGCCACTCGCTACAAAAGGGGTTGGAAAAAAAAGACTTTACGGCGTATGAGATATAATATGGCGTCCACAGAGACCAAAGATCATGAATAGACGCATGGCAGGTTACAGCTGCCTTTTTGTTTTCCTTTTGATTATATCATCCTGCAAAAGGCTTATGTACTTGGTAAATACATCTAGAGGTTTGTCCAGAGCAGCAGGGGAATTACAACCCCGAGGACTTTTTGTTGGCCTGAATAATGACGCCAAATCGGCAGAAGAAAATACCGAGGCAGGACGGACCAGGTTCCGGGAGATTCCACGAGCAGCGTTCATCGGCGAAATGCGCCGCTTTTCAAGGTAGCAAAGCACTGACAGCACCGACTCAAGAGCGGCGAGAGCGGGTCTCAGGGCCCACGCTGCTAGCAATAGCGGGGAGGGGCAATGAATCAATCGACCCCGTTATGATTGCGTAGGAGGACGAAGGAGGAGGGATCAACGAGGCCTACCTTGACGTGACCACAGAGCATTTATCCGGGCAGTCTGCCTTAAGTACTCATAACTACGTTCTCTTCTCTGTGCCCAATTTGGCATTCTGCCACAAAGTGACAACCTTCTTTCTACTTCCCTTCCTACCCTACAACATACACGCAACCACACAAACACACAGACACCCAAAGGAGCAAGACGGACCATTTGCTAAGATGGCTGACCTGACCTTCACGCTGAACACGGGGCACAAGATGCCAGCCATCGGCTACGGTAAGACAGCCCTGCTGGAACCCACCGCAGCTGTGCGCACCCTCGAGCAACACGAGCTGACAATGCTGGCTTTTCTTTTTCTTGTTTCTCCCCAGGCACCTGGCAAGCTGCACCTGGCGAGGTCGCAGAGGGTGTGTACCATGCCCTGAAGTCTGGGTACCGCCTGATCGACTGTGCCTACTGCTACGGCAACGAGGCAGAAGTGGGACAGGGTCTCGCGCGCGCCTTTAAGGAGGGCATCGTGAAGCGCGAGGACATTTTCGTCGTGACCAAGGTCTGGTATGTCTGCCTGCCCCCACTCCCCTTTCCATCCTATCTCCCTCTTTTGCTTCTTCTATAGACGTCCACTCGCTGACCACAGTATACTCTGGCAGGACAACCTACAACACCCGTGTCGCCCTGGGCCTCCAAAAGTCCCTCGACGCCCTCGGCCTCGACTACGTCGACCTGTTCCTCCTCCACTGGCCGCTCCTCATGAACCCCGAGGGCAACGATGACCGCTTTCCCAAGCTGCCCAACGGCGAGCGCGACATCCTCACAGAGGGGTACCACCACACAGACACGTGGAAGCAGCTGGAGGCGCTGGACAAGACCAAGGCGCGCGGGGTGGGCGTCTGCAACTACAGCAAGAGGTACCTCGAGGAGCTGCTTGCCGCCGGGGGCACGGTGCCCGCGGTCAACCAGATCGAGAACCACCCGGCGCTGCCGCAGAATGACATTATGTCATTATGCAAGGAGAAGGGCATCCATGTCATGGCATACAGCCCGCTGGGCTCGACCGGTGGGCCGCTGTTCAAGGAGGAGAGGGTGATCAAGATTGCTCAGAAGCACGGGGTTGAGCCCGCGGCAGTGCTCTTGAGCTGGCACAGTAAGCCTTTTCCCCTCTTTTATCTCTCTCTCTCTCTGTCTCTCCAGTTTAGCTGATTATACCCCAACCTCAACACAGTCCCCCGTGGAACCACCGTCCTGGCCAAGTCGGTGACACCGGCGCGCATCGAGGCGAACCTGAAGCTCGTGAAGCTGGATGAAGAGGACATCAAGCTGCTGAACGAGTATGGCGAGGAGCTGGAGAAGACGGGTAAGGTGCAGCGGTTTGTGTACCCGCCTTTTGGTGTCGACTTTGGCTTCCCAGACAAGTCATAATCTAGCACATCCCAGAGTGAAGACATGGGATAAAGAGAGAGCATTAGAGCATATTAAAATCAAGATACAGATTGGACACATGCATATATATAAAGGATGAGATGACTTTTCTGTTATATATATTTTTTCCCTCTCTCTTGTACTTGCTTCTTGGCCTCTTTTATATATCTTCTTTCTTTCTCTCTCTCTCTTTTCTTATACTTGCATCTTGGCCTCCTATATTTATCTCTATTGGTCTATTCTCTGTTATCTGTCTACATGTTCACCATGACTTTCAACACTAGATTTCCCTTGTTGTCCTTGACCTTGCCCGCCATATCAAACGCTTCTGGGATGCTGTCAAGCGAATCATACCTGTGCGTGATGAGTTCCTCCACGGGCGGGAGCAGAGGGTTCTTGCTCGAGAGCATCTCGATGACCCTCGGGTACGTGTTGGCATAGCGGAATACACCGACGAGGTCGACCTCCTTAAGCGAGGCGGCTGAGATGGGCAACGTCTGAATCGGGTTGCCCATGCCGATAATCATGATCTTGCCGCCTGGTTGTGTAGCCTATTGATTGCATCCTTGTTAGACAGAAGAAGGAGATAGTAGGTAAAGATATAAAAACTCACGTAGATGGCAGCCTGAAGACAGCTCTCCACACCGGTGCACTCAAAGGTAGCCTGGACTTCGCCAATCTCGTCCCCGCCGCCCGTCCTCGCACCCGCCACCAGGGCCGCCACCTCCCTGGCAAACTCAAGCTTGGCCTCGATCCCGTCGGGCCTGCGCATGGGCACAACCACGCCGGCGTCCGCAAACCCCCTCTCCCGCGCCCAGGCCACCCTGTCCGCGTTGATGTCCGCGACGACCACCTTCCCCGCGCCCAGAACCCTGCTCACGGCACAACACAGCAGGCCCATGGCGCCCGCCCCGAGAATCAGCACGGTGGCGCCCTTGGGCAGGGCGGCGCGGTCGCCCGCGTGCAGGGCCACGGAGAGGGGGCTCAACGAGGGCGCCGTGCTCGAGGGGCACACCCTCCGGGAGGCGGTGGGCGAGGGCGGCCGGGTGGGCGATGACCTCCTGCAAGGTGCCCTGGGCGTGGGGGAAGGACTTTGCGCTGGAGCGGAAGCGCATGGCGCGACAGATGTTGTACCGGCCCGAGGTGCAGAGGCCACACTCGCCACAGGGCAGGCCGACCTCGAGGGCGACGTTGTCACCGGGTGCCAGTTGGGTGACCTCTGCGCCAACGGCCTGGACCACGCCTGCGGACTCGTGGCCCAGGGTTAAAGGCTCGCGCACAAGGATGTCGCCGTTGCAATAGTGGGAGAAGTAGTGCAGGTCGGAGCCACAGAGACCTGTCGACTTGACGGCGACGAGGACGTCGGTCGGGGCGAGGGGCGGGAGAGTACGTTCTTCCTGGGAGGGGCAGAGAAGAAGAGAATTAGTTCCAGTCTCTTTCTTGGTCTGGAGGGGACTGGGCTTACCACTCTGAGATCCTTTGCGCCGTGAAGCACAGAGGCTCTGACTGTCTGTGTGGCCATGGTGAGATGTGTGAGACGCGTTGTGGTGGTTCTATAAGAGATCAAGGAGGAATGAATTGGAGGCGAGTCAAGTCTACGCAGTGAGAGACACAGATAGTAGTAGTAGTAGTAGTAGTAGTAGTAGTAGAAGAAGAAGAAGAAGAAGAAGCAGAGTATACTGACACAACCTCACCGGTGATGAAGGGGGCAAGCAACGTGTTGGTGGATTTATATTCTATCTTGGAAAACTCAGCTGAAATGCAAGTAGTGAAGGAGAAGAAAGAGCAGCGCAAGACTAAGCGACTGACTTGCTCCGATGTCGACCCAGACCAGGGAAGACCTTGACAACCGGGATTATCTATCGCGGGTTCAAAAGCCCGAACGACAAGCGTGACCCTTCGAGCCGAAAAGAACTTGTCTCCATCATCCCGCGGGGGTCACGGTCAGAGCTGTGGAGTTGCCGACGACACGACACACGATATCCATGCGGGCCGTGCGGTCTCTGGCCGGGTAAATCTTTCTGCGGTGTTGGACCTGGGGTCTTGGCCACTGCTGTTAGATATTGTACGGTCTTCGAATCTTCCTTTTGTTCCCCCTTTTCTCGACAGTTTGAGAGAGGACATCCTCAATGGCTGCCACTAATACAATATGGTATGGAATGTTTGTTGACCAGAGAGAACGAGAGGGACAGAAGGAGGGGGAAGGATGACAGAGGGTCCTGCTCCAATTACGACGTCACAGTGGGCTTAGGGGTTCCTTCCAGGCGGTCCCAACCGCCATCGATGGGCCATTGAGAGCCTACAGAAGAGTAGGGGGTGCCTGAACGTGTCCTGCAGTGCCTGCAAATGCCCCGCGCTTGGCCCTGCTAAGTATGAGGGGGAGAAGACAAAACGAGGGGTAAATCTCGCCGAAGACTGCCCCACCTGCTCATCCAAGTTGCGACTTCCCCACTGACGTGGGCCTCGGCCATTGAGGGCGCGAAAGAGCGGCGGCGCGCCGAGGACAGGAGCCAGAAGAGAGACGAGAGAACACGAGACTCATCTGTGTGGTTTGGTGTGGTGTGGTGTGGATTTTCTTTTTTACCTCTCCTGGACGAGAAGGGAAAGACGACAAGGGGCTGTGCTGAACTCATGTGTTGGATGCAGCGATCAATAAATTCTCGTCCAAACCTTGGTTGACTGACTAATCGTTGTGTAGTCTGCGACGACGAGATCAGGTTTGGATGCTATCGCGAGACAAAAAACAAGTAGGATTCGACATCAAGCAACCTCGGATCAATTTCTTCTCCTCGTCATCAGTACAACGACATGGCAACCAATGCTCTCTTCTCGCTCGAAGGGCACACTGCCCTCGTCACAGGCGCCACACGAGGCATAGGCCAGGCCGTCGCCCTCGCCTTGGCTGAAGCCGGTGCAGACATCATCCTCATCCAGGTGCGTCGTCGCTCTCGTAAACCTGAAACCAGCGGTGGTGGACAGGAGCAATACTGACTGGGCTGTTTCTTCTCTCTTGCAGCGCGACACCTCGAACCAGACCACCCGCCAGGCCATCGAGGCCCTCGGTCGCAAAGCCCACATCTACACAGCCGACCTGGCCTCCGCAGGCGACGTAGCCACCATCGTCCCTCGTGTCCTCGCCGACGGCCACCAGATCCGCATCCTCGTCAACTGCGCCGGCATCCAGCGCCGCTTCCCCTCGGAGAAGTTTCCCGACCAGGAATTTGCCGAGGTGCTGCAGGTTAACCTGAACACGCCCTTTGCCCTGTGCCGCGACGTCGCCGCGCACATGCTGTCCTCGCTGCCTCCGCACTCCATCACTGGCCGCGTCGGGTCCATCATCAACTTCGGCTCCCTGCTGTCGTTCCAGGGCGGCATCACCGTCCCCGCCTACGCTGCCAGCAAGGGCGGCGTGGCGCAGATGACCAAGACGTTTGCCAACGAGTGGACCGCCCGCGGGGTGACGGTGAACTGTATCGCGCCGGGGTACATCGCCACGGACATGAACGAGGCGCTGCTGAACAACCCGGAGAGGCTGAAGAGCATCGCGGACCGGATCCCCGCGGGAAGGTGGGGCACGCCTGAGGATTTCAAGGGCCCTGCGGTGTTTCTTGCGAGCAAGGCCGGGGCGTACATGAGCGGCCATACACTGACTGTGGATGGCGGGTGGATGGGGAGGTGATTGTGACTGTGTCTGTGTGTGTGTGAGTGTGAGTGAGAGTGAGAGTGAGAGTGAGAGTGAGAGTGAGAGTGAGAGTGAGAGTGAGAGTGAGAGTGAGAGTGAGTGAGAGAGAGAGAGAGAGAGAGAGAGAGAGTGGCATGGTGTGACATGACGATAATCAAATCAAATGTTGAGTTGCAGAGCTGATGCATATTGCATAGATATACTACACTATATACTCAAGAGAAAGAAAAAAGGATAATTCAAGATGCAATCTGACCCGTTTCCTCCAGTACGCCGGCTATTTGATGAGAAAAAAAAAAAAAAGGAGATGTAAAAATCTGCCCTAATACAGAGAACCCAGAGAGCTGGCCACCTCGACATCCGAGGTAGGCGGCGTGAGATCCATCGAGAACCACTGCGACGTCATCATCGTCGCCATCCCCTTTCCCTTGGGACGCGAGGGTTCCTCCTCAGCAAAGGCGCCTTCTTGTTCAATCTCGCTCGCCCTCGAGTTCACCACTGCCTCCATCCAGACATAGACCCTGCCCGCGTCTGCCGTGACCTGCCTCCCGACACACACAGCCGAGCCGGGGCCATATGCACAAAGGGCCAGGGACGCCTCCTCCTCTTGCACCACCTCGCTCTCGAGTAGTGGTGGCGTCCAGAGACCGTCCGACAGAACCGTCCGCGGCACCCGCCCACTCACCACCAGCGCCCTGCAGAGCGGGACGGTCTTGTCGTCACCACCACCAAAAAGGAGGCTCTCGTCGTCGTTGTTGTCCGCGTGCTGGTAGTAGCACTGCTCGTCGTCGCTATCATACGCGACCACACCCTTGATTCTGTCCCCGTGCGCGCCGCCCGCCGCCATCCTCACCGCGGCGCTCCCCTGGGTCATCACCACAACCTTGTCCATGTCGAAAAAGAACATACCGCCCATCCAGTCCAGCACGCTCCTCCACACCCTCCCTCGCTCTTCCTCGTCCTCCTCTCCTGCCGGGGGCGGCACCTCCACCACGACACACGCCCACCCCCTGTCCAGGACATCCTCGCACGTCCTCGTGTTACCCGTGCGGTCTCTGGTCAGGATCACCGCGGCCGGGCACTGCCGTCCCGTCAGGAGCGTTTCGAGCGGCACGCGCACAAACGCGGGGATCTGTGGACGCCGCACGTCCCCCTTGACCTCATCGCGGCGCTGCCTCACACCACCGCCACGCAGCCCTGCCACGTCCGGGTGCGTGGCTTCGTCGTGGATGTGGGGGATCAAGACCTCGTCCAGGGGGCTGTTGAGTCCGCTTAGGCCGGCCGCCTCAACGTAGTAGGACTTCTGCAGCTCGTAGGCCTTCTTCTTGAGGAGGTCCTCACTTTCGGCAGAGGGGGAGTAGGGAAACCTCGCGACGCGGGCGAGGGCACATGCGCGGAGGAGAAGGCTGGAGGCGCGCTCGGCATTGCCTGGGCTGAGGAGGGAGGCCCTCGCATCGCTGGCGTGAGACTCTGCCAGGCTCAGAAAGGCGTCCGTGTAGGCCGGGTCGCGGGCAGAGGTGACGCCGCGCTGGATGAGAGAGGTCATGACTGTGGCAACCTCGAGATAGGAGGCATCCTGGAAGGGGTGTGATTGCCGTTTGCACTGGCGAGGGGTGAATTTAATTAGTTAAAAGAGCGAAGAACGAAACAAAAGAGTTCCAATAAGAGCAAGAACATACTGCTGACTTCCACCTCGTCTCCCACAACGTCCTGAGGTCATCCACAAGACTCATGTCATCCACATTGCGCTTCTCGTACCTCCTCTGTCTCCTGGGCCCCTTGGATGACCATAGACCCCCGAGGGAGACCTCATGCCGGGGCATCTCTTCCATGCTGAGCGTGCGGGCCGGCGACATGGTGTCCACGTTTTTTTTTTTTTTTTTTTTTTTTGGTTGGTTATTTCTCTCTTCTTTTTGAGGTCCTTACGGCGTATTCAACGAGACCACCTTGTGGATCGAGTACTTTGCAAACTCGCCGTCCTCTGCCCTCCGGTAGACGTAGGTGTGCTTCCGGACGCAGATGTGTGGTGTTTTAGTGCCGAGCTGCTCACTCAGGTTACGACGGACCCTAATTTTGGTTGGTAAGAAAAAAGAGAAAGAAATAACGGAATTTCCGTAAAGTCCGGGGGTAATATGTGTGTGAGAAAGTGTGTGAGAGAGAGACAGAGAGAGAGGAATGACGTTTTGTTTTGTGAGACAGGAGAGAGAAGATAGAGAGGGAGACAAAACAGAGGATGATGAAACAAGATGGTCCAAGCTGAAGGAAGGGAGGATTGGAATAGGCGAGAGGCTTGAAGAAGAGGAGGACGGGATTTTAGCTCGTGTGTGTGTGTGTGTGTGTGTGTTGGGAAGCGGGTCAGGTAGGCTTAGTAGGTCTTGGGTTGAAGACGATCCTCGCTCATTACCCACAACAAGAGGGAATAATTGTGGACTCGAGGAGAAAGAGGATGAAATGTTGAGAAAGAAAAACAAAAAGATGTGGAGGTGGTCAAGTATGAAAGATGAAAACGGAAGACAAGATTGCAGAATACAACAATACACAACACACACACACTATTAACACATGTAACCCCCACAACCACACATGCATACACAAGTACATCAAACCCACTCACACTCAAGAAGCAAGGGGCAGAAGGACCGAGAAAAAGAAAAGAGGCGGCGTTACTACTTACTCGGCCCGCCTCTCAGCGATGCGTATCTTTTGCAGCGTAGCAGTCAATTCCCTGACGTAGATCTCGTCGTCGTACACGTTCCCTGTCTGACGTCTGCCTCGCATGGTTGGTCACGCGCACCCTCTTCCTTGGTCTGTTTTCGTTTTTCCTCTTTTACCCAGAGGAAGAAGAAAGTCGCCGAATGACAAAAGTCACCGAACGAGCGCCCCTTGAAAAGAAGAACAAGAACCTGGGCTCACACAAGGCTGTAAGGCAGTGCAAGACTACTACCACCCCAGAAAAGAAAAGGAAAGAGGATGATTAGAGTGACCAGGGGTGGTGTAGCGGCTGGAGCGAAGTCCGGGGTGGGGAGGAGGGGGCTCTGATGTCTCTCCTTTGGCTGCGGCGGCGGCGGCTTACGGGCTGGGGAATGTCCGGGGATTGACGAGGCGAGGCAGGTCGTTTCAAGGTGGGGTCCTGGTGGACAACAAAGTGGGCCTGATAATGAATATATCCCGAAGTGGTGGTGTCTTGTGTGTGTTTTCTTTATATTCTTTTTATTTTGTGTGTGTGTGTGTTCCTTGCTGTAGCGTAGTAGAATGAAAAACGTGGGATGCAGGAAGAAGGGGTGGCAACTGGGAGATTTATAGGCAGGTCGTAATGGAGAAGTTTGGTAGATCAGGAGAGGCGGCGGGTTTGGTGGGTGGTGGGAAAATGCAACATGGAGGAGGAGGAGGGGGAGGAGAGGACTTGGACACGAGTGACGCTTGACGCTGACTGATGCATAACGTTCAAGGCTAGGCCCAAGGAACACTCCTCCTCCCCATCATCAGCATCAGCATCATCATCATCATCATTATCATTCATCGTCGATGGGCGTATTTGCTCACGACTAACAATCTTCAACGATGGGGAGGGGGGAGGAACAGCTCCCTATGATCCCAAGTCCTTTGTGTAAAGATCATGCCACCTTTCCCCGAGAGAGCGAGACGCCAGATCACCCAGCTGAAAGTCTAGCCCAGGGTCTCATGTGGCAGTAATCATCGTCGTCAAAGGGGTATCTCGTCTGTCGATCAGACCCTAACAGACAGGTACCATTGTTACGTATGTGCAGGCAAAACAAGAGAGCCTCGCTCTTCCTCGCGGGTCGCTTCTTGCGTTTCTGGCATGTGACAACAACCGCTGCAGGAGATGACAAGGTCGAGGACAGGGATCGGTCAAACCCACAGCCGCAGCGTCGCAGAAAAGAATAAACTCCATATGCTGTGCAAGTCGGGTTCCGAACATGCATGAGCCCACTGCAGCACACACACCCTAACGGAAGGTCGTTGATTCACCACCTCCTACTTTCGTCTCTTGCCTCTCTTTGGCCCCGTCTCCCCCTTGCCCACCTCATACAACGATTATTCCAGAAGGCCTTCTCGAAGGCCCAAGATAACATACATGGTAGTATTCAGTTCAGGGCCGTGAGGCGCCCCCCCGCCCGGCTTGGAACCTCCTCGACAACGGCGCATCGTGGAAGCACGGCTGTCGGTGAGGGAACTCGAGCCGTCAAAGGCGGACTCCTGCAACTTGCAAACTCCTCCGCGATAGATTGATGTGGTCGACGCATATGTACAGGTTGGTGGCGGAAGGGAGGGGGAAGGGCAAGGAGGGCCAATCCATAGCCTCGCGCGCCCTCATACCGTGACGATACTACTACTGAATACAGCTCTAGTCGATCTGGTGCCTCGGCGGCTATCTTGATCTTTTCTAGAGACCCGAAATGTCTGATGTCGGGGAAAATCAAACCTGTTTACCACCAATTCTGGAAATTATGTTACTGTTCTTCAGAGGGCGAGGCTTTAGCACCTGTGCCAAGGAGCTGCTGTGTGATCCCCCTGGCTTAGCTGGCCCCCTTAAAGAGAGAGGGTTTGGATACCGGAACATGGGCATCCGGTTCTCAGCAGATATGTGCATCCCTTGAATTAAGAAATAAATAGAAACCTCTTGGCGAGAAACTTGTTTAAAACGCACCAGCCAGGTGAGCGAACGATTGCGCAAGAGGTCATGAGAGAGAGCAAAAAGGCATGCGATGTAAGAGACATGCACCTGTCGGGGCAAATCACCAATGCTAATTTTACTCCTGCATTAGTCGGCCAGTTTGAGCCCATCGCGGGACGATTGTCCCGTATGTAGTGTGTGTGTGTGTGACCAAGACGCCTAATATGCCGAGTGAAGTCAGGAGTGTATCATACATCCCACCTATGAAAGACGCGGGCCTTGGCCTTGGCCTTTTGCTGTTTTTCTCATTCTTTTCCCTTCTTTCCCCTAACCTGTGATGAGTTCCCGGACATGGTGATCGGCCATGTGAAGGGTGGGATGGTAGATTTCGGACCGCAGAACCCAGATTGGAGGGCCCGCGGAAACCTCAGCATGACGGGCCGTTCCACGAGCACTACCAGTCCTTGATACAACTTCAATGTCTGTCTAGGTCACCTTGACAGCCTGAAAGGCAACCTGCTACCATCGTTTTGAGCTCCCGAGAGAGAGAGAGAGAGAGAGGGTCACGGTCAAAAGGCCGCTTCTGCTGTGGCCTTCACCGGACCCAGCCCGAGCGCTCATGTATGGCACGTATGCAAGCCATCGGGCTGTTGTCATGCCCAGTCCATCCATCATCTCCTTTGGTCAGACTCGAGAAACACGACACCAGGACCTGGGAGGGAGCCGATTATTTCTTGATACCACCTACTCGGGCGTGCATGCTTTTCGGGGTAAATCCTGACGGAGTTGTTGTGATCGGAGACCCCTTCAAATCTAAATCAAGAGAAGTTTCCTCGAACCTGTCGGTCCTTTGGTAGGCGGTGAAGGTGCCGTTTCGCTTTCGCCTCCTCTTACCAGGCCCTCTTTCTTCCTCTCGAATGCCTCCCCAGACAGCTGTCGCAGTCGAACAAGATGGGTCGGACTTGACCAGCACACGCGATACCCCGAAGAAGTTACTTTCTTGGGTTCGGAATCAAGTCTTTCTTGATATCGTATCTACTTTTGAGCCGACTACCGGCCGACATTGTATAAGCTCGGAAATCCAATCTAAGTCATGACCGAAACGCCGCTTATATACCACGAAAATGACCACGCTTTTGCCCATCATATAGAACGCATCTGCCGTCTCAGGGGCAAGAGGGATGACTTGTAGAAACAGGGCGTTGGGCCCCATCGGTCCTCGATTCACCAGTCTCGTCACAGCCTTGACTCTGTGCTCTTTGAGCAAGATCATCAGCACAGGTCGGCCCATGTACACCACCTCCAGTTCTGTTCCCGTGGACGGAGGGAGGACAGACTTATTTTTGGTAGTAGTGTGCCATCTCCAGACCGGCCCTCTTGAAGCCGCACTTGATGTAGAAGCCCTCGTTGGCCTCGCTGCAGTCGAGGATGGTCTTGTAGCAGCCGACCTTCTCGGCGATGAAGTCGAGGGCCTGGATGAGGCGGAGGCCCAGCTTCTTGCCCTGCTGGTCCTTGGCGACGGCGATGTCCTCGATGTGGCCGACCAGGCCGAGGTTGTGTATACTGTTCAGAGAGAGAGAGAGAAGTCATCAGCAACATAGAAGACAATACTCCTGAAGCCCCTCCCATCCCTTCTTCTTCTTCCATGGCAAGTGTGTAGCTTGTTTCTCTTTCTTTCTGCTGCTTACAATTTCCTCTCGGCGATCAGCGCGCCCGTGCCGACGACCCTCCCGGCGCCGTCCTCGATGACCAGGACATAGTAGCTTCCATCCTGCCGCCTGATCCAGTCGAAGCGCCCGTAGAACTGGTCCTCGCTGATGTCGCCGACGGTGGTCAGGACGCGCAGGCAGTCGAGGAAGCCGGCGTGGTAGTCAGAGCGGCGCAGGGCGCGGATCTTGTAGCCTGTCGGGAGGGCGGCGGCGACGTCTGGGGAGAGCAGGTCGTCGCTGAAGAGGCCCGCCTCTGCGCCGTTGGTGTCGGCAATCTCTGTTGCTCCGTTCATGTTTGTATGTTTGTTTCTTCCTTGTGTAGTCCTTTGGTATGATGGGAGGGACGAGGAGGACGAGGAGGAGCAGTCGAGGATGCGGTGTAGCAGTTGGCGGCGACCCTTGGGCGAAAGCGGCTGTACACGACAACAAAGAGAGAGATTCGGGACGGATTCGGTGGTGGATCGCGGCGGTGAGTGTGCTGAAGCGAGTGACGTCGACAAAGCAGAAAAGCAGGTAGGTGAGGATAAGGACAACAAGTTGGAGGAGGAATCGGAGGGGTTTGTCCAAGGACAGGTTTCGTGTTCAAATGCTGCCTGTCCTGTCCTGAAGATCCTCCTCCTCCTCCCTCCTCCTCCCCCAGATTTATTTTCCAGACGCTTTCAACTCAAAAGTCTACCTTACCTACCCGTCAGCTTTACTTCTTTAGCTTATGCCCCTGAACTATTTTGGGCTCTGGGTCGCCTGGGTCCCGCAGGTTTGCCCCCTAAAGGCCCTAAGGATCCCCACAACTAGCGGCCAGGTCCCCCTTCCCCCTTCTGTTCGTAGACGCTAGCACTGAACACCACAGCCTCGATGGCCTGTGCAGCGAATCAGAAAGAAGAAAGAAGCCTTGGGCTGCCCCAGCACCCGCTCCGTTTTTTTTCGAATACGGGCTGTCGGGTCCAGGCTTATTATACGAGCCCAGCCGAGGCCGTGCTGCCCTCCACCACAAATGCCGTAGTGTATCAGAAGAGTTTGTGTCGAGAGTACAGCTCTTTCTTATATCATCATTATTGTTTTTATTTGTTGTAGGAGTGATACTGTCTGTACCTTTCGCTAGACTCCAGGTTGACAAGAGGTTCAGGGTCTGCTAAGGTACAAGTATGTCGTCATTGTTCAGGGGGCCTCTGCTACAGTGGCCCTATAACCCTAACCCTGATACTCCTACTCCTACATAGTATTTCATATCATCTGGTAATTCTCTTCTAATTTTCTTTTTAAGAATCATTAGAGAAAACTCAACCAAAAAGGCATAGCATAGCAGCACACTGCCCCTTGCATAAACATGCCAGATTGGCCCTCGGCCTTTCAAATTGGAGCTGGCCACGTCTGGGCACCCACCAAGTAGAAGAGGGTCCCTCGGCCCCCTCTGTTGCACCTCCGTTGTGTCATAGCCACTCAAATCTTTCCTTTCACATGCTTGAGCAGTAAACAATCTTTCGAGGTAGGCAATCCACTGTTCTGTGGGGGACGATATCAATCATCAGTCATCAACAAGGGAGGCTTGATGCCTTCTTACCAGCGAATGAGAAATAATTCATATGCCTTGGAATGCTGTAAGATAGCCACCGAGGTTCATGCTGTCAATGTTCCTTTTTGTATTTTTTCCCCTCATTTTCAATCAATGCATAAATCATTTGCTTCCCGCCTCATCCGGTCAGGTGATGATTCTACCCTGCTCAACATTATATACTTAGGTGCTTGACGCGTCCCGAAATCAGATCATGTGAGGCGAGAGCTGCCACCCCTTCATGACATCTTCATGCTCTCTCTCTCTCTCTCTCTCTTTCTATACATCTTCGGCCATTTTGTTTACTGCATGAGCCATTCAAGACACTCTGCCTACTGCCGAGATGACGATGCAGGCCGAGGACGATGAGGTTCCGGAGAGGGCCGTGGAGACTACCAAGACGACTACGACAAGCCTCGAGGAACAGCAGCAGCAGCAGCAGCAGCAGCAACAACAACAACAACAACAACTCTTGCCTCCTCCTCCACCGATCAGGACCCTCCTCCCAGCTCCCGTCGCCTCTGCCATCAGCTTGTGGACACGCTCGGCAGGCCTGGCCCTCCGCGTCAGCACCGTCATAGGCGGATACGGCCTCGGTGCCGCCAAGGCCACGACCCTCTCGAGTCTCGAGCTCGGCAGGGGCATCCTCGAGGGTATCCTGCACCGCGCCGGCAACGAGACCTTCCTGCGGTCCAGCTCGGACCTCGAGAGGGCCGATGCAGAGACGGTCATGGAGAGGAGCCTCGAGGGCCTCCACCTCGCCCTGTCTCAGGTCGTCTTCTGGACCACAGCGGGCTTCCACCTGACGGGGACCACGCTGTCCACCATCTCCGACATATCCCAGCTGACCCTGTCATACCTCGACTCCGTCCTGGGCTCGACCGAGTCCTCCAGGGCCATTGCGAGCATCATCACCCTGATCCGGCGCGAGTTCAACAACCCCGCGACAGGCCAGCCAGGCGAAAAGGTCGGCGTCTTCGACCTCATCGTCGGCATCGTCGGCATGGCCTGCTTCCAGAGGTGGGCCTGGAGGCTCCTCGAGGAGGAGAGCCAGCGACTGCAGGTCGAAGAGATCCTGTGGGACGTGGTCATCCTCAACGACGAGGAGACCTTTGACTACAACAGGATCGCTGATGGGAAGCAGCGACAGCGTCAGTCCCACGGCGACGACGGTGGGCCGAACGACAAGGTCATCAAGACGATACAGCAGCACGGGGCAGAAGATGGGGACAGCACCGACGACGAGGGTCTTCTCCCGGAGTCGCGGCTCAAGCGCCAGATCATGGACACGCTCCCTGCTGGGGCCCAGGTGGTCATCACCACCGAGACAAAGACCACCAAGACAATCACCGTCGACGTCGTCTCGGGCACGCAGCCGAGCAGCCTGGCACCGCCGCCGGGGGTGGAGCTTGTTGAGGAGACGAGGCTGCGGCCGTCCTCCTCCCCCTCTCCGCCGGGTGGTCGTCAGCGCTGGTCTGTTGCATCGGACCACATGCTTCAGGGTCCCAATAACGACCCTCCGGCCGCCGCCGCATATCGTGTTGTCTATCGGGTCGGCAAAAACAGCTTGAGGAGCACCGACATGTCTCGGCCCGGAGAGGAGCACGATATGCCTCGCTTCGTGGAACAGATTGATGATGATGATTCAGGCACTGATGTCTCCGCGGGTGAGATGGTAGCTCCTCCCAACGACGAGGAAGAGGAGGAGGAGGAGGAAGAGGAAGATAGACCGCCTCCTCCACCTCCCAAGTCCCCGTCTTCGCTGCGCCGGAGACCTACAGGCAAGGCATCCGGACGAGCACCCACTGCGAGACAGACCACCCTTCCTACACAGAATGCCGAGCCTTCAGCGAATCAGAAACGGGCCAGAAGGCCAGCATCCCCTCGGACGGCGTCCTCCAGCAGCACCGACCTTCCACGAAAGAAACAACAGCCCATGCAGTCAATGTCAAAGCTGTTGTCCTCGTCGTCGTCCAAGAAAGCAGCAACCAAAGAGAGCCTGGAACCATCGCAGTCTACCAAGGCATCAGCTGAGAAGAAGGGTGGCCTGCGCAATGTGCTGAGGAAGGGCGCAGGGTCTGCCAGCTCCATCGTGGCGGCCAAAGATGACAGAGACCTTGGGGCATCTAAGAAATATCCCTCCACGAAGCAACATGTGACGGTTCCCAACCGTGGTGCATCCCTTGTTCCAGGCAGGCAACCACCTCCACCACCAAAGGGAGCAGCCCGGCCAGCACAAGCAGCAGCAGCAGCAGCAGCAGTACCTCGAAAGGCGCTCACGACCCGGGCTCTGGCTGAATACTCGGGGGTCCCACAGCGGAGCCCGTCGCGAGCCAGCTTTATATCGATACACGAACGCCGGAGAGACTCGCTCGTCTCTCAGACAGACACCTTCTCCATACACTCGGTGGAGAGCCACAGACCTGTGTCTCCTGCTTTTTCGCGCAGTTACATGACCACTACCAACCTGAGGCCGGACCGGGACGTGAAGCAATCTCCGCCGTCCCCCTCAGATCATCAAAAGGTGGTATCACACCACCGCTACTCCCCAGCATCTATACTCTCAAGACTACCGATTCCCAGACGTCCCTTGTCCCCTACGTCGAGCCCAGCCCCTTTGCCAGCGCGGACGCCTTGACAACTCTCCGCCGCACAGGGACGCTGGAGGTCACATTTCCACGTTTCCACCTGCTGCGCAACATTACCCGGTACATGCGCTACAGCTCGGCCTCGTACGGTTCCAACTTCCTCAAGATGCTCGGGATCTCCAAGTCCATGCCGCCCATGCTCAAGGCGCTCGACAGCACGCACCACGAGGTGCGGTACTTTGCACATCACACGCAGTCGTCACCGCAGTCCGTCCTGCTGGCATCCTTTGTCGATGCGCAGGGGGGCAGTGACTCCAGAGGATCGACAGAATCGGGAGTCCCCCTGGTTCACTACATCTCCATCGACGACGAGTCCAGGGCAGTGGTTCTGGCCTGCCGCGGGACGCTGGGCTTCGAGGATGTCCTGGCGGACATGACGTGTGAGTACGACGATCTCGTGTGGCGCGGCAAGACCTACAAGGTGCACAAGGGGGTGCACGCCTCGGCGAGACGACTGCTGTACGGCGGCGACGGCCGGGTGCTGGTCACCATCAAGGCAGCGCTGGAAGAGAACCCCGGCTATGGGCTTGTGCTCACCGGTCACTCCCTCGGAGGCGCCGTGACAGCCCTGCTGGGGATCATGCTCTCTGAGCCCGTGGACGCCGGCGCCTCCTTTGTTACGTCCGACGAGCCACACCGTCGATCTCTGCCCCCACCCTCCTCCTTCCCCTCCCCCCTCCTCTTCATCTCCCGATATCTTCCTCCCTCCTGGCCGGCCCATCCACGTCTACGCCTACGGCCCACCATCGACGGTGTCCCCCTCCCTCCGCCGGGCCACGCGCGGGCTCATCACCTCCGTCGTGCACGGACAGGACCTAGTACCCTACCTCTCCCTCGGTGTCCTTCACGATTTTCAGGCCGTCGCCCTGGCTTTCAAGACGGACAATGCAGACGCGAAGCAGGAGATCAAGCAGCGTGTCTGGGAAGCTCTGCAGGGCGGCCTGATGGACAAGGTGACCGGGAACAGCGGAGGAGGAAGAGGGAGGCGCGACGGCGGCAGCGGAAGCGGCAGCGCTGCTGCTGAGGAAGACGAGAAGTGGTCGTTTGCGGCTTTCAAGACGCTGCGCGTCAGCATGATGAGCGAGAAGCTCCTGCCCCCGGGTGAGGTATTTGTGGTCGAGACGGAGAAGGTGCTGCGGCGGGATGCATTCATCGATCCGGATGCTGCTGCTGCTGCTGCTAGCAAAAAGAGCGACGACAGCACCAAGGGAAAAGAGGGCTACCACAAGTACGTCGGCCGCCCGGCTCGTAAGATCGTGTTGAAGTACGTCCGGGACGTGGAGGCCCGGTTCAGAGAGATCCGCTTCGGCGCGACCATGTTGACGGATCATAACCCGGCCAAGTATGAGGACGCGCTGGACGGGCTGCGGTTTGGGGTCGTCGAGTCTTGATGGGCGGGAAGATATAAGTGGTTTTGAGAATGGGGCAGTCTGCAGGTAATTAGACAAGCCCAGGTGCACGGGTCAAATAACATACTATCCGATATTTTTATATGAAAAGCAATTGTCTTCCCTGCCGAGCTGGGAGGCATTCAGTCTGTACATGGTAATCTTGTCTCCTGCATAGAATGAATCTCATCGAAATGGAAAAAGACCAACATGAAGACAGCACTTCTCTCTCCCAAGGGGGAATGTTTTCTGTACAGTAAGTGACCTGTCCACACACAGAACCACACAGATATCATTCACTGGATGAACCACATAGATAGCACTGCTCCTGTTTTCCCACCACAGTCAGCCCACTCAGGCTAACTCCATGACGCGACAGAAGTGATTTTCATATCAATATCATCAATAGAACTTGATACATGGGATTCACAACAAAGAATCACAGCCTCAGGGCTACCCAAACCTGTGCAAGCAAACCTGTCACAACTTAAAAGCTGATGCAAGACCTTGATAAGGACATATACCAGGCAGTACACCAAGAAATCTGAGTGTTTTCTTAAAAACTACTCTTGTGCTCTCTGATAATTACTGAGGGTGGACGGCGGTCAATGTGAAGTGTTGCTTATGCATTACCAGCCCCATGACAGCTTCTTCACAACTTAGTAGCTACTACCAAGGAGTCGACTATTATAGTAAGCTAGAGTCAGAATATAATTAGATGCTTCTATAGATGATGATGAAAGATTCTAGTGATATCTCTCCGACGCCAACACAGCTCTCTGCACATGTTCAGCTAACTGCCTAACAAGATGAGTATTATTACCTAGGTAACCAAGTGTGGACTGCTGGAGCCTTTAGTCTATGGATATAAATTTATCTCTTGGACTATCTGGCACATAGGATGACTGCCAGACTCAAGGCATGACACAACACCAAGCAGCTTTCTTGTCTAAGCTGTCTTGCGAGCTACACAAAAGGTGAGTGAGAAGACACTGCTATTATAAATTGATAAATCAAGACAGACACTTCTTATGTCAGGGCCTATGGGATCCACAACAAAAGAGTCCCATGATGTCGACATGGTAAGAATCCTGTGACAGGTCTATCAAGGAAGGCGACAGACCACCCGTCAGCCTTGTGTTTTTGTAATCAGCCCTGCCATCCTCCGTGAATACTTTTTTCCAGGGGTGAAGATGAGCCCTTAGAGCCAAGATTCTGCATCCAGCCCCTCCCCCCAACCCCATTTTCCTTTCCATCTTTCTTTACTTCTTCTCTATGTATAAGGACCTGGCCCGGGACTTATTAAGAATACCAGGGTTTGATTACTGCATCGCTTTTTCCGTTCTCGGATGGACAAACCATCCTTCCAAGACAGCCTCGTCGAGAGCTCAGAAGGGGAAGCAGCAGCATGGGGAGCCCTGACCAGCCGAGCCACCGCGGGCTTGGGTTCACTGCCCCCCTCGGAGCCAGCATGACTGTCCAGCCAGCCCAGAGAAGGCGCCCCCCCCCCTCCAAGTAATTATCCCGAGCACATTCGCGAGAGCGTAGTGTTTCTGTCCCAGCTCGTATCACACACAAAAGGATGGAGGGGTGAATGTACATCTGATGTCACCTGACAAAGGATCCTCGTGACGGTATGCCACCCACCCATCATCCGTCAGTTGATTGCGTCGCCTCTACTAACTATGGCCGTGCCTTGTTTCCTCAGTCCGTTCTTGCCCCGGCCACTGACCGCCTCAATTATCACGTCAGCCACCCAAGAAATAACCTGTCGAACTATATCTCCAGCTCGAAATTTTACGTACGGAGTGTAATGTATAGCTCCCCCTCCTTCAACCTTGTCTTGCGTTCCATATTAGTACAATGTACACACAAGTCTCTCTGGGGGGCGGCTGCAATAAGGCGGCTGCAGTGAGATCCGCCCGCCCCGCGGACGGATCAGGATTGTCCCCGTCTGACCACACTTCTGGGTTGGATTTTAGTCCCATGTAGCATAAGAGAGGGCGAAAAGAAAAAAAAAAAAAAAAAAAAGGAAAAAGACAAGAGTCAATCACAGGGGAAAAAAATCAAGGGAAGGAACGGGCCAAGAAAAAGCATCGTTGACAGAGAGAAATTTGTACTAAATAAAGGCCATTGTTTTACGAATGCCCTCTTGTCTATTTGTGACCGCCTCTTCCATGGGTGATAGATATATAAAATGAAGTAAAAAAAAAGAAGCTGCCCAAAGAAGAAGAAGGTAAAAAAAAGAGAACAAGGAAAGAGGTGACATCGCGAATACAAACAAAATCGAGGGGGACGGCACAGCATGATGCGATGCTAGAGGGACGACTCCCGTTGGAGAGTCACCAGGATGACCATAGCCCTCTCGCTTCAGCACAATTAGTACCTGTGTACATGCCCTCTTTCTCATCAGTACATGGAAAGCAAGTTTGTCAGGAAACCCTACAAGTACCTCGCGCACTGTGCGGACCAGAAAGCACTGAGAGTTACTATGTACATCAGCGCACCAACACACTCCCCCCTCCCACCCCCGGCCTTCCCCTCCCGTCCTCTCTCTTCCTGCCTGCTAGAGCATATGGGGCTTGAAACTTTAGCCTGTCAAAGAACAAAAACCATGAAAAACCAGAATCAGAAATCCCAGTCGTCATGCCGTCAATCGACGGTCCACAAACGGATCCTTGCCCCCCCCCCCTCCCAAGGACGCAGATCTCGGGCCGGGGCGGGCGACGGGAGCCCTCAGAGAGGCCAGAGGGGGGGAAAAAAAAAAAGAAGAGACTCTTTTTTTTTTTTTTTTGGCTTCCAGTGTTTCTTCTTCTCTCCCTGTCCCTGACGTCTCGACGACCATGATGAGACCCAAAAATTAAGTTACCAGTTACCTATGAGTCTAGCGACATCTCGGGCTTTTTTTTTTTTTTTTTTTTTGTGGAGGGAGGACACAGCAGGTTTCTTCCAAGTTGCAGATCGGGGGAAGCAGCACCGATCGAGAGAGGAGAAAAAAAAGAAAAAGATCCCACGCAGCCAACGGGGGAGGGTTTTTTGGGGGTTGGGTTCGGGGGTCCACCAGCACCACAACAAACCAATACCACCTACCCACATGGTCAACTTGGTGGGTTGGCACCAGTGGCACCCAGTCCGTCTTCTCTCTCTTTTTGCCTTCTTTTTTTTTTTCTTTTTTTTTTGTCTCGTCAGCCCAAAAGTGAAATGGTTGCGGATGATTCGTCATCCACCAAGGGCCATTATTAATCCATTTATATTTGTGACTCGGCTGAAGGGAGGAAGAAGGAAAAAAAGAAGTACCATCATAAGACGGAGGCTCTTCCATGTGCTATAGTAATTTCCAATTCAGCTCACGTGGTAGCAACACGCCCAGAGAGACCAGGGGAAAAAAAAAAAAAAAAGGAACGTGGATCACCTTCCTGCGACACGCGAGACGGGCAGCCCGAGACCCACGACCCTGTTGGTTTCTCCCTTGGGTTTCTCAGCGCCCCTTGTCGCCATGCACGCCCGCACCCCCAGAGCGGGACGGGCCCTTCAACCTGCAGGAGAAAAGGTTAGATCCGGCACCATCCCTGTCTGTACTATATGTATGTGGGACTGGTTTTCTTTTCTTTTCTACTTCTCCTTTCTTATCTTCGTTCTAGCTCTTCATGTTGGTGCCGTACACATGTTGGTGCATCATTTTGCATATCTCTTCTCTGTTGCTTCTTCCTGTCTGAGTGAGTCACTCTCGCTGCAGACTCGGTGTGGAGGGGGTTGGGGGTTAAAGCCCTTCCTATATGGGCTCTTTTTTGTTCAAATTTTACCACGAGACATCTCAGAGATGTAGACGCTGTATAAAATTCGGTGATGTGATACTACTATGTAGTATGTAGTAAGAGGGGGGCGGCGGTAAGACTTGGAATGAGACCTGGGACGATTCGGGACCAGGACTTCTCACGAAGCGAGCGGTCCTCCAGTGGATCCAAGAAGCGAGCGTTTCTCTGTGGGCCTGTCGAGGGGGAGGGAGGGGTATTCTGAGCATCTCGCATCGTCCACATGTTCCACGCTGTGAGAATATCCCGTGACATCCCAAGGCAAAGTTCCCCATCAATCAAGGGAACAATAACAACAACAACAACACTAAATACAGCCAGCCCCCTCCATCTTCAGCGCTACAAATCTTTGTAGTGAGACTTATAATACAAGGGGATCTGCAAGGAAGAGAAAAGTACATAGTACAGTACTTAGTAGTTCGTGAGTCTGCTGATCTGTGACGACGTGGAGGCTCCGCAGGTTAAAAGCAGGAACCTCGACACCATGTAACCGTAGATAGTCTAAACCCGGCCTAGTTCAGAGGCGCGTTCGTCCCGCCAACAGCTGAATGCCCTTGTGTGTGTGTGTGTGTGTGTGTGTAATAAGCAAATATGCCTTGGCAGAATCTAAGTGGTTAGATGGAGGTCAACATGCTATGATCACCTGAGCATGTGGAAGAGGATGCTTCAGGGATCTGGCGAGGGTTTGTTTAATACTTTACCCAAGACCAGCCAACCAGATTATTTTGTATGTGTGTGTATGAAGAGTCTCAAGGTGTCTTTGTACCCCGGGGAAAGCAGACAGGCGGTATAGACAACTCGTACCAGGGGGGTGGGCACGCACCACGTCTCCACAGGCACCCTCGTTCTCGCCCTGGAGGATTGAGTAGGTTGGAAACTTGTTGCTTTTGATTTCCCTCTCCTCGTATTACGAGACGCCTCTGTCGGCTTGGAATTTCTCATTGGGATTCGGCGGCGAATGGTTGTATTTTCGCAGAAATACCGCGAGCCCTGTGCAGCAGATCAACGCAGCACGACGAATCATCTTTCCTATTCGCCTTGGCCAGACAGAAAACACAAACCAAACACGGTGCTGATCTTCCAGCCCAGGGAATGCACCGAGTGTGTGCTATTCAAGGGTGATGAAAGGGAGTGGCTGTTGTGAAGGCCGCCCTTGGGCAAGCAAGGACCAGATCGAAGTCGTGGGAGCCAAGGTTTCACGTCCCTTGACTCCCTGCTCCAGCTGCTCACAGGCCCTTACGTTCGAGAGGAAATTATGAAGGCCATGACAGCCCTGATCAGTTTTTGGACATCTCATTACACCACCACAAGCCTATGATTCCAAGGCTGTGGGTGAGATTCCAAGTGGACCAAACAAATCTCGGAAGGGGGGTTCCTTCTGCAGGCTCCCTTTGCGACGACGACAAGTCAAGTGACACATATCTACACGCCGTTCATGTCAAGACAAAGAGACCGGCCTGCTGTTCCCTGGTCTCGGTCAGCCCGTGTGTACTTCCACGCAGACGGCAGACTGGTCTTCGTGGGGGCTTCTCTGGCTGGCGAGTGCGCTCAAGAATGCCTTTCCAGTGGTCACCAGCCGCGAGTGGGTGTCTGTCGAGGATCCCCGTCACCCTGACAGAGAAGCTCCTGAGGAAGAACAATCGGATGAGGCTTGTTTTTTTTTTTTTTTTTTGCCGTCAGCCGAGACCTTCTGTGAATACACATATTACGGGCGAGATTTGTGGGGTGACTCACCTACGGACATATCGCTTCTAAGCGGCTCAAGCGAGTCGCATCACGGCAAGGCCTTACTTGAGGCTGAAACAGGGCTGAATAGTCTACGAGGGAAGGACGAGGAGGGGAAAAAAAAAAAAAAAAAAAGGAAAAACATTCGACCCTGGACATTATTTGCCATTTGGGACAACGGAGCCACAAGCAACAGGCAGGCAGGCAAGCCTTGCAGGTTAGCAAACACTGGGACTCGTGTTGGATTTATTAAAAAAAAAAAAAAAAAAGAAAGGCGTCTGTCTCTCTCTTGCATGAGTGAGTATGCAGGTGAACAGACCAACATAAGAGGCCGTGGTGCTGAAAAAGCTGGTCTCAAAAGTACCAATAATCTGACGAGGCGGTGGCATGATTGCTTTTGCGTCAGACACACCGGGGGTCCCTTGGGGGTAGCGAGATGGCTGGTGGCGTCAGCGGCAACACGACAACACGTCTCTGTAGTCTACACATGTAGCAAGCCAGGTCTGTAAGGACTGGGCCAGCTTGACGACGGCGGTGGTTCGATCTTGTGCCCTACCGGAGGTCTTCCCAGCCAATAGATCCAAAGCCCTCACTTATGCGAGTAGCGCTCGCGTGGAGACGGTACTCTCTCATTCTCATCCTGTCTGAGGCGCCTCTTGTGACTTTAGGGCTGTCACAGACCCTCGACTTGGTCACAATATCATCCTCCAGCCGAGGACTTGGCCGGCTAACACCAGTGTGCAATATGGCAGCGGTGGGACACAATCGCGTCTGACTACGTCAGTATGTAATGCTTCTCGAACACTTGCTGGGCCGGAAGGGCGGTGACAAAGAATATGGTCTGGACGGCAATCCAGTGTTCAGAACTGGTACTGAGTACAAGATACGGTTGTATCCATGGGCAAGGGCGGGCGTGCGTGCGTGCGTGCGTGCGTGCGTATGTGTGTGTACTATGTACTGCTACTACAGTAGCTTGACGCGCCATATTGATTGATGCATGTAGATGGGTGGTGCTGATCCTGTGGATGTCGAGGCTGCAGCCTGCAGCAGGCGGTCAAGC
This sequence comes from Immersiporthe knoxdaviesiana, assembly GCA_021117315.1. Classification (NCBI taxonomy): domain Eukaryota; kingdom Fungi; phylum Ascomycota; class Sordariomycetes; order Diaporthales; family Cryphonectriaceae; genus Immersiporthe; species Immersiporthe knoxdaviesiana. The sequence continues at coordinate 2,311,959 of CP088214.1, forward strand.
AAGTATCCAGGTGCAGCTACCAGTGGGGAGAGGGGGTCGGACTCGAGGGGCTCGGCTGCTGGGGACTTGTGGATGATGATGATCATCGGGGGAGGGGGCTCGAATGCGGAGGTCTTTGCCATCTTTTTTTTTTTTTTGTCCCATCTTCTCGTCGAGCGTATTATTGCGGCGGTTCTCGAGGATTGTTTTTTTCTTTCCCCCTCCCCCTGCAGCAGCATGGAGACAAGCGGCAAGGGCTGGAGGAGGGGCTTGATTGGACGCCACTTGGCTTGTTGACTGGTCGGTTGTTTGGGGGAAAAGGTCGGCGGCGGGGCTTGCAGGATTGTCGCGTCTTGCGGCGCCGGACGGCCCAAGCGAGTTGCTTTCGCCATCCTGTCTCGGTGTGGTGGGGACCAGCACCGCCTGGTGATGGCCAGTCGTCGTTCGTGGTGCAGACTCGGCAGCCGAGATGAGGGCACTCTTGCCAGATCATCATGCAGTGGTGATGTGTCTGCTCTGCTGCGTTAGCGGGCTGGGATTTTTTTTTTTTTTGTCTCTAAAGGCAACTCGAGCCGCTTGAACCGGGGAAGGGAAGGGGAGGGGAGGGGAGATGGGTCGTCGTGGTTGTCGGAGGGGAGGCCGTAGAGGCAGCCGACACACTGCATGATGCAAGCAGGTGTCCATCCACGATCAGGATGCCTTGGGAGAATATGTTTGGTGGTGGCGGCGGTTGGTGGTGAAGACGAAGTAGTGCGAGTGAGGCGCGCGTACTATTATGGTAGGTGCATCAGATAAGGTAGTACTTTAGTTGCTCACTCCCTTTAGCACGTACATGGTGACAACAATAGGGCCTGTCGATAGGGCCCCGTGGCCCTGTCTACAGCGCTGTGCTCACTGTACAGACGTACTTACAGCGGTGCCGACGGGAACAGGGCCCCAAGACGAGAAAGGAATTGCCCCAACCACTCGCACCTCAGCACGTAGATGCATGTGCATGCATGCACCGTGACACCTCATCATTTACTCTGCGTTTTTGCTTCGTCATGGCCCCCTCCCCTCCCCCTCCTCCAAAACACCAACCATGTTCCCTATCTGAACTTGCTTCTCCGGCTGCAGAGGGTCACATCCGGACTGCCGGGGTTATTCTCTAGTCACTGTCTCACATGCGTGCGCCCTGGCGGCGACTCGACATTTCCCAGCCGCCAATTGCACGTACGATCACACCTGGCCGAATCACACACCTCGGGGCCTCGCATCGGCTCCCATGGCGTTCTCTGCTGCGTCGCAGAGAGATCTAGGCTGCCAGGCAGTAAGTCAGGATGGTTGACAAGGTGTGTGTGTTAGCCGACGGAGACCCTCTCTGCTTGTCTGCCAGGGCCAGACACCACCAACTTCCTCCTCTACCTCCGACATTCCTGGCTGACGCCTTGTGTGTGGACCACCCCGCCACCTTCTGGTCTTCTTTTGAGAGAAAGTACCAGCTGTCGTGGCGGCTTTGAAGACCTCGATCTCGAGATCGTCTGCAGAAAGGATGGATCAGTGGCACCCTCTTCATGCACGCTGCCCAACCCAGCCCAACCCAACCCAGCCCCAACCAATCCACCAAAACCCACCTACCAGACCAGCCTGACAGGGCCGAGAGAGGTCCTTGTTCGCCACACGATCTCCACCGTCTATCCCTTCGTCGTTCTAGATCAGCAGAAAAAGACAAGAAGGGAGGAAAAACCATAATACATAGTACGTGTTGTCGCAGGTAGACCAGTGAACGGACGGCGCTGATGATGGTTCTGCTGCGTGGCTTGCCGAGCTATCTCCATACCGCTACGACGTCGGAGCTCAGGGCCTCAAATCCCCCCTGCAGGGTCGCAGTCACACTCAGCACTCAGCAGCGGACCCAAGCACGGTGGTCCCGAGAGGGGAAAAGCAAATATGCGAGCAGTGCAGCATTGCAGCAAGCAGTGTAGCAGCAACCACAACAAGCTTTTACTCCAAGATAACGGCATCAGGATCCGATGTGAGAAAAAAAGCCGCCTGCTACTACTATGTACTACTACTGCTGCTACTATTCCCGACCTGCAGCAAGGCGGTGGTCAGCAGGGAGCGACACTGAACGCGAGCTCTCTCTGAGCCCTCTCCTCCCCTTCCCATCTAGTAGATCCTTCGCCCCCTGGAAACCGCGGCCAAGTGTCGAACAAGGACATGTCCAGAACCCATAGCCACGTGAGTCAGATTAACCTCCACAGCAAGGCTGCCAAAAGCCGAAAAGTCACCGCAGAGGATGTCACCTACTCCGCGTCGTCCCGTTCCGAGATCTCATGTGACTTGGAGACGACAGGATGAGAAAGAACGTCATGCCTACACAGCCCCGCAGGAGGAGGAGTGCGAGAGCAAGGCGGTCAAGAGGGCAGTTGCTGCGATTCGATGACAATTATCCTGACAGAGAAAGAAGAGAGGAAGAGAGACAGAGGGAGAGGGAGGGAAGGAGGGAGCGGAGCGGAGTATCACCCCAAAACAAGGGCCCTTCCTTGCTCTATTCTGTTGCTCTCGGTGGGCGGCATATGCGGTGATACCCACCCATGCAAAAAAAATAGAAGACAGGCAAGAGGCCGAGAATCACATGCAGGCTCCCAAGGAGGTCAGGTCATGCCAGTAGCCCAAAAACAAAGAACTGGCCGGGGCGCCAACGGATATATTCCGCCAGGCCGTCCTGCAGCCAAGCGTGCCAGGTTCACCAGCACTATGCAACCTCCCGTCCGACGATGTCACTCCACAGCCTCCGAGCTTGTCCTGTCGCTTCGACACTTTAAACAAGACAAGGGGCGCCACCCAGCGTGAGACTCTCTCTCTCTCTCTCTGTGTGTGTGTGTGTGTGAGAGAGAGAGAGAGAGGTGTCAGGTCAGCGCAAGCCCCCCAGATTGGTTGTGCACGCCCTCGAATTGGAGACACACGAGCTGAAATGACTTCCGTTTTCATCGCTGTGCAGATTGCTTCCCTGCAGCCAGACAACCAGCAGCAAGCCCGGATTCTTCGGCCACCGTGTGTGTGTGTGAGTGTGTGCTAGAGAGAGAGAGAGTTAATTAATGTGTGCAACCACCACTAGGATCGCAATCCCCCAAAAAGTCAGAAAGTCCTGCTCGCGTAAGCGGTTCATCATCAATGAATTGTCGTAAGGGTGGGTGGTAGTCCTGCGACCCCCCAAAACTAGATACCCACGTACGTACTGTTACGTACAGAATCAGTGTACAAAAGTCTACAGCAAGTAGTAGTGCATATTGTAGTAGCTACCCGAGCTGCCAGTCTGAGAAGCAGGCCGAACTGGCCCACGTGTGCCACCCATTCCACCCCCATCCATCGCCGGCATGAAGCCGAGACAGTCTGGTCCTTTTCTTCACCCCTCCCCCGGCCATCAATTGACTTGAGGCTCGGCATATAGATTGCTTATAATGAGCTGGGTGATATTGCGGTGGCACAGAAATGAACATCAAAAATAATTCCATTGCTTTGTTGTGACTAGACAGCTGAACCAGCCGTGCCAACCGACGGATGCCGACTCTGCACCTCTCTGCCCAACCCGGCCTGTGGTCCGATCCCACGCACACACATGCATATGCATACACTACCCCACCACTACCGCCCCTCCATTCCTTTCCGGAGCGCTCTCAGCCATGGACTCCTTTCGGTCGTACACACTCCAATCTATCTGCATCATGCACAAGGATTTTTTTTTTTGACTCTGTGCCGTGGATAAACGGGATTGGTCCCAAGCGAGCCCATGCAACGCCTTTCCATGTGTGGTTTTTTGACTGTTCCGCGCTCTCCGATTTGTACAAGTGAACCGATCGCCTAGAAAGGAGAAAAAAAAGGAAAAGGAAAGGCAAGACAAGGAAAGCTACAAAGAAAAATGAGAAATGATATTTTGTTTTGCCAAAACCAATACTTGATAGCCCCCACCACCACCACCGTTGCAATGACGAGCAAAAGCAAGCGATATCCGCGTGGCGCACAAAAAATTGACCAGCTGGAGCAAGCGCGAAAAAAAAAAAAGTTAAGTGAGCAACGTAACAAAGCAAACAAACAACAGTGAAGCATCAGTCTGCCGCGAGGCATCGCTCTTCTTTTTGTCCGACTCAAACCCAAGATTTCAAATTGAGGCTGCTGCAAGTACACACACACACATGTACACTCTCAATCCACCCCCGCACCCAGAAAAAACTATGCAAGAGGGAAGGGTGACATAGACATCATTAGGTACACACACTCAAGAACCAATTATCTGTGCGGAAAATCCGCAACCGTAAGACCAAAAAAAGAGACAAGAAGGAATAAAAAAGGAAGAAAAGAAACAAAGAAAAGGGAACCCGCGTTCGATGTGACCCATCATCAGGCACACACAGTGGAGGGGGGGGGAACCGCGGTGTGACCGGCACGTCGATATCTTCCGCTCCCACGTGTCACGTCGTGTGACACCTTGCTTCTGCCTCGCCACATCTGCGCGATTAGACGTGCATCTGTGTGTTTGTGTTGTGTGTGTGAAGGCGCCACACGGCTTTCAAAGCGCCCCAAATCCACCTCAAACCGTCGGTTCAGCAACGGACGCTCTCACGGTGGGTCGGGGAGATCCAAGTGCTGCGATTCTTTGGCCAAGGGAGATCCACCGCATTTCGTCCATTCCATGCAGAATAGAATTTGGGGGTTTTTTTGGGGGGCCAGAGGAAAAAGAAAGAGAAAAGTCCTCCACGAAGTTGGCATTGTTGTCGTAAAAATGGTGTGCGTTTTGTTCTGATATCCGCTGCCGCCTCCCCTCCCCTCCCCTAACTCACGTAGACGAGCCCGCATGAGAGTACCGTAATCGCACTGGGGGGTACCGAATTAAAGAAGACGAGTCGTCGAGAGCGCCAGCAAGTCTCCGAGTAGTCGCAAAAGTAAGGCTGCCGTGCGGACGCCAAAGACAAGTTGATGTTGACCAGATGAATGGCCCCCTCTGCCCCCCGGATATGGCAAGAGGGCGACATTAGCCCGAGAGCGGCTTCGTGGTTGGTTAGAGATAGAGAGGTAGGAATCGCCGTAGCAGGGGCGTTTCGCCCCACCGTGTCACTGTCACTGCGCTGGCCGACCGGCGCTGACCCTAACTCCGCCGGTTCAGCCGGCCGAGCATAGTCTGATCTATGTCGTGGCCAGAATCAGCCCCGGCTGGAGGGCGCGGCGGCGGATGCTGATCCATGAGTGAGGTCAGATTTATCAGACCATTTCCACCTTGCTGGGGAGATGTGGGAGTGTCGTGTCGGGGAGTGCCAGTTCGCTCGCCCTGGTCATAGGATCTCGTGCTCGTAGGGTAGTCGTACTGACCTTGTGGGGGTGTTCCGCCCTGAATTGGGGAAGCAGGGGAGCGTCGACGAGGATCGGGTTCGCCGTACGGGTTGGGCGGAGGCAGGCGCGAGGTGTGATCCTCCTCGTGGAGCCGTCGTCGGCTGGTGCTGTCATCAGGAGGCGGAGGGTAGTAGCTCGCTCGAGGCGAGTGGCTGCCATAGCCTTCGGCCTGCTGAGGCGGCGGCGGAGGATAGGGCTGCGCGCCGCCCGGAGGTGGAGGGAGAGGTGCTCCTCCAGGGCCAGGCGGGCCGCCCGCAGCGGCGCCCTGTGGCAGCGGCTGTCCGAAGGCGCCGTACAGAGGCGTCCCTGGAGGCACACCGCCGGGCACGGCGGACACGGGAACGAAAGCCGTGGTCGACGAGGAGCTCACAGGCTGGAACACACACTTGTTGCCCGTCTTTCTACAGTTCGAGCAGACCCCGTCCGAGGTGCCGTAGCCACTGCAGCGGATCTGTGGCCCAGGGGGAAAGGGGGAAGGGGGCGGGTTAGCGCATGAGCTGCCGGCCCTATGGAGGGGATTGGGGGGGCTCTGGGCTATACTGACCTTGCGCCTCCGGCAGTAGCTGCAAGCGATAGAGGTCCTCTGTCGAGGTGCAGCCTGGCCAGCTGCAGAAGCGACCCCGCGGCCGTACTCAGGAGGGCCATAGCTGCCGTTGTTGTAAGGTGGGCCAGAAGTCGGGCGGTAGGTGTAGTTGTACTGATCCGGCTGGGGAGGCGGGGGTGGATAGGATCCGCCGCGAGCATCATAATAAGCCCTGTGCTGGTCGCTGCCGCTGTACCTATGATCGTGGGGAGGCTGGACCGGAGGCAGCTGGTAGCTGGGGCCAGGAGGACCGTACCCATTTGGGGGGCGGTAGGGGATGCTGCGTAGCTGCCCTGGGCCCTTGGGTCTGGATACCGACTGCCATAGGCCTGGAGGCTGTCCTGGATGGGCGGGAGGGTCATGCCTGCGGGCGGGGGCAGCTGTTGATACTGAGGTCGAGGAGGGCGGTCGTCCTCTTCACCAGGAGGAGGAGGATAGGCAGATTCCTGTGGGGGACCGCCCCTCTGGCCACTCAGACCCGACATGTTGAAGCTTGTGTCTGTGGCCTGCCTGCGCGCACCCTTGGTGTGCTGAAACCCCTCGAGACTCTCAAGGGGAGTGGAGCGTCCCGTCGTACTTGTGTGGGATGATGCTCTGTCGCAACGAGAGAAGCGAGGAGAGGATTGTCTCTAACCAGAGGTGAGAACAACAAGACGAACAGAAGACCTGAACAAGTCAGAGCTGCAGAGAAGGGAAGATACGACTAATGCTGCAGCAAGTTGCCTGTTCCTCTGTGTTGTGTCGTTACCAACTCGGTTCAATAAAAGAAGAAGGTAAGAGAGAGAGAGAGAGAGAGAGATAAGTGGTGGTGGTGAGGTGCGACTGCAGCAGACCTGGTGACGGGAAAGGTCTGGGTAGAAAGAGGTAGGTGGGTGAGTTTTTGAGGTAGAGGTGGATGAAATGTTGAAGTTGGATAGAGGGGGAAAGGTGACGGTGCAGAAATCCTTAAGTCCAGCCTGCAGTGAGTGCCTGGTCGAGGTGTGGGGCACGACCTTGGTCTTAATAGTCGAGCCGTGTGTCGGTCGGTGCGGTGCGGTGCGGATGCCTGTCCAGTCCAATCCAAGCCAAGTGCAGCCCAGATGCAACACAGCCCAGCCCAGACTAAGTACCAAACCAGCACAAAGACGGGACAGCCCGACAGCCGTGTGGTCAGGGTAGATTGGGTAGATTACACGTTGGCTTGTCGCCTTTGGCCTGGTGCGTGACTCTGGGCCCGTCTTTAGGTCGGAATCCCTCTGATCCCAGCCCAACCGAGTACCAAAGGGTACTGTGGTACTCTGGTACTTGTTCTCTGGGGTGGGGAGGGAGGACGAGGGGGGTCTGAGTGGAGGAGGGGCCAGAAAAGGAAGGGGGGGGGGATGGAGGAGGGGGGCAGTCCGGCAGGGTGATCTCGGCCCTGGGAACGCAAAAAAGAAAGTCCAGCACGGCAGACCGGGAGGACCCTTTTGGTATGCTGCCTGTACTTGTCTTTGGGATCTCAGCCTCTCGGCCCGTCAAGCCTGTTGTCGGATCTTCAGGGCTGCGCGCCACGTCAACTCTGGCGGCGGCGGCTTCTTCTTTGTTGTTGTTGCGGGTTGTTGCTGAATTGCTGTTTGCAACCACCACAAAGGGCCAACGCCACCTGCCGCGCCCAGCAGGAATGTCAGCCTTCCGGTCATGGAAATAATACGTGTCGCGTGTCTGTCTGTGTGTGTGGGAGGTGAGAACAGGGTGTCGCATCTAATTGGGCTGCACCCGATCACGATGACAAGCAGGTTGGGCAGGTACACCTCAGCAGGGTTGAAAAGGATGGATTGGGGGCGCGAAAACTCGCAGTGGGATGGATCAAGAGACATGCAGGTGATGCGCTGGCTACATGATACGGTTTTTTCACCCCCTGGTCGCTACAGGAGCATTGGCAGTCACAACATGGTAGGCAGGGTGAACGCACCTTTTCTTTCTATCTTTTTGATATATATATATATATGTGTGTGTGTGTGTGTGTGTGTGTGTGTGTGTGTGTGTGTATAGCTAGGGGCGTGAGCTGGAAATCCGCCGGAAATATCGGTAGTGACCAAGGGGAGGAGGAGCAGGAAGAAGGTGTGGGGGTAGAGAGAGGGAGGGGAGAGAGAGAAAGAGAAGGAGAAAAAGGGTATATGTGGTGAAAGGAGACGAAAAAAAAAAAAAGAGAAAGAAAAAAAAATAGCGAGGATAATGCAGGCAGGCAGGTGGGCTGTGTGTGCGAGCAGCCGGTACCAATGATGACAGATCAGCTTTGCCCCGAGGCACTGGACTCGATCTGACCTGACCTGACCTGGGTTGACTCGACTGGAGCCCGACTTGACTCGAACCGGCCTCGTTAGTCTCGTCTGCGGTGCAAGATTGAAATGATGGTCCGCATACAGATCCAGGCAAGGGACCACGGAAACGATACGAGACGATACGAGGCGGGAGGGAAAGACGAGAGATCGGACGAGACGAGACGAAGACGGAGCTGGGCTGAGAAACAAGGTGGGAGGGATGCGACGGGAGGGAAAAGGGTGTTTCGAGAGGGCAGCAGACACAGTGGCTGTTTCCTCAGCCAAAATGTGTTGTGTGTTATGCAAGCAAGGTTCCAAGGTTCAGCTTAGCAAGCTCGCTCCGCCTTTTGGTCGCGCCTTCTTTCTCTCTCTTACAGCGCGAGTGTCCTTCCTTCTCGCTCTTTTCCTCCCAGGACCTCCCTCCCTCACTTTCCCTGTGCCAAGATCCAGGTGGCACACCACGAGTGGGTGGAGAAAGAAAAATCATGTGTGAGTGGGAGCATAACTGACAGGTTGCTGTCGTTGGGGAGAGGGAGGGGGGAAGGAGAGGGGGGAGGGGGGTAAGCTAGCGCAGCCCGTTGCCGCTGCTGGGTTGAGGGCAGGAGGGGTCCCATGTGCCCCAGTGCCTGTCCCGCCCCATGTCTGCTGCGGGACCCACAGCACAGCTGCAGGAAGTTGCGGGTAGGGCAGGGCAGGCCAGGGAGAGGCACGTACTCCCCCTTACAGTGTTGGATCACTGGGTACGGAATACTCTCTGAGCCAGCCCACCACAGCACGTACAAGTACCTGCCAGGGATGGATGGGAACATTACTTATACTACCAAGTAGGAGGACACACCACACCACACACACAAACTCCTTCTCCACACAATGTAGCCCCTACACGACCTTGATGTACCCCCAAGCCCCCGTCGTCGAGGACCAACCCTGACTGTACTGTACTGCTGTACTACTACATAACATCTATGTACCCATCCTCCGTGCCGACGTGTGCAGGCACAAAGAAGCATGGCAAGGAGTGACCGGAATTGCGATGGGCGCCAGATGAACACCTGCCGACGAAGGATCTGGCAGACGAGCTTCTTCAGTACAAGGAGGGAAGGAGAGGAGAGGTCGTGTTATATAACAGTATTACATTGTACTTAGTATATGGCTCAATCCTTGGAAAGACTCCCCCGCCCGGCAGGAGAAAAAAAAAAGTTCGGTGCCGAATGAGAGAGATGCCAGGAGAGGCCCAAAATCACGAATCGCCATGTCTATGGGCTATGGCATGTGACTCAAATCATCCTGTCGGGTGGAACTTGTATGTAATGAATGACAAGTGCTGGTCGGTGGTTTTTTTTTTAAAAAAAGGCAACAAAAAGAGAAAAAGAAGAGTGAAAAAGGCCGCATGCCTCTTTTTATTATTTTTTATCTTCAGTAAAACATCAACCATACCAGGAATAAGGTTTTTTGGTACCTGGCTCGGATCTTCCCTTGTCGCGGGACGTTCCAGGAAAGCGGGCAGAGGTCCTCTCTTTGTGCTCGTCGGCCAGGCCCTCTCTGTTTTCATTTCAGACAAGTCGAGCGAAACGGAAGCAGAAAGGCCAGCGAGAGAGCAGGTGAAGGGTGGGTGGCTACAACCCGCTTGCAGAGGAGAGGAGGAAAGGCAGAGAGAGGCATGCGACTGTTTGCAGATGTGTGAGGTGCGTGCAGGTCAGTGAACGGCAGAGGAACGGGAACAGGTTCTCCTGCGAATTGGCGGGACCGGGTGCCACAAAGCTCGCGAGACAGCCGCCCGATCCTCACAAAAGAATCTTTCCCCAGAGCAGGAGGATTTTAAGTACGGTACTTTGTGGTACGTGTTCCTGGGTGCCGGCGGATGGAGGCTGCTTGATTCCGGGGAACTCTTGCTGCGTGCAAAGTACCCGAGCACTAGAGCATGTCAACGGGCCGCACGCGGCGGCGTTCGCCCAAGGGACAGGGCCAACCTCACTACTACCTTAGCCTCTGTGGAACACCAGAGAGTACTCACCGGCTTTTCTATTTCGCATACCATGTACATACCGTGGTCTGCAGCGCAGCATTGCTGTTTCCAAGGTTACCTTTTTGTCTAAGATGAAGGCTCTCTTGCCATAGTTCAATGGCGCGCAAGGCATTGATCGGGTGACGCCATTTTGGGGTTAGGGGAGAAGGCACTGTCTTTGCCCCCTCGACAACGGACGATGGTGTCAAGTCGGCAGGGCGTCGGCCTTGGGCTAGCGCCAGCGTTTGATGGGGGCGATTAACATCCAACAGACCAAGACACCTACACCTGCGAGAAGCTCTGCGCCGAGCGAGTTTTCTGGAGCTGCCAACGCCCTACCTATTTTTATTAAGTTTGAAAGAGTGCCAAGAGGTGCACGGTTGCGCTCTAGAGGTGATCTGGGGAGTTAGCTGCTGACACAAGAAAGCGTTGACGTGTCTGTTAGGATGGATGGATGGTTGCCCAGACCCCGTAGCGGAATGAAATCGCGATCAGTGTTCGGTGTTGGTGTGCGGGTGTCTGTACTTAGTATGTCTGGATCACCGGATCCTTTGACCATCCCGGCAGCAGAGCCTGTGATTGGCGTAGTGGCCCGTGGCAGATGTTGACGGTGGGGTTTTTGCACGGTGCCCCAAGTTCATGTGCTGTCGAATCCCAGCGCCGTGGGCCCTATCGAACAGGTCGCATAGTAGGCCGCAGCGAAGGATTGATTTTGGACCCCGTCTTTTCTTCCGTGCAAGGATCCTGACTGGGAGCTCGACAGCTTCACGTGGCGGGCCACGTCAAAGCAGGCGACTGATACGCTGGTGGTGGGACTTAGTGCCAAGCAGAGGCTTGCCCCAACACCCCAACAACCAACCCCCAGGGCCCTGTGCGCCCTGGAGAGATCGCGATGGGAGAGCAAGATAGAGATAAGCACAGAGCTGCATGGTGAGGGTATAGCAGGACGTTCATATAGGCAGGTGTCAGTTTTTCTTGCTCTTCAGATACCCTTCAGGCAGGTCGGCGGTGTTGTTACCTCAGCGTGCTAGGAAGCTCGAGGCAATGTCTCCTTCCTTTTGTCTCGTGACGAGGACGAAAGGAGATTGATTGCGAAGGAAGCAGTCCGACTTGGCGCTTACCGTGCTTGGTATATTGGAACGGCTGCAAGATGAGGAGGATGGCAATGGATCAGGGAAAAGTGCTTCGAGAAGATACCCTTGCAACATATGCCCTGCTTTCCGGGCACTCGCGCTCCCCCGTTGCTCTCGCGACGCTGCAGGTCCCACTGATGGGCGACAAGACATGAAAAGACGAAAAAAAAAAAGAAAGGAGAAAAAAAAAAAGAGAAGGCCCCTCCTCTCTCTCCTACCGCGCCAAATTCGGCAACCCCTTGCATTGCCTCGATTGGTCCTGCGGTGCTTCAGCACTGATTCTCTTGAGGCGCCAAAAGACCATCACAATCCGCAACAATCTCTGGCCCCCCACTGGCTCGGGTTCGGTGGACAGAGCTTGGTCGGAAATCGCGTCTTCGGCAAGGATCCCGAGGTACTTCATCGCGGGGCCTTTAGTTCTGAACCCTGGTGCCTGGCCGTCTGTCTCGCTGGTTCTCGTTCTCGCCGGCGAGGCCAACGATCTGATCATGGCGGCCCATCATGGGAGAAGCTGGAGGAAAGGGCCCTGCTCTACCTCCTCGAGGTCTTATAAACTCGATCAATAGCGGTTTTCTGGCCTGCGCTTAGGAAAGACGGCGGAGGTTGTCGCCTACGTAAGAACAAGCACTACTGTAGCGGGAAAAAAAAAAAAAGAAGAAAAAGCCAGGCCGCGTGGGTTGCAGGGGTATTCAAAACATCTGCACGATTTCGGGTGCGGACACTGCCGTGAACCGCTCTGCGTGATCAGCGGCAACGTCGGCCGTCGCCAGGGGTGCAATGGGACGCATGGCCGTGGCTCCAGAAGTTCAGACTACCATCAGGTTCACAGCTCCTTCACCCTGTTGGCGCTCTCCAAGGGCGTGCGTGGTGGGGTGATTGGATATGTGTCCCCAGCCTCGGCGACACCGGGTTGGCACAGCGAGACAGATGTCGGCTGTTAGTTTCGATTTTCAGGCCTTCAGGTGACCATAAAAGAAGGAAGAAAAAAATGGAAAAGAGGGGGAAAAAAAGAGAAAAGAAAAAGAAAACGCAGGCTGGCTGTAGACTTGCTCTGTGCTCCAGGTCAGCAGCGTCCAGCCAGCCTCGATGGCCCGGGTTAGGTCAGATACCGCCAGCAAATATTCCACTAGGCTGCGAGGACGGCGTATAGAACCATTTAGAGAGATGGTTGCTGGATAAATGTGGTTGATGACGGTGGTTCTGTTGGTGGTGGTGTTGATAACAGCGATGGAGGGGATGAGGTGGTGGTGGTGTGGTGCACGTCTCCTCCTCCTTGGCTGTACCAAGTATCATCCTCGGTGGCTCCTTGGGGGTAAAGACCAAGACCGAAGAATAAAAAAAGAAAAACAGAAAAAAAGAAGAAGAAAAAAAAAGAAAAGCACCTCAACCACCCATCCATGCATCCATCACGGGCTAAAGTTTCCCAGAAAGATGCACTGCCCACCCTTGTGTGCCCGCCCACCCTTGCACCTCCTGCCCACTCAGATTAGAGACCAGCGTACTATGTACGTCCGTACATGCTTGGTACGAATTATTGCGGACCATACCTGCCCGAAGTTACCGCCCCTGCCGTGTCATATTGGGCCTGGGAGGTCAGCTGGTGTCGTGGTTGGTGCCTTCCATGTCGGTTTAGCATGAAGGCAAGGAAGGGTACCAGACACTGGGGCGGGGTTTCCCCTGTGGCCCGCCTGACTGGAACCTGGACCTAGGTACCTTTTTCCCCCTACCCCGGCTCGTCCTTAGTACGGTGGTGGTGTACATTCTACCATGTACGTAGTACAGTCTCTGGGACAAACTCGACTCCATCCACGACCTCACCTGCATATACGGCTCGGTACTATTCGTCGCCTCTAATGCAGGCTTTTCCTATAGCAAAGAAAAAGGTAAGGGGATCACGCGCAGGCCTCTCTTTTTCTTTCTTCTTTCCCCTTCTTTTTTTTTTTTTTTTTTTAGTCCTTTCGCAGGCTGCTGCTGACCATTCCTTGACACACCATCCCACAACAGAGACCGACGATACAGAGGAGCGAGCCAGCGCGGCAGCGCGGCAGCGCCCACCAGTATGGACCACGGCCTGTCCGCTCTTGTTCTCGTGATCATAGGCGCGTATCTACAAGTATAAATAATCAGGTGGCCTAAACTCGATGGCCCACCCCGAGCAGGGCAGGGCAAGGGTGCAGAGCCCACGAACCACAGGATTACCCGTGCCATGATCAAAACCCTAGCACGACACCGAGTGCCTGGACAAAGAGTATCGACAGCCGAGGGATCAAGCTTGTCCAGTCTGGACAATTCTGTGGCGCGCTGGGCATACACACCCCTTCTCGTCGCCCAGCGCTTCAGACCTTCCTCCACGTCGTGGGTGTGACTTTTAGGCCAACATACCCCGGTACATTTTGCACACACACACACACACACACACACACACACACACACCCACCCACCACAGAGAGCTGGGACACATCTTCCACCGGCAATCCTTCCCCATGCAGGTTGAAACCTGCGACGTGCAGTTGAAGCTGCATCCTGATCCGCCTCAGCAGCAGAGATGGTCACAAGCCTCTCCAACCAACTATGGACACTAGCGCCCACCTGCTCCTCCTCCTAGCAGGTGAAGGGGTTTGCTGACCCAGACCGCCGGAAAAGTGCAAGCGGCACTGCAAGGAAGGAGACGGCCGGGCGGAAGTTCAAGGTGCGTGGAAGGCTTGTTCGACTCCAGGCAAGAGAGGATAACCAAAGAATAGCGGCTAGGGACAAGGGTCTCCAAAGATACCCTATTCCACCGTTCACGCGATCGTCACCCTTGCTCAGCCCACCTGCGCCGCTCAGCCAAGGCCGAAGACAGTGCAAACCCAAAGCTACCTGTCGAGTGCCTGTAGGTGGGCCCCCTTCTCCCTAGGAACTACTAAGTACTATAGTACTTAGTATGCACTACTTGTAATAGTATACCTCACAGAAAAAGGATTGGTGATGACGATGCAGGAGTAGTAGGCAGTGGGCAAAGCTGAGCAGGCACCGCGCTGCCAGTGGTCTGGTGCGTTCGTGCTCCCTGGTTTGGTTCTTGTAATGACCAAATGCCGTGATCCGTGATGCACCACTGGGTACGTTACGACTGAGGCCCTCGTGCCAGCTTGACCGGACATTTGCGACCGAATTGTGTGTTGTGTTCCCTATTGCCACGAGCATCGATCCCATCTCAGACAGATCGGTATGTATATTGTCAAGTCATTCTGACAATGCTCCGTTGCTCCTTGGTCTCTGCTGGGGAACGACGGTCACCAAAGCCATGTGCACCACCAGTCGAACGGCCGTACTAATTACCCGGGCGGCAAGGAGAAGGCAGACTTGGGGCAAACTACGTTATTTTAGGTGAGACTGTTTGCCTCCCCCTTGACAACTCGCCTCTGTCCAGACATCAGGGGTCTATATTCGCCCGCAAAAAGTGCACGAGGGCTATAGAAATTTTCTTCAAGCTCCTTCCTCTCGGGAGCAAGCTGAGCGTCATCAGGTTCAGATGCGGCTTCAAACGGCCGGAACCGTAACCAGTTTGTTGCGGAAGCCTTCCCACGGGTGGTTCAATTACTTGTCCTATGTGTCACAGCGGAGAGTGTTTTGAGCGACAAACTTGTCATGCCCTTTGTTGCTACCTCCGCGGGACGGTCGGGTCATGCCGCGCGGAAAGACATGGCTAGATCGTGCGGCACGCCCTGGAGCGACTGCACCAGCCTTTGAGGACAGAAATAGCCTGCATTAAACCAAGAGCGGGCCGCTGGAAGGGCCATCCCATTGCTCAGCGCATTCTAACTCATGAAGACTCTGCCACGACTGCTAAGATTAGATGCTGAGCGAGCCTGCTTAGCTTTACCCTCTAGCGTAGAACAAGATTAGCTGCAATATAATATGACTCCGTATATGCACACATCGGCCAGCTAACAGCGATCGGAGGCAGCATGCCAAGTCTGTACACCCAAAGCAGTCTCCGTTCAGGCCTCTCATACCCCTCTCGCAGGCATCTGGTCCCAAGTACTGAGACCGCACTGAGAGTATCAGCACTAAAGTCGTTGCTCCTGCTGTCTACTTCACACGAAAGACAACATCTAGCTGACTCTCTTGCGTGAAGAACAACAAATTCCTCTCCATTAGCGCCTCAGCACCACAAGTAGGATGGATGCTGGGGCCGCACTTTATTTTTATCTTCCTTCTCTTCCCCTCCCCTCCCCCCTCCTTTTTTTTTTTTTCTCTCTTCCCAGCGTGGCACTTGTGCGATGAGTTATGATAACACGAACCGAGCACCCATTTTTGTGGGAGACCGAGCCCGCGAATGGTCTTCGGGACACAGCAATTAAGGTATTTTCCGTCAAGGCTAATTTATTATAGATATTCGGTGCGGAATCCTGACGTCTTCGGGGCCAGAAGTAGAATCCCTTCGGCCAGCAGATCTTGACCCACGAATTCTAGGCGCTACATGCCTCTCGAAACCGAGATACAACAAAATTTGGCGCGGCGCAGGTGCTGATGAAACGTGCCCAGATGCTGGTGCCTGCCTCGCCTTTGGCAAAAAGTGATTAGCAACCACTCAAGCTGCAGCATCACACACTCTTTACCATGCCCTGGAATTTACAACCGAGATCCCCTTGGGTCACTTTCTATGGTCCTGGAACTTCTCCGCTGACAACAGGGGCAGGCTGGTGAACATCTAGCGTTGTCAACAAAAGCCCCGCCACGGCAGCTAGGGGCGACCCGAATGCTCGTCGTGATCGAGCACCATGTGGACAAGCTTTCCTCGAGCCGATGGCTCTGATGCTCTGAAGTGCTGCCGGTAGAGACTCTACTGTCAATTCTTCAACCTAGTCCTCCAGGTGAGAGATTTCTGCTCTGTCAACAGGGACCAGATGGACCACGTTTGTCCTAGACGTTGACCAACGACAAAGGTACGTCTGTTGTGATATGGGATCGCCTGATGACAACGGGGTCAACACTGTGGCCCCGTTCTCAAGCGCTGACATTATTGATCCATGAGGGGGCCCGATATTGGGTGTGGCTTCTTGAGTATTATTGGATTCGGGTGGACATCTTGCTCGGACTGACTCCCTTCAGAGAGCCGACATCACTTCTCACTGCTGGCCTACAACAGGCACACAATATCAGAGCGACTGGGCACTAGCCAGCAGCGAACCAGTTTCTAACTCTGCATAGTGTCGGACCATGTGCCTAACAAGAAGTAGCTGTTACTTATTTTTTGCCAGAAGAAAAAAAAAAAAAAACTGACTTATCACTTCTCTACGCCGTTCCCTATTAGAGCGAGGAGGACTTGGAGACAACAGGGGGTCCTACGACATGTCATGGCGTCCTCCTTTTTTTCTTGTTCCTTCTTTTTTTTTCTCGGTTTTCTAAATATAAAGAACCAATTGACCACAATCCATTGAAGACAGGACAACTCACGTGATGCCTCTTGTCCACATGATTACATGGCATGCCAAGCTGTGAGTTGGCTCGATGCGCCACTAAATTCGAAGGATTGCGTATGGCTTAGAAACTTGCTTTGCAGTGCAGTAGCTTTCTTTGTCACCAAAACTCTGGTCCTTTGAGGAACGGATTGCCTGTGGACTAGTCTGTCACAGGTATTCATGCTGACGGGTGACACGAAGGCAAATGTTGCTCACCTCTCTGCCTGCCCGAGACGGACCAAACAGAAGGGCCAGCAGGACCAGAGCTGGGTGGTCAGCTTTCATGCAGCTGACCGCGATCACTTTCGACTGATTGGGGCTCTGGAGAGGGGGGGGGGGGGGGGGGGAGACGCGAGCAGCAAGCACATGGAATTCCACGACCATCCAACTTTGTCTCTCCTGTACGACTGTCCTTGTGCGATTGTGGCTGGCCTCCTTGTCACCGCCCGACTCTTCTCTCACGTCAGGGTTCGTCTGTGCAGGGGTAGCCCCCTTACCAAAACCAATCACGTGAACATCAGGGTATGCGGAGGCCCGCTACTTCCCGCTGGTCCTGTTTCTGCCATGCTGGATCTGTGTTCCGGTTGGCAGCTGACCATGGGATCTCTCTCTGCTGTGGAGGGACAATCCATGAAGCAAAAGGAGATTGGACGGGGATCGGGGCTGTAAGAGACACCGAGGCCGGGGGCTGCTTCAAGAGACAGAGGCAGAGAGAGAGAGAGAGAGAGAGAGAGAGAGAGAGAGAGAGAGAGAGAGAGAGAGAAGGGGAGGGGAGGGGTGGTGGTACTACGGCGTTGGTGGTCATATTGCAGCGCTGCACGTCGCGAAGCAGAAACGGGCAAGCGAGGGGCCAAAACCCCAGCCACACAGCCCTGCTGCATGGTCGGCTATCGCCTATGCACCTCCTCGTACGGGCTGCCTCGTCGCTAAACTCGGCACCGTGCATGCGACGGCATCCTCATGCTCCTCCTACTCGCCTCCTCCTGTCGCCGGAAAAAAAAAAAAAAAGAGAGAGAGAGTCTCGAGGCGAGTTGCTGCAATGCATAAAAGCCCAGTCACACAGCATTGATTGCTGCCCCCCCCTCCCTCGACTTTCTTAGTGCTGATTATGCTCCAGTGCCTCTCATCCTTCACGCACGGGTACCACAGTACATGGTACCGTCTCCTTTGTTGTGTGCGGGAAAAAGGCGGTGGGCCTTAACTCGTGGGGTTGCAGCAGGGCCCGAGGAAACCTTCCCGTTTCCGTCCTTGGCCGGCGCGAGCCTGCAGGTCATCAGGCTAGGTGGTGGTACATGGCGAAAAGTATCGACTACAATCTGTGGGTGTACTTGGGCGATGTGCGACGCCATGGTCCCGACCTCGCACAGTGTAACATCAGACTTCCCGCGATCCGCAGGAACTGGTCGGTCGGGTGACGGAGAAGAGGGGGAGGGAGGGGGGGGAGGGCACGTCCACCACTTTTCAGTTCAAAAAAACTTGCCGGCACGCATTTTCGCATCAGCGGATGCAAGGCTAGAACTGTTGTGGTAGGAGAAGAGGAAAAAGGAAGAAAACAAAAGAGAGAAAAAAAAAAAGGGGGCGAGAGGGAGAAAGAGAGACAGAGCGGAGGGGGAACTTTGATCCTTTGGGGGATCACGAGGGATTCGTCATTGCAAGCACATACCTACATCACACATCTACATGGACCGCCCGCCCATTCATGGTTCAGCGCCGTCGCTCGCCCTTCTGTCAGATCTTCCCGGGCTCGTCAATCTCACCTCCCGTCTTGCCGCTCCTCGGGCCCAAACTGTTGGGTCGACATTTCGCCGAGGCTTTCCGCGCCTCTCTCTGTTCAGTCTCTCTTCCCGCTTCTCTCTCTCTCTCTCTTTTTCCCGTCGCAGGGGAAATGAGGGGCAGCGAGTGGCAAACAATGGGCAGATTTAGCCGAGACATGCATGCGCATCGTCTTACTCACAGAGCGCGATTGCGCACAAAGAGGCTCTCTCTCACACGGGGGCGGCGCCATGTCTCGCCCGTCGAAAGCTTCCCTCCCGGCAAATGTGGTGCCACACGTCCTCCCCCTGTGTACTTGTGGTAGCGTCACAACGGGCGGCTCAGACTCACAGCATTCGTGTTCAAGTATGCTTCCCCGTCCCCTTGGACTTGCCTGATGAGGAAAACATGGTTACTACTACCTTGCCTTGCCCATAAGGTTGCCCAGAATCTGCTCACGTTACCGCCTTTGAAGGGTGTTGATTGTAAGCCATGTGCGTCGGTGTTGACCAAAACCCTGCTGGGAGACATGAATGGATAACACCAGAAGGCGGTGCAATCTCTCTCTCTCTCTCTCTCTCTCTCTCTCTCTTTCTCGGGGCAGGCTATACCTCATGTTTCGCATCTGCAGTCTCAGAGGCCGATCCACAACCGAGCGGTCCATCGGACATGTTGGCGGCTGGCTGGACCAGCGACTCCCTCTCCCCTCTATCCTAGCCCACCGTGCTCATATAGGAGGTTGTGCATTTCATCACCATCGGCGACGTGGTGGGGAATCTCGTGGGCGACCTTTCGACATGGGTGCAAGACGGACATGACGGCTTGAACCGACTGCGCGCCGTCTGTTTCCCCACCCCAGCTGGATGATGGCATCGGCCATCCCACGCCTGAACCGACCGCAGGCGAGCTTTCCAGAGAAACTCAATCCCCAGGTCCTTCCATTAGCTCCGGGGACATGTCACGGATCGGGGCTTGTGGGCAGGGCAGTGACAGCAGTCTACTCATCTCTATGTCCCCAGCTTGCCCTTGACGCTGCCGCTGTCGCCTTGTCTTGACCAACACGATCGACGTGGCTGCGGGAATCCTTTCCCCCCTCCTTACCATGCCGGAGTGCTTCCTCCCCCGCGGGAGAGGGCGAGACAAGTCAAGCCAAGCCACCTTTCAGGCCAGACTGTCGTGACTGCCAGGACTATTCGACGTCAAAGATCCACCCAGCATGTCTGAGACCCGTTTCTCGGGCCATATGGCGTTCTAATTATCCCTGCCTGCTGCCGAGCGCTGACTCGTCGCACACACTCACGAGCCCTGGCGAGAGACATATGTGGCTTCGGCGCTGACGCTTGTTTTGGTGATGGGGTGGTGTTTGTTATCCATAATGCTATGACATATCAAAGGACGACGCTTTGGAGACGAATCAGTCTCTCTCTCTCTCTCTCTCTCTGTTCACAGCAGGCACCCTGGTGCATCACCTGTCACCTATTCCCAATCGCGGCATATAACCCTGCCGCGCTTCTAGAGGTTGTACAGAGTACATGCTTTGAGAGTACAGGAGCGGAAGATGTTACGTCCTTGAGTATATCAACCCTCTGACGTGCCGCTCCCTTGACCTCTTAATTTCGCGTCGTACCCTCCCCCGCCCTGGTACATAGCGCCTCTCAGTCAGGGAGATATGGACCAGGATCTAATTCGAGAAGGACCCGAGAGCACCAAACAAAGGACGTACAACCTGTCTGCTGTGCCACAGGGGGCCACCCTTCTATCATAGCACACAGACCGGCGGTGAGGACACCGGATAGGTGATTATTGACCCTGAAGTAAGATAGGATTCACTTACTTGACATATTACCACAAACGTACGCGGAACAGGCTCTCACTGGCTTCTGCCAGCCAGGGCCCAGAATCCGTCCAAGCCGTGAAGAAAAAACCTGGCAGGTGGCACATCCGAGGGGGATTTACTTACTATCCAGGGAGACCAGAAACAGAGACAGGGGCATTTTGTGTTGGTTGGCCACTAACGTCCCGTTTGTGGTATGTGTGTGCCTGCTCGGAACCGCATTGTCTCACGGGTTGACATCCAATTTGGCCGTTGGCAGGCAAGCATGATCATCGCCGCCATTGTGTGTGTCTAGCGGATGCAGGCAGTTGAGTTGGCTGGTGGTGGTCGCGCCGGGTCTTCACACTACTTAACCATTGAACCAGAGCTGCCGCTCCAAAATGCTGGGCAACCCTCATCCGTGTCCACACACACACACACACACACACACACACACGAGACCTATATCAAGTCTTCTCAGCGCGCATATATAAGGCCACACACCATTCATGCTGTGACGCCAAAATGTGATATCTCACAAAAGTCCAGGCGTCGGTCTCGCCCCCCCTTTCCCCCTTCCCCCTTCCTTCTCTTTCTCCCCCCTTCTAGGCTTTCTTCCCCCTCGAGGCTGGGGGGTGAGTCGCCGGTCTATCGATTTTGCTACTGGTCTCTCCTATGGCTAGTACACGTGGGCCTTGGCATGACCACCAAGAAGGAGTCGCCCTGATAGGCGTGAGCTCATTCCATCTTTTTTTTTTTCTTTTTTTTTTTTTTTCGTCCCTAGCGGGCAGAGCAAAGTCGCCAGACCACGTCTTATCAGAACCCATCCCTTTCTTTTGTCTCTCTCTTCTTTAGCCTTTGAAATTTGGACACAGATAGAGAGGACCGTCTAGCTCGAAATCCTTCCGACCCCGAGCTAGATAGCGTGGGCTTTTGCTTCTACTGTAGTGTTACAGCACATATTTGCAGTGTGTGCACACACGTATAATCCTTCTCCATATCGACAAGGCTCCACCTTTTCGGGAGCAGCCCGCAGTTGGCGTCGACCCGTTGTTTAGCATAACCTGGGCGCACACCTGTCTGGCTGCAGATCAGCCCCTGATTGGGCAATCGTGGCGTTTCATGGCTATGAATGTCCATCTCGCTTGTCGCCGTCCGACCTGGGAGCCATTGGGGAGGGACCACAGGGCGACAAGCGAGGGAAGGATCGGGGACACGAGCAGGGTGTTGAGACTGGGACCGAGACGAAGGAGCTGGCCTCGTGATAAATCCCAAAGGAGCCGCGTGCATGTGTGCATGTATGTGTGCGTGTGTGTGCGCACAGGTGTGTGTGTATGTGTGCATGCGTATTGTTCCAAGCATAAGTACTTGGGGGTGGAGGAGGAGGAGGGGTGTCAGAGGAAGGAAGGGATGGGAGGATCGGAAAGTTTTCAAAAGGAATGAATGCTAGCGAGAGAGAGAGAGAGAGAGACAGAGAAAGGAAGACAGAGCGAGGGAGAGGACCGAGGGCCAAAGTTCAGAGAGCCCTGCCTGCGTGTCAGTAAGACTAAGGGCCCTGTACGGAGGACATAGTAGTTTGCCAAAGCATGTCACAGGGACCCGCGGCCGGACGACACGCATCGGTCCGCGATCACAAGGAGGGAGGCCCACACTATATTCCTAGTGGCCAGAGGTCCTTGTGCCAGCTTTATGACCAGGCTGCAGCCGGCATCGTCTAGGGGGAATAGCTTCCAAGGTTCTTCTTGCAGCCCTTGCCCCTGCAAGGTCTCCTTTTGTCGGTGGCCCTCTGTCTCTCTCACACACACTCTCTCTCTTTTCTGTTTCCCCTAGCCTTTGCTTGGTAGAGATTGTCCTTGTACGTTGGGGTTCATCCCGACACTGTGCTTGCCGTTTCACCCACCCGTCCTTTGTGCTCGTCAGTCTTTCCTCTCCCCCCCCCACCTGTTAATGTCACCGCTTCTTCTTTCTGGAGCTGTACGTCCACAACGTATACTAAGTACCTTGCAACACCAAGTCCACACCTATAGTGACTAGTGAGCGGACGGACGGGCTTTTGAAAGGGGGGAAAGGCCGGGAAAAACATCCCCCAACAGGCGCCCCCTTCCACCCCAGACAAGGACCACTTTGCTCAGGCGGCGGCCGCCTGCAGTCAGCCAGTCAGGCATCGATTCGGTATCATTTTTCATCTTCTAATCGGGTGCTCCTGCACCACCACGACCACGACGGCGTAGGTGCAACACTCATCCCTTTTGCTTTGCTTCCTTCGAGAATTCATGGGGGCTAGGCTGGGCCCAGTGCTACTCAGTTCACACCCCCGGGGGGGACCGGGGGGAGGGCGTAAGAGGGGCCCGTCCCAGTCTGGAGGCACTGGCCCTAAGTGGTGGCAAGTGGTGGTGTTGCAAACTCACATTCACGAGGCTTCTGGCGATCGCTTGATCTCTCATGGAAAGGCTCTTTTTCATCATGAAAATCCCCTGTTCGCTCGGGCACTTTGCTCGAGTGGATTCTCTATGGCGAGAAACTGCATGTGTTATGACTCTCCCGTGAAAAAAAATGTCTCCGGAGCCATGGCTGCGGCGCTCACTGCAGAAAGTCTCCGGGCAGCGTTGCTTTATAAGGGCTTCAACTGCGTGGTTGGGCGCACCGACTGTCGTTCTGTGCAGCTTGGCTACATCGCACTCTTTGCATCACGTAAACAACCCTCAAATCAGGAGAACCAGCTATTGACTGGTATTTTGTGGGTAGCTTGGCCGGCAGGGAACGTCTTCTGCCATAAAGAATCGTACAGCATGGAGGACACGACTGACCTGAACCGGGCTTACTTCGAGTGGGTTACCATCATTGTTTCTTCCTTTTTTCCCTTTACTTTGCCCCCGCTGTGCGGAAAACTAACGACGTATGGCTCTCACGCCAGTGACGAGGCTGCCAACTATGACGAAAAGCATGGGAAAACCGCTGCAGAGATCGCAAGGCGCATCGAAGCCAGGCGAGGCTTCATCGGCGTGGACTGGATCGAGGATGATGGCTCTGGCGATGAGAAGGTCGAGGCAGATGCAAAACCTACACGCTCAGTGAGGGTTCTTGACTATGCCTGCGGCACAGGCGCCATGTCTAGAGTCAGCAGCAGCCCCCCAGCCTCCCCCTTCCCTTAAGGACTATCGAGCCAGACGCGGGCTACTGACACGACCACCGGTGGCGGCTCAGGCTTTCGCGCCATACACGACGCACTGCATAGGCATTGATGTCTCGCAGAAGATGGTCGGTGCTTACAATACGCGAGCTAGCAACCAGGTGAGTTTTCCTTTGTCCTCACACTCTCTACCGTCCTGTCCAGAAACGCTGAACATGCAATTACTTTCTTCACCCTTAAAAAGGGACTGGCCAGAGATGAGATGTTTGCATATCAGGGCAATCTCTGCATCCCCGATGACCAAGACCCAATGGCTTTCAGGGGCCCAGAGTTCTCGGGCTTCGACATGGCCATCGTCGGGCTTGGGTTTCACCACTTTGACAACCCTCAGCTCGCGGCAGAGCGCCTGGTCGCCCGCCTGAAGCCCGGAGGCGTCCTGTTGATTGTCGACTTCCTCACACATGCGCCTGTTGGAGATCATGGGCATCATCATCATCACCATCGTGATCATGAACATCATCATGGCGGCCAGCATCATAAGCACGGAGAACATGAGGACAGCGGGGGATGCAGCAGTGCTCAAGGCACAGCACACTGTGACGCACCACGGCTTCGAGGAGGACCACATCAGGGACATCTTTACCAAAGCAGGGGCGGGGAGGCACTTTGCCATTGATAAGATGGGAGAGGTGACTATGGGGGTGAAACTTGGAAAGAGAGGTTTGTTCATGGCTCGGGGAACCAAGGGGTAATCATAGTGCTGCTCCATGGCTGAAGCATGTGAGGCCGCAACCTAGACGAGCAATTGCAGGCCTGAACCGACTCATAGTCTCTCATTCACAGTCTCTGAAGAACCTCCAGGGCTCCCCGAGTGCACTTTGTGTGTCACCGTAACCTACAGGCTGATCGCCCCGCCTCCCCTTCTACCCCCAACACCCCCTTGCATATATGCTGAACAACCCTAGTGGTCGTGGACATGGACTTCAGCCCTGTCACCCTGCCAATATCATCCTAATCTCACCAATAGCTCCGAGGTTTACACGGGCTGGTAGTTGGCAGCTTGGCAAGAAGAGCCCTTCACCGTCAAGGGGGACCAATGAGCCAACGCATAGAAGGGCATTGCGTTAGCAAACGTCGATCAAAACTTCCCGCGAAGGGTTCGGTCCGATAGTAGATCTATCTACGGGATCGGGCCAGTCCGCGAAAGGAAGAAAGGAAAAAGTCAATGAGGAATGACAGAGAGTGAATGACAGAGAGAAGTAGAGCAAGAGGGAGACACACACACACACACACACACACACACAGAGAGAGAGAGAGAGAGAGAGAGACAGAGAGAGAGAGAGAAGGGGAAGGTGGAGAAAAAATTACATCAAACTCAAACAGAGGACTCTGTCATGAGTGGACCCAATCTTCTGATCGCACACAGTCTTCCACACACAGTGACGGGACACCAGAAGAAGAAAAAGAAGAAAGGAGGGAAGGGGGGGGGGGGCTGTCTCTAGCCAGCCACTATGGTAGCCGAAAGGTTCAGTCCGCTAGAGGAGGGAGGAGGAGGCACGGGAGGGTCACAGGTGGTTTTGGTCGACTCAGTGGGCGGAGCATCCACCACGATTATCGCGCTCGTCACTACATAGTACGGACGTACTTATTGCACTACTGAAAACCCTCTCCCCCCCCTCTTCTTTCCGGGCTGACTAGGAGAGCGATGGTTGCGAGCGCGCACACACACACACACACAGACACACACACACACACACACATACCACACGAACCCGGCACCCCCGCCCACCCTCCATCCTCTCTCCCCCCCCCCCCCCAAGCTTCCCAAGCTTGCCCTTCTTGGTACTCTTCCCTCTGGGCCGGAGCTGTGCTGACAGGGCGCGCGATCGAGATTGGGGAACCTCCCCGAAGTCGGGGCGGGGCCAAAGCTTTGGAAGGTGGACATGCCGCTGGTTTTTGGGTTGACTTTATTTGAGCTTTGAGGCTATGCTGGGTTGGTCGTGGTGGTTTCTGGAAAGAAAAGGACATGGTTTCTCCGCTGTGGAATGCCTTTAGGGGTGCTTCCCGCAGCTGTTCAAGACCACGTGGACGGGAGCGGACAGGCGAAGAGGAGGGCCGTGAAGGGGGCAATCCACACTTGCTTGGGCTAATACGTAGTAGACCGTCGACGAGATTGTGTTTTGCGTTTGTGTGTGCAAGACACTTGTGATTGATGGCTTATTATTGTGATGTAATTACTTGATCTGTTTCCTGCATGACACATTGATCATTGACCTACTATAGTACGTACTAGAAGGGGTTCACGCCTGTTTCTATGATGCCATTCTCATGAAGATTTTTTCAAACCAAATAGCTCCCTGGATTTTGGTGCCCCCTCCCCCTTGGCAAGCTCGTTTGGAGCCACTCTGCCCTGAGCGATCTCCCATCCCTAGCTGCGTGAGGTAGTGTGTGCGGGAACGACGGATCCAGCGTGGCCGAACCGTCTTCGTCATTAGTTTCAGAAGACATAGCAGCACCTGCCTGTTCTCCTAGCAGTATAGGGCCTCGGGTCTTCTACAGGGTCCTGATCACTCGCTGCACCTCCCTTTAGGATGAGCGGTCTTGGGTCTCCGGAGCGTAGCAGAGACAATTTGAGTTGGATAGAGTATTACAACCAGCATTTGGAACGAAATCAACCACATGCCTTCCGGTCTTGAAATCGAATTCCTGCTGCTGCTGCTGCTGCTGCTGCTGCTGCTGCTGCTGCAACGACTACTCAGTGCTTGTAGCGTTGCGGCCCTAAGTCGTGTTGCCTGAGTGCATACCCGGCTTACCCCTGAACTTTGGCAGATCGTTATTGAATAGAGACATGAAGCATTCAAAATGGCAAGCTGAAGGGTGGACAGAGAGAGGAAATCATACTACGTACCCAGCTGGACACCCGTGAAAGACAGGTTTCGGGGGCTTCTTCCATGAAAGTTAGCTTCTGCCCTGCGTGTACAGTATGTTCCAGGATAACCTCAACAGCCCCATCGTTCAGCAGACCACCAAACTCAGACGCTTCTTGTTTGAGTTGAAACCTCGCTCTGATAAGCTCCTTTCCCTGGCGCTCAGACGAAATTGCATGGGCGGTGTTTTCCTTTCCATCGTCATAATATGTGAGATGACTTTCTTGCATGTCATTTGTTGATTCTCCTAATTACCCCTTGGCGACGAGTTGGCCTCCAAACCCCAAGGCCCTTGTTCTCTGCGATGTTGGGCCGATTCTTTGGTTCCCGCCACGGCTCGTCAATCGATTCTAGACAAACCGTTTCTGGGCCTGGATCTACTTTGGATTTGTTCAACTTATCCTTCCACGATATCCATGATTGTGATGTTTCTGAGCGGAGACGAGACCTGCGATGTGTTTAACCTGTTCCGCGCCATCTGCGAAGCCTAAAGATGACCAAGAATCGAGGCTTCTCTCACTGAGTTCCCACTAACATGCTCGCTGCAGCATCCATCCCATCAGAGTAGATACTGCTCGCCCTGCTCGCCCTGGGCACAGAGATACGGGCGAGCTCAAGACACGAGATTTTCCCATCAGGTCTGCCGCGTATCCATCATGTTCGAAAGGCAAGAACTTAGGGAGGTCCTACAGAGGATTTTTTCTACTTTTCTTTCTGAAGTTTTACTGTACAGCCCTGACGCACCCCGCAGCTTCTCCGTACCTATCTGATCTGCAGCCGCTATCCCCTTGTGACCATCTCGGCCCCTGAAAGGACTGTCCAACATATGTGATTATTGACAAATCTATTGCTGATCATTCAGAAGTCATCAGCGTTCATTTCAACTAGAAAATATTACAGATTTCTTTGTTATACAGTCAAGGTAATGAAGGATGTCGACAAGTTCGAGCTCACCATAATATCACAAAGGCCCGGCTATCACATCGGAGGAGGCCGAGGACACCACACAGCTCTGACCCCTGGACAAAGCATACAGTCGTAGGTTTCGTCATATGGTACGTAAGAGGCCCGTCTTAGCTTGACATTCTGATCGAGTCTGCATTGATCCCACGGTCAGCCTTCCAGAAATCCGAATCAGATGGCCAGCGATTCTTGAAATCCTCGAATGTGAAGATTTTCCCATCTAATTCTTCTTCCACGTCCGAGAGTTCCATCGGAGAGATGAAGTCAGGAATGCGGCCAGAGTTGCAAATCTCAATCGTGAGCCTCATCCTCTCCTTGAGCTCGTATCGAAAACAGGTTTTCCACATGAAAGGTTTGCAATTGACCGGCCTCAAGTGCATCACAGAGACATTCCTAGAGGTAGTATTAGCTTTGTCGATGAAAGCCCAGAACGTAAGGGTGATAGTAGCTAAAGAAGGGCTGGGCTCGAATATAATGTATAGACCTGTTATCGAGACGCAGGACTACCTTGGAAAAAAGGGGGTGGCCATCGTCACCTCGACTTGGCTCTTTTTGTCGACATAAAATCACGCAAGACGTTGCGTCGTCGAAACATTTACGCTGTACTCTCACATATAGAGAGAGACGATGACCTTATTCACCAAGAGTCAATGTCAGGAAAAAATGCAAAACAAAATATCGGAAGGTTAATGTATACTATAAAACAACATATTTCATTGTTAAATTATAAGAAGTTGAAGAGCTATGAAGGTCCAAGCTCATAGAAACACCTCACTGCTAGATGTTACTCCGGGCCAACAATACTTGAACCAAAAACCGGTATCCAAAGGTGGACGTGATAACCATCTCTAAGATGCCTAAAACTCACTGTTTATTTCCTTTCAACATGGTAGAACTTCTTTACCTCTATCAATGGGCGTCTCCCTTTCGATGTCATTACGATTTGTTCCGGTCCGTTGAACAGGGACGACAGCAAAGCATTGAAATCTCTAGATAGAGCATTAAGTGCAATTAGATATCCTTCTTCTCGTATTGATGCTTCTATATCTTCAGCCTATTTGAGATATTATCTATCATTCCGACATTTACAGGCGAGATCTCGGTGTCCATTGTATCCAAGGGTGCGAGTCGGAACCTCGTACCAACGGTTCCAGCGCACTGGTGTTTACTATTCCGGGGTGCGCCTCATCTAGGTGCGTGATCCCGCTCAGCTTCATCGAAGTCACAAGCTCGTCTTTCAAGATCTCGCACATGTGCTCGATACCATCCTGGCCATAGTTCACTGCGTACAACCACGGTCGGCCTATTCCTACAGCGACGGCGCCGAGTGCAACGGCCTTGAGGATGTCGGCGCCTCGTGTGAAGCCGCCGTCGACGTAAACCTCGAGCTGGTGGAAGACCTGGGGGCAGATCTGGGGAAATGCAAGAAAAGTTCTTCGAGTTAGCATGTGTTTCTCTTAGTATATGGAGATGATGGCAATTTATCTTGGGTCTTACCTTGTGTAGTTCTAGAAGTGTGACCATTGCAGGCTGGGCCGTGTCAAGGGAACGGCCGCCATGGTTACTCAAGAGAATTCCATCAACGCCAAACTCGACGGCCTTCTGGGCATCTGCTGCCGTCTGGATCCCCTTGAGAACAATAGGTATCCCTCCGGAAGCCTTTCGGATCCACGCCAGGTCCTCCCAGACAACCGTCGAGTCGATATATTTTCCCATCATCCGACCAAGCCCGCCGCCTTTCTTATCGTTGGCTGCCACGGCGCCGCTGATGGCTGAGACAAAATTCTCGGCGGCTATCCGCTCATCTGCCTCTCGCTTACTAGGAGCAGGGGCGTCCACTGTGACGAAGATGGCTCGTATACCAAGCTGTCTTGCCGACCGCAGCAGATCCTCCGTCTTTTGTCGGTCCGAGTTGACATAGAGCTGGAGGAAGAACGGCTGGTTCGGCAGACCGGAAGCGACAATGTCTTCTAGGGGATAGGACGCATTTGTCGATATCTAGAAAAGCTAGTCAGCAGTGCAGCTCAAAACCAAGAGCTTCATGTCTTTTTTTTTTTTTTTTCACTATCTTATTGGTTTACTTATCATGGCGCGGTACTGACAATCTGAATAACGCCCTGCTCTCCACATCCTCGTGCTATCGCAAGCTCACCCCTTCGGTTCTCCTTTAAGTAACCAAGTCATCCGATCAAACACTTTTGGCTGTAGTTTAGGTATGTACTCACTCTGGATGAGCCAGCTTTGCCATGGCCGCAGGGCTGAAAAAGAAGGGCGCGCTGGAGTCACAGCCCAGGATGAGCCTCTTGGTAACCACATCTCGAACGTTTCTTAGGACTCGGGGCCGTAGAAGAAGCTGTCGATGACAGTGTATGTTTGCCTGGTGCGATACCATATCCGTAGCAGCCGACGAGTAGAAAGCCATGGTCTTGGCGGTGTAAGTTTTCCGGGCGATTCTCTCAAAGTCATGCAGCGATATGATGCTCTGCAGTGGGGGTTTTGAGAAGCCTGTGTTGGACGGATGAGCAGTAGAGTCCACTGCCTTGGTCTCGTTCTCTTGCTGAACAGGTATGCTCTTGGTGTCCACCGAGCCCTGAACCTGCTCTGGACGAAGAGCCTTCAGGATGCCTAGGGCACCTGCATATTTCAAAATGACTACATGAAAAAAAAAAAGAACCGGTATGGTTTCCAACGTTAGCACCTCCAAGTCGTCTAGTTCAGTTCTGATTCCGTGTCAGGGCCGAGAACAAACTCACCATCAGCACCGCCAGGATGATTGAAGGCTGACAGATCATAGGCCTTGCCGTCGACAATGACCCAACAGTCTCTAGCAAAATCGTGCCTTTTCACCTCGGCGAACGGGATCAAAGCCAGAGGGCCTGCCTCGGTAGCAGCTCTTGAAGCCATAATGAGTGTCTGACAAGATTATAATAGAGAGGAACGATATTGGGGTGGTTCAGGTTGTTTAAGCTGAAGCTGGAATGCCGAGGAGAACACACACAGGCAAGCGTACAGGTTCTTCTGCACAGGAATTAGGAAATACACTTGAACAGAAAAATACCTCCAAGAATGGCCTCCCTCCCCTTAAGTACTTTGGATGTCGCCGATGATCTTCTGCAGCAAAGTGTCATTCCGGATCTTCCCACCGACCTCGAGACCCAACACCGGAGGCTGCTTCCGGCCGGGTTCGGACCAACGCCGCACAGTCGTAAAGCCGATATTACGCAAGGGAAACAAGACTACTATTCAATAATTATTCCTTGGGATTGGTTGTTATTATTATGACTGGCTATTCGAAAGACGATCGGGTGCAGGGCCATCACACTGCAATGTCGAGCTAAACCACAAGTACTCCGAGGAAATATTGAGATCATGGAAAACAAAGAAAGTCTTCCAATTATCTCCAATAAAGATGCGTTAAGTTCGCCTTCCTCCGCCAGTGATGACCGAGACCAGGGATAAGCAAAAACAACTGAATGATCCAACAAGTTTCTTTCCATTCGGTCTCTTGCTTAGACGACCACCGTGAGCTCAAGGCAATCTACGGAGTGCCTCCTCCCTAGTAGGCTGAGAAATGTGGATCTACAGTAATTGGCATACGGAAGATGGTTCCGAGGCACCAACTTGTTCGTATTGCAGTCGCCGACTTGGACTCCACAACCGGAGCTGCTAGTTTCATAGGCCAGGCTCTGGCTGCAGCCCTGCGGCAAGAGTCTTCTGTCACCAAGATTATTCTTACAGACGTAGTTACGCCTACTGAACCACAGCTGTCCAGAGCCAACAACACAGCAAAAGACCAAAAAGAGCGTTCTGAGGTCCACACGAGAGCAGCAGATCTTGCTTCCCTGCTATGTGCGAGGAGCTCATCACCTCGGACCTCACGCACGTCTATCTCCTGCAGGGATCATGTTACTTAGGTGCCGCCGAGGCAAATCTCGAGCTTGGCTTGAGGGTCACCCTGAACTCCATCAGGCACATACTGGACGTTCTATGGGGGCGCGACAGGCCAGCCCGCGTCATCTTTCCGTCGAGCCTTGCGGACCTTGGGCCGTCTGACGGTGCTGTGATCAGCGAGCAGACTATGCCGCTTCCCCAGTCGTCATACGGTGCGCAAAAGTCCATGGTAGAGATATTGCTCAACAACTTTTCACGTAGGCGTCTGATAGATTCGAGGATCGTGCGCCTGCCTACTATGTTGAGTCAGATTGCGCATGTGTTTCAACACTTTTTTTTTTTTTCTTCTTGAACAAAACCCAGACAGGTCCATGGGGTGTAAGTAATTAAGGGTTATCACAGCCCCTGTTTGGCGGGGTGACAACCCGGGTGACACGGCGGGTGACAGGCCTGACCTCCTGATAACTCACAGCCGCATTGGGCGACGTCGTCCGCTACTCGTTGGAGCACTCATCCAGGCCACCGCCATGCTCTCTACCGCGCTCTTTATTTCCATTTCAGAGGAGGAAATTCCACCACAGACAGCGTTGGAGGCACACCGGCCGGTGGGATAGTCGGCATCACCTAGGCCACGTCACTGATTCTCTCTGAGATGGGATGGGACCTTTCTTCTGTATGCCGTGCTCACATACGGAGGTTTCTATTTTTGTCTACCTTTGCCTCCCGAAGATGAAAGAACCTTCCATCGAGAGCATGGACGACTTGTTGCAGAGGCCGTTGTGGACCATGTGGCGGCATGCCTACTCCACAGAGGACGGGAAGGTGCAGCATGACGTGCAGGAGATGATGGAGGTCGAGGATGTGCCTGGCAAGGGGACTGTGAATCACAACGATGTGGCGGTCTGAAAGAGAAACAATAACGTATTCAGTCGGTGGATAAGTATTGTCTCGTTCGCTGTTTCTTCTCAGAAGACATAATCAAAGATAAGCAGGTCGTCGACGCATTCCCGGGAGGAAGGGGTGGGGGGCAAAAGTTCAGTTTTCAGGTCGGAGAACTCCACAGTGATACTGAGCCCGGAACATAGCCAATGATAGATTGCAATATTATCAGGCACATAAGACTTCTCAAACAAAATGTCTACGGCAGCGAACAGCCGATCTTACGGTCCTGACCGGCATTTAAAGGCCGTCGGCGAGTCCCGCATGCCAATGGATGCTCTCATTTCTGGGCTCAGCCATGCTGGGACGCGGCATGCGTCCAATACACTCGATGTTCAGGAACTTTTGAAGATAATCATGCGAGCTTTATCACAATATAGCATCCATAATTGGTGGAGTTTTTCGAGCTGGATGCAGCGGCAGAAGGTGGCTGAAACAGTCTCACCTCGTTATATTGATAAGGTGGTCGTACGGCATATCCTTATTCTCGTTGCGCCCGGCCGTGGCCGTGTAGCTTTCCCTTTGCTGAGGTACTGAGCCGGGCTGGATATCGTGCTGCGGCCGTTTTCCTGCAGCTAAGCTTGCTGTGGAGCCTGTAGAAGGATTACCGTTGGACGTTGGGTGCTTGAGTCCTGTCTATTGGTCTTACAGCGGCTGCAATACTACCACGGCACAGTCTTACAGCAGCAGCCCCCAACCCAGGCAGATATCATGGCCTACTTACCAGCCAACGTGCTTAGAGAGCAGGACCCGCATCGGAGCCGCCCTCCGCGTTAACACAGTGCTATTATCACGCACCCGTGATTAAGTATACCACCGAAGCCACAATTTGTTTTCCCCTCAGATGGCATTCACAAGTTATAATACCGACAATCATTGCCTAGCTGCTCTGCTCTGCTCTCCCTTGCGTCACTGTGTTTTTATAAGAGCAATAATAAGCTGTTCTTTCACACACACTCTCCTCTATCCTCTGTCCTTTCTTCTTCTTCCCAGTACACCTTCCTCTCTCACATCCCGACAGTAGAAACACATTTGTCACCCACTAACGCATTTACCAGCGTATCAACTCGTCCTCCTCATCAGCCATGATGCCCGTGGCAGACGAAAAGGTGCCTGCTGTCCCCGCCGGGGTCTGGTGCCCCGTCGTGAGCCTGTACAAGGACACACCCCGCCAGGAGATTGACCTGGACGCCATGTACAAGTATCTGTCGTACATGATCTCCAGCGGCATCAACGGCCTCGTCCTCCAGGGCTCAACGGCCGAGGCAGCCCTCCTTCAGCCCGAGGAGCGTGTCAGCCTCATCCGCACCGCACGCAAGGCCGCCACTGGCCTGGGCGTCCCAGACTTCCCACTGGCTGTTGGGGTCAGCGGCCAGTCCACCAACCAGACCCTGCGCCTTGTTGATGATGCTGTCGACGCCGGAGCCGACTTTGGCCTCCTGCTGCCTCCGTGTTCCTATCCCAAGGCCGTTACTGAACAGGCTCTCGCGGATTTCTATCACGAGGTTGCTGATCACAGCCGTATTCCCATCATCGTCTACAACGTGAGTCCTTTAACGTTTTCTTTTCTTTTCTTTCTTCTTTTCTTTTTCTTTCATTTTTCCAAGGTTTATTCTTTAAACATGTCCAATATCTGACCTGTTTGGTAATTACTTTAGTTTCCTGGTGTTACAGCGGGCGTCGACCTCGGCGCGGAGATGCTCTCGCGTCTTGCAGTACACCCCAACATTGTGGGGGTCAAGTTGACCTGTGCCAATGCAGGCAAGGTGGCGTGTCTGACTGCCAAGTTCCGGCCTTCTGAGTTCGCCGTCTTCTCAGGTCAGTCGGACTGGTTGCTCCCGTGCCTGATAGCCGGCGGTGTCGGCTGCGTGACGGGCATCGGCAACGTCTTTCCCAGGACTATCTCGAAGCTGTACGCCCTGTGGCAGGCTGGCAAGATCGATGAGGCTAGAAAGCTGCAGGGAAAGGTGGCCCTTGCCGAGGCGGCCTGCAAGGAAGGGTTCGCTGCCACCAAGGTGGGCGCTGCCTACTTTGTGGGCATCTCCTGCTTGGGCATGTCCTCGGAGGCTGCGTTCAGACCGCGCAAACCTTACAAGCCTGTGTCTCCAGACCTGTGCAAGCACATCATCTCCACCATGC
This sequence comes from Immersiporthe knoxdaviesiana, assembly GCA_021117315.1. Lineage (NCBI taxonomy): Eukaryota > Fungi > Ascomycota > Sordariomycetes > Diaporthales > Cryphonectriaceae > Immersiporthe > Immersiporthe knoxdaviesiana. The sequence goes on from CP088214.1 coordinate 2,346,303, forward strand.
AGATTCTGGAGACGCTGGAGAAATCACTCGCCTCTGCCTCCTCTTCTTCCTCCAGCACCAAGAATGCTGAGAACAACACAGAGCCGACTTCCTAGAAGATGATGAGCTGGTCAAGACCAAGAGCAAACGTTTCAATTGTCCGGACTGGGGCACGACCATCTTTCATGATGAAGATGATCAGGCCTAGGCCTGAGTGAGTGGTCTCTAGCGAGTAGTCTCTAGCTACATCACGTATTCTAGACATACAGATTGGGTGTGCATTCACAACCCAGCATAACTAAACACATTATCATTAATCTGCCTGTCCTATTGCGTGCTATCATCACAGCTGAGATTGTGACTCAGGAAATGCCAGGTGAAAATCACCAAAGTCTCCATACCAGAAATCATCCGACAGGCCGCCAAAAATCTGCATACCAGGAGAGGTATCAAGCATAGCATCTGTAGTTGCTCCTCCTCCTCCACCACTACTCATACCTCCTCCTCCCACACCACCGCTGCTGCCACCAAAATCCGTCATGAGACTGGTACCTTTCGCCTTTCGAAAGGGACTCCCTGTGAGGACCGACTCCATGCCCAGGCTGGCTGTGCACTCATTGATTTTCCGTGTCAGGCCCGTCAGAGCCCGCGCAATGGGGTGCTGGAGCAGCGTGGGCGTGCTGGCAAAGAGGGCCAGCACTGCAGCGATGCGGCCAAAGTCGTCCTCTGCCGCGATGCCGAGCTGGTCGCGGTGTTTTGTGGCCATCTCGAGCAGGCAGTGGCCCGCAAACGAGATCATGATGTGGAAATAGTGCGGCATTCCCACAAACGTTGCTGCGCAGGGCCGGGGTCTCGAGGATCATGCTCAAGATGCGGTGCGCAGCCTCTCGTGCTGCAGCCGCCGCCGGGATAAAGTGGATAGGGATCGGGCCCTTGTTCAGGCCTTGGAATACGTGATGGCCCAGATAGAGTCGGGCATATTGATAGTGGATTGTGAGACCAGCCAGCGGAAAATCACCAATGTGTTCATCGGGTTCTTGAAACCGCCATGTCAGTAAGCAGAACTCGTGGGTCATTCTGTAACAGCGAATCTTACGAGGCCTGAGAGGGTGGGAAACGAACCAAAGAAGGGTGAGTATTTCCCATACCACTGATCCAGATCGTTGGTGAAGTGGGAAAACTGGATGGCAAAGGTCTTGGGCAGTGGTCTGGGACGCTCACAACCTAGAATGTCCCGGATCTGACCCATGATGACCAAGAGCGAGACCTGCGAGATGAGGCGGATGTCCAGGTTGGATACCACCGGCCCTGCATTCTCAATGGCTAAGAAGCTGTCCCTGTTCTCAATAGCATCTTTCTCCTGCCGGGTCAGCGCGTCTCGGTTGTGCAAGATGGACAAATGTCTGTCGGAGACGAACAGGAGATACCAGAGACGGACTCTGTCTCTGGCATCTTCTTTGGGTCTCGCATGGCGGAACCTGTTCCTGTTCCTGTGCCTGTGCCTGTGCCTGTGCCTGTTGTGCCTGTAATCTCTGCGGAGCCCGGGACAGAGTCCATCCATCTGTGGAAATAATGATGCAGCCGAGCGTCTGCAGCCCTTCGCACGGCGTCGCCGACGAGTATCCTCGAGGTATCCAGCAGCCAGAAGGAGCCGATACACAGCGCCCGGATGTACTCGAGATCCCGTTTCTCAAACAAGGAACTTGACACCAGCGATCGGTACTCTTTATAGCAGAGGTCGAAGACGTCTCTATTCTCGACGTCTTGGAAGGCGGCAACGGCACACATGGCCGCAAAGAGCGTTGGCGATGCCGTTCGGACCTGGTGGGCGTCTTGATAGTGGCCCGCGATCCCGTACAGAAATCGGTCTAGGTAGAGTAGATAGCGATTGACTAGCACCTCGGCGCGCTCTGGGGTGATGATGCCCTTGCTGACCAAATCCCCTCCCCTCTCGCTCTCTCGGCCTCCTCCTCGAGCCCTCTGGCCTGGACTTGCTCCCGTGCCCGTGCCTCCAGAGTGACAAGAATCTGCGCCAAGGTTTCCACCGCTCAGGTATGGATCGATGGGCGCTTGTAAAGCGGATGGGGAGGCTGGTGGTGACAGCTCATAGACCCCCGAGATGGCGGTGCCGCCATCTTCGCCCGCTTCATCAGTACCCTCTGCAGACTGCTGCTGCTGCTGCTGCTGCTCCAAGTGGCTCTCAACTCCGTTTTCTCCATCTTGTGCCGACAATAAAGGCCATGGGGGTTCGATGTTGAGCCTGTCGCAGACGCGGTGGAGTGTGGAGAAGATATTGGACATGTCCTTGCCGAGCATCAAGACTTGTCTTGGGTGGGTGGACGAATTAGTAGTGAGCGTTCAAGGTGGCGACTGGATAGAGCACATTCCAAATCCCATCAACTTGTTCTTATGAATATAATTCAGTACGTACCTGTGGTCTGTGTGAGAGACCCGCAGCGCAGACGTGTGCAAGACGCATGAGAGGCCTCGTTTTTCACATCGTGAACATGGCGGTTCCTCGTTGGGCATGTCACACTTGATCTAATTATTCCATTCCGTTTCCAAGATGTGAGATACTGTCCTAGACTCTCTCACCCACGTGCACCACACGATTAGTTAGCACCACCTACTTACTTTTTGCTTACGGCACGCGGTGCATGCTGCGGCCAGTTTCTTGGACTCCGGCCGCGGACCCGGAGCGGCATCGCTCCTCTTTCGCTTCAGGGGTGTCGACATGTGTGTGTAATTGACCACGTATGAGAGCTTGATTTCCTTTGTGCATTTATGATTTGCCAGCCAGTCAACTCAAGTTAAAAAAACAAAAACGATTAGAGCAAAGCGGTCTGGAGGTTGCATCAGCAAATCCCAATAGGCTCTGAAGTATTTCGGCAAATAATGACTCTCGAGCCCCGACGGCTAATCGGATGGAACCTTGGAAGTGCGCAGGGGACGATGACGACGGCCAAAAACTGGGGAAAACGGCTCCATTTTTTTCTCCAGGCTGAAGCAATAATAATGCGGGGAGGAGGGCAGAATAAAAGGGGCGGCATCTCATGTGACGATAAAAGTGAAGGTTAAAATAAAAAGCATTTAGCTTCTTGTTAATAGAGGGCTTTTTTTTTTTTTTTTCACTCAATACTCTTCTGTTCTCAAATGGTTTATTACCATATGAACCTGCCTTTGATAGTGATTTTAATGTATCTCGACATTACATTGCTTTGAATATTATAACTTGGACATTGCCGACGTCGTCCAGATATGCAGCTATGGGCCAGCGATTCTTTCCGCAGCTACCGGGCGCCCGAAAAGCAGCTGGCAATCGAGGGCCGGACGGATGTCCTACAATTCGACCGCAAGGACCATCGCTGAGAGGCGGGCCGTTGGAGGCGATGTGGCACTGAATACATCATCAGCACGTGTATCACAAGGCCAAAGAGTGCCACAGCCTCAAGCAAGGCGAGCACAATTAGACTCTCCTTTCCACCATCAATCATCTCTCAAGAGCATCTTCATTCTAATTATACGACCAATCACATCTCAGCAGGACTTTATCTAAAGCAGAGAATTGTTTCCTTTCTTTCCAACACGGCCAATTATACTTGCTAATAATCATCAGCAATAGTTGAACAAGAGGTATTACATTAAATACCTCTGAAGCTTATAATTGGGAATAAATAAGGAAACACCCTTTCCTCATCTTTCCATTCCCATGAGTTCACTGAGCTACGGACAAGGAAATAAATGGGGTGGATGATGACAAGCTGCTGACAATGCTTTTTCAGGTAAGCCGAAGGATTCTCCTTGCAGCCCAGCCAGCACGAATATAAGTAGTACATGCGAGTCACCACTGGCTGGCATGTACAAAATTTTGAGGCCACATTCTGGCGCGTATAGGCTTGAAGAGGGCCTCAACTTCACACATCGATCGGATTACCAGACACACACACACACACACACACACACACACAAACACACACACACACCACGCAATGGATTCCATGCCACCCCCAACACTTTCAGCCCCTGATGAACGATCTGACGAGGAGATCCTTGCAGATCTACAGACCTTTAAACCCGTTGACGGCTCAGAACAGAACATCTGGGCGTTTTGGGACACAGGGCTTGCAAATTGTAAGCCATGGTGCCAGCGCAATATCATCAGCTGGGTACGACGCCACCAGGACTGGACGGTACGCGTGGTCGACATGGTCGAGGGGTCTGCAAACCACTGGTCCAGATACATCTCAGAGCCTTCGCACTTCCTCCCTCGCTCCCTGCTCCAGTCTGTTCCCTCGACTGGCGTTGATGCGACGGCGACGGCAGCCAAGACCCACCTCGGGGCGCACATGGGCGACCTGATGCGCCTCCCGCTCTTATGTCTCCATGGCGGTGTCTGGCTCGATGTCGGCTTCATGCTCTTTCGCGGGCTGGACGATCTCTGCTGGAATAAACTCACGGACCCGCAAAGCGACCTGGAGATGATGGGCTTCAAGATGACCATTAGCGATGAGATCGCCATGTTCTTCAACGGTCTCATCGCTGCGCGGAAAGGCTGTCTCGGCGTCAAATACTGGCACGATATCTACCTGCGCTGCTGGGAAGACGGCGAGGGCACGTCGGGCATGAGGCACCACCCGCTGCTGCGCCATCTTCCGCGCTACGAGGTGCCCAACTCGACAGGGGAGCCGCCAGAGTTCGAGTACGGGCCGTACTTTGACTACATCTCTCACATGTTCTGTGTAGAGCGCCTGCGACACACCCGGGACCCGGTTCTGGGTTGGGATGGCCCCGCCTACTTTGCCAAGAATGTGCTCCTCTACGAGTGCATCACCGAGGTGTACTGGGCGCAGCACCTGACCATGTGGTCCGGCAGGAGGCAGTTCGAGCTCCTCAGCAGGCCGCGCAAGGGGGCCGACCACGACGACCCGGCCTACAAGGAAGCCCAGGGCTTTGTGGACGGTATCCTGGCCATGTCGTCGACCATGAAGTTCTCGCACGGCCTCCTGAGCAGACAGAGAGAATACCTGGCCAGGATCTGGGACGAGTCTGGGAACGCGGATGCTGATCGAGCCCCGGGTACGTGGGCGGCTCACCTGCGCTGGGCGAGCGTCCACTTTGACCAGACGAGGCATCTGGAACCTCTTCTCTTCTTTGTTCGCCCAGATGCCCTGCTGACTGGTGGGCTGCTCGAGGCACATGGAGAGCCACACCCACACTGGGAAGCAGAGCCCTGATTGGTCATTTGCGGAAGTGATTACTGAAATAGAACACCTGATACTAGATGGACGAACAGAAACTCAATCTTTTTTATCTCCTCCTTATTTATAGCTTCTTCATAGACAGGCCAAGGAATCTATTTCTAGTCTTCAAATGCAACTTCTAAATCTCTAGCAAGCAAGCCCCCCAAACTTAGTTGAGGACACGACTAGACACTGGATTTTGCTGTCCTACGAAAGCCTTCGGAGTCCATTGCTGAATGGTCCGTGTCTGCCACTGCCACTGCATCTGTTCAGATCCCAGCAGAGATGCTTGTGCCCACAACAATGGAACCAGTCCCAGCAGCGAAACGGCACCCCAGGCAAGGTGATGCCCTTTTGGAAAACACAATGCTGTCCAGTACAATCCGATTGTCCCGCTCACTCTGAAGATACTGTCAAGGGGAATCTGGAGGCCATCATGAGGACCATACACGGACACAGTGCTGCCTCCGGTTGTGAGGATAGGGTCGAGGAGCAATCCTAGGCCTGCTAAGAACAGCAAAGTGTACGTCTTGCCCAGTCGCACCGGCAAGGTCCTCATGTTGTTCGCAGCATCCTCGGCAAGATCCCTAGTATCGCAGACCGTCTCCCGAAGGAACTGGTAGAGGATCACAATGCAGAGGCTGCGTGTGCGGAGAGAGCTGTCTGTACACCTGGTACTGAGCTTGTCGTCGTGGCAGCCATAGAACATGCCAACGTCGGCCGTGACATAAGTCATGCAGACGGCAACGACCAGAGACTTGGCCTCGAAAAACTGTCATTGTTGTTTTTAGTTGATGAGTGTGGGACAGCCTTTCTGAGCACCATAAGGGTTGAATATTTACAAGAGACTTGGGCATTGCTAAGTGTAGCCCCTTAGAAGGCGAGAAGACTGGGATGCACGGAGTGCCCCATCCAAGCCCGATCAGAGAGAAGCGGTACATGCGGATGGATGTCTCAACACCTGTGAGGAAGGTGGTGACGAGAACCACAGCCCAGAGCGAATACATCCAAGCCCGCCATGTCCATTTCTGCGGTCGCTCTGAGAATGGGATGTCCTTGTATGTGTCATATGCTAACGGAAAACTGCTGTATTAGTGTCTGAGGGGAAAGCAAGAAACAAGCAACGCAGCACCTGGGTAACAACCAACACTCACAGTCAACAATGGTGGTTGCTGCGCATATCATGCTCAGAAGAGCTACGGGGAACTCGTACGACCCAGTGACCACATTGATCGACCCTATCACAGGGACAAGATGCCCCGAGGAGATGAGGAAAGGCAGGATCCCCAGCCTGAAGAAAAGATCTCTACGAGACTCGATCGTCATTGTGTAGTGATCAATGTCATTCAGTATAAAGTTCTAGAATGTGGTGAAGAATAGGATAGGCATTCCAAATCAGAGAAAGAAGGGGGAAAAACAAGAGAGGACGGGACCACAGCCGGGCCATGTACCTGTCTCTCTCTCTCGCGTCTACTCGGGACAAATCTATGCGGGCACGATAACAAAAAGACAATGAAGACTACCAAGCTGTGTGGATCTCACATAATGAATTGATTGCGTAGGAATTACGTTGTAGCGCGCGGCATATCGGCCGTCTTCAGGATTTGCTGAGGCAACCCACATCACATTCGAGCCTGCATGAGTTAGTCCCCGGGCAGGTGTGATATCACTATTACCCATCGGTCTGTGATCGACTCAAACGCAAGCCGTCACTTGCTGAGAAAGCCTCCTCGCACTCGGTCAAAAGACTACTTCTGGACAAATCAGAGGGCGTCAAAGTTCTTATCACGATATCTGGAAACCCCATGTCGAAGCCAGAGACTAATGGCGTGTGTGATCAGTGAGATGGTTTAGCTTCGCAATATACTGGCCACAAAAGGACACTTTTTTGTACGCCAAGGATCCTATAGGAATACTAGAGGAATATGGGGTGCGGGGTAGTAGATGAGAATGAGTAACGGTGACCGTCTTAGAGCTTACAAGATCGTGGGGAGAGACAACCCCCGGCTTACCCGCTCTTTTTGTGATCCGCTCATGCAAGGTTGTTTCCACCGGAAATCTTGGTCTTTTGGCAGGTTGAATCGTCAAAGTACTGGTTACATCCTCACAGTCTGTAAGAGACACTGTATGATTATCGCCCTCACTGAGAACAGTTGTCTTGCAGCTTGGCAAGAGGCGTGCTTTTTGCCGAGCCTAAGTAATTAGTTGAAACAGCGCAGGGGGGAAAGGTAGTGAAGGAGGAGGACGAAGGGGGGGAGAATGGAGAAGCTGTCAGTTCCAAGCTCAACTGCTCCCAGTTGCAAAGTCCTCGGCCGTTACCTCTGCTCTCGTGTTTACACCTTTTTCCTTCATCCTTTTTGTGTCTGTGTGTAGGATCCTCTGGTCTCCCACCCGTCTTCTACCAAATCAGACAGAGAGAGAGAGAGAGAGAGAGAGAGAGAGACGATGACATTGAGTACTTGGCAGAACTCTTCTTCTCAGGAGTTTACTCCTAACAACATCAACCATGTAGTGAAGCAGCAGTTCTCCATGTCCAGCATCATTGGGCTTGTTGAGATCACTGTGGTGTTGGTGCTCACCGGCTGGTTGCTCCATCTCATCGAGCCCGCACTACGCGTGTCCTTCTCTCCTACATACGCCCCGTATGTGTGGGTCAAGGGAAGACGAGGGTTTGGGCAGTTCTTCAGGGTAGCCTATGAATGCGTCTTTGCTTCTGAGGGCCTTTTCAAGACATCATATGAGAAGGCAAGTAATTTATTTATTCGCTATTAATCTGTCGCGAGGACCAACTGTGCTAATTAAATCGATAACTGCCTACCTACTAGATCCGCAAGACAGCAAGCGATGTCTTGATCGTCCCTTTCCCTCACGTACAATCCGGGTTCCTCTTCTTGATGCCCCTGGATCTCATAGACGAGTATGTGAAACAACCAGAAAATGTGGTCTCGTTCAAGACGTACGTGGCCGGCGCCATGCACTCCAAGTACGTCTGCTTCGGGGACAACATCCTGAACAACAACATCCAAACGCCCATCGTGCTGCGCGAGCTCAAGAGCAAGCTGGCGGACAAGATGCCCATGATGAACGAAGAGATGGTGGGCGCCCTGGAGCACTACGTCGGCTCGAGGATGGACGAGAGCGGCGTCATGCAGATCAACATGTGGGACATGGTGACCAAGCTCATGTCGCGCTCCAGCAACAGGATCACATCTGGCTATCCGCTGTGCAGGAACCAGGAGTATCTGGATGCTATGGTTCAGTATTCGGTCCACATGTTCTCTACAGCAGTCTATATCCGCTTCATTCCTCCTTTCCTGCGGCCGTAAGTCAGATTGGTTTGGCTTTTTACATACCTGCTGTTATTATTCCATAGAAATACTGACAGTTCCTCCCTTATTAGTATTCTGGCTCCATTGGTCCGGCGGCCTCTGACCAAGAAGCGCGAGATCATCATCAAGCATGCAGCGCCCATCATCGAGGAGCGCAAGAAGATCATCGCTGATGCAGCAGAGAAAGGAGTCGAACCAGAGCTACCTGTAAGTAGTAGAATTCAGATAATTCCTTTACAGGACCAATCAAGGATACTAACAAGGCCATATGCAGAATGACCTCCTCAGTGCTTGCATGAAAGTGGCAAACAAAGACAAGAACCGCCAGCTCGAATATTCCACACCCGTGCTCTGCAACCGGGTCATGAACCTCAACTTCTTGCAGTCCTACTCCAACGTTCTCAGCTTCACCAATGTCCTGTACGACCTTGTCTCGCTGCCCAAGCCTGTCTTTGAGTCCACTGTGGCCGAGATGCGGGCCGAGATCAAGGCCAACCTCGGCCGCGGCGACGACTGGTCCAATGACTTTGCCAACCGCCTGGATACCATGGACGCCTTCATCCGCGAGAGCATCCGCTACAACGCCATCGGAGAGGTGGGCCTGGAGAGACAGATCGTAAAGCCTGGAGGCTTCACCTTCTCCACCGGCGTACACGTGCCCCAGGGCGCCGTCCTCGCCTCGACCCTGCGCGTGGGCCAGCGCGACGAGCGCCTCTACCCAGGCGGGTTCAACCCCAAGCGCGCCCTTCAGGACCCAGCCCACCCAAGAATGACGGACATCTCGCGCGAGTTCCTCAACTTTGGGCTGGGCCGATCGGCGTGTCCCGGGAGGTGGTTCACCGCCAACCTGCTCAAGCTGGCCCTCTCACACCTGCTCCTGGGCTACGACTTTGACCATGTCGAGGAGAGGCCTCAGGGGGTGCGCAAGGTCACCCTGGTGGAGCCATGTGGAACATCGCTGGTTACCATCAGGAAGCGCAAGGTGTGCGCTGGGTGAAGATTGGGTATCAGTGCGTATATTAGGATTGATGCGTCATTTTATTCTTCTCGTTCCTTTCTTGTTTGTTACTGAGATGTTGAAGTATAGTTGGGTAGTGCAAGTATAGCAGTCTTTTCGGTGTCTATTAATTAGGGCCCCAAGTTGTTGAGGGAATCTACTGATAGGAAAGTACTGAAGTAATTTTGAGAATTGCACTTGGATTTAAACCACTGCTTTTTGTCTGCTTCCCATCTACTGACGATATTCCTGCATCGCAACTCGTTTCCCTCAGTGATACTGATTTATAGTAACCGGCTTCCAAACCTTCAAGCATTCTTGGCCATCCTGATACGCATCGTACTATCTTTAGGCCTCGATGTGATCTGAATCGTCTACACACATAGAGCGATAATATTAGCCTTGATACACGGAAAATACGACTCACCACATTGGAAATAGGAACCTTGGTTCGGAAATTCTTGACTTACACAATAGACATCCTGCTTGACCTTGTACTGGTTCTTGTCGTTGAGCACAGGTAGACCTTTCTCGTCAAGGTCGAGTTCCCCGAGCCCGGTCTTGACAAAGTCATAACGTCTGGCCACGAGAGCAATGATGACGCGTGCCTCAACATTGGCAAGCTCCTGGCCGATGCAGTCCCTAGGTCCACGCTCAAAAGGCCGCCACGCCGCCGCAGGGATCTCGCGATGCTCGTTGTTGCCGTCCGGTGCTTTCTTGTCGGACTCGCCGAGACCACCGTCCTCACTTGTGGCATTGCTGGATGTTTCTGTGTCGCCCAGCCAGCGCTCAGGCACAAAGTCATTCGCTGTCGGCCCATACACGGCCGGGTCTCTCTGGATGGCATAGTGGTTGATGTAGACTGACAGGCCATCCAGACACAGTTCTTGACCCTGTGGGGTGCGCACGTTGAAATTAGAGCCCGTGGGGACACCGCGCATGGCTGATGCCGGCGGATACAGACGCAGACACTCCTTGATCACGGAAGAGGCATAGGTCATACGGCGAATCAGGGTTCCGCCTTTGGGGGCGGCCAGCTGTGCCCTCACGACCTCGGGGTCTGGGTCTGGACCAAAGATGTCGTCCAGCTCAGCCCGCACCGCCTTGAGGACTCGAGGCGTCCGTGAGAGCTCGTAGAAGATCCACAGCAGAAGCGTGCTCAGCGTGTCGTGCCCGGCAAAGAGGAACGTCTTGATGTTGTCACGTGTAGATGCGACCACGTCGGCCGGCAGCTCGCTCGACTCGGAGGTGCCCTGCACACAGAGATCAAACACGCTGCGCTGGACGCGGCCATCGTCTCCTTTCTCTGCGTCACGGAGCGCGGCAGATTTTGAGCGGATCATGGCCTCGAGCTGCCGGTCGATGGCCCTGCCGATGGAACGACGGCGCAGGTTCCGCAGAGGTGTCATCCACCAGGGGAGCCGGCCGGGGTCGTTGGTAAAACTGGCGAGCATTTCGCTGTAGAGGTTCATGAAGTCACTTCGTCGGGACTCGTCTAGCTGCTGTGCGTCCAGGTCGATGTCCATGGTCACGGCGCCGATGATGTCGAACGTGAGCGCGGTGGTCAGCTTGTCCATGCGGAAGATCTCGCCGGTCTGGGCATAGTGGTCTAGATTTCCTAGGAAGCGGAATGACTTGTCTAGGATGGTGGGAAGAAGCGTCAAGATGTGTTGTGGTGCGAAACCTGGGTTGAAGCGCTTTCGCAAGGCTTTCCATTCTTCATTCTGAAGATTTTCCGTGTCAGTATTTTTTTTTTTTTTTATAGAGAAAGAGGAGCTCCTACAGTATCATCAACTTACCACAGTAGCAAAGAGAGACTTGGTTCCCAGCAGAGGCAGGGTCTGAAGTACACTCGTCCTGGGTGTGCTGTAAGGAAAAGTCTTGGATCCCTTGGCGATCTGGTCGGCCACTTCGTGGTTCTGGATGCAAGCCGTGGCAAAGGGCGCAAAAGGGCGGATGTCAAGCAGCCAGATTGGTGGGTTGCCCAGACGCTCCCCCATCCATTTGAAACCCAGGTCTGAGAGGAGAAGTCAGTCAATCGTTCAGCCAGTCTTGTCTCGTCTTCAGCAGCACCAAGTACGACGAGCTCGAGAGCAAAAAGGTGTCGCTATTTAATTACCTGGATGGCGATCTGATTCGCCATTGTTTGCCCACTCTTGCACCTCCTTCATGTGACCCCACAAGAGGGACGGTGGCCTCTGTGGTAGAGAGGCATACTGCTGGAAGCGGTGATATCGCAGTTTGGTGTAAAGAAAAACCGTAAGGAGCACCGCCCCTACCAGAATGAGTGGCAACATTGCTGAAGTGAGGGTTCTATGCACACACAGGACTTGGAAGACGCTGGAGTTTTGTATGGAGAATTTGTCAGTATTCATCACAGCACTTCTTCGTGATGTGAATTCCAGGCTATAAACACAACACACCACATCATCTTCCTTTTCCTTGTCTTTCCTTCTCTCTTCCAATGTCAAGCCCTTGTCATTTTGCTTACTATGATGCGTCCTAGATTTCTTTCTTTTTTCCCCGCACCGGAAAGTAGAAAACCAGCCTAGAGGATAGAGGATTCTCATCCTCGTCAGATCCGCCACTTGATACACACCGTACAGTACGGATCTGTATCTTGCCTGACAGTGCGCTGCACCGCTCATGTACTTACTACTCAACACTCAGAAAAAAAATAAGCAAAGCATAAGCCAATACCACCGAAGTCGGCACGATAAGCGAGGTGTTGACAAATTTCATGCCTGCTCCTGGAGAAACCTTTTGGCACGCTATTCTGGGGGGGCGGAGCTGCAGACCTAGAATCAAGGAGAGGAGGAGGAGGAAAGACACTGGTTACGTTTTCTCCTGATTTCCCGCTTCAATCAGGATCACGCTCATATCCAAGGACGTGATTGTGACCCAGAGATTCTAGTCCATTATCATCATAAATCTTCAAAATGACTTGTCAAGTCATGGACTCGCCTTCACAGATATGGGACAAACTATCAAAACTGCTTCCTGCTCGGGATGTCGACAGCGAGTTTTGGTGGCAGCTCACGGGACGGCATCTTGCCCTGCTGGTCGACGCTGCTGGATATTCAGTAGAGAGGCAGTATGAAGCCTTATTGTTCCATTATCACTGGGCCGTAAGTAACGGTAATCAGTCCATTTCCCACGCACTTGAACAGAAACGCAAGAGGCCCATGCTGTCAGTAGTGTCTCTAACATGAAGTCGTCGTCAAGGTGCCTAATATGGGCGGGAAACCCTCACCTTCAGGCGAGCTGCAGTTCAAATCCGCCATCACGATAGAAGGCTCGCCAATAGAATACTCTTGGAAATGGAACAAGCGGTCACCCAACAGCCAGCCGGACATCCGCTACTCCCTCGAACCCATCGGCCGCGTCTCGGGGACAGTACAGGACCCAGAGAACAGGCAGGCCGGCACTGAGCTAGTCCGCCACCTGGCATCAGTGTTTCAGGCCGACCTGACCTGGACGGACCATTTCCTCTCCACCCTGTTCGGCGAGAGCCAGCACCGGAGGGCGGTCGGGCTGGCCGAGGCCGGCACGCCCACCGGCACCACATTCGCCATGGCAGCCGAGTTCGTCCCAGGCGGCCTGGGTTTCAAGACGTACTGTGCGCCACGTGCCACAAGCCCGCCGTTCCTACCTCACACAGGACTATTCAAACCCTCGCTGACCCAGCTCCATCCAACGAGCCCTGCCCGCGATACCCTTCTGGACTTTCTCTCTTCTGACCCCGAAGGCCAATCGATGATGCCCCTTATGGTTGCTGTCGATGCCGTCTCGCCAGCCAAGTCACGGCTAAAATGGTACTTTATGACCCCTCACACCAGCTTTGCATCAGTGCGCGCCATCATCACGCTGGGTGGACGGCGGAGCCGCAACATGGAAAAGACGATAGGCGAGGTGCGCTCCCTGACCCACGCAGCCATCGGGCTGCCCGCCGGCTTCTCCGACGACGACGAGCTGCCCAGCGCCCCGCGGCATGACCCAGCCTCTGACGAGTATGCCGGCAAGGCGCCGAATTCCCCGCCAGGGCTGATCTACTACTTTGATATCCAGCCTGACAAGCCGCTCCCCGAGGTGAAGCTGTATGTGCCCGTGTGGCGGTACGCGAGCGATGATCTCAGCGTCGCCCGCGGCACCGTGGCGTGGATGAAGGAGCGAGGGCGTGGTGCGTATGCAGACCGGTTCCTGAGCATGCTGGAGAGGCTGGCCGACCACAGGGCCCTGTCGGATGATTCGGGCCTGCAGGCGTCGGTGAGCTGTGTGTGCAGCGAGGGAGAGGAGCTGGATGTGACGACATATCTCATGCCCGAGGTAAAGCATGCGAAGCGGTGGGAAAATGGACTTGTAGTTGTATAGTCTACTGTTATGATATATTTTATGATGCCTAGCTTGATATGTTACAATTTCTGCACTGACCCATGTTTCTCCTAGACACAGTCTTGGAAACTATCCCTGGATGCGATTTCGTCTCATCAAATACAATTAAAATTAGGATTAGATTTACAACACTAGATACATAATCACCCAACCCATCGCTCAATCATACCCCGTAGACTGCTTGGTGATATCTGCTCTTGTGCCTCGTCATCTAGAGTTCTGAGCCCATGAAAAGGTCGCTGATCTCTGATCTCATCTTCAGAAAACCATGCGCCGTGCAGGCCATATGGCACCCTCTGTGGCAGTCTGATCCGAGCCACCACCTCCCTCATCGTTCTGGCATCGATGATCCAGAGCTCGCTGACAGCGTCGTCCCTACACTCCCCGGCGTGGTCACCTGTGGTCTGAAGCTGGCTCTCATCGAAGACATACGTCAACAGCCAGCCGTCGTCCTCACTTTTCCGCTCGCTCGCCCTGCGCGGCACAAAACGCGCCTCTTGTGCGAACCAGCCATCGGGCATCTTGAACAGCTTGATGGGGTCGTCTGGGTCACTGGCGGCCACAATCTCGGCCACAGTTCTAGTGTCGACGCATCCCTTGATGGGCTGGGGAGGCTGTCGGACACCGCGGTCGATGAGCGTCTGCACGTCGATTTTTGCGAGGTGGTTGATCTTGGCAGCTTTACCGAGGGCAACGGTATAAGAGGCATCCGCGGTGGAGCAGCCATACATGTACCGGGCCGACGACATGGAGTGATCTGGCGACAGGGTGGGAAACTCAAACGATATAGCAGAGAGGGCCCACTGGTGGCGGATCCGGTGTTCTGGCTCGTCGGTCAGGTTGTTGTCTGACGAAAGGGGAAAGTTGTAATAGTAGAGTCTGCACTGCTCCTCCTCGGCGTACTCGGGAGGGACGGGCTTGACGGCCGGGGTGGGCAGATTTCCCGTGCTGAAGACCAGCGATGCCGAGGTCAGCCGACAGGCAAGAAGATTGACCGATGTCTCCTCGAGCTGGCTGCCGTTGATGTCGATTGTCTTGGTCGTCGTGTCCCAGCAGTTGGCCGTGTGGAAGACGACGCAGGGGTTGGTCTCGAACCACTGTATGCGGCCTGGGCTGTACCTGGGAAAGACTCCGAAACGTGAGACACCCGTCGAGTCGTAGGACAATACTGGGACGCCGCGGGCTAGGTTCGCCGGGTCCAGGGTGAGGGGAGGTCGAGGATGACGGTGTGGCTGCGGGATGCGCCAAAGTCGTGCATCATCTTGGGGGCCTTTACGCCTGGTACAGGCATCGAGAACCGCGCCGAGCCCTTCGAGGCTGCTGCTGCGCCTCTAGACTTGTTGGAACTCGACGGAGGTACGATGGAATAGTAGCAGAAAGGGCTGATGAAGACGGAGTGGAAGGCGATCATCTCTTTGGTGACCGGGTCGACACGCGGGTGTGCGGTTGTCCACTCTTTCATGAACGACAAGAGGCCCTGGCCTCCAAACCCTCCCCTCGAGGCTAAAAGCTGGTGTGCAGGCTCGTTCTCGGCGCTTCGTCCGTTGAACCAGCCTATGGTCTCCAGGCCCGGCAGGGCAAACCGGAGCGGTGGCCCACTCTCGCAGAGGGCCAGCGCCCGGCCATCATGGAAGATGACAGACGTATTCGCAACGCTGATCTTCTTGATGGGGTATCTCGCCCTCGACAGATGAGACACCACCACAAGGACGATGGTCCTAAGTACAGACCAGAGGATGGTGATGATGCCTGCGCAAGGGTTGACGAGTGTCGCGATGCTCGGCAGAACAGGTCTTTTCAGGGTCCTCTCCTCACCCGAGGCGGCGAAAGCGTCTCGGCCCTTACCAGAACTTCTCTTTGCGTAGGCGTACACATCCGTCACCAGGAACTGGTTGACGAACTCGGGCTGGATCATTGTTCCTTTCTCACCGCCCGTCCTGCGAAAGAGGACACCGCTGAGCATGCCATCGCCGTCGAACCAGTGGGCATCGCGGCCGAGATCATCATTTGTTACCGGATTTCCTCCATTACGCACGTACTGTCCGCCGCCCAGGTCATCTGGGATGGACCCACTGTAGGTACATGGCGTTAGAGGTGTGGTCCTCTGAACAGGTGCAAAGTTTCCAGTTAGATATCTGCAAAGAGTGTCAGACAATGTACTTATCATCAATCGGGGTTCAAGTTGGACTTTTGATCTAGCCATGAACCAAACATCACAACTGATGTCGCAGAGTCTTCGCAACTTACGGGTGACGGCGCCTACTAGGCTCACCATCGAGTTGTTGTTGTCCGTTTTCTTCCACAGGTAGAGCCATTGCCCTCAAAAGTGAATCACCAACTCGGAGAACACCATAGAAATTATCAGCGCCCCGCTCGTATGCTCATGGCTATGTGTAATAACCAAAGAATGCGTATGTCCACAATGTAATTATTCAATAGAAACGTCCAGCCAGAAAAGATGTCGACGCGGCTTGTGATGTGCAAAACGTAGGGCATCCGGGGTTTGTTGTGATCTCAGCGTAGACTTAATTATCCCAAGGGGCGAAAAAAAAAAAAAAAAGCAAAGACTATTCTCCGAGCATGCTGAAGACACCAGGATACATCACTCATCACAGAGTGGTTCCTTTCCTGGCAAATCGTAGGTGCGCAACGACGTCGGTCGACAAGGAAGAGAGGGGGTTTGATTATGACCTCATCAGGAAATGTATGTTATATCCGGTACTCGCTGGGCCAGTGGATTTTGTCGGCAAGGGATGGACAGTTCATAAGTAGTACAGTAAAATAGGCGCCAATCCCGGCCAGAGCCCACAGGCGCGGTTTTCTCGGATCATCGAGCCGTCCAGTTGACCAGGTGACGCACGAGACTTTCCCACCAGGCCTCATGACAGAAGTCTGGGCAGAGGGTTTGACTGTGGAAGGGGAAAATACCACCAGGATGTGACGATTCAAGTGCTTGGCTGTGGTCGAAATAAGCTTCAGCAGGATCCTCTTCCAGCAGCCATGGATTGGCCCAAGCCAGCTGCCGATTTGGTACGATTTGCACGATGCTACTACCATGCAGCCATCTGCCATGTATGCTGTACGGAGTACTGCTTACAGTGTTATGATTGGCGGGGCCTTGGAGCGGCCAGATCCGCCTGGAACCTGACAAGGAATACATGGCTTTGTGGCTGCATTTGCAGTACATACATGGTCTTGTCTGCCGATGCCGAGGATTGACCGTTGCAATGGCGAAACACGATCCAGATCTCGTCTTGCCCTGCCGGATCTGACCTTCCCCCCAATTAATTACGTCCCCACAATCCCCTCCCCCTTCGACCATGTAAACCTCACGATTCCTCGTTGGACCTCACCGATGACAGTGCCCTGAGTCTAGGCAGATGCAACCGTGATCTAGCCGGGCTAAGATGTGAAATGACGAAAGGCTTCATGTCAAAGATGCTTGGTCAATGCTTGATTTAAGAAGAACAGGTAGAAAGACGCAGGCATGGCAGGAGAGGAGGGATTGGGAACTAATAACCCGGCCGTTGGTCGTTGACCCTCGGGAGCTTGAGAAGACGCGCTAGTCGAATATCTACCGACCAAAAAAAAAAAAAAAAAAAAAAAGTCATGAGATCATCATCCTGAGGTTTGTCTCTGTGACAGACTGGCCTGTAGCACAAATGAGACACCCTCGCAGAGTCGTATGGAAGCAGCTGAAAATAGGAATTCTTGAGAGATCCATTGTGCCAGCAGTCCAAGTGTGTGTCGAGGAGACATGCTTTCTTCTACTGTCCCTCCTGTTCTTCTGCTTGTGTTCTTCACTCTGTCGAGGTTTATTATCAATTGCACAGACTTTATAGATGGTGTCCGTGATTATGTGTTCAGGTGCGTTTCTTGGATTGACCCTTCTCAACTCCACAGGGTTTCAAATTTGCGTTTCTCTCTTTTTCCTTCACAAATTAAATAAAGTCTAACGTATCCATCAACGTTGTCCTCCTTGATACGGGTTTAGGCTTTTCTAACAAACGCAGTTGACCAGCGCCTGCGATGGGGGAAAGATTACAAAAATAAAATCTCCTCCATCCCCATAACAAGAACATGAGATGAGCTGCTGCCAGCTACTAAGTAGCATGTGTCTCACCAGAACGAAATATGACACTGGCCCTCCTTGAGGTTCCCCCTAGCCCGTAGCTCCTGCAGGTGTCAAGAGGCGGCACATGTAGGCAGGGTACAAGGCTATATGTACAGGTCCCAAAGTCAAGCGTCGATACCAGCCGTTGTGATCAGCAGAAACACGCCGTCACAGAGCTAGTGCATGTATACTCATTCAATCTCCTGCCCGATGATCAAAATGTATCCACCCCTACCCTCACCGATGAATCAGTGCTGCTGCTCTTCTGCCCCCTCACCCCCCGGGCCCCCTTCTCTCACTCTGTCGAAAGGCACTCATAAAAGGTACAATACGTACTTAGTCGTCACCTGCTAATGGTTGAAATACCGTTGCTTTCTACCGGCATACACACAGACGTCATGACCTCTCCGAGCAAGCCGTTGATGATACCCAGCCCCGGTACCTAAAATGTCTTGATATCACTCGGCCAAGGGAGGAGGAGGGGGTAGCTTAGTACCATAGTAGTAGTAGTAATCGACAATGGGAGAAACAGGCAGGGGATCTATGCTAGGGGGACCTATGGATGATCTCATCCTATTCTTCTAATTAAGTATGTAGGTACAGGTATGAGCAGTGATTCAAATAGCCATCTCCTCCCCCTCCCCCTCATCACAACGGGTTGTGTGTGCTGTCTCACCCATCGTCTTCATCCAGACTCCTTCTATATCTTTCCACAAGAAAACCCGCCCAAAAGTCTTTGACGTGTCTAATATTGCTTTTCTGTGGAACGCCACACACACAGCCTTGGTCTTCCTCCATCTATTACCTCTTTTCCATAATACCAACATAACAACGCACCCAAGCATCAACGATACACACAATTATATACAATATGTCTGGGAACCAGGCGTTGAACATTAATAGTGCGGTGGCGCAACATGCCGACCTCCAGATCACCGTTCACGCGTCGGACTGGTACTTTGCAGTATGCGCCGTGATGGGTGTCTCGACCCTCGTCTTCATGGGCATGGCCATGACTAAACCCCAGACGCACCGCCTCTTCCACTACATCACTGCTGGCATCACGGCTGTCGCCTGCATAGCCTACTGGTCCATGGGCTCCGACCTGGGCCAGGTCCCTATCCAGGCCGAGTTCGTCCGACCTGGCACCATCACCCAGGCCGCCGGTACTCGCGAGATCTTTTACGTCCGGTACATTGATTGGTTTGTCACCACGCCTCTGCTGCTGACCGACCTCCTCCTGACGGCCGGCGTCCCCTGGCCTACGCTCTTGGTTACCGTCCTGGCCGACGAGATCATGATCATCACCGGCCTGGTCGGCGCCCTCACCCAGACCACCTACAAGTGGGGCTACTGGGTCTTTGGCATGTTCGCCTTCTTTTTTGTCGTGTACGAGCTCCTCGTCGACGCCCGCCGCCACGCCACCGCCCTCGGCGGCTCCATCAACTCCACCTTCATGCGCTGTGGCGTCCTGACCATCTTCCTCTGGTTCCTGTATCCCATTGCCTGGGGTCTGTCCGAGGGCGGCAACGTCATCCATCCTGACTCCGAGGCCATCTTCTACGGCATCCTCGATATCTTTGCCAAGCCTGGCTTTGGCATCCTCCTCCTGCTCGGTCACAACAAGATTGACCCAGCCGCGCTGGGCCTCACCATCCGCCAGGCCGATCACACCCACGAGAAGGCTCACCACACCTCGGCCGGAACGTACGACAGCACCCACGCTGGAACCCACAACGGTGCTCACAACGGTGCTCACAACGGCACCCGCAACGGAACATCCGCTGTGTAAGGAAACTCCTCAAGTGAAGGTGGTGGTAGTATTGCTTCATACGTGAAGCTGCTTGATGACGACTGTGGCGGGCGGGAGTCGTGTCTTTACGCCAAGATCCGGCGAGAGTGGATTAGAAGCATTGGCTTCTCATCGTTGTTGAGGTTGTGCTGGGGATTTTCACTTCTTGCTCTCTTAGTTTTCTAATTGTAACGTCTGGCTGGGTCTGGAAGCTCGTGGGGATGGTAATGTATCGGGGAGGATCTCCCGCGACGGAAGGCTGAGGATGACTCTGGTGTCCAATATCCGAGTATTGATTTTCATACTCATCAAGTCAATTGTATATCATGTCTCCCTACTTCACAATGAATACGAAATTTGAATCAATTTCAAGAGCCAAACCATCTTTAGGAATTTGGGTATGATGGCTGCCTTCAAAAATGCAAATAGATAAAAGGTATAGCAGTCGATGTCGTGGACAGAATGAGGCTTTGTCGAAGTACTTGACCAATGACCACCTCGTATTTTCCTAGCAGGGTGGTGTATGGTAACACCTACCACGGTGCTGAACTCTCCAAAGCTAGCATGCCCATTGCACCACTATCAGCATGCAACACTGCTGATGTCTAGCCCACCAGCGAATGATGTTCCAGTCGCTAAAACCCTCAATGTCGAGTCTTGTTCTGTACATTTAGAGATGGATCGATAGAGGAGTTGTTGCCGCACAAGAAGGTCTTCCAAAGACGTTTAGGCCCCCGGGTGGGCCTGTTTCGTCCTGCTATTGGAAGCCCGTCATCATCGAGCACCAATCTGCTGAACCGCGGCCATCCACTTCTGCTCGTCGATCCTATGTTGGTGACCAGAATGTCAGCGCACCGCATGAGTAGAGGAGAACCAAAAAAGCCCACACCGACCAGTGTAATTAGGGATAATGCAACACTCACTTGTCAAACCTCAAGAGTTTCCCCAGGACAGGAACCAGCTGGGACCGCAGCCTGTTGTCCTTCTGCTCCAGGAACTGAAGCATAATGGTCTTGAGGTACACCGTATCCGGGCCAGATCCACCACCGGCGGCAGCAGGACCATTGCCCCCTACCATGACACCAGATCTGGTTGAGTCCATGGAGCTGCGCACTGTCGGGCTGGTGACGCCGGTGGCGTTCAGTTTGGCCTGGACCGACTTGAGCTCCTTGGCCAGCTTGTCGTAGCGGATCCTATAGTCATCCAGTGACCTCCGCAGGTCATTCCTGGCCTTCTCAGCTTCCCGGACCTGCTGTTCTGACGCGTCAAGGGTTGCGCGCAGGTTTGTCACGGTGGAGCGCATCTCGCTGACCTCGGCGTCCGCCTTGGACTCGACGGCCTCGAGCTCCTCCCTGCGCCGCCGCCACTCTCTCTCCTTGTGGCCCAGCTCGTCCCTCTCCTCGGCCAGGGTCTTGCTCTCCTTCTCCAGCTCCCGCACGCGCTGCTTCAGCTCCTCGAGCTGGCGGTTCTGGCGCCTGGACGAGGACAGCATCTCATGCTCGAACTTATCGCGCTCCTTCTCGGCCTCCTCGAGGCGGTCCTGCATCTGACGTGACTTGCTGTTGGCACGCTCGTCGGCCTCGGCAAGCAGGCGGCGCATGGTCTCGGCCTCGCGCGTGCGTTCGCCCAGCAGCTTGCGGCACTCGGTGATCTCCTCCTCCAGCGATTCAGCCTGCGACTGCGATTCCTTGAGCTGGATGCTCAGCTCGTGTGTCTGGTCGCGCATGCTGCCCAGCAAGTTCTGGGCGTTGGTGTACTGTGATGTCTTGAGCTCTGCCTCTTCGCGGAGGATCTCTTGTTCCTTGCGCAGCTTGGATGCCTCCTCCTCCAGATCCTTGACGCGTGGGCGGAGCTTGGTCAGCTCCTCCTGTAGCCGCTGCAGCTCACGCGTCGCCTTTTTCTTCCTTGGCGCTCAGCTCGATCTTTTCGCTCTCTGCCCTCCGCAGATCGCGGCCCGACACGCGCTGCGCAGCTTCGAGTCGCTGTCGGTTACTGGTCTCCGTCGCAAGTTCAGTGCCGCGCTCCGTCGCCAGCCGTCGAAACTTTGCGACGTCCGCCTTGAGATCCTTCTCGCGCTTCTCCAGAGCCTGAAGCTCTGCTGTCTTCGCAGCCAGCTCTTCCTTGGTAGACTTGAGGGTAGCCGCCTCCTGCCGCAGGCTCTTGAGTTCTGGCTGGGCCTTCTGCAAGACCTCCCGGAGCTCCGTCAGGTCTTTGTACCTGCTCTGGGCCAACTGCTGTGCGGCACCAAGGTCCGACTGCAAGGTTGCGGACCTCGTTGTGAGATCCTCGAATTCCTTCTTCAGCGAGTCGAAGTCCCCCTGTAGTTTTTGGTTCGACTCCGCAGAGTTTGACGATGACTGAAGCTCCTTCTCCAGCTCAGAAATGCGTTCCTGCAGCTCCTTCTTCTCAGCCTCGAGAGCCTTGATCTTGTCCTTGGCATCGACGTGGTCCTGCCCGATGTCCAGAAGGTTCTCGCGCAGTGTCTCAATCTCTTCCCGCAGGTCCTCCTCCGTCTTGCGCTGCTTGGCGAGCCTGTCAATCTGGCCGTCCTTGTCGGCCACGTCTTGTCTCAGGGTGGTGATCTCAGCCTGCAGGTCGGCCACCGAAGGACCTGAGCTCGACGAGACTGGACCCTGGGTCGACGCCTCGTCGCCACCAGGTGTCGTCGCCGCCGCTGTCGTCTCCGTTGTAGAGGCTGCCGCGCCCGCACCGCCAGCGCCACCCTTCTTCTTCTTTTTGTTCTTCTTTTTGGACGAGGAGGAGGACGCTTGCGTTGACGTTGGGGGCATCTCGGGGGCTTCGGAGGGCGCAGGCGTGGGTGGTGACGCCTGGAGCTGCTGGTTGAGCTCTTCGATCTTGTGCTCATTCTCTAGCTTGGACTGTCGCAAGGCTTTGATCTCTGTGGTCAGGTTGACGATCCGGTCGTCGAGTGCAGCCTTTGCCTCGGTGACCTTCTTCAGCCCGCCCTCGAGCTCCAACTGCAGAGAGCTCGTCTCAGCCAGCCTCTCCTCCTTCTCTTTGATGGCGGCTGCGGTGGCGCCTTTCTCGTTCTCGAGCTGGGCTTGTAAGTCTTTGAGCTGTGATTCGGCGGTCTCGAGGCGATCCGTGAGGGTCTTGATCTCGATGTTCCTGGCGTCAACTTGCGATTCTAGGGAGTCCTTGACGGCCGAGTTGTCGCGGAACTCGCTCAGCTCCCTTGATGCCTTTTCGAGATTCTCGACCAGGCCAGCGCTGTTTTCTTTGGCAGTCGACAGCTCGTCCTTGAGGTTGTTGATCTCGGACTGGAGCTTCTCGATCTCCCCATTCTTCGTCTCCACCTCGGCCTGCAGCTGCGGGATCTCGTTGTCGTAGGAGAAGAAGTCCTCGTCCGCCTCTCCTCCGGCCTCTCCACCTTGGGCTGGTTTCTGCTTGGGGGAGAAGATGCCCAGGACAGACTGGACGGGCGATTTGACAGTAGACGACGGGTGGGAGGCTTGGGTCTCGGGCCCCACCTTGTCTGCTGGCCCCTCAATGCTTGTCTCTATCTTCTCAGGATCAGCTGGCTCCGGGGCAGCCTTGACGGCCTCGAGAGCAGCGACCTTGTCCTTGAGCTCCGCGATCTCCTTGTCGGCGGCATCGTGTTTCTTCTTGAGGTCTTCCTTCTCGCCAGAGACCCTCTTGAGCTCATCCATGACCATGTCTGCCTTGAGGTTCAGCTGGTTGAGGTACTCGATGAGGGCGTCGGGATCCTTAATCGACGTCAGGGGGTGTTCTCTCGGAGGGCTCGTTCGAAGGGCTCGATCGAGGTGGCACGGCCATGGGCGATACGGTAAGATCGAAGAAGCTCTGCGGGAGGAGGAGAAGAATCAGACTGGAATCCCATCTTGTCTCAGACATCAGCGGTCAGACTAAC
Organism: Immersiporthe knoxdaviesiana; assembly: GCA_021117315.1. NCBI lineage: Eukaryota > Fungi > Ascomycota > Sordariomycetes > Diaporthales > Cryphonectriaceae > Immersiporthe > Immersiporthe knoxdaviesiana. Next base: position 2,370,038 of record CP088214.1, read on the forward strand.
CTGGATATGTCGCTTCCAGCTTTTCCAATTTGCGAAGTTTTGCGCGAACTTCGACAGGAAGGTCAGACACAGGTTGTTTGGGAGGAGGCGCAGGCTTGTCCTCATCGCCCTGTTTCTTGTCCAGACCCCCATTCTTCTCTGAATCCTTGCCTGCGTCTCCAGAACCGGCGTCACCGCCCTTCTCGTCCTTGTTACCCTCGGCTCCGTCATGATCTGCGCCGTCCTCTGTGTCCTGAGATGTCTTCTGGTCGGAGGCTGGAAGCGGAGTGGCCGTCCGGCTGGGCTCGTCATCGTCTATGACAAATGCAGCCTCAAAGACTGCTGGGTCCGGGTTCGCGGCGGCAGGGTCGGTTTCCTTGGAGACATCTTGGGCAGGCTTCTTCTGCCTAGGTTTTCTGCCTGCAGCAGTAGATGCGCCACTGTTGCTTCGTGATACAGAAGCTGCCTGCCTCGAGTGACCACCTTGCGCCTGGTCTGACGAGTAAGCCCTCTGTCGAGCCTGTTCCTCGGCGATTGTACGATCAATTGCGCCTTTGATCCTGGAAAACATGGTGGCCGGTGTATTATCGAGTCATGTATGTTGGTTTTCAAATGTGACAGCAGGACCAAAAAGGAGGTATGGGGGGTTGAACCTCGCAAAGGCTTAAGGTTGGGTCTGGATCGGGTGCTTCTATTGACGTTGGCGGAGCATTGTAGAACTTGTCCTCAACAACCGTTGATCGTCGGCGCAAGCCAAAAGTTGGAAGGAAGAAGAAGAAATCAACTATGATCCAAGGGTATGACAGGAAAGGAGACAATGAGAAAACAGAAAGTGAAGAAGGACGCCTGTTGCTGCAAGGAGAGGATACAGTACAACCTCAAACTCTTGAGAGAGGCCAGTAGAGTCCCCCCAAACCATGTCGGAACTACTATGTACTGTCGTTGTCGATAGCAGTGTTCCAGGGTCTAAGTCAGCCGAGAAGGAAACTGTGGTCCCAGGGCTGGCAGACCCCTTACAGGTGGTCTACAGGGGGTCACCCGGGGCCCACAGGTACATACAGCTGCCTGGAGGATCAGGGCTTAACATGAAAAGCAGTCTACTACTACGGAACACTGCTAGTACACAATCACCTGCAGCATGCATACATACCACAGCACTATTATGTAAGTACTTATACATGCTAATACTGCAACCCTGCGCCGGCAAAAGGTCTGAGCTACCCATGGGCCATGAGGTCAGAGCTGGAGCTCTAATTTCCACGTGTATTTGCATGACAATGTGATGCACATGTGCCTACTCTGTCACACCTTCTGACACCAAGCTACTCTCACCCCAAACAACATCATCACCAAACCACGCTGCCTGCAGACTCCAGTCTGCAAGGCCAGCAAGGCAGAAATCCCTTTTGCAACCAGACCACCTAACAAAGAAGAGTGCTTCTGCAGTCCTACACAAGCCTTGCCCTGGCCGGAAGCCCTGGGAGAACCTTGCAACCCACCCCCTTTTTCTCCCCCTTCTGAGACCGCGAGTACAGCTGGCACCAGGAGGGCAGATGTGAGGATGGTGTCCCTCTGGCCATGGAAGGTAAGCTCATTCCACCTGCCTCATGCTGCTCCTCCTCCCCTTGTGCATCCTGTGACCTCTGACCAGTTTTCATCTGCAGCAGGACAACTCGTCCCCAGCTTCCTTCGAAAGAACCCTATCCAACCTCTCTGCCAAGATTGCAAAGACCCAAGCCAACCTCGAAAGGACAAGAGCCTCCTCAAGACGCGTCAGGGTCCTCAGTACCCTCTACCTGTCTTTTGCCTACCTGGTATATGCTATTGTTGCCTTTCTCGTTGTGGGCTGGAACAAGATGGGAGTCTATGAATGGACAGGAATGGCTGGTGGTCCTGTGCTGTGAGTTGCATACAATCTTGTTTTCAGGCTGCCACGGCCCGGATAACTGATCGCGGAGTAGGATCTACCTCGTTCGTACCATCTCCTCGACCGTCTACGAACTCCGCATCGAGACCTTGACCACGCGACTGAAGGACCAACAGGCCGAGCGGGCCAACACGATCCAGAAGCTCAAAGACGCAACCAGGTATGACTCGACCCTGGAGTTGTTGGAGAAATACGGAGGCGGCGAAGGAAAACCCAAGACCAAGAGGAAGTCCACTGGGGATCGTCAAGAGGACGGGCCCAGGAAGAGTCCTGGGACCGGCCAGAGACAGAACACAGGCACACCGAACCGCACCAACATGGCCCCTCCACCTACCGCGAACATACAAGGCCACAAGATGGCGTCTCCCAATCTAGGGATACCGCAGCAGCAAGAGCCGGGACCACTGCTCCATACTCCCCTCCAACAACAACACCACCGCCTTCCTTCGCCAGACGGGCGCATGGACCCTACCGCCGAGTTTTCTCCCAACGCCTTTGACCGCCCCAGACCATCCCAGGTAGCCGGCACGCAGTTTGAGATGGCCCCGGCCGGCATACAAAACCATTGGTACGACAGGATCATGGATCTGCTGCTTGGTGACGACGAGACGGCAGCCAAAAATCGCTTCGTCCTCATTTGCAGGCAGTGCCGCCTTGTCAACGGCCAGGCCCCACCAGGGACTACCAGCCTGTCGGAGCTGGGCATGTGGAAGTGCATGGGCTGTGGCACCCTGAACGGTGAGGTAGACGAGGGCAAGAGGCTCGTCAAAGAGGTCCTGGGCCAACAGATGGAGCAGGGCGGAGCCTTGACAGAGGGCGGGCATGACGATGGAGACTCGAGCGATTTGGTCGAGGCTCAGGGCGAGGAGGGGCCAGTGGAAAGCGATGATGCCACGTCATCGAAAGAGGAGGCCATTGAAGAAACACCGGTGTCTAAGGGCAAGAGCAAAAAATGAGAACAGCACCACGAAACCTACTTACACACAGGAACCAAGTAATGCAACAACCTTAGCCATAGCTTATCGATTTTTTTTTTGATTTTTTTTCTTTGGTTCTCCGTACCACACACTGGCGATTCCTTGCTCAGTACTTATGCCCTCAGCTACACCACCTATCGCTGCGCATGCCAGAAGGCCTCTAAGATGCTGTGTCCAGACGAAGCTGCCCCTGGCGTGCCACTTCTGAAGCTCGTCCAAGCTCATAGGCCTTTCCATTGCTGCCTATCATCTATCATCTACTCGTGATTTTCCTCATGTTGGAAGCCTCTGTGTACTCAGAGGTCTAAGAAAACTAATGATTGTTGTTTCGGTGGGTTTTGGGGGAAGAGGGAGGAGGAGCGGGTAACTGGCGACCAGCAGCCGAGTCCTGACCTGGCGGAAGAGTGCTGTGACGATTCCGTTGTTGCGGCATTGAGTGGAAGTACCATCACATCAAAACAAAGTTGAAACGTTTTCCGAGCAGCAGGGTTCGAATACGAGGTGCTTGATCTGTGTCATCCCTGCGTCTGTGGAAACATGGGCCGCTCGCTGAACAGACAACTGCCCAGGTGTGACAATAGCATGCTGACACGCTTCATGGTACGGAGTATACACGAGACATGCGCGAAGAAGCAGCCTGACTGGACCTCTCACAGAGACGGACATGACCTGACGGCCAGCAGAGCCGGAGGAACAAGGTTCCCTCCCTTGTTTTTTCTTCTTTTCTTTCTTTCTGCTTCCTTTTTCTTCTTCTTCTTTTTTTCTTCTGCTTCCTTTTTTTTCTTCTTCTTCTTTTTCTTCTTCTTTTTTTTTTCTTCTTCTTCTTAGGTTAAGGCGGTCCGGACGGTCCAGAGCGAGGTCTTTCGCCACGATTATTTACCGAGACCCTAGGCGTCGATCATCATGCTGGTCGAGCGTGCATTCGGCACCTGATAGCTGGTCCCCAACATTCAAGGCCTGCAGGTGGCATGCACATGACAGAGGGGACTGGCTGCAGATGATCCACAAATGCGGCGGTATGTATGTATTTAGAATTAGACGAGGAGTCAGTCAGATTCAAGTTGTTACATGTTTTGTGGTTGCAGTCGCTCTATCGCTTGGCGTCTTGGGAGTAACTGACACATCTGTTCAACCACAAAACAACACCTCACTCCGACACACCTGAGCGAAAAGATAGAGATCCCTCTGGTCTTGAGGCGCCCGCCCCCTCCCCCTTCTCCTTCAGGCAGCAAGTGTTCCCGCGTTTCCCCTCTAGCACCACCCATCAGTCCAATCGGAGAAATTGCGTCTACGGCCCGTCGTTGGGCTGAAGGCTGCTAACGTGGCAGATTTACAGCCATGACAAGGCAAAGCTGCCCAACAGGTCTGAGAGCTGGGCCATTGGGAGGGCAGAGAACCAGCAGCCTGGGAATTAGCTTTGAGGCTAAGTAAGGAGCCGCAGCGACTCTGCTGTATTTACTGCAAATATGCCTTGCAGGAGAAGATCTCGTCACGATCATCCGTAGACCTCGCCACCCTGATCGGGTTCGGAAGCGAGAGCGGTGTGTGTGTGTGTGTGCAGCAGGAGTACGTCCGTACATAGTACATGTTACCTCGAAACAAGCTGAGCAAGTCGGAAAGGTGGCCCGAGGACGTGGACCAATGGATCGAGCATGAGATGCAGTTTAGCCGCCATTCTCCCGCTGCATGGTGCTGCTGTAAGCGAGTTTCTGGCATATTTGGGCATAAGCACCCATAAAAGTAAGGCTATATATAAGTTCCGACGGATGTGTCCGTCTGAAAAGAGGACCACCCACATGGCCGACCTATAGCACAGACTCTATATGGTAGTAATGTGCCCGTGTTTTCAGAGTCACGTTCGGGCCAAAATACCCATATGGGGGCCGGGTACCGTGCCTACTGTATGAAATGCGATGAACATGGCGAACCGAGATCCAAAGCAATGTTATTTACGCATGGCGCGACATAAGGGATAGTGAGAAAGGGATGCTCATAGATTGGAGGAATAAATCATGGCCTCCTTTCTACTCGAACTCTGCCGATACGAAGAATGAGTCCCCTCCCCCCTGAGACACGGTTCACTATTTAGCGGGCGACTTTGCCGAGGATAATGATCACATACTTAGCAGTATCCTTAGGAAGGGACGGGACTCTAGCTCCGCGAATCATCAGTCGAGGACGATATACCGGAGAATAATTTCATACGGCTCAAATCATGCTTACATTCACCCGGTTCGTCATATTGTACAGATGCTGCTTGAGACCTCGTTGTGATTGCTCCACTCTGCCGTACTCGACAATTTAACTGATGATGATCACAATGACAGTTGCTAAGGCTTGAGAATACATCAGATCAGTCTCGTGCTGCTGTACATAGTATAGCATCACACACTTTACCCTCCTGGAGGTGTGAGCAGCCAATACCTGGTGGGAAAGTCTAGGCCGCGGCCCAATCTCCAAAGGGTACCAAGTAAATTCGCCGGAAACTTATAGGAGCACAGGGCGTAAGGGGGCCAAGCAATGTACAAGCGTACAAGCACCTTGGGCCCCCATTTGGGGCCCCAGATCTGACGGCCTGGCGGGCTGACGGGCCGTAGGGTGGTGGGGCGAGAAGGCGTGCTGTAGGTGCTGGTGCAACTCTGGTGGGCCCTGAAACCAGATCCTCTGGCCCGCACAACCGCCTCTGTCCCCCTGCTGCTAAACAAACACATTGCGGGATGGCAAGTTGCTTCAGCAGCCTAGTCGAATGGAGGGCCCGAGGGGTTGAATGGATGCATGTCACGAGCGATAACGTCTCAGGCCCATCATGCCGGGCGGATCGTCGTTCCGTGGGTGATTTCTTATTTCGAGGTACTTACTTTTCCTCTCTCTGTCTCTTGCTCCCCCTGTGATTAAGTGAAAGGCAAAAAGAGAGGGAGGGAAAGGTAATAAAGGGCCAAAATTGAAGGAGAAAAGGACCTTCCATGATCAGATCCACAGCCTAGTTCCAGATCTGAGGGGGAAGGGGGTGTCCTGATCTGAGGTTGGATGCAAATGCATCGCGAAATTCCCGATGCTGGGCCCTCCTGGTCCTGGGCCTGGCCCTGTTGGAAGGCTTAAATAGAAAGGGATATGCTCTTCCTGCCCACATGATCCAGCCCTGGTGATGGCTTCTCCACCCTCCTTCCTCTGGACTCTAGGATATAGAGAGAAGATGGCGATCCAGTCTCATGTCGCCCTTGACACCACCACCACCACCATCTGAAATGATACTCCTGACCATCATTGTCTTTTGAGCACGAGTAGGCTTGGCAGCTACTAGAAAATACGACAGATCAAGGGATCCTCTGGCTCTCGGTCTCTGGGTCTCCCTCTCACAGCCCCTCTATTGTGTCTCTTCGCCCAAGATACTCCCACCCCTACCCTTTCTTCCACCACACCCCTTTCTCATCCCTCAACCTCTCCCTCCCTCCCTCCCTCTCTCTTGCTCTTCCTTTCCGTGGGGGTTCTCTGAACCGATAACCACACCAACGACAACAACAACAATTCGAGTTTGAGATCGGCGTCCAAATCAACCATCATCGAATCCTGGCCCGCCCGAGAACGGGTTCCCAAAGAGGAAACCCAGCAGACCACGGCGCCTCAGCTCCGTAGTGTCGGGATCTTACGCACTCACTGGGACCAGGTGTGAGATTCTCGGCATACTGCCCTTTGTTCACGAGTGGGATTTTGCTTCTTGGAGACGTGCTCCGTAGTGTGTCCTTCTTCTACTGGCCGGAAACAAGTCACGCGACGAGAGCAGACAGGCAAACAACCAAGGCGGAACAAAAAGAAAGAGACAGGGGTGGGAGAAGGAAAAAGGTGGAAGCAGAGACGAAGAAAAGAAGAAGAAGAAAATAAAGTTCCTGGGGTCAAGGTTTATCCTCAAGCTGGGTCAGGGTGCCAGAAAAAGAGCGAGACAGGACGAAAAGATTGATTTCTGGGAGGATCAGGTTCCTGTGCTGTCAGGCGGACAGCCGACACTACCCACTGATCCAGTGCATTACAGGCCTGTAGAGCTTCACCACTACACCGTCAGCACAGCGCCAGCACAGCGTCAGCACAGCGCCAGCACACCATCGCACAGCACTGCACAGCACTGCACCTCGGCTACACCCCCGGACGACTCACTGCGAACCCAGCGTTTCACGACCACACAACCACACACAACCACACACACACACACACACACATTATAGCCCGCGCCGTGCTTATTCGACCAGGCCTGTTTCTCCAACTTTTCCGGACCTTGCTTTTTCTCTTGAAACAGGGCGTTTTCACTGGCCCGTCACGTTCTCAGGATGCCTGCCACGGCTGATTCACTACCGCCTGCAGCAGAGGGGGACGAGCTGTCGAATTCAAGTAGCGGCGCCACTGCTGCTCGCCTGCACAGTAAAACAACAACCACCCCAGGCTCCTCTTCTCAACCAGCGACGACGGGTCGCCCAACCACCCGCATCACAGCCACAGTGAGAATCTCTGGGCTACGAGCACCGCTCCGACGGAAGAGCAGGAGCAGCAGTAGTGTCTTCAGCACAAAAACCTCACTGCTGCTGTCAAGATGGTTTCTGCCAAGGTCTCGGAGCCGGGGCCTCTGGCTGCTCCCCCAAGCCTCCCACCGCCGCCGCCGCCGCCGCCGCCGCCACCACCTCCTCCTCCTCCTTAACCACAGAACCATTGACAACAGCAGCGGCAGTGACGACAATTAAGACAACGACTGCTGCTTCAACAACAACATCAGCAGCAACAACAACAAGTAAAACGACAGCAGCATCAGTAATGGCAATATCAGCAATAACAACGCCGACAGTAACAACCCCTGTGTCCTCGGCCGTCCCCAGCACCTCGAGCACGCCAGTCGGGACAAGCCACCACAGGACGCACTCGCAGCACCGCGTCACCAAGAACACAGGCAGCATAGGCAGCCGCAAGATCTTTGCCAAGATTGGTAGCATGGAGCCGCCGGTGCAGTCCTTCTACGGCGCAGAGCCCATCCCCCCTGCCGACGCGGTTCGCCAATATCAAACGCCGCCTCATCCAGGGCAGAGAGAATGCCATCGCCGCCTCCTGGAGACGCCTGCTGGTCGCCCTCAAAGCCGAGATCCAACACATCCAGAGCCGCGGCGCGGAGCTCATCCCCACCATCAACTTCTCCGACATTGACGACCCGGCCAAAGTGGCGCCCTTTGAGCAGGACCTGAAACGGTACGGCGTCGCTCTCGTGCGCGGCGTCGTCTCGCAGGCGCAGACGGAGACGTGGATCCGGCAGACGAGGGAGTACATCACCCGCAACCGAGACCACATCAAGCCCACCATCCCCCAGGACCCGACGTGTTTCGAGCTCTTCTGGACGCCCGCCCAGATCGCCATCCGCGCCCACCCCTCGGTGCTGCGCGTGCAGAAGTGGGCCATGACCTTTGGGAGACCAAGGGCACCGATGCCGACATCTCGCGCGTCGCCACGCGGTTCCCAATCTCGTACGCGGACCGCCTGCGCATCCACGACAGCAGCATCATGGGAAGCAACGCCGCGCCGCAGCTGCTGAACGGCAACTCTGCCGCCGACAACCTCACCACCAGCGCCGCCTCCACGCTCATCGCCCAGGTCGACAACGGCAGCCTCGAGCGGTGGGAGCCGGACGGGTACGGCCGGGGAGGCGCCTACGAGGCTGTCTTCCGCGGCTGCTGGGAGGACTTCGACCCGTGGGACCCGTCTGGCCGCATCAACGTCACCCAGGACCTGTACAACGGAGCAGGCTCGTGCAGCATCTTCAGGATGTTCCAGGGCATCCTGGCCCTCACGTCCGGCGAGCCGGCCAGCATCCGCGTCCTGCCCAGCCCCAAGCTCGCCGTGGCCTACTTCCTGCTGCGGCCCTTCTTCTCCCCCAAGACGACACCGCCGACCTCAGGGTACGACGAGGACGGCGCGTCGCCCGAGACCATTGCCGAGTGGGATGCCTTTCTGGACCCGGACAACTGGACCTTTGACGAGGAGCAGTCCACCATCATCCACGGCGCCGTGCCGGGCCACGCGCAGCGGATCACGGAGCTGTGGCACCCGCACCTGCGCCTGCGCCGGTCCCTGGTCGAGGTGCCCACGCTGCAGGCCGGCGACTACGTCATCTGGCACTGCGACCAGGCCTACAGCATCATGACCACGGCGCCCAGCAAGCCCGGCACCCCGAGGCCCGACCGCCCCGCGCCCAGCATGCTCATGTACACGCCCGCCTGCCCGCTGACGCAGACCAACGCGCTGTTCCTGGCCCGCCAGAGGAAGGCCTTTATGCAGGGCCAGCCGGGGCCGGACTTTGACTCTGCAGGCAGCGCCATCGGCTCCGAGGCGCCGCACGAGGGACGGCCCGGCAAGGCGGAGATTGCAGAGGTTGGCGGCGACGCGGGCCTGCGGGCCATGGGCCTCGCGCCGTGGGAGCTGAGCAGGGACGGGAGCAAGGTCATGACGAGGCCGGGCACGAGATCTGGCACGCCAGCGCCGGAGGGGCCGCCCGCCGAGATGATGGACCTAGACGACGACGGCGGCGGCAGCGGCAGCGGCAGCAACCAAGAGAGGAGGGAAGCCCAGAGGCGGCCACGGGAGCGCGGGTCTGGTACGGAGGGCGAGGCAGAGGTTGTGCGGCTGGCCAACATTATCCTGTTTCCGGATCGGTACGATTTCTACATCCCTACCGAGAGGGCTGGGCCGCAGAGGATCAATGGTAAGGCGCAGGCCGAGCAGATGGCCGCCACCAGGCAGCTGATCTCGCGCATCTTGTCGTGAAGGGCACCGAGAAATCATTTCTTGTCCAACAGTGAGGGTGAGTCAGTGCAAGAAGACAGTCAAGGGGAGAGTAAACCTGGAAGCAAGTTTTGTCTGCAACAACATATATGTGTGCACATAATTATTGAAGTTCTCTGATACAACTCCAGACGGGATGGCACGGTCCCATAATGGACACCTGAGTGAGTACGAGCCGAGTGCATGCAAAGTCTTATAAGTTGCATGCAAAGTGACAATTTTCTTGTGTCCCACAGTCCAGGCTAGAATCCTTGCCAGTTTCGTCTTCGTCTACCCATCCAGCCATTGCAGATTCAAGGCTAGGGACTAGGCTTTTGAGTCGACAGTACCTAGGCATGCTTGTTTACGTGGCCACGGAAACTACTAGAGATTCCGGATAAGATCCATTGTTCAGACAACATGAGCCCGAGCTCCGAGCGCTGGCCCATGCCCTTTCCCGTGCTCATTACCAATCACATTATCGTCTTGGACTTGATGCGCTTCCACCTTGACTGCCTTGAATCCAAAACATTTCCCTCTTGGGAGACAGTTCGGCTGGCCACTAAGCTTCTGAAGCATATAACAAGCACTTCCTCGTCGTCCCCGGCGGCTACACTATTTGGTATCCTGGACACGTTCACTACCTTTCATAGCGGGGCGCATTCAGCAGCCAAGCTGACATCGCCAGATTTCTTCAGAGTCACAAAACATGGCCTCCAGACTAGACAACATTACATGTGATTTGCCCCCTGGGTACACGTTGCACGCAGGGTTCCCGCCCATCTCCGAGTACCGCAACCTACGCATATCGTCCGGCCTCACACCCGTCACGGAGACACAGGCTGCAGGTGCTGTCACCGGGAGCCTATACGGGTGTCACGTCATCTACTCCTCCTCCTCCTCCTCCTCGACCGAGTCCGGGCAACAGAAAGACCAGGCGGCTGTAGCCATGGGTCGGATCATCGGCGATGGTGGGTGGTACTTCCACATCGCAGACATGACCACCCTCCCGGAGCACCAGAGGAAGGGACTGGGGAGCGTGATCTTGAAGCATCTGCTGGCGTATGTCAAGGACAACAGCCCGGAAGACGGGAAGCCGTACATCACCTTGTTTGCGGACCCGCCAGGACGGAGGCTGTACGAGAAGAACGGCTTCGTGGAGAGTGTGACCCTGAAGGAGGTCGGTATGGTCTGGGCCGGAGCCAAGTAGCAGCAGTAGAGTGTGGCACCCGGTTCGGATCTCTCGTCAATAATAAGTGGTTGGCAGACCTTTTCCCGTATACCTAGACACAAACGTTAAAGGGGGTGATGAATGATGGCGAGATTGCTTTCCTGTTCCTACGAAATGATTATCAACGCGGAGTGTTGGATCAGAATTCGATTTTTTTTTTTTTTTTGATTCCGATCTATATTCCAATTTAGCGGTCGTAAGGCTTTGGTGCATCAAGTTGTGGGTCGATGTATTGGGTATATTGATGATTAGTGTCATTACATGGTAGATGCAATAATACTTTGAAGATCACGGGTCGCCAGTCCGGAAGCCTTGTTCCTGATCTTCCTTTCTTCGAAACAAACACAAACAAACCGTGACTAGGGGTCGGTCGCGTTCCGGTATTACATTGCTAAGAATTGAGTAAATAGTGGAGGGGGGATAAAAGAAAAGAAAAAAGAAAAGAGGAAGAAGAAGAAGGAAAAATTGAGTGAGCCCGCGTGTCTCGGACGAAATCAAGCCGGAGGCGCGTGCAGAGTTGAAAATTTCCCAGGTGAGGCCATCACGATAACTTCCCTCGATGCTCGTCCAGGTCATTCCTGCAGCGACAATTGCCGCACAAGGGACCTAGGACCCTAACAAATCTTACGCGGCCTCGCCCGGTCACACGTTGAGAGGGCCACGGTAGGGCCACCGGTTATGTGGCGCGACGCGGGGACAGGCGGCGGCTCAGGCCCACATTGGAATCACGCCACTTTTCCCAGGGCCTGCAGCAGAATGGTTCGTTTTGGACAATTTGTCGGCACACCACTCTTTTTTTGGATTGGCCCGGCTCGGCCCTCTCGACAAGGGGAGGGAGAAACGAAAAAAAGAGGAAGAACGAGGAACATCTGCAGGAGGAAGAGGGTCTGGACGACAGAAACCCCCTGCAACAGACAGACAGGAACAAGGACGGAAGAAGCGGTAGGACTTGAAGCTGAGAGAAGAGGAGGGGGAAAAGAGAGATGCTGGGCCCATCCAGGGTCCCATCATCAGCACAGGTGGAGGAGTCTTCACATGTTGGGCCGGGAAAGAGACGAGATCTCTGTGGGCCGCGTTCGCCTACAGTTGGCATGTACTATGGTACAGGATTCCCTTGTGGGTAACTCTCCTCCGGATATGCCATCTTATCAAATGCCATGCAGCAACCTTTGGGGTCTGGATCGGTCTTGTCGCTGTCGATCACTACGATGTACTCCTCTTTGAGGGAAAAGGGCCCAGGGAGGGTTGGGCTGTTCAGTGGGCAAGATTAGCCGAGCGGTGACATATCGCCTGCAAGAGCAAATCTTAAAAACGGGGGAACGGGGATCTCGACCAACAGCTCTTTCTTTGACCTGCAGAAAAGGCCCCAAATTCATATCTGGGAGTGATTTACATCTCTCATCATGATCTACTATCAGTAACGTCGTACTGTAACTGCGTACGAGGACATCTTTGATCTTTCCCCCCTGCTGCCTTTGGGCCGAGGGAGCCGTCACTCACCGGTCGGCAACGAAGGCCGGCCGCTGCCGACGATAAATGAATCGCTGTTGCGGTGATTACTGGATGGCGTACGAGGCTTGGGGTTTTTTTCCCCTCCCAGTAAAAGAGTCACAGAAGCTTTTGCCAGTGACAAGTTAATACTACGTGGTAGGTTCGAGCAGGTGCAATCGTGGAATTCCCCGATGGTGTTGTTGTATTGTTCTCGCTCTTCAGGCCAGGGAGGTTCTCACCGGTTGCCAGGGACCGCTGCTAGCACCTGGTGCCGTAACAAATGGGATGGCATGCAAGACAACGGGGCCAACCGTTTTGTCTAAGATGCTATCGAACAGTTCCTCTCGGAGCAGGCTTTGGGCTGGGAATAAAAATACGACCAGAGGGGGGATTCTTGACAGCCGCCGTGGTCCGGAATCCGCCATGGTTTGCTACTAAGTAATGGAAAGGGGAAAACGGTGGGGTGGGCCGTTGTGATCTTGGCTAGGGGACCTGGAAGTTTAAAAGTTTAGCATCTGTTAGAAGAGAACATGCTGAAGGGGGCGGGCCGGCAGACATCCACGCCAGCAGCCGAAACACCTAGAGGTATTTCTATAGCGTTCGTTAAATACTGCACCGTACCATAGTACACACAGCCCCCACGCAGGGTTTTCTAGCCTCGCGCCTCGGAATCTCACCCGAGACCCATGTGCTCTGGAATAGAGAAGTTCTAAGCGCTGACTTGGAGAGAGAGAATGAGAGAAAAACCCCATAGAGGCCTGTGTGTAGGTGTGAGTGTGAGTGAGTATGTGTGCTGGGCTCGTCCGGGCTCGGCCTCTGGCTGAGGGCCCGGGAGCGACCCCCTCCACCCCCAGGGCATTGCCCACTCGTATGATGCCAGATCGATAATCGACAGTTTGGAGGTTCCACAAGTTGCACAGCACCCAGACGTCGCGATCCTTGTTCCTCGGGGAGGTTGTCGGTCCCAAGAAAGCCCAGGGCCAACGCTCATCCCTCACCCTCCCCGTCCCCCCTTCCAAGGTTCTCTCGCCGAAGAGTCCCGAGGCCCCGTCAGACGCGCCCAGGAGAATTCCCAGGACGAGATGGCAGGTATATATCTATTGGGATGTATCTGCCATCGGATGTCTCTTGGAACCACGGCTTCGATAACCTCATCATCCCACCAAAGGAATTTGATAATAATACCCCATTCACAATCATCCCCTTTTGAGAACCATCACCCAACTCCTTGAGAACATCACACCCCTCCAGATCTCACCAGACACGACATATCAGTCACCCAACCCTGGCAACCGGAGAGACAACTTTCGATATTGACAACACCCCTGCCACTACTACCACTACCACCACCACCACCCGTCCACGCCTGATACACACACGCATACACAGCGGGACCCTCTTGAACAAAAACAAGCAAACAAGGCCGCCTCCTGCCCTCCCCGCCCGACCACCTAGGAGGGCCACATATCGGTACTACATTGGTACCCTTTACACAACGTCCGGGGAGACACAAACACACAACAAGTTACCCAGACTCCGCCAATCAGATGGACAGTTTCAGCCTGGCAGACTTACAAGCTGTCGGCCAACAATCTATGTTGTTCGGCTCGTACCCTCAGCAACAACAACCCTCCTCCTCAGCCTCCACCATCAAACGACAACAGGTCAGTTTTTTTGTTTTGTTTTCTTTTGTGTCTCTTGTTCCTATCTCGTTTGTTGGGGGGCCCCATTGACCCACTTACACACACCCCCCTTCCCCTCTCTCGTGCCCCATGTCTTGCTACCCCTCTCTTCTTCTCTCCTCTTCCTTTTCATGCCATATCGTGCTTCTATTGAAACGTTATGTGGCCTGCTTCCCCCCTCTCCCTCCCCCCAGCCACGCTAGCCCGGGCGGCTGCATGTGCATCTCCAAGCAATATAAGCCCACTGAGGAAATATCATACCACTTTCTTCCCCTAGTCTGGTTTCATCAACCCCCTCTCGCGCCCTCTCTCGCCCGCTCTTCTCGTATATTGCCCTGTGGTTTATCTGTCCTGGCCCGCGTTCATCATTTCATCTTCCTCCAATCGTTTGGTTCTAACCTTTTTTTCTCTTTTGCCATCACAGACATATTCCCCAAGCTTCTCTGTGCCCGTCTACAACTCCATAGAAGACTGGAGCGCCGCAGAGCTCACCACCGACTCAGCACCCTCGCCAGGATCCGGGTCTCCCATCTCTCCCATCTTCAACGGCTTTTCCTTCTCCAACAACCCTGGTGCTGGGGACGACTGGTCTGCCTGGGACAAGGCTGAGCAGTCTCCCGAGTCCGACTTCTTCCTCAAGACAGAACTCCTCGACAGCCCGGACCTCTCGTCCATACCTATCGTCAGCCCTGTCCTGGATTCCATGGACGTTGCCAACACCGGACTTGACGACGTCGTTTTTGGCCGCGAAGGAGTGAACGATACCAGACCCCTGTTTCAGACACCGCAGTTCAACCTCAACAACATGTCTCAGCAACAGCAACAACAGCAACAACAGCAGCAGCAGCAGCAGCAACAACAACAACAAAGACCACAGCCTCTGTCGGTGGCTGCCATGACCAACCCGGCGCCGGACTCATCATCCATGAACTCCGGCCTGCCCTCCCCACAGGAGCTCTTGTCCGGCGGCAAGGACAGGCGGTACCCCGCCCGCAACAGCAACAACCTCAAGAGGAAGTCCTCAGACGCCCGCTCCTCCCCCTCCGCGTCACCGTCCTCGCCCCGCTCGTCATGCTCTCCGCCTCCGCCCCAGCGCCGCCACACCTCGGCGTCCTCGTCCAAGGACGGCTCGGGCACCAAGCCCGCCCTGGGCCCCAAGAAGACGGCCCACAACATGATCGAGAAGAGGTACCGCACAAACCTCAACGACAAGATCGCCGCCCTGCGCGACTCCGTCCCCGCCCTCCGCGTCATGGTCCACCGCCTCGAGCAAGCCGAAGGCGTCAGCAACAATGACGGTGCCGACCTCATGGAGGAGATCAAGGCCGAGGCCGGCCTCGAGGGCGACGACGACCTCGGCGGCGTCACCCCTGCGCACAAGCTCAACAAGGCCACCATCCTGAGCAAGGCCACCGAGTACATTGCACACCTGGAGAGGAAGAACAGGGGCCTGGCCAAGGAGAACGCCGCCCTGAGGAACCGTGTCGAGGGTTTTGAGATGTTGGTAATGAGCCGGAGCGGACAGCGGTCCGTGTGGAACTGAGCAAGACAACCCAAGGCTTTCATGTTAAATAATTATTTTCTCCTTCTATTCTCTACATATTTATTTCTTTATATGACGGGAGGGCGTTGCAGGATTCGGGGAGTCTTGGAAGATCAGGGCAGGGCCAGAGCGTGGAGCTCTAAGAGGCATTGGCGTTTGCTTAACACATTGCAAAAAAAGGGGGAAGAGACGAACCAAAAAAGACGGTGCACCCGCAGTCTAATGCAGGTAACTGGGTTTTCAAATACACACCACTACTATCTCTGGCACTTGTCTCCTTTTATCTCTCCGACTGTGCACCTTCAGGCTTATCTGTGAAGGTACAATGACCAGTTACTCGGTATTCAAGCCGTTATATGATCTCCCTCCACCAACTAGGTCACGTCAGACAGCATGACCTCTGTTACACGTGCAACAAGTTTGTTCCAGGCACTTGATCCCCCTTACATGAGGCCAGCGACAGCGGCAACACCAGCGACACCGGCCGCAACACCGACCATGTCCAGGCCCGTACACCTGGGCGCTGCCGCATTGCCCGTGGCAGTGGCCTTGGCCTCGACGCTCGTGATGGCGCTCTCCCAGGCGCTGTCGTACTTGACGACTGCCGTCTGCATAGACTTGGGAACGTTGCTCGTGTACCAGCCGTTGGTCGTGATATCACCCCAGTTCCACTGAGACACGCTGAGGGAGGCGACGGCCTCGGAGCCGCCACCCTTGGACGCGGCAGAGTAGATGGCGTCGACGATGGAGGTGTAGTCGGACCGGAGGCCGAAGGAGGTCTCGATGCTGTAGAGGGCCGAGGCGAGGGTCGTCGCGTACTTGCCCGTCGCCCAGGTGGGCGTCGAGCCCTGGCCAGCCCACACATCAGACAGGTAGGAAGAGGCCTGTGTGGACTTTGGGATGGAGTTGGTGGAGGTGGTGGAAGCGCCCAGGGCGAGGCCGAGGTTGGCCACACCTGCCAAGACGACAAGGAACGGGGACCGCATTGCTGTAGACCGAGGTAGTGACTTGAAGCTGTTGTTGTTGTTGTTGTTGTTGTTGTTGTTGTTGCTGTGGACTGCTGGAGACTGCCCAGGTTTTGGCCGAGAGGGAACTGGGAGAGATGGGAGTTATTATATGTGAGATCGAGGTGGGGGAAAGAGGGAGCTCATCCTCGGACTTAAAAGAGAGGACTCTACCAGCAGGTCTGATTGAAAATCACCATTGTGACTAATAAGTTTGATATTGAATTCATTGGTCTCAACAAGAGGCTGCTAATTGCTGGCCCTGCCCCCAAGTGCTGACAGCAGATGGGGCCGGACCCCAAGAACCAAATTGACCAATACCTTTTTCCGCGTAGACGCGGCCAGTGCTTCACATTTGAGCTACCTATCTAGCCTCATTGGGGTCAAGTTCCGTGATTTCGTCCAAGCTTCTACCTAAGCTTATCCCGTAGTGGTGGATTGCACAGGCATCGCGAAATCCTACCTTGGGATGTGTCCTTTTGTGCCGTTGAAATTCTGCCCCCTCCCCAGTCTAGAGGGGAAAACTTGCCGGCACGCCCTCTGCACACACACACGCACACAGACAGACTTTGTCCACTATCCCAGCCGGTGCAGGCTTTCTCAAGATCTTTAGACAACCATGCATGCAGCAAGAGGATCAGGTCTTTTGTGTGTGCGTCCAAGATGTGATGTTTTGTTCTCCTTCCACTTGTTCTCCTTGCGCTTGTTCTCTCGATCTCCTTCTCCTCGTCCCTCTTCTTCCAAGATATATCACTCATGCTGAAACCTCACGACGGCATTTCTCACAGAGGCAGTCGAAGCCCCAGACCTCCTTCAGCCTTGCCCGCCGCTCTGCAGTCGCCAGGGTCTCCTCATCGCCGTTCAGGTACGAGATGAACATCTCCTGGCCGTCCAGCACGTTACGCTTGACCTCGAAGACCCATGACCTCTCCTCCCTGCGCCTCTTCACGTTCGGCTGGCAGCTGTGGTTGAAGAAGCTGGCGTCGGGCCAGATGCCGTAGCCGAAGAACTCGGAGCCCTCGTCCTCCAGAGACCGGATGCCGAAGCTGTTGTGCACCTCGCGGCTCTTGAGGCAGCGTAGAGTCATCGCACTGGTCACGGCCATCAAGGACTCTGGCAGGATTGCACGTAGGTGCAGGAACGACTTGATGTGTTGGTCCAGCTCCAGGTGCGACGCGTATGGACGAGGCTCGTGGACCAGCCCCAAGATGGAACCCCAGTCGACCGGGTTCACGTGGTGGGCCAGGACCGAGTGCAGCTGGAAGAGGATTGTGTCTGGGTGTGGCTGGATCGCCAGTGCTTGCTGGAGTGCTCGCCTGTGAGGCCTCATGGCTTGGGGTCCCTTCTCGCGTGCCTCCGAGATGAGCGCAGCCTGAGATGCCGCCTCACGCCAGGCCTTGTCGATGTCCTCAACCGTAGGCTTCGTGTTGCTCTGTGTTGTATTGTCATTGTTGGCCTCCTCCTGTGCTGTATTGTCGTCCTCTGGCGCCCGCGGCTTTCTGCTTGAGCGATTTCTCCACCGCGATCCATGCGTCGAGGCAGTCCTCGTCGCACGTCTCCAGGAATGTTGACTCGCAGTCATCTGAGCAGAACGTGAAGCCGGTTATCTGGTCCCGCAGCGGTAGCTTCCTGCCGCGGTCGTAGGCGAAGCACTGGCAGCACACCTCGCCGCGATACTCCCTGAAGATGACATACGTTGTCAACTTGTCGGTCCGCAGGATCTCCTCGCCGGCCGTGATGTTGCGGATGGCAAAGACCCCTGTTCCGGCCCCGGCCGACTGCCGCAGGACCCACGCAGGTTTGTGGCCCCAGTGGTTGGCTGATGCCATGTTGCTTGAGATTGAGTGGTTGAATGATTGATTGAGTAGGGAGAGGAGTGGTGTATATCCTCTTGCTTTGGGGTCTGTACAGCGACAAGGCTGGCCTGGCCTGCTTAGTACACAGTAACTTGTAGTGGAGATGTGGGAAATCGCTGTACTTACTGAGTACCAAGGTGGATTGCGGCGACAAGTACAACTAGTTGTGTGTATGTGGGGTGAGCACTGCGTGACTCGGTTTCAGGTAGCTGTCAGCAGCTCTCTTCTTTTCTGTAGGTTCTTGATGGGAAAGAGACCGAGTGTGGTTGTCTGAGGTGGAAATATTGAAAGATGGTCGAGATTGTCAAGGCTGGGTAGAGGTTTGGGTGGTGGATGAGTGGTGTTTTGGCAGGCGCATTCTGTGAAGGCAGAGAGGCGGCGGGACTGCTGTGGCAGAATTTTCAGCAGCTACAGGGCAGGGGGTGCTGTAGTTTAGTGAGGGGGAAAAAGCGAGGCCCTGAAATACACAACTAGGCTATACTGCGGCCTAGAAAGGGTGAAAAGCAGTCACTACAAAAACTCTTATATAACAAATCGATACTATTATCAAGAAAGTTTTTCTAACTCAAATGAACTGTAGTAATATCTATTTATAAATGTATCTTTTAACTATAAATATTGTTTAAATTAAGATGGCTTCTAAATATATAGTAGCTTTTTAGATGCAGAGTAGCTTTGCAGATAAGAGATAGCTTTCAGAAATTGAGCAGATGTTCTTTCTTAAGGTTAGCTTGGTTTAGCTTTGGTATCAAGCATGCCTGTTTATGTTGATTAATTTTATTGAATGACTGGGCTTCTTTTTAATATACTGTTGCAGTGTTTGCTTGCCTGCTTGTCTGCTTGCCTGTCTGCTTGATTGATCAATTGATCTTGTGATGCCTTCCTCTGGTGTACCTTTCTGATTGTCCTTGACTTGCATAGGTTTACCATCCCTGTGCACAGCCCGTGAGAAGGCCATGACAGGATGCAGACTGATGTATCAGCATATACTTATTGAGGTCAAATGGAGTATTCGTAGAGATGTGGGTGGGGTTAGTGAAGGGAAGCCTGGGAAACTGGAAAAGCATGGCCCTGAGGGGATACTTACTGTAGGTGCAGGGCATGACATCATCTATGAGGCCTACATTTAATGCACGACGCGTCTCTACGCGACTTGGAAAAGTGCTGGCCAGACACAAACAAGAATCAAGGCGGCCAAAATTTTGGCAGTCCACTGTACTGTTAGGTGCTGGTGCCAGGTGCAAGGTGGGGAGTACATTGAGGTTCTCCAACATCAACAACCTCTGCCGGACAGCCACATTTCCACAAACTAAGTCGACACAACACCCTTTTGACCTCAACACCAGATTCATCATTCATTTACATTCCCCTCTCACTTACTCTAGCAGCCATCATGCCCCAGACAAGATCAGGCAAGGGTGCTGCTGCTGGGGACAAGCATAAGCTGGACGATTCCACAGCATTGCCCCCATCCAAAGCCCCCAAGAAGGAGAAGGGCATCGAAGGAAGACAGCTGACCCTGGATGAGTCTCTGACCGGGTTGGTTGATCTCTACAAAGCCTCCTGTGTGATTGATTTGCTTACTACTATCTGCTAACACGGGTCTTCTGTGCACTCAAGGGCCAACAAGGAGGGGGAGGCGGGCGACAAGAAGAATCATGACGCTACTGCTGCCGACAAGGACAACAACAATGCCGACAAGGACAAGTCTGATGAGTGGGCACAGGAGAAGCAGACCGAGGCCACGAACCAAGACAGCGCTGTTGAGCCTCACGGCCGAAATGGATCCACGCCCTCCAACATCCTCGAGAAAGGCATCATCTACTTCTTCTTCCGCGGCCGCATCGGCATTGACCACCCCGACAAGATCAGCGACATTGCTCGCAGCTACATCATCCTCCGGCCCATCCCGAACGATGCGAAGCTTGGGGGGGCCCCATCGGCGATGCTGGCAGCTCTCGTCTGATTGCCGTTCCCAAGAAGGTCCTGCCCCAGTCTGGACGCGACCGCTGGATTGCCTTTGTGGAGAAGAGCAACACCTCGTTCGACGAGCTCAAGAAGACCTTCCTGGCGTCCAACGATTATCAGACCAAGGCCGGTGTCGACCGCCACTCCCCTGCGGCCTCTCCCTTTGGCGAAGGTGTATACGCCATCACCACCACTGGAAGGGAGAGCCACCTGGCGTATATGCTGACACTCCCCAAAAAGCCTGACCAGGTCCAGGAGAAGATGGGGCTCAAGGACAAGGGCAGCTGGATCATCAGCACTCGCAACCCGCAGTATCCTGCGCCCCCAAACACCCAGCTGCCAGACTCTCCCGAGTTTTCCAAGGACGTAAGCAACGTCGAGGCTCCAAAGTCTGTCCCAGCTGACTGACGGTGTTATAGATCCTCGACGAATTTCGATCCCTGCGCTGGATGGGCACGCTGCCTAAGCACCTCATCCCTAACGCGCAGTTCCTCCTCGTGGGGAGTCCTCGGGACTCGACAAGGCCCTGCAGCCGGATGAGGAGGACGAGAAGAACAAGGATAAGGAGGAGCCCCTGGAGGAGATGGAGAAGCTTGAGGACGAGGACACGGCACGCATGGAGAATCTCGGAAAAGACGCGTCTGAGGCCGTCTTTGCAGACCTCGAGGCCCAAGCCAGAGGGTATCCTGAGCTGCAGACTACATTTTAGGTCGACTGAGGGGCCCAGATTCACACACACAAGTTGGATGGGAGGCCATCTTCAAGTTCAAGGACACACACACAAAAAAAAAAAAAAAAAACAGAACGCGTTCATGAAGGGGGTTGATCTTAGACTCGGCCCTAGTTCTAGAATTGAAATCGCTCAGCCGAAAATCGAGGCCAAGAACTCATCCGTCGCAGCGTCCAGCGCATTCATCTGATCCTTTGACGCCCCGAGGAAGACATGATCAGCCTGCTCAACTCTGTGCAGGGTCACTGGAACACCGACGCCCTCCAGTGCATCCTGCAGCAACACACTCTGTAACAGGGGCACTACGTGATCATTCGTCCCGTGAGCAAGGAAGAAGGGGGCGGCTTCTCGGCCTCGGAGATGTAAGAGACAGGATTGGCCCGGGCCACCTTGTCTGGGATCTCCTGGATGGCGCCGCCGATATATTTGGACTCGGGGCTGTCGGCAGGATCGTGCAGCATGCTCTTGCCATCCTTGAGAGCCTGGCTGTCCATCTGGAGGAAGTCTGTCGGGCCGTAGTAGGCGACCACGCCAGAGACGGCGCTCGAGGTGTCGAGGTGGTCGCCGACGTCGAACTCGTCCCCCTTGGAGCTGGCGCATGTGACTCCCAGCATAGAGGCCTGGTGGGCACCGCTGAAGGTGATAATAAATCGGTGTCAGTGTCGGTGTTCGAGATGGAAAAGTGTGCAGGACCATTCGTGCATTTCCCAGCCAGTGGGGTGATGTCTTTCTTGGTTTTCTTTCTTTTACTTTTTTTTTCTTTCTTTTACTTTTTTTTTTCTTTCTTTTTCTTCCTTTTTTTTTTTTTTTTTTTTTTTTTAATGTGGAACTGTCGCATGAGAAATTCCCCAGCCACGGCACTTCTCTGTGGTCTCATAGTCACAAGGGGGCCTTCAAGACTCCTCAAGGCCCCTCGAAGGCAGCAAATTTCACGATACAACGTACGCTGACTCTCCCCACGCAATTATGCGATTCGCGTCGAGATTATACTCGTCGGCATGAGCCCGCAGCCAACGCACGGCAGACTTGCAGTCCTCCACCGAGGCCGGGAAGATGGCATCACCGCTCAGGCGATAGTCCAGCGAGGCAACGGCGGTTCCCTTGGAGAGCAGTCGGCCAGGGAGCAGGGTGGACTCCTTGGAGCCAAACATGAATGCGCCACCTGGATTTTTGTTAAACTACTCGTTAGTTCCTCATTCTCTGCACACAGCCAACAATAAAACGGTCTCGCATTTGCAGAGGCGGATTTCATTTACCATGAATGTAAACAATGAGCGGGATCCTCCCGGGTCCTCGGGACTCGGGCTTCGGCAAATACAGGTCTAGGGCGTTGCCGAACGTGGCCCTGGGAGCAGTACTGGATATCCTTGTGGGTTTCGACATCTTTGGGAGGAACAAACTTTGAAAAACCAAGAGCAGCGGGAGGACTGGAGTCGCTCATCTTGTCGACGCGTGCGGTGCAGGCTTTTTTGCTTGCTCAGTGTCGGGAACACTTGCTCGAGCGACGACGAGGAGGAGGAGCAGGAGCAGGAGCAGGAGCAGGAGCAGGAGCAGGAGCTTGCGTGTGTGCGTGCAGCAGGGTAGGTGGTGCGCATGTGGCCCTGGGGAATGTCCGGATCCAAAAGGGTGACGACACGTCTGAGCCGGGCCCACTCTAGATTGTGCAGACGCATGATTAGATAATCAACCTTGTGCATTTGATTGATACAGATTGTGTTGCGGAGCGGGCGGCTCTTTTTTAATTCTCTCTTTCTCCTCTTCCTTTTCCCAACGGATCATGTGGACCGACAACTTGGGTGCCCAGCTTAAGTCTCGGCCAACTTTGACGTGAGGCGGCGTCACAGCGAACGCACATCAAGGTAGGCATTACAACGTTTCTTATATTTCATGAAGGAGCTTAATTACAGGATGCCATGAAAGTATGTACTCGTCTAAATGTGTGTGTGTGTGTGTGTGTGTGCATGTGCATCCGCGTGTCTGTCTGTATTACGACCACCGCCGTTCCGATCCCCTCGGCTTTTGGAGTCGAGGCCCCATCACATCTCTCTCTCTCTCTCTCTCTCAAGCATACCAACAATACTCCGATAAGCACGCGTCACATTCGCTGGGCAGGCTCGCCGAGCCAACCTCCTTCACCATGAGACCACAGGCAAGGCAGGTGGCCCACGACTCATCTCCTCCCTGGGAGGCGATCTCATAGCCGTTGGCAATCATGGCGGCTGTCTCGGCAGCCGTGTACTCGAGCTGCAGCGTCGACGTGTTGGAGGAGAAGGTCCAGTCTGCGTTTGGCAGGTAGATGACGGTGACCGCGTCGGGCTCGTCGCACCCAAAGAACTGCGCCTGTTTCGTGCTGAAGTTTCCTTCAGAAGGGACCTGGGGAATCGCCCAGCCAGCCGCCCGGTCAGCGTGGCCTCGTATGCTGCCACCAGAGCCACGCCCTCGGGCCAGTTCTCGTCGTCGTCGTCGCCGCTATCACTGACGATGAGGACCGAGACGTTGCGGCTGGGCTCGAGCAGCGGCAGGATCGGATCGTTGTGATCGGGCACGCCCCCGTCGACGAGGTAGAGGGTGTCGAGCCCAGAGACAGAGCTGGTGTTCGTGGCGGTTGTGGAGTTGAAGCCCTTGAACGGGTTGGCCAGGATGGAGTACCCATACTCGGTCTCCGGGGTGTACTCCTCAATGACCTCGATGAGGGCGCTGGGGAAGTCCTCTGTGACGTCGAACTGGAGGGAGGAGTCGCAGATGAACTCCTCGAGGATGTTGGAAGACGTCCCCATGACCCAGTCGATCCTGTCAAAGCCCACCGCGCACTCCGAGGCCCGGCCGTTGGTCAGGTTGCTCCCCAGATACTTGGTGCTCACAAAGGCGGACACATCGTCCGACCAGGACCCAAACTCGTACGGGTTGAACTCAAATATGGCCTCGTCCGAGGACGGGACGCACTCTCCTGTCAGGTAGTCGATCTTGGTGGCGGTCATGATGGGGAAGGGGACGTTGAAGGAGGTGAAGTTGGACAGGGAGGTGATGTTGGACATTGTGAAGCCCGGGGTGCCCTGGCCGCCGGCCATGACCTGGTAGGACAGCTCCCTACCCCATGCGTCGACCAGGGAGATGGGGAAGCCGGCCGAGGCCTTGGCTACGACGTCCACTGCGATCTGCTCATAGTCGGCCTCAGTCGCGGAGCTGCTCGAGTTCAGGATGCCCCCCGCCAGCTGGGCCTCCCACACGCTGGCCTCGAGATACGAGATGGTTGGCCAGTTCCCGGTGATGAGAGAGCTGAGGAGCCACGCGCCGCCAGACAGGGCCGCATGGTACGTGAGGGCCTGGTAGAGCCCTGCAGTGCTTGCATTGCTGTCTCTGCTGTCGAAGGCCTG
Organism: Immersiporthe knoxdaviesiana; assembly: GCA_021117315.1. NCBI lineage: Eukaryota > Fungi > Ascomycota > Sordariomycetes > Diaporthales > Cryphonectriaceae > Immersiporthe > Immersiporthe knoxdaviesiana. The sequence goes on from CP088214.1 coordinate 2,394,589, forward strand.
GACCACACCGGCGCCGACAAGAAAAGCCCGGAAGCCACCTCCTGAGGAAGACAGGGCGATGGTGGGCAGGCTTGTGGTGTCGACACCAGGCAGCGCAGTGGCCAGCCACGCCTCGAGGGCGGTGTCGGCGTTTGCATTGCGCGAGGCGATCCAGCTGGCCTCGGAGCTGGAGATGCCATTTGCTGACCTCACGAGGGTCTCGTCTGGGCATGTGGTGAGCGAGGGGGCGTACTCTGAAGAGGAGGCAGCCAGGGCCACAGAGGGCAACAGAGACAGTAGGGCGAGGGATAGCATGGCGTCGTCGTCGTCCAAGCCACAAAAAAAAAAAAAGCCACACTTGTGATGACGAAACGGTGTGTGGGTTGAATATAAGGGCCGGACCGCGGGGGAAGGGAAAATCAGAGGGAGGGGCCGCTGGCTGGAGATCATTCGGCCAGACCAGGACGCCGCCTGGTCAAGAGAATAACGACGGGGCTTGGCATTTTATATAAATCTCCAAGAGAGCCTCATGGGCGGCGGCGTGCCACAGGTTCCGTCAGAATTTAGATTTGAAGGATGGGGGATCTCGGTGGAATTCCGTCATCGCCACCCGAGACGCGAAAGTGTCATTTCACTCAATCCTACCATAGTTAACATAGTACACCAAAAAGAGAAATAAACCCCCAGACCCGTGGATCCTTGAGCGTACTTTTTCTTCTTCTTCTCTTCTTTTGCTTTTCTTCTTCTTCTTCTCCCCGCTCCTTCCGGCAGGGAAGCGACTCAGCCCCTATATTGACGAGCCCGCAGCTCGGCCCTTGCCCTGCTTGAGGCTATTGAGGGCTCCAGAAGCATATAGGCGACATTGCGCACGGCACTCCAACCCGGTACATCGGCCATAACACCTGCGATTGGTTAAAGCGCACGTGGCCGGTAGCAATACAGCTTGCTCCGGTGGGGCCTCCCGGGTGGGCGTATGCGCGTATCCCGCTGTTAGGACTATGCAGGCTGAAATGAAAAGGGGGTCATGCTGACTGGCTTGCGAAGGGCCAACATGCAAAAAGGTCGCGCGTCCCTTTGTGTGTCTCGCTCTGTTGCACAAGAGTTTTCCGTCATATCCTACTATTTTTAAAAGAACCCGTCTCATCCGGGTAGTTATCTCCTCGCGGCCCACCACGTGTTTACACATCCCTACTGCATACTCTTGTAGTCGTGTGTGTGTGTGCGTGTGTGTGCGTGTGTGTGCGTGTGTGTGCGTGTCCGTGTGTGTGGCGCAAGAAGATGCCAGGCTTCATGTCCAGCACGCCATTCGTTCAATCACTTCCTGTATGCACCGTTGCTCCGTTGGCCTTTTGTGCGGTGGACAAAAAAAAAAATTGCAGGACGAGGGAGGATAAGGTCGTCTGTGTATCATGTATAGAGAGATGCATAGTCGGTGACTCCACCGTTCCGACCTGGTCAGGGATTTGGGTAATATTATGGAAAGTATCGAAACGTCCCGAGGTTGGCAGCATTCAGCAAACCCACACGCACTACTACAGTATTCAAGTTTAGGTCCATGCAAGTCTGCTTAGGGAATACCATTTCGCCTGCTACCAAATTATCACTCGGCACCAGAATTATCTGAGCCCAGCCTTCCCCTCCCTCCCCTGAGGTGGGCAAGGCATTTCTCTCATCGACTACCATTTTGGATTGGCATTTGAACACGTGGGGCTGCAAAAATCCGCAATCCATACCACCGTGAGCAACACTGAGCGATATGCAGGAGCGGGGACGTCAATATCCGATCCACGCACTGACCAAACTTCCCCCGACCGTTCAGAACAGTTGCCGGCTCAGAGTATAATGTTTTCAGACCAGAAGCTTGATTTTTGAACAACAACCAGAAATCGCAACATCCTGTTTGGACTCTCCCAACAGCCCTCGGATCTCTTACTGTTTAACGTCCACATATTCGTAGACCCGCGTATACATATTATTAATCGTATGCTCTAACCTGGGTCGACTTTAATTACTGGTACACCACAAAGAGCCTCGTTAGCGCGCACTCGCTACTTATATCACAGCCTGGGCGGCGGCGTGGTTCGCCACGTGCGCTGAACCACTGCAGACGGATGTTGCCGCCCACGAACGAACCAGGGAGGCATCCTACAAGTATCGTGTGACCGACATAGCGTTTTTCCTATTTCTTTAGCGCAGGTAACCTACTAAAATAGTATGGACTGCGAAGGCAAAACGGACAAACTCGGTGCACCACACACGTATTCGAATGCTGCTCCCATTTCGGGCCTGAGCACCTGATCCTTCCATGATCTGCGCCGTATGAGTCGAGGGTAGGATCGTTGTCCCCAGGTACTATCGATCTTGCTCGTTGACGTGCCGATTAGGCGTGAAGTGGTCATTGGTCGAGCTGGAGCTGGTTTATTGGTAGACTACCTGAGCCTCGGCTGCTGACTTGGCTTAATTATAGCTGGAGGAGGGACCTGATGGGCTTAGTGTGCGGGTCTCAGTCTCAGTGGTAGTAGTAGCAGTAGTATTAGAACGATCTATCGTATTCGGTGTGGCCGTCAAGGTCGCAGTATCAACACTAGTGGTGGTCGTCTGTGGTGCGGTCCCATGCGGCCCAAAGCACAGGCGTTCGGAGCTCAGCAAGAGCCGACGGCGTCTCAGTTTCCTCCCCTTGTTCGAACATAATGGACAGACCGTGGCATTTTCTTGTGAGTCGCATCATCGGTGGCGGGGGCCCGTCCAAACGGTGATAGTTGCATAAGTCCGCGCTTTCAATACATCACGAAGATCATGCTGGTTACCGCGGTACTGGTCACCGTTGCCGTTGCTGCTCGCTTGGAAGTGTTGCGAGGTATTAGTGCTGCTGGCAAATGGAGACGCGCTCGTCGGACTCGTTTGTAATAGTAGAGGTTCCGGATGAGGGCTACTAGCTGGCAAACAAGTCATTGTTATCCTAGATCATCTCAACTCCTAGGTCGGTGGAGGAACCGTAATATCTGACCTCGCGGTGTAGAAATGGACGAAAGCAGAATACTGGCTCCGGATGTCGAGACACTCTGGTCAGAGGCTTGGTAAAGAGGCAAGGTCGGGCAAGACAAGGTGGAGAATGCCGACCACCTTTGGCTGGGATTTGAGATGGTGTTTTCCGGCGTGCCGATGAATGACGGAATACTAGATTTCCTATGGAGGTTGTGGTGCTGGCTGACAGGGAACCACTCAGAGAGCTTAGAGTCGAGAAGGATATGTGGAGATTGAGTCTGTGAAGCCTTGCGAGGAAATCCTTTTGATGGTGCTCGGTCGTGGAGTACCTAGGTAGGTGCTGGTAACTGTCCGCACAGTCGATTGAAAAGATATAGCAACTAGAAAGCTGAGCGACGAGATCACTACGGTACTCGAAGTATGCATAATCCTAGGAGCCAGTGAGAAAGGGAAGCTTGTGAACAGCGACGTACCCGCAAACCTTGGAGCTCGATGTTGCAGATGAGATTTGAATACTAGACGACGAAGATGCGGACTTCGAGCTTTGTTCTCGGTCGCAGATGGTTATCAACGGATTTAATGGGCTTGAGTACGTGACTCCATGCTCAATATAAGCTGCTTTTTGTTGACATAGATGCGTTGTCGCTATTGACGTGGAGCTGGATCTGGATTTAGTTGAGAAGTCTGTAGACACGTGAAGCGGTGTATTCGATAGCACGCTTCAGCTTTCTGGGGAAGGGGACGACGGCCAAGAGGTTGTAGACGAAGAATCGACCGCGACTGTGGGATTTCAGTCACGTTCCTGATGAAGACTGGCCGGATTGGCATCCTGTGAATCACATTTTACAAAGGTGATATGAGAGGCCTTGGGGGTGATGGTGTCGTTGATATAAAGCAGTTTTGAGGTGGAGCATAACACCTGCTTTTGCCATCCCAAAGTTCCAAAGAATTATGGAGGTCGATGTATGATCAACCCGAAAACTCTATTCTCTTCTGTAATGCCGATGCGTCAGGGTCGAGGGACTCTCCACAACCGCAAAAACGCAGTTTCACAACTGGAGTATCGCCCACGAGACCGACCATCACATCTCAAAGATCACTACTTACCTTTGACATATCTTCTCAACAACTTGGGCGGAGCCATAACTCGATCCCTAGACGTAATTAACTTGGATCCATATGCCAACAAGGTGATCCGGCCTGAGTATCCCGCTCCCACCACGACGTTCATGGCGAGAGTGGATATGTCAAGGGAGTCACCTCCACAATGTTATGATCCAGTGAAATTGTTGTTTGTTGATTGATGCCCGTGCAAGGTTGTGTCTACCACCGAAGGCGGTCAATAGTGCGCCAGCCGTCATGTTCCATGATCCGTTCCTGAAACACGTGAGCTATTAGAAGCGTCCTGGAATGATCCCTCATCAAGGCTAAGGGAATTTTAGACAGGTGTAACTGAGGGCAGATCAAGGCTAGCTAAAGCCTCCCTAGAGACTGGTGCCACGATCACCGTGTTGACTTGAGCCCATGAATTCCTAGGCTGCAAGTAAAAGAAAAAGTCAGCATATCCGCCCCATGGACGACGTGGAAGAGTGTCAATCTAGCATCATTCGAAGCTGACAAGAGAGGCTTGTGATAAACGATCCTTAGGTTGTCAAGGTAATTATTATTTTTCACTCGGGCCTTTTTAGGAGAATGTTAGGCAAGACGCAAGAGGAACCGAGCAAGGCATGCAGAAGTGAGAAGCCAGAAAGCCTTACAAAAAAAAAAAAAAAAGAAAAAAAAAAAAGAGGAAGAACAAGATGCTCAGGTGCTGCCGCGACCATAATGTTGATAAGCAGGTACAGCTGTTTTATTCGAAATCTACCATGACTTGTCTCTCCTTTGAAGTAACGACTGAGATGTCCTCTGAGATCCCCCATCTGACAGTCAGCGGCGTTCATGGCTAACAGTTCCGTAGCACGAGGACTGAAGAAAAGTCACCCAGAAACCAGCACCAAGCCAGCTGGGACTGCCTGTAGGCTAGGAGGATAGTATGTCCTAGAGATTGTCTACTAGGACAACGATGCAGCCTAGAAATTGTTCCCTGTGTGACGGTGAGGCCTAGAGAATGTCCACTAGGGAAACGGTGAAGCTTAGCAGAAGGATGCAGGAGGACGGTATGTCCTAGAAGATGTCTCCTAGGAAAACGATGCAGACTAGTAATGAGGACTGGGAGAAAGATGAGGCCTAGGGCAATGATACGTACTAGGAAACACAGACTCGGAGAGGGAGATGCGGGCTTGGGAGACCGGTGCCCTAGAGAGATGATGCACCTCCTGGATCATCCTAGGATATATGCACTAGGAAGGTGGTGTAGCTTACAGGGCTTTGACTGGATGAAAGATACAGACAGGAACAAAGACATTGAGGATGACACAGGTTAGGGAGTGTGGACTAGCGGGATAATGCACACTGGGAGATGTATTGTAGGAGATGTTAACTAGAAAATTGACACTGTCTAGTCTATGAAGACTAGGAGGGGTAGTTTATCTTAGGATATATGAGGTTGGAGAGTGATAGAGACTGTTTATGTTGTAAATTAGGAAATGTGAATAGAAGAATCCAGTTTCTATAGATACTGACTAGGGGAACAGTAAAGCCTAGATCATATAACTAGGGAGAAGGATATATCCTAGAGCATGTTGACTAGGACAGCTGGAGGCTAGGAAGAAGGACAAGCTCGTGAATATTAAGGCACTCGGTCAACATTGCTTACCAACAGTCCTTATATAGGCTACCTCTCCTCTCTTCTTTCTGGATACAAATCAGAACAGAAGCATCTATTGAGACACACCTATAGTAACACCTGAGCATGTGGGCATCATTCTAGGTGCACACTAAGCACTATCTTAAGATGTGCACCACTCAAATCAACCAAACTGCACAACTAGGGCTTCCAACAATGAAATCACATCCATTATCTTGTCTCACCTGGCAGCACTAGGGCTGAACTACAGCCATCAAGTAAGAGAGGGCATACACTCATGATAAGGGGCAGAGGGTCTGAAATGAGTTCAGAACAGTGCTGACATTTGGAAGTAATTAGGAGACAGACACAAAGCTACGGGCAAGAAGGTCCACTTTTCCTTGACTCAGATAAAGACAGGACTCAAGCATTAGGGAAAGAAGAAGGGAGAAATCACCAGAACATACACTGGGATACTAGGTCACTGAGATATTGGGATAGCCTCTGTCTCTGTGTCTCTGTGTCTCTGTGGCTGTGGGCGTGTGGGCGGAGGAGGAGAGGAGGGAGAGGAGGAGAGGAGGAGAAAAGAGAGAAAACAAGCAAAGAGAGAAAGGAAGAAGGGGAGGAGGAAGATATATAGGAGAGGACCAGAGGAGGAGGACAACAAGAGTGCAGGAGCAAAGGAGACACTCTGGACACAGACTGAAGGTGCGAAAGACACACAGTAAGCCATACCGACCCAAGACACAGGTGGGAAGGGCAGACAAGTGAGGGAACTGGTACACAGTGTGCAGGTAGGAGTTCAGGCCAGAGGAAGGGGTGCAGGTGCAAAGAAGAGGAAGGCAGGGACAGAAACACAAACCGAAGGAGCGAATTGCAGACAGGGGAAGCTGGGTAGAGGCAGAGACACAAATTGGGGGAGTGACATGGAGGCAGAGGGTGGCAGAGGCACAGGAAGTGACAGGAAGGGACCAGGGAAGGAAGACAGACAGAAATACATAGTTCAGGAACCATGGAGGGAGGAGATCAGTCTCAACTGTGACAAAAGCATCTAATGCTCCTGGTAGAAGTTGTAGAGACACTGCTCCACTGACTTCTTCAGCATGACCAGTGGGCACTAAAGGAGGTTGGGTGCTGGGTGGTTCTAGAGAGATGCAAGTCTCTACCCAGGTTGTAGCTCTACCACATCAGTCTGTGGTGAAATAGAGACCAAACCTTGACAAGATGCAAGTGGTGTGTTGTCCATGTCTCCAATTGTACAGCTTGTTGTACAGATTGTTCGTGGTGGAGGCCATCACTGACCTTGGACTCTGTTTCTGCAGGTCAGGACCCAGGCCTGATTGTCAGAGCACACTCAGGTGCTGTAATTTGAGTGCAGGCGCTAAAGTTGCAATGCTGGGGAGGCTTTGGGGCCCACCTAGGTGCTGCAAGCCCCCCACCCAAGAATAGCTGCACTGTTGCGGGGCACTGGCGCAGAGTCCCTGGTTCATCTTAGCGCATGTGTACAGGCTCCCTTGTCCCTGGGAAGTGCCTGGGAGCAGCAGGTTCTCCAACAAAGGCCAGTAATTTGCCAGTTGGCTCCCCTCGGCCCAATGGATTGACGGGCGTGCGTACGTGCAAAGCCCACGACGGGGCACGGTGACACGGTAATGGGAAAAGAAATACCTTACTGTCCTCTGATTGATACGGAGCAGTCTGTACCATGATATCACCCACCTGTCGTTCTTGATGGTGGAGTGACGGTGCCGTCTCATGCTTGGCCACCCATTCTCGCCATGGGGACTAGGCGGGAATCCGTGTCCTGGGAAGCCTTCGCTTAAAAAAAGACGACATGACACTCTAGAAGGTAAGTCAGGACTTGAAAATGTCCAACGGCCAACCAAGGGCCTAGCAAAGCACATGCTGATGACTGGCGTACTGTAGATGCGCGAGACGGCCGGTCCTATCACCACCTCCCTCCCACTCTGGATGCCAACTGTCGGCGCAGTGGAATTCGGGCTACACAATGCAATGCACACGAGTTCTCTCCTCGCCCGCCTCGCCTCGGAGAAGCAGAATGCCATTTGGGGGGGGGGGGCGGACTAGAGCTGCGCATCAGCATAACACTCGGCAGCTGCTTTCGTGCGCTGTTCAGCCAACTCTGCATTACTGCGCATGTCTGTTCTCTTCTCTTTCGGCCAAAAGAAGATCAGTGTGGCGGTGGCGTCGTCGGCTCCCGCAGCCATGGCGTTGAGAGGGCTTGATGTCGGTGAATATACTGGTTGCCCCGGGATCAAACACTGGCCGTTGCGCTGACACACTCTGTGGGGTCTCCTACCCGCTCCAGGTTTCTCGTGCTACCTCCATCGGACCGATATCCATTGCCTTGTTCCTACATCAACCTCGAGTTGTTCTCGACACACCCCCGAAGCGGAAAAAGAAAATGAAGCCACCTGCAGCCCCGCGGGCACCCAAGAGCTCCGACCCCTTCTTCCTCGTCCTGTCTCTTTCTCTCTTTCTCTCGCTCTCTGGGGCGGGCGCGCGGACGGCCATGGCATAGCCACGATGGGTCAGGGGTGGCAACCTGCGCTCAGATAGGGAGAAGGAAGAGAAAGAGGGAGATAGAGAGAGAGGGTATGTTTGTGGTGAATCGTCTTTCGAGTACAAGATACGGTGGTGCAACGTATGACATCTTGGATTGAACCAAGACCGAAGCCTCGAAAGAAGGACACAGAGGACTGCAACCTCGTGCTGGGAGATTGTGACCATGCTCAAGCACTGCAGCGCCTGCTTGCTGCGCCGGACTGGCTGCTGGAGCCTGTTGCTGCGAGGAATACAGATTAGACGGTATTCTCCTGGATGCCTCGGACAGCGGCTGACCGAGAGGCAGTTGGCAATCCCTCTGTGTATGTGGCTTGTTGGTAATCAAGAAGAGATCCCCATGTTGCCTCTAGACCTCCACCTACCTTGTCCTGATGGCGACGCCAGGTCCTTTATTGAAATCCTTCTCTTTTTGCTGCAAGGCGGGTGTCTTCATCGGAGCCTCCATCACTTCTGCTACATGAAAAAACCAGCAGCTGGCACAGTCTTTACCAGACCCCAATTCCCTGTGAACAATTAAGACCATGTCCACAAGGTGCACTGGACAAGAAGCCTGCGCTCACAGCACACCACGACACTGGACATGGCTTTGTTGACACACACCCACAGCTTTTACAACAAGAGATACTACCATAGGTACTTAGTAGCTACAAGAGCTTGTCGATAACAAGGAAAGACTGTGGATATTAGACAAATCCATGGGTGAGGATGGTGCAAGTGGTCCACAGTAATAAGGTGATGGCTCCTGGGCAATAATGACGTCAGAAGACCCTGATGAACAATCCTCAGGGATTAATCATATTATTTGCCATCTGCTGTCGGCAATTCTATTTCAATCCAATTCACTACCCTTTTTATTATTGTCCCTAATCTCTTCTTTCTTATAATAAATCAGTCCCATGTCGATTCTAGTCTCCACTGAATTAGCATATATCTATATAGTAAATGTAACTTCAGTTTGGTAACAAAATGTTTGGCATGCAGTCCTGTACAGCAGTCCACTATTCTGTTTAGGGAAAGGCGGCAGGGCCCCAGCCTTGGAGCATGTGATCACCATTGTCTGCTTCCTCCCGACTTGACCTGACCAGACTGCTCAATCCCCAGTTGGAACAATTGCTTTGTTCAGCTTAACACCCTGTGCAGAAAACAACCAGACACACACACACACACACACACACACACACACACACGCACACGTCGACCATACAGATGGAGCCTCGGCTGAACGCGCCTGATTCCGGCGCAGCTGGGATGTTGAATAACGAGGGACCATGAAGCTTGATTCCTTCTAGCTGAACTACCTATTCGACCAGAAAGGCCGTTGTTTATCTATATAGAGCCTCGAGAAATATCCTCAAGAAATAGGGAAGTGTTCAGTGCCGGAAGATCAGGAAGATCTCCGTGCCGGAAGATCAGGGTCCTCTTCGAGGTCCTCACCGTTTCAGGGCCCAGTCAATAGGCCTTACCAAACAACATAGGACCAGCCCAACCTCAAGCCCCCTCACAAGCAATGCTGGCGATACCAGTGCCCGTGGCCAGAAGCGGATATTGCAGGCCGAGACGCCCACTGGGGACAACCATGACAACTGTGATACAGTCGAAGACGTGTCTGATGGAGACTCAGATGAACTTCAGCCAGACAAGAAGAAGAAACCCATGACGAGGGCCGCGAAGCCTGCTGGAGCTGATGATGACGAGAAGCGCCTGCGACGGTCTGTTACTAATAACCTAGCCCCTAACTCATTTATCTATGTAGACTTACTTCCGAGAGATGGTCTTTAGAAGGAAAAGTTGCATTGACATTCTTTGTTTGTATATCACAGATTCCGCCCAGGCCCCCTGGAGCCTTTGCTGCCGTTCTCGAACGTGCCACCACGCAGCAGTTCTTCGTCCTCTCTCACACACCAAGAGCGGCACTGAGGACTGCCCAGAGCTGGACCTTCAAGTATCCGGCAGCTCGGGCAACATCTACAATGTTCGCATTGCCCGCCAGCCCACCTGCGACTGCCCCTACGCAAGAGGCGGCAACCAGTGCAAACACGTCGTCTTCGTCCTCAAGAGGGTTCTCTGCGCCAAGCCCCAGTACGTCTACCAGCTGGCCCTCCTCAGCACCGAGCTCAAGGAGATCATGGACAACGCCCCGAGCGCAACCAAGGTGGAAGAGGACAAGAACCGCAAGCCGGTCGAGGGGGACTGCCCCATCTGTTTCGAGGAGATGCTGCCAGGTCCCGGCAAGGAGCCACTGGTCTGGTGCAGGGCTGGCTGCGGCCAGAATATCCATCAACAGTGCTTCGACATGTGGGCTGCTACAAAGAGCCAGCCAGGCCGTGGCGCCGCCGCCGCCGCCCAGATCCCCTGTCCATGCTGCCGCAGCTCCTGGGAGCAGGACGACAAGTTCTCACATGCTGTAGACCTCAGCCAGGGGAGGCTCACCAGCGAGGGCTACTACAACGTCGCTGACCAGGTCGGCGTCAGCACCCAGCGGGACTCCAGCACTTATTACAGCCCCAGGCAGGGTGGTAATCATCGCGCTCGTCGCCCCGGCCGCAGGATCTTCTACTGACTGGTTCCCTTGGGAGGCCATGGTCTGCAGACCGCTCAAATTGACCATTCATGCATTTCCAGTCATTGGGTGTGATGATTCCTTCTGGTTGTCGCATACAAAAAATCGGTAAGTGAGCAAGCATGATCCTTTATACATGCACATGCACCACGCATATACAAGGAAGGAATAAGGCCGCTGATATGCTCCCTTGGAGATCGGAGGAAGGTTGGGGTGCATGCCGACTACCAAACGCGCCATACCATAGGAGACTCCCTGCTATTGGACCCCCGGGACTGCTATAAGTAAATACAGTGGACAAAAGTGCTCCGCCACGGCTGTGGACCCTGCATCATCCCCGAGGTGGACTGCGAGACGGCAATAAAGCGCCGGGTGAGCCCCCTCTTCCCCCGGGGAGCAAAAAAAAAAAAAGAATTCTTGCTTACTTACTGTCATGCTTCTAAAAGGCAGGCTGGCAACGCGTGCGCAAACATACGTATGTAGCATACTAGCGTGCGTGCGCGCGAGAAGGCGGCCAGGCCCCCCTCTTTCTGCGGCGTCTGGCGCGCTGCCAGGTTTTCCTGACAACCTGCCCAACTGGGAACTTGTGTCGAGGATGACGCACCCCCTTGCTGCCGTTTCGGCCCCTGCTCGCCCTGTCATTGGCTGCCCGGGTCTGGACACTCGACCTAGACACGGGCATGCGGTGGGATCTGCCTCCGTGGTGTGGGTAACCCGCATTAGCACCATGGCTATGCACAATGACCGTCGCCGACAACTTCTCAGCCAAGATTCCCGCCGGCCAGCCGAACAGCGCCAGACAGAGGGAGGGCAGCCCAATATCTCAAAAAATCCCCGATGATACTGTAGCACGGCAAATTCAAGCCGCTTGAGGCAGACGTAATGGTAGCCCTTGCCTCCCCCTAAACCTGCTTTCATCCTCTCCCTAGAAAACCCCCTTTCTTGGACCCCCCAAGTCAAAAAGTAGGTCGGGGTCTTGGAGCAATAGGGGATGGTTTTGCAGATTATTTCCCCTTGTTGTAAGCTGTCTCACTCATCGTCACCCTCGAAAGTCTTATTTGCACCCATGCCAGTGACGCCAGAACAGCAAACCCGGGAATCCACCCTGCCACCAAAAGACCTCGCCACGCTCCAACACTTCTTCTCCAGAACCATTCCTACCGTGCCAAAAAGAACCTTCTTACCGCTGATCAAGGCTGCGACTGACTGAGCTGGACTCATACAACTTGACTTGTTCATTTGTTTTCTTTTATCTTGCTCTGCCCTTCTTTGTTTTTCCAAAGCACAGCAGCCCCAGAGTCAGCCACCAACAAACCTGCCCATCGCTTTCCTCCGCGTGCGCGTCAGACACACATACGCGCAGCCTCAATCAAATTCTTGAATAACAAAGTACTCGTCCTCTGAGCTCGATCTCAACTCACACCTGAGCCCCCACCTGGGCCCCCAGAATCAACGGCTGTCCTGTGGTTCAGGCTTCCAAAAATTGACCATGAAATTCACCGCCGCCATACCGCTCGTCGCCTCCATTGTGAGCTTCGTGCTTACCATCTTGGCCCTGCTCGCCGGCAGCCAGAAGGGCTTCATGGAGGACTACCACGTCGTCATGGTCAACACGTCCACCCTCGGCCAAAACTTCCTCTCGAATCTCGCAGACGGTAGCAGCAGCAGCAGCACCACGACCACGACGACTTCAGCAACTGCCACCTCAACCGACAAGGGCGTGCTGGGCGGCCTGGGAGGTCTCATTACCTCCATCGAGGCCTCGGCGACCGGTGTTATTGGCTCTGTGGAGAGCCAGGCGGCCAGTATCCTCAACGACGTTGGCAACGACGTCGCCGACAAGCTGTCCAAGGAGCTGGGCATCAAGCAGTTCTACTCGTTCCACGTCCTCGACCTCTGCCAGGGCGACTTTGCTCCGAACGCCACTGCGCAGGGCGCATGGTTGAATATTTCATCGTGTACCAAGTAAGACCACCTCCTCAATGCTCTCTTTTGTATAGTCTGTTCCCTCCAGCAAATGCTAATACGATATCCCCACAGGCCAATGGACTTTTGTAAGCCAGACTCGAGCGGGGCTGATGTCGCCCGTTACCATCAAGTAGCTTTCAGAGACAAGCATGCTAACCACTTGACCAGCCGCCATGGACATGTCTGACCTCCTCAACCAGCAACTGAGTGTCGGCCCCTTCAACGTGTCGCTGTCGGATCTCGGGTTCACCGAGAAGCTGGAGAAGAAGCTGAGCAAGCTGCCGACCGTCTTCGAGGCCCTGGCCGCGATATACATCATCAGCACCATCTTTACCGGCCTCTCCATACTCGGCGCTGCGGCAGGCCTCTTCCTGATCCCCCAGAAGGGCCGCAGGGTCCTCGTCGCCAACCTCAGTCTCGCGCTGACCGGAGCTCTGTTCCTCTTTATCGGCAGCCTCTTGTACACCGTCGGCACCAGCGAGGTGGTCAAGAAGATCCACCAACAAAACGCCGACGACATCGGGCTTAAGGTCAGCGTCGGCACCAAGTTCGAGGGCCTCACCTGGGCTGCATTCGCCCTCATGGCCATCGCGACGGGCTACTGGACCTGGGAGCTCATCGCCGCGATCCGGGCCAGGAGAAGGGACCAGCGCGCACGCGGCAGGGTCGAGAAACACTCCATAGACTCCAGCCGGGACCGCGGGATGACGAGGAACTACTAGACGGAAGACTCCTCCTGACTTGAGCCATTCACCTTGTCTTGAGGATCTGTCTTGTGGTTTGAGGAATTGTGTGGGTTGATCATATGGGACGGGAGGCCTGGTTGCCTCCGTACCAGCCGCTCTTTCATGAGACTAGAGAAGGGATGGCAGATACTTTGTGCGGCTTCTAGGAGAGGGATATCGCCAGCCAGTTGAACGTGTCCTGAACTGATTGTGCAGCAATGTGTACACTATAGATGATTGAGCTCCAACGAATTTGAATTCTCTTTTTATGTTCATCATAAAACGGTCAAGATTGACGTGTCTTGTGACCCAAGGTATGTAATTGTAATTCACGACTTTACCATTTTGCGAAGGAGGACTATCAGTCTCGGGACCACTGCCAAGGGAGTGTAGAATACACAAATACTTGTGCTTTGCAAGGCGCTCTTTTTTTTTTTTTTTTTTTCTTAATTTCGCACACAGACTCTCGGTCAACCTGAAAAGCGAGAACGAGGGTGAAGCCTCAATCACACTCTCGCATTGGCGATCCTCGCCTTCATATGCTCAACCACCGCCTCTTCCTCGAAGATACCTGTCACGCTTGGTGATGCGGCAACTGCTTCAGACCACTTGTGGAAATTGGGTGCTTGTTCGGCGATGGCCGGGGCGAGGTTGGCCGATAGAAGCCCGTGTTTGGCAAACACCTTGAGACGGAGCACAAATGATCCCGTCAGGCACTGAACCTAACACGATTAGCATCAGAGAAACTGGGAACGGGGACCCGTTGGACATGAATCAAGAAGGGATCACTCGCCTCGGCAAGAGTAAGCTTGTCGCTGCCTCCAAAGAACGGGCCGGCGTCATGAAGCAGCGGTTCGACTTCCTTGACCACGACCTTGACAAACTCGTCGGAGCGTTCAGCGGCCTCATCGTCGGTCTTGGCACTCCACGCCTTCATGTACACGCCAATGCACTTGGAGAACCATGCGTCGACGAAGAAGGCAATACGAGCCCGAGTAAGTGGGCCTTTGGGGTCTGAAGAAGCCGGGACGAGGTGGCTTGGGTAAGTGTCGGCTAGGAACTGGGTCACAATAGCCGACTCGGTGATGATCTCGCCGTTGTAGGAGAGAGTTGGAACGAGTCCGCGCGGGTTGATCTTGAGGTATTCCTGGCTTCGAGGGACGCTAAGGTCGATAATTTCCTAGATTCCCGAGGTCAGCATTAATAGTAGTAGTCTTGATCATGTATGGACACTCAAAACAACCAACCCCCCATCCCAATTTGCTCTCTTTCTCTCTTTTCCGAATGTGGTAATACTGCATAGCAACCTTTACTCTGTTGTGAGGTCTTTGCTAACATCGCTTCGCATCTTTGGCTCCCAAGTATTGCTCTTCTCGCCTACCCACACACCCCTTTCCTGTATACTTGTAGAAGAGTGGACGACTAGTCAACTTACCTCTTCAAAAGGGACTCCCAGTTCTGCCAGCGTGATGTGTGCTCTTCGAGACGTCTGATGTTAGCCTATCTGTTGTCTTAGATGTCTTACCAGTGATAGTGAGTTCTTCCGGGCCGTGCAGTCTCTCTTTTGGGATCCCGAGGGTTCCGGCTACAAGATTATCGTACCTATGGGCCCCTGCAACAATTTTCAGCATTTTTGCTATTCTTCTAAGGTCATGGCATAAGTAAATGAGACGTCGTACTCACATGGACACCTATGGTTGGTATAAAGCTTGATGGCTGCACCTTTGGAACCCATCTTGGGATTACTCACTGCATATAGTGATGGAAGAATGTATTGAGTATACTGAAGTTATTGAGTGAACCAGACATGCAAGCGTGACTGATATGAAGCTTATTTCGATCCCCAAGTCGATGCAATGGTGGAGGGTTGTCGCACTATTAATACCCGTTCCCAGTCCCGCATGAATGGTTTTGATTTCAAAGCCGGATTGCATCATATGCCATTTGCCGACTGCGGCCCGATGTATGTGTATCATCAATCCCTGCACTTTTGGTCGATGAACCTAATTTGAGGAATATTGACCTAATGGCTCTGTGATTTTACACGTCCGTGGTCAAAATGAAGCAGTGATATTGTTGCCTTCTGAAAGATCGGAGCTTTGCGATCGGATGCGGCTTTGTGGTCGAAGCCAGGCTCAACAGGAGCAAGCCCGGCCCGGGCGTGCGGCCGGATTTTACATACTCCCTTCGGCTTGGGTAGAAGCCCTCTACAAACGAGCACTTAAGTATAGTTACCTCCCATGAAGATAGAGAGTGCTTATGTCAGACAATCTTTCATTCTCGGCTTTCTTTTCTCGTCATCTGACCTCGTCAAGTCTAATATTTAGCGCCTAGCTGCTTTTCTTTCTCTATCTGATCCTGGTCGACAATGATCACCGCTTTTCCTTGAACCTTGCCGCTCTGAACCATGTCCAGCAAGCTCTCAATCTTGTCCAGCCCGTCGAAGACATTTGTCTTCACACGGACCTCGTTCTCTGCGATGAAACGGACCATGTCTCGGCTCTCCTGTGGTGATGAGACTACGCTGCCGTGAACGCTGCATGGGGAGATCCTTGTCAGCTATCGATCGAATGGGATAAGGGATGAGCCATGCAAACCACCACGACAGAATCATACGGAGACCTACCGAATGTCGCGGAACACAAA
This sequence comes from Immersiporthe knoxdaviesiana, assembly GCA_021117315.1. Taxonomy (NCBI): domain Eukaryota; kingdom Fungi; phylum Ascomycota; class Sordariomycetes; order Diaporthales; family Cryphonectriaceae; genus Immersiporthe; species Immersiporthe knoxdaviesiana. The sequence goes on from CP088214.1 coordinate 2,410,760, forward strand.
TTCCTGGAATGGGATGACAATGTCGTCTGGCTGGGCGATTTGGACCATGATGCCGTGCATCTTGGTCACTGCACACCCGAGGGCCGCAGCTGATGGAGCGTCGGAGAGCGTCACAGTGGCATCCGCCCCGGAGCCACCAATAGCCTCGTGAATCTGTTTGACGACGGCGTCCTGGCCCATCCTCGCATCCACGACTAGATCAGCACCCATGGCCCTAGAGATCTCCAGCCCGTCGTCCCGCGCATCGATCCCAACAACCTTCAAGCCCTTCTTCTTGGCAAATTGGATGGCCAAGTGTCCTAGACCACCCCCAGAGCCGACAATCGCAAGCCATTGACCGGGTGCGAGATCCGCCTGCTGAATGCCTCTCCACGATGTTCGGCCTGCACACGCCAGCGGTGCGGCGCTGAGAAAGCTGAGCTCGTCGGGCAGTCTTGTGGTTGAGCGTGCATCGCAGACGGCATACTCGGAAAAGAACCCGTTCTTGTGTACTCCGCAGTGGCCTTCAACGTTGATACAGTACTGCCGCCAGGACTCAGTCGGGCCGGTGCAGTCAAGACACTTGCCACAGGGGTGAAAAGGGAGTCCACACATGACGCGCGAGCCCTCCCAGTCCCTGGCCGATCCCCCACCGGCCACGACCGTGCCAGCTCCTTCGTGAGAAGCAATGGCTGGGAGGGAGGTGCTGAAGATTCCCTGCTGGATCATGCTGTCTGTGTGACAGTAAGAGGCCACAGCCACCTTCACAAGCAGATCATATGGACCGAGTGTGCTGGGATCTGGCACGTCGACGGTATTGATTTGGTAGGGTTTCTTGAACTCAACGACCTGAAGAATACGAAGAGAATCTCTCAATGTTGTTAGCCTTGCGGTTGGGCAATCTACCGAGTGAACAGCAATGTTCCCAAAGGTGTACACTTGCCTGGATGGCCTTCATCTGCTTTGGTATTTTATTTTCTGCAGCCATTCTATGTCTGAAGTTCGTTTATATCCAGAGAAAGATTTGCAGAAGTGAAGTAATGCCAGAGAGTTACTGATCGCACTTGGGACGAATTCTGCCCAAAATAACTGCCGTGCTGTGAAATGAGTTCCAAAGATTTATAACTCCTCCTAGAAAAGCAAACATGGATGACGTCGTCGGTTGCAATCGCCGACAGCGACGGAGATATTCCAGTATCGGTGTCTTCGGATTTAAACCAGGGCTGCCGCGGTTTTGCATGGTTCACAGCACATCGGTCGAGGAACATTCAACACGACGCTGTTGGGGCAACGTGGATTTCTTCCTTGCACTTGATATGATTCTCGATAATTTATCTATATCCCCACTCATCTGTTCTGTGACGTACGAGACGATGCCGAGGTGTGATTTCCCAGAACCCAGCTGACCTCCGTAGCAACGACATCAGGCCGTTCGCGAATGATATTGTGCCCACAATCGTCCACCCGCACGTACTGGGCGTTTGAGCTGAGGCCGAGCTGGGCTCTCTTCAGCCGCTCGTCCTCTGCGGCCCACATGTCCCTGAGCCTCATCTCCTCGACGGATTCACCAGTTCCACGAGGTCTCCCGAGCAGCGAGTTGGCCTGAATGACACTCAGTGGCTTGGTGCCGAGGATCTGCTTCTTGTACTGCTCCTCCTCGTGCTTGATCGGCGTCTCCTGGCCGGTCTCGGCAAGGACCATACCAGCGACCTGCGTGGGATGCCACTGGAGAAATTGTCGTGCTATGGCGCCGCCGTAGGAATGTGCCACGAAGACGTACGGCGGTCTCAGCCGCAAGGCCTTCAGGAGCACGACAAGATCAGACACTGCTTCCTCAGGTGTCTGGGAACGCGAGACTGCCATCGTGTTCTGCCCAACCCCTCGCCTCTCATAAAACAGGACTGATGCGTGTTTGCTGATCTCCCGTGTCAAGGGGGAGCCAAGTCTCGGCGTGCGTGCCCTGCCCGGAACCGTGGCAGCAAATCACACACTGGCTCGCAGAATCGCTGGCTGCATCTTTGCTTGGAGTAATATTCCCGAATCCGCTTTTGGCCTCCTTGTGAAGGAAAATGTAGCTGAGCTGCGTATCTGGATCCACGCGCATGGCGGGATGCATTGTATCTAGGAAGCGATATGGGCTGGCCTGTCGATGAGGTGATAGAATTTATCCGTTCAGTGTCTTTTATTTAGGTCGAAGATACGTGGTGACGGGTTTTGAAGAGGAGCTGTGTCTTTGGCGGTGTAAAGCAGGCAGCAGCATGCGCCCAGTTCTGTACAGCGCTATGATAAGTGCTGCGCCACACTGGCAAGGGACCCGAAAGGCGCGGAGGAAGCCTGGCCCGGCTGTCACATATAAGGATGCGATGGAGCAATTGTGTACAGAAACAGGCAACAAACTGTGGCCCAATAGTATAATATTCAACAACAATTACCACCATTTATTTCTTTGATTGCCATTCACATTTATAGCTTAATGGCATGCCGTCTCCTTGTGTCTCAAGTCTACCAAGCGACCGGCTCTGGCAAGATGCTGGGGCTGCTATCATCGCTCCTGATGGTATCAAGGATGAGATGCTCAAAGGTAGACGAGTACTCGACCCGAGGCGTCAGTTTCTCGATGCCCCATAGCTCTGACAGGAAGTTCAGGATGCTCGTGTGGGTGTATTCGCCGCCAAAGTTCTGGCCCTTGTTCTCGACCAGCCCCTTGCCGACCCAGGGCGAGATGAGCACCGTCGGTACCCGCACGCCGAGCCGGTCAAAGGCGAACGTGATGTTTTGTCCATCCTGTGCCGTCTCTGTGTAAGTGTATTCATCACCGGCTGGCACATTAACAGGAGGAGGCCTGTAAAGTAGATTTTAGCTTGAAGGCCAATGAGCATGGAGGGGCGTTATTGTTGAGCGTACACATGATCACCGAAACCGCCGTGCTCATCAAACGTCAGGATGAATAGGGTCGTGTTCCACTGAGGTGAGTTTCGGATGGCCTCGTAGATGCCCTTGATAAATATCTCTCCAAGCACGATGGGCGAGGGAGGGTGGAAGCTCTGTGAAGTAGGGGTTTAGCTTCAGAGGGAGCTCAAGGTAAAGAGTTGAGTGAATACTTACCTGGTAGGAGCAGCATTCTGGGTTGATGTAGGTAAATTGCGGGAGGGTGCCGGCTGCGGCATCGGTGTAGAAATGCTCAATAGCCTTGATGTTGGTCACATTGGCTCCAGATTCAGCAGTCCACTGCAAAGAATACCGTGTGTGTTAGAAGTCCGCTCGACAGAAGGTACAACTTCCTTTTTGCCTCTTTCTACCTATTCTTACGCGTCGCGACAATACTGACCGAGTAGAAAGCAGCATCGGGGTTGAATCCCAGCCTGGGAATGACGGTCAGTACTTATTTGGGAACATATGATAACCATGCCAAGTGAACTTACCCAGGTCCGGTTGTGCTGTTCTGGTAGTTGGTCCAGGTGATATTGTTCTCGCTCAGGGCCTGGAAGACGCTCTTCTGCGGGAGCCCATACACTTCGAAAGCATCATCGTTCTTCCCGTGGCCGTGGGAGGTGCCGCTGGTGACATAAGCTCTGTTTGGGTTTGTAGGGCCCGGCACAGAGCAAAACCACCTGTCAAACAAGACAAAATTCTCTGCCATTGCGTTGAAGACGGGAATGTGCTCAGGTGTCTGTCAGATGCATCAGCAGAAGGATCCTTGTTTACTTTTTTTTTTTTTTTTTTTTTTTCACGCCCATCCGAAGTAGAAGCCATCACACAGCCCAGCACTTACATAGTAGTTAATCGCCTCCGCTGCTCTTGTCTTGTTCAGAGTGTCAAACGTGATAGACTGCTCCGTCACGAACCCACGCATCGTCTCGTACTCCCAGTCCTCCCCCAAGGCCACAGCCGTCTCATTGGGGTGAAATGTGCTGAAGAGCTGCATGTTCACACCGCTAATGCTGTGGTTGGGGTCATCCGAGGCCACATCCGCAGCCAGGGGCCCGGCACAAATGTCAGCGGCCTCGGACGGGTCACTGGCGTTCAAGCTGTTGCAGTAGTTGTGGTGCAGGGAGACCGTCGATGGTGCTGTTGTACGTTAGACCACCTGAAAATGAGTCGAAACTTCTATTTTCCTCCACAAGAACGACGACATTGGTGATCTTGCTCCTCCAGTCGTTGTCATCCGAGGAGGTGTGCGTTTGGATGTTGCTGATCCCGGGGGCTGCACAGGCCAGCCCAGCCAGGGCCGAGAGAACCAGGGCTTGTACTCCCATGTTTTATGCGGGGTCTGGTTATTGTGCTGACCTGGAAAGCCAAGAGAACAAAAAGAAAAAAAGGAGACACAGAACCAGAAAAAAAAAAAAAAAAAAGAAAATCAGGTAGGGAAGTACTGTGAAATATACGTCGTGAAAATACATGATGTTTATACAGCCAAGTGGGTCTATATTACCACTACAACTTTACCGATGCCTTTGGAAGGCGACCGACTGGCTAAACAGCGGGGGTTTAGGTGCCCACTCAGGCTTGCAGCGATCAACCGCATTATTGATTCCTGTTGTGCGATGCTACCCCGCTAAAGCATCGGTGTGAATAGGTCTTCTCCTCGGGCTGAAATCCCGTCAGGGTCTGGCTAGGGAGTGTTGCTCCCCGCATCTATTGCATCTCGACCTTTGGCCCACGTGCTCCCGCCGGCCTGGGATCGGCTGGCTGCGAGCTGTTGGTGGAGGGACGACTTACTGTGTGCATGCTGTTCTCTAGGAGGGAATGGCCGTGTGTCTGCTGGCAGTCGCCCCTTTAGAATGGCTGAGCTGTTGAAGTTATTAGAGCGAGCCCGATGTTGCCAGGCAGTGCTGCAGTCCCTCTTTGTCAGAGGGCAATCCGTATTTACTACTTTGTACGCTATGGAGATAGACCGGGGCTGTCATCTCCACACACACACACACACACACACACACACGCTCACCCTTTGCCTATCTGCTCACAAACACGAGGCGCCTCATAGGTTGACACCAGCAGACAGAAAAAGGTTGGGGTTTGCGGCAGCCAAGACGGCAGAGTCGGCACTGGCACATGGCCTCGAGAGGAAACCTCAATGGACCGTTTGCCGACCTCGAGAGGGCGGGAGTGGCGGGAGAACCATGCAGGATGCAAATCTTCGCTTTCCTGACCCACCTGTGGAGGGATTGTACTATCCCAGATCTGGCAGGTCGCTGTCAACACCCGCTTCAGCGGCATGTTGTGTACTGTAGTACATAGTATGGATGGTGTAAGCATTTGTGGGTTTTTCTTTTTCTTACCACTGGTAGATTCCAAATACGCACACGTGCAAAGCAAAGGAGAACTACTGCGGCTTTGCGAAAAGGGGCTGCTTGAAATGTAACCCACCGCCCTGGAGCACCACGGGGAAGAAAGAGGAGAAGCATAAGGAAAAAAAAAAAAAAAAAAAAAGTCCGACGCGGAAAACTGATAGTGCTTAATTTCAAAGTCCTTCTCCCTGTCTGCCAGGCAATCCTAGACTACAGCGACTAACACACGCATCGACCCGAGCTGCTTAAGAGTGATATGTGACGGAATAGATATTCCAAGTTGAACCAGGCGAAGACAGCTCAAGACTGTTATTGTCACCCGTGGCCAGATATTTACCCCCACTGTTCTGCAGAGTGTAGCCACCGCCGCCGACGTAGGCGATGTCAAATACCCCTGCCGTGCTGTTTTCGCTGGTCAGGGTTGTATCGGCAGTGACATATTTCCCATCTGCAGCGCTCGAGATCTCGAACTTTCCAAAGTCCTCATCAGCGTCGGACAGGGCGTGTAAGATCCAGCGCTGTGAGATGCTCTCGTGGTCTGTGGTAGCCGCAGTGGTCGTCACATCGGAGCTGTTACCTGTGCCTGGATTCGTCAAGGCAAGCCCGTTCGCCTCGAAGACGAGATAATGTCCCTCGGTCAGGTAGCCATAGACTTGTTTCCAGCCGTCCTCAAAGTAGAGCGAGTCCTCGAGGGTTTGGTTGCCGTATGGTACCGTAGGATTGACGTCAGAATAGGTTGCTTCACATGCGACATATGTACCGACGATATTACCGTCCTCGTCCGTGTATGGATAAGGTGAAGAAGGAAGGTCGGGGATAGAGTAATCCGGCTAAATAGCATCAGTCACGAGAGTTCAGGAACATTGACTTGGCTGACGATGGTTTGCTTTTTTCCCCCCTTCTCTCTCCCTCTGCCATTGCTTTGATTTTTTCTTTTTCCTGGGAAGCTTACTCACATTATCAAAGTCAAAGGCGTTCAATAGGTTGGACATATGTTCGCGCCGCCAGCTACTTAGCTGGCTTGTGGTGATATTTTCATACCCTTTGGCAGTCAGGAATTCCTCTATAAAGACAGTTCGCCTTGTCAGCTCAAGAAATACCCTTTAGGGAGTGAATGCGTCTTACCCACGAACAAAATATGCGAATTATGATCTGCGTGTTCGGTGAAGACTCGGCCTCCTCTGGTGAAAGGTGAGATGATGAAGAGAGGAATGCGAACACCTTCAAAAGAAAACCGTAACAAGAATAATTAGCCACTTCAGCCAGACATGGAGGAAAGATCGCTTTGTTATTACCAGGGCCGGAGAACTGATATCCCAGCTCGCCGTACGGGTCCTCGAACCACTCGCCAGCTGTTCCTTCGGGGGAGTGGTACCAGACAGTATCACCGTAACCACCACCCTCTGAGTTAGAGAATATGTTAGCCCGGCTGGCCCCTGGCGGCATTGTGAGGCCGTATCTTACCGTCGTAGCAGATCAACAAGACCGTGGAATCCCAATTTGGGCCGTGCGTCACCGCGTCCACGATATTCTTCATAAACCACGCTCCATCGCTAGGCGTATGGGGCGGGTGTTCACTGTCAATATTCCAGTCAGTATATAAAGGATACTAGAATCGGAAATCGAGAGGAAGAACTTACTTCACTGCTCCGGGAGGGAAGATCCAGCTGACCTCGGGCAGAGTTCCGTTCGCAGCAGCTGCATAGAATCCATCCAAAGAGTTCTCATCGCTGAACGCCAGGCCACGCTGGTACAGACTTGAGTTCTCTGCGGCATTTTGGAAAGCATCAAAGTAGAACCAGCCATTGTTGGTTACATAATTATAATCATTCATAAAACCGCGCCAATCGACCCCGGCAGCATCGTAATATTCGGCTGTGGCAGGCCAACTTGTACAATCAGCGAGGGATTGCCATGAAAGAAAGAGGAGGGGTTGCATGAGAGAAAGGGATAGAGTTGGAGGGAACATAATATATCAAAACGCCTAGGAGGCGGATCTACCCAGGCGGTGCCTGAAGACTTACTAGAGTGGAACACAGTTGAGGTTCGAGCCCTCACAGCCTGTCCTGTCCATGGTTATCATAAATTACTAAAACATATATCTAATGCAATGGCTGCAAGTTAGCCGCAGTGGTGGAATCACACTTGCCTGGTGTCTGGTTGTCATCGAGCACAACGCCGCCCGCTCCCAGTGGCTGCGGGCCACCAGGAACGTTGATAGATCCCGACTGCCACATCCAACGGTTCCTTGAACGTGATAGTAATATGTTCATGTTAGTAGCCGTAATTTTGTCATGGAGAGTGGGGAGAAGATCGAATTATTACTTACGGGTCCGTGGCCGACATAATGCCGGCCTGAGTTCACCGTTAGTTTTAGAGCATATCTAGATCCGTAGAAAGAATGACAGGAGACAGACCTGGTAGTGGTCTGCGATAGTAAAAGCATCGGCCAGAGCATAGTGGAACGGGATGTCTTGTCGCTTGTAGTATGCCCAAGCCTGCGGGGCTGAGCTGCTCTGAATCATTTAGGCCTGTCAGTCATGTGCATCGGCATGATTTGTCTCATACATCTCATAACATTACCGGCCACAAATTGTTTAGCCCGCCATTGTAGGCAGTTTGTGTTGGAAGCCACAAGTTGCTGCCAGGACTCAGGCATTGCGTGCGGTTGGCCCAGTCGCCGCCGAGGTAGTTCAGCCAGTAAGGTAAAAGATAATCCGCCTCGTTGGTCAGGGAGGATACATCTCTGTCGGGTGCTCTCGTCAGCGCTCTCTTCAGGGCCTGGATCTGTCTGAAAGTATATAAAACCATGGTTACGAAGAGCGAGCGCACGTACTGGTACCAAACGGGTAGACCGTTGGGATTGATTTGGACGTTGGGGTCAGCAAACCCGCGGACGCCCTTCAATGTCCCGAGATACTGGGTTTTGATTGCGCAAAGTTAATTATCTTCACTTATCCGACCGAGCTGTAGCCACTCATTATCTCACATACGTGCATGAAAGATCGATTTTCTTGCATCAGCATCACCACATGCTTGACATCTGCGAGCGATGCGGCGCTCGCAAGGCGCAAAATCGCCAGCAGACCAAAGCGTCGAAGCATGATGACAGCGTACGGATAGCCGTGTCCCTTCAGCTCGGTCTCGATTCACAACATCCAAATGAGGGATATGAAAGATATCTTAGGAGTATTATATAGTAAGACCTTATTATGTGGAAGTGTATTATGATTCACGTTCTAGAAGCGGGCTTTTCCTTTCCGGTGTGGACCTGGCTCCCGTCTGACGAGCGTGTTGTCCTTGTCCCGTCTAGTGCTTGCAACATTACACGTGCTCGGTGACAGCAGCTGTCTCGCCTGGGCTGCGCATGGACCCGGAATCTAGAATCCGTCCTGAAAAGGTCATTTCGTGACGCCTTTCCCAACAAATTCTCCTGCATAGTGGTGTCAATAATAGACTTCCCAAGTAGGCAGTTGACATGACATGATATGCAGCTCGCATTGCGGAAGTTGGGCATGCTTCAAGCCTGTCGGCTCTGTTGCCGAGATCTTCCCGTGGCCACTAGCCTGCTAGACAGCCACCCGCAAAAGATGTTCCGGGAACCCGCATACTAAAAATCATGCTATTGGGCTGCAATGTAACCAGGCCCCTTCAATAGCTGCACCCTCTGATTGCCCACGTGCCAACGCTCGGCTAGAGATAGGGTCCCTTCTGATCTGTAAAGCTGCCACGGGTCCACACCTGTGCAGTAACAATGCAGGATGCAGGTCTCATCACAGCATTAAGATACCTGATATTGATCGACGGTCCCGTGGCGGTCTCGCTCCTGAACCTACCATAGTACGTCCGTAAAATTCATTCTGTCACCTGGTGTGCGACGATTGGGCAGCAATGTATGATAATCTTATCAAAAATGATAACACCGGTCTAGAGTATCGAGACGTTTGGCCCACACCGCCACTGCACAGGTGGTAGGACATCTCATTTCATTAATCACAGAAACCTTCAGATTTTCCTCTGACTAATTCATGGACCGGCTTCTGACACAACTAATAGCTTGCCAGTAGGCGGGCAGTAGTAGAGGAGTGCACAGAGACAATGGAACCCAGGACGACGCCACAGAAGCCGTCCTCCCATCGCTTGCACTGCATTTTTCTTGTGCTTGGATGTGTCATCGGTTTGGTCTCGACGGCTTTGATTTTGCAGACAATATGGGATTCGTTTTGGCCGATCAAACCCTATCACTTTCCGTCTCTAGACGACACCGATGCCGCGGCGGGCGTCCGTGAATTGGGGCTCGTCCTGCACCCAAAGGATCACAATGCACGGGACCCAGCGGTGAGATACTTTTCTTGGAATATCACTTCTGAGTTTCGGAGACCAGACGGCGTGGAAAAGGAGATTATTCTCGTCAACGGTAAGAAAGCAAAAACCAACCAGACTACTGTTAATGTATAGACAAGAGTATTGACGAGGAGCAACAAATAGGCATCTTTCCTGGCCCCACAATCGAGGCCCGCCCCGGCGACACGATCGAGGTTGAGATACACAACTCATATCGTGAGGGCATTTCGATTCACTGGCATGGACTTCATATGAGAGGTTGGTTGCGGCTCACCATCATCGATACCAGAGTGGCATCGCTATGAACTGACGCAACGCCTAGGGGCAAATCATATGGACGGACCTGTGGGGATCACGCAGTGCGAAATCCCTCCGGGTGGTCATTTTCTATACAAATTTGATATTGCAGCATATCAGAAAGGCACATTTTGGTTCGTACTCGCACAAGGTCAGGGTTTGACGCATGTTTTCTCATCTACTTTGTAGGTACCATGCGAGTTCGACAACTCAGAGGGGGGACGGGTTGTATGGAGGACTGGTGATCCATGAGCCTCCCGTCTTTGGGATGAATTCGCAAGAGCACGACCAAGAGATATTGCTTCTCGCGGGAGACTGGTACCATCGCCAATCTTCCAAGGTCCTTGAATCTTTTATGAGCGCTACGAGCGACGGCAATGAGGTGAGTTCATCTCACACCCTGGGCATGTTACCCGCCCAATTCACCCGCAGGGGTGGTGCTAATCTGTTCAGCCTTGCCCGGATTCTCTCTTGGTGAACGGCATGGGGTCTTTCGATTGTTCAAGAGCGGTTCCAGCAGCGCCAGTCGATTGCAAGCGCACCAAAAAGCCCACTCTCAAGTTGAACAAGAAACTGCGGTACCGAATCCGCCTGATCAATACTGGGTGAGTTTTCGATATTCTCTTGGCACATTGGTACAACAAGACATTGACTTTTCTCAGTTCTCTGGCAGGCTTATCCATGAGAATATCAGATGCTTTGCTCAACATCACACATGTAGACGGGGGCCAACAGGTTACGAGCGACGTGTCCAACGGCATTGGAGTTCTCTATCCTGGGGAGAGGGTGGACTTGACTCTCGAATGGCCACAGGCGCAGCATGAGACACACACAGAGCTGATTCTTATACTCGACAAAGAGTAGGTAACGTTGTTCGGAAGATGAAACCCATTCTTTTACTCTGGGACGGACCAGTCTTGCTAAGATGAGAGAACAGAGATTTTCAGTCACCGAACCTGGCATTACAGCCAACTCAAACATTCACAATAGCATCCGGGTCAACTCAGTCAGCTCAAACCACTGAAGCTACGCACTCATCAGCATCGCTGCAAAGAGTACAAGCGTCTCCTCTTCTCGAACCTCTGCCCGATCCCGATGTCAAATTTGTTATTTACAGCGCGGTGGAGATTCTCAACCGCCTTGGCAATGTCCCAACAGGGTTTATCAACCGCACGCATTGGGTTCCACAGGACCGACCACTCCTATCCTTGAGCCGCGAGGATTGGGACGAACATCAGCTTATCCCGTGGACCGGTGAAAAGCCTGTCTGGGTTGAGCTTGTGATAAATAACTTGGATGCCGCCGGACATCCGTTCCACCTAGTAAGCGTCCCCCATATTTTGACATGCCCCCATTCAAGAGATACTCCTAGGAAGACTAGTACGGCGAGCGCTGAGACCTTGTAGCATGGATTCGACTTTTATGTCATCTCCTCGTACAGAGGCAAAGGGGGCTGGGATTATTACAACCCCTTTGATTTCTCAAGGAAGCCCCGTGGTGGCGCCTTCAATCTGATCAGTCCGGTCCGAAAAGATACAGTCTATGTTCCTGCTTTCGGCTATGTGGTCTTGCGCTTTCTGGCCGACAACGATGGCATATGGCTTCTTCATTGCCATGTACTGTGGCATCAAGCCAGTGGAATGACAATGGCCATTCAAGTTCTGGGCGACGAAGTAGGGGCATTCAAAGACACCTTGCTCGGGAAAGACGCGGGTGAGACATGTCACACATAGGACGTGAACAAGAAAATATATATAGACGGAGGAAGAATATATATTAGAGGCATTGGCAAGGTGATTAAGAGCTCGTGCAGGAGAATATATAGAACTAGCCCAGCTGCAGCTGACAATGCTTTGCGAACAAATTGGCTATCTACACCTTCTGTGGTTATGAGTCTTACTTAACCATTCGACCATTGACCACACACTTGTAGCTCATATATCAAGAAACTGACAAGTCAGTGACTCCCAAGGGCATGAGGCACCGACACGAACCCAGATTCCACTCATCAATCGACAGTAGTAACAGTCGCCTTCTCATCAATGAGTCCAAACTCCTCTTCAGTCCTTATTTGGTAGGATTTGAACTTCCTAGCGGGAACCTGCTTGGCTATTATAAAAGTTAGCAAGATGATTCCGTGCTGGCGACCATTGGTCCACTTACCAAAAAGAATGTCGAGCTCCTCGAAGCTTCTGCCTTTGGTCTCTGGAAACCGATAGAAGCTCCATATGCCAATCAGCACTGTGAATCCAGCGCTTATCCAAGCAGTCTTGCCCTTTAAATTTGCTGCGGTAGGGTTGATGAGGTACGGCGATACACAAGATGAAACTAGGTTTATAAGGTTGTAAAAGTTACGTGAAAGGGCCAAAGTCTAACATGGAGGTTTTAAGAGTCAGTCAAGACCGGGTAAATTCACCTTTGCGTGACGCCCCGTGCTCGTTCCACTCACCTTCTGTCGGAGTCTGACGGAGCTGATCTCGCCACAGTAAACGAATGGAATTGGGCCACAGGAGATTCCATAAGCGAAGAACCTCACGAGTATGAAAACCCCCTGAGGCCAGACAACAGCGGGTGTCTGGTGTGGCACCAAAGACAGTACGCCGATGCAAACGATGGGCACAAGCATGCCAGCAAGCCCACAGAGCCAAAGCGTGCGCCTGCCCACTTTTTCGAGGAGGCCCATGGAGATCATGGTGGCAAGGCCTGCCATTCCGTACTGACCTATGCCTAGATCAAAAGCGTCTGTCGTGGGGAGGCCACTTCAAGAGGGGATCCCATATCAGCACCAGAGTACCTGAGGGTGATAGTGATTCAGATGTGCGCCACTTACGCAATTTCGAAGAAGTAGGTGCCCGAAGCAAGCGCAAATTGTGTCCAGATCTGGCTGGACCATGTGATGCACGCGATTTCCGTACGACGCAAATCGGTACCCCGGAAGCAGTCCCAGATGGAAGAGCCGAACTCGAGCTGTTTCTCGAGCATCACGGTGTGTTGGATCAGCGAGAGCGACTCCTATTGTCAACATTGTCCGAGAGGCGGTCGAGGGCTTTTAACGCCTCATCATGCCGCCCCGCGCGGACAAGGAACCACGGAGATTCGGGAGCGAAAATTAACTGTAGTTGATAACAATAGTTAGGCATATCTGTGTTGTTGTTTGGTGCCTGCAAATATTTGGGGAACTCACGCAGAGGAATAAAGGTGCCGGCCACATCCACTGCACAAATCTGTATCAGCATGACGAGCATGACGAGGTAAAAACGGCTCGAGGCCCGCGTATTTCATATGAATCGAGAATCATTTTCTGACCTGGATGGCATAAGGAATCCTCCAGGCCCAGTCAGTCGGTTCATTCGCATAAGCCCGGAGGACACCCGTGGCAATGAGATGCCCAAATACCCAGCAAAGATTGATGTACTGTGAGGACACGGTTGTTAGCACTCTGGGAGAAAAGTGGGTTGTGAAGGGCCTCGTGACACATAAAGCCCCCAGTGTGATCTTAATCTCCATACTGCCCCAGTGTCCGCATCCAGGGGGATCGCATAAGGGTTAAGGATTGAGTGCAGGATTCTTACAGTCGGGCCGTAGTGACGAAGCGCGAGCGGTGCGACTTCGAGACAGTAAGCCGCTAATGAGGCATTAGGCATACTATTCAGCAACATAACAGGGCTGGCGAAGTCGGCTCACGAGCAATTGTGTTGATGGTGCCGAGCGGGAACCCGAGGAGAATCTCGCCCACAAGAAGCATGACTGCCGACTTGGCGCAAAAGAGAATAGCCACAAAGCCAGCAACGAAGACAAGGGCTATCTGGACCAGGACGATATCTTTGAGGATGCATATTAGAGAAGTGTCTCCACAAAGAAAAAGTAATTACCGCTCTACCATGTGGAACAAACTTACTACCATAGCGGTCGACAAGAAAAGTATTGGCAAATATACCAATGATAAGGCCGACATTCTGAACGAGAGCTGCTCTCTGCATTAGCCTCGATTCACAATAGATGCGCCAAGCAAGATCTTACTTAGAGCTGATTGCCAAGGAGCCGAAACTTGGTAAGAGCCGTCCGATGTCTCGAAGCCGAACCTTTTCTGAAAGGCTGGCATGGCGTAAAACGAGCTGATGAGGATCTGATCATAGGATTCCATAATGATGGTCTTGACGAACGTCTAAAGTCAGCTTTGTGGTTTTTGGTTTTTTTTTTTTTTTTTTTTGGTTTTTGGGGTTTTTTTTTCTTAAGGCATAATGTGAGGTCTCGTTAAGTTACTGCGAGCGCAACCAGAGCTCATCTAAACAATCCCCAGCCAGACGTTTTGATCCTAACTCACAAATCCCATAACAGCACTCCAGAAGAGAGCCTTCTTGTGGCTTTTAAATGCTTCAGCAAAGGTCATGCGATGCTCGTTCATAGATGCTCGATATGCCTCGGCAATCTGACTGGGTGTCAGGGCCGTCTGGTCCCATTCTGCCTTGGCCGACTGCATCGGTGCAGCGCTTCGACCGCCAGAGACCTTCTCCGAGGCGAGATCAGCCATGTTCACCCAGAAAACAGTTGAAGGGGATCGGTGCTCGTATCAAGTCAATGTTCTCGATAGTGCGCTCAGCTCTCTGTTCTCCGCTTCACCTGTACACAACGTAATTGGGGATGGCAGGGCTTTAATGATGGTCACGGGTCGTCCGCTGATAGGCATGCTGCATGGAGGCAAGGGGCAGGATTAGCTCATATGGGTTGCATATGTCACCATCCTCCCCTTTCCCGACCAGGGTCCATTCGCCGTTGGGCATATTCTCCACAATCTCAGCTCTGAGCGTCGGGTATTTGACTGTTAGCTACATAGTACGTTCTAAAAGAACGCTCGTCGTAATCAATTATCCATAAAAAAAAAGTTGAATCTGATCCTGGACTGTGCGTTGGTCTAGAAGACTTCACAGATCGCCACAGAGCAGGAACTCGAGACAAAAATTCCCCGTTGAGGACTGTGCCGAGGCTTGCCTAGAGTGCTGCTGACTTAATTCATCCGGGCTAGGCCTTTTCTTATCCACCCCGCCGCAGACCTTTGGAACAGTTGCATTGCGAGGTCAGACTTGTGTAGATAGGAAAATTGTTCTCTAATTCGATTACCCACTTAATGATCGGTTGGAAGTGCTTTAGGTTTCCAGCACAATTAAGCTGCGGTGTGCGACGGTGTTATCGACTTTGCTACCAAGCTTACAGGGGGTGCTCATCCTTCTCTAATCTCGACCAAGAGATCATTATTGTTGTAGCTAGATAAAAACTGCGCAAGATGAACGTAGAGCAGGCAAGTTGGTACTTTTTTTCTGATATGCAAGTTTGCAGCTTTGTAAGCTGGCGATTTTGATCTACAGCTTGATATTCTTTTCCTACATGCTCCGGATGTAGGCATTTTTTTGGAGAACACGCTTTTTAGAATCGATAATCTCTACAAATACGGCGCTTTAAAAGGTTTGGTATCTCCAATCATAGTGCCGAGCAAGTAGAGGAGATTGTAAAATGTGCAAAGAGAAGGGATTTGTCTTTTCCATCTATCTTCCAGGGCAGCTGCACTTCTTGGATCCAGAGGAGGGGATGGAGACATTTCTATAACCTGTTGATAAAGCTGGAAAAATAAGTCACGGAGATGTGAGGCGGACTCAACGTTCCTTGCAGAGTTGGGCCTGCGGCGCTCCATATACATAAAGTAGGTACTGTGCAACTAAGGGTCGGCATGAACAACATGCTGGTATTTAGGGGCGTACTGGATGCTAAGCATATATTTGCCTACTGCTCCCGGCCAGCGTGTTAGTTTTATTTGTAATTAAGCAATGAGCAACCAAATGACCGGTTTGATCCACGCCAGCCACAGTCAAGTGCACAGTGCATGGTGCTCGATTAGGGCGGCTCACTTGTACCTTGATTGCGCGGGCCCTCTAGCTGTGTGGCGGACGAGTCAAGCGGATTGTTCAGCTGCACTTTGGCCGGCCGATGAGCTCAGGTGCAGGATCATTTGAACCTACCGTCTGTTTCTACAACGCATCGCAGATAAGGTGTCTGTTGAGCAGCGTTGGCGAGATGGTGACAGAGCAGGGGCAGTAGGTCTTCTCTCGGTAGCTGCTAGACCTGGGTCTAAGGTTTGGCTTTGGCCATAATATTTCTAGGTCTTCGGGTGTTGTCCCGGTAGAATCTCGATATCGCACGGTTTGCTGAGCACCTCTTACAAGGGACCGATAATTACTCCGAGAAGCGGCTCCTGCTCCCCTCCCAGCCTCCCACCCCCTTCTCTCCCCCCTTGCTCTCTCTCTCTCTCTCTCTCTCTCTCTCTTCTTTTTCCTCTCCTTTCTTCCCTTGTCCCTTCCCTTGTCCCTTTTTCTCTACCTCTCCTTTCTTTTCTCAGCTCCGAAGTCCTCTAGAACACCTTTACTTATTAGTAAGTTTGACAGAGGTAAGGACAGGGGCGGTACTCGATTCCGCAACTTTTGACCAATCTTCGTTTAGTATTTCTCAATTGGCCAATCAGGGTCCAGTAACTTTCTGCCGGCGAACAAGTATCATTTTGTGCGTCACTTCCTGCTTGCTCATTTTTTCAAAATAACCTCTGCAAAAGCAGCTCTTTTGATTGGGTATAGATCGAGGTCTGGCTCGCTTATCTAAGCATTGCCACCCGGTAATACTGTGCATGTCGAAGCCAGAGTAATACTAGTCCTAATACGGAGTACAAGTAGCTCCCCACTAACCCGTGCCCTAGCTAGACCCACATCAGTACCTTGGTACCTTGGTACATAGCTGAGAGAATCAGCAAAGGCGCAGTAAATACTAAGCCAGCAGGATACAGATTAGTAAGTGAGCTTGAGGAATAGCCCGATGTTAATATGAAATCAATGATGAAGTCAACCAGCTTTGTCTCAATCTCCAACCCTGCTGCTCTTCATTTATTATCCCTTCTTTTGACAGGGACCCATGAATATGCCCATTTCTTGTCACCTCATATAATCTACTACGCATTTATCTCCCATCTGCAGGAGCGGTTTCACTCTTGGACTCTTTCTTATGATGTACCCACTCACCACCGTTGAGTTTTACCTGTTGTAGACAGATAGGAAAAGGATCATACATAATGCAGCATACCGATGCACACATTCGCAAGCTCAGGGCAGGGCATAGCATCAGGAGTTTCTGTAAGTAGTGTACTCGGCTTGAATTCGGTGGGAAGAAACAAATCTATCTTCTTTTCTTCTCTTTATCTTGCCTTAATTTCCTTGCAATTGCCCGCAATTACAATATGATTCATGTTTTAGAAATCTTTGCCTCGGCTCCCCAGGGGAAGGGGGGTTAATTATGATTGGCATAGGTCAGTCATATCGCTGTCATCTTGCGTCATCCACCACGCCCACCCCTTTGACCTTACATATGTTTATCCTTTATTGTCAAAGGGTACCTCCCAATTCTCGAGTTCGGCGTGTCTATGATGTACATCGTTACTCTCTGTCTTGTTCCTGCTATGTCCGGCCATGCGTTGAAGTGCCTACCAACACGAGGAGAGGATGTTGTTTGGTAAGGCCCTATTGACTAGGCCTGAAACGGTGAGGACCTCACAGAGGATCCCGAGCTTCCGACACGGAGATCTTCCTAATCTTCCGGCACTGAACACTTCCGTATTTCTTGAGGATAACTGTCGAGGATCTAGATAGATAAATAACGGCCTTTCTGGCCGGCTAGGTAGTTCAGCTAGGAGGAATCAAGCTTCATACTCCCTCTTTATCCAACAGAGGAAGGGGGGCGGGGTGGAGAACAATTTTTGAAAGCCAGACAGCTACACAGGTGTCTGACAGCATCGGAATATTATATGAGTTTCCGGATGGCTTCAATATTGGCGCGTCACTGAATGATGCTCCACTCTTTAGATCATGATACGTCTGGCTAGGTTATGGGTAAACGCATAGTCATCACATCATTGGGTCGCGTCACTACCTAGGTATTACACTTGATGCGTGTTGTAGTGTTGGATAGACGACAATGTAAAACCTGTTTGTTACAAACCAACGACCTCGGCGCGAGAAAAACTATACAGAAAGGATGCAGACGCCCCTACGCTACGCATATACAGTAAAGCCGTTTGTCACCTAGAACTACCGGCGCTGGCAGCATGAGAAGGAGACAGGATGCAGGGAGAGAGGGAGAGAGAAGAGGAGGTTGAAGCGGGGGAGGGGGCAGAGACAGAGGATGAAAGGAGTTATATATTTTTTTTTGTCTTGACTCTAATTCTTCCGCTGCCTTGTTTGTCCCGTATTTTATTTTCAGACTTTCTCATGTCTTCATCTTTAACAATCCTTCCAATGGAGAACTCCAGCGCGATATCGAGGGCGATGTCGGGGTCGGGGTCCGAGAGAAGCGTCTGATTTGCAAGGGTAGGTCAGCGACACGTGGCGGAATAGGGGCGACTTTGTACGTACCGAGATACCAAGGAGGCATTCGAGCTTGGCTCTTGGTCATGTGGTTGTCTCCGCGATGTGGCTTAGTGTGATGATGTGGTTGGCGCCGACGCGAACTGTAGGCGGACCCATGCTTGGCAGCTTTATGAGCTGCCTCCAGCTCCTGCAAGGTACTGGTGGGCTGCTCGTTGCTAGTTACCCGTTTGACAGCAGCATCCGCACTGGCCTTCATGGTAATTAGGTCGGTGTTCGGGATGAATATTAAAGCGAGGTGCTCTTGCTTCGGTTTGAAGAGATTGGTCAGGATGTGTAGGTTGGCTTTGGTGTTTAGCTTGGCCGCGAAGCGGTTGTAGTTGAGGCTGGTGGTTCTAGTGAACCCAAATAGAGGTGACGTGGCTGGATGCTGGAGGGACCGTTTCTGATAGTGATGAGGGAAATTGTTGGCACCTGACTTTACAATTCTTGTAAATGCTGCTGTTGTTGATAGTCCAAGGTGTGTGCCAAACATTAGTAGGGTGTGGGAGACGACGAGCATGTGTGAAGTGTTGGCTTTGTATTAGTAGCTAGTATTTATAGCAAAGCAGGTAGCCAGGGACAGGCGTCGATAAGATAACCAATACCCGGATACTTGCCATCCCACCTGCTCAGCAGCCAAGTGCTCAGCTATTATTTGCTTAGCAGTGGCTTGCTCAGCAGTCAATCACTTAGCAGCCTTCTATCTGGGTGGCACATGTCCAGAGCTATGCCTAGGGTTTGTCCAGTAAATCAATATCTGCTGCCCTGGCTAGAAATCAGAAGAGGCCTATTGCAGGTATAATACGTATGCTGCCCTTTGCATCTTCGAAGCCCTTCTTTATTCGTTTACATCTGTATAACCCAGATGGCAATACTGGCATCCATGACGGCGCTTTCTGGTTGATGTTTTTCAGGCTGAACCGCTACGAGCACGAACAAGGCAACCCGAGATAGCAGACCTAGACGCAAATGCAGATCTAGACTACGCCAGGCTCGCCACCCGTAGCCTCGCGCATAACCGGCTTCCATGGAATATACAACTTCAACGGTCACGCCATACGGAGACGCAGTCTCAAACATTCACCGCCATCACCGCCAAGAAAGAGAAGAGGCGGCGGCGGGGGGAGGAATAGGAGAAGGAGGAAGACGAAGACGAGGAAGAGGAGCAAGCAGCGACCTGTATCACCGTTTGTTCCGTGGATACTCAATGCATTTCCTGTGACAGAGGTACGATTCACCAATACGTTATACTGACATGTGCCTTGTTGCCCAGCTGCGGCTTTCAGGAACATCTCCGATCGCGTATCCAAACCCCAAGACTGGGGCCAAGACCCAAGCTGCCCGGAACAACCAACACAGCGGCCCTTAGTTCTTACAAAGTACGCAGCACGCCCTTTCTGTCGGCCGGTACAAGCCATTCATCTGCAATTGATGCCCCTCTTCCTTGTATCACGTGGCCTCGTGACTCAATGTGTAACCGGCTCACCAGATGTCCGTGCTCCGTAGGCTCACACCAACGAGTGAATCACCGTGGGGCGGGGCTGTCAGTAAATCACGCGAGGGGGACAAAAGACCCGCCCCCTCGCTCCACGCCCCCAGCAGCCACCGCCGCACTAAATTGTGTGAGTCAGGCACATCACGCTGGCCAGGTACCCGTGATGGAACGCTAGGGTCGGCCCGCAAGCTTGTGGCCAAAGTGCCAAAATCCCCGAGTTACTATGTACGATGAGTTTCACTGATCCAGTGTCAGTGCTAATCCGGAAATACGCCTGAGCCAGTCTGTCTGTACTTACCAGTGACTGTGGGTCAGTTGGTCAATTAGAGAACCTCTCCATTACTCTCCAAGCCCTTGATCTATACAGAACTACACCCTTATTAGCTTTAGCTTTGCTGATAAAATAATCAATACTTTTTCTTCTATCTATAATATGCTAATTACTAATAGTACTGCAGCTGGTGACAGCGAAGGGCAGTGGTCAAGGTTGACAGTGCTGTGCAATCATAGCACACAGGGACCTTACTCTTGCCAGATGTTAATTACCAGAAAAGGATATTACTGGCTAACAGTCTCTCTCTTTTGTCCTCCCGGGGTCCAAACTGTGTCCAACACAACGATCACGATCCGTTCTTTTCGTTCTAGTCACACCAATAATCATAGCCAGAGTCGTGCTCATTGAGAGCTCCCAGCCTGTGATGCATATTAATAATTAGTGGATGCAGATGGGCATTGCAGGCACAGTGCTGACGCGATGTGTAGTTTTCCGATCTCGCCCGAGCTTTCCCGGCTCACTTGTACCATCCATCCCCCTTGCGCTACCGATTATAAAAACAGCCGAGAAGTGGAGGAAAAAGTTCTTGGAAGTACACCACCTTGCTCTGAGCCACTCAGAGAGAGAAGAATCACGAGCACAAACACAAATGGGCCAGGATTCGACTTCGTGATCAGCTAGGCGCGGAAGCGTCCGAGCAACTTTGTACAGTTGGCGGCTTCCGATTCGGAGTGGTCAGACAGAGTAGGCCTTCAGCATTCGTTTCTGAATTGCATCTCCCTCTGTGTCCCAATTCCGATATTTCTGTTCTCGCCATGCTTGGTCGCCTCAGCCTGCAAGTCATACATGCACGATCCACAACGGCCCTGTAGGAGAAATGTGGCAGTATCATGAGCTGTTGCACGTTGTGGAGGAGGCCTGTTACCGCAGATTTGGGTGCACTTGAGCTTGAGTCGACTGTCTCCGTGAAAATGGAAGGTTGTTTACCCCTTGACGGCGGAGGACATTTTCCTGTCGGCGGCGAAAAGACTGTGTCTCGCATGAGATTCGAGATCGACACCTATTTCGCTCTGGCTTGGCCTGCCGTCGTTTTTGACGAAGTTTGGCTAATGCTGCTTTGGACTTTTATCCTCTGTTCCGGCCTTCATTTGTCAAGACGCCCTACGCAGCGTTCCACGCAAGTCAAGTCAAGGCAAGCGGTAGCCTACCACTTAACTGGCTAGCAATCTCGGCCCCTTGCTTGTTTTGCAGTACTTCGCCACTCGAACTACGTATTTCCCTTAATTCTAGAAACACTTTATGCAAGGAGGATTAGACTAATCTAGAAAGCTGATTATATAAATAGAAATATCTAGCTTATTAGATCTAGATTTTTCTTATCTAAATAAATAAGATTTAGGATTAGAATTTTGAATTTTTAAGATATTTTTAGAACAAAATATCAAAAAAAAAAAAAAGTAGAACAATCTGAGCCTATAAGGATCTATAATTGAACTTGGGCAACTTACTTGTTTACTTGCAAGCTAGTTGCTTAAATATGCTGCTTATTTAATTTGAAAGGTATCTCGAAACTGTCAACTTTACTTATTGAGCGACTTAAACCCCCTTGACTTGCGTGGAACGCTGGCCCTACGGTGTAGCTTTTTATATCGTAATCGGCTTCTCTGAAACCCTGGAGTGAGCACAGTGATTTTATCGGATAGTCATGAGTATCTTCCAAGAAACAGCAACCAACTGGTACAAAGGAGAGACCGTGAGGCGGCCTTGTCCTGCCATTGCTCAAGGGGCCCTTGTCGGCCTGCCACCCGGTGACGCTGCGAAGACTCCCTCCCTGCGTCTCCATCTCTCTCTGGTCCGGCGGGTTGGCTATCTTGCTGTCCCGGAAGAACGCCTCTGGAATCTGCCTAGTGAGCACTGTGCAAAAGCCTATCTCGGTGTGTGAGTCATCTTAGAGGTCCTCTCTTGGTGGGCAAGGCACAAGGCCAAACGTGTTAACCCTTTCCGCTTGCTCATCCATGGAATTTAACTTGTCCTTAGAGCTGAAAATGTTGAAGGCTTCCCATATATGAGGTAAGAGCGATGTGCACTGCTGTTGGATAAATTGAGCAGCCTTGCTAGGAACTGCTCAAATAGATGCATTAGCCTCTCTGTCCTTGTTTAGGCCCTCTCCTTCGACTCCTTGCTGGCGGCCATTTTCTTATCAGCCCTTGTCATGTGTCTCTTATGTGAAAGTGTTTTTTTTTCAACAAAAAATAGCCCCCAAAAAAAGAATACATCTCATACATCTGCTTAGATACGTTTCTCATAACTTCAATGCATTAACGGCTTAGCTGTTTTGGCTGCGAGATCTAGCGAGGTATACAGCCACGCGAAGCGTGCTGCGGTGGTGCTGGTAATTAAATGTAGTCTGTTGGCACTATGGCGTCTGGTTACATTTGAGGACGGAAGCTCTGTTTCGCGTCGCTTGACCCATGATTCTGCTTCGTACCACTATAATAGTAATATAGTTGTTGACAATTTTAGTACAAGATGCTGAACAGACTCTAAGAAATTGTAACGAGCTCGACCAAGCCGAATCCTTGGTTCTGTCCTAGAAAAGACCCAGAAATCTCCACAAACCCCTCATAAGCCGCGTCGATGAGGGGCAATCCCTCCCCATAAAGCTCCTGGCAAGGACGGACGGACTCGACCTGGAGATAATCGCCGTTCTTGAGCTGAAGCTCCCAAGAAAGCGGGCAGGTGAGGTTCGACCGCGGCGAGGTCCAGGTGTGGTTGGTGCTGGGCAGCAGGGCATACGCCATAACATACTGGCTGACATCATCCAGGCGGACAGTGGCGAAACGTGGGGTCTGGTAGCCAGTCGCATCAACGTAGTCGATGGCCCAGATGCTGGTCTTGATGGATGAATTGGAAAAGTGGATTTGAAACCAGGTCCAGTTCTGAGGAACGCCATAGACGATCTGCCGGTCATACCAGGTGAAGGAATTGTCCGCATCAATAACAACCTCGGTGTTGTTCAGCGTCAGGGTGCCCGTGGTTTAGCAGGCGGGCAGGCTCCATTCAGTCGAGTTCGCAAAGTCTGCCGCGATGCCGATGACGCCATTTCCCCGTTGAGGATGGGCTGGGTCGTAGCCTCGAAGCTGATGTTGTACGAGTAGGTCTCTCCTGACCCGAAGGTTCGCAGCGAGGAGACGCTGTCCGAGGACGCCGCCACGAAGCCGTAGTCACCGAGCTCAATATCCAGAGGCTTAAGACTGCATGTCGGCAGTCAGGCTGTGGATCCCGCAGGTTGCCTCATAGTTCCAGTACTCCAAGGTGCCCAGCTGCAGGATGGAGGAGAGGCAGACCTAATCGCTGCTGCTGTCACCCGACAAGATGTGAGAAACGACCACGTACTGGTTGTTGTCACTGCCGCTGAGGTAGGTGCTGCTCCAGTACGAGGAACCATTAGAGACATCTGCTGATTCCTAGTGCGGTATTTCTATCCCTTCCTAGGTGGTTGCCGAGCACATATACACACTCACACACACACACACACACACACATATATATATATTATTAGAGTTCCTGATATATGGCCACAGATCACAGTACACCGAGAAAACAGTATCCGCGTTAATGAACCTAGCCTACTCTATATGCTCTGCCAGCTCGCGGAAAGTTAAACCCGTGACACAGCCCTTTCCATTTCTATGTTCGCCGTTGCGTGACTGGGCTACCCGAGGATCAAGTCTAGGTCGGGCATGCCCTGCTCCTCAGCCAGCTCCGCCGTCGCATGCCTCTTCCATGTCGCCCAGGCGCTGGTAGGGTGGCCAAGGAACCACCGGGCGAACAGGACCGGTTAGGCAATTCCCTTCCTGGGCGCACACCCGTCCGATCAGATACCAACCAACACTGTCCCGATGTTGTGCGCCGGGAGAGCGTATCCCACTTTGTAAGAGCTGGCGCTGAGCACGATCGGAAAGATGGTGCTGGTCACGCGCGTAATGACCCATGTGAGCATAAGAAATGGGAAGAAGGCCATGGCATGACAAGATAGTTGATCTCTCTAAAGAGCCAGAGACACATCCACGTCTTGCAGTTCTTGCCAATGCCCACCACCCAATCCTGAATCCTGTCAAAATGCCCATATGAGCCGTAGCCACGAGCCCGGACGACAGGGAACAGAGGTTACTTGAGAGGAGCTAGAAGACTTACACATCCCTCGTCATGAGCTTGGCGAAAACGAGATTCTCGGCAGACAGGTTAAGCGCGCCCATGGAAAAAGAACTGCGTAAGAGGCAGCAACACCATGGTGACCGTGTTGAGAAGGACGCGCGCGCCCTGGCCTGCCGGCATGATATCTATCGTCGATGCTGTGATATGGTTGAGGAATGCATACGAGGCATCTGGCCCTGTCAGGTTTTCAGCGGCGAGCAGCTCTTGGCCGGCGACGCTGTAATCAGATGGCGCGGGAGGCGGCGGTAATGAGCTCCTGGAGGGTTTGCCACGATGAATGACAGCGACACTATGGAATAATTGGCGCGGTTGATATGTACGTGATGGTGTCGCTCGAGTTATAGGTTATTACAGCAGCATCGCCTACAGCGGCCTAAAATCGAAAAGCTGGATACTTAAGTATACAATCTTATATTCTTTACCCGTGGGCCTTAATTGCTGAGTTGTCCCACTACCTCCGGTCCTCTCGAAGTGGGCCAGCTTAGCTGCTGTCCTGTCGTTGCCCCCACCGTTGAGCGCTTTTTATTATGCTCTTTGTAATCTAGCACCGAAATATGTAAAACAACCGCGGAGAATACTCCGGGATTTATAACGAAACAGATCTGTCTTTGGACTTCTCAATTTCGGCTATAGCAGTCCACCAAGTAAGTACTTGCAACGCCTTTCTAAGGTCTATAGTGTGAATAAGTAGACATCCCCATCTTATCTTCCTAGTGATCTTATCCCGCATGAAACAAAGGCTATCTATCTGGTGAACTAGAACTCGGGCGCCGTCGCACGAAGGAAAAGAATGAACGGATGCCACGAGAAATGGGCAAGGGTCCCGTCGACCCAAGCGTGCCTGGTTAGAAGAACGACGGCAAACGGAGGCCAACGAGGCGCAAGATCAGGGTGGAAGACCTACCCTAGACCTGCCCAGGTGGCTCAAAATTAGAAAAGAAGAAGAGAACGTGTTATTATTGTCTATCTGCTGAAAAAGAATAAAAGTCGGGGTGTGGTCCTCTTATATGTGTGCCGCCAGGGCCCACCTGCAATCTAATAAGTCCAGAGGCATACCACACTGGCCACCACAACACTGGTAGAAATATCCCCTAGTCGAAATATGTCTGTGAGTAATTATAAATATCTTGATATTATCTTCGAGTCGATAGTAAGACAACTCTTAGAGTTAGGCCTCGAATCCTGCCGATTAATATTTTATAACTTTGAGATTTCGGGTATCGATATTTTGGGAGCTAATTACTCTCTTTACGGCGATTGTAACACGATTTGGCCCGCTTCAGCTCTTGTTTTAGGTTGCTCTCTGCCTTGATTTCATACCCCTCTTGACTAAGTTGGCAGGGTTCCTGACTAGAAGTGGTCGGGCTTGCTCAAAATATTGACCTTGTAACTCCACAACTCTTTGAGAGGGGCGCTGAGGGTTGCGCAGCCACGATAGATGTTATAATAACATCGGCTACCGTCGAACTTAGAACCACACCAAAGCATTCGTCTCGAGAAGCAGGCCGATACGCAGCGGAGAGTTGTGTTCCATTCACACACCCCCTCTTTTGGAGAGCATACCCGAAGTGCTGCTGTCGTTGACTTGCATCTTGTTTATACTATTTCAACTAGTACCTAGGTATGCGAACAAGTGCCTGCCAATTGTAGCATGCAGTATAATGCTAGAGGCAATAGAGACATCATTCACCCTAGAAGACACATTTTGGGTTCCTTATTCCATAGCTGATTTATGTTCGTAGTATTAGCGTTCCCAAACTCGTCCTTCAGCAGTGCCGCCTATAGATGTCAAGTCGCCCGAGGTCGCGCTGGTAACCGTGAAGACAGGGTATCGCGGACGGTGATTCTGGATTCGTGCAGATTCGTGCTGCATGTCAACTCTCCGCTGCTCCCTACAAGGCCAAGCTGGGTGCTGGGACAGAGGTAGGCAAGTTCAGTATAGTCATCGTCGTACATGGTTACATAGCCCTTCGAAATGCCGCTACCAAACTCAGGTCGTGATGACAGGCTTGCCTTGGTATGTCTGATAAGCCGTGTAGCCTGTACCGTCCATGTGGCCCAACCAGATGAGTTCGCTGTTGGTCTCCATGATAAGAGCGCTTGTGCTACAGCTGGATGGTCCCGAGGCCTTTTCTGCCAAGGGAGCGTAATCAGATGGATTTCCACGAGGGGAAATAGCGGGCCAGACGCATAGGAAACGGGGACGGCAATGGGGACTGCCAACGTGAGGTACTGAAGTTGCGAAGAGCAATAATATCTTGATAATCACTTGTAATAAATATGTTCGACTCTGATGCTGCTTATGCGATAGCGGCCCGATATACTTGATAAGCTTCCAATTACTGTTCCAATATCAATCGCATGTTGTTACGGCCATCCCAAATTTTGTAGCAGTATGGCCAAAAACAATAACGATCCTCAGGCAGTGCAATGAACGGAGTGGTAATGCAGTTATGTGGAAGAGTATGCATGACATTCTGCGCTAGTGAACAAAAAGACATATTGTTTTTGTTTTTTTTTTTTTTTTAGTATGCAAAGTAAAACAATATTGTCGTATTCATCACCTGCTCTCGTAGTCCAGCTATAGCTTCATATATATGACCAGTTATGGCTGAGGAAGAGGAGGAGGCCGGAGGGGACACGTATAGTGCCGGCATGTCTTGTGGTGACGACGACAAGGAGGAGGCGGAGGGTTTGGGTATAGCAGCTTGGGCAAAGAACACAGAGGTCAGAGGGCGCAGCAGGGTCATAAGGAAAACACTTCCCTTTTTCCTTTCCGAAGCTGCTCCTGCATGAGAAGGGGGAGAAAAAGAGAAGAAAAAAATGACATTAAGAGGGCTAGGGTGAAAATTAGCTACAGACTATATACCCTTTTCGACATTCGTTCTCTTAAGTACAGACATCTGAGCGGAATCAATAGCACAGTCAACTGTCGCGACTGTGAGGAGTACTTGGGTCAGCTCAAGTTCGGATCACATTTTGTGCCCTTCAAAGCTCCTTGAATTACTGGACTGAAAGACCATCAGGGAAGGAATGGACGTGTCTGTCATGCTCGGCATACACCCGTGTTGGTCCTCACATCACCGTGTGTGCAGATTCGTCCATCCCGCTCAGGACTCCTCAGTTCTCTCATCAGGAGCTGTACTCGCCAAGAAGTCACCCACCTCCTGCATGTACCGCGCCCTATCCTCCCAGTGTGACATGTGGCTACCTTCTAGGGTGACCCATTTTACCTTGGAGATGGTCTTGAACCAGGGATACATGCTGAGGTCCGTGACCTCATCCGTCTTTCCATTGATCAGAAGCGTCTCAACCTGAATCTTGTGTGCCTCCTTCCAGCCTTCCCAGCCTTTAATGGAGCCGACGATGACAAACTCGGCTGGACCTTGACTGCGTCACCGTCGAGGTTAGTCTCTGACCCACTCGAAATGCCATCTTGTGCGAGTCCGACCGCTATATAGGCCACCACCATTTCCAGTCAGCTGGGAGTGGTCACTCCTTTAGCAGCTGTCGCACACATCTTGTGTGAAACACTCACATCGTAAAATAGACGGTAGGGTCATCGTGCATGTTCTTGAACGCAGCCATGACCTCCTCAGGCATTGGGTCTAGACTACAGACGTAGTGGGAACTGAAGACGTTGGATGCCTTCTGGAATTCTTCACTTTTGTGGTCACCTCGCTTGTCGCAGTCCTCAAGCGTCTTACGAACATCGTCTGGCAGCTTGGCTAGAAGCCCTTCCAGGCCCTTTTCTGCAGCACGTGAGGGTTATCAGCCAGCCAGGTCGAAAGATGGCTCATCTTGATGTTGCCACAAGAACCGACCGTAGCTGCTGGTTGCAAAATTGCCCGCTGACAGAGAAGAGAGACAAGTTATGACGACAAGCTTGGTAGAAAGGGGGAAGAGAAAAGGCCAACTGAGCCCAACAGGACTTACCGTACAGCGGGATACTGGAGGGCCCGCTCGCGATGACCAATTTCCTCAGTCCAGGTGGGCTCTCGCCCTGGGGGCTGCTCATGGCATATGAGGCGGCAAGAATGCCACCCCAGCTCTGGCCAAGCAGGAAGAAGCCTCTCTCCCTCAGCTTAAGGTGGTCGATCAGGTTGTTTAGCTCCTTGATGAAGAGGTCAAATGACCAGAACTCAGCGTCACCCATCTTCTCGCGGAGGTGTGTGGAACGATCACAGCCAATTTGGTCGTAGAGAAGGGTGGGGATGCCGTATGTCTTGTGGAGGTCGGCCAGAGGCAAGAGGTACTCATGCCCCGCCCCAGGCCCGCCGTGGAGAGCTATGAGGACAGGACCTGTGGTAGGCTCCAGACTGCCGAGAATCTTGTACCACGTCTTGCATGGCTTTCCGGCGCCCGGCACCTCAAAGGCAACCTCGCCCTCGCTCACTGGGTACGCTGTCATCGCGAACAAGGTTGGAATGCCTATTCAGAAATGACAGTCGGTGACATAAGGTTGTGGAAGAGAGCAGCGAAGAGAGAAAAAGAGGGTTGTGGTAAGAGTGAGAGCTTGCGCAAGCTGGAATTTGGAAAGCAGACAAAGAGCAATTTAATGATGGGCGGGATGGGATTATGTTGGCGACCCAAAGGGGCTACAGAGCGGGGTTTTGGCAGCGGCAGAGCAAAATAAAATTTAGCAGTTGTCAGCAACGCCTTAATACCGGGTAAGCCAGGCGGCAAGCTCGATCGCGGAGGGCAGGACCGAGGTAGATTAACTGCTGACAGGTATTTGGTGATGCAGCAGCCGATTCTCGTAGTGATTAAGAATTGGACGGGCGACACCAAAGCTACAGTGGGTGTCTAAAAATACTTGGAAGTAATTATTGTATTCGGGCACTTGTAAGTTCTCGGCATCAGCTGCATATACTCTTTTGCACTTGGCCAGGCATTTCTCAGCCAATAACTATCCAAAATATATAAAGGTACCCGGAATCTGTTCCTAGATACATTGCCATTCATAATTGATATATAATTCTTAGCTCGATGTAATGCTTTCAGTCTCCTTGGTACCGGATTAATTAGGGCATCAATCTGCGTTATCTGATCGCGACCTTGCTTCAGGGGATTGTCGTACTAAGTCAGCCTAGTGTCATCTAATATACTCCGACGGCATCGCTTCTAGGTGCAGACTGTGCGGCAATCTTTTCAAGGAGGTGAGTTCTCCCTAACCCGAATCTCGCAAGGTCTGCATGCATTGACTCTGGAAACTTGCAACAGATCCAATCTGCGGCGATTGTAGTCCCGAGGGCAATCATGTGCACCATCTTCGTCAGCGGAGCGCTGGCCTTTGCTATCGTAATCGGTAT
This sequence comes from Immersiporthe knoxdaviesiana, assembly GCA_021117315.1. Taxonomy (NCBI): domain Eukaryota; kingdom Fungi; phylum Ascomycota; class Sordariomycetes; order Diaporthales; family Cryphonectriaceae; genus Immersiporthe; species Immersiporthe knoxdaviesiana. The sequence continues at coordinate 2,440,405 of CP088214.1, forward strand.
GCCATTCTGCCTGACCGATGTCGAAGAGGCACTAGAGGCTTTGGAGACGATGTATCACGCATCTCTTTAAATATCCTACTCTGCCGTTGACTCGCGAGCCAGCGCTTGCATAATGGCGTCGCTTGTCCTCGTCCTGGAGATTGTCAGTACAGTGGGCATCTACGAATCTGCGTCTCGAATGATCTGGTCATTCTCCCAAGATAGAGGACTGCCCTTCTCGAGGTATCTGGTCAAGGTACGTCGGCGGACCTAGCTGACGTCTAATCTATCTCACCAGTCTTTTACTCCTCCCAAGACTGACACGATGAATCAGCTTACCAAAGATGAGCTGCCCATCATCGCGGTCATGGTCCATGGAGAGTTCCTAAGCCGCTCGGGACTATCACCAACATCGTTAGTCATTGTTATATAACCTTTTCATTGTTCTGGCCATTTTGGCTCCAGGATACACCGACGACACCGTCTACGGCAAACTGGAGTATTGTGGTCTATGGTGCTGTTATTATTTTCAGCTGTGACTGGTATTTCTTTCGGGCCAAGCACTATTTCAAGGGACCCATTAAAGAAGTCTGAGGATCGATTTATGGGAATAGTTTTTTTCTCGAGGGGCTGCGCTATATTACAGCCTACTTCTTAGATAATGACGGGATGGTCCCAGCTAGCTGGGCCTAGACTAATCGAGATTTTTAGTATTCGGAAAGGCAGAGGAGGTACTGCTTGTCGTATATAATAAACTGTGAAAATTCAATATTGTGATTATTATACTCAATCAAATCTCCGGAGCACGCATTCATATTGTTTCTGCCGAGGTGAGAAAGAATCTGAAGGCAGACTAGTTAAGTACGGCGAAATATGCCTGCAGATGCTCTTGCCGTCTATTGACCTGTGGTTACTAATACAGAGCAACGGTCTTGAGAGTTATGATGTTAGTAGCAAAGACTGCAGGAGTGACTGAGCTCAGTTTCGGAAACAATGTCAAGGGAAGTAGCAGTTATATGCGACAGCTGCTAAAAGGAGTGACCACTCCCAGCTGACTGGAAACGGTAGTGGCCTATATAGCAGTCAGACTCGCACAAGTTATGATGCGCCTGATTAACCCAATAAGTCCATGTCAAAAATGATAATCTCACAAACATTTCGCAAAGGCATTTTGGAATTGTTTGTTTTGGCCGTAGCTGGCAAGCAAAGATTTTTGAAGCACCCATAGAACCAAGAAAGAGTGAAGAAAAAGAAGGTACGTTTGTCGTCAATAATACACAAGTTGGGCGGGCCCTTGTAAGCACTTTTGATCCTGGCGATTGCTCCTTCCCCCTGCTGTTCTCAACTTACCAGACCACTCTGGTTCCAGGCTAGCGCGACCGTCCATTTGCTGGGTCACCCCGGAGCAAGTCGGTCCGCGACCCTGGTCGCGTGCCTAGCAACCAACTGGCAAGACCTACTTAACACTCTGTGGCGCCGAGCGCCGGCTAAATAACCCGGCCGGACCTGGGCCCTTCAACGTCAGAGGCATCATGCAACCGGGTGTCTACGCTTCGTGCTCATCACAAGGCGCACACAACAACTTTTTAGGTATCAGCGATTTCTATCAATGGTGCCAGGTTTGATTGAAGTGACCATTGACTCGGCCAGCCTTGAGCAGCCCATGCTCCTCCTTGCCGAATGGAGAGCCACTCGCGAAAGTCATCAACCTCTCGACAGGCTTGCCCGATATGCGAGAGACATTTTGACCGGGCAGAGCATCTGAAAAGACACCTGGCGACGCACACCAAGGAGAGGGATCGCATATGTCGTGTTTGCGGCAGGAAATTCAGCCGAAAGTAAATCACCCAACCAGTCCTGATCCCAATTTGAACCCGTCCCTCTTACGAGTAAAAAGGCGTACGACTGAATATCTGAGTTATATTACAGAGATGCTCTGGACCGCCACCAGATTGTGCATCAGCCTCATGTACGGCTGCGAAGGTTCCGGGCCTGCACGAGATGCGCCGCCTCTCGAGTAAAATGCAGTGGTGCTCAGCCATGCACGCGATGCGAGAAGAAGTCGTTGCCATGCACGTTTCCCGAGCTTCTCAGCGAGAGCAACGACCCCCTTGGTGGGCGCAGATGCGCCTCATGAGAATGTTCAACAATTCACAAACACGCAGAGTCAGGAGATACACTCCATAACGGTTGCTGCGCAGCCGCAGGGGCAGCCGCTGGACTCAGACGTCCCCATACAGGAGCCTCGGACAGAAGCGAGCGTCGTCTTTATGCAGGAGCCGATCCACCCCGCCGATCTCATGCCACCCGAGACAAATACTCACATGATATCCGCCCTGAACTGGATCTCGCCATCCATGGACCTGGATCTGGCCGAGTTCGGCTACAACCCCATGCCTTCGAGCGAGCCGTATTGGAGCTCATCCACCGGCGTCGTCAACGACCTATCCAGCCAGCTTTCAACAACGACGCAACCAATGGTGTCACCGGACGGTCATTCGCATTTGATTCACGGAAGCTTACCAGATTCAGCTGGCACCGAGATGTCTGGCACGGCTTATGTGGACGACAGAGGTGCCAGGAAGCCTCGAAATGGACGGTATGCTAATCGGATCTTTAGCGAAGCCGCCCCGAGATCATCGCCTCGCACCTGTCCAGAGCTCCCGGCGATGCCACCAGAGCTCGACGGCTTCAGTCTTATGTTGACTGCACTGCCGACTGTCGTCCCGCAGGACCTTGCAGCCACGCGCATCCAACCATTCACGCTTGAGCAGTATCGCATCATGTGCCAAGCCTTTTCAAAATTCTGTCTGACACCGAACGGCTCGATCGATGACGGGCCTTTCCTGTCCACTGAGCTTCCACCTACGTCCACCTTCACGAGGCTACTGGCACTTTACAGACAGCATTTTGACCCTCGGGTACTACCTTTGATCCAACCCGAGCTAGCCAGCGACGAGCCATCTTCGTGGGTTGTCAAGCTGGCCATGTCGGCAATCGGAAGCCAGTATCTCGCGATGGCAGACCTGGAGGTGGCAGTTGCCCTGCACGAGTTCCTCTGGAGAGTCTTGCGACAAAAACATGCCGTGTTTTCAACAGGGACTCTGACAGTAGACTCACTTGGAGTGGTTCAGTCGAAGCTTCTCAACTACATCGGCTTGGCGTATTGCGGCTCGAGACGGCTCGAGACATACAGAACTCTGGCACTCGATGAACTTGTCAGCGAGCACAAGGCATTGTACAGGAATCAAACTGCGATTCTGCGAGACGAGATCCACTCCCGAGATCGACAACACTGGAGCCTCCTGGAGAGCACGCGTCGCCTCTGCCATGCAATCTGGCTCATCGAGAGCATGTCCCGCTATCACTTCGGGACGCCGTCTATCTTGCTGCTGGACTTTGCTGACGTTGCTCTGCCCTGCACAGAAGACATTTGGGATGCCGAGATAGACCAGGCACAGGTTCCTATCAAGCGGCCCACTCTGGAAAAAGCGTTAAGGGTCCTATACGTGGAGAAGCGGCTCCTCCAGGGCATTGGAGATTTTGCCCAAGTTCTGACGATCCACGGCCTGTATTGTCAGACCTGGGACGTTTCCAGGTCGTTCAGCAGGCCTCTGCTTCGCTGGACGCCCTCGGCACAGAAGGGCAATGCCGAATCACGCGAGCTGACCGGACCGCCCTGGCTACCTCAGATCCCCCTCTACAACCAGTGGAGAAATGCGGCATGCGATTGCTTAGACGTACTCCACTGGATCGCAAACAGCGAGATCGCCAAGACCGGAACCGAGAACTCGACCGTCTTACACCTACACTTTGCTCGGCTAGTCCTGCTCTCGCCATACCAGACAATACGCGAATTGGTCGAGTCGCTGGTGTCAGAGGATGCTGGCAGCAGACACGGCAGCGCCGCGGAGAAGTTCAGGGAGCAATGCCACGAGGTACAGAGATGGATCACGGACGACCAGTACAAAGCCCGGCTCGCACTGGTCCATTGTGGCGTTGTCTTCTGGCACATCCGGCGCTATTCCATGGACGCCTTCTTCGAGCCCGTCAAGGTGTTTCTGGCGACTTTGGTGGTCTGGGCCTACGGCAGCTTTGGTCCGCCGCAGCAGCCAAGCCCATCATCGCGAGCATCCAACAACACCAGCTCGCTCGATGACGGAGGAGAGTGGTCATCTGACCTAGACGACATATCCTCCATCCGTCTGGACCGACCTGCAGATGACGAACTGGTCCAGATATTCATCAAGCGTGGGAGGTCCATGAACGCGACCATCATGGGCGTCGGCAATATCACCGCCCCGAGCGGTCCGCTGCGGATGCTGCGTGAGGGGTGCAAGCTGCTCAACAGCCTAGATAAATGGCCGGTCCGATCCCGATACTTGCACGTACTCACGCGGCTCATTGCTGTCTGTAGAGAGGACAGCCAGTGGCGTCAGCAGACACATAAGTCCGCATCGCCTCGGTGATCCAACAGTTTTCCCATATCGTCACAATTCTTGGTCTTCCATGCCGTTATCACCTTCGTTGGTTGAGCAATTGTTGCACATGGTAACAGACTATGTATCATATCCGCTAGGTAGTATCACAAAAGCAGAGTCACGGCTTATTTACACTTCAACTAGTCTTTGTCTGCCCCCATCACCTGCCTACCCTCTCTCTCTTCTCCCTTCCCCTCAATCTTCCGGGCTCCCTCGCTCAAAGAGAAAACTCAAAAGCATAGGCGGTGGTGGTATCAGTCTGGTAGACGGGGAAGCTGACAGTGTCGTCGGTGTAAGCGTGACCGTAGACACCAAGGTTTGTGGGCCCGTCGACCTCGCCATAGTGGACGTCAGACGCGACCGGGAAGCCCCAGGTCTGGACATTGAGGGTTCCCGAGGTAGGGAGGCCGATGGAGGACAAGTCGTTGAGCTGCAGAGTCCAGGTACCGGTGCTGATACGCACACCGACTAGGACAATCGCCGTGCTCGAGCCGACGGTGGCATAGGCGTCTAGCTTCAGGTCGGTTGAAGGGGTGGTGCCGACGCGGTAGCCGGTCATATTCTGGTAGTAGTATTTGTACACCTGGTAGTCTCCGTTTGGATAATATCCAGTGGCTGTGGCCGAGTAGTCGCCGTTGTCAGGGTTATCGGGTTTGCTGAGGAGCGAGGCCAGAAAGTCATGCAGCTCGTAGCCGCTGAGCCAGTTCCCGCGCAGGCCGTGGGCGTCGATGCGCTCGAGCTGGGAGATCCACCACGCAGAGCCCGCGGGGACCTGCTCAGCATAGATGCCGTACTCGTTAATATTGACGGGTTTCGCATCCAGACCGTACTCATTCTGGGTAGCGACCAGGCCGCCGTACGCAGACAGCAAGTCTCCGCCACCGCCCTCCATGTGCCATGCGTACTGGTCTGGAACGCTGTCGTTGGAGGCGACAAACGAGGCCCAGGCTTGCCACCAGGTGTTGGAAGTCAGGGGCTCGTTGGCGGTGGCAGGGCCGGAGAGGAGGACAGCAGTTCCGTATTCATCACTGAAATGGTGTAATAACAACCCAATATCGTCAGCATACCAAAGATGTATCATATACTGTCCGCTTCCGGCTCCAACTTACCGCCACCTGTAGTAGGTCCTTCCCCACATCTCCAGGTACTGGTCCTGTTCCCGATTCCAGAAAGCAGTAAGGTCGGGCTCGTTCCAGATATCAACCACCAGATTGGTGGTCATGCTGTTGGCGTTCAGGTCCGAGAAAAGCTGGGTAAGGTAGTCATCCCAGCTGCTCCAATCCCCATCGTCACCTGGGTAGGGCGCAGAAGAATTTTGAGTACCGTCGGCACCCCACAGGTCGTGGATTAGCAGGATGAAGGTCCCGTCGTGGGCCATAGTAGTCTGATAGTTATCGAGTACCGAAGCAAACCGCTCCCTTGGGACATTGTAATCATCAGTAGGCTGCAAGTCTCGCTAAGACAAATTTAAATGCGCCAGACCGTGTGAACGACTCACTGGTATGCGGTTAGGCCCCAGATCCAGCCCTTGCCGGTGGTCTGAGCACCACCAGCTCGCTCGTAGTTCCAGCCCATGTCGGTGAAGAACTCGGTGGGAATCTGCGTTGTGTCGTCGGGCAAGCCATAGAGGGTACCGGATGCGAGGTGCTCGGGAGTCCCTGTGTTGTTGCTAAAGTTCACGACAGCCGTAACTGTTGACTGACGCTGCTCGAGGGGTTTGCCACGGCTTTGGCCGCTAACAGACCAAGACATATAAGGAGAGACGCAGCCATGGTGTGGACGAGCAGTAGTTAATTTTGATTCTGAATCCAGCGACAACTACAGTCAAAGTCGCTCCGGGGAGGACTATGTGGGCTCCCCCTGCTACCAGGAAATCTGTCGGCTTTATATAGTTTTTCATATCCCCCGGGTAAAGGCCGCCGACTCGTACCATTTTTCAAAGATGGAGAATGGCACATCACCAACGGATCCCATGATCCATTCTGTTTTTGGAAATGCTTGGTCTGCGTAACATTCCAAGTTAACCGATTCATGTATTCCACGAAGGAGAAAGCAGCTGGGCACGACTTAATACCGTATAATAAGCGAAACACAATTTTCCTGTGCATTCCCGAGGTCTCATATGCGGCCGCATCACCTCCGTCACCGACATCAATGAGCTCCACCACCTCCACCGCCGAGAGGACAAACTTGCTTTTGCCCCCCAGTGCTCTGGGTCTATAATTTGGTTCTAAGGAACATGGCCAAGAGTCTTAGGAGGTAATAGCAGACCCTGCATGGGGTCATTTCAAAGCTAGCTCCTGTTGGCCCGCGTCAGCTTTGCAACCGCTTGTTCTCCCATAATATCAAGTACCACCACCCCCACGGCCGATGTCTCCAACCACCCCCGCAGCCGAAAATCAAACCACCCCCACAGCCATGTCCGCTGGTGGTCTTCTCCTGTCATCTGATGCCGTTCAGCCGTGCACGGTTTTGCCCTCACCTCTCCCTGCTTACCCCAAATGACTCCTTCGGGATCGTTTGTGGGTGGTATTGCGTGGCTACGCGTAGAGATGTTATGCAGTAAAAAAGAAACAAGTTCTACATATTATGATTACATGAAACATGTCCCTCTCAAATCCTAGCCAACGGTAAGTCGCTTCAGGGCCTTCTCTTGGAGGGTTACAATTATATTTCTATCGAACCACATTTGCTTTCTGACCTAGTATTCATTACTCCACATATTATTACCACGTGAGGGCCAGCAACGTCCATCATGTCGGAAGAAAAAGTTATCGTTCCTACTCGGGATGAGATCAAAGTCCTCGACTTTGACTCGGAACATACCCATGATCTCATCCGTCAGGCCCAGGAGTCCGATGCGGCGGACAGGCAGCTCACCATCCGAGAAGCTGTGAAGAAGTACAAGAAGGCTTGTCTCTGGGCCATGATCCTGTCGACTAGTTTGATTATGGAAGGATATGACTTGGTCATTGTGAGTAAATTCCCAGACGAAAAGAATGATGATGGGAAAAGGGACATAAGAAGAGAGAAAGAGAGAAGGGGGAGGGGGGAGGGGAGGAGAGGCAGAAAAAGACAGAAAGAAGCACAAAAGTCCAGGCCAGAAATGTGGTGACTAAAAAACTGTCTCCTCAAGATCACCTCCTTCTACGGGCAAACGCAATTCCAGAAGCGCTTCGGATCTTTCGATACATCTCTCAAGGAGTATGTCATCTCGGCAGAGTGGCAGTCCGGTCTGTCGAACTCGGCCCTCGTTGGACAGCTGCTCGGTCTGGCAATCAACACGTATACACAGGACAGATTCGGATGCCGTCTTACCATGATGTTTTTTACGTTTTGGATGATGATCACCATCTTCATTCCCTTCTTTGCGCCATCTCTCTCCGTCCTCGCTTTCGGCGAATTCATGTGCGGTATCCCCTGGGGTGTATTCCAGACCCTCTCGACCTCATACGCGTCCGAAGTTGTCCCCACGGTCCTCCGGCCTTATGTGACGGCTTATGTCTGTATGTGCTGGGGAGCCGGCATCCTGCTATCGTCCGGCGTCGTCCGTGCCGTCGTCAACGTCTCTGGGGACCTCGGGTGGAAGCTTCCCTTCGCCATCCAGTGGATCTGGCCGGTTCCCTTGTTCATCGCCGCCTACCTGGCCCCTGAGTCGCCTTGGAACTGCATCCGCCGCGGCCAGCACGACGAGGCCCGCAGGTCGCTCACCAGGCTGCGCCAGGACACCCCCGAGCGTGATCAGCAGGTTGACTCTTCGCTGGCGTACATCGTCTACACCACGGAGCTGGAGAGGCACGAGACCGAGAACGCCACCTTTGCGGATTGCTTCAGAGGGACCAACCTTCGACGTACTGAGATCAACTGCGTTGTCTGGGCGGCGCAGATCCTCTGCGGCAACGCCATCCTCGGATACTCGGTCGTGTTCCTCGAGGCCGCCGGCTTCAATGAGGTCCAGGCTTTCGACCTCAACATCTCCTTGTCGGCAAGCTACATCATCGGCGGCATGATCTGCTGGCTACTCATGCCCCGCCTGGGACGCGCCACCTTGTACATGGGCGGCATGGCCTTCATGTTCTGCTGTCTCGTCGCCATCGGCGCCCTTGGTTTCGACAGCAGCATCAAGTCCCAGCTGGCGATAGGCATCCTGCTTGTCATCTCCACCTTGGCCAATATGACCACCATCGGCCCAGTCTGTTACCCCATCGTCGCCGAGACACCCTCCGGCAAGCTGAGGTACAAGACAATCACTATTGGCCGTTTCGTCTACAACTTGACCGGTATTTTTAGCAACTCGGTTACTCCTCGCATGATTTCAGCAACTGGTAAGTGTTTCTGAGTCACTTTTGTAATAATAGCTATTCCAGAATCTCTTTTGACTGACTGGGCATTATATATCTTTGTAGCCTGGAACTGGGGCGCCAAAGCTGGTTTATTCTACGCCGGCACCAATCTCCTGTGCAATATCTGGTGTTGGTTCCGCCTGCCCGAGACCAAGGACCGTACCTTTGGCGAGATTGATCTCATGTTTGATAACAAAGTGCCTGCCCGCAAGTTCAAGTGCACAACAGTCGATCAGTTTGCCGTTGTTGGGATGGAAAAGTCCATCGTGGGCTCTATTTCAGAGAAGCAGGACCATGCTGCTGCTCAGCAAATTACGTGATAGGTACAGACAATATGCTGCAGACGATACTTCCATGCGGTTTTACCAATGTATCAGAAGAGATAATGGACGGAGAAAGAGAGCGGTGAGGGGGAGAATGATTTCAGGGAGTAGGCTCTAAGAATCAATCACGTTTGCAATTACATGACGTATCCTAAAATCACTTGAAAGCAGAGTCTATCAGTCTTTCACCGACCTATGAAAAATAAACACGAACTAAATCAATCCAACGTCTTAATGCCGACGCGCATTTGGTGTTTCCCACCCCTATTCGCCCTCACCCAATACGGCACGAAATGAAGATCCACGCTCTCCCTGCCTTCAACAAGCGCCTGGAGGCCTGCAACCTCCAAGGCAGGTGCCAAGTCCTCCTGTGAGATCACAAGTCCCCCACTTCTCAACGTGACGCCAATGTAGGGCTCGCCTAGAGGCAGGTCTGTCTTGGTCTCCTCGACGGCTTGTTTGCTGAGGGCAGCCACTTGTGTGATGCCCGGAGCAAGCACGAGGGACTTGAAGTGGTCCGCAGCCCAGGGGTGGTCAACATCTTCGACGCAGTAGATCAGAGGTCCGCGGGCGAGCACAGCTATGCGCTGGTTCGTATATGGGTGGGGGCGGAGCAGACGGGGCGTGAGTGGAATAGTCAGCTTGAACTGGCGGTTTTGCTTAAGGTACACCGCGTCGAGGCGTAAGTACTGCTTGCTCAGAGAAGTGGAAAATGGCTTGGGAGTAACCTAATAGCAATTCCGAAATCAAATTAGCGAGACTGTACTTATTACAGAAATAAATACCTCCGATATGTATTTAGGCCCCAAGAAATGTGCTGCTTACCTCCCAGGCATCGCCCACCCACGACGGGATCCGCAGGTTAATGTCAATTTCAAGGCCCGAGATGTTCTCCAGCTCGAAGTCGACGGTACCCTCCCATGGGTAGTTGGTCCTTTGGGTCAGCCTGAGACTGTTCTGGCTGCCTTCCAAGGTGTAGTTCATCGACGCCGCAGCGTACAGGTGAACATTGACAGTGGCAGACGTTTTCGAGTTGGTCTTGGCAGTCCACAGGTAGCCTCCGATATGCCCAAGCACTCTTGAGATGTTTGGCGGGCAACACGCGCATTCAAACCACTCCTCGCGTCTGTTGGACGCATCTTGCTCCGAGGTGGCCATCTGGTTGACATAGGTGAATGCCCTGCCGTCGACGGACATGCCAGTGAGCATGGCATTGTACAGGGCGCGCTCGAGGACGTCGGTGTATTGGCCGTCGAGGTCAATCTAGAGCCAATGTCAGCTTTGACCATATAGTTGTTGATTCATGTAGGTGTAACAAGCTTTATAGATAACAGATTAACTACTCACCTGCAGGATCCTCTCTGCCAGCATCATAACGCCAATCGCCGCGCAAGTCTCAGAGTAGCACCCGCCCTCATCCGTCGATTGAGGCAGGAAGTAGTCGATTCCGAATCCCTCCCACTGCTTGATAGCCCCGATCCCGCCTGTCATGTACATTTTTGGTTGACCATGTTGTTCCATAGCCGCCGCAGCGCAGGCAGATATTTGGAACCGAAGGTCTCGGGATCAAGGACGGCCAGATCAGCGACGGCCGTCAAAAGATACATTGCCCTAACTGAATGGCCCTCAATGGTCGCTTGTTCCAGGATTGGCGTGTGCGCCTGATTGTACCTGTGCGGATTTGTTACTTAATACACGGGTTTTGAAAAAAAAAAATGAGAGGGTGAGGGAGAGAGAAAGACATGGCACCGTAATTACCAGTAGCTCCGGGCGGCGGGATAGTACGAGGGAGCAGTGTGTTCACTCTCGCCCCGCGCTTCTGCTTCGACATCAAAGTAGTGCCTCCCGTTCACGCCGGTCGTGTTTCCTCGCTCTTCAACGAAATACCGAGCGAGCTGCACGGCTTTCTCGTTGCCATTCCGCTTGTAGAACCGGATCAGGGCCAGCTCGATCTCGGGATGGCCCGGGTATCCGTGTCTCTGGTCCTCGCCGGGCCCAAAGGTCCTATGGAGCAGGTCGATGTACTTCTCCATGGGCCTCATCAGCTCGTCCGACTTGAACCGCAGCTGGTAGGCCAGAGCAGCCTCGATGAGATGGCCGGCATTGTATAGTTCGTGCATGTCCCGCAGGTTGGAGAAGCGTTCCTTGGGCGCCACCACGGTGAAATGGATGTTCACATAGCCGTCCTCCCCCTGAGCCTTGTTGATCTTCCGGACGAGATCCTCGGCGGCTTGGTCGAGGGGAGTGCTGTCGCCCTTCTCGAGGTCCCCAAAGTAGGCAAGACCCTCAATCCATTTCCCGACGTCTGAGTCCCAGAAGAGATGCTTAGGGACCGGCCATGTGGCGGGCTCATCGTCGTAGATAGGATGTCGCTTTAGATCGAACGCATCATACCTCCCCGTAGACTTGAGCATGTCCAGTTGGAAAGGAATTGTGTTCTTCAGAACGACAGCGCGCCTGCGGGCCCAGAAGGACTCGGGCTGCAGAGCCGTCCAGACAAACGAGTCTTGTGGATTCATGTCTGTAACCCTTTTTTTCTCTTCCCAATGTTGCAGTACAATACGTATGGACATAAGCCGAATGCAGAAGGGTTTGCGGTGCAATTTTACTATGAAGGGAATCCTCGATAACATTGTTTATCTCGATTTGGAGACGATGAGGGGTGGCAAGTCTAAGTCGGGGATGAGTGTGGGGTGAATCTATGCGCACCACACAGCATACGCACCGCTCTACTAGCGCGCGGCACCGCTGTGGGAGTCCATTAGAGCAGTGTGCGGTAGAGAGCAATCACTGGGTGAACTTTAGGATAATTATAATCCCGTTTCTAGTTATTCAAGGAAGGGATGAACCGAAGAAAAGTGGGCAGAGCCAAACATTGTTTCCTCAGACCTGGTTGGCATGCATGAAATGTTTCATGACTAGAGGTTCCAAGGTTCAGACTTACTCATTTAAAAGTCGATACTCAATTATGATACTGGCCCATCATCCAACATTAGACCATAGTACTGTATAGTAGCTGTTCCCCTGGGGGTCTATCTGCCTTGGCTTCATAGTGCTTATAGTGTACTTGAGGAATCTTGGAACTGGAGTACGAAGCAGGGTATTTGCTCAACCGAGTGATGCTACCGATCATGCTTTTCTTACGAACCCTCGCACCGCTATGTCGGTCTATAGCATGTCTGCCGAGACTGGCTTGTTGATATCGTCGACTAGAGACGCTATTAGCCTCCGTTGCGCAGGTGTAATTTCTACTTTGTAATTGAATCAGATGCTATTTTTTAGGCGAGCAGCATACGAGATACCGTTCGAGCATAATATCGCAAAGTACCCCCTTAGCCTTCCCATTTAGGTTGTGGCAATGCTAGCTGTTGCTTTGATGGGTGTAGCTGCTAAGTCAACAAGAAATAACACCGTCCAGAGCTTACTTTGAGCCTAGGGATCCTGTGATTCTTTTTCTTGCAATTCACTGCCCTCTGAGCCAAAAATTGATGATCATGATATTAGGCGCCGGCGACCGAGATTTGTTTCGCAAACAGAGAGTGCGAGATGTCATGCGCAATGGTTTCAATCAAGTACTCCATCATGATTACTCCCTTAAACCTTCCTCATGGATCGGGATGATGGACCTTAGTGCTATTTAAGTGTGAGTATGCACCTCAATACTGTACCACCCGGTCACTCACTTGCTCCTATCCCCAATAATCCTTCGTGGCTTATTTTCTAATCACTCTTTACTATCATAAGGCCTCACCACATCTCTATAGACATGGCGTTGGCCACTATTTCCAAAGCGGCTGCCCAGACACTTGACGATGTCTGCACCGTCAAGAACGTCTAGGTGTCTTTGCCTGCGCCTGACTACCTCCAAGACGTCGTTCGCAATGTGAACTCACCTCAACGATATTATAATCATCTCGCTTTCTAGTCTCCATGGGCAACTGGTTCAGTTTTACGAACGATATAAACTAGATTGATGATCCCCCTCTTTTCTTCCCTAGATCAATCTGTGGTATTATCTCCTATCCCCCGGCCAGCTCCAAGACTGCTACCTCACCACCGGTAGAGGCAGCTGGGCCATCACCTCCGCAGATAGCGACGGTAGCGGCCTTGGCCTCGGCGTGCCCCATGGCGCTGTATCTGGCAACCCAGAAGGAGATCTTGGCAGCTGGTCCGGGCAGGTTACGGACGTCATCCTGGCGGGCAACGGCACCATGAATGACACCATGCTCATCTCCTTTGCCTACCGCTTACTGCACGAGTCGACCGTCTTGGGCAAGGAGATCACCCGCAAATATTGTGGTGTTGACTTCTACTCGAACTACGCAAGCTGCAGCGAGGGCGGCCGCGAAGGCTGGAGCCAGGCTCAGCTTTACGGCGACGAATTTGACAGGCTCTCGATCGGTGCACCTGCCATGCGCCAGGCTTTCCAGTAGCCGGTGCACATATGGGGCGCCATGGTTGACACTGTGATGGGCTATACGCCAGCTTCTGCGAGCTCGACGCCATCAGTACATATCTGACTAACGCCTGTGACGGACGGGACGGTGTTGTCGACCGTATCATTGCCTAGTCGGACCTTTCAGGCTGAACTAGAACGCCAACGAGTCTTTCGAAGCCCCGTGTTCTTGTGTTGAATCTACAGGTTGCCGCGGCGGCAATATGACCCGCCAGATTGTTGGGATGGAGAATGGTGGTGACGGGAATTTGACGCCGGCCGTGAATGGCACTGTCTCTGCCGCGGCAGCTGCACTCGTCAATCGACTTCTTGGCGGTGTTGCCGACGATGGGGGTCGTCACACATAGACCTGGTTCTAGCCCGGTGCTGAGTTTTTTGACGCGAAGGGAATTAATGAGAACACGACTGGACAATGCGGTACGTAAATAGTCTCCATCTTCTACCCACGACTTGTTCAGCCATCAAGGTATGTTTTGGGAAGGAAGCTACTCACACAGAGTCTCATGCAGAACAGAGACTCCCGGCACCGCTGACTCTTACGAGGCGGAGTGGGTCAATTTGTTCGTGGAGGAGCTCGACAGCCAGGGTCGAAAAGCTGACGTTTGTCGCTGGGTTTAATGATCTGGGTTCAATGACACTATCTCGGTGGTACTCGGCCTTTAATCATGTGGTGCACATCGACTGACTAAGTACCGGGGAGGACGGACCACACGTACCTACGAGGCCATTGCTTGCCTTGACTGCTCTGTTCGAAAGCGAATAAGCACGATGCTTATTGTGCTCGGCTGGCCTTTGGGTCTGTCGAGGTTTAGTCCACAAAGAGAAGTTCATCCTGCGCAATGCTTTAAGGAACCAGAGTTTTTCATGTCTACCTGAAGCTAGCTCATGTTTGGCAAAGGCCAAGTACTTAAAGTAAGTGCAGTAGGGATAGTTTTGCCGTGCCTGCGCCAGTGACTCACTAGCCCTCGCGCGGTCTATCCAAGAGGAAGGAGGTGCTTTCTTCTGATGGGGCTCGGAGGGCGGACAATCCCAAACACAAATCGCAATCTAAGGTCACGGCCTTGAATGGTCCATTTTGGCTAGATCGCATGCGGATGGGGTGACAAGCAGCCCGTTTAGAGCTTCTTTCTGAAGCTTACGGTACCCGGGGTAACTTGTCACTTCTCTGAGAAGATGTCTAGGACGGAGCTCGCAAGAACTATTTAATTGTTACCTCGGTTTGCACACAAAGAAGTCCTTGTGGAGAAAATAAGTGACATACTGAAAACCTCTATAATCAAAGAGAGGAAAGAATGTAGTACTTGGATTGGCAATTGAATAATTTTGTACGAAAGTTAGCTACTTGGTGCTAATGAATATCAGATATTACATACTCTGCTTTTTAGGCTGGCTTTACTTTCTCCCAAGTATTATTGCTCACATTCACCTTATAAAGCTACTATATTATAGTAGATCTCAAGTGAATCAAATATCAATTTTCAGCTTTGTAAACTTCGCTTATATAAGTAATTTTGTGACGAATATTGTATTCTGTGCTCGCGACTTGGTCCGTAAATTCCAAGCTGGCTGTATTATAATAGAGACCTTCTTAATGGAATTATGATATTATTATAGCTTAATTATTATAATCTCTGCTTTGAATATCGACTTTCTTTACTTCACTTTACACATCTTACTTACCGCTTAATCAATGAAGTTATTTTAAAAGCTTGATTATTGAAGAGGGAAAGAGGTTTATTAGTAGTAAGGATGGAATTTACTGTACTTTTAAAATCCTGCAGATCGATACCTTCACTGTTTCCTTCAATGAATTTACTTCACTTTACGCTCAGCTTACCAAGCACGAGCACCGCTATGTAGCAGCAGCCAGCTTTTACTGTCAACACTCACCACTATATGATAGACTCACTTTTGTAGGCCCGAGATTGGTTGCTATGATTCTACTCTAAAACAACCTTTTCTCTTGCTTATTGCAATTCTTTCCGACACACCATCAACGCCACCATAATACCCCCCAGATACCACCCTGCTTTCGCAGTACCACTCTACCCTTCACCATTTCCTTACTGGGCATCACGGTGAGGTCAAGATGCCACCAAACGCGCCTCCTTTCCAGCCAATCCCTCTCGAAAAGGTCACATCCCCTACGATAGACGAGCGCCGATCCGAGCTCATCAGAGCCCATCCCATCGGCAAAGGTCTTGATGCTTTCCGCGCCTCGTTTCGTTCGACCTGCGAGGCCAAGAGCATCTCTATCACTCCAGACGCGTTCAGTCAGCTTGGGGAAGAAGGTAAGATCCTTTTGCTCCGTGGATGAATCAGGCTAACTATGATACAGACCTCCTGATCCTAACTCTCAATCTCCTTTCGGCGCTTATGGGCTTTCGCGCCTCTCGTCTGCTACCATCCGAAAGCAGGAATACCAACCTTTCTTTGGATTTGACGAGACTGTACTCTGCTGTCACATTCAGCAACATCGATCTCGATCACATCAAGCCTCTTCTACATGCAGCAATCTTTGACAGCTCTGAGGACACTCTGCTTTGGGCCCAAGTTTACAAAACTGTCGCCGAACTCACTACCCCGCCCAGCCTGAGAACATCCTCACAGAGGCCTCGGCTCCGCAATACAAGCAGCTTCGCAAACTCGTCGGAGCACCGCAAGTATCTGGGTAACATCCTCAAAGAAGAGATCAGCCTTGTATATGCCGGGATCAGGGACTTCGACCAGGCATATTTTGAAGATATGGCCGGCCTCGACACAGCATCCCAAGCTTTTTTTGAGCAGTATATGCAAGGCAAGGACCCGCTCTTTAACAGAGGCTGGACGGGTTGGCCAGATAATATAAACCAGGATAATATCTTGATCTAGTTCGCAAACTTCTGCAAGAAGCTGTCGATATTTGCGAAATACTATAAGTCAGCCCCTGAATATTAGCGAATACCAGTATCCAATGCTGGCAAGTCGATTAACAAGTCTATTAAGAAACACAAGACTGATATCGGTTTTGTGGATGCCTCTAATACAAACAAAAAGCTAAGATATCACTGGCACCAGCTTCTCATGCCAGGAGAGCTATTAAGCAACCTATCTGCTGATAAGGCGTTAGAAGCCTGGTTGGATCTGGGAAGATCTGCTCGACAAGTACTTGCTTATCAAGAAATCTGTCGCTTTGTCTTGGGCTTTACAATCTGTAGGTCTCTGATGAGATTATAGAAGTTTGATCGCCTGGGGGGGATTATATCTCGGCAATTCAATATCAATAAAGATAGACTCCGTTTTGTTTCCACAATCCTTGGGTTCCTCTGGATAAACGAAAAACAGCTTGGATTCGATCCTACCATTATCACATCAGGCAGCACACAGTACATCCAAATCGAACGCAGTAGCCAGACAGAGCGCCTAATTATCAACAAGTGTATAATCCGCATATCTAGCATATATAGCCGGGCGACTACTTGCTGGAAGGCCTATCTGGAGGATGATCCTCGAACACCACTTGTTATCAAGGATTCCTGGCAGTACACACAACCTGGAGAAGAGGGTGAGCTCCTTCGCGAGGCGACTGAAAGCGGGGTGGTCAATGTGTGCCGGTATTATCACCACGAGACTGTTCAGGTCGCTGGCATAGACGATGATATTTGTATCAACGTGAGAAAAGCATTGGATATTGCAACTGCAGAGGATTATAAAGCCGAACAGAAACCAATCTTGCCCAAGTCAAGTACAACTCCTGCTCAAAAGCAAGACCGCAGCACCGAAATCTCTGTACCGCCAAGCAAGCGACCACATCTTACCTCTCCAAAGAGGTTTTGTATCCCTATACAGAATCGAGTGCATCAGCGAGTTGTGCTCCGCGACTTTGGGCAGCCTATCTACAAGGCAAGCTCTCCAGCAGCTCTGCTCCGCGCGCTCGAGGGGTGTATAACAGGACACGAGTCTCTGTATAAAGCTGGGTTCCTCCATAGAGATATCTCGATCAACAACTTGATTATCAACAAAGCCAATGAGAATCCATCCTGGCCTTCATTCCTGATTGATCTAGACAATGCTACCAGAGAAGAGCGAGGAGGCATCTCGGGAGCAAAGGGAAAAAAGGTTGGAACCAAACCGTTTATAGCGATTAGAGTGCTTCTTGGGGAGCGACATTCTTTTATGCACGACCTTGAGTCATTCTTCTGGGTGCTCTTCTGGATTTGTGTTCATTACAATGGACTATCTAAAGGAAGGGTCACCTAAGAATTCGACCAGTGGAATGCTGCTAGTATGTCGGCTTTAAGGAGGTCCAAGATGGGCATAGTCTGCGATGATGAGATTTTCCGCAATACTATGGTGAATAACTTCACCCGATATTACAGGCCCTTGATCCCTTGGATGATGAAGCTACAGAGGATTGTGTTTCCAGGTGGTGAGGCGTGGAAAAGGGAAGACGAGGGGTTGTATTCGTCCATGAAGGAGGTCCTTTGTGAGGCCGCGAAGGCCTTATCAGAGGTGTAGATTCTAGCACTGTTTCAGAGTCTGGTTGATTTCAGAGGAACCGAATCGAGGCGGGCTGTCCTTGCAGACTATACCGAGCGACGTGTACATAGCGCCGACAGACCTACTACACCAGACCGCCATCTCTCCTCTTCCTTTTGTAGCAAACTAGCTAGTATGATCATAGGACTGCTCATCTGAAGTTTAACATAGCAGAACTGGCACCCGACACCCGGTTGTACAAGTATAGAGAGCATAAAGAGCCACATTGTCCTGCGGCATTGGCACAACATTGCGTCTAGCGATTATGATCATTGATGAAGGACTCAAATAAGAACCGAAGCAGGTGCTAGCAAAATTGTCTTCCATCCTTTTCCACCTCAGTTAACTCTGCTACCCAAAAAAATCCAAGCCATTGACATTTGTATGCTTCAAAACAGGACCAAGACTCGGGCTCAAAGGCTGGGCAGCTAGAGGATGTATCCCTCTTGCGTAAAACTATGTAAGCAAAGTCTTCGCTGTTCTAGGACGTGCCTCTCCCCCAAGTCTTCTGAAGACGGCCATCTTGCGAGGCCTGATTTGGAGAGTATTTCTTTCGGCTCTGAGATCTCCTTGTCAGTCTTGAAATTTGGAGCAGGGGCGTAGCCGAGAACTCGGTATCATGGTAAGGCCTTGAAATTTGCAATAAGTTGCAGAAATGTTGCTTTTAGAAGAACCCGGTTACTGTAGAGTAAACACTCTGAATATTGCATACTACCTGGGCAAAATAATGCTGATCCCATCACGAAACATGTCTCGAAGACCTTCTACTGAGGCCTCGATCTGCTCATCTATATACATTTTCATTTCTGGCCAGGTAACCATATCGACATCGCGGTCATCAAGCATCTCCAGCAGCTTGCTATATACCTGATCGTATATATCCTCGTGTAAT
The DNA here is from genome assembly GCA_021117315.1 of Immersiporthe knoxdaviesiana. Taxonomy (NCBI): domain Eukaryota; kingdom Fungi; phylum Ascomycota; class Sordariomycetes; order Diaporthales; family Cryphonectriaceae; genus Immersiporthe; species Immersiporthe knoxdaviesiana. Next base: position 2,459,397 of record CP088214.1, read on the forward strand.
CTCTCATGAAGGTCTTCTCGAAACTCGTTGCCGAGCTCCTCACACAAGTCATTACGCAATTCTTCACGCAGCTCCTCGCGCAATTCTTCATGCATCTTTTTCATCTGCTCCTGCACAACATCGACGCTGATTTGTTTGAAGGTATCCTCGGCTTTGCCCTGGCCTCGGGCTGCAGCCTGTACCGCACCACCAGTAGCTTCAGCAAGCTTGGCCAAGGTCATATCTACTTCACCCAGAGCTTCCTGTGCGAGCGTCACCTTCTCCGCCAATTCTCTTCGTAGCGCCTGTAGCTGTCCGATCTGCTCGTCAATCGTGCGTGTATCTAAGAGCACTTGAGATTTTTGTCCTGCACTATTGCTCGAGCTCGATGATCCAGGCCTCGGCCTTTTCCTTGGCGGGGGTCCAGGCTCAAGCCTGGATCCAGGTTCGGGCGGCGACGGTGGTGATGCTGCTAGCTCGTCGTATAATGGAGGACTTTCCGATGGCGGACTTTCCGTTGGCGACCCCGGAGCCACCAACTCATCGAGTTCATCTGCCCTGACCAGCCTCACCCCATGACCATGGTATAATCTGCTGGTACGATCGCCGGGCATTCGGATCTGCCCACCTGTACACAACCACTCGACCTGCGTTGGGGTCAGCTTGTCAACAGCCATAAACAGACTGAACACGTGAGAACGCGCAAGGTTTTGGATCTGCATGATCACAGCTGCGGCTTCGTGATTTGCAGGGACGAGGGGCCCGACGTCGGGGACGATCAGCTCAGCAGGTCCGGTAAGTGTAAAGTGTAGGCCGATGCATGTTTCGAGGTTTGCAAGGAAGTGGGACTTAGCAGCAAGATGTTCGGGAAGGGCGGCGCGCGTCGAGGTCAACTTATGAATATGCATGGGCGTAACGTGGAGGTAGAGGTTCGTAGTGCAGATGTGGTTCTGCGGTGGGATGCGAAGGGAGACGGGAGCCTTCAGCTTAATGGAGGCGATGTTGGCAGGCTGGTCGAGGAAAAAAAACCGTCGTGACCCGGAGGGGGTCGAATTGCTGATGAGTATGTTCATGCTGATCGTGAACGGATGGGTCGAGGCCGGATAGGTCAACATCAATGATTGATGTGGCTTGGATGGTGCGCGAAGACATTGGGGGCGACGTGGTCATCTTGAGAAGTGATCCCTCGTGAGAACATGTACTACAGCGAAGAACAAATCAACATTAGCTAACTCTTGACATTTCAGAGAGGACAAGGGGGACTGGAAGAAACGAAAGCCCCTGCGTGACAGGCGTCGTGCAAGACACAAGCACACACAAGATTCCCACCCTCCCAGGCTTTCAGACAATCGGAGCAGCCTTGACTCTGTCGATCAATGCCGGAGTCGAGATATTCGGTCGAGTCAACAATAATGCATACAACACTCTGCCAGAAATGAAGCTCGCACTGGCCTGCCGCCTACAACACGGGCCGCCCTGTCCCCGAGTTCTCTGGAAGAGGAAGATGACGGCGTCGACGTGAACAAGAAGAAACGACGACGCAGTTCCCCCTGCCTTCGCGACAAGAACCCGAAGAGGGAGATTACGGTGTTGGTCCCAGGGCCCAGGCGCCGCAACTCCGCTTGAGACAGGATGCAGAGGATAGACCAATGTTGGTGCTATCACTGCTCTGGCTCTCAGGGAGGTATACGGATCCTGTAGCTTGGCGGTGGGATAGCGGGGCTTGTGTGCGTACTGCGGATTGTGCAATGCAGTACCATTGACACATTGACGATGATTAAGTTCCGTAGGCAAAGTAACAATAGATGGGATGGTAATGGTGAGGATTCCGCAAGACGTATGGAGGCGGTGTGTGGGGAGGAGGGATTGAAGAACAATGCGGGTGAGACAACAGGTGGTCAGAGTGAGGAGGAAATTGCGCGATTTAAAATGCATGAAACTACGGAGCCTTCAGGTTACACCCTGTCCCGCCGTGCAAGGATTGGCACCAGCACAAGACTGCTGATTGGTTGAGAAATGCTGGAGACAGTGAGTCAGACACCTCACCAGAATACGTGTTACTTACTTCTCGGAAATCAAGTCCTTGGTACATAGTAGGTTGTCACAGTCGCTCTTTTGGCGGAGCGGTACAGCGGATGCTGGCCAGACCTCTAACTCGCCCCGCCAATCCCCAAAACTCCCTGAGCATCATTTGGGTATTCTTAGGCCAAACCTCTAGAAAGCTTAGAGAGTCGTAGGAGCTTCAGCTATCGCTATCTATTGGAAACCACTGGCTCCTCTTTCGAACTGAAAGTTGCTCCGGGTAGAGGTGTCATGTCGTAAAAACCCTGGGTAGGTACAAACCGTGTCTATACTCGTGCCTTCGAACGCGGGTCTCAAGCAGAAGGCATTAAAATTGTCCCCCACTTGTATATTTTCTATTCTGATCAATAGAGATGCATGGTGTCAAGCACTTGGTTAAATTTACAAAGCTTGATAACGTATATCTGCGATAATATATCCCTGAGAGAAGACCTCGATTACGATGCGCTACCGAAGAAGGGAAAGGAAAAAAGAGGGGAAGAGAGAGAGAGACAGACAGAGAGAGAGCTAGAGGGCCGGGAAATGTGAGGCTATCTAGGCTACTGAGCGTGGCCTGCCAACGTGCCGTGGACGCTCCTCGCACTATATCTGAATTGGCGTGTTTTGTCTGTGCAAATAGTAGATCACCCCGAACTCTGGCTACTGATACTGCTCAGCTACTGCAGAGAAGGGAAGTACAATACAGAACAAGTAGAGCCGTTTGGAGTAGAAGCGACTGGCTGAGCTGTGTGCTGTAGCCTCGCCAAAGGCGTGGGTCATTGAGAGCCGCACCGAGCTCTGCCTTGGCGGCGGAACTCTGATTAAGGCGAGCTTGGCCGTCTATCTATACAATGAGAGCCGAGCTGAGCGGGACTCCACGAGCGGGATATAGAGAAATCAGAAGCAAAGTCTGAAAGCAGGGCTGCAGGGCTGTTGCTGCCGTTCAAGAAGAGATTTAGCACCACGCACTTGCGCTTCTTGTGATTGCTTGTAGGCAGGGCCTGGCTCGCGTGCAACAGGCTGCTGACTCCAGGGCTGTCTACGCGGTGGCCAGTACCCAGAGACCAAGATGTGGAGTCCTTTAGGGAGTCCACGTCGGGCCGTCCTGTAACTCCGACCTTAACTTGATTATCTTGTACATTTTAGTGGAGCGTTTAGGAGTGAAAAAAAATGCAGTACGGCTTTATACTTGAATAGCATAGAGTGTAATAGTGAAGTCTCTCAGTGCATACTTTAATACGTATATGCTAAATGTTTGATCGTTCCTTGAACTCTGCCCCTTCCGTAATTATTCGCTAAAGTGTAGTGCTGTAATTGCGAAATTAATTGGGTTCTCAGCAGCTGAGTCTGGCCGCATAGCTCTTTTTTGGCTGCGATCAAAGCGTGCCCAATAGTGGTTCAAAGCTTTGGGCATTCGTATTTGATATTCTTGGTAATAGCAACATAATCCTGATCGACTCGAGCTCGTTCCACGGAATTTGGCAGGTGGGGCTAGAAACGAGTCGTTGCCTGAAGATTAGTGCAACTATGTTTGAATAGTGGTATTATTTGTTAAGATATCGGGCACGCCGTTGATCGCCCTTGGGTCGATAATAATACTAGTCGAGAGACAAGACGTGTGGGAGCTATTGCCTTCTGTTTAGGCGGGGAAGATCACAATACCAATGCGCAAGTAAATTCGACCTGAACAATAGCGAGCCTCAAAGACTCTCTTGAATGTGATGCCGCGCTGTAAGATTGGCGCATGTGCAATAATTTTCTACGTTTCCTATATCTTTGGATTTTGCTCTGGTTTTCTTTTCCTTCCAGTTGTCAGTTCAAACTTCAAAAATTCCTTGGTGCCCACTTTGTTTCAGAACATCTTGCTTTCTGTGATAAAACCGCTTTGGGGCAATCCACTCTCTGAATCCTATCTTCTGACGACCCTTGAATGACGAGAGCTACACGACAGAGCTATGGACAGAGATACGATCACCTCTGGTTCACGCCGCCGCTTCGGCAACCGGTCCATCTCCCACCCGGAGATCGTCTCAGAATCATCACTGGAGAGCTCATGCTTGACCCCGAGACAGCTTGAGGACGGGGGCATGCCTGAGTCGCATAAGAAAGGGTCTACAGAACTGACTGTATCTGAGCTCCAACTTGATGAAGAGCGTCCATTCCACATCTTCAACAAGAGACAGAAATGGAACATGGTAGCTGTCATTGGTGCTGCAGGCCTTTTCTCAGGCCTGTCTTCAAACATCTATTTTCCCGCCCTTGATGCCATCACAGAGGTGAGTATGCCGAAAACAAGCGACCCCTGTAGATACTGACTTTGGGTTGCAGGATCTGAATGTGAGCATGGGTGAAGTCTCTCTCACTATTACATCGTACCTCGTTATTCAAGGGATATCTCCCCTCTTCTGGGGACCTCTTTCTGATACGCTGGGCCGCCGTGTGGTATACGTAGGCTCTTTCTCGGTCTACATCCTCGCGAATATTGCGTTGAGCTTCTCGCCGAATTTCGCAATACTGCTAGTCTTCCGCGGACTGCAGTCAGCCGGCAGTGCGTCGACTGTCAGTATAGGTAGGTCTGGCTACGAGCAAAAAGAATCGGATTGAGCTTGGCCAGAGGAACGAGTCTGACCAAAAGATAGGCAATGGAGTTATTCAGGATATTGCGACACCACTTGAGAGGGGTAGCTTCATCGGTTTCTATCAAGCCAGTAAGTCGCGTCACCTCACGGGAACCTGCATCAGACTTCTAACTCGCCTCCTCCCAGTTCGCAACTTTAGTATTGCCGTCGGGCCTGTGATGGGTGGAATATTGGGCAATTTTCTTGGTTTCCGGTAACAGCGCTCCATACCCTGTTATTGACTTGACTATTGCAACTTGTTGCTGACGAACTCATCAGCGCTATATTCATCTTCCTCACTATTCTCTCCAGTGTCGTCCTTGTTGTCATTATCGTCTTCCTCCCGGAGACCCTCAGGGCCATTGCTGGCAACGGCACACTGCGGCTCACAGGTATTCATCGACCAATCGTCCACAAGTTCAAAGAGCCCGAATATATGGAAGATGCAGAGGGCCGCATTGATACGCCAAGGGTCACACCCAACACGTTCCTCGGGCCGCTGAAGATGCTTTTAGAGAAGGACATTGTTGTCACGCTCCTTTTCGGCGGAATGGTCTACACTGTCTGGAGCATGGTTGTTGCTAGCACCACTGATCTGTTCGACCAACGGTTTGACCTGAACGAATTGACTCTTGGATTGTCATTCCTGCCCAATGGTAAGTGGGACCTAGGCCTAGTCTTTGAACTCCCAGCAATTTGGAACTAGACAGCTTCCTCGGCCTCTGCTCCACAACGGCACATGAGATGATATGGAAACATTGTCCTCTCGGGCACTTTTAACTGACGAGAATACTATACGCACAGGTCTTGGTACGATCGCAGGCTCAACCATTGCGGGCAAGCTGATGACTCGAGACTTTGTCCGCCACGAGGAGCGTTACCTGGCGCTCTACCCGGACGCGCCACCGCCCTCTAAGACGAGAAAGTCCTTGTCGCCAGATTTTCCCATAGAGCACGCCCGCCTGCGTCACATCCCCTGGATGACCGGCGTGTTCGTCGTCGCCACGGCTCTATTCGGCGTCACCGTACAGTCGCCGGCCGAGTCAGGGCTGTCTGCGGCGGCGAGCCCTGGCTGGATTGCGGTGCCGCTGGTGCTCCAGTTTCTCATTGCTGCAACGTCCAACGCCGTGTTTGCCATCAACACGACGCTTGTGTCCGACCTGTATCCCGGCAGTGGTGCGGGCAGCACGGCCGTGAACAATCTGGTGAGGTGCACCATGGCGGCTGTGGGCGTGGCCTTTGTGGACAGTATGATTGAGGTCCTCGGCCCTGCCATGGCGTTCTTTGTCTTGGCCTTGCTGGTTGTGGTGCTGAGCGTGCTTGTTGCTGTGGAGTGGTTCTGGGGGATGGAGTGGAGAGGGCAGCGCGAGATGAGGAGAGAGACAACGGCTGGAAAATCAATGTGCTGAGGAATACCTATGAAAGCCGACTTGGGTACTATCTTTTCTAGAAAAAGAAACAGAAAAAGAAGCATTCTGCCATTTTGAAGTCCATCTAGTCCGTCATATTTGGTAATAAAAAAACCTCTGATGCACTGAAGTTGGTGCGTACTTGGATTTTTCTGGAGTTTTCCATTCAGAAAGTCATAAAGAAAGAAAAATGCAGATAGTGTGTCTATCTAGTACGCCAAAATAAAAGGCAGGTCCCAACCAGGCGTGCAAGGGACAGGGACAGGGACAGGGTTCACTTTTGTTCTGATCTTGTTGGTCAGCCTAATCTTTTCAAGGAAGAAACCCACTTGGACAGCGAACTTTTTGGCCACTGATATGCACTTGACACCCGCGACTTCTCTGAAAGATCAGGAGCAAGCATTCCCTAACGAACGACCTCGCCCGCCTGAAGCACTTGGCAACCTCGGGCCGGGCCGGGGCCGCAGACAGTCTATGAAGGAGGAACGCAAAACATGGATTGATTAACTTACATAGTATGTATATTTGGCATTGGGCCTGGCTGAGGAAGACATCGACATTGGGATATCGGAGCTGAATGTGCTTCATGGGTCGGCTCGAGCAATTAAGCTGAGGTCATTTGTAGAAAGTATAAGAGCTAAAAGGAGTGATCACTCCCAGCTGACTGCAGGTGGAAATGACGGTGGCCTATTGCTGAAGGTCGGTCTCGCACAAAAAGTACTTACTGTAGCAACCGCCCATTTAAACTCAGACACTAATGACTCACTGCACTCGTCTCAGTGGTCAGGAGCGAATCCACCTCACCTGTCGGCTCTTGCCCATCCTCATCAACGAACCAAATCCCAAACCTGTCCTCTAGTCCGCGACCGCCTCTGCACTTCCGCCAACCTAACCAATATGTCGAGTTCTTCTTCTCCTTGTTGCCCTCCTTGTCACCCCTTTTGTTCATATTATCAAAATGTTCTCTCAGGTTTCCCCAGCAATCAGCGCCCCCACGCTCCCAATACCCATCGAGTCTCGAGGCAGTACATTCGTCCTGGGGCCCGCCGCCCACGCAGCCAAGGTTAGCCCCAGCACCGCACCGAGAAGCCCCTGTAGGACCCTCGTCAGTGTCGCGTTCTGGACAAGCCTCAACTGTCCCCTGGCGACAATCGTCCGCGGCCCATCCTTGGGGGTGTAGTCGCTCCCCCGCAGAGGCGCCGGGCAGGGACGTGATGTTCTCCAGCGCCTCCATCGCACCCACCCTGTCGGAATCAAGGCGGAACTCAAAGTTCAGTTTCTGAGCGGCCAGTATCCCATACTGGCTCTTTACCGCCTCGACGATATCGTCCGACTTGTCCGCATCGCCAAAGTCGTCGATGGTCAGCACGGACCCCGCCTGCGTGACGAGGAGGGCCATGTAGTCGTCGAATATGCTGTTGTTCTTGAATGGGGAGGACGAGTTGGCGGCGTCGTCCCATGTCGAGGGATAGTAGGCTGTCAACGAGGACATGATGGGTCTGGTCGTATTCGCTGTAAGCGCCGTGGGCATCTCGTAGGTGGATACCGGAGGCTCGATCGGCTCCGAAGTCACAATTTTCAAGTCGACATTGGCAAAGGTCGTGTTCACATACACCGCCTCCAGCGTCTCGTTGCAGCCCATCGCCTCCACGTGGATGGTGCGATTGGGAGAAGGCGACACTGATCCCCACGTGAAGAGCACGTTGCTGAAAGTGGAGCCCAGCTCGACGGAGCTAACCTCGTTCTCGAGCAGGTTGCCCTCGTCGGCGTCAACCCTCATAATACCGAAGCTCGTGACGCCGAACGGGACGCTCTCAGGGCTGTTGCTGGTGTTGGAGATGGTTGTGTCGACCAGCATCGAGTACGGCTCGCTGAGAGGGACCCTCTCGGGAAGCACGCTGATGTTCATGGGGTACAGCTCTAGCCCCGTGTCTGACGTCGAGCTCGCCGCGAAGCCTGTTAGTATGTCCGAGCTGTTATACCTCCGACATGTGAGCACCACGCGGAGAGCGGGGACGATGGCCTGCGTCGTGTAGGATGCGTCGCCGTCTAGAGTGCTGTTCTCTGGAAAGGAGAGAATGTACTCTGGGAAGGCGAGGTTCTTCTGTGTGAAGGCCGGGTAGGACAGGTTTTTGTCAACACGAGGGAGCTCGCCAGGGACTCTGGGCCGCCCAGGAGATCGGTGTACAGCGGGTAGGAAGGGTTTGTAGCCTCGATAGAAAAAGCACTCGTGGTGTAAAGTTCTGTCTGGTACACGGTCGGCGCATACACGGCCGTGAACAGCGATGAGGTAAAGGTATTGAAGTTTGCCGCGAGGAGCGAGGCCAGAGTCACTATGAGTGTGGGAACATCCCGTATCCGCAGCTCTCGATACACAATGTTTGGTATGCTGGCGTCGAGCAAGTCCAGGCCGAGAGTCTTGTCGAAATTAGCCATCCGATTGAGATGGAGATACGGCGCCAGTGTCCGTACCGCTAAGTCGATGAAGCCGATGCCCATAGCGACAAGAGCCAAGCATAAAGCCGGCAGATTTGTCCAGACGTAGTGAGCATAGCCATCCTGTCGGACGGTTCCCAGGCCGTTGTTTTCCTGTGAGATGCGAAAGGTCTGTTCCAGAGTAATGATGATGCCGACAAGTATCAGGCAGATGGCCAACCTGGCCAGAGGATGCAGGGCAAGGGGGTACTTCTTCTTGAAGGCTGCCGGCTTGAACGTGTTCTGGTTGGGCTTGAACTCCTTCGACAAATGCGGCTCCGTAGCAATATAAGACGCCGATGCATCTCCACCTCTGCTGCAGGATTCAGGCCTGGGCATGGTGTAGTAGTCGGCCTGCCCCATGGCCGTTTTGAGCTCCTTGTCCGTCTTGGAACCCAGATAGATCCAGTCTGCTAACAAGCTGGGATTCCGGCCCAGCACATCAACCAGAGTCGCCAGCCTCGAGGTAGATACGGCAGAGACAGGCCTGTTTAGCACACCTTTTGCCACACATGCACCAATACACATGAGGCCGGTGAGCACGAGGAGTGCGGTCGTGGTATGGCTCGCCAGAGGTTGGACTATCAGCCGGTTCTGAAGTTTCGTCATGCTTCCCGTTGACGCGGCGGAAGAAACAAGCATCAGGCCTGCCCGGGCGAGCTGGGCTGCGTGTTTTTATAGTACGCGGTGAGGATCTTCTGCAGGTAGTCTGTGTCAAGCAGTGCCGAAGTACTGATGTTGGTGAGGCCTTCGTTTCCGTAGACTGCGATTGAGCGCCTGTCAACGTCAACCGTGGCGTTCTTTATGGCCAGCTGCCAGCCCTTGGATGCAACAGGTTCCTCGAAGCCGACGAGCCGCCAGGCTGTCTCATTGAAAACAGACTCTACGATGGCCCACGAGTTGAAATCCAGGACATCATCCTGCTGTGTCGAGTTGTTAGGGGAAATAGGGAACGTTGATGTCACGGTCCCGTTCCTTCTGAGACCGATTTGTCCGACCCGATGGGAGGGTTTGCAGACGATGGCCGCCGACTGCCCCAGGCCACACTGATCCGGCTCGCCATACAGTCCATCAGGGCTCGATGTATCACTCGTCCACTTCAAGCTCGGCAGCCCAAAGACAAGTGCCACCCCTGCCCCCATCCTCCCCGACCGTGTCGTCACACTTCCCTGTTATTACTCGACTGAAATGAAGCGGATCCGTCTCGTTCAAGTCGAAGGTCATGCCGAACTCGGCTGCCATTTTGCAGCTAGTCGATGCCAAGCTGGTGAACATGGTAGTTTCCCAGGTCTCAAAGTCGCCGTCGGTGTGAAACATGTTTTGTGCACAGCTCAGGTTCACACGTGCTGCCTCGCACTCAAGATCTGCCTCAAAGGCAGCCACTGTCGCGATCAACTCTGCATTATCAGGCAGCGCGGCATCAAACTCCTGGTACGACGACGTGGAATCTGTACCCGCCGGATACGACAGGTTCGCAAGGGTCAGGCCCATGGTAATGTACCTCGAGGTTATAGCCGCTGACTGCATCGTCGCGTTGAGCACAGAGTTGTCGTAGCCAAAGTCTGTTGTGAGCGTGATGGGGAACGACGAGTCAACCATATCCGTCGGCGTCAGGGTGATGAGACCGGTCGATAAGATGATCTCCACCTGGATGACCAGCGCTACACCCACACTCACGGCGACCATCCAGTCGCGGCTCCGCAGCGCCCGCACCAGGGTTTGTGGCATAATCATAGACGTGTAGTCGAGAAGAACGGAGTGCTCTGCGCTTGCCGTGCCGCTGCGCATATGAACCCACGGTGCGACCATGGACGCCTGGAAGACGACTCGCGACCATATCGATGCGAGGATGGTCAGGACGACGGTTGGGCCGAAGGACCAGAGGTATTGGAGCCTTTGATTACTCGTGGCCAAGCCGTGGTTCTTGTTCGACGCCCACTGGAGGATCTCGATTGCGATGGCCAGAAGGACGAATGTTGTGCCCAGGCCCAGTATGATAGGCCACCTGAGGTATACTGGGTTCCATGATGATTGTAATGAAGATGGTCGTATCAGATTCACAGAACCCACCCCTGGCTCGGCTGCCGCGACGGGTCTCTGTGCATCGGTGACTGCTTGCGATTCCCCAGCTGCCGAGCCTTGTTCCACAGGTTCAATCGGGTAGGTCCCTGTAGATAATTGTGACGCCGATAACGTCGATGGCGAAGATGTTGTATTGCTAGCCTCAATAGCGCGGTCTTCGCGCTCTTGCGGCGGCGGTGGTACTGGGCCACGAGGAACCATGCTTGGAAAGGTTGGTGTCGGGGAAATAATGGAACGGCCGTATGATTGCTGTCTTGCGAAAAAGGTTTTGGGTTGAATAAGGGGGTGGGGGTCGGTTCTTGCCCTAACAATAATACGCAGGATAGAAGAAATTCTAAAGGTTATTGAATAGATATCTAGTGACTTGTCTGGTTATGTATTGTGAACTGTAAACATTCAATAATAGTGAATATAAAAATCTACCAAGTTTCCTGTGGCTCTTGTCTTGTACCTCCCAAGGCTTCAGCACAATAAATACATTGTAGACTGCGCTCAGATACGAAACGCAGGAAATCCTTTCGTGTTCTGCGTCAAGCCCCTGCGCAGCCTTATCCCTAAAAATGTCGTTTGGTTTTCTTCAGTCTACGCTCCCTATCTCTGCTGTTTACAGCTGACCAATCCATCAAATAGCAGATGACAGATAGAGTGCCTAATCCAAGCGTAAGCAGAAGTAGGTTTGGAGAAGGATTCGGCTTGTAGGAGTCCCAGATAGACTAAGGCAAGGATGGTGGTGTCGAGACGCTGGATCCCCGTCTATAGCGCTCGCGGCAATGCCCATAAGTATATACATATGCAGCCAACGGCAGGTCAGGTAGTGCCGCCCGGTCTGCCTAATCATGTAAGACTAAGGGTTATGCACGCGCACGCAATGCGTGTACGGGTTCGAGCTGAACTTCAGCCCCCAACATCTTATGCGCCTGATTTATTTTGAAACGGGCTTACTCATAGGCCACCCATGGACAGCGGTTCAGGATTCTCCGCATTTCTCAGCCTCAAGGCTGTTACCATCCCAACCTTTCCTCGAGGAGGAAGTTGAAGATATTACTTATCGTGTTCTGTTTCCGAAGACTTGGAACCAATAGATTGACGGTATGATCAATGAGATGCAACGACTTAGAACTCAGCTGGCCATAAAATGGGCGAGGTTTGGGAGCAAGGGAAGCCTTTAGTACAATCTTATCTTTTTGTTTTTCACCACGTTTACAAAGCCCTCGAGCCTTGTCTTCACAGCTGCATCTCGAAAAAAGAAGCCGGCCTGAATATCTCTCTGGTTTAATAGCTAACAGTCAACTCGAAATTCCAGGCATTTAATTATTTCGCTGTCGAATAATAATATAATCTGAATAAGTATGCCGTGCGCCTTTAAAGGGTAAATAGTAGTCCCGCACAATAGTTCCGTAAATAAATACGAAACAGGACTTTCACTATTGTATAGTTCCATCTACAAAGAATGCCGCGATAGCAATAAGTACCCAGTCTGCCAATAGGAGAATACCCATAACCCTGTTGTAGCGCAGGTTAGATAACAGTGCTTAGCTGTAGATTTTCATAATCAAGAGTTCTTACCATATACTCTTTCCCTTTCCCATAATGAAGTTCAATAACAAGACTGTCGCAAAGAGACTCACAGCCTCAAACCCATCCAGAACAAAGGTTACTTCTCCAATATCCAGCCACCATGAAAGTAGGACCATGGATGGTAGAATCAACAGTGCCGTCTGTATGCTTTTGACCACAGTCCCGTCCATAGCCGAGTCCATCATATCCTTCTGTGCGACTATGATTGGAGCAATATCGCAGTTCGGTATCGGCAAGAGGATAAGACCCACAAAAGTTGGCGATAGTCTGGACGGCGCAACGAGAGTATCAATGCTGCTAGCGATGTTGTCGGTGCAGAAATAGAGCGGTACCGCACATATGAGGAATATGCTAATCGCCACCCAGAACGAGAGCTGCGGGGATTCCTCGAGCTCTTCTTCATCCTCTTCTGGGTCCTCGTTGAGTATCTTTCTAAGCTTTTCGTTATTGGTGTCTCCGTCGTCGTTTTTCCCCGGGAAGCCCATCATCGATGCTGGGCTAACTATGCCGTGCTTGACAGCATTGGAAGCCAGAGCTCTTTTTGATAGTTTTTTGGGCACCTTCTGTGAGTCCTGTGAAAAGACCTCGTAGTGCGTTCTCAGCGTGCACCACAGATATAAGAAGTACACCAAAATGAGGATGCACGATGCCCCTCTAGACTGTTTGGCTATATTTTTGCAGTGGTCTGAGATAGAAGTTGACAAGCGGTCGGTATCAAGATGCTTGTCGAGGCCAATGATAACATCACCGATGATGTATGTGCAGAGTCCGCGTTGAAGAATTGTTCTGTTCTTCTTATACCACCAAAGACAATGCTGAGACCGAGGAGCAGGAGAATATTGGCTAGGATGCCGCCAATAAGCGAGAATTTTAGGATAGAGGCCTGGCCGTGGACAAGAAGCAGGATGCAAGACAGTAACTGGAAGAGATTACTGTATAAAGTCAGTATCGCAGACATGCAGTGTGGTGCGACAAGCGCATAAAACATTACATTGTGTACTGACCTAGTAGATATTGCTAGGAAATCACTCAGGACACGGCCCATCCGTATCTGGATTTCGATGACAGCAATGTCCGTCATTGCATATAATGGAAAGACGGCGATGAAATTGACAAGGAACGTTTCCCAGGACGGACCAATCACCGAGTTCATCACGATCCCGGCCGGGACTGCGAACAGAAGGAGATTGATCCAGGAGTTGAGCAAGGTCCTCTGGATCTGATTTGCGACAGTAAATGGCGTGTTGGGCTGGACATTTCGAAATAACCGGTGTTGGTTCTTTGACTTCTTCTCCGGCTCATCGTCTTCTGGGGGCAGAGAGTCTGCGGCATATTTCCTGTGGCGGAACGTGCCTCCCTCAGCAACGGCCTGTAGCGGCACGACAGTCTTATCATTGGTGTCGGTCCTCTCGAACTCTTCCGCCGGAAGCCTAGTACTGCGTCCTATGTTACCCGCGCTCTGTATCCTGTCTACCACATCGTCGTCTACTGGGTTTGACGCTCGCTGAGCTTCAGCATCCCGAGTATGGCTCCGCTTAAGGCCTCTGTTCAAGACGTGGCGAAAGGGGTTCCATCTGTCCGAGGCCAAAGCGGACTCCCTGCGGGACACAGCGTGTGCCTTGCGCTTAATCTGGAAAGCATTAAAACTGTTGGGCGTTGGGTGGCGGTCCATGGTCGATTGCGGAACCGCTTAAGATCAACACTGCCGGGCGCAGATAGAAAGAGTGGCCCTGAATCGAGTTTAATACTCACAGACGTAGCCCCTTCGGGACGCGGTAGTCTCAATTTATATAGGCGCCTGCCAGAACACTCACTTGTCGCATACGGAGCTGAATCTGCAAGTCACAAGGCGCAGCAAGAAAGCGCAGCACAAGTAGGCACGTGGCTGCTAACAAGATTTACAGCAGCGGATCAACAGGTTGGAGGAGACTGTAAGCACTTGTCTCAAGAAGCCAGAATTGATTTTGCCACTGAGCTCAGAGGAATGTCGCATTGTGGCGTCTCTATTATAAAGGTCAGCACGAAGGGGGCTGTGTCAGCGCCATGCGCGCGCACACCTTTGCGCATCCACCTGCTTGGTTTGCAGGCTATAGAACGGGCGACAAGCGACGACGACTAGATATGAGGCTCCGATGTTATAAGGATGCGTTTTGTCGAATCTCGATAATGTTTGAGGAAGAATTAATTCCACAGTGATTAGTCAACCGCCACCCAGAAGGATCACCAGCTGACCCGGCTTTCCCGAGGTCGCCTGTCTATTTACAGCAGTATTATGCTGTAACTGACCTTCGCCAGCCGTTGATGTGCAAGAATTGTTATCTACTTATGCTCTGCACTGTTACTATTTTTCTTTTCTTTACAGGAAGAACGCGGTAGTGCATGGGTGGTATAAGTATAGCAGTAAGAAGCAAGTACTAGGGTGGTGAACGGGGTGCACTGGGCAAACGCCTTTCTTAAGAATAACAACTCTCCTGCTAGCCCCTTCCCTTCCCCTTCTCCCTCTTCAGCGCCAGTAACACTAAGCTCAATGGCTCAGTTCTTGCACTTGCTATATAATTATTCCCGTTCCTATACCCTATAAAAAGTTAAATACAAAATGCTGTCATGATCAACAATAGTGAAAAGTGATTTCAGATTATAGTTTCAAACCTCAAATTGCGAGCTAGCAGAGACTAGTGCCGGAGACTTGCAAATTTCCAATCATGTGCTACCAATTCTTCATAGGGTAGTGGATCTTGTAAGGCTGGATTTGGTGATTATATAGAGTTTTAATAAATTCTATTAGAGTTTATCGCTTTTGTAAAGTAAAGATCCAAGACTGGACAGTCTATAATAAGAAATTTGTAGCTAAGGAGTCTATTACCTGGGAAGAGTAATAGTGACAAGACCGCCCTTCAGATCATTCTTCAGCTCATCCAGGCACGCCTGCCTAATTTCATCCTGGACATCTCTCTTAAAGTCCTCGCTAAGCCTCTCTAGATTCTCTTCCATTTCTAGGCGATACTTGTCGTGCAGCTCCTCATCGAATTTGTCGCAGAGACGCTTCTCGAGCTGCTCCGTGATGCGAATCTCCATCTCCTGCACCTGCTCGTCGATGCGGACAAAAGTCTGGTCCACCTGCTCCTGCTGTTGTGTGAGGAATTCACCCATCTGCGCCTTCTGCTGGGCGAGGAACCTTGCGCAGATCCCAGCGACAGCTCTTGTTGGTGGCATCGTGACTCCCACATCTGTGATATCCTGCTCCTGCACCTGCTCCTGCACCTGCTCCTGCTCCTGCTGGTGCAGCTGGTGCAACTGGCGCAGCCGCTTCTTCGTCTTCTCAGGGGTTTCAGACTGTGTGGCGGCCGAGGGCGGCGACAGCGCCCGAGCTGCCGTGTACGGAGGGGGAAAGGGGGTGGCGACACGATGGTCGTCGTCGTCGTCGTCGTCGTTGTCCTGGTCCCCTCTTCTTCTCTTGCTGCTCCCGGTCCCGGGACGAAGACTGTGGGGTTCGATGACAGTAGCGTGGTGACGCTGGCGCAAAAGTTCCATGTATCTCTGGTGCTGCGTGAGCCTGCCTTTCGTTGCTGCCTAACAGATTCGCTGTAGTGCTTCCATATCCAAGACGCGGGATTGCTCTATGTGGATGACGAAGAGGGTTTATTGCGTCAGCAGCCCCAGGGCGCGCAGAAGCTCAGCGCTGTGCTTCGAGCGCAGCGGCAGGGGCAAGGTCGGAAGAGCCTAAGATGGTGACAGGTCTTTGCAGCAGCAGGCGGAGGCATGTCGTGGGACTGCCAAAGACGGCGATATCACTGGGACTATTTTCCGCAAGGTTTCGCGCTGAATCCTGGAATGTAGAGATATCCATCCTTTTCGTCCTTCGTCATCTGCTGCCGTCCGAGATGGAGCGAGACCCGAATAAACAGAGCTGCAGTGTGCTGCTGTTCACTGCAGAGCAGGCTGAACAGAACAGAGGAGTGGTTCGGTCCGACTAGATAGCGAGAGAGTCGAGGCTTGGTTGTAAGATCGCTCCACTCGACCACAGCCGTAGCCTTCTGTACAATAGGCGGGGGCCGAGCTGAAGCAGCCATGATAACAACTAGGTACAGAACATTTGGCATTAGTATGCTTTATTCAGACAGGAAAGCTAGGCGAGAAAGAAACCCCGCCCGCAGGCGCCCACCCTCCCAGGCTTTCTGTTGTAATCAAAGTAGCCTTGACTTGGAAACTGGGGCGTCGTAGAGGCGATGTGATTGGGATCGAAGCTGGCCTCCAGACGGCGGCGCCAACAGAGAGCTGCCGGACTTGGTGACCCAACGCCCAGACGCGTTAGACCCGTTGAATAGCACCGTCCGCCGAAAAAACAAGTAGTCTTTGCCTGGGGGCTTCAAGAGAACTTGGCGATCGACAAAACGATGCATAGATCCTCGGCAGACTGTAGCTTGGCGAGGGGCTCCTTGCTGGGCTTTCTTTCTCCGCTGCGTACTGCGCAGTGCGATGCAGTACCTGCAGTACCTGCAGCGTCGGTCGGAGATACAGCGACGGTCGGTAGTAGAATCGGTGGTAGAATGGATGGCAGCGTCGGTGGCAGCGTCGGCGATGCAGCGAGTGGAATGAGGAAGAAGAAAGAAGGACGCGTGAATGCGCAACGGCAGAAGAAAGAAAGTGTTTATGAGAATGTAGCGTGGCGTGCTGAAATGAAATGCTCCCACTGCATCGTATTTCCTGCGGGGAAATCATTTATGTTGCAGGGGTGGGGTGCTGACTGCATTGTGCGGCTTGATATGATTGGTCGATAAGCAGACCGCTGGTTAGGGCCTACCTGTCCCCCCAACCGCCCGCCTCCGCCAGCTCCCCTGTGAAGCCACCCGCGTCCTATGGTCCTACGGAAATATACCTCCAAAATTATTATTAAGAAGCTTTTGTTTCTTGGGCACTAGCTTTCCTGGCCTACTATCTCCATCTCCTGTAATGGGTGCTAAAAAGGATTTATAGAAAAAATAGATTTATATTTTAGAAAAATCTTTTTAGTATAGCGCTGCATACTTGCGCCGGCTCTACAAATCGATACAATAGCTGCCGCCTCTGGTGTCATATCTCGGCTTATGCAGGCGGCGGGGAGGGCAGTGATCTGCTATGGAATGTCTTGATTCTCTTCTCCTTTCTGTCCGAGCGGTCAGAGCTCTTACGGCTTGCTGCTGCAACCTGGCTTCCGGAAGGAGGTGGGCCGCCTGATCGCTGCCACCTGGCAGCCCCCGCGCCGCCAGAGCCAGGCCCAGACCCAAAGCTGCCCCCACTGCTGTCTGTATCTGTCGTCCCTGTCGTCTCGGTAGCAGTCCCCCTCTCTTCTCTTCGGGGCTGGACGGCAGGGCCTTGGCAGCCTGCTTCCAGATCTCGTCGGCCAGGGCTTCTTGGGCCGTCGGGTGGGCAGCCGGGTCCCAGGCCAGCATAGAGCGGAGGAGAGCCGCGAGGCGGTCGGGCATGCGGTGCTCCACGCTCTCGAGGCGCCTGAGAGCTGTCGCATGGTTGTCTCTCGTCACGGGACCAGACCATCTCCACTCGTGGAAGGTGGCCAGGAAGCAGAGCCCCAGGCTGAACATGTCGATGGCGGTGGTGTACTCATGTAGCCCGACCTCGGGGGCGGTAAAGGCCAGAGGACCGAGAGCCGTTTCTCTGCCCGTGGCGCCCCTCTTGGCCTTGCCAAAGTCGCAGATGGCAGCCGAGAGAGGCAAGATCTGGTGCGAGAAGACGAGCAGGTTCAAAGGGCTGATGTCCCTGTGCATGATGTCCATGGCATGCAGATTCTGGAGTCCTTCGAGCACCTGGCGGAAGAGGGCTAGCCTCGTGGCTGTGGGCATCTCGTGCCAGGGTGCAGACTCAAAGGTGAAGGGCGCATAGGGCATCAGGATGTGCACGCCCTCGATGGCAGGCTCCAAGCACGGCGGGGACTGGCCGCAGTCGCACCACGAGCTGAGCAGGGGGAACAAGGCCCGCCGCTCCCACGGGGATGCTCCGGCCGATGTCGAGCTCGTTGTTCAGGACCTCAACCTGGTGGAGCTTGGAGGTTTTGCAGTAGACGGTCTTGCAGGCCACCACCTGCCCAGACTGTATATTCACACCGATTCTGACCAGACCAAAAGCGCCTTGGGCAATCATCCTGTGGGCAATAATATCCGCGAGAAGCACGTGTGTTAACTTGGGCAGCAGTCGAGGCAAGGGGGAGGAGGGTTCCAGTCTATATATAGTGTCTGCATATACTCGTTGCGATAAGCTGCATATGCCTTCTCATCCTCAACAGAGAGCTCGAGCACATAATGAAGAGACCCGACGCGGAGGTAGTTGATAGGCTTGTGAAGAACATGCTTATCATAATACCGCAGCTCGACATTGGAATTCTGGCGACCACCCTGCAGATAGATGATCGGAATGTCCGACTGGTTCCGTAGCATCAGGGCTCCAGACTGCGGATGGATCGAGATGTCGAATAGTATAGTGCCCTTGAAGCAGCGGGTTCTGGGCAGGCAGACCGGCAGATCGACAACTGAGCTTAGTCTTCCCACCATCCAGCTCCCATTTGGGCCAGCACCAGCTCTGTCGAACGAGAGGACAAGCTGGTGCCTGGACAGGGCGGCGCGGCCAGTATGGTTGGGCGGTACGGGAGGCGTAAGGACCTCGGCAGCAGCAACATGGTGCTTGTCGAGAAGGTTTGCCAGGAATTTCTGAGCCGGCGGATTATCTGGTGTCAGCGTTGCGAATCGAGAAGATGACAATAATGATAATGCTATTGTGACTATGCTAACAACAATAGCTAGTAGGGCTTTACAACAACAGCAGAACAGGAATGTGCCTAGTAGAACTTATAAGTATTATAATAAGCGGGTAATATGCTGAACCCGGAGGCAGCAGCCCTAGAAAAAAGCAGTGGCTAGTTCCCTGTCCCCCGCTCTTGTATCAAGATAAGCGGGTAATATATTCAACCCGCATTGCTCATTTCCTTTTTATCTTGTCACCACTATCCTTATTATTTCCATCAATCCTCAGCAGGATCCTTATAACATTACCATCTGCAGCCCACCAACAATATTACCTGCAGCCCACCACCGACATTACTTGCAGCCCACCATGGCGTTCTGCTGCTCTCGAGACGCCCTGATGAGCCCCTCCGCGACTACTGGAAGAGATGCCTTGCTGCCCGGGATGTAAAGCGCCAGCAGATTATCGACGACTACTACACCAGGCGCGAATCAAGACTTATCTCTTCTCATAGCGATGGTCTACGCGAAGAGGACTCGGCGCAGTTAGTCAGCTGTATCAAGAGACATATCCTAATTGATTCACAGCAGGCAAGATGGGAAGACTTTATGAGGCCCCGAGAAGAGCAGCCCAGGGGCATCTACCCACCCGGCAAATCTCTTAGCGAGATCAGTGGCTCGCTGTCGCCGGGCCAACCCGAGCTTTATAATAAAGATTGGGACGGGCCGCTGCAGCCACCCTCGAAGAGCCCGACATTAGAGATACCAGAAGAAGAACAGGGCATGCCAGCGCATAAGAGGAAAAGAGGCACTGACAATAATGACGACGATAATAACGAGCTGATATAGCTAAGCGCTAAGAGAACAAAGAGAAATATAACAGATATATAAAAGAAGAGGAAAAAAGAGTCCAGTAATAAGAGAGCTAGTAATAGCGAGGAGCAGGCGTCCTCTTCCTCTCCTATTCGGGGGCTAAGAGGAGGAAGATAGTAACCTTTGAGCTAGAGGGGACCACCGCCTTGAAGGAGCCCGCCCGTGTCCAACCGGATAGACTTGGGTCGTCATCAGCCCGAGTCACCTGCGCGCGGCGTCGTCAGCTCTCGGGACTGAACGCCCAGCTATTTCAGCTCGGCCAGCGCGGCCAGCTCAGCCTGCAGGAGGGGGCGGAAGAGGAGGACTATGCTCTGGGGGCTGCTACCGACAAGCCCAGAGAACCGCCGCCTGCCAGCACCAAAAAGCTGTCTCGGCCCAACAAGGCCAACAATAACAACACCACTGCCGGTACCAAAGCCAGAGCTGGCAGCACAACCCCCACTAGCATTGCCGAGACCGAGGCCGGCGTCAAGATCAGTGTCAAGACCAAGGCTAGAAACACTTGCGGCGCAGTTATTAAGGCGACAGGTGGGTCAGATCGACGAGCCTCTGCCAGAGGCAGGACCTGATAACACACACACCTGTCAGTAGGTGAGATAGGTACGCGCAGCCCAATAACAGGACCTACCTCTCAGCATCAAGTTATCTCGCGGACGAGAGCCCACCCGGTATAGTCACTATGTACTGGTTATCCTGACAGGGTCGGGTGCAGCCAGCGATAGTTCTCATACCGGGCCAACTAGCCTTTTCTCTTTTTAACCCCCTTCGGTCACATGAAGCACGGCGAACAGGTTGCGCGTGCTGGTTACCCTGACAGGGTCGGGTGCAGCCAGTTTCGCAACCTTACCGGAGAAGGGTAGTTCGTGTACCGGTTATTCTGACAGGGTCGGGTGCAGCCGGCGACGACCTTAGCGAACAATGCGGGTTGGGTTTGTGCTGGTTATCCTAACAGAGTCGGGTGCAGCTAGTCTCTCTCAATCTTGTCGCTATTGGGCCCTGCTAAGAGGAGAGGAGGTGTAATGAGCACTGCAGTAATCTGAAGATTCCAAAGTACACAAAGGGTTTATGCTAACAAGAGCGGTGCCAAGACTATCCTTGAATACGGAATAGTAACTGAAGTTCTGAGTGCAAGTGTTCACTGCCTGGTATGGGTTACTGGATTAGGGTATAATCTAATATTTAGATCCGGTACTTAGATTAATAACTAAAAAGCTATATATTATAATCTATCTAATAGTAATAATTATATTTTTATATATTTAGCTTTTTAGATTAGATTATTTTAGTTATTAATTAATCTAAGTAATTCGGATTAGTTAGATATATTGCTAAGCTAATATATCTAATCCGATTAGTTCTTTTTTCTTTAATTCTAATTCTGGATTATATAAATATATTTTGCTAATTATTCTGATATTAGATCTTCTAATTTAGTATTCTAATTATTATTTTATATTTCTCTATTTATAATCTATATATTAGATAGATTATAATATTATTTCTTTTTATTTATTATTATTTTTAATAATTTTCTATAAGTTATTTTTATTTATTCTAATATATTATTATATTCTTTTAATTAAGATATTAAATAGAATTAATAAATTAAAAAACTTTAAAGCTATTATTTTTATTATAAAAATTTATAATTATAATCTTTTTTTTAGTTTATTTTTAAATTTTATATTAATATATTTTTTTATTAGATTTCTTTCTAATTTTCTAATTATTATACTAAATATATTTATTTAGATTTATTATATTATAATATTTTAGGCTTTTTTTTTCTAATCTATACTTTCTTTTTGCTATTATTAAAAACTAGAGAATAAGATAGAGAAATTAGAAAAAGCCTGCTATATTTTAAATATAAGAATTAATTATATTTATAAATAGAAGAAAATATAATATAAGAAGATAGCTTATATAATTTATTATAATCTAGATTTTATAGAGAAATTAGAGTTAGGGTTAGGGTTAGGGTTAGGGTTAGGGTTAGGGTTAGGGTTAGGGTTAGGGTTAGGGTTAGGGTTAGGGTTAGGGTTAGGGTTAGGGTTAGGGTTAGGGTTAGGGTTAGGGTTAGGGTTAGGGTTAGGCAGCCACCTGGGAGATTTTTGCGACCAACAGACACTGACCACGTGTGGCCCTCGAATATAGGGGCTTCAGTTACTGCGACACGGCCCAGCTATAGGACCAGTTGGCTATAGCCTCCCCCTTTCTCCTGATATGTACGGACGTACAGGAGTGGCGTCAACACAGGGTTCAGTACTAAAGTACTGGCGAGCGTACACGGCCCAGAAGATCAACTCACCACAGCCACAGCAATACGTGTGAGAAGAAGCCT